>BTHU01000022.1:45255389-46700389 GCA_036184795.1 Tokudaia tokunoshimensis
AAAATTTTATTGAGTAATTTTGTATTGATATTTATAACCAAAATTGCTCTGAAGTTTTCTTTGTTGGGTCTTGGTGTGGTTTAGATGTCAGGCAGCACTTAAAGAAATTTTCAAAGTCCTTAGTGATCAGGAAATGCAAATCAAAACAACCCTGATATTCCACCTTTTACCAATCAGAATGGCTAAGATAAAAATCTCAGGTGACAGCACATATTGGTGAGAATGTAGAGAAAGAGGAACACTCCTCCATTGCTGGTGGGATTGCAAACTGGTACAACCACTCTGGAAATCAATCTGGAGGTTCCTCAGAAAATTAAAATAAATCTACTTGAAGACCCAGCTATACCACTCTTGGGTATATACTCAAAAGATGCCTCACCATGCCACAGGGACATGTATTCTACTATGTTCATATCAGCTTTATTTATGATAGCCAAAAGCTGGAAAAAAACCAAGATGCTTCACAAGAGAATAATCGATATAGAAAATTTGGTTCATTTACATAGTAGAATACTGAAGGACATCATGAGTTTTGAAGGTAAATGGATGGAACTCAAAAATATCATCCTGAGTGAGGTAACTCAGACCCAAAAGGACATGCATGGCATGTACTCACTAATAAAAAGAAGTACAGAATACTCAGAATACAATCCACAGAATTCAAGAAGGTTAATAAGTTGAAGGGCCCTAGTGAGGATGCTTCAATGGCTCTTGAGATGGAGAGGAAAGCAGTTATGGAAGGCAGTGGGAGGGAGGGACACGGGTGGGAAAGGGGAGGGGGAGGGGAAAAGGGGAAAATGATCAGGTAAGGGGGGGCAGGAGAAAAGCCCTGAGGGCCAGCAGAATGAATGGAAATATTTAACCTCAGGGGTGAGATGTGGGGAGACCCTCTAGAATGCACCACAGACCTGGGAGGTCAGAGAGTCTCAGGACTCAAAGGGAGGGAGACTTTAGATGAAATGCTCAACAGTGGGGAGAGGGCACTTGTAGAATCCACCTCCAGTAGAAAGACAGGGCATCAAGTGGAAGGATGGTGTTGCCATCTCACAGTCAAAAACTCTGACCCAGAATTATAATTGTCTAAAAGAACTGCAGGGATAAAAATGGAAAAGAGACTGAGGGAAAGTCATTCTAGTGACCAGTCCACCTTGGGATCCATCTCAAGGGCATGCTCCAAGACCTGACACTATTACTGATGCTATGGTGTGCTTATAGATAGGAGTCTAGCATGGCTGTCTACTGAGGGGCCCAACAAGACACTGACTAAGACAGATGTAGATACTTGCACCCAACTAATAGACTGAAGTTGGGGACCCATGTGGTTGAATTAGGGAAAGGTTGAAAGAGGTTGAGGAGTAGGGTGACCCCATATGAATACCAGCAGTCTCAACTAATTCAGACCTCTGAGGTCTCTCAGACACTCAGCAACCAACCAGGTAGCATACAGGAGCTGGTACAAGGCCCCTGACACATGTATAGTAGAGGACTGCTTGGTCTGGCCTCAGTGAGAGAAGCACCTAACCCTTGAGAGATTTGAGGCCCCAGGGAGTGAGGATGCCTGGCAGGGTTTGGGGGTGTAGGGGTGAGGACATAATCTTGGAGACAGGGAGATGGGGAATAGGATGGGGTACTGTGGGAGGGCAGACTAGGAGAGGGGTAATGACTGGACTATAAAAAGTAAAAATAATTTGAAAAAAAAAAGATACAGACTAGCAAATTTAGTTAGAAACCTGGATCAGTCCTAGTTAGGATTAATATTACAATGATAAAATACCATGATCAAAAGAACTTGCAAAGGAAAGTGTTTATTTGCCTTATACTTCCAGATCACTGTTATCAGTAAAGGAAATCAGGATAGGAACTCAAACAGGGAAGGAACCTGGAGGCAGGAGCTGACACAGAGGACATGGAAGAGAGCTGCTTACTGGCTTGTTCCCTATAACTTACTCATTTGCTTTCTTATACTACACAGGATCACTAACCCAGGGGTAGCCCAACCCACAGTGGGTCAGGCCCTCTCCTTCAATTACTAATCAAGAAAATTCCCTGTACATTTGTCTACAGTCTAATCTTGTGGAAGCATTTTCTCAATTGAAGTTTCCTCCTCTCCAGTGACTTGAGATTGTGTCAAGTTGATATAAAATTAATCAATACAGAATCCTTCATTTTCTTGCCTCAAAGAAGCATACATCACCATCAATGATAAATACTATCTTTGGGTAAGACACAATATGATATTCCAAGCAAATAGAACTGAAACAAGCAGCCATCACTATTCTAACATCTGACAAATATTACAGGATATAAACACAGATTAACTCAAACACAGTAGTGATCAGTGGCTTCATAACCCCCAGACTTACCTTTAGATAGGTCAATTGGACAGAATAAACAGAGAAGTATTATACTAAATTGCATGATAGATTAAATAGACCTAATAAACATCAATAGAATATTCTACTCAAACACTACAGAATATGTATTCTTCTCAGCAACCATAAGACATTTTCCTAAAAGTGATCACATATTGGGACACAAATCAAGTCTCAACCAATATAGAAAAAAATGAAACAGTTCCTTGATATCTATCTGAGCACAACGGAATAAGGCTGCAAATCAAAAGTAAAATCAACTACAAAAAAAGCCAGTAAAATCATAGAAAACATTTAAATTCATGAAAGTTAAACAACTTGAATGATGAAGGAGCCATTGAAAGAATCAAGAAAGAAAGCAAGAGATTCCTAAAATCAAATGAAAATGACAATAAAACAAATCAAAACCCACACAATAAAATGTAGGTTACCCTAAGAAGGAAATTTATAGCTCTCAGTACCCACATTAAAAAACCAGATAACTTCTTTAAGAAAACATTGGCAAAACAACACAAATATAGTGAAAATATCTATGATCAACTCATAAATTAATGAAATAAAGCAAGTAAAAATTATACAGATAAATAAAAGAAAGAAGTCACTCTTCAAAATGAATAACCATATAGACTTTAGCTAAATTAATCAAAAGAGAGAGAACAAAATTAATAAAATAGAAAGGGAGACATTATACCAAATACCAACGAAATTCAGAAAACTATGAGGGCATATTTAAAATTTAAAAATATAGAAGAAATGGATAAATTTCTATATGTATATGACCTATTTCAGTTAAACCAAAGTGAAATAAATGACTTAAAATATTTACTTTTAATTCATCTGTATATTAATGCATGTTTATACATGCAAATGTGTGGATGTGTTCCATGCAGCCAGAACAGGTCATCAAATCCCCAGGGCTGAAGTTACAGGAGGTTATGAGCTTCTCACCATGGATGCTGTGACCTGAACTATAGTCCTTGTAAGAGCAGCTCCAAAATAAGTTATTTAGAGATATACAACAAGAAATAACATGTAGCAGTAATCTAAAGTTCCCAACAAAAAATGACATTCCAGGTCTGGAAGGATTCAGCTCAACTTTTATAAGACTTTCCATGAAAAACTGATTCTAATATTTCTCATATTGTTGCATAAGGTAAGAAAGGGAAGGAATGCTATGAAATGAGTATTTTCTTGACAAAATAAAAAAGACGCAACAACAGAAAAAGAAAAATTTAGATCAAACTCCCTGATTAACAAAGATACAAAAATTCTCAATAAAATACTACAAACTGAATTCAAAAATATTTTTAAAAGACTATTCACTATGATCAAGTCAGCCTCATTTCAGAAATTCAGAGGTAGTTCAACATATGTAAGTCAATAAATATAAATCGCGATATCAACATATTAAAAGATAGAAACCACATGGGCCTATCAATAGAGCCAAATTCAAAATAGACAAAATTCAAAATCACTTCACTATAAAATCTCTAAAGAAACTAGGGATGGATGGAATAAATGTCAACATCATAAAGGTTATATATAACAAACTATAGATGACATCATGTTAACTGAGAAAAACCTGAATCATGAGGACACAAGGGCGTCCACTCCCCACACACCTGTTCAACACAGTGCATGAAGTCACAGCAAGAGCAGTAAGAGAAGGGTTACAAACCAGAAAGGAAGACATTGACATATCTCTGCTTACACATGATGTTTACATCATGTGCTTCTCAAGACACCATCTGGAAACTCCTAGAGTTCAAAAGCACTCAGCACAAAGGCAGGCTATAAAAAGACATGAAGATAGATCTTACTGGGGAGCAGAAGGGCTTCAGCAGGAGAGAGGGGTGAGGAGAGAGAATAGGGAGATGTGAACAGACTGAAATTCATCATATATATTTATGAAACTCTCAAAGAATTAAAATGGCAAAGTGATAGTGTAAATATTTTTTAACTAATGGAAAACACACCATAGAAATGGAGAAAGAGAAATTATCCAGTCAATAATGCTCAGGGTGTTATTCAATAGTAAAACCAGCAGAAACTGTGAACATGTATGTATCTAATACAAAGATGTTATTTATAAATCTAATTAAATGAATTTTAACAAAGTAAAACATTAGACAGTTTAGTGTATTAAGTCAGTATTGAAACTTTCTAACTATAAAAGGAGAAAATGATAGATTTAGTAAAAAAAAAGAGAGAGAATGTGTACATAAGAAAATCAAATTTATCAGAGTATGCCAATTTTTGAAGAACAAATATAAGTTAAGAAGCAATTCTAATAGAAAGTGAGAAAAGACAATTTACACAAGACGGTTTTAACTCACCAGTGACCATGATTCAGAAGCCCCTAGTGTTAGTACCTATGTATCAGGTCTCACTGTTCCACAATGTCAGAAGTAGACAGCCCTGTAGTTTATTGGTGGACAGGGATGTCTTGATCTAGTGGAGGCACGATTACTGACTAATAGCAAGTCTGGATACATCCTCACAATTTTGGTTTAAAAAAAGGAGACCATCTATGAGTTAGGACAAAAGTGACGTCACCCATGCATATAGGAAGTTAATCTGAAATTATCAATGACCTGACACATCCTCAGAGTCAACAGCTGACTGTCAAGCTCTGCAAATGACTCTAACAGTGTTTCTGCATGACTCTTAGGGTGTTTTTTCAATGAAGTTTTCAGGAAAATAATTAAAAACAAACTTGGACTTGAATTACTCAAGTGTCATCACGGTAGACAGCTAAAGATGGGTACAATTCTGTCAAGGCCAAATCCCTTCAAACCATATGAGCTAAGTGTAATATATTTTTCTGTTCAAATATATAATTAAAAAATTAATGAAACAGTTTAACTTTCCTGATTGAAAGCTGATTTTTGAAGTATTAATCACCCAACATTGGTGAGAACTTAGGAGTTACCTTTGGCATGACTGGGCACTGTATAAGTGCAGGCTGTTTGTTACAATCACAGTAGTAATAACTGGTACCAGAAGAACTTTGGCTGTTTTTGTTTTTGTTTTTGTTTTTCTGGCCTTTGAGATAGGGTTTCTCTGTGTAGCCCTGGTTGTCCTGGAACTTGCTCTGTGGACGAGGCTGGCCTCAAACTCACAGAGATCTATATACCTCTGCCTCCCCTTTCCAGGGATTAAAAGTGTGGGTCACCACCTGCCAGCCTTAGGAAGATCAATTTGGGTGAGGAAGCAGAAGGCAGATGAGCATGTGCAATTGTAGAAGTACCATGCTAGCAGAATGGGTCAGAAAATCTGCTAAGAGTAAGGTGAGGCCATCTTGGCCAGCTGGACCTACATTAGTAGCCAGGGCCTCAAAGTAGAGAAGGACCTTTATACACAGCACATTCATTGACTAATTTCTTTTATCTTCAACACATATAGCTATTTGATAAACTTAGATTTTAATTGTGATTGATTGATGACAGTAGACTAAATGTGATGGTTTTATCCTCGTGGTCTCAGGATACAGCCGCATTCTTGCCTATTACCTCCCAAATACCAGCACTTCTCTTTGCAAAAAGGCACTGCATGGCATCAGATTTAATTAGATGCTAAACATGCTTTTTAGTGAGGAAGAGAAAATTAATGATTCTACTTCCAAAACATCTCTTTGACTAGAACATGTGCTCAAAGCTTTTAGAAAATTGTCCTATATGACAATTTCTACATTTTATACCAGCTGCTTTTGGAATAAAATGCAATATCCTGTATCTTTTGAAGTCACTTTAAAGCTCTGTGGAACAATTTTATATCATCTCACAATAAAAATCAGCATCTATTCTGTTCAGAGGCTGAAAATGGCATTAAAACATCAGGATGATCAAACACATGTCAGGACGGTAGCACTTATTTTCCTGTTACCATGACACAACTGTGATTCCTGTCCAGTTGTTTTGCATGTAATCCTTGACATCAGTATCTCCCTGCCTCCCTGTTTAGGTATGTCTGTGAGAATAGTTTTCTCAACTATTTAAGAATTCCTGCAGGTCCTGTTTGCCTATCAGTTCATCATTACAGAAGACTGTTTGCTCAACCTCCATTTCTAGGACAGGTAATTTAAAAAACATGGGATAGTATAAGTAATTACTTGATAATCTCATATAATTATTTTCATCATATTCACTCCCTATTATTCCCAGATCCAACTTGCCTCCCTATCCAACCCCAGTTTTGTGCCTTTAAAAAAACAGAATGGATTTTTCGATATAGGTTCTCTCTACATAGCTCTGGCTGTCCTGGAACTCCTCAAGTAGACCAGGTTGACCTCTAATTCAGAGAGATCCACTGGAATCTGCCTCTCATGTGCTGAGATTAAAGGACTGTGTCACCATGTCTCCTGGCACCATTACAACTATCACCTCTTTGTCCACTTCTTTTTCTCCTCCTTCTCCTCCTCCTCCTCCTCCTCCTTCCTTTTCCCCTTTCTCCTCAACCTCTCTCTCTCTCTCTCTCTCTCTCTCTCTCTCTCTCTCTCTCTCTCTCTCTCTCTCTCTCTCTCTCAAAGATAATCTATCTAGTTTAATTTATGGTGTGGAGGCCCTAAACTGCATACTGCAAAATCTATCCTTCAAATCTGCACCCAGCCCCTCCTTCCTTCCTCAGACTACTGCCACCCATGGTGAGATGCCCCCACAGGAGCTGTAAAAAAGGCAGATCCTGTCAAAATGACCATACCTTTCCTGCTTCAGCTTACTGCCACCATGAGGGGCTGTCCATGGTGTTTGACACCTTCCTTCTTGCCTCACCCTACAGCCTTGGTTAAACACTACTGTTTGAGCTGTACCACAGGTGCTGTCCTTAGTGGCAACACCTCCTCTCCAGTCTCCCAGAGCATCCCCACAGAGATGGTGCCTCAGCAAAAATCAGCTGTGACAAGGAAGGACTTCTCACTCTAACCCATGGACCTGATGCAGGGAAATGGGGTTGAAAAAAGCCACCAATCTCTGAGGAGGAAAACCAGCCAAACCCTTGAGCTTCCCACAAAACCCAATTCATGAGCTCCCAAAACTCAGTACTTGAAATCCCACCCATCCTCAACTTAGAAATCTCTACCTAAAAAGCTCTGCCCTCTGAGAAATCATAGATAAGCCCTGCCCTTTGTCCAATTTGCCCACTTCCAGGAACAGAGGGTAGCCATCCCTGGATCCATCCCTTCATACCATAGACTCTCCAATCTCTTTCATGAGATTTTCTGCTTGGTGTGACTCTCTTGTTGGAAGAAGACAAGAAGAAAAGAAGCAATGAGGAGAAGAAGCAAAGAAGGAGCAGGGCTGAGGCTCCTGAGATCAGCTGGGAATACCCTCCCCTGGGAGCTACAAATCCTCTACTGAGGAGGCTTCCTCATAGAGTATGTGGTTCTTGAGCTCCCGTGTCTCAGGATACCCTTTCTTTGGGACACTGTCCCACCTCAGAGATGTGTGGTTCCTGAGTTCCCAAGTCTCAGGATGCCCTTCCACTGTTATACCTCTTCCCTTCAGAGCTGTATGGTTCCTGGGTTTCTGAGTTCCAGGTAACTCTTCTATCCAAGCAGAAACACTTGCATTGTGTCCATACATTCCTAGGTTTGTGGCCATCTATTGGAAAATGGTCAATCTACCAGTGGCTTCCCTTAAAGGAAACTGTCCCTCTTCCAGGAACTATCACTACATTTCCTCAGATATAGGTGGAGGCCCTTGAGCCCCTCCCTTATCCATAATAGAATGTCGATTGGCTTGATCTGTGGGTCTTGCTCAGGCAACCCCAGGAACCACAAGCCTATGAGTGCAGTTATGTGACTGATAATTTTAAAAGATTTACTTCCTATTTATGCAATTTTATTGTATGTGTGTTTTCTGTGTGGATGCATATGCAGATATGTCTGCAGGTTTGCATGTCTGTGCATGTGCTAGGTGCCAGAAGATGCATCAGCTCCTCTCTAGTATTGTTTCTCTCTTCCTTTTGAAACTAGAGCCATTCCCTGATCTTGGGGCTTGTGTTCTTTTTTTTTTTTTTTTGAGCTAGGCTAAAATCCAGCAAGTCTTAGTGACTCTCCTATCCCTACCTTCCTTGCCACTAGGTGCATGCATGCATGATGTCTGGCTTGTCATGTAGGTACTAGGATTCAGTCTCTGGTTCTCATGATTAGGTAGCAAGTGCTGCTAATGAATGAGTCCTCTCTTCAGCCCTGTAATGACTTTTTAAAAATTGATTAATTTTTATTTTATGTGTATGAATGCTTTGTATATGCATATGTTTGTGTACTACATGCTTTCCTGGTATCTACAGAAGTTAGAACAGGATGTTGGATCCCTGGAAGTGGAGTTATAGATCATTATAAGGCACAAGTGGGTTCTGTGTTGGTAAAGTTCATGACCTGAGTTTCATTTCAGAATCTATATTTTAAAACCCTGGGCATTGTGCTTGTAATTTCAGGACTGGAGAGACAGAGACAGGGGATTCTTAGGGATTGCTGATCAGCCAGGCTGGGTAAATTGCAGACCAGTGAGATGTACAGCAATATAGTCTCAAAAAAAATACATGCACACTGCCTGAAGAATAATATCCAAAGATGCTTTCTGACTTTACATGCATGTGCACACACAGAGTTGGGGGAAATCCTTTGTTTCATTTTGATGTGGAGAAATTCAAAAGTAAAGAGAGATAAAAATCATTAAAATCAACGAGAGCATGTTGATAAAACATTTGGCTGGTGCATGACCTCTGCTTAATAACCAGGGGCCTTGTGTCTTGGATGACAGGAGAGTCTGCTTCACTGTTTCTGGGATGCAATAAGTCTCCTCCTAGAGATTTGTCCACTACTTCCTGCCATTAAAGGGCTGTGTGTGCACTTAGTCTCCTTAGTAAAATATATATTAATTATAAGTAAATTAATATGTATATTAATATATAGATCCCTATTTTTTTGTGAAGCTTCAAATGACAGTAATGCACAGCCTGAAATGTTTACAAATGCTGTTGTGAGGATGCTAGTCCCTAGCTGTGCCCCCTACAAGTTTCATGTTTTCTCAGTTTTGATTCACTGTACTAATTTTCATCTTCTCTTATATCCCTAGTAAGGATGATCTTCTCAGCCCCTTCCTCACTCTAACTAGCCTGTAAGGTATTCTTCACATCTCTTTCCACAAGATGTCTCTTCATTTATTTCATCATCTTGTCATGATATTTACAATTTTCTAGGTGCACATGCATGTGCACACTAATGCACACATGCACACACACACACATGATATTGTAAAAGAAATGCAAAAGCGGCAACAAATTAAACTGACATTTATCTTGCAGCATTCACTCATAACAAAACTCATGTTACACCTTTTCTAGAGAGAGAAATATCTGTATGAAGTGGAATTGAAGAGGATCTTTGACCATTGTGCCATTATATTTCTCATCATTGTAACAAACATTCAAGAAAACAATTTAAAATAATGGAAGGTTTGTTCTAGATCCTTCCCATGACCACTTGCTTTCTTTGTTTCTGGGCCTATGGTAAGACAGAAGGAACTTGTGGTACCTCATGGCTTCCAGGAAGCAAAGAAGGACAGAAAGGAAGACCATGGGAATCACATCCTTTAATGACCTACTTCCTCCATTTACAGCTCTACCGCTCAATACAGAATTTATAATGAGGATACATCAACTTAATAACTAACTGGTGAAGACAAGCCTTCATAATCTATTGACCTTTCAATATCTTATCTCTGAGTGTTCTTTATAGTTGGGATCAAGCCTTCAAAAAATGAGCCTTTTGTTACTTAACTATTTACTTACTTTGAGACAGGGTCTCATAAAACCCAGTATTGCTTCAAACTTGCTATACTGTTAAGTATGACCATGAAGTGCTGATCATCCTGCTTCTACCTTCCAAATGCTAGAACCACAGCCTTGTGCCTCCATACCCAGTTCCACATGAGTCTTCAGCAGAACACTTTATTGTGTGTATAATTATCTGCCTGGATATATGTCTGTGAACCATTTGCATGCCTGGTGTCTGCAGAGGCCACAAGAGGACATTGGATTTCCTGGAACTGGAATTACAAATGTTTGTATACCACTATGTGGGTGCTAAGAAGTGAACCTGTGTCCTCTGGAAGAGGAGTCAGTGTTCTTAACCTCTGCTCTTCCTCTCCAGACTCACAGAGACACTTTATAGCTAAAGTATTAGCAATCAAGTGGTGCTCCTTTCACAGTAGGGTCCCTAGTGATGGATAAGATAAAATGGTGTTAGTTTATTTTAGAATGTTTGCTGAACATTGACATATTTATTGGCTTATCTTTGGTTTTCAAGCAATGTTTTATTTTAACTTGTCTTTAAGTTTTTTTTCCTAGTATTTTCCTTGGTCATGCAGAAGTCACAAATTTGACTCATACCATTTTTATTTCTTATTATAAAGGGAAAAATCAGGAGCCTACCTTGTTGTTTAGACTTTCAATTTTATAAAACTGCATGTCATATGTCCCTGTCTATTGAACAGAGCATCTAATTCAGGTGTTCCTTGGCAAAATCTGGCATGGATCTTGTCAGCCTGTCTAATTTCACATCTATTGTGTTCATATCCAGACTTGTATCTGACATATCAAAGTGACAAAATTAACAAATACAATCCATTTTCTTCTTCATTCCTATCTCTCAAATATCCTCGTTAGATTTACGGTGGGTCCTAGTTACTCATTTATTAAATAGTTATTATATTTCTGTCCTGTGTCTAGCCCAGTACAACATCTGATGGGAACAGATGCTGCCACTATCATAATTGTGACATGGGTACCCATCTGAATCTGTTGACACATGAACGCTTATTAGTTTCATTGTAATAGATATTAATAGTCACTAAAAGTTTACAGCTAATTCTCTATGGTCTATTTTAGAGAAAGCTGTCCATGAATTGTCTGAGGACAAACAGCAAACACAGAAACCATCACATAACTAACTCTTTGAGTTCCAAGAAGGTTCAGCTTCTGCTTCCTTGAAAGACTCCACAAACATACCAGATTTTCTTTATCTGTTCTTCAGTTAAGGGACATCTAGGTTGTTTCCAGTTTCTAGCTATTATAAATAAAGCTGCTATGAACATAGTGGAGAAATTATCCTTGTGGTATGGTGGAGGATATTTTTTGGATATATGCCCAAGAGTGGTATAGTTGGGTCTTGAGATAGATATAGTCTACATTTTCTGAGAAACCACCAAATTAATTTCCAAAGTGGTTGTACAAGTTTGCAGTCCCACCAGCAATGGAGGAATGTTATCCTTGCTCTGTATCATTGCCAGAATAAGCTGTTGTTTAAGTTTTTGATCTTAGCCACTCTAATGGGTGAAAGATAGAACCTCAGAGACATTCTGATTTGTATATCCCTGATGACTAAGGATGTTGAACATTTCTTTAAGTGCTTCCCAGCTATTAGAGATTCCTCTGTTGAGAATCTCTGTTTAGCTCTGTACCCTGTTTTTAAATTGGATTATTTGGTTTGCTGATGTCTAGTTTCTTGAGTTCTTTATACATTTTGGATGTCAACCCTGTCAGATGTTTAACTTAGTGAAAATATTTTCCCATTCTGTAGGCTGCCATTTTGTCATATTGACAGTGTCCTTTTCCTTACAAAAACTGTCCAGTTTCATGAGGTCCCATTTATTATACTGTTGATCTTAGTGCCTGAACTGTTGGTGATCTGTTCAGAAAGTTGTGTCCATCTTCTATCAGATTTAGTGTATTTGACTAGGAACCTGGGAAAATGGGAACTCTCAGGAGTCTATGAGGGTGACCCTCACTATAACTCATAGAAGTGGGAGACATATAGCCAGAACCAGCCAACAGCTGTAAAAAGGCAAAAATTCCAATGGAGGGATCAGGACACCAAACCTACCAGAAAACCTTAGACCCACAATTTTCCCTACCTACAAGATGTGCAGGAGTAAAAGATGGAGCAGAATTTGAGGGAAAACCCAACCAATGACTGGTTGAGCTTGAGACCCATGCCATGCAAAGATCTTCCCTGACACAATTAATAATATTGTGCTATTCTTGCAGACAGGAGAATAGCATAACTGTTATTAGAGAAGTTTCATGCAGCAACTGATGGACCTGGATACAGAGACACAGCTAAACATTAAATGCAGCTTGAGGAAATTTTGTGGAAGACAGGAAGGAAGCACTGAAGGAACCAGAGAATTTAAGAATACCATAAGAAAACCCAAAGAATGAACTAACCTGGGCCCATAGGGGCTTAGATACTGAACTGCCAACCAGAGAGCAAACACAGGATGGACCTAGGCTCTCTTCAGATATGTTAACAGTTGTACAGATGGTCCTTCATGTGGGACTCCTAAAGCATGAGCAGGGGCTGTCTCTGTATAACCTCAATAGAAGATTTTTCTAGTCTTACTGCAACGTGACAGGCCAACGCTAGTTGGTATCCATGGAAGGCCTCCCCTTTTCTAAGGAGAGTGGAGTAAGGTTAGATTAGCAGGGAGGGAAGGGAAGAGGGAGGGCCTGGGAAGAAAGGAATGAAGGGAACCTGTGATTGGATATAAATTAAATAAACAATAAAAAAATAAAGAAAGAATCTATAACCTCCACCCCCACACACAGCCAACTGTAGCAATGGTCCAAAGATGAAGTGATAAATTACCTGGTAACTGGCAGCTGACAACTGTTAGCCTCCTTCCCCTTTGTGCATGTTCAGTAGTCACTCTACTATTGTAGTTTTCTTATACCAAGACTAACAATGTTTGCTTGAGAGCTTGTTGGTGGTCATGAGAGTTACTAACATGTAAATTTCTGCACTGACTTTACTATTCTTGTGGCTCAGTTACCTTATGTTTGCCATTTCCAGTGTTCTCTATACTAATGACCAAGCCAACAATCTCTTCAACATAAATCCACTCTAACACTCAGCATCTAAGCTAGTAACATAATTACTTGAAGATTTTTTAAAAAAAGTATTCATAGCCTCATGCTGTGTACTTCCCAATGAAATACCAGTTGATCCTATGTTGAGAGTAAATTCCTCACTGGAGTAAGTGACACACTGTGGTGTTGATTAAAATTAGCACACACATTCATTTTCATTCTATTCTCTGTGCTGATACATTTCAGAGCAAATTACTAAGATCACACTACTGGATAGAAGATTATATTGTTTGGGTAAATTCTTCATCTCTTCTGAGTGCTGTTCAATTCCAGAAAGAATTTCAGACTATGTGCTTTTTCTCCTTCATAATCTGTGTTAAAAAGCTTCTTTATTATGAACATAGTGGAGCATGTTTTCTTGTTATATGTTTGAAACTCTTCTGGGTATATTCTCAGGAGTGGTATAGCTGGGTCCTCAGGTAGTACTATGTCCAATTTTCTGAGGAACCACCAGACTGATTTCCAGAGTGGTTGTACCAGCTTGCAATCCCACAAGCAATAGAGGAGTGTTCTTCTTTCTCCACATCCTCGCCAGCATCTGCTATCACCTGAGTTTTTGATCTTAGTCATTCTGACTGATGTGAGGTAGAATCTCAGGGTTGTTTTGATTTGCATTTCCCTGATGACTAAGGATGTTGAACATTTCTTTAGTTGCTCCTTGGCCATTTGATATTCCTCAGTTGAAAATTTTATGTTTTATGTTCATAAATTCTGTGTTCATAAATTTTATGTTCATAGCAGCCTTATAATAGCCAGAAGCTGCAAAGAACACAGATGTCCTTCAATGGAGGAATGGATACAGAAAATATGGTACATTTACACAACGAAGTACTATTCAGCTATTAAAAACAATGACTTCATGAAATTCTTAGACAAATGGATAGAACTTGAAAATATCATCCTGAGTGAGGTAACCCAATCACAAAAGAACACACGTGGTATGCACTCACTGATAAAGCTTGGAATACCCAAGATACAACTCACAGACCACATGAAACTCAAGAAGAAGGAAGACCAAAGTGTGAGTGTTTCAGTCCTTCTTAGAAAGGGGAACAAAATACTCATGGGAGAAGATGCAGAGACAAAATGTGGAGCAGAAACTGAAGGTAAGGCCATTCAGAGACTGCACTGCCTGGGGATCCATCCCACATACAGTCACCAAATCCAGACACTGTTGTGGATGTCAAGAAGTGCTTGCTGACAGGAGTCTGTGATTGCTGTCTCCTGAGAGGTTCTGTCAGAGCCTGACAAATACAGAGGCAGATACTCCCAGCCAACCATTGGACTGAGCAAGGGGTCCCCAATGGAGGAGTTAGAGAAAGGACTGAAGGAGCTAAAGGGGTTTGCAACCCCATAGGAAGAATAATAATATCAACCAACCAGATCACACTTGAATTCCCAGGGAATAAACCAACAACCAAAGTATACATGGAGGCACCCATGGTTTCAGCCACATATGTAGCAGAGGATGGCCTTGTCAAGCATCAAGGGATGGCCCTTGGTCCTGTAAAGACTAGAGGACCCAGTGTAGGGGAATTCAAGGGCAAGGAGACAGGAGTGGGTGGGTGGGTAGGGGAACATCCTCATAGAAGCAGGGGGATGGGGATGGGAAAGGGGGAGTTGGGGTGGGAAACCTGGAAATAAGATAACATTTGAAATGTAAATAAAGAAAATATCCAATAAAAAATACTGCAAAAAAAATCTTCTTTACTGATAACTCTATTAAGAAGATACCATGTTTTCCTCTTTCTCCTTTTGCTCCTCTACCCATCTCCTTTCCATTTTCTTCCCTTTCTTTTGTTCTTCCTCCTCTCCCTTTTCCTTACCTACTCCATTTTCACCTTTTCATTCATTTTCTTTTCATTTTAATCTGGAAGGACTAGGAGAGAGGAAGGATTTCTCTTAAGATATACTTTCCATTTTGCATATCCCAATGGCCTACACATTACTAAATTATGTAGGGTACAGCGTTAATTTTATTTGAGTTTATGTATGCTTAAAAATACAGGATTGCTGGCTGGGCAGTGGTGGTGCATGCCTTTAATCCAAGCACTTGGGAGGCAGAGGCAGGCAGATTTCTGAGTTTTAGGCCGTCCTGGTCTACAGAGTGAGTTCCAGGACAGCCAGGGCTATACAGAGAAACCCTGTCTCCAAAAAAAAAAAAAAAAAAAAAAAAAAAAAAACACAGGGCTAAACTAGAGGGTAGAGTTTGATGATTGAACCTGTGCTTATGTTGTGTGAATTCATTCTCCAGTATCAATAAAGTGTTTGTTAATTCCATATTTGAAAATGCCAAAAATAAGTGTTTGATATTCCCCTTAAATACACACAATGTTAGTTTTTATGCATTCACCAAGCAAATAATATTAAGAAGGAAGAAAATTGATAGCTTATTTTGGTTTGTAAGATTTGAAAGATCTTATCCAAGCAATGCCAGGAAAGGTATTTTGTGGTGTTTGGATTCAATGACTAGGGAAGTGTCTCATAGCACAGGACAATTTTATATACACTAAATGTGCATATTTAGAGTTGTGTTTAAGACAGCTGTGGGTGATTGTGAATGATAAAGAATCAGGATGTTTATAGGTAGTTATACGAGGAAGTCTGTAGGGACAAAAGTTCAAATGAAAATAATGCAGAAGCCCCTATGTGAAAATGTGATATACTATAGATTATATGTACTTTTTAGACTCATCTACATTTGGACAAGTGGTCCATTAATGAACTTTTTCCTTTCATACCATCTGACTGTCCTTATTGATACTACTCTGGTAAATATGTTCAAGGGTTGAATTTGATACCCCAGCACTAAATTCAAAATCCATTATTACTTTCCTCATGTTCATGATAAACATCTTGTTTCTTTCAGTTCCTCTATATAATAATACAAATAGTGATTATACTTAGAGTTATTGTTTCATAGAACATAATCTATGACTGATTGCAGGACACACTGAGGAAAGATAAAAGCCTCACCCATTAAACTATGACAACTTCAATTATGAGAAGCATCCCAGTTTTAGAGATGCTAAAATGAAAGGTTGATTACACAAAAAAAAAATGAGTTGTTCAAGGTTACAGAGTCTTACATTTTACCAGTATTATTTGCTATTATTTACATGTAAAAATTTATAGTGACACAAGTCTGATGAGTGTGCAAAATAATTAATTTTATCAAATTCTTTAAAACATAAATGTCTAAGGTATGGCATAGACAAGGTCGTGCCACCCTATTACAGTTGCCTCAAGAGGAAGAATGAGGCCAGACTCTGCACACAAGGTTGAACTTGGAATGAATGGTAAGCTCGACAAAATACCACTCAGTCCTCTCGGGGAGCAAAGGGAAAGTCCAAGTTATTTTTCATGACTAAGAGATATTGTCACAGTTTATAATAGGATATTTGCTATGTTTTTCATTTTCCTAAGGGAAAGGTAAACAAATGTAGCAACAAAATCAGGGACTATGAGGGACAGATGAACTTGGACCAACCTAAAAGGCCTGTTTTTAATAGTGATTAAAGCCTTGTATGGACTGATTATTTTTGGTGAAAAATGTGGAAAATAAAGGCATAAATAGAATTTTTTGAAAAGAATCCAATGCTCACTCAATAGTCCTCCTAGTGCTTAAATGTATGAGTACACTTCTAACTCCTTTAGCATTTTATTCATAATTGATTCTATTCATAGAATATTCTGCTCTAGACTATGCTGACTAATGGAACATAATAGGAGAAAGCACAAAGTGGTTATTTATATATATGCATGTATATACACATATATTTGCCATTTGACTTTCATATATATCAGTTCGAATATTTTTCTAGATGTGCATACAACCTAATGTTTAAAAAGTATTCTAATTTAGTTGTATCAGATTGATGGATTCAATGTTCTTTACTTTTACCCCTTACAAAGCCCCTACTCATATACTGGTCCATAAAGAAGGATCTGGTTCATTGTAAAAGTCTTTCAGTTCCCTGGCTAGATTTATCCAAGATATTTTAATTTTCTGAGGTAATTGTGAATGGTATAGTTTAATCTGATTTCTTTCTCAGTATGCTTGTTATTTGTATATAGGATGACTACTGATTTTTGTGTTAATTTTGTTTTCTGCCATTGTCGTTGAGTGTGTGTATTAGCTGTAGGAGATTTTTAATAGATTACCTGGGGTCTTATTGTATAATCATATTGCCTTCAAAAAAGGACTATTTGACATGTTCCCTCCTTATTTGATCCTCTTGATCTCATTCACTTGTATTAGCTCATTAGCTAATACTTCAAATACTATGTTTAACAAGTGTAAACAGTATATATTCTTGTCTTAGTAGCTGATTTTAGCAGAAATTCTTTGGTTTTTCTCCATTTAGAATGAAGTTGGCCATGGGCTTGTGCCACTATACTGGACTGTGTTTTCTGAACCTTTAAGGTCTCCAGGACTTTCATCATGAAGGGAAGTTGAAATTTGTCAAATGCCTCTTCTGTTTCTAATGAGATAATTGTATGGTTTCCCTCCTCTAGTCTGTATGTGGTAGATTTCATTTATTTATTTATTTGCATATGTTGAACCATCCCTACAACTACAGAATGAAACCAATTTGATAATGGCAGATTCAAAAAATACAGTGCCAGGAATGGGTTATTTCTATTGAAGCTGTTGGCCATTGAGGTTCCATAGAACCCCAATACTACAGGTCATGCAACTACTCTTGGCTTTTCTACAAGAATGTGGTATTACTGCTGAAGGCATCACATCACATACAGGAATCATAGAACATGAATAAATAAAGCTAGTATTTACCTGGAAGTTTCATCCCTACTAAGTAGCTTGCATAGTGCAGGTAGTTGCTATGCAGACTAGAATGTGGATAAAGCTAGTATTGACACTGAAGCTTCACCCCTACTTAGTAGCGTGCACAGTGCTTGTAGGTGCTATGAATGCTATCAGAGAAGAAAAATAATTATCATTCTTTTTTTAATTTTTTATTAATTAATTTTTTATACACTCCATATTTTATTCCCCACCCCAACAACCCCTGTCCACCCTCTGACTGTTCCACATCTCATACCTCCTTCCCTCCCCCTGTCTCCACATGGATATACCTACCCTCTACCTCACCGGACCTTTAAACTCCCTGGGGCCTTCAGTCTCTTGAGGGTTAGGTGCATCATGAATGGACACAGACCCGACAGTCCTCTACTGTATGTGTTGGGAGCCTCATATCAGCTGGTGTATGCTGCCTATTTGGTGGTCCAGTGTTTGAGAGATCCAAGGGGTCCAGATTAATTGAGGCTGCTGGTCTTCCTCCAGGGTCTCCCCCAGCTTCATTCATCCTTCCCTAATTCAACAGCAGGGGTCAGCTGCTGTTGGTTCATTGGTTGGGTGCAAATATCTGCATCTGACTCTTTCAGCTTTTTGTTGGGTCTTAATGAGTGCTGTCATGCTCAGTCCCATTTTGTGAGCACTCCATAGCCTCAGTAATAGTGTCAGGCCTTGGGCTCTCCCCTTGAGCTAGATTCCACTTTGGTTCTGTTGCTGGACCTTCTTTTCCTCAGGCTCCTCTCCATTTCCATCCCTGTAATTCTTTCAGAAAGGAACAATTATGGGTCAGATTTATGACTGTGGGATGGCTCCCCCCTCCCTCATTTGAAGCCCTGTCTTCCTGCTGGTGGTAGGTTCTATAAGTTCCTTTTTCCTACTGTTAGGCATTTCATCTAAGGTCCCTCCCTTTTAGTCCTGTGCGTCTCTCACTTCCAAGGTCTCTGGTGTATTCTGGAGGGTCCCCCCAATCTCCTATCTCCTGAGCTTGTGTGTTTCCATTCTTATCATTCTTATTCTGCTATGAACCTCATGAGCTACAATAACAACCTCCCTAGCAAAATATGCCCACTGGTGCAATATTGGCACAAATGTCTTGGGAGAAACCCACTAACTTTTGATTGAATTTAATCTTGCTTTAGAAAACAGAACCCATATTTTATACAGTTATTGTGGACAAGAATTTGTGGCCCTAGGGAAGGAGTTGCTATCGTTATTCTTTTAATGAGACATAGTATTAAACTGACTCCTAAGGACTTCTTGTTATATCCATAGATTGGTACATCTTTCAAGCTTCACTAGATAATTCTTTTTGTAGTAGACAGACTTTAACACAGAGATTAATGTGCAGAGAATAAGTGACCATGGAGTGTTCAGCTCTAAATGGCACAACTATATCATGACCTCCTTCTCCAAGGCTCAGGAATCATTGGGAAAGAATGGGCAGAAAGACTGTAAGAGCACAAGCTCAAGCCAGACAAGATCACAGCATGGAGGAAGGAGATGGGTTTGAAATCCCACCACATCTGAGGTGCTATTGGTTACTGCCTGTTATTGCTGGGAGAAGGAGGGGTAGTTTTATTTAAGAATGTGGCCACTGACAGATCTAACGTACTCCAGTGGATATCCACTACCTGAGTGCATAGGCAGGATGAATGGGACTGGAATTTTTTTAAAATGAGGAACAAAGTAATGTAGGTATAGAATGGGGTGGATCTTGAAGGATATGTGGGAAGGAGACAAAAATGTTTAAATTACAGTATGTAAAATCATCAAGAAATTGCTAAAATAGTTTTAAAGCAATGATAGCTTTCATTATTTAACAAAGACACACAGCTCCATGTGTAACTGACACTGGATTAAAATATGACTTGAAGGTGGTGTTAGACCTATAGAATGCTTTTTATTTTTTTTAATTTTTTTTTTAGAATGCTTTTTAAACAAGCCTGTTTTTCTCTTTAATCGCGGTTAAATATGTGCAGGGTAAGTGGAAAGAGTAAGGAAGTTGAAGGTAAAGAGGTTATGACATTTTGCTCTACATTTTCCTATTTATTCATTTTGAGGAACTATTATGATTTTTAAAGATGGTCTTTCTTTGATGACTAAGTATGAGGCAACATCAGAGAAAAATTCTATTGGACAACAGTCTTATATTTAAAATACATAAAGTAGAAACTGATGGAACAGATACATCCACCGTTACAGATAGTGATTTCAGTCATCTTCTGATGAAAGAGTAAGCAGAAACTGGTAAATAAAAGATAGGTCAGATTTGGATAGCACTATTAACCAACTTAATGATCCATATTCTCTGGCTGTTTTCAAATACACATAATATTCATCTCACCTGAAAGAATGTCTATTGGGCCACTTTGAGGGACTGAACCTCTGTAAATCAGAAAAAAAATTCATTAAATTTCAAACACAAAAAGTTTAAAAATATACACAGAACAGTGTTTAGGGAGGAAATTTTATATTTCTAATTATTTATATTAACAGAATGATGATTAAATCTATGATGTAAGTTTTAATTTCTAAAAGTTGCAAGAATGGAAAAAATTACACTCCCAAATAAGTTGAAATCAAAAGTTGGATCCCTGAAAGGATCTCTATCTATCATGCCTTACTTGTAAAGATAAAGAAAGAGAAAGTACAAATTAGCACCATCAGTAATGAAAGAAAAATATAGATTCTACAGATATTAAAATTAGCCAATATGAGCAAAAAACAGAAACATAAAATTATGTGTTCAGAAATCGCCTGCTTTAATATATTATGACTGATGCCACTATGGATTCCAGAAGTTTAATAGAATCATTCTTTTTACCATAACAAAAATGTGATATGTACTTCTTTAGGCAGAAAGGAACAGGACTGACTGAAATTTGGATTTACTAACTCAAAATGGAAAATATGTGATCAAAATAAAAAGTGAATATCATTTTTATAGTCTTAATCTCTATGAGTCAAATTAAGTTAATTATCATTCCTAAGTATTTTATAGGTATTATTAAATGATCTCATAGACATACCTATGTACTATAAAATGAAAATTTGAAATACAGTGAAAGAAAAGAGGCTAATTTGAGATCTCAGGCTTTTCAGGAAGAAATACTTCACTTGAGATTAAATACAGGTAAGCCGACAGGCAACTCAGAAGGCAGAGCATCTCTGGAGGAAAGACAATGTGTGAAGAGCCAGGGCAGAAAAGATATTAGTGCCTCTGGCAAACAAAATAGGCTAGTAGGATGAAGATGAATGAGTGTGAGGAAGAGTTTAAATCTGGGCAGATAAAATTTTGATCAGGAAACAGCTGTGGAATGAATTATATTCTTTTCAAATGTGTGATTAGTATAGGTTGTATCTGTATTAAGATACATTACTCCATGAGATAATTAAGGTAAAATATGATTAGGCCAGGGCCTTAATCCTACTTGACTGCTATTCATATTGCAGAAGGCATGAGGAAACACATAAGTACAGATGGAATAAGTACGAGGGAATGGCAGGACAAAGAAAATGGCCATCTGTAGGTCAAGAAAGGGGATCTTAGAAGAAATCATCCCTGTCACACTACAATCTTTGACTTCAGACTTCAGCTTTATATAAAAAGAAAACAAACAACAAAAAAACCCAGCATCATAGTAAAATAACAAGAAATGATAAAACCACGTAATAATAACTTTCAATATTAATGAAATTCAATTCCCCTA
Organism: Tokudaia tokunoshimensis; assembly: GCA_036184795.1. Lineage (NCBI taxonomy): Eukaryota > Metazoa > Chordata > Mammalia > Rodentia > Muridae > Tokudaia > Tokudaia tokunoshimensis. The sequence continues at coordinate 45,277,220 of BTHU01000022.1, forward strand.
GGAAAAGTCACAGATTAACAGATTGGATTAAAAAAACAGGATACATCTTTTTCCTGAATCCAAGAAACACATCTCACCCTAAAGGTCAGATGTAAAAAGATAGAGAAAGATATAATCTGAACAGATGGGACTAAGAAGGAAGTAGGTTTAGATATTTTAATATTTGACACAGTAGACTTCATATAAAAACTAAGCAGAAGAAATGTGGAAAGATACTCCATAGTTATTAAAGGGAAAATCCACCAAGAAGATGCAATAATTCTAAACATTTATGAGCTAAGTACAAGAATGCTCAGTTTCATAAAGGAAACACATTGACCATAACACAGTAAAACTGGGTAGATTTGATGACACAGGACACCAATGGATAGGCACGAAATGGTTTTATCATTTCTTGGTTTTTATCATTACGTGGTTTTATCATTTCTTGTTATTTTACTATGATGCTGGGTTTTTTTGTTGTTTGTTTTCTTTTTATATAAAGCTGAAGTCTGAAGTCAAAGATTGTAGTGTGACAGGGATGATTTCTTCTAAGATCCCCTTTCTTGACCTACAGATGGCCATTTTCTTTGTCCTGCCATTTGTCACCAATGGATAGGCACGAAACAAACAAACAAACAAAACAAAAACAAAACAAGAGACACTGGAGTAAAATAATGTCATAAATCCAATGAACCTAATATATATCTAGAGTACTACACAAAAAACACTAAAGAATATATGTTATTCTCAGCAGACCATCGAGTTTTTCCAAATCAACTGTATATTAAGACACAAAGCAAAACACCTCCTATCTGGCTGTCAAGAACTAAAGCTAGATATCAACAACAGAGAGAGAGAAAATGTATACAAGTTCACAGAAGCTGAGCAACTCACTACTCAATAAAAATTGAGTCAAGACAGAGAGGAGAGAGGAATTTTTAATTTTTAAATGAGAAAAATGAAAATATAAGATATCCCAAATTATGGGATACAAACAAGGCAGTTCTAAGATGTAAGACATTAAGTGCCTACATGAAGATAAAAAAATTACCAAGAAAAGATACATCTTTTTAATTATTAGATGTTTTCTTTATTTACATTTCAAATGTTATCCCCTTGCCTAGTTTCCCCTCCAAAAATCCCCTATCCCATCCCCCCCACCCCTGCTCCCTCACAGACCCACTCCTGCTCCCCTGTCCTGGCATTCCCCTACACTGGGGCCTCCAGCCTTCACAGGACCAAGGGTCTCTCTTCTCATTGATGTCCTACAAGATCATTTTCTGCTACATATGAAGTTGCAGCCATGGGTCCCTCCATGTGTACTCTTTGGTTGGTGGTTTACCCCTGGGAGCTCTGGGAATGGGGTTACTGATTGGTTCATATTGTTGTTTGTCCTATGGGATTGTAAACCCCTTCAGCTCCTTGGGTCCTTTCTCTAGCTCCTCCATTGGGGACACTGTGCTCTGCTTAATGGTTGGCTGAAAGCATCCACCTCTGTATTTGCCAGGCACTGGAAAAGCCTCTCAGGAGACAGCTGTATCAGGCTTCTGTCAGCAAGCACTGTTGGCATCTACAATAGTGTCTGAGTTTGGTTACTGTATATGGGATGGATCCCCAGGTTGGGCAGTCTCTGGATAGCTTTTTCTTCAGTCTCTGCTCCACACTTTATCACTGTATCTTCTCCCATGGGTATTTTGTTCCCCCTTCTAAGAAAGACCAAAGTATCCACACTTTGGTCTTCCTTCTTCTTGAGCTTCTTGTGCTCTGTGAATTATGTCTTGGGTATTCCAAACTTCTGGGTTAATATTCACTTATCAGTGAGTGCATACCATGGTGTGTTCTTTCTATCATCACTCAGGATGATATTTTCAATTTCCATCCATTTGCCTAAGAGTTTCATGAATACATTGTTTTTAATACCTGAGTAGTACTCCATTGTGTAAATATACCACATTTTCTATATCCATTCCTCTGTTGAGGGGCATCTGGGTTCTTTCCAGCTTCTGGCTATTATAAATAAAATTGATATGAACATAGTGGAGCATGTGTCCTAATTACATGTTGGAGCATGTTCTGGGTATATGTCCAGGAGGGGTATAGCTGGGTCCTCACATAGTACTATGTCCAATTTTCTGAGGACAAGTCAAACTGATTTCCACAGTGACTGTACCAGCTTGCAATCCCACCAGCAATAAAAGAATGTTCCACTTTCTCCACATCCTCGCCAGCATCTGCTGTCACCTGACTATTTGATCTTAGCCATTCTGACTTGTATGAGGTGGAATCTCAAGGTTGTTTTGATTTGCATTTCCCTGATGACTAAGGATGCTGAACATTTCTTTAGGTGCTTCTCGGCCATTCATATTCCTCAGATGAGAATTATTTGTTTAGCTCTGTACCCTATTTTTTAACAAAGCTATTTGGTTCTCTGGAGTCTAACTTCTTGAGTTCTTTGTATACCTTGGATATTAGCCCTTTATTGGATGTAGGATTGGTAAAAATCTTTTCCCAGACTGTTGGTTGCCATTTTATCCCACTGACACTGTTTGCCTTACAGAAGCTTTGAAGTCTCATTTGTCAATTCTTGATCTTAGAGCATAAACTTTTCGTGTTCTGTTCAGGAAATTTTCCTCTGTGCTCAGATGCTCGGGGCTCTTCCCCACTTTCTTTTCTATTAGTTTCACTGTATCCCGTTTTGTGTGGAGGTCCTTGATTCACTTGGACTTGAGCTTTGTAGAAGGGGATAAGAATGGATTGATTTGCCATTTTCTACATGCTAACTGCCAGTTGAACTAGCACCATTTGTTGAAAATGCTGTCTTTTTTCCATTGGATAGTTTTAGCTCCTATGTCGAAAATCAAGTGACCATAGGTGTGTGGGTTCATTTCTGGATCTTCAATTTTATTCCATTGATCAACTTGCCTGTCATTGTACCAATACCCTGCAGTTTTTATCGTGATTGCTCAGTAGTACAGTTTGAGGTCAGGGATGGTGATTCCACCAGAAGTTCTTTTATTGTTGAGATTAGTTTTCAGTATCTTGGGATTTTTTGCCATTCCGGATGAATTTGCAAATTGCTCTTTCTAACTCTGTGAAGAACTGAGTTGGAATTTTGATGGGAATTGCATTGAATCTGTAGATTGCTTTCAGCAAGATGGCCATTTATACTATATTAATCTAGCCAATCCATGAGCATGCGAGAGCTTTCCATCTTCCGAGATCTTAGATTTCTTTCTTCAGAGACTTGAAGTTCTTGTCATACAGATTTTTCACTTGCTTATTTAGACTCACACCAAGGTATTTTACATTTTTTTGTGACTATTGTAAAGGGTGTTGTTTCCCTAAATTCTTTCTCAGCCTCTTTATCCTTTGAGTAGAGGAAGGCCACTGATTGCTTTGAGTTAATTTTATATCCAGCCAATTTGCTGGAGTTGTTTATCAGGTTTAGGAGTTCTCTGGTGGAATTTTTGGGGTCACTTATTTATACTATCATAGCATCAGCAAATAGTGATATTTGCCTTCTTCATTTCCAATTTCTACCCCTTTAACGTCCTTTTGTTTTCTAATTGCTCTGGCTAGAATTTTGAGTACTATATTGAATCGGTATGGGGAGAAAGGGCAGCCTTGTGTAGTCCCTGATTTTAATGGGATTGTTTCAAGTTTCTCTCCATTTAGTTTGATGTTGGCTACTTGTTTGCTGTATATTGCTTTTACTCTATTTAGGTATGGGCCCTGAATTTCTGATCTTTCCAGAATGTTTATTATGAAGGTGTGTTAGATTTTGGCAAATGCTTTCCTAGCATCTAATGAAATGATCATGTGGTTTTTTTTTCTTTGAATTTGTTTATATAGTGGATTATGTTGATGGATTTCCATATATTGAACCATCCCTGCAGCCCTGGGATGAATCCTACTTGATCATGATGGATGATAATGTTGATGTGTTCTTGGACTCAGTTTACAAGAATTTTATTGAATGTATTTGCATCACTATTCATAAGGGAAGTTGGTCTGAAGCTCTCCTTCTTTGTTGGGTCTTTGTGTTGTTTAGGTATCAGAGTAATTGTGGCTTCATAGAAGGAATTGGGTAGTGTTCCTTCTGTTTCTATTTTGTGGAATAGTTTGAAGAGTATTAGTATTAGGTCTTCTTTGAAGGTCTGATAGAACTCTGCACTAAATGCATCTGGTTCTGGGCCTTTTTTGGTTGGGAGTCTATTAATGACTACTTCTATTTCATTAGGAGTTACAGGACGGTTTAGATTGTTTATCTGGTACTGACTTAACTTTGGTACCTAGTATCTGTCTAGAAAATTGTCTATTTCATCCAGATTTTCCAGTTGTGTTGAGTATAGACTTTAGTAGTAGGATCTGATGATTTTTTGAATTTCTTCATTTTCTTTTTTTAAATTTTATTTTCTAAGTTTTTTTTATTTACATTCAAAATCATTTCCCCTTTCCCGTTTCCTCCCTCCCCGAAAGTCCCATAAGCCCCCTTCCCTCCCTCTTTTCCCCATTCAACCCCCTCTCACTTCTCTGTCCTGGCATTCCCCCACATCCGGTCTTTCCAGGACCAGGGGTCTCTCCTTCCATCTTCTTAGAAATCTATTGCTATGCGAATTGTGTCTAGGGTATTCCGAGATTCTGGGTTAATATCCCCTTATCAGTGACTGCATACCATGTGTGTTCTTTTGTGATTGGGTTACCTCACTAAGGATGATATTTTCAAGTTCTGACCATTTGCCTAGGAATTTCGTGAATTCATTGTTTTTAATTGCAGAGTAGTGTTCCATTGTGTAAATATACCACATCTTCTGAATCCATTCCTCCGTTGAGGGACATCTGGGTTCTTTCCAGCTTCTGGCTATTATAAATATGGCTGCTATGAACATAGTGGAACATGTGTCCTTATTGCATGCAGGTAAAGCCTCTGGGTATATGCCCAGGAGTGGTATAGCTGGATCCTCCAGGAGTGTCATGCCCAGTTTTCTGAGGAACCGCCAGACTGCTTTCCAGAGTGGTTGTACCAGCTTGCAATCCCACCAGCAGTGGAGGAGTGTTCCTCTTTCTCCACATCCTCGCCAACAACTGCTGTCTCCTGTGTTTTTGATCTTAGCCATTCTGACTGGTGTGAGATGGAATCTCAGGGTTGTTTTGATTTTCATTTCCCTAATGACTAAGGATGATGAGCATCTCTTTAGGTGCTTCTCAGCCATCAGATATTATTTAGCTCTGTACCCCATTTTTTAATAGGGTTACTTGCCTCTCTGGAGTTTAACTTCTTGAGTTCTTTGTATATATTGGATATTAGCCCTCTGTCAGATGTAGGGTTGGTAAAGATCATTTCCCAGTTAGTTGGTTGTTGCTTTGTCTTTTTGACGGTGTCTTTTGCCTTGCAAAAACTTTGTAATTTAATGAGGTCCCATTTGTCAATTCTTGAAGACCTCAGAAGATGGAAAAATCTGCCATGCTCATGGATTGGCAGGATTAATAGAGTAAAAATGACCATCTTGCTAAAAGTAATATACAGATTCAATGCAATCTCCATCAAAATCCCAACTCAATTCTTCATAGAGTTAGAAAGAGCAATTCAAAAATTCATCTGGAATAACAGAAAACCCAGGATAGCTAAAACTATTCTCAAGAGTAAAAGAACCTCTGAGGGAATCAGTATCCCAGACTTCAAGCTGTACTACAGAGCAATAGTGTTAAAAACCGCATGGTATTGGTACAGTGACCGGCATGTAGATCAATGGAACAGAATTGAAGACCCAGAAATGAATCCACACTCCTATGGTCACTTGATCTTTGACAAAGGAGCTAAAACCATCCAGTGGAAAAAAGATAGCCTTTTCAACAAATGGTGCTGGCTCAACTGGAGGTCAACATGCAGAAGAATGCAAATTCACCCATTCTTATCTCCTTGCACTAAGCTCAATTCCAAGTGGATCAAGGACCTCCACATAAAACCAAACACACTGAAACTAATAGAAAGGAAACTAGGGAAGAACCTTGAACATATGGGCACAGGGGAGAATTTCCTGAATTTCTTCATTTTGTATAGTTATATCTCTCTTTTCATTTCTGATTTTATTAATTTGGATACTGTCATTGTGCCCTCTAGCTAGTCTGGGTAAGGGTTTATGTATCTTGTTGATTTTCTCAAAGACCCAGATCCTGGTTTGGTAGATTCTTTGTTTAGTTCTTTTTGCTTCTACTTGGTTGATTTCAGCCCTGAGTTTGATTATTTCCTGCTGTCTGCTCCTCTTGGGTATATGTACTACTTTTTGTTCTAGAGCTTTTTGATGTGCTGTCAAGCTGCTAGTGTATGCTGTCTTTAGCTTCTTTTTGGAGGCACTCAGAGCTATGAGTTTTCCTCTTAGCACCTCTTTCTTTGTGCCCCATAGGTTTGGGTATGTTGTGGCTTCATTTTCCTTAAATTCTAAAAGGTCTTTAATTTCTTTCTTTGTTTCTTCCTTGACCAAGTTAACAACAGCCTGTTGTTCAGCTTCCATGTGTATGTGGGTTTTCTATTGTTTTTGTTGTTGTTGAAAACCAGCCTTAGTCCATGGTGATCTGATAGGATGCATGGGATAATTTTAATCTTCTTATATCTGTTGAGACCTGTTTTGTGACTGACTATATGGTCAATTTTGGAGAAGGTACTGTGAGGTGTTGAGAAGAAGGTATATTCTTTTGTTTTAGGATAAAATTTTCTATAGATATCTATTAAATCCATTTGGTTCATAACTTCTGTTATGTTTCTCTTTTAGTTTCTGTTTCCAAGATCTGTCCATTGATGAGAGTTGGGTGTTGAAGTCTCCCACTATTATTGTGTGAGGTGCAATGTGGTCTCCTGAGTTTCAGTAAAGTTTCTTTTATGAATGTGGGTACCCTTGCATTTGGAGCATAGATGTTCAGAATTGAGAGTTGTTCTTTGTAGATTTTTCCTTTGATGAGTATGAAGTGTCCTTCCTTATCTTTTTTGATAACTTCAGGTTGCAAGTCGATTTTATTCGATATTGGAATGGCTACTCCAGTTTTTTTCTTGGGATCATTTGCTTGGAAAACTGTTTTCAAGTCTTTTACTTTGAGGTAGTGTCTGTCTTTGTCACTGAAATGGGTTTCTTGTATGCAGCAAAATGGTGGGTCCTGTTTTCGTATACAGTCTGTTAGTCTATGTCTTTTTATTGAGGAATTGAGTCCATTGATATTAAGAGATATTAAGGAAAAGTGATTGTTGCTTCCTGTTTTGTTTTTTTTTGTTGTTGTTGTTCTTGTTAGAAGTAGAATTATGTTTATGTGGCTAATTTCCTTTTGGTTTGTTAAAAGATGATTATTTTATTGCTTTTTCTAGGGCATAGTTTCCCTCCATGTGTTGGAGTTTTCCGTGTATTATCCTTTGATGGGCTTAATTTGTGGAAAGATATTGTTAAAATTCGTTTTTGTCATGGAATATCTTGGTTTCTCCATCTATGGGAATTGAGAATTTTGCTAGGTGTAGTAGCCTAGACTGGCATTTGTGTTCTCTTAATGTCTGTATGACATCTGCCCAGTATCTTCTGTATTTTACAGTCTCTGGCAAGAAGTCTGGTGTAATTCTGATAGGTATGTCTTTGTATGTTACTTGACCATTTCCCCTTACTGCATTTAATATTCTATCTTTTTTATGCATTGGGTCTTTTGATTATTATGTGACAGGAGGAATTTCTGTTCTGGTCCAATATTTTTGGAGTTCTGTAGGCTTCTTGTATTTCCATAGGTATCTTTCTTTAGGTTAGGGAAGTTTTTTTCTATAATTTTGTTCAAGATATTTATTGGCCCTTTAAGTTGGGAATCTTTTCTCTCTTCTATACCTATTATCCTTAGCTTTGGTCTTCTCATTGTGTCCTGCATTTCCTGGATGTTTTGGGGTAAGAACTTTTTACATTCTTCACCTGAGTTTCTCTCTTCTATTTCTTATATTCTGTTGGCAATGCTTGCGTCTATGACTCCTGATCTCTTTCCTGGCTTTCTATCTCCAGAGTTGTCTCCCTTTGTGATTTCTTTATTGCTTATACTTCCATTTTTAGATCCTGGGTGATTTTGTTCAATTCCTTCACCTGCTTGGTTGCATTTTCTTGTAATTCTTTAAGGGATTTTTGTGTTTCCTCTTTAACTGCTTTGACCTATTTGCCTGTGTTCTCCTGTATTTCTTTAAAGGAGTTATTTATGTTCTCCTTAAAGTCCTCTATCAGCATCATGAGATGTGATTTTAAATCCAAATCTTTCTATTCCAGCGTGTTGGGCTATCTAGGTCTTGCTGTGGTGGGAGAAATGGGTTCTGAAGATGTCAAATAGCCTTGGTTTCTGTTGTTAAGGTTCTTGCACTTGCCTTTCTTCATATGGTTATCTTTGGTGTTAGTTGGTCTTGCTGTCTTTGACTGAAGCTTATCCTTTCTGTGGGCCCATAAGCCTGTGTCACCTCTCCTGGAAGACCACCTCTCTCCTGGAGGTACCTGCATACAGAGGGCTCTGGAACAGCCCCAGCTCTTGGGTGCAGATGGCAATCCTGTCCCAGGTGCTCCCCTGTTCCTGTGCCCTGTGTGCTCCTAGCTGGTCCCACTCAGGACATTCATTGGAGAGCAAGTGGAAAGCTCACCTCTGAGCCCAGCAGTGAAGGCACCCCTGGGAGACCAGCTCTCTCCTGGTGGGACCTGTGCACATCTCATATTAATAATTTAACAATATGCTTGAAAGTTCTTGAAAAACTAGGAGTAATAACATCCAAAAGTAGATGACAGGAAGAAATAAACAAATTCAAAACTGAAATAAATGAAATAGAAACAACAACAAAAACAATATAAAGAATAAATGTAACAGAGATTGATAAAACTTTAGCCAAATTAACTAAATGAATGATAAAATAATTCAAATTACTAAGATTAGTGATGGAAAGAGAAGCATTACAACAAACATCATGGAAATTCAGAGAACCATAAGAATATATTTTACAAAATCTTTATTCCACCATGCTGTGAACTCTAGAATAAATGGGTGTATTTCTTCATATATACAATCTTCTGAAGTAAACAATTTAAACAGACCCACAATCTCTAGTAAAATAGAAGCAAAATCTTCCAACCAAATATGTTCAGGACTTGATGGATTCAGTGAAGATTTCTTCTAGACCTTTAAAGGAGGACTAATATCAATTTGCCTCAACTTATTTTATTAAATAGAAACTGAAGGAATATTTCAAAATTCTTTTTCGAACTTCAAGTCTCTGAAGAAAGAAATTGAAGAAGACCTCAGAAGATGGAAAAATCTGCCATGCACATGGATTGGCAGGATTAATATAGTAAAAATGACCATCTTGCCAAAAGCAATATACAGAATCAACGCGATCCCCATCAAATTCCCAACTCAATTCTTCATAGAGTTAGAAAAAGCAACTCAAAAATTCATCTGGAATAACAGAAAACCCATGATAGCTAAAACTATTCTCAAGAGTAAAAGAACTTCTGCGGGAATCAATATCCCAGACCTCAAGCTGTACTACAGAGCAATAGTGTTAAAAATCGCATGGTATTGGTACAGTGACAGGCATGTAGATCAATGGAACAGAATTGAAGACCCAGAAATGAATCCACACTCCTATGGTCACTTGATCTTTGACAAAGGAGCTAAAACCATCCAGTGGAAAAAAGATAGCCTTTTCAACAAATGGTGCTGGCTCAACTGGAGGTCAACATGCAGAAGAATGCAAATTGACCCATTCTTATCTCCTTGCACTAAGCTCAATTCCAAGTGGATCAAGGACCTCCACATAAAACCAGACACACTGAAACTAATAGAAAGGAAACTAGGGAAGAACCTTGAACATATGGGCACAGGGGAGAATTTCCTGAATAGAACTCCAATAGCTTATGCTCTAAGATCAAGAATTGAAAAATGGGACCTCATTAAATTACAAAGTTTTTGCAAGGCAAAAGACACTGTCAAAAAGACAAAGCGGCAACCAACTAACTGGGAAATGATCTTTACCAACCCTACATCTGACAGAGGGCTAATATCCAATATATACAAAGAACTCAAGAAGTTAAACTCCAGAGAGGCAAGTAACCCTATTAAAAATGGGGTACAGAGCTAAACAAAGAGTTCTCACCTGAAGAATATCTAAGGGCTGAGAAGCACCTAAAGAAATGTTCAACATCCTTAGTCATTAGGGAAATGCAAATCAAAACAACCCTGAGATTCCACCTCACACCAGTCAGAATGGCTAAGATCAAAAACACAGGAGACAGCAGTTGTTGGCAAGGATGTGGAGAAAGAGGAACACTCCTCCACTGCTGGTGGGATTGCAGGCTGATACAACCACTCTGGAAAGCAGTCTGGCGGTTCCTCAGAAAACTGGGCATGACACTCCCAGAGGATCCGGCTATACCACTCCTGGGCATATACCCAGAGGCTTTACCTGCATGCAATAAGGACACATGCTCCACTATGTTCATAGCAGCCTTATTTATAATAGTCAAAAGCTGGAAAGAATCCAGATGACCCTCAACGGAGGAATGGATTCAGAAGATGTGGTATATTTACACGATGGAATACTACTCTGCAATTAAAAACAATGAATTCACGAAATTCCTAGGCAAATGGTCAGAACTTGAAAATATCATCCTTCGTGAGGTAACCCAAACACAAAAAAACACACGTAGTATACAGTCACTGATAAGGGGATAATAACCCAGAATCTTGGAATACCCTAGACACAATATGCAAATCAATAGATTTCCAAGAAGATGGAAGGAGAGACCCCTGGTCCTGGAAAGACTGAACATAGGGGAATGCCAAGACAGAGAAGCGAGAGGGGGTTGAATGGGGAAAAGAGGGAGGGGAGGGGGCTTATGGGACTTTCGGGGAGGGAGGAAACGGGAAAGGGGAAATGATTTTGAATGTAAATAAAAAAAAACTTAGAAAAAAAAAGTGATGCTATGGTTTCTGTGGTTTTTCTTTTCTATGGAGAACCAGCTATCAGACTCATCAACACAATGAAAGAGCCGCACGTTTTCTAGTCAAAGAAGATGCACTCAGACTCGAACTTTTGTCTTCATGAGGTCTACCATGAATTATCATACTTAAATTCTAAGTGTTTTTTTATCAAAGAGAGATATCCTCAGATACCATAATACCACTTGTGCTTTCATGAATGATAACCATAGCAGTGAGAAGAAACATTCTCCTGAACACAGACCCACAGCTGAGCAGAGCCCAGGTTAGAGAATATCATGTGGAGTAAAGGATCCAGCAGACTTAAAGGGTTACTCAGTGTTCCATGTCATCATAAAGAAAATGCTTCAAACAACACACTTATAAAATGAAACACGACAATTCAGAGAAAAATATGCAAGCTTCCCATACATGGAATTCATTTAAACCAGAAGCAATAAATAAATGAATGTGGAAGGAATAGGAATTTTACATATCAATTTCTGAGCTATTTAAAATTTATTTAGGAATAAAATAGCACCCGATTACTTTAATGTCATTATAAATAAATATTAATAATAAGAAATATAAATATAAGAGTTATACATGTCAAATAGAGAAATCAAGACAAATCTCTGATATTAAATTTTGAATTCAGAATATCAGCGTAAACATCATGATTTCTTTCGCCCTTCAAAAAACACATATATTTTCTAGCTTTGACCTTTGAAATGACATATTCCCAGTGGTTCTAAATACCATTCTACTTCAAAAAGAACCTAGGCATATTGTAGAAATGAACAAGAAGATTCTGGAACATAGTATTGGTGCAAAAAAAAAAAATCAAAGGAATTTTGGGAGATGAACAGGTTTATGTCAAGGCCCACAGCCAGGCCATGGGCTCCCTCAGCAAAGCAAAGGGCAGTGGGCATCATCAGGATAATGAATACAATTGTTCAGACACTGAAAATATAAAATTATGACTGATTAGTGATATCAATGAGAAAATAAATACAAATCAAGGTTGTAGAGGTTGCTATCACATGAACATTTTTTCCTCTCGAAACTCATTACAAAAGACAAAGGATTAAGCATACATCATTACCTTGCCTACATTAACTTCTTAAGAAGAACCAATATCTCTAGGGAATTATTTTTTTCTAAATAAAACCCAGTAATATATATGGAAGGACTTAAAAATCATCACCATCACGACCCTTAGAAACTACTTCAGGCAGTGGTCATCGAATCCTTTGGATGGCATGTGTATTGTATAGAAACAAGCAGGGTGAAGCTGGATCTCCATGGATGAAACTTGATCGTAAACTTCAGCAAGCTGCAGTGTTAATTCTAAAATAAGTGACAAGGAAAAACATCAGGAGAAATATCAGAAAAGTAAAAAATGAGATGGCCTCAGTCTCTTCAACATTTTAGCATAGAAACTTGATGAAGAGAGAATGTTTTACATTGAGACTTTTATAAGAAACTCAAGACATTTGAAAAATTTACCATTTTTATGTTAACTTATCTATTGGTGGTGTTCTTGTTTAAGCAGCCACGTTGTTGAGACTTCATGGGTATAGATAGCTTCCCTGACATTTCTAGGAGATGCAGTCTCACAGCCGGCATCTGCTCCTCCATCTCTCAACAATTTTTCTGCTCCCTCTTTTATAATGTTGCCTGAGCCTTGGATGCAGAGGTTGTGTTATAGATTTATCAGTATGGGCTGAGCACCAGATAGCCACTTGTTCTCTGCATTTTGATCATTTGCAGTTTTCTATAATGTCTCTGTCTATTGTAAAGAGAAGATTCTTGGTTGAGGGGTAAGAAATAAACTTATCTATGAGTTTAAGGATACATATTTAGAGTATATTTAGTAACTATCCTGTATTAGTAAGTTGGTAGTTGTGGGTACCCCTCCAAGATCTATGACCCGACAAGCCACAGGTTGTCCAATTAGAGAGCGGTTGGTTACCACCTAAGTAGGCATGCCTCTGTTGCACTCATAGGTGTATTATACCATGCTGGTTGTCATTGTGGTTCACAGGAATCATCACTGGGTGGGACTACTGGATGCTTCCCTGCCTTGAAAGCTTGCATAGCCTTCTGGTCCCTTGGAAGCTAGTCATCGGGATGAAGCTTTTATGTCTGATTGAACTTGGATCTTCTGGATCTTGTGTACATATGTGGTGTCTTCAGCAACACAGACTTACTTTCAACTTCTGGAAGGCAACACGGGCAACAACCATAGTCTCTAATGTTTTAGAAGTCTCTTGGACAACCACAACAGACAACTCAAACAGAGCCTTTTCATTCCTGATCACGTGGATTTTGTTCCGCAGCTCTTGGGAATCATTGTCAGTTCAAATGAGAAATTTTCATGTGTATGCATATGTAATGTATATATACATAGACAAATTATTATGAGTATTTTGAGGTAGATAATAGTATGAACACTTATGACTTTTTTCAGAAACCCTTATTGGTCTTTTCCCCCTCTCCCACCCTGTTTGTGTGTTGATCTCCCTTCTCCCGCATGAATAACTCCTGGTATTGGTTACATTTCTATTGCTGTGATAAAAACACCATGACCCAAGCAACTTATGGAAAGGAAAGGTTTATGTTGTCTTTACTCTTCCAGAGGGAAAAGAGCTCTTCATTGCCTTGGGAGGGGAGCAAGGGCAGCTTGATGAGTGGAGCAACACCTGAGAGTTCACAGGAAACAGGAAGCAGAGAGAACCCACTAGAAATGAGAAGAGTCTTTTGAAATATCAAAACCCACCACTGAGTTTTTACTCCAGCAAGTACACACCTCCTAACCTTTCCCAAAGAGCCAATATTTTGGGTTTGTTCATTCAATGTTCAGACTCTGGGTGGCATTTCACTTAAACCAGCATCCCTTGGTTCCACTTTTCCCATTTCCCCCTTTATGTTACTTTTACTATCTATTTTTAACCATTTCTTTTCTAATAGTAACAAAACAGAACAGTGTGTCTCTTTGCAAAGTCAAAAAATCAAAAATAAAGACTGAAACTTAAGAACTGAAGCTTTTTAAAGAGATAACTTGTTTAATATTTCATAGAGCTTTTCCTCTGAAATATTAGGAGACAGGAAACTGTGGAGAAATGGAAACAAAGTTAAAGAAATCCTAAGTAATCCCCAAATACTTTATGCAATCAGGAAATGTTGTTTTACTTTTGAGCCAACAAAAATGCATACTTTTAAGTATGTATTAACTGTGAAATTGTAACGACCTGAAACGTTTATGTAAAAATAAAAGTCTAACTTAATTAAAGATTAATCAAAGTCAGGAATGCATAAATGGGGAATCTGTGTAACGTAAGAACTCATGGACAACATGAGTATAGCTAACCATAGAGTGAGTCTGAATACTCGTGGTACTATGCTTTTAATAAAACATGATAAAATTGTTAAATTAAATTACAGAACTGTACAATATTCTCTCATATATTCCTATTTGTGCTCATAAAATTATTATATCTGTCAATTTGCACATTTATTTGAAGGCTTATTTGGTTAAGATATGATTCCCTGGGAGTTTGTAAGGTGGTTAAGAGCAAGGTCCATGGGTATTTCTGTGCCTCATTTTCACCACAGTATTCATTCACAATTTAACCAAGTGCTTAGTCTGTTACAGGCATGAAAGGTATTTTAATAATAAAAAAGTATTTGAAAATATTTGTTAAGTCTCTCAAAGATGACATAATAATTATGATTATAAAATTATATCATCTTTAAAATATTTTAATTTTTTGACAGTTTATGATTTATACACTATATTGTGATGTTTCCCCTTACCTTCTCTTGTCCCTTTACCATGTCTACTGATCCTATTTCTCTTGCCAAATACTACTACTACTATTACTACTACTACTACTTTTATGCATTTTCATGTGTGTATATCTGTGTAGGTAGTCACAGTTGCTATGTCCTCTTGAATACAGTGACCATATCATGTCCAGAAGACAGCATATATAGTGCTCCTCTATCATCTGGATTTGACAAGAGAATTTCCCAGAAATTATACCTTCCCAAAGGTGTGATTGATATACAATAAACTGTCATATTTTAAGTACATTGTTTGACATAATTTTCGTGGCTCAGTCATCACAGTCAAAATAGTGAAACTTTTGTCACACCTGAGGCTTGTCAATGACTCTTCATTTCTCCTGATTTATCTCCTTGACTTTTTCTGACATATCCATATCATATCTATATCTAATCATCTGTATCTGTATCAGAATTTGCCACACAGTATGTTTCCAATGTGAAAGCTCCCTCTGTTGTAATTATTATATGTTGATCTGTTTTCCGTTGCTATTAATTTCCATCATCTAGTATTTAATATGAAGGAGTTGTAGAGTACATTATCATTAGGATAAGCATTTTGATTCCCTTATGATATAGTATGTTATGATAGTTCTGTTTATTCCTTTTTTATTACCGAGTAGTATGGAATACTACTTGAGTGGGAGAAGATAGATTTATGCTTTTGCTTATTGATGACCATTTGGATTGCACTGAGTTTGACCACTAAAAGTAAGAGAGCTAAGACATTTGTAAGCAAGTCTATGAAAATATCTGCCTTTGGTATAATGAGCAAATACTTAGGAGTGGAAAGCCTTCTTCATATGGTAAGTTTATAACTGACTTTTTGAAACTTCCCATCTGGTTTTTACAAAGTAGGTGTAGCTTCTTCTACTCTTGACAGTGAAGGAGGAGAGTTTAGTTTTTCTACATTATTGCCAGAAATTGGTATGTTCAGTTTTTTAGTTTTAACCATGAACATAGAGTATACAGATACTTTTGGATGTCTATTGAGCTTAAATCTCCAAATGTATTATAAATTGAGAAACTTTTAAGCTCCAAGAACATTGAACTCACCTAACCACTGAACACCAGAGCTAGCTCAGTATCATGACCCACTGTGCATTGTGTTGGCTGTGAGTTGTTTTTCTGTGATGCTGTCCAGTGTCATGGAAGAGGGAAGTACTGCATTTTGCTAGCCCAAGAAAAGACTAATGTTTTATTTGATGTACAGGTGTCCTAAATGTACATAACTTGTCAGCACCATCAATTTGTAAATTGCAAAAGGAACAATTACTAAGTCAAGATACACCTTTACCTGTATTTTTTGTGCCAATTAGTACTTTCCTAGTGAATAATAGACAACTTTCCATGTGTTTATTTGATGACTGTAAATTTTCTTTAGTAGAGAGTCTCTTGTCTCTTCAAATCTTTTTTTTTTTCTGAGACAAGTTTTCTCTGTATAGCCCTGACAGTCCTGGATCTCACTCTGTAGATCAGGCTGGACTCGAACTCAGAAATCCTCCTGCCTCTGCCTCCCAAGTGCTGGGACTAAAGGCATGTGCCACCACTGCCTGGCATCTCTTCAAATCTTTTATCCTCTTCATTATTATTATTATTATTTTTTACTTTTGAGAGTGGTTCATATATTATGGATAGGAACCCTTTCTCAGATATGTGGTTTATAAATATTTTCTTCCATTCTGTGATTTGTCTTTTAAAATTTTCATTTTTATATTTTATTTTTAATTTTTCTTTATTACCAAGAACTTCACAGATATGAATATAGTGATACATGATCAAATCTAGCCC
This sequence comes from Tokudaia tokunoshimensis, assembly GCA_036184795.1. Lineage (NCBI taxonomy): Eukaryota > Metazoa > Chordata > Mammalia > Rodentia > Muridae > Tokudaia > Tokudaia tokunoshimensis. Next base: position 45,293,810 of record BTHU01000022.1, read on the forward strand.
CCATTTTACCATCTCTTCATGTCTTTTGAAAATAATTTTTTGTGTTTTTCTGAAGTCTATATTATCACTTTAATCTTTATTAATTAGGAGTTATAACGTCTATTCTGCTACAGTGATCTATCTTGTTAAATACCCCATTAGCTATTATTATTACTGTTATTTTATCCTATATTTTAATGCCATCTACTTTTTTCTTCTTTTTCAAAGGTGTTTTGTTCTATGCCATTTTATATAAATTCTAAAATTAGCTCGCTGCTTTCTACAACAAATCTTTACGCTTTTTGATTGTATTGCATTGACTGTTGATTAATTTGAGAATATTGACATTTTTTTTATTTTTTATATTTTTATTTACATTCAAAATCATTTCCCCTTTCCCGTTTCCTCCCTCCCCGAAAGTCCCATAAGCCCCCTTCCCTCCCTCTTTTCCCCATTCAACCCCCTCTCGCTTCTCTGTCTCAGCATTCCCCTATATCCAGTCTTTCCAGGACCAGGGTTCTCTCCTTCCATCTTCTTAGAAATCTATTGATATGCGTATTGTGTCTAGGGTATTCCGAGATTCTGGGTTAATATCCCCTTATCAGTGACTGCATACTATGTGTGTCCTTTTGTGATTGGGTTACCTCACTAAGGATGATATTTTCAAGTTCTGACCATTTGCCTAAGAATTTCGTGAATTCATTGTTTTTAATTGCAGAGTAGTATTATGACATTTTAAAAATGTGTTTTGAAGTAAAGCTGATTGTAGATTGTTACTAAATCTGGCAACCTGTTGGGCCTCTTATATTTTATAGATTTTAATAGACTATCTATATAAGGCTTAAATGGAGTAGAATTTGTAGGAAAGCAATGTAATAATTCAAGTTTCTCTTGTCTTTCATGGGAATTGGGAGATGTCAAATAAAGTCAATTATTTTGAGGACCTTTCTCATGATGCATGAAGTAAATAGAAATAATCGATGACTTTCTGGAAACAGGAACTACTAAAGATAATGTAGAATGTTCTTAGCCCTGATTGGAAGAGTCTAGGAAAGATGTAAATTTTGCTGATGTAAAAGAAAAGGAAGGATTTCAAGAACAAAATTATATTGTAATGTAATCAAGAGGATTATATTATAATGCACAGGATTGCTATCTAGAAGTAAGTGCATTTTATTCATTTTAGCAGGAGGAAGACAGAACATCTGGTCAAAATAAAAAAGACTGACAGATTTGCTTGCAGAAATGTTGCTGGAGTGATTAGGGTAAAAAGCCTTAGTCCTGAAAGCCTTAATGAGTTATTCTCAGCCGTTTGTCTTGAATAGACCCATGAAAGAGATATATAATGGTGAGAAGCAGAGAAGTAAATGAAGTGGCCACATTGGTAGAAAGACAAGAGCAACACATCCAGAGACCACATCTACCAAATCCATTTCTTTTGGTCATGGCATGAAACTTAGCTTTAAGTAGAAGTTGTTGCAGAACTAAACAGTCCTGTTCAAGGTGTGGTCCAGCCCATCACTGACCCATCATTTTCTCAGCTCTAGTCATTACAGCCAGAATCTGACAAGCTGTCAGAACTCTGTGAAATCTCTTCCTTTGAGACAAGTTCTTCCTTTTGCTATTACCTGGCTTCAGCAAATGAGATTTCTAGGGAAATTACAATTTCCTGTTTACCTCTGTTTTTATAGTTTGACAAAATAGGGAGGGGTAGAAGTATTTCTCCTAATTCCCTCTCTGTTTCTTTGTCTTTCAGGAACTCAGAAACAAAATTATCATTGAGCAAGAGGAATGTTGAGAGATTACTGTAAGATATGGGGAGGTAGCGAAAGCATCCCACTTGGATGCCACTTGGATTTGGGTGTTGTTCTGAAATCCACCCACGAAGGCTTCTAATACCATTACCCTGATGGAACACAGTAGGAAATTTCTAGCTAGCTATGAAATTCTCAGCATCATGGTCGCATTTGTCCTCTTAGCAGTTTCTTTACTTCCCCCCTTGCATACTCTTCAACAACAGGACCAGACAATTAATAAGACACTAAGATTTGAATCCTTCCATCTTTCCCTTATTTATTTGGTGCTTTAACTATAGTTTTACAATTAAATACATGTTAAAATGATATATTTTCATCTTTCATGTTCTCTGGACCAACTGGCATAGAGGTTTTATCGTTGCACACCATAACAGAGAAATATATTAAAATTTCAACATCTTCATTCAGGTCCAGTTCCACAAAGGAGTCAGCAGTACAAATGAGAGTGGAAGCAGACATCTGTGGACACTTTGGATCCTACTGAAGGCATGTCACTTCCTCTAGAGGCACTCAAAATACTGAAATACAGCTTTGATGTTACTTATGAGCACATAGTCTTGAAATAAACAACACAAAACAAAACAGCCTTTAAAAACCTTAATTTAAATATTTTTGCAATATTCCTTCCGAGGAAGTATTGCATATCTTAGTTCAAACATATGCTTGATTATTGTTTTATGTGTATTCACTTTTAAGAAACCTGCATTTGTAATATTTAATGTAATGCTTCCACAAGATTCTGTGAATGCAAGATAAAAACAGATAAGTACTGGGGTGGGTATGAAGTAGCTAAGGTAGTGTGAATGAAACGCTTAGGTACTGTGTGGGAATGGAAAGCCCTGCTGTGATTCACTTCCCTGTTGTTATACAGATGCCTTTACACCTGTATAAGATGAGTTAGAACTACTGTTTTTATAGTCTATATTGATTAATATTGGTCATCTTAGAAAAAGTATATCTAATAATATATTTAATTATATATATAATTTATATATATATAATTAAATAATTATATATATATATATATATATATATATATATAATGTTCTTTGGGAAATAACCATTTCTCCTAAAAAAAAAAAGTGAGAAGAATGACACTGTGTTAAATTTTTATCAATCCTTGAGGGATGTTACCAGAAAGTACTTAGAAGTTTCATGCCTGCTTCCTCATTCAGGCTGGTGGCAAATCATATAGCACAGAGCCCCAGGAAAACTCCACTGTGCATTCTTCAGAAAAGGAGCATGACAGAGACAGGACATTTATTAGTGTCATTTGGAAAAAAAAATTTATCTTCTGCATCTCATGGAAGGACCTCTAGAATCCTGGGTCTTTGGTCTTAGGTCCTAGGAGCTAGTCCTTGGCTTATGGTGGTAGTGAATTTGTATTGGTTGTAATTACAGAAAAGGCTAGAAAAAAGAGACTTTTCCAGAGGAAGACCTAGGAATGGTGATGTTATCTTAGTGAATTTGCTTCTTTCAGATACCCATTTAAACCTGGTTGTCTTTAAAACAGTGTACAGTTCTCAATGATTCAAATCTACCAGTATGAAGAATAAAGAGTTAATCGACACCTTGGTTAGCTTTTTTTTTCAGGAATATGTCTCTTTAGACATGAAATAAAGGTAAGAAAGTCCCCTGCTGTACCACAGTGTTAAGGAAACAAGTTGTACATCTGTCCTACATCTGTCCAGGAAGACTTTCATGAGAAAGTGTTCATGAGAAAGTGTTAGCTTTTATGTTTAGACATCAGAACTACTCAAAGAACTGTGAAGTCCAGGAGCATTTACTTCAGTGCCTCCTTTTAGTATATTCTAGAGGAGGAAATGTATTAAAAAATGTCAAGCTGTAACAAAAGACAATCATAAGAGTCGAAAAGGGGGATTAGTTCCCTGTGTTGTGTTTTTTCATCCTAAATACCCAGTTCCCAGTTAGATAGATGTCAAAGTCAGAGGTCAGATAATCAGAGAGTATGTAGTATGTTTCTGGAGCTTCCTTCCTGAATCAACAGAATTCTGAACTACTTCTCAGCTACCCATTCTAAAGGCAATATCTTGTCATTGTTTCTCAAGGAGTGAAAGGGGGAAAAACATGCTCCCAAATTATACTTTAGAAGAAAACTTTAAATTACAAGTTCTCCCAACTCTTGGTGCTTGAGTTGTGCATGATCAAAGCCCTCTCAATTCTGTATTTCCTGGATCTTGGGATGATGGCTGTTCCCTCCTCTCCTCTTTCTACTGTCATCATTCTGCTTGTGATACTTTTCCTGTGTTCAATTTTCTAGAAATATGAAAATAAGAACAAGCCAGGATCCCAGGGTACAGATTATGTCTGCTGGTCAGTGCCCTGCGGAAGCTAAAGCTATGCAATATCGCTTAAGGAACAGATCATGATTGAAAAGACCATCCTAGAGAAGTCTGCAAACTATCAAAGTCTAGACAAAAATGTGATGTTGGGGAGAAGTAGTCGAAATAGACAAAGCAATAGATCATCCAAAGGGTGATGGTGCAGAACAACTGAGAAACATAAGACCTTGAAAATAAGACAGAGTGAACCAAAGACTGTGGAAAGGGAATCCTGACCACATGCATTTACTCCCACTACATGGTTTCATGTCCGTGAGAGCTTTGAAAACCATAGATGGCAAATCACTACACAAGAAACCACATTATACAGAGTGCTGTGCTGCAATGTGTAATCTGGGGAAAAGACTGAGGGAACATTAGCTGGAGGGAGGGGGTCTAGAAAAAAAATTAAGGAACTGGTAAGGCCAATCTCTTAGGGATCAAAGAATTAAGTGTGAATATTAAGTATGAGCAGTCCAGGAATAGAAGATGAAGGGACAAGTCTGGTGTCATTGCAACCCAAGAGAGAAGCAAATAACAACAGAGACACGAAGCAGATCTTAATAGGCAGAAAGGCTCCTGGGTGCTAACGTAAACTTACACATTCTATTAGAATAAAGGGAAATGTGCTCCATCTAGCAGGAGGAGATGCTTGTTGGTGAATTTTGTTGAAACATGCACCCACCATGTTTTCTGTTATTGGTCCCTGGACTGAAGAAGTGTCTATGTATGCCATCTCTTATCTCTGAAGAGTGCAAAGCATCAGTTGAATGCAAAGACAGAGGCTACCTAATACAAAGATTGTACCTTGGTCTCAGCTCTGCCTTTATTTTTGCGTCCTTTGTTTTTAATGTTAAGAAATCAAGGTAAGCCGGGCAGTGGTGGCGCACGCCTATAATCCCAGCACTTGGGAGGCAGAGGCAGGCGGATTTCTGAGTTCGAGGCCAGCCTGGTCTACAGAGTGAGTTCCAAGACAGCCAGGACTATACAGCGAAACCCTGTCTCGAAATACCAAAAAAAGAAAAAGAAAAAAGAAATCAAGATAATCCCTAATCCAAAAAGCTGACCGTTAGAATTAGGGGCAATGGTGGAGCCTCTTTTGGTCTGGCTCATAAAATATGGTTTATAAGATGGTTGTCTATGTTTGGATCTCCATGTGTCCTTCACCACGATGAAGAAGGTGACCTAAATGGGTCAGTGATGCATGACTTTATGGAAATTGAATGAGATGAGGAGAAAACAGAAGGTAGTCATGGTAAGTTTTTCACTTACTGGATTTCCTTTCCGAAAGTCTACTGTAGGGCAGGAAGTAAATTTCTCCATTCCCACTCTCTCTCTCATTTGTCTCCCACTCCTCAAGGCTTAGAAATGCCTGCCACTCACACTGGGAGCTGGGGGTGGGGTGGGGGTGGGAAACAGACCATGCTGTTTCCTGAGTGGAGCAGAAAGTGCCCTCTCTTTATATCACAACCCAAACCTTTCTACCGTCTACATGCCGTCTTCCACAATCTCCAGCAGGATTCATCTTTCTTGCCTTTCTACCATACTTCCACGAAACATTTCCCAGAATCCTTAAGGGATTATTACCTCTGATATAAAAATGAGAAAGTTGTGACTCAGAGAATCTGCCATCTGCCCAAGGCCACAGCCACCCAGCATAGGTAATAGATGGAGGGATGCCTTTATATGAGACATTCTAGAATTATAAATGTCGTCCAGCAGTCAGAATCAGACAATTTCCGCAAATGAATCTTCAAGCTCTCGGCTTGTTTTTATTGTTTCAAAAGTAACCTGCACTGTTTATTGTGTCTCCAGCACTGAATACAGTACTTGGCTTAAATATATGTTGAAATAGCCAGTGCCTCATATAAGGTAGCCATTACTTTAAATGTTAGCTGACCCTGGTTTCATAGAGGTTCCATCTTTGGATTCAAATCAACGTTAAATCACTGCCCCTTTATTTGCTTTTTTTGAGCCACATCTGTGAAATGGAAATAACTGTTATGGCTCCCTGGATTTTCAATAGAAGGTAACGAATTAAGCCAGGGTCTCGCAGTGCCTGGCTCAGGCCCTCTTGGAGGCTAACCCACAGTAAGTACAGCTGATATCAGAGAGGTTATAAGCAAGCAGTGGGGTCCTGAAGCTAGTCGTAAACACCAAAATGCGGAAAAGGAGCTTCAAAGGTGTCCACCTCATACTTCAGCCTGACTCCCATCCCCCCACTCTTGACCCTGTTGAGAAACAGGAAGCTAAGGTCCTGGGAGGACACTGAACACCCAGAGGGATAGCCAGAGGGAACCGGCTGCTAGCACTCACAGGCATCCACATCAAGCTGGCTCCAAGCAGAACTGCAAGGAGCCCAAAGGTTGCAGGGCCACTCTAGGCTGCGGGCCCCAGAATTCCAGGGTCTGGATAGATGCTCAGCCTGTCTGCCCTGCAACTGGGCCTACCCATTACTTTGCCTGTCTGCTTGGAGTGTACAGTGTGGTCCCCAGAGCCCACTACCGCCTCCCGATCCCTTGCCCCCCTCCCCTTACTCCCCTCCCTGCCCCTGCTTCTGTAGCCTGCAGGTTTCTGACAGAACACATTTGGCTCAGTCCTTGCAGGTTTTCACCGTGGCTTAGAAGATGGTCCCGACAGCCTCAGTCTTCCCTACACAATTCCAGGCAAGGGGTGGGTAATAGACTTGCAAGGCCTTATTTGAGGGTGACTGCAGAAGCGCATCCCTGCTGTGTGGATTGATATCCCTGTCTCAAGTCTTAGGACAGAGGCTTCAGCACAGACTGTGTTTAGTGGCACCTTCCAGCTCTCAGTTCTCAAGACTTGTGGCATGTTTTTTTCTGCTTGGGGATGTGTGTGTGTGTGTGTGTGTGTGTGTGTGTATTGTGTATTAACCATTTCTTTTATTTTTACCCCTGATCAAGTTTAACATTAGTTTTGAGTCTTAAAAATAGCTCTCATTTTATAACTACAAAATCTTGGTGTTTTTTTTTTTTTTTTTAGTTAAGCAAAATACATTAATTAATGAGCTCCAGTTGCAAAAGTAGACAAATATAAGTCACTAAATCAGTGGTAACATTTGTGGTTTGTGCTTTTCTAAAAGCAAGTTGGCACTATCTGTAGGATCATCTTCAAAGTCAAGTTCTTAATCTTGAGAGGGTTAAAAAGCTACTTGGTTATTTTCATGTCTTAATAGAAGACAATCCACAATACACCTGCAATCTGTCCTACAGTAGGGTCAAATAATTTTATTTAAATGGGGGAAAACCTGGAAGTATTTGCCATTACGGTACCTTAGCTTGGATGGGCTGCAAGTAAATCCTTCTCTAACCTTTTGGAAGAAAAAAAGTTTAGTGAGTACTATTTACACACTTTGAATATTTTATATTTGATATTCATCACAGTTTACACAAATGATTGTATATCCATTGCCAATCAACAAATATCAGGTCATCGCTGATACATAATGGTTAATAGTTTAAACTTTTCTATAATGGTGAATTTATATAAAACTACGGAGTTTACTGCATATTATCAAAAGGTCATTTAGAAGTTGTGAAAATAAAATCCCAAGGGATAGTTTAAGAGAAATCCAGCAGTGAATTATAATTGTAAAAGTTTATGTCATAAAAAGACTCAATTGTCACATGAAATCACTATTTTTTGTTTTAAAATATATTTTTAGAGCATTAAAATAAATCCCCACATTTTTATTCTTTATATACCTTTAGCAGAAGATTACAGCTAACGTTTTGTCTTTGGTGAATAGCTGTTTGTCTCACTTTATTTACTTGGTATTGGATATTTGTCAATGTCATTTCATATCTACAGAAAATTCTTATGCTCTATGGAGGTAGTGAATGTGTGTGCGTGTCTGCCGGAGGTCACATGACAGTCTCATCCTATTTGGTGGAGCAGCTTGACTTTTTCCCCCTTGCTTTGGGTGATGGTTGTGAGTACAGAAGTTGATTGACAGATGCATGCCAGAAACCCCCATCCTCCTTTTCAAAGACATCATCTGATGGATTGCGATCTCCCAGCGCAGCAGGACTCGGGGACCATGCAAGCTGTAATTGGTCAGGTATGGAGTCAGCCATTTCTCAACTCCCCCTTTTCACAAGGGTCTCACCATATGATTCACATAATTCATATTTACTGTACCATCTTTCTATCTGTGTCTTCAGCTACCTGCCAGAGCAGCGCTGAAAGTGCGAAAGGCAAAAGGCACCCATTAAATCTGGCTAGGGGAGCTCAGCTGGAAACTTCAGTGTGATGCTCTTAAACAGAAACCAAAACAAAACCATCACCAAGAAATTCAAAGAGCGTATCAAATTTATGACTTGAGCTGAATATGAAAAACTTTCGTTTTAAGAATTTTTTTTTCCCCTTAGATTGTGATCTCAGAAAGAAATAAAGTAGGAGAAGAAAATAAAGTGCCATGCTTCCCAGGCGGTAGTTACAATTTTTTATTGTGCTATTCAATATTTTCATTTGGATTGTATTCTTCTATCTTCCTCTCTCTATATGGAAAATATAAGTACACAAACACAAGTGCCTTTCTTTACTCCTAGCCCCGTGGTGTGTGACTGAGCCTGGTAAATGTAGTAGTAGCCATCGCCTCCTTTGCGGCAGAGGGGCAGGCTGCAAATTAAACACCGCCACAATCTGAAAGGTCCAGGTGGCCTGCCCGCGCTTCCTAATGCAATCCAGCACACCAGCTTTAATAAACAGCTCTATTTAGTTCCTCCTCTCTGTATCCAGGGAGGTGAACTGGTCTGGGGCTGCTGTGATGAAATGCCAGAAGAATATCTCTCAGAGGCCTCACAAGCTGATTCTTAGAGCTTTGCTGTTCTGTCGTCTTTGTCTTCCAAATGGGTCAGTGAGTCCTGCTCTCTCTGTCTGGTGTTTGCTGTTAAATCGGTACTTTATGTTTGTGCTTAAGTGTTCATGTTGTAAGCTAAATGAGAAGCGGAAAGGTCATTGTCTTTTCATTTGCCTTCTGATAACTGAAGTGCTGAAAGGAAGGATGTGCCCTGCTGGAGGGAGCCTGATCTTTTCTGTGATGGGGGTGGGGTGTGCAAAAAAAAAATAGAGGAATATATACTGTTTTTTTCTTTTAAATGTGTTTTTTGCTAAAATTTTCTCTAAGTTCTCTATGCTTGCTTAAGAATTGTTAACTTGTAAATCAGAATGTGGTTACGAATATTTATGAACTCTAAAAAGTTTTGGGGTTTTTGCACACTCTCCAGTCTAGGCAAACTGGCAAGGTGAGGACATGAAATGTGTTTGCTGTATGTTAATTGCATCGTAGTCAAATTCCTACTTACTCTGTTTTCAACAAAATTAGAGCAAAGCACTTCAGGGGGCTGAAGGCATATGACTTATTAATACCAGCGTGGTTCGTAACACATTTCTAGATGAAAATGTCAGATATATAATACCATATTTCGACAAGCTCGCACTGTTTTAAATGAAGCATATGTTTGTTTCAACAGAAACAAGAACGGTCTTTTAAACTTTTAAGTTGTTTTTTGTTCTGTTGGCTTATTATAAAGTGAAGGCTGTGTGCATATATTTGTTAGGAGAAAGTATGCAACAAATTGTATATACTGTCAATGCCTGCTGTATTGCAAGTGTTTGCTGACAGAAGTATACTAATTGGAGCCCAAATAATTTTGTAGTGGTGAATAAATTAAATATCTGTTAAAGTAAGTTGCTGTATATGATTAAAATTTGAACCCATGACATCTGACTTGTCCTGTTTAATAAAAACTTTTCTTCAGCTGCATGTCTTATTTCTCCATACAGTAGTTATGGCAGTTAGTAACAGGAAAAATTACTCTAATTTCCTTTTGTATATGTTTGTGGTAAAAAATTCAGAAGAAGTACTTTTAGTTATATTTAATTTTTTATTGGAAATTAATTATAAATACATATACTTTTAAAAGGCTTCATTTTGTACTGTTAAAGATAAATCAGTGTGTATTTTACAAATACAAGACTTTTGATTTGCCAAGATTTAAGTACTTGCCTTTATTCCTTAGCTTTGTATTTTGTTTGTCACCAGGAATTTCCTAAGTTCTATGTCCAGAAACTGCACATCTATAGGACTTGTTATGGATACTTTGCAAATAGTTGCATCCAAATAGCTGCATTTTCTGGCATTATTTTTCATAAATCATTTGTTTTTAAAAAAACTCATCCTTACTGTCAAGATAAAAATTGCGCAAGTGCTTATTCTTAAGATTGTAAGAATCGCAGTGCTCAAAGATACATACTGGAATATTCATTTTTTTTCATTTGAAATTGAAGCAAAAATATCTAAGGAAAGGGGGAAATACCATACAGTCTTTGATGTATACTGTGAAAATCTAAATTTGATCTATGTTTATAAAGACAAAAATAGAAGTGACCAACACTTGAAATGGATTCATTTTAACTATTATAGTACAAATAAGAACATTTTTTTCAAATGATTACTTGTAACAATAAGGAAAAGAAAATGAAAAAAAAATACTCATTTGCAGTTCCTCACAGGCAGCAAGGTATGCTTTGTTTTCAAGCCCTTGACTAAACATCTTCTAATACCTATTCAGCAGGTGTGGACAGTCCTGCCTGATAATGCAAATGTTTGCTTCTTCTGTTTGGAATACACATTGATGTATTTGTTTTTGCCTTCCTCCTGTTCTGACTTTTGTTTCTAAATGGCTTTGGGTGGGAACAACAAATAAGCAGTCATGAGCTATGCTTTCTGTTCAAAATACTGCCTGGTCCTCATGACTGTGGCCGGCTTTGCCTCTCAGTTTTCATTCAGCTCTAGGATCAAATGTCTACGGTCACTTGCACTGGAGGGGAGGGAAGAGCAGAATTGCCTGCATTACTGGCCATGATCTGGCTTGGGAGAGTTCTGGCTTCACACCGCAGATATTGCTCATCCATGCCTCTCCCCCAGGATTTTCCCTCCCTCAAGCAAGCAATTAAGCAGTCTAGACTTGGAAGAACAAGCTCCCTGCCTTGTATATCAAGACCAAGAAACTTGATTCATTCATACAATTTTTTACAAATCAAATCAGATTTTTGATAGTAATTATCTGTAGCAAGCTCCCGTGTTCCCAAAGCTGGATTGTTATCTTTCAGATGATTTCAACTAAATTCAAGCTTGGCAGTTAAGGAGACTTTGATTCATGGGCTTGAATCACCATTTATAAATAAGGGCTTCAATTTCCACCTCTTAAGGTCACTGAATGTTTATTTCCTTTTTTTGCTCATTTGTAGACCTGTGATTGTGAGTGACAGCTTAGTCCATCAGAATTGCAGCTGTTTTTATTGTTTTGTTTTTGCTCACCTCATGGAAATTGGTCACTATGTCCAATTCTCCTTCTGACATTTTGGTCCCCAGAGAAATTGGCAGCTCTACCATGCTGAGGTGCAGCCCTGAGGGTCTGGGCAGTACACGTCCGTATGCTACTCAACAAATATTATCAATAGGTGATGTTAAATTATGTATTAAAAATAGGTACAGCAAAGTAGACTTCTTTTTTTAAAAAAAGTGTTTATTACATTTATTTAAGAGTTTGCCAGTAATAGAGAAATGACTGGGCCAGGGGTACAATACCAGAGGATATTGCTAGAATATAAAGGAATTAACACATGAACAGTTTGAAAATCACACAATATTGAAAGGGTATTTAAAAGTATTTGCAGTTATCCTTCTCTGGAATACAGATTTTTTTTTCAAGTAGGTTTATGAGGTTTGCAGTATTTCACAGTTGTCCATTAGAAGCTTGTGTGAACGGCTCTGAGATGCTGTTCTGACTATATGTCCTGCCCTCAACTTGTGGCAGCAACTTAAAGTGGGTGTTCTTACACAGTTATTCCGGTGTTAAAGCATGTTTAAAATGTCATGGTTTAGTATCAAAACAACTAAAATATAGATGTATTTAAATCTTCTCTTGTTCCAGAAAACCATCCAAATTTTCTAAGAATAGTGTACTTACCTGAAACACATTCAACCTAGTGTGAAGTAGAATTTGTCTAGGGAGCAAGTAAATGGCATACACATTATTATCAATCTGCTCAGACTAAATATATACATGCCAAATATATACAAATTAAACGTTGAGGCCTGCCTATCTCTGTCTTACATGTGTCAAATATGACTCCCATATACTTTAGGAAAGGTCACATGGATCTTAGTGACATTTTTTGAAACTGATATATTGCTCCAGTAAAAGTATTTGTTTCAGGGATGTGAAATTATTATTGTTTAGATTTAATAAAAAAACACTTCCCATGGAGCTGTATAGATAGTGTATTAGTAAAATACAACTTAATAAAAGATTACTCTTCTGGTACAGAATGGTGCTAGATTCACTAATATTGAGCTTGTGCTATGTCCTTCTTAGTGAGGTCAAATGCTTCAATAGATAGAAATTTAGAGGCCAGTCTAATATTGCTTAGGTGATTCTTGTTTGGTATTCTCAATTCTTATTGTCTTTTGAATATTTTAAAATAAAAGTGGGCATGTAGATTATGAAGCCATTTTATCAGGGTAGTGACAATATGTGACAGAATCATGTGACAAGAAGTTTGCTTGTGCTGAGCTGCCTGTGAAATCCTGAGTATTGGCCGGAGGTCAGGAAAGAAAGACATTTTCCCCCTGACTCACCTTGCTGTGGACACTGCATGTTACCAGACAGTTTAAAGCATCTTTCTCTCTTTGGTTTTATCAAAATTAGCTTAGAACATATCTGCAAATGTGGAAAACCACTCTTCACTTCATCATGCTTCTTAAGCTCTTGCTTTTCCATAACATCAGATCAAATGGAAAGTAAAGTTGGAAATAAAATGCAAAGACAAAGGGAACAGAGCCACAGACACAATTCGGGCAAAGGTAACTATTGACCATAAAATGGACATGAATAGAAAACATTATACTACATTAAAATTAATTTGCGTTTATGCTAAACAACTGTATAGCTGTTCTAAATAGAAACTCAAGTCAGCATTCCTGTCCTCTTCCCTTCTGTCTCTCCCTTTGTTTCCTTTCTGTCTCCTTCTTTCCCTTTTACTTTTCTTCCTCCTTTTTATAGCTTTAATGTGGTCCAGTGAAATCAATGACTGACTCAGGTCTTGTTTCCCGAGCACATGGAAATGGCTCTATTGAGCCACACTATCTTGAGCTCTTCTGAGACTAGAGATTTGTGGCAGTCTCTCTCTTTACATGTTGCTCTGAGTCTCACTTTGAAGAAGAATCTCAAGGAAGGCACAGTCTCAGAAAGGGTTCATTCCTCATCCCACATTTTCTCAACCTTCTAGTCCAGCAGTGTGAGTCAATGAGGGTGAAAACTGCTGGGTTTTTACCTGAGAACTTCATTACCTGGGTTCAACTAAGCTCATGTTAATTTTATTTATTTTATGGATAAATGACTGCATTATTATTTCAGAGCCAACATTATATAGATTAAAAAAACCATATGTAAGTAGCAATTGAAAGCATCTTTGGTTACTTATATTAATTTTTTTCTAGATTTTCTCTAGATAGTAAGATACCTTTTTCTTCTACCCAGCTGGTCTTTGGAAATAGCTTTTGTTTTATCATTAGTTTTAAACTCCTCTTGACAGGAAGGCCTCTTTCTTCACCAGACAGCTTAGCAGGTGGTCCTGGGTTCTGATCCCAGTCAACTGCAGCGCCACTGTCTTTGGCAGTGCTTTTCTAATTAAAGGATCCCTGGGCAGGGATGGGGTGGAGAGACAATCAACAGAATAATCTAAATGTCACCGATTTTGAGAGGTAGGTTGCTTCAGTGTGGAGTACCCGAGTAATTACCAGCCCTCCATTCCTGGAGTCAAAGATGCAAATAAATGAGCAAACACCTTTAATGGGAAGGCTAACTCACCCCAGTGCATTTCTCTGGCATTGAACTCTCTTCACTCATTGTCACATACCTGTCAGCCATTCTGTTCTTTTCCACTGTGATCCAGAGTAGAGTAATTAGTAAGAAGTGAACACTGAATCTTGGTGGGCTTCTCGACAGGAAAGACCCTGGAAGGAGGGAAGAGTGCTCAAGTATGGGAAACAAACCCATCAACACATTGGCCTCTTTGGAGTGTGTGTGTGTGTATGTATATACATATGTGTATGTATGTATATATATATATATATATATATATATATATATACATATGTGTATGTATGTATATATATATACATATGTGTATGTATGTATGTATATATACATATGTGTATGTATGTATATATATACATATGTGTATGTATGTATATATATACATATGTGTATGTATGTATATATATACACATATGTGTATGTATGTATATATATATGTGTATGTATGTATATATATATACATATGTGTACATATACATACACACACACACACATTTATCTCAGAACTACTTGAGCTGACTTTGTTATTGAAATTATATAGTGAAAACAATCTAAGACAAATAAAATCTTTAAAGGAAGAAAGCTTCTTTTGTGTTGACATCATACACCAATTGCAGAAGTAAAGAACTCCTTTTTAGACCTCCTTGGAGCATTTTTCAAGAGTTTAACTGGTGCTCTGAAGCTATGTAGTAGCAACTTACCCTAGTAGGTGTTTCTAGGACTTAATTTTGTACCAATGTTGCTTTTACACGAACACTTAGGAATTATTGTAAGAAGAAAACATTTCTCTAGCATTCAGAGTCTTGAATAAACAGGTACATTTTGAAAAGTTAAGACTATAGCATTCATCGGGACTCAGGCAATCTCCCCTAAAGGGAACAAAGCGCATCATTTACAGACAGCTTAAGTTCCCTTTTAAGCATAAGGGGGTTTGGTGCAGAATTCACATCCATTTTCTTTTCTTTTTCTTTTCTCTTTCTGTTTTTTTTAAAATAAGATGCATTATTTTTTAAGGAGAGAAGCAAGTATTATATAGAAACAGTACCATGGGTACCAGGAGCCTTGATGATACTGAAGATATATGGGAAAAGAAATCCTTAGATCTTCAGCACTATTTCTCTAAAATTGGAGACCAGCATGGGCAGGAGTGGAGAAAGACACAAAAAGCCCGCCCATGGCAGGCCACACTGCTCTGACATAGCTAGTTAACTTTGTAAGCCTTACATAATATGAGAACAGAAGACTCTCTCAACCTGTCCTCCCGAAGGTCGAGAGTCAGGACAAATGTAAGATGCTGCTTAATGTGGAAGAGTAAAGCCACAACCATCAAACCCATTTCACTTACTGTCAGTCTTGAAGATTCATCATCATGGTCTGGGCCAACTGTGGTCTCTGGGCTGAAACAATTTTATCCAGTTTTAAAAAAACAGAATGTTCCAGCTTGGATCTTATATCCTTAGGGTTACAATATTGAATTCTGAATTGGGAAACTTAATCTTGCAGCCAGATTTGACAAGATGCTAGTTGAATGGAAAGCACAAGTGATGATTGGGGGTGAAGTGCCCCAGGTCAGAATTTGGAAAAATAGGAGATTTTTGTAGAAATTTGGCTGCAAAATAAAAAAAACCCCAAGTTTGAAATTCTCTATTTCTTTATGAATAGGAGGTATTCAGAAACTTAAAAGTAGCTTTCTGCTGCATTTATTTTCTCAGTTTCAAAATGTTCTTTAACAATATGGACTTTCATCTATTCTTAGCACATTTTTGATGCTGCTAACACAAAAGATGCCTAGAGTTATGTTAAAGGTTATAAGAACAAAGGAAAACAATGCTTAAATTCAAAGCAATCATATTTGTTCTGTGGTAGAAAGTTGATATTATATTTGGGAGCTGAAACTCTGATTTCTTTATGGAAAATGTTTTTTGTTGTGAGAAACATATTTATATTTCCAATTAGTAAATGAATGAATTAGAACAGGTCAGTTTGGTAATCCAATTAGCACACACACAAACACATGTAAGCACATATGAACACATATGTGTGCACACACATGCACCTCCCACACTAAGGATTTTAGAAATACTTGATCATTTAACTTCTATGCATGTAAAGGCTTTTAAAGTATCTTTTAAATTTAATAAATGCAAAAAAATGTGTAAGGTAGTTAGCGAAAATACTCTTTTCAACTAAGTTGTTGAGAATGGAGACAGACCTTTCCCAAGTTGAACTTTGAGCACACTGATTACTACATAGTAAAAGATGATAATTGTACCATTCCCTCACAAAAAACAGTAGACTTGTCTCACAATGCATTTCCATCCTGTAGCTATCTTCTATGAGTGCTGAAATATGACCTGGGATCATTTTGTCTCTTCTAAAATTCCCCTTAACAGGAAGATGAACACAAAATTGAAAGGAGCTATATAGTTCATTTAATAAATTATAAAATAAAACATACTTTTGGGAAACAATTTTAACAAGATGAAACAATGTAAACTAGAAAGTAAGGTACCTCTTATTTCCCTTTCTCTAATCTAATATTCATTAACAATTTCTTAGCTATCTTTCCAGAATGTGTATGCAACCTCAGTAAACTCATATTTTACAGAATTCTGCAACTTAATGTATATATTTATAAGCATATATTAACATCATATATTCATATGCTAAAAAATAGATTTACATTTAAAAAATGACATTTACTCCTGCCTGGATTGTCCTCAAACTCCTTTGTTCAAATAATCCCTTTGCCTCAGCTTCCCAAAAACCTGGGACAACAGGCATGTGTCACCATGCCTGGCTTTAAATGAAATTCTTTTCTGCAGTATTTCATTTTCTGGATGCCTCTAGCATTTAAAAGAAGACTTTTTATTAATTAACCTAAACAAAGATGTTCCAGAATCTTCCAAGTGGGGTTTGCTTTAACAAAGAACTCATACATGGCTCTCCCTAAGAGATAATGTCTTAGGGTTACTATCACTGTGATAAAACACCATGACAAAAAGCAAGTAGATGTGGAAAGGGCTTATTTGGCCTACACTTCCACAAAGCTGTTCATCATTGAAGGAAGTCAGGGCAGGAACTCAAACAGGGCAGGAACCTGTAGGCAGGAACTGATGCAGAGGCCATGGAGGGGTTATGCTTACTAGCTCGCTCCTCATGGCTTGCTCAGCCTGCTTTCATGTAGAATCCAGGACCACCAGCCCAAGGGGAGCCCCACCCACAATGGGCCATGCATTTTCTCAGCTGAGGTTTCCCTTTCTCAGTTTGTGTATCAAGTTGACTTAAGACTAGGCAGAACAACTGACTCCTTATCAACTTGGCATACAAATACATACCTGTTAAACGGCACCTTTTCTTTCTTATTTATCTCCAATATCTTACATTAAAAACATAAATAATTTTAAAAGTTCCACAGTCTTTACAAATTCAAACACATTAAATTTTTAGTCTCTTTAAAATAGCCAATCTCTTTAAAAATCCAAAACCTCTTTTAAAAGTTCTAAGTCCTTCCATTGTGGGTTCCTACAATAATCAAAATTAAATTAAGTACCTTCTTCAGGAGGAAAAGAACTAGTGCACAATCACAATTTGAACCAAGCAAAATAAAACCCAAACAGTATAAATGACTCAGTGTCCAATGCCTGTGATTCACTCATGATCTTGTGGACTCTGGGGAGCACGAGTCATTCTCCAGCTCCGACCTCTGCAGCACACACTAGGCTCGGGCTGCCTCCATTCCACTGCTGCTGCTGCTCTTAAAAAGAGGGAATGTTCATTGAGAAAAAGCCTCCATAAGATCTGGCTATTAAGGCATTTTCCTGGTTAGTTATTGATGGGGGAGGCTCAGCCCATTGTAGGTGGTGCCATTCCTGAGCTGATAGTCCTGGGCACTATAAGAAGCAGGCTGTGCAAACCATCAGAAGCAAGCTAGTAAGCAGCATCCCTCCATGGCATCTGCATCAGCTCCTGCCTCCAGGTTCCTGCCCTGTTTGAGTTTCTGTCCCAATTTCCTTCAGTGATGAATAGCTATGTGGAAGTGTAGAATATACATAAAATAATACTTAATAACATCTGTCATCCAGAAAAGGGGTCAAAGAGTGCTTCCTCCCAGCTGCCTATAACTCCAAGTCCAGAGGATCCAGTGCCCTCTTCTGGCCCCTGTGATGACCTGAAAACATACGGCATATTCTCACATGGGCACGTGTGTGCATGTGTGCTCGTGTGCCCATGTGTGCACACGCACACGCGCGCGCACACACACACACACACACACACACACTTTAAAAACAGCAGAAAGGGGCTAAATATTCAACTACCTTAAATCAGCAGCACTAATGATAACTGGTGTTACACGTAGATGTTAAGACACTTGGCAAGCATGACTTAATCCTCACAAGAGGTCTGTGATATAAGTACATGTTACCCGATTTTACTGACAAGGGAACTGAGGCTAGGCGAAAGTATCAAGTGGACCGTAAGTAGCAAAGTTAGAATTTGGTAAAAATAATAATAATAATAATAATGTTGGTATTGGGTTGTTAAACCTTAATCATGTAGAAAATCACAGAGTGGAGGCAGGACCTAAATGCTGCCTATGGAAAGTGTAATGTTTAATATATACTTAGTTTATGCACTAATATCACTAAGAATTATGGCAATGTGACATCACCAAAGATTTATCTTAAACCAAATTTTGGAAAGTTTATTTATATTGTGCAATCTGATTTTCTACCTTAATTCTATTTCTTACACTGAATCAGATGAAGGGTTTCTTTGATCCTGCTCGCTTCCTTTTAACTGCATTTCTTCTTGTCAATAGTAGTTTACATATCTGTGGCCTTAAAGGTAGAAGAGGGGCTGAGAACAAAACCCCTTTTCTTCATCTAGCATTTTGAAATTGTCACCAAACTTCAGTTTTCTCTTCATTTGTGTTGTAAGTGTAGGATTTAATAGAATTTACTCCAAAATACCTCTTTTAACTTTTACAAATACCCTAAGATTGTCAGGCCCAGTGAATATAGAGTCAGAAAACAATGGCTTTTTGAAACCTCAGCAAAATATTTACTGCTTTGAACATTCACAAGGGACTAAAGGGAACATAATTGGTGTGTATTTTTTTTCTTCCTTTTTCTAAGTGTGTGTGTGTGTGTGTGTGTGTGTGTGTGTGTGTGTGTGTGTGTTTTCAAGCACACACCTTTGGCCTGTAATCCAGTGAAGTACAATGTAAATCTTGTGTCATGTCTGCCACATCTCCACACCCACATCTCTCCCTTCAATGACTGCTCTGAATCAAAGGGAGGAGATGTGTTTGTGATAAGCCCTGAGCAGCAGGCTGATGCCATCTCTCACAAGGACCCATCTGAGGAAAGAAATGGGGCTGAATTTTAGCATGTGCATAAAAGAGTCCAAGATGGCAGAAAAGAGAAGGATTTTGTACACATAGACTTTAGAACTTTTCTCATTTGCTTGCGTGCTTCTTCCTCTAGTATTATTGGTGGCACTCTTCCTTTCCCAGATGAGCCAAATCTTCAGGAAATAGCTTTAAAGGAAATGCTGAAGACAAGATCATTCTGCCTCCGATGCATCTGTCTGATTCTTGGCTCAACACAGCACTGCACGGGGGGGGGGGGTGTCAAATTATGCATATGACTTGAATAGGAGACCTTGTTCCCGATCCACCAACTGTCAGTTAAGCATATAACAAATTACTATATTCACTATTTTTAAAAATAAGTATCTTATATATTTATTAAATTATGCTAAAGTTTTTAAAACTTTTATTGTCTCTTTGTGAGTTTCATGTCATGCATCCCAGTCCCACTCATCTCCCTGTCCTTTCTCCTGCATGCCCCTTGAACCCTCTCCCCACAAAAGAAAATAAAAAAAAATACAAACAAAACAAAACAAAGCATTTAAAACATCTCATTGTGGAAGCTGTAGTGTATCACTGTGTCCCACAGTATATTCCTCTGTCTACAGATCTTTACTTGCAAGTGTTCATTGCAATGAGTCATTGGTCTGGTTTGAGGTCCCAGGATTCTCTGTCACACCATCAATATTGGATCCTCATTAGGACTCCTTTCTGTCATCCAATAGTTGCCCTGTGTCATGGAGATCCTGTAGCTTTGGCACAGCAGGAGGACCAGCTCTTTCATGTGCTCTAAAGTTCACAGATGATGTAGATTTTGGGGTGGACCATCTCAAAGTCTTGAATCTGGTCCTGGGTGGTATCTGATTTGGTCAACCTGCAGCTCTCTGCATTGGCACCACCAGAGTCAGCTCTCTAGCACTGCTCTGGCTATACTAGCCAATGTCCCCATCTGCAGAGGCAGGGTCAGCTCCCCTGCTCTCATGCCCTTGCCTCCAGAGTCAGCTCTACTGTGCTGCCTGGGCCAGGTGCAGGGCTTGCTCTCCTGAGAGGTACAACTGTGAGGGGTAGGTACATCTTACTTCCTCTCATGACCCTGGGGCCAGCTCTCCTGACTGCATAAGATGGCAAGGGGTGGTGGGGTATATTAAGGGGCAATAAATAACACTTTTTAATTCCTGAAGTTATTTTTAGTTTATAATTTATAAGGCTTAATAACCACTGTGGCTTTTAGTACACAATTTTAACTTATGTATCTGTGCTTTATCTTGGGTTCACCTACTAGAGGAAAGTTTGGGTAGCACGAGGAGTCAAGATTTCTCTCTCTTTTCAGAAAGATTGACAGTAGAAAAGATGAAATCCTCTCATAGAAATGGGGAGCAGGCATTTCAGACCCTGTCAGAGTCAGGGTGTTGCTGAATCTGCCTTCTCAGGATTGAGAAGAAAGTGTGCAAAAAACCAGCAACAGGAAAGGAAGACCCTCTGTCCATCCATTATCTGTGTATCTTTCAGGACAATGGTACTGTTGGCATCTTTTTGAAATATTATCAGATTGAGAAGCTGAGCAAAGGGTGATTAGGTAAAAGGGGTCTTGGCTGCCTGCATTTTCAGTCTAGGTAACTTCAAAAAACTTCATGTCTCTCCCCTTCCTCCTCTTTCCTTCCTTACTTTCTTCCTTTCTGAGAAAGTGGATCATAGCCATCTTACAATGAATGAAAAGTTCAAAAGGGTTGACAAAGACTACACAGGTTTCTCTATGCTTACATATGCCATCTTCCTTCATCCCTCACCAGCATTTTCCCTAACAACACTTGCATCTCTCCAGAGGTGCTATAGGCGTTAAGATAGCTTACTGATTGTTCAATATGAGTACTTAGTGTGGCTGGCCTGCTTCTAACTTTAAGCTTGATAGAGGCCCTTGTCAAGTGGCTCAGTAGCTCTGAGTAGCCCTAGTTATACTTGCTTCCTTTCAGCATGCCTTATCTGGAAATTTTGGGGTGTTCTGCTTGCATTTCACTACAGAATGCATAAATAATACTATCTTTGAAAATGATCACTTTCTATTTTTATATTGGTGTCTACAAGAGACAAGTTACTCAATTCTGATTTCTTACACATTATATAATGTATTTAATTTAGGAGTCACTAGCAAGGTAGTTTATAGATAATTTTAGCGCACAAAAATGTTTACTCTTAAATACAGGGCTTATTTAACAGCACTTACAAGGCAAGTGGATGAAAGAAAGATGCAAAATTTGTGTTTCAGTAGTTTAACCTGACTAGATGTTAAGCTATATAAGAACGAAATAAATCAGATATGACCAGAAAAGCATACTGGAGGACAGCTTAAATAGGATATAATCATCTTCAGAGAGCTTGAGAATTATTTTTTTTATATTAAGTTTGTTGAAGACAAATCTGTACAAATGCTTTGCTACTTTTTAGACAATTTCCTTAAACTATTATTCTGCGTGGAAAGATTTTGTGCCTATTCCTTTCAAAAGGTTGTCTGCAATGCAAGCCCAGTGAGTAACTAGATGATTTCTGCATTCCCAAATTCAGGGAAATAGTAATATCCGAATACAACATTTTAATGTTTCCTTTTATTACAAGCTTAATTTTTAAAACATATTATCATTATATATATTAATTGTATAAATGAAAAAAATTGATCATCTGTATAATAAAATAATGAAAAAAAGAATATAGGCAGAGGTTTAAGAAGACTCTAGTCTAGTTCAGTGATCAATAAATGCTCATTGGTTTCATTTATTTGATGAATGCCATATACAAAGTTACATTTTCAAGTTTCAAATTAGAATCTGGTAATGTTATAAAATATGAGATGGTTCTATAAAAGATGCATGGGAATTCCCCTGGTAATTGTGAATGGGCAGCCATGATTACCAATTTGAGTTTGATTCCAAAACCTATATAAAGGAAAGTTTGCCTAATACCTGAAGGAAAATGATCAGAATTAGGATTTGAGCTTCAAGATTGTATACCTATAGTTTTGAGCATATACACAAAGGAACAAAGGAATTTGTTATTTAAAAATAATATTTATTTGTATGTGTGTGTGTGTGTGATGTACGTACATATGCACATACATGTGCCACAGTGGTTCATGTGGGTTCAGGGTCAAATTCAGGTCATTTGACTTAGTGGCATGTGGCAATACCATGTGCTGAACTATCCTACTGGCTTCTGCCTCATAAATATTTATGCTTCTACTCATAAACTAGTGATATCTTCAGCCTTCATCAAAGAAGCTTCCCTTTGCAGTTAATGCAAATGCTCACAGCTGGTCAAGGTGCTGAGAATAAAAGACTGTTGAATTCTCAGCATTCATAAAACAAAGAACCTGTGTCACCCATTTTAAACCTCAGGGAACATAATAGAAAGGGGTGTTGGAAAATAACAGTCAAGAATATCATGGAGTGTTGTGAAATGCTGTCTTACTGGCTTGACATAGCATGGCACTTATGAACTCACGTTGGCTATTATGGACTGCACACAGCCTGCCCATGACTGAATCATTAAGGACTCAGACATAGATGGGAGAGAAGACCATGTGGACCTGCCCAGGGGAGTTTATTGCAGTCAAGACTACTATAAGAGAGTAAATGAGTGTCTTCAGTGGTATAACCACACTTACACTCATTCCAATGGCCTTGGTTACATTCTGTGGGTCACTGTACTGGCTGGGTTTGTGTGTCAACTTGACACAAGCAAGAGTAATCAGAGAGGAAGGATCTACAGTTGAGAAGATGCCTCTGCAACCATGAGATCCAGTCGTAAGGCATTTTCCCAATTATTGATCAGTGGGAGATGGGGCAGTCCACGGTGGGTGGTACCATCCCCAAGAAAGCTATGTGAAGCAAGTCAGTAAGTAGCATCCCTCCACGGCTTCTGCATCAACTTCCAGGTTACGGCCCTGCTTGAGTTCCTATCCTGACTTTCTCTAGTAATGAGCAGTAATATGAAATTAGAAGTCAAATAAACCCTTTCCTCTTCACCTTGCTTTTTGTTCATAGTTTTTCATCACAGCAATAGAAACCCTGATTAAGACAGTCATGTCAGAATGGCTAAGATCAAAAACTCAGGGGACAGCAGATACTGGAGAGGATGTGGAGAAAGAGGAATACTCCTCCATTGTTTGTGGGATTGCAAGCTGGTAAAACCACTCTGGAAATCAGTTTGGCAGTTCCTCAGAAAATTGAACATAATACTACCTGAGGACCTAGCTATACACTCCTGGGAATATACCCAAAAGATGCTCCAACATGTAATAAGGACACATGCTCCACTATGTTCATAGCAGTCTTATTTACAATAACCAGAAGGTGGAAAGAACCTAGATGTCCTTCAACAGAGGAATGGATACAGAAAATGTGGTACATTTACACAATGGAGTACTACTCAGCTATTAAAAACAATGAGTTCATGAAATTCTTAGACAAATGGATGGAGCTAAAAAATAACATCCTGAGTTAGGTAACCCAATCACAAAAGAGCACACATGGTATGCACCCACTGATAAGTGGATATTAGCCCAAAAGCTCAGAATACCCAAGATACAACTCACAGACCACATGAAGCTCAAGAAGAAGGAAGACCAAAGTATGGATACTTTGATCCTTCTTGGAAGGTGGATCAAAATACCCATGGCTCACAGCCAACCAATAGACTGAGTATAGGGTCACCAATGGAGCAGCTAGAGAAAGGATCCAAGGAGCTGAAGAGGTTTGCAGCCCCATAGAAGGAACAATAATATGTACCAACCAGTACTTCCAGAGCTCCCAGGGACTAAACCACCAACCAAAGAGTAAACATGGAGGAACCCATGGCTCCAACTACATATGTAGCAGAGGATGGCCATTTCAGACATCAATGAGAGGAGAGGCCATTGGTTCTATGAAGGCTCAACGCCCCAGTGTAGGGGAATGCCAGGTCAGGAAAGCAGGGGGGGGTGTGTTGGTAAACAGGGAGAGGGAGGATGGGTTAGGGGGTTTTCGGAGGGGTAATGAGGAAAGGGGATACCATCTGAAATTTAAATAAAACAAATATCTATTAAAAATAAGATAGTCACGAAGTATAAAATGCATAAAATGAGCTGACAACTTGTGGGGAATAAGGGGGTAATGATAGAAGTGAGAGGCAGATAAGAGAGGGTGGAAGGATGGGTGTGACCAGAACGTGTTACATACATGTATGAAATTGTCAAAGAATATATTAAAAAGTGACAGTGAGAACTTAGTCAAACAGTTCACATATAAAATAGCACAGTGGTTAGTCTTCAGAAAGTTCTCCATATACATGAGATGACTTTGGACTGTTCACTTCTAATGAGGTCCCACCCACTTCTGCTCACTCCTAACTTACAGTTTTTGTGAAAATGAAAAGAATGCAGGCATCTCCTTTGTTTTTTGTATATTGTTGAGAGTACATCTTTTGAAGGAAGTTTTGTATTTTTTAGTTGAAATAATATATAGTTATGGATATAGTGTGATGTGAACATACTGTATACCTTTCTGATTGAGATAATGAACACCCCCATAACCTCAAGTATTTTTCTTCTTTACTGTGGAATCACTCAAGGTCTTTCTTTTACCAATTTTGAGATATATATTATTGCTAACAATTGTGAGCCCTTGTCATTTCTACTGACTGATTCTGACCATGTCTCCTGAAGCTGGCTAGTGGCTTGCTTACATTTCTGGGTTTTGTTTGTTTTGAAATAGAGTCTCACTGTGTAGCTCAAGGTGACCTCAAGGCCTGAATCCTCTATCCTCAGTCTCCTGGGTATATGCCACTCTGCCATGTTCTAGGTTTTTTTTTAACTCCAGCTTTCTAAAATGAATTTTCTTAATCTTCCACCCATTTTTATTTCTGTTTCTTCTTTTTGTTTTCTATAAATCAGACAATACCCAGGTCTGCTCAGGTTTCCTTCTTTATACCCCAATCAACATCAGTATCACCATCCATCGTTGTTCTATGTATTTATTCTCCAACCCATTTTCATTCCTGGTTTCCATATTATTTTTAATGTTACCACATTTACTTATGTATTTGGCTTTACATCCTGTTGTGTACTAAAGTCATCTTTACTACAAACACATTCTACTTGACCAATGTCGTGCACTTGATTTACACTTAGAGTTCTAAGAACACTGTAGTAAGCACATCTCTATCTATACCAGTAAGTGGTGGAGTTGGGATTCGAATCCAGGCAGTCAGCCTCTGTTTCTTCATCTTGACAAGTGCATTTCTTCTGAAATTGTTTTTGAAAGATTTATTTGGTTTTTAATTTTGTGGCTGTGTGCACACATGCATGTGTGTTCCTGTGTTTCTCTGTATACAAACAGTGAGTATTCTAGAAAATTTTCAATATTGAAGATTTATTTTAAAGGTGGGGAAGAAAAGAAAAAATTACAGGTTAGCACATGAAGCTTAATTAATCTTGGAGAACACAATAGTGAACACTAGAGGGCTAACCTTGGTAGATGCATGTAGATTACTGTCAGTATTGCTATATCATAAGCATCTGCCCATGACACTGAGGAAAAATGAAACTGACGGTCTGGCAGCATCATGAAGAATTCTCTCATTTGTTATAGAACTGGTGGCTAGGTCCCAAGAATGTAGTTTTTTATAAGCTACTTGAGGCAGGTACCATATTTTTGCACAGCCTCTAGTACAATGCTTTACCCATACTAGGCACTCAATAAAGATTTGTGAAGTATATGAGTGCACAGGGTTTCCATAAAGGCCTGATCCAAGGTTGTTCAGCTGGTTCTGACTTCACTTTTATCGCCATTCAGAACTTACAACTCCCACAGTGGTAGTAATAAGAACCCCTAAGGCATGTGTAGTATTTAGTATTTTTGTATGTGGTGTCAACTTTCATGTTATAATATACTATATGTGCAACCTGTTAAGTTACTGTTGTTGTGGGAATCAGGGCTTTTTTTTTTAACCTAAAATAAGTGCTAGCCATCCTAGTCTATTCAGAAGGGATATTGTAACCATCATCTTTACATGCTTAACTTCCTCTCCAAGTTTGGCCAATGCATCCAATTGCAAGTTTATGTGCTTATTATACGACAGTTCTGGACATAATAGTCTTTTTCTTAGAAATTCTATGATAATATTTCTAAACCACAGTTTGGTATCGGCTGTCCTTCATTGGAGCTGCTTTCTCTCCTATGCACATTTTGAAAACGGGGTGTCCATTTGAGTCAGTCTGGTTATGTGAGATGTAGAAGAGTAGCATTAATCATCCTATCCAGTGCAGCCAAGATGGCATCCCATCTCGTTCTTTCTCTAAACTCACCATAACTGTAGGTAAACAAGAACTTTTCCCTTGACTATTATTAATGGAAAGATTCTTAAACCAAAGTTCTGAAAAGTGGGGAAAGCACATAGATGTTTAGTTCTTATAATCTAGCTTGTGAACGAAAGACAAGGGAAGTATCTGGTACCTGAGTGTGAGCACAGGTATTGGGAATGAAGTGGAGAACAGAGAAGAGGAGTGCTGGGCTCCTCTTTTCTGTGCTCCAGCCAGCTCGCTTCACTTTGGGAATGCAGGTTAAGCACACTAGTTAAAAAGACTGGCTTTAAGCCAGCAGGCATTTCTGTGCACTCTTGACACTTTCTCGCTTTCTGATACAGTCTCTGGGGGAAATCTTTTAAGTACCAATGCCTTTCTAAATTGAGAGCCCCTTGTTTTTAAATGCTGACTTACTTACAAGGCTTTTACTTTAGGTAGTGATCACCTGCACTGTCTAGTGAAACAAACTTTTTTGCCCATCGTGTTGATTGTCCACCAGTCTTCCACTTGTGGTCTTCTATATCTCCCATCCTCTTTTCCCCAGCTCAAAACTAGGTCCCAAACTCTTTTGAGAGGTTTCTTACCATTTCTGACCTGTTTTTCTTTCTCCCTGCAAGTTCATTGGTTCCTTCAAACACATTTACTGAAACAGAATAAAAGCAAAAATAGTCCCGATTTGATTACAGAGTCTCCAGAAGGTATTAGGGTAAATGAGCACTGTTTTCCTGTCTCTATCTTCATGTTCCCTGTGCAGCGGCTAATTTTTCCCCATAGACAATACTGCCTTTCCTTTTCCTCCTGTCTTCTACACATCAATCTTGGAAAACCAAACTGCAGCTGTCCAGTGTTCTTTGGTCAAACAGTCTATAGGTGAATTTGTATATGAACTGTCTTCTTGTATTTATCTTTAAGGTGAGTTTCATGGCATTATTGCATGTTGGCCTTAGAAACTAAGAGTAGGTTAATTTGAACTTTGACAGGTGAAAGATGGTCTCAATAGACCAGTCCTTCATCACTTCTCACTCACATCCCCCAGACCATTCTCTTTACCCATTCTCCACACGATCTGCAAGTGTGTATAGGTTCAAAAAGTCTTTTTGTGGGTTTCAAAGCAAAAGATTCCCAAACTGTGAAAAATTACATAAAAGGATAATTCTTATTACAGACAATTTAGATGCTTTATTTGTTGAGTTAGAGTTCATAAACAGGGGGTATATTTATTATTTTTGTATCTTTTTTTTTTACTTAATGACCTACTGATGCTACTACATAGCACACTAGGGGTGAAACGGTAGCTAAGAGAGTTTTTTTAGTACCTCACCTATTTTATAGTATTGGCAAGAAAACCTACTTTGCATGCAAGTTAAAAACAATGAAAAATTTCAAGTTGTGATAAATACCAATAAATAAATAAAAGCCTATTACTAAGCTAGTGGGCTGTAGGAATACACACAGTCTATGACTGAAGCTGTAGAGGAGAAATCTGAGAGCTTATGAGATAACTCCAAAGAAGCATGACAAAAAGTCTTATAACCTCTGTTCCTCCAAAACATGGGTTTGTTCTTGGATTGTGCTTCCGTGCCCCTGCCAGGTACAATACACAGGGGTTGGTTTCAGATTGCACATTGCTGCTTACTTTTGTTATTCAAGGGAGGTTTTCAATCACAGGTTGCCCTTGTGACTGTATATAACCTAAACACATATGACCTTGCCTAACCCACCAGATTATAAATTGTCTGATGCTCTGAATAAAGTTGGCTGTTGCATGAGACTTTGATCCATCTCATTTTTTAGGCTTCAGTCTCCCAGGTTCATGCAGTCAACTAGAGCAGTAACATCAAACCGTGACTAAAGTGAGTATGTTGCTTGGAGAGGGTTTCATGAGTTGAAAACTTGGTCCTTAGTCCTATGACATTCAGAAGTAGTAGTGCATTTAAGTTGTAGAGTCTGTGGAAAATGTTAGGTCATTGGGCATCTCTCAGAGGAACTAATGTAGTAATTGTGATAGGATCATTGGCTCTCTTGAGAGTTGGTTATAATAGCAAGGCTGACTCCTCACTTTTCATCTTCTTATTTTGTCATATGATTGTTTTCTCTATGTTTATACCCTTCAGTGTAATGCCATCTACCATGAGATCTTTACTGGAGGTCAAATGCATGAGGCTATCATATCATGGTCTGTCTGAGTACAAAAGTATGAATTAAAATAAACCAACTTCATTTACATATTTCCATTCTCAAGTTTTTGTTTTAGCAAAAGAAAAAAGATTAACAATGAAGATGTATGTAAGAGTGCATCGAAGTAACCCACAGCAATGAAAAACAGAGAGAAGTTGTAGGGTTCTAAAGAAGGGTTGTAGAGAGAATGAGTATATGGGTAGGCAGAAAGCCTGTGAACTAAACCAGTATAACAGTTTAAAGTTGAGGTGGAAGTGAGAGGGACCATGGGGATAATGAAGACTTTGAAATGAATTCCAGGAGTTTGTGAGTAGGACATTTCTCCACATAATAGAGGCAGTTAACATCACCCTAAAGAGAGAAACTTGCAAAGCATCATGACTAAAATAAGGAACAAGGTCAAGATATTCACTTTACCCCCCTCCTGTTCAACATAGTACTAGTACGAGGAGGCTTAGCTAGGTCAATAGAACAAGTGACAGATATTGTGTTTTATAAAAAGATAAAGGAGAGAAGGAGTATGTTTGGTGGATGTGTAGTCAGGTATAGGGGAAGTGGGTACCTCCAAGGGTCCATGTTGAGGCATCCTTTCCCCCTGAGGGACCAGTCACAGAACATGACCATATAGTATAGAATAGAGTTTATTCAGGGCATGGGGAAGGGAGTTGTGAGGGTAGTAGACAGAGAAAGGAAAGGAGGGAGGGAGGGCTGGAGAGAGGGTGGGGAAGAGAGAGAGAGAGAAAGAGAGAGAGAGAGAGAGAGAGAAAGAGAGAGAGAGAGGAAGAAGGAGGAGGAGGAGGAAGAGGAGGAGGAGGAGGAGGAATAGAGGCTGACCATGAACATGTGGAGAGAAAGAGGTGGGGAGGGGAATGGGGATGGGGGAAGGGGCTAAAGGACAGAGTGGGAGCAAGAAAGCAAGAGGAAGAGAGAGTAGAAGAAGCAAGCAGCCCCTTTTATAGTGAGTAAGTCACACCTGGATATTGTCAGGTAGCTGTGGGGTGGAGCTTAGACAAAATGCTAACAATGGAAATAAAGAACACACAGATAGGAAAGGAAGAAGCCATGGCATCCTTATTTGCAGATCACACGATTCTACACATAAAAGACCCTAGAGACTCCTACAGCAGACAAGCACATTAAAGAGAATAAAAAAAATCAAAGATTGCATACAAAAATTAGTATACTTGCTATATACAAAGAACAGAGGAAGGAATTGGAGAAATAATACCTCACAGTAATCTCAAGATGAATACAATGTCATTAAACAAATCTAAACAAGCAAGTTAAAAACTTGCATAACTTTAGGACACTGAAAAAAGAAATTGAAAACATACTAGAAGATCAAGAGGACTACTATGCTCATGGATTGGTAAGATTAATATTATGAAAAGAGCCATTCTACCAAAAGCAATTGATCAAATCCAATGAATTCACCATCAAAATTTCAAGTCAATTCTTCACAGAAATAGGGAATTAACCCTAAATTTTATGTCAACATACTAAAGACTTGGGCAAGTTAAAACAATACTAAACAATAAAAATTTGCTGGATCAATAACCCAGACTTTAAGTTATACTATAGAACTATAGTAGTGAAATCAACATGGTATAGGCTTAAAAGCAGAAAAGTTGATCAATGAATGCAGTAGATTTGAGGCCTCATAGATAAGCACACAATCTTCTAGCCACTGATTTTTGACAAAATGTTTAACAATACATGTTGTTTGAGGAACGAAACTAGATTCTTATCTCTCATCTCACAAAACTCTAAACAGATTAAAGACCTCAGCATGAGACCTGACACCTTGAATCTGATAAAGGAGAAAGTAGCACACTTGAACTCATTGGCACGGAAAAGGATTTTCTGAACAAGATAGCACTAGCATTAAGATCAGCAACTGATGAATGGGGTCACACATTCAGCCTATAGAAACAGAAAAAAAAATCCTTACCAGCCCTTCAACTGGCAGAGGGTTAATATCTAGATTATACAAAGTTAAAAATATTTATAAAAAACTAAACATCAAGAAACTAGCTTTATAGTGTAGTGCTGATTTTGCCTTGAGATCTGTGATTTGAAACTTTTAGGGGAGAAACATTCCTTGCTGTTGCTTTGGTAAATTATTGAGCTAATCTTTCTTTGAAGCGTTGCAAGTTATTTTTCTCTTCAGGCAATTTTTTTGGGGTATTTTTTGATGTGCATCTCCCCATCCCCACCATATGATTCCCCCTTCCTCTTCTACCAAAATGTCTTCAGCATGTACTTAGGAAGTTCTCATTATGGATGAGATACTAATGTCAGACACTGGGAAGAGAGTGGTAGAGATGACAATGAACTGCTAATTATGCTCATCTGATATCTACGGGAGGGCACTTGTGGAAAACTAGCCCAGCTTTGTTAGCTCTTTTCTGAATTTGGAAGACTTAATAACATGAAAAGAATCTCAATTGTTTACTGACTGGAAAAGTTAAGTTACACCCCATTATGAGCTACATAGTTTGATATTACATATAATAAAATATGAGAACATCTATATTTTTATGCATGTGCATAAAAGGCCACCAAGAACCCAAGGACACACTATGATATTAATCTACTTGTGGGATTTTATGAAAATTTTCTTTGTTAAAATATAAAATTTCAGTAATAAAATTATTTCTTTAAAGAAAGGAAAGAGTAGTTTGGGCTTTTGATCTAGAAATTCTGCTGTCAGGAAGTACTCAGAGCTGGAGAAAGACTTTATATTTAGCATTCATGCATCTTCAAACAGGGACTGATGAGATTTCTGAAATCGATCTACAAATTAAAAGATATTAAAATTGTTTGGAAAGAAGTTGAATGAGCCAAGTATATTCGGGTGGTCTAATGTCCAATGTTAATCAAAACAAGAAACTTATTTGGTAGGCACTAGTTCTGCAATGTATGTATATGGAGGTAGAGAGATGGCTCAGCTGTTAAAAGCACTTGTTGTTTTTGCAGAGTCCAGGTTTGGTTCCCAGAACCCATAGGGCAGCTCACAACTATCCTGAACTTCAGTATTCTGGGATCTGGTGTGGGGGTAAGAGGCGGGAAGAGGAGGTTGTAAGGTTGTGGGTGTGTGTAGGGGGTGTAGATATAACCACCGGAAATAAATAGCCAAACTTCTTGTTGGCGATTTTCAGGTTTGAAGGAGTGTAGATAACAGTCCATTTTATATCTAAAAGGAGTAGCATATGCTTTCGTCTTTGTTCATCCAATGATTTACATAAACAGATTAAAAAATAGTTCTTAATTTCTTGAATGCTTCTTAAATGTTATTGTATATTGTACAATCTCTAGAGAAATCCAGAGAAGTCTTGGGCTTTAGTTTCAACCATTAGATTGTATAGAGGTTTTAGCTTGTATCTGAAACTGTTTATTAATTATAGATGCTTATCCAGTCTGCACGGTTGTCTGGAACAGTTTGGGCTAATAGGAATCAGTAGTTCCTTCAAGTGTGTATACTGATCACTTGGAATGAGACTGGGTTCTCCTGACCGGCTGCTTCCGCTGAGATCCAGGACCAGCTCAGTGGATAAAGTGGGGCTCTAAGTAAAGAAGAACTGTCCTGTGTAGTATGGGGTCAACAAGACCCCCATTAGACAGATGATGGGTCTTCATGGTGCTTTTCATCCTTTCCATGGTAATTTGTGCAGATTATTTACAGGAATACTACTCATCTGGGTCCAAAATAGAACAGGAATGATAGTCATCGTAATAAAAACCCATCGAAGACGGTGTTCCCACTTACTGTGCACCTGCTTTGTTGGTGAATAATGGCACTCTTCTTGCTGGTCAGGATACCACCTAACCTTGCCCTTCTCTGAGACCACAACAGGCAGCCATACGGCAAGCAGGCTCTGCACAGATGCCGCCTCGCACCGTTCGTCTGGGTTCGCCTCTCCTCAGTCTCTGTCCTGATGGTTTTCCATCTGTGTCTGAGGCTGATGAGATTTGAGGTCAGAGAAAGAGCAGAGCCTGTAGGGTGATTCCCCAGCTCACCTCATCTTCATAATCTTCCGTCAGCTTCCTGTGCTGCTCACCCTGGTATTGATCCTGTCGCAGGCGGCAGCCTACAGAGGCAGGGGGGCTGAAAACCTTTCCAAGGAACCCTCTTGCCAGGAACGCTCCTGCTCTGCTCCAAGAAAAAAAAAAGCATGTTGTGAAAACAATCAGCACATTTGCTTTAGATCTAAGTGATTCCAACTAGGTCGATGCGTCACACTGATGTGTTGAAAACATTTAAAAAATTTCTCAAGAGTTTGATTTCCACAGGAACATTGTGGCGTGTGCCTCAGCATCTGCAGTCATTATTTTTCACTAACGTAGCTGTAGATGACAACTGCTTCCTACCACAGCACACAAAAGCAATAGGCTTTTGTCTGACTGTACATTTACGGAGAAGGTTTTGCACGAAGGGAGTGATGTGTTTGTGTGGGTTGCTGAATAGCACGTGCTATTTTGACCCACTGTGGTGAAGGCTTTCTTTCTTTCTTTTTTAAATTTTTATTTTTGTCTTGAAGTAAATACGATCTGATGTTGTCACGGAAGAAACACAAGAAAATGGACTCCTCTTTGGTTTGGTTTTGAGTTTTAAGATATTCTTTGGTTTGGTAGTGACTAGCGTGCAACACTCAGAAACAGGTATTACTTTGCTCACTCCAAGTTCATGGGCATTTAATTCCTGGCAGAGTCTCCAGATAATATTTCACTGTAGACTCTAAGGCATCGAGTTTTCTGCCTGCACAGTTGAGGAAGGGGATTCCTGGCCAACATTGGCTTGGCACCTTGCAGAGTTGGATACTGCACCATAAATGATAAAGAAAATATCGTTTAACAGCGTGAAAGTTAAAGGTCTACATGAGTATTTTATGCCGGAGCATGCACCTTTGTAGCATGACATACCACACGCGTACCTTCTAAATTACTCTTATTTGGACATAAACTTAGAGGCCTTATATTAAGGCTCTTTATACTTGCAGAGAATTAATCTATTTTCCCTGTGATCTCAGGGGCTTTGGCTACCTCTTCGAGGTAGAGGACGTGTTTCTGTTCAGCTAAGCTTTCTTTACAATGTCATCATTCAAATAAAATGGTGGAGTCAGGTATGGTGGCTTCTACCTGCAATCTCAGCACTTGACGACTGAGTCACAAGAATGGCTGTGAGTTGCAGGCCAGACCTCAGACAAACAAACAACAGAAACCTGCTGGGCTGCCCTTTTGGGCAAGAACTCTCAGGCTGTATTACTCTGCTTGCTGTTTGTTGGCAAGGTGCTGAAAGGAGGTAATGAGAAAGGGGCGTTCTCGGGAGCTTTTCCTGGAATTTCAGAATGCCGGCCAAGAGAACTTTCCCACAAGCTCCATCTGTGGGTCTACTGTGGGATATGCTTCCCTTGGTGCAGAGCTCTCTTTGCTCTGAGCTGCTGCCTCTCAGAAGCTTAGAGTCAACTGATTCTAGCCATTTCTGTACTCAAGGGCTTTTTACTTCTGCTTAGCTCTATCTGTGTGTGATGTGATAGCTTATCATACTGAACACCTCCTCTGTGTACATCTCCTTCACTGCCCTATATTTTATCTTCTAAATACAAATTGCATATATATGATATTTTATGGGATTTTTGCTTTACTTATATCTCATTTACAAATAAGATGAAATGAAACTTCTGTGGGGAAAGAGACTTTGAGTGTTACTTCATACTTTTCCTATGTCTGTACTTAGAGATTCCAGTGATAGCTAGGAACGTTACATTTTGAATACTTGCAGCTTCCTTAGGACAGAAGAAGAAAGGTGAGAGAGGTATCAGCTGAGGGATGGTTTGCCATGTTGGAGGTACAGCACTGAAAGGGGACAGACATCATTGTTGATGGATCTAGCAACAAACACCATCTTTCTGATCCTTCTCTTTATATTAATTTATTCTTTTTGAAATGGGCCAACGTTTCAGAGCATCTTGGGCTGCATTTTAGAACCTAGTGCTGATATAATCAACCGCAGACAATGGGGCTTTTGAGCATTAAAAAAAGGCAGTACTTATCTATATTCATGCAAATATTTATATTTTATATGCAAATTATATATGCAAATATTTAAGGTTCTTTTCACTCCAATAACAACAATCCTTGTCTAAAGCATTGTTATAACCTGCTTATAAGTCTGTTATGAGTCAACAAATGTGGGGAATAATTCTAAAATGTCATCCTTTCAACACCACTTCATTCATTGTCAAAATGAACTCCTTGGGTCCTGCAGAACTACTATTCGTGCTTCAAGAATACTGTCAAGAGTTCTATTTGCTGAGAATTTCAGCACTTAATTTATGGACTCAGCTTCTCAGTTTACTTTATTTCTGGATTACCCCTACCCCAATTCCCCCACCCCCACCCCTGACCAAGATCATGAGTTGCAAGAAAAGAAAAGAAAAAAAAAAGAAAAGAAAAGAAAGTCATAAGCTTATTATAAGGGTTGAAGCACAAGGTTTAGGAAAATATAGATTTTCTAGAAAATCAAATATGGATGTGGGGGTGATTACTTTTCTAGCCAGGGGAAGCGACTTACCATGGGAATGTTAGCTGTGCATCTGCTAGGAGTGACTTTAAACAATTATATACAAACCAACCCAAGTAGGAGGACTTTCAGAGATACATAATCCAGTACTATTATGGACAACCTTGCTTCACATGAACATTTCCCCCTGGTGGCTGTTTCACATGGGCCTGTATGAGTGGATGCTGGATCTCTCTACCATCAACTGGACAGGTTTGTTCTCAATTAAATAGATGTCATAAAAATAAAAAGGTTGACATACTGAAAAATAAGATATAGTTAATTTTGTAGTAAGCTTACAATTTTAGATGTGATGTTGAACAACTGCTTTATATGAGTACTTTCCTAGCTTTGCATGTTTGTGGGAGAAATGAGTTCTGGTATTCTATAACTGAATAGGGTGACCATATATAACAATGGCACACTGAATTTTGAACAACTTCTAATGTTGTTTTTCTTGTACACATGAAAGCATTGTTGCAGTGGAATCCTACTTGTGGACTCTCAAGGAGTCAGATAAAACTTGGCTGTATTTTTCTTACTTGCTTGATTAATCTTCAAACTTTGGTCATTATCTTCTGTAGTTTTTAACCACATTCGGAATCTCTCCAGGCCCTTTCCCCTTCTGGGCAGGAGAACTACACACCTGGTTCAATGAACATACGCTAAGGCTGAACTGTTACCACTAAGTGGTTGCTTCCTTCCCTCAAATGCTCCTGGGTCTCTTCCACTTAGTTGCCTCCAAAGACCTTGTGATGAGACAAAAGCCACATGAGAAGAGTTACTGGTTTCTCCCTTGTGACCTCTATTCATGTGACCATGGAGAATATTTAGCAATTATTTTGGTGGATCAAAGAAAACATTAAATTATCAAAACTCATGTCAAATTAGTCTATTTTGTTTATGGGCAGGATTTTTTAAAATGGATGCTCTATTATTATTTCTTATTTTAGAATTTATTTCCTCCTTGGTGGGTGTGGGAACACAATTATACATACATGCCTTTTTTCATGAATAAGTAAAAAAACTTTCATTTGATTTGTAGGTAGATGATGATATTTTAGGGGAAAAACTAATTGATTTACTCACTTGTTCTTTCATTCATTTAGTGACATCTACTAGTTCATCATTTACTAATCAACAGATAATTTTTCAGCCTTTATTATGAGGTAGGCATCTTGTTAAATGCTAAAAATTAAGGTAAAAGCATTCATGGTTTCTCCTCTCAGAAACCTTAGTCATTAATGTTGTAAAAAGTCAGCAAACAATTTTAATTTAATTACTATTCCTTTATTTCATATAATTAACAAACACCCATCATGAACCAAGATGTGGCAACAGTGTTCTTAGCCACTGAACGGTGCAGCTCCTGATGCTAAAAGGAATTTGGTCCATCTAGATCAAAGCTCTAGGGAAGGCTAACAGCCGTGGTAGCCAAGGATCCTCTTGTGGGCACACTGTGACAGATGGACATGCTTATGCCTTTCCATAATGTCAGAATTTATTGCATAACAATAAATTCACGAGGTTGAGGTTTCAATGGCAGCAATTACAATAACTTCTGCCTGCTTCGGTAGTTTAGTAGAGGCAAACATACGTTTTCTATTCCAAACAGAATCAGTAGCATTATCTTCCATATTACACAGCACATAATAAATGTACCCGTGAGTGTATATGTATAGGGTTACAGAATGAATAAGGTTAAAGAGGCTTCAGTTCAAGAAGCCCCAGAAACTGTTAGGGTCTGCATAGATAAGATAATTAACAAGACCACTGCCAAGAGGGAGCTTCTTGTGAAAACAGCAGAATGAAGAAGAATTATCTAATCTCAACAGACTTTAAAGACGGATTGAGCCAGATAATGAGATCTTCTTGAAGATTCTAGGTTTAACCTAAGGAAGGTCAGTGAGCCACTGAATGCCATAAACTCTATGAGGGTGAGGAAGGCTATAAAAATTGACCATGGCTACTGTCAACTAATGCAATTATTCATGTTTCATCTTGCCATGTTACTTTTCATTTACTAACATAACCAGGAGCTCCTTGAGGCAAAAACTCTTCCATGCTTGGTCTATGACTTGCTTAGTGGCTAACTCATAGATGCTATATCTATGCTCATTCAACAAATACTTATTAAATTGATGGAGTTTTATATTCTTGTTCTCCTTGAATTTTCTTTAGAATTTTCACAGAACAGTTCGTCGAAGTGTTCACTTGGTTTGCACCTGCATGTGAAACGGTGTATAATTGCTAGCCATTTATTATCTATCTGGGGTCTGGAGTCAAGTGTCTTTGTAACAATACCACAGCATTTACCTTGTCTGGCATTATCTTTGCTTGCTGATACTATGCTTATGTGGATGATCACACATTTTATAACTGTTCATGTCCTTGGTCTATTGTCAGCACAGAGGCCAGAGTAAAACTAGAGCTGAAGGTTCCCTTTGGGCCTTCCTACTCTTATCAATGAAAGAATTTAGAAATGCTCAAGGACAATTATATTAGAATTTATGGGAAAATAACAGAGCAGGCAAGCTGTAACTTACGGCAGCTGCTTGAAGAAGGGAGATAGAGACTATTATGAAATATAACGCATCAAGAGAGTACTTGGCAGGCCTATGCCAAGGTGTCCACCTGAGAAATCAAACCATGCAACAGATCTGGTATGAAGGGGGTTTATTTTGGGGAAGGGAGGGGAGAAGGGGTAGCGGCAGATAGACAAGAGCAGAGACAGGAGAGCAGAGAAGGGGGTGGTCAGCAGAGGAAGACAGAAAGGGAGAGAAAGAGAGAAGAGAGAAAGGAGAGAGAGAGAGAGAGAGAGAGAGAGAGAGAGAGAGAGAGAGAGAGAGAGAGAGACAGAGAGACAGAGAGAGAGAGACAGAGAGAGACACAGAGAGAGAGACAAGGAGAGAGAGACAGAGACAGAGACAGAGAAAGAGAAATTGAGCCTGGTTGAGTACATATGGGAACAGAGAGAACTGGTATAGTAAGTAATCCTTTCTTATTTTCCCTGCACCTGGCAGCAGGTAATGGTGACAGATGATGATGTAAATTGTTGCTTGGTTCCTGGGAGGAGCCTAATGGAATCACTAACTAGATAGATAGATAGATAGATAGATAGATAGATAGATAGATAGATAGATAGATAGATAGATAGATAGATAGAGTGAGCCATACCATGCCATTTGCAATGAAGGTCAGCAAGCAGCCATATGACAAAAGGAGATGGAGGCTTCAGAGAGTAAAAGAGCAACCCCAGAATGCCAAGGGAAGCATGATTAGCCAGTGTCTATGTTTGGGTTTTACTACTGTGAGGAGACACAGTGACTAAGGCAAACATTTCATTGGGGCTGGCTTATAGTTTTAAAGGTTCAGTCCATTATCATTATGTGGGAAGCATGGCATCAGGCAGGCAGTCATGGTGATGGAGAGGGAGCTGTGAGTTCTACATCTTGACCCAAAGGCAGCCAGGAGGAAACTTTACTAGGCAGCCAGGAGACTCTCTTTAGCACTGGGCAGAAGTTGAGCACTAGGAGCCCTCAAGGCCCACCTGCACAGTGACACACTTCCTCCAACAAGGCCACACCTATTCCAACAAGGCCAAACTTCCTAGTAGTGACACTTCCCTTGGGCTAAGCATATTCAAATCATTACAGCCAGTATCCAAAGAAGGGACAAAGAAAAGTAAAGTTCTATTTTTCTGAACAAATAACTCTGAGTAAGGACTCAGAAAAGCTGGCAGGCTTCAAGGCAGAGCTTTGGTAGTTCTGCTTGGTAGAAGCAGCTGCAAGGGTCTGCACTGAGAAGAGGCTTCTGGGAAAGAAAAGTACATTATCTTCTTAAGTGGCCAATAATCCTTTCCATCTCTTCTAGGGTAGCTGGAATGCCAGGTCTCCCCACTCAAGACTAGAGATGGGCATTTAGAGCAAAGCCCAGATACTTTCACCCTTTTCACGTGGTAATCTTAATTCCAAGGAATGACAAAGCTGATGTTTACATTTCAAGGGTTACCAGGGAAACAGGAGGTGGGATCCCAACCTTCAATAGCCTGAGGCGCCTGTAGCAGGATAACCTAAAGTAAATTACTTTAGTTCTGGTTTGAAACCTCTGGGTGGCCTCCAAATCACTGGGAGTGAGAGTCCAAGTCCCTACAACAGTGTGGCGATTGCTCATGATCTTTCCCTGTCTATCCCTTTATGACCATGTTCTGCATCATGTCTTCTTGTACATTTTGCACTCTGGGGCACTTGCAGCTCTGCAGAATGGCCAAGTTCTCGGCTCTCCGATTTTGAAGTTTCTGCTCTCTCTGCTCAACTATTCTCCTTCCAAAATTTGCACAACTCCCTGATAGCATTTAATTTTATGTGTAATCTGTGTTTCTAATGGGATTTTCCCCAGATTAGTTGTTTTAAATTTATTGAGTGATTTTTTTTCTGGCTTTTTACTCTATCACCTGTCTATACAATGTTAATCTGTAATTGTATTTTTTTCTTAAATAATAATAGCTGTTTCTCACTTCTTTTTTGGGCTCTCTAAGATGGCTAATATTCTCAGCTCAATATAGAAAGCTAAGGCAGTATCAGGCATCTGTGCTTTCTTCCCACCCAGTTTAGAGGCCCTTGTGATTTGTGTAAAGGTATGACTTTTAAAGAGAATTATTTATTTTTATGTGTTTGTATGAGTATATGGTATTCACAGGGGCCAGAGGAAGGCATTGGGTAGCCTTGAGCTGGATGGAGTTAGGGGTGGTTGCATGTGACCTGTTAGGGTTCCCAAACTCAGGTTCTCTGGAAGAGCAGCAGAGCTCTGGACCATTGAGCCCCCTCTTCAGTCTCTAAAATGTATAAGCTGTCTGAACTATTTTAGTTGCAAATGACAGGACTTTTTGTTAATCAAGAGAGGGTCATTGACTCACCTGTTAATTCCTGATATAAGAATGTTCTTGGGCAGAATTCAAATAGTTCTGTAAGTGTTCAGTCTCTCTCCATCTCTTACCATTATTTCATTTGTATCTGGTTAATCTCTAAAATACACTTATGAAGTAGGTCGTATAGACTAACCCTGATTGGTCCTGCTTAAATTATAAGTCCTCCCATTTTTCAACTTCTATATGAGGTCTTAAAATTTTCTGTAGTCTTAGAAACTCCCTAGCTTGGCTCTGAAAATCATCCATGCTTTATTACCCTTCTGCTCTCCAGGATCACCATATAGTATTCCTCTTCCTGGGAATTCGCACTTTGCTGCCTTACTTGATCAAAACAAACAAAACAAAACAAACAAATAAACAACAACAACAACCCACAATAAAAAGCCCCAATTATTCATATACACAATGTTTTGTAATTGTATCCCTTTTACCCACTCCTATTCCCTTCTGCAGCTACTGCTCCCTTTCTTCCTTTTCAACTAGTTTCCCTTCTGCTTTCATGTCCTCTGTCTCTGCCTTTCTCTCTGTCTCTGCCTTTCTCTCTGTGTTTGCTTCTCTCTCTCTCTCTCTCTCTCTCTCTCTCTCTCTCTCTCTCTCTCTCTCTCTCTCTCTCTCTGTGTGTGTGTTAAATTAATCAACTACCATTTACTCATGAATAAAACACCTGCATCATGAAGTGGAAATTTCTGGTTTCTTTAATAACTCTGTTGCATCATGTAAAATCTTCAGGAAGCTGATTTTGAGAGGATATGTTATGTTTTGCTGAAAGCAGACACTTGAGAGGGCACATTCTGTTTAGAAATAATATAAATAGAACCCTACAAATAGTAAGTGGATGTTTGTGCATTGCTACACCTTTGTACAATGCTTTCCTGATCTTTGCTGGTCTTCGCTGGTCTTCATTTGGTAGAGAGAAATGTACTGAAGAACTTCTCGTGGTACTGTTGAGTGGGTCTTAAATCTCAAATAATAAAATATTCTTGCATTGGTGGGAGTAATTTGCCTGTCAAGTTGGTTTCGCAACACATAAGGTATATAACTGAGTAGGGCCTTGATGATGTTTCTCCTGTAGCAGCTTGAGTAGCACTTTCTAGTACCATGAACATTTATCATTAGGCAGGGATCTTCCAACTTAGTTCTAAGAACATTTCTCTGTGCCCTGCATCCAAAGTGTTTGTTATCTTCAGCAGTAAGTGCCTTCTATCTAGTTCTAGTGAAGAAAAACAAGAGAAACAGACATAGCTTGCAAGGTTTTGAGACCCTTTAATATCTCCCAAATCAATAACTCCTGGGAAAACTGATCTATATTTTCTTAAATCTCGTAATAATTAATTTTTATTGTCAACTTGAAAGGATTTAGAATTAGCACAGAAACATTTCTCTGGCTATGCATGTGAGGGATTATCTAGACTATGGTAATTGACATGGGAAGGACCCCTCCCTCCCCCAAATCCATCAAAAATGTAGGCCATACTGTTCCTATTCCCTGAACAGAAGTTCCAGGCTGAATAAAGAGGAGAAAGCAAGCTGAACCACAGCATTCATTACTCTGTGCCTCCTGACTGTAGATGCAGTATCCTCCTGACTGCAGATGCAGTATGACCAGCTGCCTCACGTCTGTCCCCTCTGCTACAACTTCCCCAAGAGGATCCACCGTGCCCTCAAATTGTGAGTGGAAGAAAAGCCTTCTTCACTGGTTTCTGTCACATACTAGACATATGACCTCTGACTCCCAGGTTCAGCTTTTGTCACTGTCACTTGGGTATACCTGTACAATAATCCTTTATGAACAGAACAAATGTTTTTAAAGCCCTGAATGTATTGACTTGACTTTAAGTTAGCTTTATTCCTAACTGATAGCTAGAATTTGAGGTGCAAAATAATTTCTACTCAGAATTTTGAAGACATTGCTCTGATGTTTTCTAGCCTCTAGCCCTGCTCATGAAATGTCTGAAACCAATTTAGGCTTCCTTCCTTTGGAGATAAATGTAATCTCCTTGGAAGTTCTTGGATCTTCTTCAGAATCTTAGTGTTCTGAAATTTATAGGCATGTGTTTTGATTCTTTTTTCAGCTTAACAACAAATGGAATCACCAGTATGAGGGCATACTGGTTTGTTTAAGCTTTGGGTAGCCTCGCTCTGTCATCCCGATAATTGCCCACATCAGTTCCGCACTGACTTCTTCCTGGAGTTACTAGCAGATGGATATTGGTTCTCCTCTATTGATTGTATTGAGAGTTTTCGAATTTCATGTTCATCATTTTCTCTAGATTCTGAAAGGTTCTTCACTCTTTAATCTAGTGTTCTATCAAGTTTACAGATGTCTAGAATTATATCTTAGTTTTAAAACCATTATAATTTTATCATTGCAATCTGCTCTGGGCTCTACAGATATAATAGTCAAATGAAACCATGAAACCCATCACAATTTTCTCATGAAACCAATTGCATTATTTTAAGGGCGATATTATAAAATAAATATTTATAAAATTTATAAATTTTATAAAATAAATATTTGCATTTATTTAAATTGCATCATTTCTCTCCTTTGAATTATTGTTTCCTTTCTGTGCTCATGGCTCTATTTTGTTATTCTTCATATCCAGTGGGCACTAAGAGCAACAGGAATGGCTTCTATTATTTTGGGAGTCTCTGAGACAACAAACCAAAGGGAGATATCCCATATCTAGCACTGATGTAAAATACTGCCTGTTGAGTATGTGTGTGGTGGTTATCAGTGATTTTTGGTGACATTTCTTTGATGATTATTGTGATCAGTGACCATTTAAATAATTGCTTTTGTAGAATATTGCCTAAGTCTTTGGCAAAGTTTTCAAATTTAATTTTTAAAAATGTTTTCAGGATTTAAAACCTTTATGCTAACCTTTATTAGATATGTGCATTGTATAAACTTTTTTGTCAGTTTCTATTTTGCTTTTTTGTTTATA
This sequence comes from Tokudaia tokunoshimensis, assembly GCA_036184795.1. NCBI lineage: Eukaryota > Metazoa > Chordata > Mammalia > Rodentia > Muridae > Tokudaia > Tokudaia tokunoshimensis. The sequence goes on from BTHU01000022.1 coordinate 45,337,175, forward strand.
GTCTTTAACTTTAATGTTTGTGTATGTGTAGGTATATGCATTCATATTAGAGAGATAATTGCATATGTTCATATCCTCTTGTGAGCTCATGTGTGTGGAGGCCACAGTAGACATTTGTGTGTTATTCATCAGGAGCTGAACACCTTGTTGTTTTTGACACAGGGTCTCTTACTAACCTAGAACTCACCAAGTGGGCCAAGATGGCTGTACAACCTTAGGGATCCCTTTATCTTCATTTCATGATTTGTCATGACTCAATAGATTCCTAATATCTAGCTAGGATGCTAGAAATATCCCTAGGATAGACAATGACTCCTCATGTGATCTAGCAAAACAATCCAAAATACCAACAGAGCTGTGGTTGAGGAATATTTATTTAAAGTGATTTACTAATGTTCAAATGACTCTTTATTTTTCTCCTCTGGGAATTCTTATTAGGAAGCTGTTTACAAATTTGTTTGGTTTTATATTCTACACTATATTGCAGCTATCACATACCAAGCATTTAGTGTAATAGAAGTTCCATTCTGTCTTATATATGTTTCATTTAATCCTGATAAGACGATATTCTCCCTCCCCTCTTTACAGAAGGAGATATTGAAGCCAGAAAGAGAAAAAGTACAACTCTGGTCCTTACCATTTAATTTTGCTATTAATAATATGATAATGTTGTTGAGTCTATTTTCCATTATGGTTAGATTGAAATTCAAGGCAATAAGGGGACAGATGGATAGTTTCCTCTCTATTTTAGAGATTGTCAAACTCTAAACTGAAGACAGTGTCTCCTCCTCCTTCCAGGGCGAGTTTAAGGCATTAGCTGTTCCTTCCCTTGTTTTTGTTTGTATTTCTGTTTGACTGTAGAGAAGATGGAAAGTGGGATTAAGTGGACTTTGCACAGTATTAGTGAAAGGCATAAGCAATCTTTTAGACCTCACAGAAAACAGTGTGAATAAACTGCATCAAGGTTTAGTCTACCTCCAGACTGCTAGTGCAGTCTGGGTGCGAATCAGGAAGGGATCCTCAAGGCTTCTGAGTAAACTTTCAAACCCACTCCATTCACTTCATATTACAATTGGACATCTGGAATTCTCTAAAAACATTAATTAGGCATTTCCTCATCATCCAATCGCGCAGAGGTTATGGGATGTTTGTTACTATATAATGTCAATTGTGCCTCTGCAGGTCTGAATCTTTTACTCACAAGGGGCTTATGGTTTCAGTCTGGGCTCCAGCTTGAGGAGCGCTGTGGGATATCTGCAGAGATTGCTATGAGAAGAGCAGCCAAGCTTTTGGCATGGGGTCCTCCTGTCCCAATCTGAGCAACTCTGTTTTTGTATCTTTTATATTTTTCACTGTTGATTTCTAGTCTGTGACTAAAAATGCTTGAAGCATTTTGGTATGCTGTGCAAAGTGCACTGCCTTTAGCATCACAGAAATAGTCCTAAGTGATTTGGTGAACTCTGGATCCCGCCAATCATAACTGCTTTCCTTCTGCCACAATCGTATACTCTGTGGTTGGGAGCTTGCATGGTTCATTGGAACATTGGGGACTGTTCATGCTATTTCATCTCTTTTAATATTCAGCAGTCTTGTTTTGTTTATGCATTTTAAAGTGTTTTACATTTACTTTTGGATTTACTTATTTTTATTTTATGTGTATGAGTGTTGTATCTGCATGTATGTCTGTCCTCAGCATGCGTGCTAGTATCAGTACAGGCCCGAAGAGGCTGTGGGTTCCCCAAGAAGCAGAGTTCCAGATGATTGGGAGCTTCCTTGTTGTTAGAAATTCAACCCTGCCTTGCGAGAGCAACCAGTCCTCCTAACTGCTGAGCCATCTCTTCAGCCCTTGTTCATATACTTAAAAAAATGTTTCTACCTTGGGTACTAGCAAGTTCAAATTTAAAAGAGAAAGCCAATTTGTATTCCACATGGATATACCAATTTGTATTCTTACAAACTAGTATTTAAGAATCTCCATTGATCTACATCATCTCTAATATTAGGTCGAATCAAATTATTATTTTTAAAGGCTAGGCAGTATAAAATTACATCCTATGGTTCTCTAAGGGCCTGTCCCTGATTACTAATGAGGACAAGCACTTTTTCATGTTTGTTTGAGATCCCTTTTATCCACTGTGAAAAGCCTATACTTGTTCTTTGCTGATATTTTCCATATTATATGTTCATTGTACTTTCTGTAGGTCAATCCTATGTTGATTATTTATAGTCATTTTAAAAATACTGTTTGTCCCTCATATTTTCACTTTCATTATGATGACTTTTGATGGACACTATAGTTTTTAAATTTTTATTTTTAATGATGTGTCTGTATAGGTGCATATCAGTTCAGCGGTGGTGTCAAAACCTATGCAGCTCATGTTATAGCTGGTTTTGAGGCTCCACATGGGAAAACTAGAAACCAAAGTCAGATTCTCTGCATGGGAAAGTTTTTAACCACTCAGTCTTCTTCCCAGCCCCTCACAGTTTTAGTTTTGATACAGATGAAATGAATTTTAAAAGCAATTAATTTTTTTCTTTTAGAACCTTGCCTAGGAAAATTTAAAGCACACTACTATTTTAAGGACACTCTACATTGTTAGAAACATACAAATTTGCTTGGTTGTCTTAATTACTATTGCTTCATAATGGTGAAATGATTATCCTCAATCCTAGATAAAAATTTGATTGTAATGTCTTTATACTTTGTAAATAAGGGACAGATAACATATTTTTAATATTCAGATTTCCATGCTTAAGGTATGCATCTTCTTTTTGTGGGTTTTTGTAGAACTTTCTATAATAGTTTATAAACAACCAAAACAAACAAACAAACAAACATCATTCAGTACTCTTTCATAGTTATTCTTGTATGCCTTAGTTTTATTCATTTCCTTTAAATATGTTTGTATTTATTTTATTATGAATATGTGTTTTTTTCTATGTTTGTGTGTACAAGCACATATATGTCCTTGTGAGTGCATGTTTGGAGATCAGAGGTCAATGTTGACTGTCTTCTTTTGCTCTCCACCTTATTTTTATAGTTTTTCTTTTATTTTTGATAGTTCATAAAATTATACAATGAATTTTAGTATTTTTCATCTTCATTACACTGTCACATGCCCTCCCCCACAATCCCCCTAACACTGTCTTCCCAACAACTCCCTCTACTTTAATGTCTTTCTTTGAGGATGACTTACTAAGTTTAATTAAAGTTGCTTGTGTTAGCATGAAAAAATGGAAAGGGAAGAATATAAGAACCATAGAATGGAGAAGAGTGTAGCAAAATGTCTTCTGGACATCACAGGAACATTGCACTAATAAACTCACACTAATTGTGGATAATTACACAAAATCTGCCCAAGGCTATATTGCCAGCATGTCATGGGTTAAGGAGGGAGTTTGTGGATCTTTGCCTTATTTTGAAACAAGGTTTCCCACTGAGTCTGGAACTCACTGATTTAGCTAGAATGGCTAGCCAGGCAAACCCATGGGGCCCCTCTTGTCTCTGCCTCACAGTGTTGGGGCTACAGGCACATGTTTTCTGGTCAGACTTTGAAAGAGTAGTCAGGGTATCCAAATTCAGGTCTTCATGATTGTGCAGCAAGCACTTTATGCATTGAACCATTTTGTAGTCCACACTTTTCTTTCAACAGAAAATCTCCAACTTTCTGTACCCTCTTGAACAAAATTTTGGTAATTGTTACTGCCATGTAGTTGATGCCATTACATGCCATTGATACCTGTATCTTTATGTTGATTACATACCAGTCATTTTGTCAAACTATTTATAATATCTTAGGCCTTTTGAACATATTGTTCAAACACATAAGATAGGAGATAACACTATTCTTACTTTCTTTTCATTGTTTTATGTCTTTAATTCTGTCTACTCTTATTCTTGCTAAGGTGAAAGGTCATCTTCTGCTACTTGTGCTACCTATTAGTAGACAGACTCTCAAAATTATACCTCCCCAACAGTGACCAAGTGCCAGCAGACGCTCAGTTACTACTGGGGCTTCAGAAGCTCCTCTCCAGCCATGCTAAATGATTGACTGGTTTGACATTGTACAGCAGTCCATCTCTTTCTAACAATCAACAGTGCTTTCTGTAAGTTTATTACAAAACTCCTTGAAAACAGTAAACACAGTTTCTTTTTTTTTTTTGGTTTATTAAAACATGTATCTTGCTGGTATTATTTGTATTGTAATTTTATGAAATTGTTCTTCTGAATGCATGAAAATGATGATTCAATTATTAACTGATTCACTATGTCCAATGATGTTGATAGATTTTTAAAACACTATCCTTTCATTTCTGGGATAAGTATGACTTGATTATAGTGTATTTTTATTTTTTATACTTTTAAATTCTGTTTGCTGATATTTTACAGTTTGTTCATCTTTACTCAAGAATGAAATTATCATCTAAACGTATATTATAGGCTAGAAAGAATAACTTTAATGGCAGGACATCTTTATTGACTTTGTAAATTAAGAAAACAAAATTCTTTACTCTTTAAAGACTTTTAAAATTGATATAAAATTTCAAATGCTCATCCATATAATCAGTCACATGATCTGTGTACACAGGTATGTGCTCGCACAATTGCTTATCCAACTTATTTAACAATAAAGGGAGAGGTTCATAACTTTTGCCCAAATTTTATTGAAAAGTGTTTATTTTCTAGAAAAGTCTCTATTTTGATTAAGATTTATTTCCATTTTCTTTGCTTTACAGCTTTCATTGAATTATTTTATAATACTTCAACACCTGTTTTTTTTATAGTTATACTTTCATTTTTCCCAATATGCTAATTTGTGCATTGTCTTTTCATTTTGACAGTTCTTCTTTAAGATACGAACATTTACCCGGATTTGTTCTTTGTCACATTTGTGTACCAGTATATTGTTATACACAGTTCCCTCTATGTGCTCTATTATTTGTGTGTGTGTGTGTGTGCAAGAGCACATATACCACGGCACACATGGGGAAGGTCAGAGGCAGCTTGGTGGAGTCCCTCCTTCCACATTACAATTCCTGGGATTGAACTGATGCTTCCAGGCTTGTGTAGCAAGCGTGTACACTGCCATCTCACCAGCCCTTAGATCTGTGCTTATTCGGCCTTCATCCCCTTTCCTTTTTCATTCTGGTCTCTTTCCTCCACAAAAGTAGTTGCCCATGCTTTACCCTCTTTTATTCTCCTCCTTTAGATATTTTTTCTGTTTTTATAATCTTTAGTCCCACTTCTGATTTCATTTCCTCTATTTTCATTTTTATTATATGGGTCTATTATGCCCGTAATTTTCTCTAGAAGAACATATTTCTCTTTATACGAGTTTTAATGTGTGACATATTAATCTTAATTTCTATTTTGACTTCTTTGATTCATTAGGTTTTGTCAATATTGTCAAGTATATGGAGTTTTAAATGGCTAGGATAAATAACACTAGAGAGCTTTAGAAATGACTTAAGGAAATCTATTATAGTAGAAGCAATGTTTCTACCATGCATACACACACACATGTACATGTACACATTAAAATGTAGTTACCCTATATATAGCAATGTCCTACCAAATACCAGCAGTGACCAAATAAAAAGTATACTTTTGGATACTTTATTGGGTTCTTTTACCTACCACCCTTCTCCACCCTTATCCCTTCCAATCTCCCAACACTAGGTAGGAGATAAAAAAAAGAATAGAAGGGAAAGGGGACATCAATTTCATTAGACTGCTTCCTGATGATTAGGAGCATCAAGTTCTTTGGGGCAAGTCAATCTTTGTCAGGATATCGCCAACCAGCAACCAGCAACTAGAAACCAGCAACCAGCAACCAGCAGTCCAGAAAACAGCAATAAAGCAATCCAGCAAATAGCAACCAGCAAAAGCAACACCAACAGCAGCAGCATCAGGGGCACCTGAAGGGCAGCAACAGAGGAAGCAGTAGACACCCCTCCCATCGGGTCTCTGGCATTTTTATACCCTTTCCAAGAGTCCCCAGAATTCCAAAAGTAAACTATTTTCATCTGGCAAAATTACATTCCTATCACAGCATGAGACAAATTATAGTTAGCTGTTGTGGACAATCTGAAGCAGCCCCATATCTCACAACTGGAATTAAAACAAAAACATATTCAATGTAACATTTCTGTGTTTAAAGAAACTAACATTTCCACTACAATCACAAATGTTTTAGTTATTTTGAAACTGTTAGTCAGCGAGATCCTATAGACCCTCCAAATACTATGGGCTATTGCCATTGTTCTTGGCTACTGTACTGAGCACTATTGCTGAAATCATTACATACTTGAGTCATAGAAAAATGATTAAGCTGGTACAAAGCTGAAAGCTTCAACCCTCTTGGTTAGCTTTCATATTGCTGGAGGATGTGATGAAAGTACAGAAAGAGGAGTAATCGGCATCAGTCTTACCCACTTGTGAAAGCAGGGAGCCTGGCAATATATGCAGTAGCCTGGCAAGGCATTGTCTTTCCAGATATGTTGCATAAAACTCTCTAGAGGCTTGATAATATATTGAGATTTACATTTTTTGTCTTACTATGTGTCACATGGGCCTAGAACTCTCAGTACCCCCTCAGCCTCACAAGTGTGGATTTATAAACATGTATACCACTCTAAACTTTCCCACGAACTTTTCATATGTTTGAAGTTGATCTTCAGAATGTTTTGGGATTTACTTTATATTCTAGTTTACATAATTGCTCCTTGGTTTTAAGACAAGTATGAATGTCCTTTTTTATTACATTCATAGTTCTATACAGGGTTTTAGTTCAAGTTTTTATATTATTCATAGCTTCCGTATTTTTTATTCATTTTTGTATGATTGTTCTAGCAAAATATATAAAGCAATATGAAAATTTCCCAATTTGCAGGATACTGAAAAAAGATCTTTGTGTACTCTGTCACTCTGTTATTTCCTCATATATTTTATATGTTTAAATGAAGTTCACATTAGTATTGCTTTTCCTTTAGGTAAGTAGGTATTTATTGTTAGTGATTATATTTATTTTTAATAATAATTGATGTCTTAAAGAGTATTTGTCTAAGCTAATACGACTTTCTTGAAAGTTTTCATTCATGTGTATCTAGTATATATATTTTCCCAACTTTTATGTCAAGCCTTTTACTTCTTAAGTCCTTATGATTTGCATGTGTCTTTCATTAATATTTACTAGAGTTCAAAAATGTTTGGCAATATCTTTATACAAAGTTTAGTTAAAACTACTTGCATTTAAGAAATTATGTATACAGTTGCAGTTATTTTTATCTTCCTTTATATTTACTATATATTCTAGTTTTTCTTTGTACCTTTAACTCTCATTTTTAAAATAAGTTTTTGATGGGAAATGCTTCTGTTTTTTTATAGTTATCTTTTATTTTTCATCTCTTTTGTGTTGTTCTCTTACTGAATTGACAGTTTTATATTCTATTTCTATCCTCAAGTAATTAGATTTTTACCTTTCTATCCTACATAGCTAACCTTCACATGGTCTAAAGCTAAACACTTTAGTTTCTTTAAGAACTAACAGGAAGGGGCTGGAGATGATGGCTCCATACTAAATGGTCATGTCAATATTAATCATTTGTCATCTCTTAGAGTTTCATTAGATCAGAATATCTGAAGCAATTTTATTTGAAGTTCTAGCATGGGATCTCTAGTGAGGGGGCAACAAACTGTGAAATTCCAACATCCTGAGGGTTTAACTGAGGCTTTAGTTTCTTGAAGGGTTGCCTTAGGCGTCAATGTACACTTTTAAGATGAATTTAGGTTGACAGTTGGTAATTTAGTGCTGGCAGTTAGTAAGAAGTCTTGGTTCTTCATGGTGCTATTCTGATGAACCATATATTGAAAGATAAATAAAGAAAAGAAAGTTGGAGGAGAGAACTTAAGATGTTTGGTCAGAAGGGAGTACATGAAGGGGAATATTCAGAGAATTTCAAAGTTGGGAATATAAGGTTTCCTTGAAGTCAAGTGAAATATCTCAAGAAGGAAGTCATTGAGTGTTCGAAGGCTGCCATTTGAGGACTGAGCGATTGAATTTAACACTATGATAAAAACCTGGTGGGTTTTAATACAGAGATATACAATAACTTGTATCTTCTCCACTGGGAGATTGACAGAAGAACATCATGAAAACTCCTAAGAGCTGATGGATACCCTAGCTAATCCAGCCTCTAGAGTTAGCTCCTGCTTCACCTTGAAGAAAAAAGCTCCCACGAATGACACCCAGTGTCTTCATCTCTTAGGGGAGACATGTGGCCTGTGATAAGAAATAAATGCATTACACTTTATAAATTGAGACCACAACTTCTGTTCCCATGAAAGCAACTGCCTAACATATCCTGAAAACTCAGGGGTGTCTAGTCAGGGTATCTTCAGGATACAAGGAGACAGTACAACTCTGATGTGTGTGTGTGTGTGTGTGTGTGTGTCTGTGTCTGTGTATCTCTCTCTCTCTCTCTCTCTCTCTCTCTCTCTGTGTGTGTGTGTGTATGTGTGTGTGTACAAGTGTGTGTGTGCCCTGGAGCACTGTTGCCATCACTGCAGACTTAAAATGTTTGGTAGACTAAAATTTAGACCTGGCGCTATTCCCTCCCACAAAGGTAAAGCCATGATGCAGTACATCCTTCCAGGATTACAGAAGATGATGCTATCATAAAACATCTAGCTGCTTATTACTAATATTACTGAAAAAATTCTGGAATGTTTAGAAATACTGAGAGAATCAGCAGAGTGGACTGTGGAAAAGGAGATCTTCATAAGGACAGCGTGCTCAGAAACAGACTGCTGTGCATGCTCTATAGCCCAAAGAAAGTCCTTCTTATGGCTAAAGATATTCCTGAGTCTGCTGGCCAAAGGCTTCCAAAGAACCATTATTTATCATCTCAAAAAAAAAGTTAGCACTTACTCTCATGTTGCACATAGAAGAAAGTTATAATTTAAATTATATACTGAGAAACAAGTGATCATTTATTTGCTGATAGCTGATGATGAAAAGCTTTTCAGCAGTAACTAAGCCTGAAAAAATCACAACAGCAAAGAAACTAAGTAGTCAGGCTAAAATAACTATGTTGCACACTGTGGATGAAACACACTGAATACCATTAGTGTGGAGATTTAAAAGATGGATATTTATTTATTTTAATTCTGCAGGTTACAAATATGAGACCAAGATGTTTATATGTTTTCACCATAACGAAGTAACAAATGTTTGAGAGGACAGATGTATCTTATATGACTTAAGCTTTATACACTGTATATGTGTATTAAAATATTACATGACCAAAAATGCATGGCAAACAAAATTCATTGTAAAATTGAAAACTTGAAGATATACACAGACAACACCAAATGGACTCAGCAGGTTTCATTTATATATTTATGTCTTTATATGCATAGCAAATTAATAAAAGAAAAGGAGGCCATCAATTGAGAGGAGGTCATGGCAGAGTTTGGAGAAAGGAAAGGGAAGAGGGGAAGTGATACTATATTTTAGTTAAAAATTCACAAATTTGGTAAGAGAACCAAAGCACTGGACTAATAAATATTCAAAGAAACAGTAACCACATCAAACAATAAATATGTGAAGAATTGTCTAGGTATTTGCTCCGGCGAAGCAGAAGGAAGTTAAATTGATAATATATTTTTGTTTGAGAAATTTATAAAAATTAATAATTGACAATATCAAAGATGTTGAAGGAATAGATATTAAATATGAGGTACTCATATCTCTGTAGGAAAATGAGTAAATTTTAAAGATTATTTGACTTTAGGTGAAAAAAAATTTCACAGTGTACTAGTCCAGCCAGTATAAAGTCAAACAGTCCTATGAGGTAGGAGTGAGGGTGATTATAAGAAAGACAGAAAAGAAGACTCAGAGACAAGGGTTAGAAATCAGGAGTGCTTTTCAGGGAATACAGCAGCAGCCTTGAGTTTAATTTTCATAGGCTTTCTATACTTTCAGCATCATGGGAAACAAAGTCACAAGCCAGCAGAGACAATGGCTAACGTACATAAGATATCTGTTTTGATCCGGAGGCTTCCCTGTTCCTTCCTCCAAGATTAACAGAACATTTAGTCCCTTGCCTTGAGTTTCAAGTGTATTCCCTCTTATTGTTCTATGTGTCAGCAGGCCAGGAAATCTGTCAGCAGACCCTGGCCTGACTTGACCCTGCCCGATAGGCAAGCTTTCACAGAAGCTGCCAAAATGGCTCCTGACATCACAGAATGGACTATTACTTGATAATGAAGACCTAAACAATGTTTATGAAAAAGCTCATGATACTGAGAATCACTTTATATATTATGAGTGGCTTAATCACCCTGCAGTGGCTGCCTTAAATATTATGCAATAGTTACTTATTTCTCTTATTGAGCACTATTTAGTGGCCTTAGAAATGGTAATGATATAGTCTTATGTAAATGAAATAGGGTAGCAAATATACAACCAGATGCAGAATTTACGTGTTTGTGTGCAATATATCTGTATCAAATAGTGTGACATTAGTGAGCATGTGATTCCTTAAAGGAATATTATATTAGTATCAAAAAGTCAGAAGAGGAGGAAGAGGAAAAGGAGGAGAAGGAGGATGAAGAAGTGGAAGAGGAGGAAGAGGAAGAGGAGGAGGAGGGTGAAGAAGAAGAAAGGCAACCATGGACTGATATTTTCAGATGATTTTCAGCTATAGAAGGTCATTTATAGGTGAAAGGATAGTTCTCAAAGCTGACAAGGTTTAGTTTCTCTTCCCAATTGTTCCCAGAAAGAAGAAAGTGCTGGTCCTCACCAAACTTTATGACTTTCTGCCCAGAGAATGATTTCTAATTTGTCTCAGGGAATCTTTTGGTAAAGACTGTTTCCTTGTATCAAGAACATGTTTCTTTGCTAGAGACATAGCTCAGTGGTTAAAAGAAAGTACCGTTCTTTTTGAGGACCAGAGTTCAGTTTCCTCTAGGACCTAAATAAAGAGTGCCACAGTTGCCTGTAACTCTGTCTTCAGAGGTTCTGACACTAACAGGTCTCTATAGTCACACATTTACACACACACATATATACACACTCATACACACTCAACACAGAAACACACACATACTCATACACACATTCACATGAATTAACATATACATATATGTGTCTATGCATGACACAGAGACATGCATAGATATATACATAGACACACAGACAGGCACACACACAAAGGTCCACACACATCCACTCACACGCACGCAAAGACATAGGCATACACACACTCTTACACACAAAGACACAGGCACATATACAAACACACAAATGAGAATAAATCATTAAATAAATCTTTTACAAAGAGCAAGTTTTACAGTATAAAAAAAGACCATTTAACAAATTCTCAGTGCAACAGCTTTAGATAACAAAATAACTCAGATATTTTATCTTTAGATGGATAGTACCTTCTTTTGTCTAATGAAACTCTTGCCACTCAATCATTTTTAGCCTAGGGAGGAGTTGCCTTTGTCCAAACTTCATTATAAGTTTGATTTTAGAAAAATTGTATGTGCATCATTTTATTTAAAAATTAGGAAATTATTATTATCAAGATAAGCAAAATAGATTTTTGGATACAATATAAATTTAGAAGTCAAATTGAAATATTATCAGAGGGTACATTTTAACCCAAGGTTCCATATGAATAAGAGAACATAACAAAATTCCTATACCAGCATCTTATTCATAAAGTAGCTTTTACTTCTACACCATTGAAAAGAAGCTGTGCTCCTTCCTTCATCATTTGCCTTTCTTAGAACTGGACTTGTCTTCTGTTAGGAAAGACTCAGAGCTCTGCATTTATAAGCCCTGGTTTAGAGGCACCTGAATTTTCCTGTTTCAATAGTTGTGTCTTATGGCATCTGAGACATGAACCAGGAAGGATGCACCTCATTATGTCTACATCAGTGCTCTGTTCTGAAGGTTTAGAAGAAGGCTCTTATCTGTATGTTCATGGGTACAAAGAACTCTTACTTTCATCCTAAGGAATTTTTCTGTTGCATCTTCTTTTCCATTGAGTGTCAGATGTTGGACATTATGTAGAAACTTGACCTTGCTTCATAGAAAACCACACTCTTCCATCAGAAATGTCACAAAAGCAGATGGTGGGAGAGACTGTAATGGTACTGAGTGCTTCTAGAATGAAAACAATTATAGTTGGCTTTGTGTTGAATGAACGCCAATATAGCACTAATTGATTAAAAGATGGAAAGGAAAGCATTTTACCATACTTTTGACATGATATCCCAGAAAAGGTGCCAGTGAATGTAATTACTGGAACACATGTGAATATTGAGGGAAGCAAAGTTTGTGTGCATTCATCATACCAGTTTTCTGGGGTTTAAAATGATGACCTTTTCTTTCTTCTGCATTTTACACGGATGCTATAGTTTTACATTCCATCAACACACTTTTCCTTGAAAAGGAGCAGCTATTATAATGTGGGGTCTGATTTGCGTGTGCACAGAGAAATTTAAATCTAAGGCTGCCATACCAAGCACCAGCTTTGTATTATCAGATATTGTAGGATCTTATCAGATACTATAGGACACAAAGTGTTAAGGATGCTCTGAAGCTTCTGAACTATCTTACCACCACATGGGTCATATTTTTAATCACCCCTTTAACAGAGAGCAGGGGAAACTTCTGCCACACACAGCTCAGGATGCTATAACAAGATATCCCCTATGAGAACATCCAGAGCCTGGTTTTCCTGGGTCACACACCCTCTGTTAAAATTCTTAAGCAAGGATTCTTGAATGGTGAAAGGCATCTGTTCTCTAGTTCTGATACAAATGAAAAATGTGTTTTTCACATTACACCAGTTTAGTGTGATCAAATAAATGCATGTGGTAAAACTGGTACCTGAGGTTTCCTTGATTTTTGTGTAGGAGATAGAAATAATCCTGAAATGGCTCTCAGCACCACAAGATTCTACACATATCACATCCTAGATGTTTTTAGGCACTGGGAGAATATATGCTATGCACTGATGAATGGTTGCCTAAAACAACACAGGTATATTTGGCTGAGGAATACCAAAATCTCATCATGAGGCTATCCTCTAAACTGATATAGTTACGAACATATATGTGTGTACAGCTATAATGACATTTCCTTGAATTACACCTATCAGGCTACAAGCGGCTAATAATTTTTTTTCTAGTCACAGTCAAGCATTATAATGGCACATATCATAAATCAACATCAATGCAGAACATTGCTTAGCAAAAATAAATGTATGTGCACTGCAGAATGATCTGAGATTACAAAAATATATCAGAAGTCAAAAGTAGTTTGTGTGCAGAAATGCTATGTCTTTAGTTTATTGAGATTGTTTGGAGTATCCTAATGTACTGTCACTGAAAGAATAATTTTTCCTTTACAATCTACTTAGCAAAGATTTATTGATCCTCTTCCCCTTCATAGAGAATTACTGATCCATTTTAGAAAATCAGATTTTCACACCTTTCAGGAGAATGTGCCCAGCACTGTACTCAGGGGACTGCCGGGGAAGTTGACTTTGACACTTGGTCCCTGGGAACTTGCACACCACGGCTTAGCATCTCCTTGCTGATTTGTTGCACTAGGCAGTAAATTCTTTCATACATTTATAGAGAAATGATTGTACTGCAAGCACTTATTTTTCCATGCTAGTGGATGTATTCGGAGCACTGTTATTTGTGTAAACAGCATCCTCAGATGTACCTTCTCTCTTCCTTTTCTTTATCCTGTCTTCTCAGCTCTGATGTCTGAACAGTAAGGTAGGATAAAAGTTGTTGAAATTCACGTTGCAAAGTCATGGGATACTGTAGAATTTTTCAGTGAGGGTGTAAATAGCTTTCTTTGAGACATGTGTGCCTGCTCTCACCTCATTATGGGAGTAACGGAGGTAGCTAAGCAGCTGACATGCTACATTGAAGTATGCATCATAATGAAGGTGATTTATTTTAATTAAAAGTGTGGAGAGGAGCTTTGCATCAGACATATTGTCTCACAGAAGAGCTTAATAAAACATTATTATTAGTTACGGATTTGGGTGGAAGATGCTGTTTACTGGGAGTTATATGCAGTTTGGTATGAATCTTAAGTTGCTTTTTGCGATCCGAATCAAGAGAGAAGAAATACCCAGCAAGTGAAGACTTTTCACACTGGCAGGAGGCAGTGTGCATGTGCTTGTGTGCAAAATAGGGAGGAGGCAGAGAAAGAAAAATGACTTAGAAAATGACGTGTGCTTGAAGTGTTCTGGGTAGGAGCAGTTCTAGAATACTTTATTGCATATCTATGGAGACAATGGCATGGACTGTAAGTAGCCCCTGTCTCTTGATATAATAATGCACATAAAGTCAGGGTCAGATTGGGTTCGCGCTGGGCTTTGATGCTGCAGAAGGTCACGAGGAGAATCGATGGACCAAAATGAGCCTTGAGTTTCATGCAATCAATGTGATTTTTCTATTTAAAAGTAGACAATGCCAGGTATAAGTCTCAAGTTCCAAATGTGGTTTGTCTGAGCTGGTCAGATAAAGCATAGATTTTAATATCATAATTGAGAAGATGGGGTGGGGCAGGGAAACTAGGCAAGAATGCAAAAACCCTGCCTTTAAGTTTAAGCCCCTGTTAGACAGGCAACTAAACGGAGAGTCATATGACTGTGAATGAAGACTGTGCTCATTTTGTTCTTTTTAATGAATTAAAACCAAGGAAAGCCTTTAACATGGAAAAAAAGTAGTTATTAAATGGAAATATTTCTCATACATTGCTATAGTTTTTCTGCTTAATCCCCCACCTACAAAGCTACTGTTGGGTTCTGTTGATTGGCATGTGGATAGAAGGATTCCCTAACATGCATTTTTCATCAATATCATTTATTAAATATTTGTTTTAAGTTTTCACTAATTAGAAAATGACTGGAAGATGTTTTATTATCTGTGAAGACAGAGAAGTCTTTGAGTTTTTGTCAATGCTTTAGGTCTTTAATCTGAAGTAGTGAGTAAATTCTTATTAATAAGATCCAGTTTATAAATGCAGTTTCCTAGTAAATTGGGGTTTTCGGGGCAACTGATGGGCTGCCTACATACGTTTCACACTGATGTCACCGTGACGCTGCTTTGTCATTATTTAGGAATTGAATTACCACAAGAGCCTTTCCTAGTCTCTGTCCAGAGAGAATGTGAATGAGACAAGTCTTAGATCTATAGAATATTTCAAGTCTATCTAAGACTATATCTCTGCTGCTTTCCCTCAGGAGGCTGGTATTAACTGAGAGAGCAGTGGTGAAACATTTTTATTTTTTGCTGAAGGTGAAACTTTATTTCTAATCTACCAAGGAAGCTAAGTGAACAAAATGCCCAATTATTAAAATTTGGAAAACTGAAGGAGACAAGAAATATTTAATATTTTATATATTTATGCACACTGAACTGAATAGCTCCTTGATGGCAGTGGTAGTTGGGTTTTTTATTCTTTCCCCCTTATAAAAAATAACAATGTTATCTAGTTTTTCATTCCAATTTGATTTAATTTGAACACCCAAGATTTTAATTCTGTAAAGGAAAACTGAAGGAAATAAGTTAAAAATCATCATTAACCATCACTGACTTATAGCCTGAAGCTAAGTCCACATTGCCTCGCATGGGCTCTAACAGATTTTACATTGAACTATGCCTTCCCCTGCCAAAGTTAATTAAGTATACTGAGCATAGTATAAATTACAGAGTTCAGAAAATCCAACTTTATTTACTGAACAGGCCAATGACCCCCCAGAAATTAGAAGACTGTGGGAGAAGATGAAGTGTCCTTACATGA
This sequence comes from Tokudaia tokunoshimensis, assembly GCA_036184795.1. Taxonomy (NCBI): domain Eukaryota; kingdom Metazoa; phylum Chordata; class Mammalia; order Rodentia; family Muridae; genus Tokudaia; species Tokudaia tokunoshimensis. Next base: position 45,353,020 of record BTHU01000022.1, read on the forward strand.
TGTTCCTGCACTTAACCACGTGACAGGTTTTCACTGTACCTGGACCACTAGTGTGTATCTAGGATCCAGCTGTAATATTATGACTCCAGGTAGATTTTTGTGTAGCGAGAATGATCAGAGACATTTTTAGCTAAAACTTTTGGCATTTAATTACAATAATCTCTAAACAATGTAGAAAAAAGCTACTGAAAAAAAAAAAACACTTGTTAAGTATATTCACGAACAGAATTTCAAATCTCAGGACTCGTCCTGCAAGTTGTGAAAGAATGATGCCATTATAGTTATTATACCTGTTATAGGTGGAGAATATTCACCATTTTCTAAATAAGAAATTTGATCTAGGAAATGGATAGTTTCCTTTGATTTGTCAGTGCACTCTAGGCATATGGCTTTGAAAAGTATGAGGAAAGTAGAACTTTTAAACTTATAGTTATAATTTGTGCTTTGTAGGATGCATATGCTCATGAAAATAATAAGATGCTTAAGTTTTCTCTGACATAGATTGCGTGGTCTGTGTGTACATATTCAAGTGTGTGTTCATATGTGTCCATGCATGTGGAATCAAGAGGTTGACCAAAAGAGTCTCCATCTGACATTATCTTGCTATCTGAGACAGGGGCTCTCGCTGAACCTGGAGCCCATGTACTGGAGTAAAGGCATGGAATGCTGCAGAGAGTGGAAGTCCCCACCCTTCCAGTGCTGTAACTACAGACATGTGCTGCTGTGACCAGCCTTTTACAGTCAATGGATGTCTGAACTCATGTTTTATGTGGTGTTGCAAGTACTTCACTAGCTGAGCTGTCTTCCCAGGCTCAGAGAAAATTTTGTAAAGATTATATTTTAAACTCCAAGAAGGAATATTTATTATATTGAAAATAATCAAACATTAATTTGCAGTATAATTTTTATTATTTTGCATGAAATTGGTCCTTATTATTTTTGTTCTGTGGTTTATTATGTTTTACCTATTTAATTCCGGGTGATGTAATGTTCTAACTTGAAGCTTGGTGGTAAAATGAAAAAGACATGTTTGTTGATTATCATTTTGAAGTTCCCCCCTATATAACCCTTATTTGAAAAATGAACTTTGAGCCCCAGTCACTGTTAAAGGCCTACTGGGGAGGTTGAATTAAGGCTGCGGCAAAATGCTTCTGGCTCTGAAATCACTTTTCTCTCAGATGAGGATACTGAGGTAATAGAAAAACTCTTAATCTCCAAAGCATCCTGAATGTGCCACCCCTGAAAATTAACCTCATTCATCGCCTTCTCCCATCTTCATTTTTTCTCTTTTTTGAGATCTCAGAAAAATTGAGCACATAAATTAAAGTGTCCCCTTCCCTGCCCTACGTTATGCACCCTCCTTTGCTCTCAGGCTGGAGAACTTTGGACTCCAGACCTCAGCAACGTCACTGGGCTCTTATTTTCACCCAAATGAACTGCTCGTTAACATTGTTTTGGTTTGTTTTTGTTGTTCGATGTTTGAGACCCGAAGTTCCTTCTCTATGAAGAATTTTGCCTTCTTTCTTTTATGAAAAATCATTTATTATGGTTATTTCCATAGAAAACCTTATTTTCCAATCTTGTTCACTTTTTCCATTGTGTGACCAGCAGTATGTCTAGCAAATACAGGGGTGATGTTCTCATCCTACACATTCTTGCTTTGGGGTATAATTTGGATACACCTTCTGTGTTTCTAGGAAAACAGAACATGTTTGTCAACCTTTTCAAAAATGAATTTAGTTCTTTCTAGAGAAGATCAATTGGCTAAGTAGGCCACCCTCCGATGGGTTAGAAGCTAATTTTTGAGGCTCTGATATCATTCAGGTCTTATGAAATCCAAGAATCAACATGTCTCCATTCCAACCATTAGTTTAGACAAACAAAAACTGTACAACAAATTGCCACACACCTGTAGATTCAATAGATAGCAGGTTTCTCTTGGTGATCTTAAAGATTTGAGTTCTTTGTGTAAAATGGTATGTTTCCTAAAGAGACAAATTGAGGAAGTACCTGACTTTCCAATTATGCAATCCCTCCCTTGCAGCAGATTGATCCTTCCCCTAGCAAGAAATTGTTAGAAGATTTAGAACAGGGCTAGAAAGATGTTGGTAGAGTTCACATTAATTAGCATGCTATCTTCTATCCAAAGTCATCCCTCAGTGTCTGAAAAAGTTTCGTTCCAAGTCATCTTGCAGATACACAGCTTTCTATGAATTGTCATTGTCACTACTTGTGACCTATTCATATTTTCTGATGTACTTCAATCTCTAGGTTATTTATACTACCTAAAAAATGTAAACTTTATGTAAATAGTTGTCATGAAGTGTTGTAGAGAGAATAATGTTGGAAATCAAAATATCTGCGTGTTCATATGCATGGAATTTTCCCCAAGTTCCTTTTGATTCCAGGTTGACCACATCTGCTTACAGTCATTTGTACACAGAGCTGACTGTACTGTGCTTGTCTACAGTTCAGATCCCTTAACTGATCCCTCTGAACACTAAAACTGTGTTTATTTCAGGAGAAAATTTACCTTATTTCTATGAAATTTGAATATTCCAATATTTAAGATTCCTATATGCCTTAGAAGATGGCAACATTTTATTTTCTGGAATAAATGTTTTGTGTCCCTACAGGTTTGCATTAGTATAAAGAGATAATCAAGAGTGAGGGGGTCCTCACACCTCCCAGTGCATACATCCCAACCTCACACCTCCCAGGGAATACATCACAACACTCTCATCTTTATCAAGTATGGCCTCACGGTAACATGAACATTGGAGTAATGTCTGCCCATTTTTCAATATGGTTTACTTTTATTATAACCTTGAGATAAGTACATTTTTATGTATTTTTTTGTAGATCCTTAGAATTCTGTTTACTGATGCTGCTGACTTTTCAATGCCACAACTAACATTTGTTCATTCCTTACTTTTCTGGGTTATGCCAATTGATTCATTCACTTCTTCAGTTAAAGCTTGAGAAGTGTAGATAGAATTCACCTCACTGAAACAAACACTACTTTTATTGATCGTAGTTGCATTTTAGTAGTTTGTCTGAGGGAAATGAGAGAGCTTCCTCTTATGCTCCCCTATGCTTTGGGGGAATACTACATTATACACATAAAAGGGGGGGACTGTGAGTGTTTAGTAAGAACTGAAGACAGAACGCTGGTAAAGTTCATTTTGGTTTCCTTGAAAGAGAACACACAGGCTGGAGAGATGGGTCAGAGGTTAAGAGCACTGACTGCTCTACCAGAGGTCCTGAGTTCAAATCCCAGCAACCACATGGTGGCTCACAACCATCTGTAATAGGATCTGACGCCCTCTTCTGGTGTGTCTGAAGACAGCTACAATGTACTCATATACATAAAATAAAATAATTATTAAAAAAAAAAGAAAGAGAACACACACAGTCACACACAGAATCACACACACACACATACACACACAGAGTCACACACAGAATTACACACAGAATCACACACACACACACAGAGTCATACACAGAATCACACACAGAATCACACACAGAATCACACACACACACACACACACACACACACACACACACACACACACACACACAATGGCATGGATTCAGGCCTGTTTGAATTCACACAACTTGTCACACCATTATATTACAGTATTGGCATTAGGGTCTCTATGGTGTCTCTCACTTTGTTGATTTCCAGGTTATTGATTCTGTGATTCCATCATTCTCTATCCAATTTTTTCAACATTTCTCCTTATATTTTGTCATGATCAGAAGTTCTCCATAGGATGACTGACACAAAGGCTCCAGGATGCTGGTGTCACACTCCATTTCCTTGACTCTTATATGTTCTCATTATGTACTACATTCTATTAAAAGAAAAAGAATCAATAGTCTCAAGAAGCCTATTAATTTCCATTGGAATCTGATGTTATTTGGGAAAGAATCTTTCCTCTGATTTCTACATCTTTAATTTTATAAAGTACAGATGAACCCTTTTATGGCTGCATCAACTAATTGCATTTACTTAAGGGGAAAAAAAGAAGAGGCTATATGTTTTCTTTACTCTGCCTATATAAGCAATCTCTATAATTGCATAAAGAAAAGGAAGATATAATATGGATCTTGTGTAATCCTAATTAGTTCAATGGATATGAGGAGGCCTCTATCAGTCACTTATATAACTTAACATGGGTATGTGTTAACCAAAGAATCATCAGCTTGTGAGTTGATAGTCTCTGTAAAGCAAATAACTTTAGACACAGAGAATACCCCAGGCATTGGTCTTGACATATTTCTGAAAATAGAACCCCAAGAAACACATCCCTAAAATTGGCATTTCCACTTTTTGATCAATGAGTTACATTAAGTAGGCAACGCAGTTGAAAATTATATTAAAAGTTTGATTGGGTATTGATGTGGGGAGATACTGCATCATAAGGAAAAATCTAAAACAATGATTTTGTATTCCTGTTGAATATGAAATTCTTTTGAATTCCTTTCTGAAATTGCAGTGAGTTCCCTCACTCATGCTGCCTTTTAACAAGGCTGCGGTGAAGAGATTTTCATGGCTCCTTCAATGTCTGCACAGGCTTGCTCTATTTTTCTTGAGAATTTTGTTTATATATGCATATATTGTTTTATATAATTTGAAACATATAGGATGTATTATACACACCCACCCACACATCTGTGCAATAGGATTGGTAGTTCTGCCATTTTTCATCACTAATTTCATTATTTTTAATAGCCTTGTTTTCTCTCTAATACTGTTATACTTTTGGAAATAGTATGAACTTCTCTTACCTCAAACCTTCATCTAGAATTAACTCAATCAACGCTCTTTCTTTTGTTATGGAGTTCATAAGGCCAATAATATTCTTGTAGGTAAAATTTTATGCTGGCCCAGGGAGTGGCACTATTAGGAGGTGTGGCCTTGTGAAGAAAGTGCGTCACTGAGGGGGTAGCCTCTTCCTAGGTGTTTGGAGTACAGTATTGCTTTTGGATTCCTTTGGATGAAGATGTAGAACTCTCAATTCCTCCAGTGCCATTCCTGCAAGGACATTGCTGTGCTTCTAGCCATAATGATAATAGTCTGAAAATCTGAACCTGTAAGCCAACCCCAGTTAAATGTTGAGAAGGACTCTCTGTCATAAGTCTCTAGGTGACTATGATGAACAGAGTTGCCTTGGTAATGGTGTCTCTTCCCAGCGATAGAAACTCTACCTAAGACGTATACATGAAAATATATAATGAATATCTTAGAATGCAGTAAATATAAGACATAAACTTTAGCATCATTGTATTATTGTCAATGACTTTTAATAATATTTACTTATCTTCTCTTTAAGATCCATTCTAAAATCTTATTAAGTAATTATGAATGCCATGTCTGAGAAAATAAAAATATTATTTCTTAAGGCAATATCAGAAATAGAATAAAAAAATTAGCAAAGTTAGAAAGTGACTCAAGATATTCACTTCAATTTTAAAGGTGACAAAAAAAAGTTCACCAAAATTACAGTACCCATAGTTACCCAGAAGTATAGGAGTTTTATATAACTTTGATTTTTATTTTTATTTTAATATTCAAATATTCTGTCTTCATATACTTATACATACTTAAACCTTAATAAAAAAGATTATATAAGCAATGATACTCAGTTGAAATTTCCACTCCCAATCAGGTATGAGAATTACAAAGTAGTACTTTGTTGTTGGGCAGTGTTTGTGGTCTAATTTCCATGTACCTTTTCTGACATTTGTTTTTATTCTTTTGCAAAGAGGCACATTCTCTCTCTCTCTCTCTCTCTCTCTCTCTCTCTCTCTCTCTCTCTCTCTCTCTCACACACACACACACACACACACTGCTATTAAAAAATTGTCCTATAAAAATGTTATGATTTTCTCTCCCCACTTACTAAAGGTTGGTAGCTTGAAGGCAGCTATAAGTGTCTGCCTTGTGCAGTCACTGACACTAACCAAGCCTTGCTTATGGTATGGTCCTCATTGTGTTTTTCATTCTTCAACTAGCTGTTAACTCCACATCATACTGTAAGCCTCGCTCCATACTTTTATGAATATTCTCTGGTTCTTGGTAATATGTAGCTCTTTAACAGGTACATGATCAGCTCTTTGTGTGGATGAATTTATATTTATTTTTTCCAATTTCTGATGTCACAATGCTGTAAGAAGTCTTATGTACATCCCTTGTTGCATTGATATAATGCCAAAAGATTTCTAGTGGAAATTTTTCTTTGTAAATAAAGCATGTAATTTGATGAATACTGGTGAACTGCTCTCAATGATCACTGTAGAGCATCAACTAATTCTCCATTTTCTAATTTTTGCTCACCACTAGATGATACAGAATGTATTAATTGTCAGTGAGGATAATCATGTTTATTTTTAATGTCTGTTTGGTCATCTTTTGTCTTTTATAGACATTATTTTTGTTGATACTGCAGCTTGATATGTTGTTAATGTTTTCCAATGTACTATTTTATATCTTATTGAAGACTTCATTTGTCTTATAAAATTCAAAATTTTCCTTTTGATGTCTAGGTTTCCTTTTCGACTATAAGAACCTTTATCAGTCTGAGGCCATGGATGTTTTAGGTGATGTCATCAGACTTCCTACAAATGCTGTGCAAGGGCAGATCTACACACCAGATCTCTTTCACCCAGAGTCGCAGAGCAAGTTGAATTCTCACTTCCATATTTCCCTAGGAGAATAGGCATAACCAATTTGACAAGGATCCTGAGAATTTAATAGGTTCCATTTACAATGTGTGTTCTGACTATTCTAAGTCAGCTTCCTGTGTATGGCGCTCCCTCTTGGCTTCTGTGATACATACTCTAAAGTATAAAAAGTGGGCCAGAAATAATGTACATTGTAAGTGATTATACTGAGACCAGACATACATTGTATTGGCATGTACTTATATAAATGTGCCTTATCAAGAGTTTTTAAAATTAATAAGTCATTTGAGGGGAGAACAATAAATTGGGAATTAAAATGCAGGTTGTCAAACTGGATAATACATAAAAAGCTAAAATAAATGATATCATCTATACTGTTACTTGCCATTGAGACACACATTCCTCATGTTTACAGTTTCCTGGATAATGGGAGATTTCCCATATGATGCAGTAACCATGGAAACCTCTATTGAGAAGGACTCTCTGTCATAAGTCTCTAGGTGACTATGATGAACAGAGACCTCCACCAATCCGTGCTGCTCATGCCACACAACAGGAAAAGATACTATGTTAAGTTCATAAAACTTGAAGTAGTTTGTTATTGCAGTTTAACCCTGTTGATGCTGACCTCAAGTTCATCAATGCATGCTGTGATAAATCTTATTAGAAGCTGCTGGAGACTCAGTGAGACACCATTATTTTTCTTTGTTTCTGCCTTTTCAGTTCTATACAGGTGGTTAAAGCATGCCTGTTGTACATATTGAACTATTTTGATTAAATCTGAGAGAACAGAAACCTTTCTTTTGTTTTCTGTGTTATCATTCATCTTCCAGTTAGAAACCTTCCCATTGGAGATGTGGAGAGACTCCCTAGGAGACAAGTAAGCTGAAACCTGAGTTTCTCTAAATAAATGGTTTATTTCAGGTTTTTGTCATGGTTGTTAGTGTGTGTTAATTGTGTGAGAATCCCATCCCTGTATATAATACACCTTGATTATCATATTGAACACATCATCCTTCTGCCTCTTTCTTTTCATCACCTAACAGTTCCCTTGTTTTTCTTTTCCTTCCTCCAGTCTCACCCCCTCATTAGTCTGAAAACACATACTATTTATCTTCTTGGCTCTGGTTTATTTCACTTAGCATATTCTCTACATCCATTCATTTCTCCTGTGAGTGACATAATTTCATCTTTTTTTTCTGGCTGTGTGAACCACTTCTTGTTTATGCTCCGTAAAATAGAGTGTAAAAGTAATTATGGGACAGTATTTGGTAACTCACAAAAGACATCTTCCTTGATGTCCATTCTTGCAGAAATTCTACAGTTGTTTCATAGGGTCAAAGTTGAAGCAAACCACATTCTTCACACTATTGTATTTAATATGACAAAGTCAATTCAGAAATATGGTTTCAACCTTTACCACCTTTTGTGTAAAAAAATGTTGGGGGCTTCACAGTGGGTAAAAAAAAATGGAACTTTTGGAAATTTCACCATCTGAAGTAAAAATGGACTTTATTATTATGAAGAAGCAAGGACTGTTTGTGAGAGCAATCTGTGCTTGACATTATTCTCCTGTCTATAAATATGTCCTCAGTGCAGAGAGATTGGGGAGGGTGAACTGCCCTGTAATACTCATGTTAGAGAAGTGAAGGACTGATTTCCAAATGAAGGCAAGGGCTGCTGCAGTAATGAGGCATCAAACAGGCAAAATTGTATGTGTTGTCAATGACTACAATGTAATTTCATTGATTTACAATGTTGAAACTGAAGACATGATTTCTAGCTTATAGAAAGTGTCACACTGGAGTAATTGCATACCAACTGGATTTTATGACCAGAAAAGAACATGGTAATGCCCACACGGGTTCCTCTGGCTGCATGGCTCTTAGGGTTGTTCTATAATCAGGGAGTTATTATTAGCTGTTGTCCTGCTTGTATACTCATAGAAGGCACAGATGTCACATAAGCTTACATATTAAATTCTGGTTTAATGTATTATTTTTTTTGTAATAGTGTGGAAGTAAGTGCTGTTCAGTTGGAATTCATACTTTGGTTTTTAATTTTCATCTTTTCCTGGGGTAGCAATATCAGAATAAGTGAGTCTGTCTAAATTTTGGGCAATAGAAGTGAGATAAATTCCTTATTTATTTAAATGATCATGAGGAAAAGCATCAGATTCTAGTGTTTATTGTATTAACAGTCTTTTTGATATAGGTATTCAAAAACTTACATGAGATAGATCTTCAATGGTTTATCAAAAACAAGTTGCGCTGGATAACTTTGTCCAGCTGTAGGCACATACAGGCACCCTGAACACATCTAAACCAGGCTAAGCTAATCCATGATGTAAATTAGCTATCTGTACTATATATATTTTGGATCTTTGAGCATCAAGCAAGGTTAACAGTGATAAGTCTATATTATTTTGGAAGTCACTTGGTGTCTCTTGACCAGCAACTCAAAAGGAGGTTTTTCAAGCTATGTATTTTTGTTTGTTTTTTGTTTTTGTTTTGTTTTGTTTTCAGATAGACTATAAAATTCTTGTGAAAAACAGTGTCATCCCAAACTGTATAAATTTATTCAAAAAACACACATACACACTATTCATAATTTTAGGTTAATATTCAATAATAAGTTCTTGAGGCTTTATCAAATATCCTTAGTGTTATTTGTCCCTTCTTGCTTCATATACTTCTGCATTGATCTCCCTTCCCCTTCTCCAGTTAAAGTACCCCTCCCCATTTTTCCCATAATATTAAACGTGTGTTGCTTCATAGCCTTTTGGCTAAGATCAAGTAGACCTATTATCTGTTTAATGTTTTACTTCCTAAAAGGAATTTTAGTTTTTTTTAAAAAATTTTGCTAATTTTAATTGATGAATTAAGAATATAAAATTATACATAGGAGTAGAGTTATATATGATGCTTCAACAAATATATTATATAATGCCTAAATCCAATTCCAAATATCTACTCAACCATTACCTTTTCTTGTTTTTTGAGACAAGATCTCTTTATGTTGCTTGGCTATACTGAAATTACATACATCAGGTTGGTCTTTAAGTTACAAAGATCCACTTGCCTTCCCCAGATCCCACCCAAAGTCCTGGAATTAAAGGTGTACACCACCACACCTAGCCATTTGTTTCTGGGGGAAATGTTCAAACTCATTTTGATAACACTTTGAAGCATGCAGTATACAATCATTATCTAAGATCACCCTCTCATGCAGTATAAGACAATAGAATTTCTTCCTTCTACCCAACTGTAGTGGAATAGTGCTGATTAATTGGGTCCATCCACATTCTGATCAATGAAACTAAATCCTTATCTCACAAAAATAACGCAAACTAGAATGAAGACAAAAATATAAGACCTGAAACTGTGGAACCACTAGAAGTAAAAAAAAGTAAGTGGCTTCACAGTATAGGAATAAGAGTCAACAGCACAGGAAAGCAAAACGAAGGAAGACAAATGATGCTACATCAAAATTATGCACAGAAAAGTAATCAATTATTGGAAATCAAGAGACACCCCATAGAATTCAGGAATACATTTGCTATTTAAAAACTAAATCTGACAGGGGTTTAATATCACAAAAATGCAAGGGAGTCATAGACCTGGGGTGATGGCTTGGATGGTAAACATGAAGAACTGTCTTTAATCTCCAGAAACTATGTACAAGTAGTTGGTGTTGGAGTAAGGGATTGTCCCAGAACTGGGGATCCAGAAGCAGATGGATTTCTGGAATCTTCTGACAATCAGCTTGTCCTAACTAGCAGGCTCTAGGTCAGTGAAAAGGCCCAGTTTCAAAGTGTGGTATAGGAGACCTGAGAAATGACACCAAAGGTTTTCCTCTAGCTCCCACATACATGCACACATGTTCTGAAACTTGTCTAAGTCCACATAGAGGTATGTGTGAACACACACACACACACACACACACTCACAAACATGCACAGTTCAATTGCAAAAACAACATAACCAACTATAAAAATGGGCATAGACCTACATAGACATTCCTCAAAAGGACACACAATTGAGCAGGAAATACACACACACACACACACACGTATATATATGTGTAAATGTGTATATATATGTGTATATATAAATGTGTGTATATATACATATATGTGAAATCCAAATTACTGAGTACATCCATTAATAATGACTATTATCTAAGATAATATATACTACTGAAAGACAACCCTTTCATACTGCTGATGGAAATATGTCTGAAAGTTTTTATTGCTATGATAAAATACTGAGCAAAATAATTCTAGTTTAAGATCATTTTTAAAATAAAAATTAAAGTATTTTTATTCTAATTTTAAGATTTTTTAAAAAGCCATGAATTAATGTACATTTTTGTCAAACACCTTTTGTTTTTCTCCATATGTAAGAGTGTCATATAGATTGACATTTAGATGTCAAATCAATTTCTCATTCTTTGGCAAAGTCACATTTTGTCATGTTATAATTATTTAGTGTCTACATTAGCTTGTTTTAATTTTTAAAAGGATTTTTGCCTTTATATTTGGATAAATATTAGTCTGAAATTTCATTTTTGTATAGTACATAGAATTTGGATTTCCTTTGAGGTAATTGTTCTTGTGCTTTTCAGAGATCTCTCTGAGATAGGACTCTTAAGTGAAAATGTACAAAGGCCAAAGCTCCTGGTATATGTATTTGAATCAGGTTTCAAGTAATATTTCCAGAGATCCTTGTAGGAGAGAATTTGTTTTATTGAGGTCTCAGGGGGGCTCAGTCTGTGAAAGCAGTTACAGGAGCATGTTCTCAGAAGCACTGTGGGTCTAGCAGGTGGAGGAATGGGGAGAAAGTGTTTCTTTGGGGGGTTCCTAAACAAACTTTGTTCTCATATAACTTCTGTGAGTTTGTATGCTCTCTCTAGTCTGTATTAGCTCCTGAGTAAATGACACAAAGACATTATATTTTTATTATTAAGCTGCTGGCACTGTGTTGGACAAGTTCTGAGCTATTCTAACATGACTAACAGGCTGCGAATATCCAGACAAAGATCCTGCTACTTGCCAACCTCATCTTGCCCTGGCTCACTCTGGTCTATGTGCATCTTCATGTCTGCTCTCTCATAGCAACTTCATGGTTAATCTTCCTGGTCTCTCCATCAGGTCTCTCTGCCTTACGTCCTCAATGTTCTTCTCTTATTTCTCTATACCTGGGATCCCTGGTTGGGGTCAGAAGTCATGCCTTCCTATCTTCTCTGGCCAGTCATAGGCTGAACCAGCTCTTTATTGACAAGTCAGAGATGATGGAAAACAATATTTATATATCATTGAGACCAGAGATGCTTGACCATGCCATCATCGTCTAGATTGTAGACAGGTGTCTAGGCATAGAAATCACACATTGCACCACACAGGAAGTTTGTGAAAGGGTCTGACCCTAGGTGCTTGTTCAAACAGAACATATAGCAGTATTTTTTGATTTTCATTATGTGCTTATACTTTGTTGAAGCTGACAGTATCATTGTAGTATATGACAGGGAGGTTTATCATTTAATTATATACTTTATACTTCCTTTGTCTTTCACATATTCATTAGCCCTAACCACCTAGACTGGATTCCTATCAAAACTAAATCAGTAGCTGAATAGCTCACTGTTCACTATTTGAGAATCAAGTGATTTTTTTTTTGCACTGTACATAACTTATCAGGTGGCCTGTACAAACTTTTAGGAGTCTTGGAATCAGAGCAGAAAATTACTTTTGTATTTTGTATCTTTACAATGTTGGCATATACTGTAAGCTCTAGACTGGCACAAGGGCTATCATTTTTAATCTTTAGAGTGACTCTATAAGGTAGCCATCATAGTCACAATTTTAAAAAAGGATGAGAAAAATTTCAGCAGAAAAACTGATAATACAAGGTCATAAAGAGAGTAAATGGGAAGCTCCACGTATCTGATCACACAGCAGAGATGGGGCCAATGTGGTCACATGCTCCAAAAGTTCAGTGTATTTGGCATCTCTACAGAAACAGAACTGATGGGATGAATCTATATCAACAGAAAGTCTGAGAATCCAGTAGTTTACTCTGTCCACAAGGGTGAATGTTTTAGCTGGTATTCAGGATATGCCAGAGTCCCGAAGAAGTAGGTTCTAATAGTAGTGAAGGAAGGAACTTACCACAGAGAGGGAGAGCAAGCAGGCAAAGAGTAAGCATTCTTTCTCTCCACGTTCTTTACATAAACTGCCATGAGAAGGTGTATCCCAGATATACAGTGGATCTTCCCACTTCAAAAAATTCAGAAAAAAAAATCCCTCACAGGTGTGCCCAGTCATTTGGATTTTAGTGAATTACAGATGCAGTCAAACTGACAGCTAAGGATGGCTGTCACAGTCACTTTTAATGAAAATAATGCTATTATGGATGTATATATATCCACCCATCAATTCAATATTTATGAGATATCCACTATGTGCCAGAGCCATGCTGAATCTTGGCTTTTCCTACTCTTCTTTGAAAAAGAGATGTGGGCTGGAGATGATGGTTCAGTTGTTAAGAGCACTGACTCTTCTTCCATAGGTTCTAAGTTCAATTCCCAGAAACTACATGGTGGCTCACAACCATCTATAATGGGATCTGATATCCTCTTCTGGTGTGTTTGAAGATAATGACTATGTATTCACATACATAAATAAATACATCTTTAAAAAATGTTTCATTATATATTAGACGATGGTAACGGAGTTCATGATGACAACCTCACACACTAAGAGAATATATTCTAGTATCATATTCACTCTACTCCATTATCTTCTCCTGTTCTTCTACTCCTGATAACCTCCTTGTTCTTTCCAACTATCTACTCTTCTATTTTATTGCTTATCTGTGGTAGGAGTTTCTTTATAGGAGCATGGACACCTTATCAGTGGCTACACTACTGAGGAAAATGCCTTTCTCTCCCCTACTGACCATTAGCTGTATATAATAAATCTTTATGCAGGAGTGGAGCTCCTCGCCTCTCTATGAAAAGGTGGTGACAGGCTCACTCTTATGAAGACTTTGTTCAGGCAATCACAGATACTATGGCTTCAGGGAGTGCAAACTCAGTTTCATGCCTGGAAATCAGCACGCCACATGTCCCCCCTCATTTCTCTGGTTCTTTTCTTTCTTCTGAAACACCTTCTTCTGCAATGTTCTTTGAACATGGGAAGAGGTGATACAGATGTCCCATTTTTAGACATTCAATAACCGTTTATTATTTGTACTTTGACAAGTTGTGGATATCTGCAGTTACCACTGGCCAGACAAGAAGCTGACAAAAAAAAAAAAAACAACCAACCAAACGAAAAAACATGAGTACAAACCCAGTTTTTGAAAAGGCACAGCTTGTCCATTTAACAAGACGGTACCTATTGCTTCTCCACTAGGGTATCCAACCTCCTCCTGGGCTTTTGACTGGATTTACAAAACCAGATGTGATGTGAACTTCCTCAACTGGAATGGGAAACAAATACAAGTATAGAGAGGTAGGCTACTCCCATAACAGACTTACCACTATTACACCAGTGGGCTCATCTTTCCTGGCCAGTCTATGTTGTTTCACACAGGCTCCACAGCTAAGTAAGATTGTAGAGGACAATTCTTTACCAGTACCCAGCATAGTACTTCAGGCACTGTGTACTTCTAGTCAATTTCCAATTTTGTATTTCTGTCCTGAAACTAAGAAGGTACAGTACCTTCAGTGATCTGACCTTCACACCTAATTTTGCCAGGCAACCAGCAGCAATGCCAATCACCACTCTAATCAACAACCATAGGTAGGTAGTTCACAGTTGAAACTAGGATAGTATATTTAATAACCTCTGTCTCTTGGTGGCAGCTTTGTTATCCCGTGAAGGATATATATATCCTTATCATCTTTTCTGTTTCCATGTTCTCTCCTTAAACTTGACTTTTTACCCCTAGTATTATGTCGGCTCTTTGCTGGCAGGTAGCTGCGAGGAGAGAAGCCTGGACCCTCCAGTTTCTCTGGGCAGGCAAGAGTTCAACCAGGTCATGTAAGTCCCAGCTGAGGCACTCCGAAGCTGAAATGACCAGGGCAGGTCATGCTGAGACACTCCACAAAGAAAATGGCCAGGACAGATCGCAAAAATCGAGCCAGGCTCAAGCTGTTCCTCTAGGCCCAGGATTAGGCCCAACAGTATTACATTCTCTATGTTAATATCATACCCATCTTCCCACCTCCCCTAAAGACTTTTACCCCTATCATGGGCCCATTTGTGGTTTTAATGACTCTACACCCACATGTTGACCATATTTTAAAATATTTATTTTTGTTTTTGCTACTAGCCAGGCCCTTTCAACTCATCATTCATAGGTTTTTCTGTCCTTGCCATATGCTTTCCGAGCCTTCTGAAGATCAATGTCTAGCAGTAGCATCTTGGTAGAAGCTAGTTCTTAAGTTATCCCAGATCTCTTGGGTCAAATGCACATAGTCCTATGCCTAGATAAAGAGCTTCAGGCAGTATATGGCTACCAAGAGAAGAAAAGCCAGTTTTCTTCAGAGATGAGCGCCAACATAGGTTGTCCAGTCTCAAGTGGTCATCACTGGACACATGTGCATATAAACAAAGCTAAAGGACTCAGTAGGTTATATATACATGTGCACACATATGTACTCACACTCACAAGCATATGTGTGTGTGTTTACATATAATAGTAATTAAGAATATGTCATGAATTTACGATGAGCATAGGAATTGAGGGAAGAAGGATGGGGTGATGTCAATGAAGTTTTTTATGAATGAAGCTTAAAAAGAAAACAGTATTAAATAGAAATTACATAAACAACAAACACAAAAACCTCTGGGAGTATATAAAAGAGAAAAAGAACCTTTATAGATGGTGGTATTAAACAAATTGGGTTAGTGAGGTTTTGTTTTCTATTCAGGATGCTGTCCTTTATGGATGTCTGTTGGGAGAATATGGCAGGTTTTGTAACCTCTTCAAAGCATGAACTTTTCCTACTATCTTTTCTTTGTTAAATTCTGTTTCTAATTAAAATATTTGGTTTTAATTCTATATTTGACTAAAATGAAAACCAAATGGTATTCCAGACCCTGATATAAAAGAATGCTTCCTTCCCTTCCCCTATTTCTCCCTCTTTACCTCCCTCGATCTCAAGTCTTTTCCTTTCTTACTTCTTTTTTTCTCTCCCTTGAATATTTTTCCTTTTATATATTTCTCACCTGTCAACAGTTATTTCAACTTTTTTTTCTAACTTACACTTAACTTTGATTGAATTTTCTCCATGCAGTCAACTATGTTTTTGGCAATGTCTGTCTTCCCAAGTGCTCTTTATGTATTTGTAAGATTCTTTTCCTTTAACCCTGAACCCTGTCAACTCCTGTGTTATGTCTTCTACAATTCTTTGCTTTAAATTCTCACTTTTGAGAAGCTAGTGTCCCATTACTTTTAAACAGGAAAAGCAATATAGAGTTCTTTAAATTGTATCATGGCAAATATTTTCTGGTGAATATGCTTATGGTCTTTACAGTTGTCTCCTTTTATCCCTCTTGTACTACTATTATTATATGAATAGAGTTGTTTCACTTTTAAAATTATCAAGGGATGGAGTATTTGCTTAAGCTTCACATTCATTTGCATTTTGACAACATTCTTATTTTTCATGTCCCCACAAAACATCCTATTAAGCTGTAAGCACTCAACAACTTTTTCCAGCCCAAACTTGCAACTGCTTTTACACCTCTTCTAAAAAACAACACTGTCAAAGTCATCAGAGTAACAACCCCACTCCTGGTACCAACTCCCATCCTAGTTTGTTTTTTGGTTGTTATGATGAAAGTACATTACTAAAAGCAACTTAAGGAGGAAAGGGGTTGGTTTTCCTACAGGTTTGTCTTATCATTGTCTTTGTTAGGGTTTCTATTGCTATGAAGAGATATTATAACCATGGAAACTCTTATAAAGGAAAACATTTAGTTGGAACTGGTTTACTGTTTATTCAGTCTATTATCATCACAGTAGAAAGAAGCATGCAGGGAGACACAGTGATGGAGAGGGAGCTGAAAGTTCTATGTCTGGATCCACAGGCAGCAGGAACTGGCTTGATTATTTGAAACTTTGGAGCCCACCCACAGTGACACACTCTCTCAGCAAAGGCCATACCTTCCCCACCATGGCCACATCTCCTAATAGGGCCACTCCCTATGAAACTGCTGTGATCATTTTCATTCAAATCACCACAATCATTGATGGAAGCTAAGGCAGCAGCTTGAAGCAGAAAGCACAGAGGAATGCTACTTACTGACTTGCTCTCTCTACTTTGCTCAGTTACCTTTGTTACATAGCCCAGGCCCACCTACCTGGCATTATTCATTGTGGTTGGACCCTGTTATATCAATTAACAGTTATGAACTTCTCTCACAGGTAAGGGCACAGGTCAATCTGATCTAGACAATTTCTCATTTGGAGTTTCCTTTCCAAGTTCCCTTTTCTAGTTTATGGCAAGTTGACAGCCGAAGTAAAGTTGTTTTGCCTATTTAGTCCCTGGGAAACTAGAACTGCAGAAGTTAATGACCTCTGCAGGAGTATAGGCACTCTACTTCTAAGATGTGATAGACTCAAATTGATCTCTTTTCCATTCAAACTGTTAGATTTTCCCCATTTCATACAACCTGAATGTTTATTTCCCACCCACCTCTCATTTCAAGTGAGAAACATTGAATTCCAATTTGACTATACACTTCTCTCCCATGGTTTGTGAAATTCTTTCATTTTATTTTATGTAATACAATAGCATCCTGTTAAATTCTGTACTAAGATCCACACAGAATTAATAAAGAATTTGGAGATCAACAAGAGTTCCTAATGAGTACAATGGGAGCACATCTACATTTCCAGTACTCCAGAGATGGATGTAGGAGGATGATAATTTCAAAGCCAGCTTGACCGACATCATGATGTCATATTTCACATCAACATATCTTCCTCAACAAATAAATATTAAACAAAAAAGTCAGTAACACTCCTCCCAAATATAAAGGTAGTACCTGATGTCAGGCAAAAGTGGGGTTAGGAGGTAGGAAAGAAATGAATCTTAATTGATAACCTCAGTATATTAGGAGGAGACCAGACAGAGGCATGAGCCAACCATGCTCTTGCAGCACAGAAATCCATGCTTCAGAAATGTACTTCTGCAACAATCTCAAATTATTACTAATTTCTGATATTGCAATTGCTCTGTGTTTCCTCTAAAACACATGAAAGCATCGCCTTTATCAGTCTGAATTTTTATACTGTTTTGTCATTTTTAAGTTCTTTAGCTTTTTAAATCAGAAACTAGAGATGAATGAAACTGTTGTCACAGAAATGTGGAAATGTAGGTACCACATGACATGACTATATTATCTACAAAGTATTAGAAGAATTAACTATCCTTTTTGGGTTAGATGTGTTAAATGGTGCTGCATAACAGTTTCATGTTGTAATAGTTCATTAAAATTCTATGCAATTCAAATACTGAACAGGATGCCTACAAAATATGAATTATTGTTAACTTCCACATGAAAAAAAGATTTATTAATTAAATATCCACAACTAATGACTTCAACACCTGCAATCTTCATTTTATCTTTTAAATTTTATTTTATAAATACAATCTGAATTTTATGAAATTTAATTATTCAATTTTTCCTGGAAAGTAAGAAATAATGTCAAAGATTTAGTAAAATAATAATGTAAAAACTTACCATTTGGTAAGAAAGTGTTACAGTACTTAATTTTTGTTTGTTTGTTTATTTTGTTTTTCAAGACAGGGTTTCTTTGTGTATAGCCCTGGCTGTTCTAGAACTCATTTTGTAGACCAGGCTATCCTCTGACTCAGAGAGCTCCACCTACCTCTGCCTCCAGGGTACTGGAATTGAAGATCTGTATCACCACTGTCTGGTCAGTATATAAAAAATTTTAGGCTGTTTTTGGGTATCATTTTTTTTTCTAGTAAGGTAATAAAACAGTATGAAGCCAATGAAAGAACATAACTATTTTCATAATGTCTGTCAAAGAATGGGTCACCTTGTCATGGATATTACTTGAAGCTTCGAGAAGAGAAAAATATAAATACATTTAGAAATAAATGAGATTTCTAATTTGGAAATGGACTCCATATTGTGAACTGTTAGAGGAGTATGTATATATTTCTAAGGAACTCAAAAAGACAAAGAGAACCTTTGGAAAAAGTCAGTCTAGTATTTAAAGTGAATGAGCAAAGTACACAGATGTAAAATAACCCAATAGAATGGGGTGCCACTTCATATTCACTAGGATACTTTCAACAAAAATGGAGGAATGCTAGTAAGTGTCACCAAGTTTGTGGGAAAGTAGAACCCTCATACATTGCTAGTGGGCATGCACAATATAAAATGGGACAAACTCCCGTCGAAAGCACAGTCTGTACTGTGGGAAACACTTTGAGCATAAGAAGGTAAAGAGGTCTTGTGGTATGGACTTGAGATTCCAGCTCTTCTGAGAACGTGGGCAGGAAGCTCTCAAACTCAAGGTCAGTGTGAGCACCTTTGTGAGACTCTTTCTCTAAATGAACTAACAGAAGACTAGGGATATAGCTTCATAATTGAACATTTAGCATATGAGGCTTTAATTTAGGAAAGGAAAACATCAAATGAATACTTTCTAGTGTCCCAGAAATTATCCAGTTGAATTTGTTCTTAGAAAATTGAAAACATAAAACCTCTATATGAATGAACATCAACAATATTTATAATAGCTAAAAAGGAAATAACTTAACTCACTATTGATTGGTTAATGGCTAAAGAAAATGCTATATGTCCATAATGTGGATGAACTTTGTTGTTAAGCTAAGGAAGCCATAAATAGAAGCCACACTCTGCGTGAGTCCATTTGTAAAGAGTGTCCGGTTAGAGTCTACAGATAAGGAAATGTTAGTGCTTCTTAGCTCTCAGTGAAGATAAGAAACTGTTAGCTGAAGGGTTTCTCTTTGAAGTGTTGAATCATACACTGGGGGTGACTGTTGCATAATTTGCAAGCAAACTGACAACTATGTATCCTAGAGAGTATGCTAAGATGTTGAATTTTACTACATGAAAATTATGTCTATCGCTTCTCGGCCTTTTGGCTAAGATCAAGTAAAAATTATGTCTAAAATATTTCCCAAATTTCCATTATGATAATTAAGAAGCCCAAAACATGAAAATTTGCAAAATACCTAGGTATGATGAGTAGCTCAGATATTTATTATTTACTTCCCAAATCTGACTTTTTACTAACTCAAAATAAATGAAGGTTGAACAAAAAATCTGTTCACCAATTCGTTATTCACCAATGTGCTGCAATTTGATACAGGAAGCAGAATGTTGTCATTTTTCCTTGCTGTTTTCTTTAGAATAAATAATTAAACATATAAATGAATAAATAAACAAATAAAGCACTCACTATAAAGCAGTAGTTCTCAAAGATTTTAATCGTAGAACCACACTGCCTACCTACCCCTGCCTCCTTCTTCTTTTCACTTTTTGTCCCTGCCTCCTTCCCTCCATCACTCTTTTCTTTGCTTCCTTCTTCCCTTTTTTTCTGCAGTGTTTGTGTTTGAGCATTCAGGTGCATGCACATGGAATCCAGGCCAAAGGACAATCTCAGTTATTTTTCCCTAGGTGTAGTCTGCATTTTCTTTGAGGCAGGATATCTCTACAGCCTGGAACTCACCAGGGAGGCTATATTGATTGACCAGCAACCCTAAGACATCTGCAGTGCACCTGTCTTTGCACTAGGATGAGAAGTTGCCACTCCTCTGATCAGCCTTTTTTTGTAATTTAGGTTCTAGAGCTGGAAATCGGGTCTCTGTTCTCCCTTGTACTGTACTCGTTGAACCCTGGCTCCCTGGCTGCACATCATATTCTCAAAAATAATGAAAACTGCAAAGAAATTTTACTTATGTGAATACTATCTTTTATATTCATAAGGCAAGACTTAACAAAGCAAGGAAATTAATTTTGACATATTTTAATGAATTTTAAAGTAGTGATAAAATCATTGTATACTAATAACTTTTTTTTAGTCAAAACCGTATTTTTTTCAAATAGAGTACCTTAGAAGAGGATAATATTCAGGATTTTGACAAATTATAAGATAGCTGGAGTCTTAAATCTACCAGTTCATTTATTCTGTTGTGATGTTTTTACTTGAGTTTTATGAAGAAATTAAGAGCCAGGTAGATAGGCAGTTGTGTTAGAAAGTACTATTTTCATAGTGTTTTAGGACAATTGCGGATATTATTTGATGCCACAACAAAACCTGGCAAAATGTGCAAGTAATAGTTTTGTAAAGCTCAGTTATAAGTTTGATTTGTGGAATCAAAATGCACAGTAATAAACTCATGAGCTCACTAAGTTATAATGCCTTCATGTGCTCTGCATATTGGATGGTTCATTTGTTGATACGTAATTATGCAACAGGAGACACTCATCATCTGGCCTTGTCTTCCCAATGCTGGCCCAATATTTAATATCAAAATTATAGTAGGTATTTCAGTACTACCCTAACAAGAAAAAGGCTCTAAGGATGGAAATTATCAAACTTTTGGTGATGGCAACATGGCCCAATATTCTGTTTTCTTTTCTGAATGCACAAAATATTTATTATTAACCACAAAGTCTTTCAGCTGTTTCCTCTGCAGTGACAGGTGCACTTCATTCATTTCCTATAATGTGTGTGCCTGACAAGGATGAAAAACCGGAGACTAGAGTGTCAGGGTTCTTTTCCTTTTCATGTTCACAGCTTCAACAATCACAAAAGTGCTTCTCCTAAGACAATCTTTCTATTTTGGCATGCAGCCAAGGTTCTTTATTTTTTTGCATCCCAGTTCACAGCACAGAACATTTCAAACAATTTACCCAAGGATTCAGTTTAGTACAATTAATATTTGTAGCACTCTAATGAGGTCTTTTAAACTAACACTGGTTGCTTAGTTTTGTTAAATTTCACCATGACTCCAAGGGTACTACGTATGGCTGTCATTCGATGTCATTGTAATGATTTGTACTAAGACAGTAGCAATTTCATCCACAGTCGCATTTGGATCATGAGTGTAAATGTTAACACAGACAGTGTAATTATGCAAGACTTAGGATGATAACACTGTAGTATTATGTTGAAAAAAATGTTTGATCCTGCAGATCCTTCAAGGATCTTAGGGACCTTAGTGACTGTTGAAACCATGCTTTGAGAACCATTGAGCTCGTGAGCTCGCTACATTACATATGCTTTAAATGGAGTAACATATTTTTGAGTCATCATGAACATAAGCTTACTACATGATACTTTTATATACAGTAACATTATTTTGATATTATGAACAGTAACAACATAAGTAGAATGTAGCAGCTACCCACTCTATCCTGACACATAGATGTTACCATGAGTCAGGCACTGCATTAGCATCCTACATATTGGTTAGTATTCTTTGTCAGGTACTATTTCAGTGTAAAGCAGGTAGATCAGGAAAAGAGGAATTAATGCTACATTAATATAACCATAGTACACAACTGAGTGTGGTAGAACACACTTGTAGCAATCCAGGTAAGAGAGACAGAGGTAAAGGGATTTTTGTGAGATCAAGACAATCTAGTATGCATAATGAGTCCAGGCCAGTCTAGGCTACATAGAGAGATCTTCTCTAGCATCCACAGTCATACAAACAAACAAACAAAACAAAATAAAACAAAACAAAAGTTAGGGAGAAAAATTTTAGTATGATGTAGTCCTTCAAACAATGACAGTTAAAATAAAGGAGGGACAAGACTCTGCAAATGGGGCCAGGAATATACCACACTGCACTAATGGTAAATCTGAGAAACACTTGGCATTCCACTGTAATGGGCTTCTGAAAAACAGGCAAAAATTCCTCTGGGCTTAGTAAATCATAGTGTGAATAACTTTCTTCTGATGGATAGATTAAAAATAAAAATATCCTACAATTTTAGACCCTTATAAAGATGCTACAAAACTGAAAATCAGCAGAGTTATAAACTCGACAAAACAGAAAACCTGTAAATAAAGTATGTGCTAATACACAGAGGAAGACTTTAGTAAATTCATTGGCAGACTTAAATAATAGCCTTCCTACCATAAGATCAGAAATCATTATCATAAAAAAAAAGAAAAGAAAAGGCCAAGGGGAAGGACAGCAGGGTGGCATGCAAAGCAGAAGTTCCTGAACTAGGAAAGCATTTTAGCGATAAGTCAAAATGAGAAAAATTAACATTAGAGGATCAAAATATAAGCTGTTATCAGTGTTTAAGAAGGTAGTGACTAGGCCAGAGGAGCTTAAATGAAGACAGATAAATTCAATGAAGAAAAACGGTCAGCAATCTAGGCTTTTGAAGACGATATGAAAAGAATTTAAAATAAGGTGAGCACTGAGTACAGGAGCATCCCTGAGCAGTGAGGACTGAGGAGGTCCTCCATTCTAAGAAAATCAATGATGAAACTCACCCTAGAGATACCTTGGACTTCTTTTTAATAACAAAGAGAAAGAGAATAATTATGTAAGCATACTACTGGAAACAAAGACATGTTACCTGGAAGGAGCAAAAATCTGGTTAGGTTCCAATATCTTCATTGAAAAACAAATTTAGTGAGACATTTAAGTGGTCTCTGTAGAATCTGAGTCACAAGCTGCACTAGAAAAAATTTAGTCAGCTAAGACATCTTTAATGCATGAAGGCAACAAAAATATATCATCAGATTAACAAGGACTTGGGCAGCATGTCATTGTCATACGATCTTTAACAATTACTATAAAGTTAAAGTGAATGAAGATTAAAATGGTAAAGATAGAAGGGGCCATGGACTTGGTACACTGTTGCTGGGTTTGAAGTTAGTTAAACAGAGAGGCTGAACAACAATTCCCAGTGAAGTTGAAGAACTGGATGCAGATACAGAATTACACTAAAAGAGAAGGCTTCAGAGTATAAAGTTATTTTCAACAGTAGTGAATTTTGAATGCGTTTCTAAATTCAAAGTTTAGAATGGAGTGTGGATTGTTAGTTGCACGCTATAAAAAGCTTTGTAAATGACTTTCAGTTTTTGGAGACATAGTCTCAGTCTATGCCCAGGCTAGCCTCAAACTCTTGGTCATCATACCTTCTCAGTATTGGGATTATATATGTGCATGTCTCCTTGACATGGATTCATCGAATATTGTAAAGGCAAATATTTAAATGATTTCATTATATTCTTCACTACAGTGATTAAAAACTGAAAGTCATATATATGTACATACATATTTTAATTTTTACTAATTAAAGAACTTAAGGAAAATGTAAAACTTTCCAACTCCTGACAAAGACCAATTGAAAAAGACACATAATAGGCAAAAGGAGCAAAAGAAATAATGAATGAATAATAATTGAAATTAAAAATTAAAATAAGTCCAAAACAATAATAAAGTAAAAAAAAATCATATAAAACAGAGTAAACCCTAGTGAGCAAAATAAGATAAAAAAACTGATTATGATACTAAACATAAATGTTTTAAACTTTCATGATATATATCAGCTACAATCTTGCACTGAATTAAAAGCACTCACTAATAAGTGGATATCAGCCCCAGAAGTACAGAATATCCATGATACAATTCACAGAATTCAAGAAGGTTAACAAGCTGAAGGGCCCAATTGAGGAAGCCTCAGTCCCACTTGGGAGGGAGAAGAAAGCAATCATGGGGGAGGTGCAGAGGGAGGGGCATGGTTGGGGGACAGGGGAACACGATAAGGTATTGGGGTGGGGGACAGGACTGAAGCCCTGAGGGCTAGCAGAAAGAATGAAAACAGGCGACCTTGGGAGGTAGGAGGTGAGGGGACCCTCTAGAATGTACCAGAGATCTACAAGATGAGAGACTCTCAGGACTCAAAGGGAGGGACCTTAGATGAAATGCCCTACAGTAGGAAGAGGGAACTTGTAGAGTCCACCTCCCCTAGAAGGAGAGGGCATCAAGTGGAGGAACAGTCAAAAACTCTGACCCAGAATTGTTCCTGTCTGAAAGAACTGCAGGGACAAAACTGGAGAAGAGCCTGAGGAAAAGGAGGTCCAGTGACCTGCCCAATTTGGGATCCAGCTCAAGGAGAGGCCCCAAGGCCGGATACTATTTCTGATGCTACTGGTGTGCTTTTAAAGAGGAGCCTATCATGACTACCCTCCGCAAGACCCAGCAAGCAGCTGAAAGAGTCAGTTGTGGATATTTACACCCAACAAATGGACAGAAGATGGTGACTCCTGTGGCTGAATTAGGGAAATGCTGGAAGAAGCTGAGGAGGGTCCGCTTCTCAGGAAGACCAGCAGTCTCAATGATCCTGGAGCCCTGAAGATCTCTCAGACACTCAGCCACAATACAGGCAGCATACACCTGCTGATATGAGGCCCCTAACATATACACAGCAGCGGGCTGTTTAGACTCAGAGACTGTCTAGACTCAGTCAGAGAAGTTGCACCTAACCCTCAAGAGACTTGGGGGCCCCAGGGACTGGGGAGGCCTGGTGGGATGGGGGTGGGGTGGGGACAGTCTCTTGGAAAAATGGGGGTGAGCGGGTGGGGAGAGGTGTGGGAAGTGGAACAGTCTGAGGGTGAGCCTGGAGGGGGATAAAGTCTGGACTGTAAAAAAAAAAAGATTCAAGAATTAAATAAAAAAAGGGATACACTTAAAATACAAAATAGCAAAATCAAAATCTAGGAAATTATTATCAGTGATACTCAAGGCAAAGTAGAATTCAAAATAAAAATTCAAGAGACACTAACAAGTACAAAGCATATTATATTTATTTAACACTAAAACCAAATAGGAATTAAAAATATATAAAGCAGAAAATCTGAGAAACTCAAAAAAATAAATTTAGATCAGCATTCGAAAAATAATTTGCACATGTCAGTCACCTGTAGCTAAACTAAGAAAACTCAAAGTAAACAAAACATAAGCCATAATTTTAAATTTTAATTTGTATAAATTTAGAACATATTATATTTTCATAGGAAAATCCCCAAAACTGACCTAAAAGTAGGCTTCAAAAATGAAAAACAAAGAAACAACTCAAAAATGAATAAAACTGTTATATTTGCTGAATAATTAGTAAAATTTAAAACAACTCTAAATTTATTGTTGGGTCAAAAAACAGAAAAAATTATTAAGATATATCATGGATTAAAAATTACTTCAAAGACAACTATCAGAATTCCCTTTGTATAACAATTTTACAACCTTTTAACTTTGCTTTACTCCTTCAAAGATAATCTAAATAACTAAGTGTTTAAATCAAGATGTTTAAGGATTTGGGAAATAAATATATAATAAACAAATAAATAGCTTAATTTGTTTCAAACATTGATAAATGAGAGCTTTAGTTCATTGTGGGGGAAACAGCCAGTAAAATAAACATTGGGACAAATGGAATAAATTAAAACCACAGAACATTTGTTAGGCAAGAGGAGTGACAGAATATTTGAGATTAAAATTGAAAGCAATACTACAAATAATATTATTGAAATGTACTTGAAAGTCTTTACAAAATAGATGAACTTGCATGAAACATGAATGACGTAAATTCCAAAGTAAATTTATGAAATTATTTTTAAAGGATCCAAAAGGGAAAAAAATCTCTTAGTACAGATAACTACACACATACACACACATACACACATACACGCACACACACACACACACACAATATTTTAATGTAAACTTGAGAGTCCTTAGCTTCTGTTTGTCAAATGAAATTATGATATGCCAATAAATTACCCCATTAATTATATTCTAAAATTTCACTGTTTGAGAAACAGATTTTCAATTAATGCCATACACCTAGAAAATTTTCAGAAAAATAAAATATTAGCAAAAGTAACACAAAGTAAAAATGGTACATATATCTTTTCTGTGGATAGGGTGGCTTCTAATTATAAAAGCAATAGAATAAAATACAAAAGACATATATGACTGAATAAAAAGCTTTTAAAATTTTTAAAGAACCATCATTAGTAAAACCAAATGATAGGAACTTAAAGTCAGAAAAATCTGCCAAGTTCTATTCCATTTCTCTCTAATATTCTCAATTTCAACATCAACGAAATGAGGAAAATAGCACTCTTGATCAATGAAAAGTTTAGAAACAAACTCATGTATATATAAAACATATATGTTTATGTATATAATATATACATATTAAGTATATGTATATATTCTCTCTATGTATATAAAATATATACATATATAAATATATCATATTTCTGTGATGAAAACACTTTGTCAATTATAACTTCAGACAATTACTGCTTCCGTACAACCATACCTTGTTTTAGGAGAAAAACCGCAGATTCCCCAACAGACGGATACACAGGACATGAGTAAGTCACAAAGAAGAAGTTCACTAGCCAATAAACTTGAAAATTTTAACCTTGCTAACGAGATGCAAATTAAAACATTAATAAAATGTCACATTCCATCTAATAAATTAGAAAAATATTAAACATATAACACAAAAGAGAAGCTTTCTTGTGAACTGGGAGCATAAATTTTCCACAGCTTGATCTTGAAGGCTTTGGCAATGGTCCACACTCTTTCAACCTGCAGTGTTACTCCCAGGAATATATTTTAAGCTGTCAAGATTCTATTTTTGTATGAATAATTAGACATATTTTAAATCAAGAGACTTTATAGTTTCTGATAACAACTTTATCAATGAAAATAACTTTACAATATATTCCTAATATATACACATTGATAGTCTTTTTGCTATACATTTTGCCACTAAAACATACAATACAAAATTGAAATACTGAAATGAGTATAAACTCTAAATTTTTTCCTGCACCTCAGTAGAAAATCACCTAATGCATGAATATCTTGTTTCTAAGACCTTTGTCCTAACTGTAGTTTAAAGAGTGGCATATATCACGCTACACGATTCAGAGTGTTTTCCAGCTGCTTGGAATCACAGTTTTTGATACTATCAAATTTTGAAAGCATAGATGATGTGCATAAAGGTAAATATAGTTTCTCCTAGCTAGCTCACCTTTATCACCCAAAGATCTAGCAAAGAGCACAATAGACAGTTAATGAATATTCACTGATTGAGAAACTGAATTGTAAAAATAGGTACCAGCTATGCATGAAGGTATATGATTGTACATCAAGCACTCAAGCGATTGAGAGAGTATCGCCAAGTTTGGCCAGCCTGTATAGCATAAGGAGACCCTATCTCAAACACAGATACAAATACAATTACACAAGTAATTAGTTAATTGAAACAATAAAAACAGTATACTGACTGGAATATACAATCTGATTCTAAAAACATTTTTAAAAATAATGAATATATTCATAATGTATGTGACAGTGTCTTATATATATATACATATACATATATTATTTTCAGAAATTTCCACATGTTCTATAATCTTTAATTAAAATTTCAAGAGTTGAAGATGAAATATGGCAGTTTTGAAAGAATAAAAGTTTAAATTATAGACTATAAGAAACAAATAGTTCAAGAACCCAGATTTTGTAACTAAAGATGGCAGAAAAAGGGTGAACTATAAAGCTTTTCTCTTATTTAAAATTAAAATGAAAAGTAAGACCAGATACTTCTGAATGCTGGGAAGCTTGGCAGCCCCTCCTTAGTCTGTTCTGTAGGTAGACATTAGGTATTTGCAAAACTTTTCCAACAGCCTTGTTATCTAAAGAGATCTCTGAGCTTCCCTCTCAGAGAGATCCTGAGAATCTATACCCTACACCCTACACAGGGTTATGGTCAGCAGGACTTGAAGAACACAGATGGAAGAATGAAGGATATAGAAGCTTCTTGACATTGCTCAGTGCAGGCCTGAGAATCCCATAAAAAGTCATCACCTGTTGACTGTAGTCTCTTTGATGATGACTGACCTAGGCACTGATCTAGGAATATATAAAGATATCGTTAGAAATCATTTTATTGATTTTTTTTTCCCACCATAAGTCTCTGGACTATCCAGCCTCCATTCCTGGTTACCTGGGCAGTGTTGGACATGGACTCCCTCTTGTGGTGTGGGCCTCAATTTAGACCAGCCATTGATTGGCCACTGCCACAAGTTCTGAGCTTCCATTGCTCCAGTACATCTGACAGACTGGAGAGATTATAGGTTGAAGGTTTTGTGACTGGGTTGGTGTCCTAGTCCTTCCTCCAAAAACATTGCTTGGTTACAGAAGATGGTTGGTTCAAGCTCTAAATTCTCTATTACTAGTAGTCCTTGCTAGGGTTACTCTTGTAGAATTTCTACTGACTCTTCTGAGAGTTCTACTGGACTCGGTTTCCACACCACCAATACCCCACTTTATCTCAAAATCCCGTGTCTCCCTCAGTATTCTCTTCCTTCATCCTCACACCCCCCACATCCCTCCAGCTCCCATCCCTGCCTGTTCCCAGTCCACCCACAAAATCTATTCTATTTCCTCTTCCCAGGGAGTTCCATGCATCCCCCTTGGAGTCCTCTTTGTCTCTTAGACTTTCTGGGTCTGTGAATTATAGCAGGATTATCCTTTAATTAACAGCTAATGTTCACATATTAGTGAGTACATACCATACTTTCTGAGTCTGGGTTATCTCATTCATCTTTTCTAGTTCCATTCATTTGTCTACAATTTTCATGATACTATTTTAAACACCTGAGTAATACTCCATTGTGTAAATGTACTGCATCCTTTTAAACCATTTTTCTGTTGAGAGACATCTGTTTCCAGGTTCTGGCCATTGTAAATAAAGGCACCATGAACATAGGTGAGCAAGTGTCTTTGTGGTAGAATGGAGCATCCTTTGGGTGTATGCTCAGGAGTGGTATGACTGGGTCTTGAGGTAGATTGACTCCTGATTTTGTGAGGAAAATTGCCATAATTGATTTCCAAAGTACCTGTATAAGTTTGCACTCCCATCAGCAATAGAGGAGTGTTACTCTTGCTCCACGTCTTTACCAGCATGAGCTGTCAGTTGAGTTTCTTTTTATCTTAGCCATTCTGACGGGTGTAAGATGGAATTTAAAAGTCATTTTGATTTGCATCTCCCTGTTGACTAACAATGTTAAACATTTCTTTGTTTCTTGGCCATCTGATGGTATTCCCCTGTTGAGAATATGTATTCCCCTTTTAAGTAGATTATTTGGTTGGCAGCTGCCTAGTTTCTTGAGTTATTTATATATTTTGGACATCGTCTCTCTGTCAGATGTAGGATTTGTAAAGATCTTTTCCAATTCTATTGAATGCTTTTCTGTCCTGATAACAGTGTCCTTTGCTTTACAGAAGCCATTCAGTTTCTCAAGGTACCATTTATTAGTTGCTGATCTTAATGCCTGTACTATTGGTGTTCTGTTTAGGAAGTTGTCTACTGTGCCAGTGTGTTCAATGTTTTTCTTTTGGGTTCAGTGTATCTGGTTTTATGTTGAAATCTTTGATTCACTTGGACTTGAGTTTTGTGCAGGATGATAGATATGGATCCACTTGGATTTTTCTACATGCCCACATCCAATTAGACCAGCATGAATTGTTGAAGTTGCTTTATTTTTCCATGATATTTCTGCATTCCATATCAAAAAACAGTGTCATTGGTGAGTGGATTTGTATCTGGGTCTTTGATTCAATTCCATTAATCAACCTGGTTTTTTTTATGCCAATTCTATGTGGTTTTTATTACTATAGCTTTAAAATACAGTTTGAAATCAAGGATAGTGATACTTCTGAAATTTCTTTTATTGTATAGGATTTTAAAAATTATTCTGTTTTTTCCCATATGAAGGTGAGTATCATATCAAGGTCTGTAAAGAATTGTATTAGAGTTTTGATGGGGATTGTGTTGAATCTATTTTTTACTTTGTTAAGATGGTGAGTTTTATAATGTTAATCTTACTGGTCCATGAGCATGAGAGATCTTTCTATCTTCTGATATCTTCAGTTTTTAAAGATTACTGGGGAGTTCTTCCAGTGTTAACAAGACTGGACTTCAAGAATATTGGAGTCTTTATCGCTTTTCCTTTGTTCACCAATAATCTAGACAAATCCAAATAGCAAAGAAGTGACCAATATAAGTTCCAGGAGACAAATAAATAAAGAAATGACTCATTTGATTGATTTTGTAAGATAAATTAAATTAAATTTGTGGATATAGGGGTAAAACATTTAGAAATGTGGCTTACATTTGAGTTTCATACATTTTTTTTTCGTGGTTCCATAAGAATAATGATGTCATGCTGCTCAGTAGTCCTCATTGCAGTTTTGTGTTTTCAATGACAATTTATCTAGTGCCTGATTACCATGCATTTTCCATTATACTTTTACCTTCCTCCAAAACAGCTTTGGGAAAGGGGAGTTTGATCCTGACATGACTCACATGCCAGTCACTGTGAAGGACAAGGAACTCCGTGTCAGTTTTGGTTACATCCCACATCCCCTCCTTGACCCAGAGCCCCCATGTGGGCTTACCATTGGCCACTGACAACCTCTGGTCCCTAAAGAGTACCCAAACTTTCCTAAGACACAACCTTTTTTTTTCTATGATGTCCACATGACCATTCTCCCAGTCTCTGTGGTGTATGTTCAAGGGCCCCTTCCTGTGAGACAATTCTAGTCACTAGATACATTTGGACATCCATATCCATGGCTTGTGATAGTCGATGCAACCAAATGTAGGTCAAAAAAACAAACATTTTTTTGAAAATGTCTAAAGGGCTAGCAAGATGGCTCAGGGTTTAAAGGTGCTTGCTGCTAAGGCTGATGAGAAGATCAATTCCAAATCTCATAATCTCTGGATCCCACATAGTGAAAAGAAAGAATCAATTCTCATAAATGTGTTCTTTGGGATTTATATGTGAGCATGCTTGTATACACACAGACACACATATGCACACACACAAACACAATTAGTAAATAAATGTAAAAAAATGAGATATATTTGAAACAAATTTATACATTTTCCATTGTCTTCATTCATCAAACAATACAGTATAACTATTTGTGTAGCATTTACACTGTACCAGACGTTTTAAGAAACCTAGAGCTTATTTCATAACACATCAGATCGTGTGTAGGTAAGTACAAAGACTGGCATTTTATACAAAGACTTAATATCATAGGATTTGTTTCTGGACTTTTCCCAACACAGCTTTTCTTTTGTTCATAGCTATCCTTACCACCCATAACTGTGATATTTCTTTAATTATTTTCTTGGCTTTTATTGGTCCTCATCACTATATGTTTAGCAGCAAAGAGCTTTGGACTCTATTTCTTGCTTAGTTATATACTTCTGTCATATGCAAAAGTGATCGGAATGCAGCATTCACAGATATTTTTGAAAACTAGCATTAAAACACTACCAGTATGAAAGTTAAACAAGGAAAATAAATTCCGTAATCCCCTTACAACAACAGATTGAACTGTTTTCCATTGGATTTTTAGGAACATGTTCAATGTTTTAAACCCCATTGTAGTTGGCCAGATATTTTAAATTAAAAAAAAAAACTTAGAAATTAATCCCTTAGTTTGTCTGAAGCTAATTTGAGTTTATTTTTAATCAAAACCTTTTTTGTTGATTTGTTGAAAGGTACTGCACAGGTATGATTAGTTTTGCTTGACATAATGAGGAAATGTTAGCCACAGGTACAAAAATTAAGAGCAAGCCTTCTAAACAGATTTGTTTCTCCCAGAAGGAAAGTGTGGGCCCAGAGGAAGCTGGGGTACAGGCCCTTGTAGTTGAAGTGGGTGAGAAAGTAAGAGAAATTATATTCCACTTCTCATTTGTTCCATACAGCAAATAGAAAACATTTTAGGCACAGTGCGTATGTGTGCTGGTGCTAGGGGGAGACCATTTCAGAAGCTAGGTGGAGCAGAATGAAGCAGGGCTGTACACTAGGCCAGATTTCAAGTACGGATTTGCCTTTGAGGCACTGGTACAGCAGTGTACACAGACACTAATGGAGGGCACAGGTACATCATTGTCAGAGACCCCACTTATATGCTCAGATTTCGGACAAATTCAGCCTTCTGTGGATTAAACTTGACTTTGTTCAATCACTGAAACATCATCTAAGCACATTAAGTCAAGAGGCAGGATCGTATAAACAGAGGCTTCTAAACTCAACTAAAACACTGATTGTTTATAAAGACCTTATAAAACCATTTAATTTTTTAATGTTTTTTATGAGGGTGACTTCCTAATAGATTAAAATGTATGTTTTCCACTCATCAGTACATTAGCTAGTTTGTGATATATCAGTGCTTGAAGGTATTCAGTCAACAACGCTTGAATTGTGGACACAACATAGTCACTAAGATACTCCATCTGCCCCATCACTAGGACAGCTTTTGACTGCTGGATGGGAACCTGCCTTCAGTGTGCTTCTCCAAGTGGGAGATCCTGTATCACCAGTTGCTGATGAGCTCCGTAAAACCAAGACTTAAGTCTAGAGAAGCCTAAGGTTCTCTGAGTGGAGTACCATGTTCATTAACAACCTTGATGATGCCTAAATGTTTCCTCATAGTAGGGCAGTGTGTCAGTGCATGCATTGCAGGTCAGCCACTTAGACAGAGTGTGTCACATTAGCACCTAACAGAACAGCCAGAAACTGTTAACAGGGACAACAAGTATGCTGAGGCCATCAGAAGTGCTGATGGGCTCCTCTTTCCTTCCTGGTGTTTACCAGTCAGCAAAATCTGTGGTGGTAGCAGATCTTTCTTGAACGTTCCTTTCGCAGCAGTCTTCAGAACACATTGTACAGAGTGAACTGTCAGTAGCTATCTGTCGAATTTCTTCAGTTTTGTCTTTTAAGCAGGCCCTGTTTTTAAGCAGCCCCTCCATTTCAAAGGTTAGAGGTTAAAAGAAATACTTAAATACATCTATGTGCAGTTTGAGTTGGGGAAAATCCGAAAATTTTAACAGTGGTTAATAAAGATATCCAGCAATGAGGGAGAACCTGTAAAACACAAACCACCCAGATCATGTACTCTTGAGAGCCCAGAGAAGAGATTTAGATAATCTTTCCAATCATTCTCCCTCCTTCCCCTCCCCCACCTCCTTGGAATTATGTTATCTCTGCTTCTCTTAAAAGCTCAGAAGCCTTTTGAATTGGGGCAGCATTCAAAGAACAGTCAAGGGTCACCCTTGGAATATTAAAGGAGAGTGGATTATCCGGAGAGGGAGGGCAAAGAAATGCTAGGGCTGGACCCTGCCATGTGCACGCTGAAGGTAAAAGAGAGGAAGCCTGCTAACTGAGAAGGGAAGGAAGCAGCTAGAAGAAGCCTCAGGAATGGTCCCAGCAGGCTGGGGTTGGAGGAACATTAGCGAAATCAATTAGACAATGAATGGCCTTTTGAACAAAGTAGGATGTCTCCTTTAAAGAACGTGGAGACATCAAACTTATAAAATAAAATTAAAAGCCAGATCCCATCTTAATCTGGAGATAAAATTCTACAGAATTTACAGCCCTCTGACAGTTACTTATTCCTTAAAATAATAAACCTTTAGAATTTATGGAGTAAATTCCTTCTCAAAGGACTAAAGAGTAATTTAGTTAAAAAAAAAAAAACAGGTTTTTGACCTTTTTTCTTCTTTCTCTCTTTTTTATAGATATTGATTCTTGTTTTTGTTTTTCATATAAAATCAATGCCTGTTTAGTGGGGGCTTAATGTGTGCCCCACACTCTCCTGATGTTTAGAGTAGGAAGATCCAAAGGCAGGCTATCTCCTTAGCAGCCTGACCAGTTTATTTTTGTGTATGTGTAGGGAGTAGATCAGAGTCTCTTTGAAAATATAATGAAGGCTAAGGAGCTCCCTTTACTAAGGTACCCAAACTCTCACACCTTGTCAGAGGGCAGTAAACAAAGAGCACAAAGCAAGCAATAGAGAAATCTCTTTTATTACCAGGCAGTCAGCCTGGTCTAAGCGCTATTTTGAATTATTTATTTAATCTGTAAACGCATCCCATGTGGCATATGCTATTATTACCCCCATTTTCTTCCCAGGGAATTGGAGGCTCAGGGATGTAAGTCCTTGCTCCAAGCCCTGCAGAGAGCAAGTGACTTCATGCCTGAACACAGGCTGCTAGTTTCAGTGTCCAGACACTCACCCCAGGCACCATGGGATGAGAAAGCAGGGCATCACAAGATCTCCAAGGGAAGCAGACAACAGAGAGAAGTCACTGTAGACCGGGGTGTGTCTGTGCTCCAACTTTGACTACATGCCCCTAGATACTTTATTATTACATGCCAGAAAAAAACATCTCCAGAATTTTACAACACCAGAATGTGAATAGCACGTTCTGTGGTTTACAGGTGCACAACAGGGCATCCAGCAAGAGAGGCAGAGCAGGACCTGGCGTGTCACACAGAAATTTGGACCCCACTCAGAAGGTACTATGAATAAAGGGAAGTTTTGAACTGGAGTTTTAGAATTATTAATTGGTCAGCAGGGGGCAGGATGGATTTTTCTATTTATTTATGGAAATCAACTCAGTCATTTTGAAGGAAGGATGGAATTTAAGGCACTCATATTTAAGATATTTATTTAAGTGACAGAATTGAAAATTTCATAATTAAATTAACCTTCAAATACCAGTACGTGCTTTTAGAAACAACTCTTGAGTGACTAAGAAGCTGGGAGGACATTTTATTGTGTGATGAACTTCCAGTAGTGGATAGATTCTTGCAGAGAAAATCCAGGTAAATGGAGACCTGAGCTAGACCCAGAGGCAGGAGAGCCCTTTGTTTCTTGGGGCCATGCTGAGCTCTGTAGCCTTTCTTTTGCTGGGTTTCTCTACTGCCCAGTTAAAAGCAGCTCTTCTCTCATGCCCCTCCTTCTTTTCCTCCCCCTTGCTTCCTTCACTATTAGTCAATCAATCAAAATATGTTGTGACTGGGACCCTAGTTTGTAACTAAGTATTGAGGATTCTGCCTGGTAAAGATTTACCAATAGTAAATCTATTATGACTTTGTCACATCTGAGACACAACACAGGAGGCTGGAGAGATGGCTCAGTAATTTAGGATCCGAGTTGGGTTCCTAGCACTCTGGTTAGACAGCTCACAACTGCTTCTAACTCCAGCTTTTAGAGATCCTACACCTTCTTCTAGCTTCTGTGAGTAGCTGTGTGTCACACGCACACACACATACACACACACACACACACACACACACACACACACACTCAATTAAAAAGAAAATATCTTAGACATGTAACATGGAAAGGCCCAGTAAAGATTATCTTTGAATATCCTGAAGACTTTGTACAAAAAAGAGAAACCAATTTAGATTAAAAAAAAATAGGTACTTTAGTTGTCCTGAGTCTCTTTGAGGTCCTAAACACAAATCTCTAAAAATCTTAACATATCTCAGTCCTTGGATTGAAAATCCTGGATTCAAGATCAGATTTTCCCATTCTGAGAGATGACTATGTCATTCACTTTTGTTTTGGATGTTGAACACATATGAATGCACAACCACAAAAATACACAAGTCACATCAAGAAATTTTAAGACATTAAAAATAAGTTTTAGTTAGAACAGACTAAATAATCTCTTTTTGTAACTCTTTAGCAGCTGTTCACTCAAGTTACTAAATGCAAATTCACTTCCCCTGGAGATATATCTGGTTAAGGCCCGATGTCCAATTGAAGTCATGAGATTATGAAGATTATATGAATATAGGGTAGTTGTGTGTAGCATCGATATTACTGCATAACCCCATTACCAAAAGACCCAACACAGATGATCCAGATTGAACTCTTATCGATGCTTTTACACGAGGCAGCAGAAATCAAATTGATGGTGCTATTAGGTTGTCAATATCAGTGTTTCTCTTTCTTCTCACATAAGTAGAGGCAAAGCATGGTCCATACAGATTGTCTATACAGTCATACTAACTTCCAATAGGCCAAGATGCTATAGAAGTTCAATGTGATATTCTAGATGACGTGTGTCCAACAGCAGTTTTGTACAGGTGAGTTGTAGAAGCCTAGAACTGATAGACTCTTATTTGTCTGATCATTGTGCTGTTATCTCAACCTGCCCACTCCTGTTGATGTGGTTTTGCTTCTTACTTGTGATCATATATAGCCATGTTATGTGTCGTCCTTTTGAACTGAGTTTGAGTTACCTCTAGGGTATAAGCATGTTTAGGAGTAAGTGACACGGTGACACCTGGAGAAGAACAGAGACTCTAGGAAGAGAGGGCAGTGACTCATGTACCTGATGTTCTACTAGAGGAAAGAAATGCTTAAGCTGGTCCTATGTTAAACTTACCCCTGGTAAGAGAAATGTCACCCCCTGCAATCTTTTTTTTAATTATTTAATGCATGAGCGCTCTATCTGCTTGTACACCCAGATGCCAGAAGAGGGCACCAGATCACGTTCTAGATGGTTGTGAGCCACTGTGTGGTTGCTGGGAATTGAATTCAGGACCTTGGGCAGAGCTAACAGTGCTCTTAACCACTGTGCCATCTCCTCAACCCTGCGATCAAATATTTTACTGCCTTCCCCCCTTCCAGATGATTCTGCATTGATTTTAAGCAAATAGTGCCTAGATAAGGTCTTCAAGGGTTAGATGAAGTGGCAAAGTGTCATCCCAGGGCATTTTCCTAAATAGAGGCACCAGATGTTATCTATTTTTTTCTTCTTCTGAGAGAAGTAGCAGCTAACTTTGCTGGTACTCAGGAATTGAGTGGATCCACTACAGAAAACAGTAGAATCTTCTTCTTCAGTGACAGTGACTCCTACTCCAAATCAAAGGCACAGAGAGATAATTAGCCAAAGTCAATGACTTCATGTGGGACAGCAGTATTGTAGAAAAAAGGTCTACCTCGACAATACACTCTATCCTTTCAATGTATTCACAGGTAGTGTCTATTTGAGTCTCATGATACTTTAGGGAGATATAGAATGTCATTTTAGTATGCAAACTAAGATTGAAGAGACAGAGGTTCACTCATGGCCCTGTGGGTAACTTGTACTAAAGTGAGCAACAGTCATGCATTTCCTCACAGCTTTTTTAGAGAACCACTATATGAGTCCAACATTCTTATTGAATTTTGAGTGCCTTGCTCGGTTTCACAGAATACTCATGTATTTGGGGTTAGAAGAATGTAAATTTCACTATTCTAACAATAGTGAAATAGAGGAAAAGGGTGAGTGTTAATAATGTTGATTTGAGAAAAGGATTCCAGATTCAGTCAACATTTTCTGTGCAAATTACTGAGGGACTATCTTCAAGGGTATGTGTGGAGTTTTTGTGAGGTTCATTATGATACAGATTTCTGTTCATTGTTGAGACTTGGGGAAAAATATTCTTCAATATGTTAGATATACTGAGAATTGAACTACTTAGCATAATTATTGATGAAAGAAAGATAAAACTTGATTCTCATTGTCTAAAATAACAGACTTCACTATTGACATGATCACTCTCTAAACCCACTATAAATTAATAAATCTATAAAGCTGGTTTTTTCCTCTTAATTATTTTCTATTTTGGTATTTTCCTCTTTTCTGTGAGAAAAATTAAATACTAAATATGATCTTGTGTTTACCTATTAAACTGAATATAGATAATTTGCTTCTATATTTTTTCCTAGATGAAAACACGTATTTCTAGAGTGGGAAAATACAACATACTTTTTCTTTATGAAATAGGCAGTATTTCTACTGAATTATCATACAACTAAAGAAAATTTTCATGGGTTTATTTTTGAGGACTGCCTGAGTTATTTATATTGTCTCCAAAAGCACCTCGACTATCAGTTTCATACTTGGTTTGTTCACAAAAATATGCTGGACCTAACTCAAGTTCTGCTAAGAGGGGCGTGGCTGTTTCCATTGAGTGCCTGCCACTGGACACGGGTGCTTTGCTGAATTCATAATCCCACTCTCTATACTTTCTCTGACTAGAAAATGAGAGTGATTATGCTTCCAAAAATTTTATTAACTTACTGAAAGTCTTGAGCTGAATTATTCTATCTTTCTTTATCTGACATTATTTTTAGCAACCTGGCAAAAGCCCATGTTGTATTCTCTATAAGGAATCCTGATTCCTTATCCTGAAGCCACTCATTCCTTAAAATATGAGCAGAATCTCATTGGGAACTCTCTAGTGAGAATTATATTAAAGGACAGCAGAAATTAGTCTGATGAAATATGCTAGACTGAACACGGATGGACACAACTGAACTTTTATCATGGACTATCTTTGAGACAAGTGTTTTGTGACATGATTCATGGGAAAAAGTGTCTCATTCCAGCTTTTTTAATTTCTACGATGAGAACAGTAAGGCTGATAGTGTTTGCCTGGCTTGCTATGCTTATCTACAGGGGAAACTGAATGAATCAGAGTACTGAACACACTCCAGTGTCTTGTCTCCTCTACTGCATTGCTCATGCATTCTGCCCAAACAGAGCCAGCCGGAGACATGTTTTGTCTTCCATCTTCCATTCTGTAGAGAAGAAGATAACACATACAGCCCACTCTGGAATTGGTTATCTAGATGTAGTGCCAGCTGTGGCCCTGCTAACTTTTTGGTTCCTAATTCAGGCTTTGGGAGTTCCTCTCAATGGTTACTGGGCAGTATGAAGAGGAACAACTACAAAAGCTGGAATTATAGCCTTAAAACTCAGTCATGTGTCTTAGGCTCAAATCATTCAGCCTCAATGAACTTCAGCTCCTCATTCATAAAATATGGGTAATACTTTGCTTAGTTTTATGACAGCAGAGACATCTGAAGAGCTTGTCTGGCAAAGATATTAAATGAGTGGTTCATTTTCTTTAAGCATATCTGAAGGAGATCTAAGTTAGCATCATGCTGTTTTGATATTGGGGCACAGTTCCACTGTTCACTGTAAGATGTAGTAAAATTTTTCTTCAAATTTGGCTAGTGGAATAATTTCCATTTTTTATTTTATTATTTCTTATTTCCTATTTCTTACTTTCTTATTTCTCTTTTTACTGTCTTGTCCTCTTCGTTCACTTAAATATAGGACCACTTTTTCCTACCAATGTTGATAGCCAAATGGCAAAAAGGCCTTCACTTCTTTTACTACAGTAATAAAAAAAATAAACTTCAAGTGTTTAAGCATGGAAGTTTCATTACTTGGTATTTAATTTTTCACTTCAGCCATGTTTTTTTCTTTTTTGCTGCTGTGAAATCCTTGGAAATATTGAATTTATAGCTCTCTTATATCTTTTTAAGATACTATGTGGGTGTATATTGGGACATCCTCTCTGTTTTTCGCAGAAAAGTTTTCACAGACCACCATAGCATTTTGCAGAGACACCACCTCCAAGCCTGGTGTTACTTGAAAGAGGCACTCCCCCAATCACCAGTGAGTGTGTACTGCTTGTGGTACATTTTTAAATGGACCTCCTGGTGACTGCAGCTGTGATTCAAAGCTGTCTTCTCTCTGACTCGATAGGGGGTTAGGGGTTTGCTATTTGACCATGTCGTGTGTGTGTGTGTGTGTGTGTGTGTGTGTGTGTGTTTGTGTGTGTGTGTGTATGTGTGTATACACACACATATATATAT
Organism: Tokudaia tokunoshimensis; assembly: GCA_036184795.1. Lineage (NCBI taxonomy): Eukaryota > Metazoa > Chordata > Mammalia > Rodentia > Muridae > Tokudaia > Tokudaia tokunoshimensis. Next base: position 45,393,322 of record BTHU01000022.1, read on the forward strand.
TCATCTAAGACATAGGAACTATAAAGTGTTTTGTAAAATGAAAGCTCAAATGAGCACTTTAATAACAAGCTATTTTCAAAGCTTATGTCACTGATAGCTACTGGTTGGCAGTCTAACTATGTATGAAGTACATAAAGGTAGTTCAAGAAAGGAGAGCTATTGTCCAGTGAATATATGCCATCTGACAGGACATGCTTTGCACACTTTTGCTATATTTATGTGCAAGTCAACTTAGCAGCTTTCTCTCAGCTCTTCTGTGAGATTCAGGATTCAATTTTGACCCTTCACAACTAACCCGGGAGAATATTCCTTTTTACACCCTCCCAGATACATGAATAATCCTGTGTGGTTTACAGGATTGTATTCCTAACAGAAGTTCACCATAAACACCCCTTGGAAGATATTCAAATAAGCATTGTAGCCAGAGAGATGGGATGTTTCTAAGGGAAAAATCCTGTCTCTCTTTCTTTGGTGTTCAGCCTTTTAGGAAAAGAATAATTCTAGAATTTAAACTTGGGTTCTTGTATTCTGTGATGAGCACACTATAAATACCATGAGATAACCAGCACTGTTCCTTCCCTTACTCTGCCCAGACTACTCACTAAATCACAGCAGCAGCAGCAGCAACAACAAATATACAGGGGGAAATTCTGGGGAAGTTAGAGAATTGCCCATATTCTTTGTGTTTTGTCAGTCTCTCTCCACCCCTAACCCCAGTGCCAAATGCTCTAAAAATCTAGTCAACATACCCAGTGCCCGAGATACTAATCTATCACCGGTAAATTTAGATTGACAATACCATGGGTTGGCTGCATTGATTACATTGATTCTATTTCAAATATTTACAATATACTGAGACAAGCCTAATCTATTTTCTAAAGAGTTCAAGGTAGGTATCACAGTTTCAGAGGGGGGAACAATGGAGAAATGTTTGTGGTTGCTATCTACAATAATCTGATGTTGACAGAGAGTAGTATTTTATTTAGTAATTAACAGTGTAAAGGGCCGAGGAGCTGTCATGTTGGTTCTTAGGCTGGGGAATGTGATGAAAGATGATATCTGCGATCGCATCCTTTCCACTTGTTTAGGATTGTCAGGATGAGAAATGTCAGCATTATGAAAGCTCAGCTCTGCTCTTGATATGATAAAACCCTTCAAAAGCCAGCCTTCTCTCTGCCTCATCCCCCTCCTGCCTTGCTCTCTCTGCACTTGCTTTTTTTATTTATCCTGTTTTGTTAGATGGCAGAAATATAATTCTTTTCTTTCTTCCTATTATAAGCCACCATTTTTGTTTTATTATATGTTTCACAACCCCTAATGCCCCACTGAAAATTACCTTGTTAAATGACAGTGTTTCAAAGCCATGAATCCTTTCCACCATTCCCTTAGAGGTTTGAAACAGTCAACAGACTGTAAAGAATAAATAATAAAAAAGTATTGATTATTTTGATGACTGTGAGATTCAATTAAGTATTAATTTTGCCCTCCAGTGGACCTATCAAGGTATTCAAAAGGGAGGATTCGGCTCAGCTAAATGCGTGCTGAGTGCTTCAGCCTTAAATAGGGAGAAAATGTGTTTACCTACAGTATTTGAAGAAGAGTGCATTGATGCACAGAGTCCAATATTTAAGTGCTGTGCAAATTAAGCCCTGGTGACAGTGACATTGTTTTCAGTGGTATGAGTATTGACTAAAGAAGTGCATTTGATGACAGCTTAAACTATTTGTATTGATTAACATTTTCATAGATTATCATGTGTCATATCAAATTCACTTTTCAGGCATGAATACATTAAAAAGAAAAAAAAACAGCACAGGCATACCACAGCCAATGTGATGACAGGCAGGGAGCACTCCGCCCCACCTGCTCCTGCACGTCACCTGTGTCCTGCTCAGGAACCATTTAGGCATAAACTTGACAATAAATAGCTCCCAGATCACGAAGGAAAAGGGCGGTTTTGGCTTTGCTTTGCCTCTGCATCTGGATATCAGTGCCAAAGCAATCTTAGTTTGCAAGTGGAGTAAAGGCTAGATTTGAGAACTATTTCTCATCCTAACACGCCCTTCTAAACGAACTGAAGATAAAGGCGTGCTAAGTTTGGGTTGGGGAGGGGGGAAAGTTTCTCCTTTTTTTTTTTTTATTCCTGGAGGTGATTTTTTGACTCCTTTTTCTTTAACGCTCTGGGTGTATGATGCTCTAGGTAACTGAATTATTGAACACAGTTTGTAAGTATTTTCCCACTTTCTTAAAATGTAAAGCATTTTCCGTATATTTTGTTGTGTTTTTGTTTACTTTAGGATGTGCATTTGATTTGGGGTTATCCTCTGTCCCCAGTCTGGGACCCCTGTAACCAACTTCTAAGTGTGTTTAGAGAATTTACATAAGAAATATCTCCTATTCCACCGAAAGCTTGTAGCGGGCTTTCTCTTTTCCTGTCTCTTTTCTCTACTCTTGGGATAGGGTTTAATTGCTTCTCCCCCAGGGAGAAGGCTTCTTAAAATAGTCCCTTTCCCTCCATAGGGTGCCCCTTCTAAAGAGGTGCGTTGCTGGAGTACGCCAGCACTTTCACCCCCCACCCCCTTACTGCATTAAAGACAGAATAAGACGTTAAAAAAAAATTCTTACAAAAGCACATCCTACAATTAAAGCTGTGTTGGTTAGCTTGCTTGCAAAGAAGTTTTTTCCCCTTCCTTTTCCCTCCGAAACCTCCTGAATCTCTCACATGCTAGTTGAGCTTTAATAGGGAGGGGAGTAATGGAGAACTCATCGAATCTGTAATAGCTCTTCACTTGACTGCAGCCAGCAGTAACAGCAGGAGCAGGCAGAGATAAGAGAGAGGAGAGAGGGAGAGTGTGTGTGCAAGAGAGAGGGAGAGGGAGAGAGGACACGCTCTCTAAAGCTGCCACTTTTTCCTCCCCTTCGCTCTTTCCCCCCATCCTAGGATCCAATGATAGCTGGACAAGTCAGTAAGCCCTTGCTGTCATTGCGGAGTGAAATGAATGCGGAGTTGAGAGGTGAGGACAAGGCTGCTACTTCAGACAGCGAGCTGAATGAGCCCCTGCTTGCGCCCGTGGAATCAAATGACAGCGAGGACACTCCCAGCAAGCTCTTCGGTAAGTCTGTCTAGGTATTTCATTTCAGTCCTACCATGTTGTCCGGAAGAGCAATCCAGCCACCACCCCAGCCCCCCTTTCCTCCTGTTTTTCATTCTTTTTTTTTTTTTTTTTTTTTGTAAGTGCTAAAGAGGAGCTTCGCATCTTAGAGGGGCTAAGGCACGGAGCCTGTTCAGCTGACTGGGAGGATGCCCTCCAAACTTTTTTTTACCAACAAGGAACTTACTTACTGCCCATTTGACTTTTCAAGTAGTGTTGCCATGTCCAGGTTGGAAATTATTCGAACAAAACAGAAGAATGAAAAGAAAGAACAAATGGTAAAAATCATCAGGAAATCAGTTCCATTGCGTGAATTGGTTAACATTTATTGAATAAATATCGACTCGGTTTCGGGTTGCTTTGCAGCCTTTTGTTAAGAGGAAGGAGAGTAAAGAGTTATTATCTGTAGTCAAAAGATGAGAGAGGAGAACTGAAAATGTCAATACAAATCGCTCTGTGCTAGGTAAACAAAGGTGGCTTCAGGCATGGCTCAAAGAAACACATTTTGTCATCACCATCTGAGTGAGTATTTCTTCTTTTAAAAGGGTTGAGGGAACAGAACATCCCCTACCCTTCTCCCCTCCCCTCCCCTCTCTTTAACATATTTTAGCCTCATGCTAACCATGGTGACAGCCCAGGACCTTTTAGGAATCTGTTTCATAAATGAGAACAAACCGCGGGCCACTTCAGCTGAGACATCTGTCATTCAAACATGACAGTCTCTAAGCCAACTCCAACTACTGTGATCTCTAATCAGAAAGGGTAGCAGGCTGCTGAGGCGCGTGCCGGTGATGGATGCTGTGAGATGTCTGCTGCACAAGTACTTTATGCTTCTGAGTGACATTAGGTTTCAGAACAGCAGTCTCTGACACACTTGCTTTTAATTATTTTCAAGTGTGTCTGTCTCTAAATCTGTACAACTAAACTAGTATAAACAAGCAGAAAACTGTTTGCTCTCAGATTTAAAAAAATAATGCTAAAGTTTGGAGTCAAACAACATCCATACATAAAATACTTGGTGAAGAATACTGATTTAGTATATTATATATACTGATATATATATATATTTTTTTTAATAGAGAACTGACACTTTTTTGAGAGATGAGCAACTCTCACCTGGTTTCACAGAGGACATCCCTCTACCTACAAATGTTCAGGCAGACACCAGAAGCGAACCACACAGAAACTTTGTTTTGGGTGTTTCTTTTGGAGAAAAAAATACTGACTTTTACCTGAAGAATACAACTGATTCCAGTTTTAAGAAACCCAGTGGTCACTCTTGGGTCAAAAGGTATGGAGTCTGAAACCCAAATTCTCCACACCTAAGTTCTGAGGTTTAACAGTTCACTCTGCAGAAGTTTGTAGTTGTAGTCTAAGACTTTAGCTGTGTGCAAAGTCATGCCTTAAAATACTCATTTTGTTTTAAGAGGCTAATGAAAGAAATCAGGCAAAATTATCAATTACAGGAAGGCAAAAGCCCACGTACAGCCCCTCTGATACTGACAATATTGTGTAAGGCCTTTGCTTTCCAAAGGCAGCAGATACTCACCTCGGCAAAGCAGCAGATATTAAAGCATGTGTTCCAAATGTTTCATGTTTTTTTTTTTTAAATAAGCTCATTTTGTCAACTTTGGTTTGTAGCCACAACTTGTTTTCTGTCAGTTGAAGAGATGAAGGGATGACAGATTTTTCATCATATTTATTTAGATTTTTCAGTGTTGAGAACTGTATTACATTCTGTACCCCATTTTTACTGGTCTGCACCCACAGTGAATGAAGTTTTGAAAAGCCTGACAGGGCCAGTGAAATTTTGTTTAAAGTTCCCTGAAAACATATTTTAAGTGGAATCTTTATGGGATGCCAGAGACCAAGGAGTTATAGTTTGACTGGAAACTCACAGTGGACTTGGGAAGGTACCTACCTACCTGCATTTTTGAGATTCTCAACTTCTGAGTGTGTGATCGAGTCCAGTGAAACTCCCACACTCTGCCTGTAGATGTTTTACAGTCACTAGCTTGTCTTTCTCCTCTAGATTACTTTATAAACACAATGTGAATCAGTCCCAGTTTTCAATTAGGCAGAGAAGAAACAAGTTGATTTAACAGTCTTGAAAACCTGAAGGGAAAAAAAAATAAAGACAACATGAGACAGAATTGTCCGAAGTCCACAGAGTTGAGAGCACTCACTGGTCTTGCAAGGATGTCACAGCTCTCGGGATGATTGTACTCTCACTTTCGAATAGTGCTAAGACTTTGACTAAGAATTGAAAATGTTAGTTTACATAATCATCTAAAACTTATTGAAGTATTTGTCACTCAGTCTTTTTAGGGACTTTGAAGATAAAATGTATGGTGTCGGTATATGCTGTCTTCCTTAGCATGTGGATACCTGGGGCATTGTGTTATGTTTTTAGATATAGTTCTAAATGTGCTCTTTATTTGATAACAGAGAATTGTGCTGTTCTTGGGCAGCCCAGCTTTTCTCCAAACAAGGGTCTTTCTGCCGTTTCTTTCTCAAGCCACCGTGCCTCTATTTTCCTTCGTGTTGTTAAAGTCTGTGCTTCTTGTATAGAAAGGACAGATCAGGGCAAATCCTGAGCATTTTGCTATGTTTAGTGTCATGGAGAGACATTATACAACAACAGGGGACAGAAAGAACTTGCTTTTCCTATTGCACCCGAAATTTCAGTATAAATGGATTTCTTTAAAGCTTGTTCACCCATCTGGGTCTTGTTCAAATTAGTAGCCCAGAGGACAGGCCCGTCTTTCTCACAGTATGGCATCTTCGGCCCAAAACTGCAGGAGAAAGGCTAATACTGATGCCCTCTATGGATAAACAAAGGAAATTCCAGGAACCATTGGGCTTTTTATGCCTCTCTTTAAATTGCACCTCTGTACTTAACAGCATCCAAAGGGAAACATACTGTGCAGAATGTTTCAGTTCTCTGAGCCGCTCAAAATGCCAGAAGGAGGAACAAGAAGCCATATGCCAGCCTAAGTAGAAAGTTCAGAAAAGGGCCCTTGTGTTTTATGAAGTAATTACATCAGAGGTAGCATTTTGCTTAACTTGAACAGCCATGGAAACTAAAGTACACTTAAGAGAGATAAATCCACATTTCATTGAGAAACATGTGGTGAGGCAGTTCTCTGCGATATCATTAAGTTTGCATTATTTATTCTTATAAAGCCTATAGAAAAGTACCTCCATTTTCAGCTTATGAGCATATTCTGGTACGTTCTGAGCCACAGGAAACTGTGGATGGATGGAGTATAGGCTTGCACGTGGAAGAATTATTAGAGAAACCGGTGCTATGTCACACAGTGCTCTAGCTGCATGATCAAATGACTGATGCCACACAAGGCCAGTCACCAAATATGGGACTAGTGATGTACACACTGGAAACTGTACCCCAAACTGTCCTTTGGCAGACAGTCTCCAAGGGAAAGGGCTGCCGTGTTTCTCCAGTGACATTTATATTGCTCATGTCAAAGTGGAACCTCACTTGTGGTTATGACCACCAAGCATTTAGTGTCCCGCATTCAGCAAGCAGGGTGCTAACATTCAAATGGCAGTATTCACTGTGTAGTCAGGAAAAGGATGCAGAAAAGATAAAAGTAATATAGATTCCTGGAAAAATATATCTGTATTCTCAACTGAAGAAGTGAGACCTCATAAAACAAGCCCTAAATATTTTCTCTGAATGTATTTGAGATTTGAAAAATGATTTACGAACAGTGCTTCCCCTGGGACAATTTGTATTGTTTCAAGGTAAACCCCATGATTGCTTGCATTTAAGTTCTAGCTGCCTGGGTAGCTGTGCTGGGATGAGGGGCTTATTTTCCTGTTGTATCACACAACTGTGAGCTACACACAGAGCTCAGAATGTTGACCTGAAAGAGAAATGCATCCTTTATGAATGTTGTATGTGAAATTTTAAAAATATGGCTGGTTTTCTCCTATAATATTGCAGCCCCTTTCTTTCTGGTCTAACAAAAATAATGATGATACTCTCAAGAGTGAGTATTTTCAATATCATTTGTCTGTGAACTATTAGGGGAGGGTTGAAATCTGGGTCAATGATTTCCCCGTATTAGGAAATACACTTGTCTGTTTTCCTTTCCCTTCTACTGAACTTTGTCCAAAATCAAGCGTTAGAAAATTTTCTGTTTTCAAATTGCTGTTCAGTTTGACTTGATTAGAATTTATGGCCATGGAGTCATTTTCAATGACAAAAGGATAAAGGACTAAATTGTCTGTCACCCCTTGAGACAGTGGTCTCTGCAGGTCAGCAGGGAGGTCACTGCAGGCATCGTGGGGGCTGCTCTTCAGCAAGGCTGCCTCTTGCCTTGTGTGTGCAAGTGGAGGCCTTCGTTACGAGGTCGCTGTCTTCATTACTTTATTTAAATGTCTTTCTCAAGGTTTTAATACATTGGGTGCTTATAATGCTCTCATAAAATATGCCGGAGCCAGTAATCAGCATGTAGGGCTTAAGCCCCATAGGGAGTTGGCGAGAAGATGATGAGGAAAAGTCTCTAGAGAAATATATTCATTTGAAATACGGAACAAGCTTCTACATTTTTAAAAGTTATATCACCTGAAAATTCATATTCTTTTTTACTGAAGAAGGTATATTTTGCTAGCAAACATTAAAATTTCATAGTTGTAAATCAACTTTGTAATTTGAACAACATATTCTACACACACACACAAAAAAAAAAAACTAAATAGAAATCAATAGAAGTATGTATTGGTGTGAGTGAAGGGGATTCAGGATAAGGTGTTTGCCAAAAGCAGTTTATGGTTTAATAGTCACGCAGGTCTTTGCCCTGCTGCACTGACTAGCAGAGAAGAGAAATGTACACTTAAATATATTTTTTAAATTTGAGAAAATCTAATTCACTGATATAATTATTTAACAAGTCATTGAGACTGTGTATATTTAGATAACTCCAGTTTAGTGGTGTTATGCTACCAGAATATTGTTAGGACATTGCATTGTAAACAAATCTACTTTAAGTAGTATATATACAAATACTATATATGTATATATATGTATATGTAATATCTTTTGAAAGATATATTTTTCTTTGAAATACACACACACACACACACACACACACACACACACACACACACACACACGAATACTATTCTTTGAAATAAAAATAAATCTAGTAAGAAAGGTGCCTGTGTTCAAACTTCTCATCAGATTGGTTCAGTGAGCCGTGCTCATTGCTAAGCGGCACCGCACTGGAGCACAGTGCACACTGTGTGACTGAAGACTCCGTGGGGACTTCCTTGGTGCTTTCCTTTTCTGCCACTCACCACACCTGGGGTGCTCCGGTCAGACCAGTGTTACAGAAGTGAAGTTCATCATTGCAGAGTCTAAAGGTGCTGGGAGGGAAAGCTTCAGCCAGCCAAAGTGTGCCTATGGCTTTCCCCTCTTCCCATTTATTTTGATTGTCGTGGTTTACATACTTTGTTATTGTTAAATGGTTCCATAAACAGTCAGAAATCAGATTTATCTGCACTCAGTCATTCCTTTAGATGATTCCATCCTAGACTTTAGAATGTCATGGTGTTTCAGCCTTAAAGGTTACCTGGCATTGTAGTGTTTGGTAGTTTGTTCAGCTTCGTCTGTGTCATAATTAATAGAGAGGTGCCTCCCAAGGCTTAGTCCTTTAGTAGATTGCCTGCTTTCTTAATTACGTAGTTTAGTTATAGAATTAATGCTGCTATATAAAAAAAATGACCAAATAAAATATTCTTCCACTTGAGAGCTGAGCTTTAAGTAGGCTGTTTCAGGCAAAGCTTGTGTGTTACCACATAGTAAACAGATCACTTGTGAGAGAGCTGGCATCTCTGGCGACCTTGCTGGTCTATGTTTTGGGATTAATAATACATCAGACATCACACGTTTAAAAGAAAGGAGCTGGAAGAAGGAAGTGGGGGAGTTCAGCTCTGCTCTTGAGCTGCCCCTGATTACTCAGACCTTTCTTAGGAAGGTGAGGCAATTGTAGGGGAAGGCACACTTACCCAAATCTGCACCTGGCCAACTTAATTCACTTCATGAGTTTCGAATGCTAAAGAGAAAGATAGCGAAGTGTTGAGACCCAACTGGTATCCTGTCAGGGGGCAATCTGTATAACATTTCCTGCTGTCAGGTTAATAAATTTTTTAGAAATATCCAAAGGCAGAGGTAGCTATGGAAAGCTCATAGTAACTGTTGCCATTCTCCCTGGATTCACTTCTCTTACTATCCACCGCGGCTCTGAAATTTTCTTGTTTTTGTTTGCCTGGGTTCTGTATTTTACTGGTGTTGTTTGTTTGTTTGTTTGTTTGCTTGCTTGCTTGTTTTTCAGCTGTTTATGCTACTTCTTACTTTTAAAATGTTTATCCTTTGAGATTTTACTTGGTGTTTCTCTTAGAAATCTGAATACAACTTGCTTTAATTTCTGTGGCGTTCCGCAGTTGGACACTTATTGGAGCATCGCGCTCCAGTCAACTCAAATGAAGTTCCAAACCCATCACTACTGGACTCATTTTTGGAATATCTCCAAGTAATGGGTACACTAAAAATCATTCATAAAAGAAGATTTAGGTCTCAGCAGTTAGTAGGTATGAGACAACATTTAGTTACTAACATGTGGACCAAGTCTCGATCTTTGCGTATAAACTCCAATTGTCTGATTGCCAGAGTTGAGATTCATAAAGATATAAAACTGAGTGGCCTTGTTTAGAGACATGCTCAATGCTATGTTATGATCTATCGGATAGACTAAGGTTTTTCTAGAGGTTGCAGAGGTCGAAAAAAATATAACACTAAATCTCTCTTCATTAAAGAAAGTTTGTCCTCAGAGAAATGGAAATTAACTTCGTGCTCCAAGTATTCAATGATAAAAGTCTAGCCCTGCTGCTTGCTGTGCAAGGATCTCTCTAAAGTCACTACTGATTTACTTATTTCATTTTTCTAGTATATTACATCGGTATCTGTGCTGTATCTCAGAATCTTAAAGAGCACCTTTAAACTTCTTCAGATTCTGGCTTTAGTTTAAGTGTGCTTGCAGTTGAATATATAATAAGACCATGCTATATATTTTTACACTAAACTGCTATCCATGTGTGACTACTGCTGTTTAAGTACTTTTATTGGAGAACTGTACTTCCATCTATTTAAAGAGGGAAAAAAGGTAACCCGGTTGCAATAGCAGAAACTAAGAAATGTCATTGCATGTAAATTGAATATTTTCAAAGTTCTTTGTGCTGAACACCATGAGAGGTAAAACTCTATAATGAAAGTTACATTCATAAGAAAATAGCATAGATAAAACTCCAATAAAGCTTGTTGGTTTGTCCTAAAAATAAGGTGAACAATGAAGGTGTTTTTCAGGAGACTTTTGTACCAATGATATACTGAAGATTTCGTCAATTTGATAAATCTGTCCTGACCTGTCTTTTGGCATTAGCATTTTCTTATATTCATCTATAAAATATTAGCCTTTAAATATTTTTCTCTATCAAAATACTTTCCATATATTTTGTTTCCTACTTTTAAATTCATGCAACTAATGGGGGCAGGGCATGACCCGATTGTCATAAAAGTTATAAAACTGTTGCAGTCAAGGAATCAGAAAAACATCGTGTCCATTGGAAGGTTAACCGTGCACTTTCCTCTCGATTTTCTTATGTATCCACCACTGCTTCACAGTGTCTACCAAATTTGTAGTACTATGTATTTTGTGTCATAAAGTTTATGATAAAGGCTAGTTTATAATAGTAAGCATTCTTTTAGTTCACATCATTCATGCACTATTTGAGTATACAGCTGCATATTCAAGTAGTAATCTTATATAAAATGGATCAAACTTAAAATTTGCTAAGAAAGGACTACAGATTACTACTTTTGGACATTTGGGCTGTAATCTGCTGTCCTTTTGATCCTGGCTATCAGGTACCAGAGGGAACAACAGGAGTTCCCAGAAATTGTGCAATAAATTTTATTTAGTAAATTTAGTTTTTATTTAGTAAAGCCAATTGAAAATTCTACACAATTTGCCTTGGAAAAGGTATATGTGCTTTTAAAAAAAATCCATTCAAGTTTAGGAAAGTCCCTATGTGCAAATTATGGAAACTTAGATATGTATCAACTTGTGGATATACATCTATCGTCTATCTCAACATTAAGTACTGATCATTATTTTAATCAGCAAAAGGCAATTTGTTCAATCATAAGTAAAATGTTTGTTACACAGTTATGCAAGAATTTTGTGTGTCTGAATCAATATTTACATAGGCATGTGTTGAGGTATGTGGGTTTGTGGTGTGCAAGAAATAATTGCCATTTTAGTCAGTTGTTACTAAGATAGTGTGGTAATACTCATTTTTTTGTATTTATTTTATTTTATTTTCTATATTCTTTATTTACATTTCAAATGATTTCCCCTTTCCCAGTTCCCCCCTCCCCGAAAGTCCCATAAGCCCTCTTCCCTCCCCCTGTTCCCCATTTGCTTAAGAATTTCATGAATTCATTGTTTTTAATTGGTAATACTCATTTTTGTTTGTAGCTTTTGATTGCCACATGTGATGGCTTTTCACTTGGTTTTGGTATAGCACAATTTGCTTTTGCAAATTAATGGTTTTGTGTAATGCATTGAGAACAAGAATCAACCCTGTCAGAGGAGAAGAAAGGCTAAAGGATTAATTTCGTTTAAAAATGCAAACATTTGAAGCTGTTTAAAAAGCATGAAAGTATTACTGAAGAGTCTCTTATTGCCAAAATCAACCAAGGGTAGAAGAGAATAAAAATCAAATAAGAAAACACACACCCCTGTATATAATTATGAGTGTATAGGACAGGAGTAGAGGGGTGAGCTTCACTTTGTAAGAGCTGGCCTTTTCCGAAATACATCTATTTCATTTACCAAAATTTCAAAAGATAGAAATATACAAAAACAGAAACAATCCGCAACAGAAGCAGCATGTAGGACACACTGTGCACAACTAACATTTCAATGAAACCATGTGTTGCTGGCAATAGATTGCAGTATAATCAGTGAATGGACAAATCCGTAGGGCAAGAGTCATCTCAAGCCTCTGATGGGACTTTCCCAGATTCTCAGAGGGAATATGCTTGTGCATTTGCGTGTTGGATGGCTCATTTTGGTTGCAGTCTTGAGATTAAGGCTGATTTAAACTTTAAATTAACTTCAGGAATTATCCAAAAATTTAGGTAGATTGGTCTACCTAAATTTTTGAAATCTTTGATTCTCCCATTATATTTTGCATTCATAGTAATTTCTTAATGAGCCACCTGGAATCTACAAGGAATAAGAGAATTCTTTTAAAAGTCAACTATCCTGCTTTAAAGGACTTAACATCTGCAACTGACTGCTTTAAATAAAAATGAAAAGAGAAAGGAAGCAGTGAGCTTGGTTCTTCCTGAGAGCCTAGAGATGGGGCCACAAGTCTTGCGATCAGCAGTGTATCAATATGGCTTTATAATGACATAATAACCCAAACCCTGTAGCGGTTTATGGTTCTTTTGAGAATTCTTATGGATTCTTAGAGTGAGGGAGGTCTGAGAAAAGATCCTGAAAGCTTTCATGAAATCTGGCCGTGTGACAGGGAACTACGATGCCTGTGATTTAGCTGCTAAGGAATCCCATCGACCAGAAGCATCATTAAACTTTTAAGGTAAAAACAAACCACAGAGCAATTGGTAGATATGAAGGGTTCGGAGTGGCCAGAGTGGCTGCGGAAATTAGAGAGTGAAGGTTCTGAGATGAGAAGCAAAATGCAGGGACCTTGTCAACCCCAGTGTCCTGCTTAAAAACAGCATTCTGTGTGCAGTGTTCTGAACACTAGAAGCACGCCGTGTGTGTGTGTGTGTGTGTGTGTGTGTGTGTGTGTGTGTGTGTGTGTGCATTTCCTTCATGGAATCTGTCAGAATTGATTGCTGCTCTTTCATTTTCTCTTGGCTATTTTTAGTCAATGATAAATAAAGAAGCAGAATTGTGAATCTGGTACCAGTGAGATATCACACCAGAAACAGCAGGGAAGAGCCAAGATGAATAACTTCACATCAGTGGATACCCATAGATCCCAAGCCCCTTAACATTTGTAATACTGCTAATTTCTATGGGCTTTTTAAAATACACTTCCACATGAGCTCTCAAAACCCATAAAAATGTGGCATGTAAAGTAAATTGTTTGTCACTTGCCGTCGGCCTGCCATATTTATTGTCAGGAGAAATGGACATTAGTTGGAAAAGCAGTTGTTAAAGGCCAAACAATTTTTAAAGATGGCAAAGCTGTGCGAGGGCTTTACTTTTTCTAACAATGAGGCGCCCCTTCAGACATCAAAAGACAAGATAATAAGACACTTCAAGCACAATTCAAGATTATATTCAACATCTAAAGGCTCATCTCTTGTCAGTTTGCATTTACCCTCCGAGGGATGGAACGCTTCTATCATCTTTCTGTCAAGAGGAGTCTGGCGGAAGAAGCAAGGGCTCTTATTTCACACTCTTTGGATTTTTTTATTTCTTTATTTTTTTATCAAATAGCCTCCACTCACTTAGATACAGCCAAAATGGGGGGATAATTCCAGGAAGGTCATCACAAGTACAAAAATCTCATATTGATTTGTATGATTAGAAGGCATTAAAATTACACGTTCATGTTAGGTGCTGGGAAGCTCTGTCAGTTACTTGGTCAGACACTTTTTGCAGCCTGGGGGAGAAAAAGATAACTAAAAATTTAAAAATAGATAACCGAAAGCTGAAATTGTCTTAATATGCTGTTTGAACATTTAACAAGTGAACATAAAAACAATTTAATGCTTTTAACTTCATAAAATTTCCAATTAGCTTATTCTTCATGGAATACTTCAGACACCATACAAAAAGAATAGCAGGGCCATGTTTAACAGTTAAAAGAAATTCTTTTTGTCAAATTATTTGCAAATACTTTCAAAAATTGATTTTATATATCTAATATATGGATAATAGCTGATGACATTTTCAGTATAAATTTAATTACAAGGCTATCTGCAATGATAGCCTTGTTACAAGGTTTTGTAAACATTTTATGCTCTGAAATGATAATGTTGTCACATTTGCCATCCCATGTCATCCTTTCCAGAGACAGTGCTAAAGAAATACTAGAGGAATTATTATCATGATTATTCTCTACTAAAATAAGTCATATCTTTTGCCCTCTGAGGGTCACATCTTCATACAGAGAAGCATTCTGGACTTTTTGTTTGGTTTTGTTTTGGATGTTGGTGGGGACACACTTAAAGCAGTTAGAAGAACCAGATTTTCTTCTCAAAATCAAACAATTGATGAAAATAAAACCATGATATCCTGGGATCGTTTCTATATTGAATCTTTGAAATTACTTTTCCTAGGAATTTTCAACACCTCTCTGTGTCTTTGCTTCTGATATTTCTCTGTTTATGTTTTGAGACTAGCTTTCTTTTTCTATACCATAGGCTCACATCAAAGCAAAGCAAGTATCGTGTGTGTGTGTGTGTGTGTGTGTGTGTGTGTGTGTGTATGTGTGTGTGTATTGTGTAAATATGTTCTAGTGTCATTACGATATGTGAAAACATGATTCTTCCATATTTGTTCTATTCATTATATAGTTCTATTTCTACTCTGTTCTTTACAGTTCATGCATTCAACATTCAACCATGAATTAGTCAACTCAACAAATATGTACTGAGTGCCTTGTCTATGGCGAGTGTGTGTTGGGTGCTGAAGACTGTACAGAGAATACTGCACACAGAAAGAGTAACATAGTTTAACATTAGGACAGATATTAATATGTGCAAAAATGAATCATCCTTAAACATCCCCCACTAGGCCATCCACTATGACATTGTCATTTTCATCTATACTTCTGGTATTTCTTTAAAATTAATGATCTTCATCATTGTATATTTTAGAAGGTTTTAATTGGTCAGAAGCCACATTGAGGATTTCATTGAGGAATAGCTATTCCAAAAATATTGTCAAAGAAAGAGAATTATTATGTGACTCACAGCAAATTTCAATGGTAGTGTTTTTGCTATTGTATTTGAGGCATAAAAACAAAATTCTGCCTTTGCACACTTATTAGTTGTGTCCAAAGGGAGAATAACCCAGAATTTTATTTTGTGAGCTGATTTTCCTATGTTTGTTCTTTTTCCTAAATTCTTGTCAGATATTACTTAACATAAGGCCCAAGGCTGATGAGTCTTGCCTTGCATTTGAGGTTGACCCTGGCTCAGACTCAAGTTTGGGGTTGATCCTGGCTTAGTCTTGAGTTTGGGGTTGATCCTGGCTCAGTTTTGGATTTGGGGTAGACAATGGCTTGCCACTTAGTAGCTGTCTCAGCAAAATTTATGACTTAAGCTTCTACATTCTCACCTCTGACTGGAAGGTTCGATGACACTGCATAGGGCAGTGCTGGGTTTAAAATGAGTGACACTCATAGGGCCCTGTAGAGTTTTGGACATGCAAATGGTTAAGTTAAAAATGAATTTTCCATTTTCAGAAAGTAGTTGATCATTTTTTTAGCACTAAATGGGATAAAACTGGCAGTGAAAGTTCTGAGATAGTAGGAATGATCTGTGCCTCTTCATGAAGAAGCATTGGTTTTCAGAGATCTCATGGCCAAAGGGATCTTTTGGGGATCTTTTTCTCAGGATGACAGTACCTCTCCCTTCTTCAGATACACTAACAATTGTTTTCTTCAAAACTCATTTAGGAAGAAATCTATAAATGGATGCTAGAAGAGTCTAGAGAAGACTGTGTTTCTCTGCCTGTGTCTTGTAGAGCATATGGGTGAGGGTGGAAGGGTGGGAAAGGGACAGTTAAATATATTATCCTGTTCTAAATTTAAAATGTGGGAGACTGTAATTCTTTCATATAACTGAAATCTTTAAAATAACGTTGGTGTTGAGACGTGGTATAGCATGAGATGCCGTTAGAAGGAAATAACACTTCTCTTGGTCCCATTGCCCAATAGCTATCTTCATTTGGATGGATTCATCTATGTAGTTCTAGCTTTACTTCCAAGAGAACTTGCTAGCTTTTAGGCCAGGCACAGGTTTTTCTCTGTCTTGAACACATTTTTACCAAAATTAGTGATATAGCATTTGTCTTTAGTGAAATGTTCTTAAATCTTTCATAGACAAGAGTTTGAGTTCTTATTGCCCCCACTTCCCTTTCTCAAACAAGAAAGTTAAAATAATAGGCTGGTATGTGAGAGAGATCAGAAAATTACTAAACACCAGCCATGGAGACAAAAGGAAGGCATATGCTTGCACAGAGGGGTGTTTACTTAATGTGAATTCCTTTGCTCACTTAGAAAACTAATGGGCTTTCTCAACTTGAGAAGGGACAGTTATCCTGATGACAGCCCAACAAAGAGTTTGAAGCAGACTTTCATGACCTCAAGAAATTAAGGATCTGCTTCCTCTATTTAATTGTCCTGCTAAAAAGCCAAATCTCAGGCTGAATGGAGAATGTAAATTCTACCCCAGAAGCTAATATGGTTTGATTAGGCTGATGAGCTTCTCTGTCCCAGAGGAAACCCTTTCATCCTGCTAAAGGCTTAGCTGTAAGTTAGGTATGTGGACCACAGCTGCAACTTGAAATCCATGGTACCTTCATTAGGAAGTGTGTACAGTCAGTGTTTAATACTTCCCTAATCTTCAAGAAAAAAAAATCTTAACATTTTATTTTAAAAACAAACCAACAGTAAGATAGCACCTTAAATAAAAACTATCATTGCAAGACTTGAACATGCTTGTTTGAAGTCATATTTGCAGGAAGAAGTGTTACTACCTTTCTGAGGATGGAGATTTCATTTGAGAGTTTGAAATCTTAGTTCTTTTTATGCATACAAAATGGCCAGGGTAAGGAGGGTCTGCTGTTGGTATGGTTTCCATGGCAACTTGGCTTAATTACATATTTGTGTCACATACACATCTCTCAGAAATTGTTGACACTTTTAAATTGTTTTATTTACACATATGTCAACCAGTCTAAAATGTGTATGAGATCGATATCCCATGCTTTCAAATTGAATTAATGTCCACAATCATGTTAATATTAAGTAGAATAGACACTCTCTTTTCCTCTATTACTGTCTGTTTAGACAGAATTTCACATCATCCAGACTAGCCTGGAACTCACTAAATAGTCAAGCATAATCTTGAATTAAACTTCAGTTTTAAGTTTTTATTCTTTATTTTTATCATTTATGAGTTAATATGAAGGGTCAGGGTTTTCCTACACAGCATCCATGTTGAGAACAGAGGAATACTTTTGGGAGTTGGTCATACCTTACCATGGGATCCAGTGATAGAACTCAGGTCATCCAACTTCAGAAGAAGTAAATGCTTTTACCCATTGAGCTTTTCTGCCAGCTGACATTGCATTGTTAACTAGTTCAACTTAAACAGACCTAAGAATTGTTTCTTCTAGAGACTTTAAATAAACACACAGATGAATTTATCTGCTTTTACATTCTATGGCGGCTCATAAAACTTTTTCTTTAAGGTCTTTGACATTTTTCCTTAATGGTCTTTGGCATTCCTCAGGAAGTATGGATTGACTGGGAGAGTTGTGTGGGACTGGGAAAGTGGGGATTAAAGAGTAGAGAGTTTCATTTGGGAGGGAGATGCTCTTGTGATCTTTTGCATAGTGTGGTAGTCTCAGTTAATAACGTATTATGTACATGAAAGTTGTCAAAACAGTAGATGTTTAATGTTCTTCACACAGAAACTTAAAGTGGTAAGTGTATTAATTGGTCCAATTAATTATTGTACAAGCAATGTACAAGCATGTCAAACATCATGTACACCTTGTAAATATATACAACTGGTATTTATCAATTAAAAAGAAAATATTAAGAGGCTGGAGAATTATCTCAGTAGTTAAGAATACTGGTATTCTTAACAGAGAACCTGAGTTTGGTTCTGAGCACTGACATGGCAATTAACATACATTTGTAACTCCAGTTCTAGGGATCTGATACTCTCTCCTGCCTTACATGGGCACCAGGCATGCATGTGGTAGACACACGTATACTCAGCAAAACACTCATACACAGAAATCTGAACAAACAAAGCCTTCAACTGTAACTTTTCTTCACTTAAAGTGTAACACATTTGACCGCTGCAGGGCTTTCTTTAGTATTTTTAGTGGATGAAACAATAATTTATACCTCTTTTTAAAAGGACACCATGGCCCCACTCTTCTGATCTTTCACATATACATACTTTGCTATCAGGCATCATCATTTTGGAGAAAAAAAAATCTGTAGGATCTATAGCAGGGCCTTCTTAGCTAATGTCACATCAGTGAAGTAAAATATGTCAGATGTACAGAAACACTTCATGTCTTCTATGGTTGGCAATGGTAATCTTATTGAAAGGATTCCCCCCCTCCCAAAGCAACACTTATTGAATGTTCCCCAGCCGTCTCTCTTCCATTTCTGATGATCAACATTTTCTGATCAAGCTTCTTGGTTCCCCATGCTGCAGTGCATCCTGCCTTCCCTTGTGCTATGGTTCTTCTCTCATTTTCCCCACCTCTTTTGCAGTCACTATCAGGGTTTGCCTGGTATTATAATGACTTGTGCATTTGTCTGCCTCTTTTGCTAGGTAGCAAGTCCCTAGAGAATAGATAATAGATCTTGAATATATTAAGTATCAGATAAATGTTTTTTGAATTGAACCACTTCTGAATTGGATGTTTCTGGCATCATCCACACTTGGTAAATACTTGCTGAATATTAAGGGAAAATAGACTCTACTCACAGGAGTCTACTATCCTACCTGGGGATGTAGGAGGAGAGAGGAGGTCAGAGAGAATGACAAAGCTAAGATAAATAAATGAGTGTTCACATGTCAATAAGTATTTAGTACATTTCTGACAAGTGTTGTACTAGGTTTGAATAATAAAATGACAACCAGGACAGAATTTGTCCTTGTTCTCATGGATTTCACACATGATAAGCAATATAGGTAACTAAGTAATGCTTGTCTGGAAATTTAATAATTTGTCATTTTAAGAATTGTCCTGGATGCAGGAAGCAGATGGTATAGGAATGGAAGCAGAGGCATAGAATCATGTGCAGGATCAGCTCTGCTAGAGAACTCTGATGAGAGCATATGTGAATATTATTTTGGAAAATCACTTCTTTCTTATTAAGTACATCCTTAATAGGATGATCATATGAGATGCCATTCTCCCAATAAACAAAGAGAAGTATGTCCCTAGAGTAGTCCAAGTTACCAGCTCTCTGCTGAGAGGGTAATTCTTGAGTTGTATGGTCTGAGAACTATAGCATCACTAGTGTCGGTCTAGATGGAAGTGCCTCAAGAGCTATAAATTGAATATCAGAAGGTAACATCATATACTGCTGCACTGAACCTCCAAATTAGCAACTCACACAGGGACATTTATTACACTCACAAGTCTTTATCTTGGGCAGGTTTAGAAGAGACAATGAAATTCATTCTCACTTGGTGTCATCTGGTGGAACCCAGTGGACAGTTGGGGCTAGAATAATCTGAAAGGTGATTTTCTCCATTTCTGATGGTCATGGCTGGAACCTGGATTGAATTTTTGCTGGAACTATCAGCCAGAGCATCTCTTGGATTTCTCCTGGTCAGATGGGTTTCTTTATAGTGTTATGGCTGGGCTCCCAGGAAAAGCACTGATCAGGAGGTGGTGATGAAAGCAGGAACTGAAGAGGAAACCCCAGGAGGAATCTGGCTTTCCTAAGCTCAAGTTTTCTAACCTGATCTGGAAGCCAACAGCATCATGTCTACTATTATTTTCCCTTCATTAGAATCAAGTGATTAAGACAGACCAGTGGGAGGAGAGACAGAGGAAGAAAGGGAACGGAGAGAGAGAGAGAGAGCGAGAGCGAGAGCGAGAGAGAGAGAGAGAGAGAGAGAGAGAGAGAGAGAGAGTTCTTTTTTTCTTGGAGAAACTAAACTAAGTAAATGCTTCTGGGAGGCAATGCCCTACTCTCAGTTAACAAATATTGTAATGGGTTTGTTTGAGACAAGGTTAATGGTGATGATTTCTATAGCATTCACTGAGGACAACTAAATATATATTTTTTAATAGTTGAGCTTAGTTCTGCTGAAGGTTACCTTTCTTTTTATCACTGTTATTTTCTTTGGAATGATTAAGAAGCATACTTTAGATTTTGGAAACTATAAACACACACAAAAAAATTGAAGCTCTGTGGTGTTAGGAGTCAGGGGCAGACAGAAGATAAATTCTGGGAGCCCACTATAGCCACACTTATGACAGACCATTGGTTATAGCAAATGAAAATAGATTTCCCAAACCTAACATATTAAGTTCAATACATTTCTCTTCAGTAATAACTGACAGAAATTTAAGTTATAATAAACCATTTCTGAGCCTTTATATCCACCGCTGGACAGACTCAAGAAGAACGGGCCAGGAAAAGACAGTTGATGTGCTTGATGGCATTTCATGTCGTCATTGTTTATAAGAAAATTATCTGTGCCACAATGATCTTAAAGTGTTTGAAATTAGATTCTGCATCTGAAGATTGTTCTGCTTCAGATTTTTCCACTACTTATATCCAGGAGATTCACACTTCAAGCATCTTGAACCTTTATAAAGATCAATTTTGAGTTCCTTTCTTTCTTTCTTTGGTTTTTTTTTTTTTGCTTTTTTTATTAGATATATTCTTTATTTACATTTCAAATGTTATCCCCTTTCCTGGTTCCCCCACCCCAAAAATCCCATAAGCCATCTCCCCTTCCCCAATCAACCCTCCCCTGTTTCCCTGTCCTGGTATTCCTCTACACTACAGCATCAAGTCTTTCCAGGACCAAAGGCCTCTCCTCCCTTTGGTGTAGAAAAAGACCATCCTACACTGCCTATGTGTCTGGAACCATGGATAACTCCATGTGTACTCTTTGGTTGATGGTTTTGTCCTTGGGGGCTCTGGGAGTACTGGGTGACTCATATTGTTGTTCCTCCTGTGGTACTGCAAACCCCTTCAGCTCCTTGGATCCTTTCTCTAGCTCCCCCATTGGGAGAACTCGTGCTCAGTTCAATGACTGGCTGAGAG
The DNA here is from genome assembly GCA_036184795.1 of Tokudaia tokunoshimensis. NCBI lineage: Eukaryota > Metazoa > Chordata > Mammalia > Rodentia > Muridae > Tokudaia > Tokudaia tokunoshimensis. The sequence continues at coordinate 45,414,594 of BTHU01000022.1, forward strand.
TGTCCCCCTCTGTATTTGTCATGCACTAGGAGAGCCTCCCAGTTGATAGCTATATCCAGCTCTGGTCAGCCAGGACTTGTGGGCATCCACAATAGTGTATGGGTTTTGTGACTGTATATAGGATGGATCCCTGGGTGGGGTAGTCTCTGGATGGTCTTTCCCTCAGACTCTGCTACAACTTCTGTCTCTGTATGTCCTTCTTTTTTTTTTTCGAGACAGGGTTTCTCTGTGTAGGCCTGGCTGTCCTGGAACTCACTTTGTAGACCAGGCTGGCCTCGAACTCAGAAATCCTCCTGCCTCTGCCTCCCAAGTGCTGGGATTAAAGGCGTGCGCCACCACCGCCCGGCTTCTGTATGTCCTTCTGTGGGTATTTTTTCACCATTCTACAAAGGACCCAAGGATCCATACTTTGTTCTTCCTCCTTCTTGGGCATCATTTCATATGTGAAATGTGTCTTGGGTGTTCTGAGCTTCTGGGCTAATATCCACTTATTAGTGAGTGCATGCCATGTGTGTTCTTTTGTGATTGGGTTACCTCACTCAGGATATTTTCCATTTCCATCCATTTGTCTAAGAATTGCATGAATTCATTGTTTTTAATGTCTGAATAGTACTCTATTGTGTATATATACCATATTTTCTGTATCCATTCTTCCATTGAAGAACATCTGGGTTCTTTCCAGCTTCTGGCTAATATAAATAGGGTTGCCAAGAATATAGTGGAGCATGTGTCCTTATTACATGCTGGGGAATCCTGTGGGTATATGCCCAGGAGTGGTATAGCAGGGTCCTCTGGTAGTATTGTGCCCAGTTTTCTGAGGAAACGTTATTTATGTCCTTCTTGAAGTCCTCCATCAGCATCATGAGCTGTGATTTTTAAATCCAGGTCTTGCTTTTCTTGTGTCTTGGGGTATCCAGGACTTGCTGTTGTTGGAGAACTTGGTTCAGATGGTGCCATGTTGCCTTGGTTTCTGTTGGTGATGTTCTTGCATTTGCCTTTTGCCATCTGGTTGTCTCTGGTGTTAACTGGTGTTGCTGTCTCTGACTGTGTATCTTTGCTCCTAGGAGACCTGTTCTCTCTGTACACCAGTATGTAGGTACTCCTGTGAGACCCGCTCTCTTGTGGTTGTATTTGGGTATGAAGCTCTGTGGCCCCGATCAACTCTGGGTGCAGGCAGTAATTGAAAGACTCCTGTCCCAGGCTATTCCTAGGCTCTTGTGTCCTCAGGGTTTCTATCTGTTTCCTCTGAGCAGCCGGGGTGGTCCTACCTGTGCTGCCCTGCCTCTCAGCACTCCTGAGCAGTTAGCTACCTCCGTGCATTGCATGTATATGGTACATGGTGGCAGAGGGTGGCCCCAAACAGGAGAAGGATATTGGAGGCTTTCCACCAGAGGGTTCTGGGTGTGATCCTCTCGCGAGGGTGGTTCTACCTATGCAGTCAGGCCCCTCTGCACTCCTGGGTGGTTAAGCTTCCTCCCTGCGCCACTTGGGTATGGAGTGCTGTGCCAGAGGATGGACCCAAGCCAGAGACTGAAACTGGAGGGCTTCTGTTAGAGGTTTCCTGGTGTGAACCTCTGAGCTGCAGGGCAGGTATCACCTATGCTGACTGTCTACTCTGCACCGTTGGGTGGATCTTGCATTTCTTAATGTATCATAATATGTAAGAAGAAGGCTATCATGGGAAAGAAAGAGAGTCTTAGATGTCAGCCAGAGGAGTGGAAGTGATTCCCTGCTCTACTGAGGGAAATAGGGACCAAAGGTTTGCATGAACATTTAGAATGAGCAGTGTTTAGGTATGGAGTCGGCAAACTGCTCAGTTGTATGCATCATTATAGCATCAATTGCTAACAGGTTTTACTAACTGTAGACAACATGTCCTGAATTCTGAATTACTCCACTCCCATGAAAAGTCTAAGTTATGACATACCTTGCTGTTCCACTTCCCCCAAGGTCCGCAGCTCCCCACATGGTACCTTTCCACATCCAGTCCTGCCAGGGAAGGTCCACGAAAAGAACAGGAAGTAGCACACTAGATAACCACGTTGTTGTTTGTGTTGTAAGCATTCTCCATGTTCATGGCCATGAGGTAAACTCCAAAGCACGGAGAAGCAGAGGGCTGGGTCAGGCTGGGAGGCTAGAGAATTGGAGGAATCTTGGGTAGAGAAGACTTATTTTATTCACTTGCAAAAAGGCTGTTCGGCAGGTGGCTCCTGACAGGCACCAAGACAGCAGCTCATACTGTCCAAACAAAGACAGGAATAAACACACACACATACAGAAAGAGATGCTGGCAAAGATGAAGACAGGATTACACACAAACAAACAAACACACACACACACACACACACACACACACACACACACACACATCAGATTACATCACTGTTTACTTTTGGGCTCCCCAGATATCAGCCATTGTATGTGACTATTAACATCCTCAGATGCCTGATATTAGCCATCTGCTCATGCCAGATATTCATATTACCTGAACATTAATTGGTCCACAAAGACTTCTTTTTATTTTATTTTATTTTTATTTTCTAAATTTTTTATTTACATTCCAAATGATTTCCTCTTTCCCGTTTCCTCCCTCCCTGAAAGTCCCATAAGACCCCTTCCCTCCTTCTGTTCCCCAGTCAACAACCTCTAGCTTCTCTGTCCTGGCATTCCCCTACATTCAGTCTTTCCAGGACCAGGGGTCTCTCCTTCCATCTTCTTGGAAATCTATTGATATGCGAATTGTGTCTTGGGTATTCTGAGATTCTGGGTTAATATCCCCTTATCAGTGACTGCATACCATGTGTGGTCTTTTGTGATTGGGTTACCTCATCTCTTTAGGTGCTTCTCAGCCATTAGATATTCTTCAGGTTAAGAACTCTTTGGTTAGCTCTGTACCCCATTTTTTAATAGGGTTACTTGGCTCTCTGGAGTCTAACTTCTTGAGTTTTTTGTATATATTGGATATTAGCCCTCTGTCAGATGTAGGGTTGGTAAAGATCATTTCCCAGTTTGTTGGTTGCCACTTTGTCTTTTTGACAGTGTCCTTTGCCTTACAGAAACTTGGTAATTTTATGAGGTCGCATTTGTCAATTCTTGATCTTAGAGAATAAGCTATTGGAGTTCTGTTCAGGAAATTCTCCCCTGTGCCCATATGTTCAAGATGCTTCCCTAGTTTCCTTTCTATTAGTTTTAGTATGTCTGGTTTTATGTGGAGGTCCTTGATCCACTTGGAATTGAGCTTAGTGCAAGGAGATAAGAATGGATCAATTTGGATTCTTCTGCATGTTGACCTCCAGCTGAACCAGCACCATTTGTTGAAAAGGCTATCTTTTTTCCACTGGATGGTTTTAGCTCCTTTGTCAAAGATCAAGTGACCATAGGAGTGTGGATTCATTTCTGGGTCTTCAATTCTGTTCCATTGATCTACATGCCTGTCACTGTACCAATACCATGCGGTTTTTAACACTACTGCTCTGTAGTACAGCTTGAGGTTCGGGATACTGATTTCCCCCCAGAAGTTCTTTTATTCTTGAGAATAGTTTTAGCTATCCTGGGTTTTCTGTTATTCCAGATGAATTTTTGAATTGCTCTTTCTAACTCTAAGAAGAATTGAGTTGGGATTTTGATGGGGATTGCATTGAATCTGTATATTGCTTTTGGCAAGATGGTCATTTTTACTATATTAATCCTGCCAATCCATGAGCATGGAAGATTTTTCCATCTTCTGAGGTCTTCTTCAATTTCTTTCTTAAGAGACTTGAAGTTCTTGTCATACAGATCTTTCACTTCTTTGGTTAGAGTCATACCAAGATACTTTACATTGTTTGTGGCTATCGTGAAGGGTATCATTTCTCTTATTTCTTTCACAGCCTGCTTATCCTTTGAGTATAGAAAGGTTACTGACTTGCTTGAGTTGATTTTATATCCGGCCACTTCGCTGAAGTTGTTTATCAGCTGTAGGAGTTCTCTGGTGGAGTTCTTTGGGTCACTTAAATATACTATCATATCGTCTGCAAATAGTGATAGTTTGACTTCTTCCTTTCCAATTTGTATCCCTTTGACCTCGTTTTGTTGTCTAATTGCTCTAGCTATAACTTCAAGTACTATATTGAAAAGATATGGCGAGAGAGAGGGCAGTCTTGCCTAGTCCCTGATTTTAGTGGGATTGCTTCAAGTTTCTCTCCATTTAGATTGATGTTGGCTACCGGTTTGCTGTAAATTGCTTTTAATATCTTTAGATATGGGCCTCGAATTCCTGATCTTTCCAAGACCTTTAACGTGAAAGGATGCTGAATTTTGTCAAATGATTTCTCCGCATCTAATAAAATGATCATGTGGTTCTTTTTCTTTGAGATTGTTTATGTAGTGGATTACATTGATGGAATTCCTTATGCTGAACCATCCCTGCATCCCTGAGATGAAGCCTACTTGATCGTGGTGAATGATCATTTTGATGTGTTCTTGGATTCGGTTGGCAAGAATTTTATTGAGTATTTTTGCATTGATATTAATAAGAGAGATTGGTCTGAGATTCTCTTTCTTTGTCGGATCTTTGTGTGATTTTGGTATTAGCGTAATTGTGGCTTCATGGAACAAGTTGGGTAGTGTTCCTTCTGTTTCTATTTTGTGGAATAGTTTGAAGAGTATTGGTGTTAGGTCTTCTTTGAAGGTCTGATAGAATTCTGCGCTAAAACTGTCTGGACCTATGCTTTTTTTGGTTGGAGGACTTCCAATGACCACTACTATTTCTTCAGGGGTCATAGGATGGTTTAGATGGTCTATTTGATCCTGATTTAATTTTTGTACTTGGTATCTGTCTGGGAAATTATCCATTTCCTCCAGATTTTCTAGTTGTGTTGAATACAGACTTTTGTAGTAGGATCTGATGATTTTTTGAATTTCCTCAGTTTCTGTTGTTATCTCTCCCTTTTTGTTTCTGATTTTGTTAATTTGGATACTGTCTCTGTGCCCTCTGGCTTGTCTAACTAAGGGCTTATCTATCTTGTTGATTTTCTCAAACAACCAGCTCCTAGTTTTGTTGATTCTTTGTATGGTTTTATTTGTTTCTACTTGATTGATTATAGCCCTGAGTTTGATGATTTCCTGCCTTCTACAACACTTGGGTGTATTTGCTTCTTTTTGTTCCAGGGCTTTCAGGTGTGCCATTAAGCTGCTAGTGTATGCTGTCTCCCGTTTCTTTTTGGAGGCACTCAGGGCTATGAATTTTCCTCTCAGCACCGCTTTCATTGTGTCCCATAAATTAGGGTATGTTGTGTCTTCATTTTCATTAAATTTTAAAAAGTCTTTGATTTCTTTCTTTATTTCCTCCTTGACCAAGTTATCATTGAATAGAGCATTGTTCAGCTTCCATGTTTATGTGGGCTTTCTGTTGTTTGTTGTTATTGAAGACCAGTCTTATTCCATAGTGATCTGATAGGAGGCATGGGATTAGTTCAATCTTCTTATATCTGTTGCGGTCTGTTTTGTGACCAGTTATGGTCAATTTTGGAGAAGATACCATGAGGTGTTGAGAAGAAGGTATATTCTTTTGCTTTAGGATGAAATATTCTCTATATATCTGTTAGTTCCATTTGGTCCAAGGCTTCAGTTAGATTCACTGTGTCCCTGTTTAGTTTCTGCTTTCCTGAACTATCCATTTCAGAGAGTGGGATATTGAAGTCACCCACTATTATTGTGTGAGGTATGATGTGTGCTTTGAGCTTTAGTAAAGTTTCTTTTACGAATAAGGGTGCCCTTGCATTTGGAGCATAGATATTCAGAATTGAGAGTTCTTCTTGGTGGATTTTTCCTTTGATCAGTATGTAGTGTCCTTCTGTGTCTTTTTTGATGAGTTTAGGTTGAAAGTCAATTTTATCTGATATTAGGATGCCTACTCTGGCTCGTTTCCTGGGACCATTTGCTTGTAAAATTGTTTTCCAGCCTTTTACTCTGAGGTAGTGTTTGTCTTTGACACTGAGTTGCGTTTCCTGCACGCAGCAAAATGCTGGATCCTGTTTATGTACCCAGTCTGTTAGTCTGTGTCTTTTTATTGGGGAATTGAGACCATTGATATTAAGAGAGATTAAGGAATAGTGATTATTGCCACCTGGTATTCTTGATGCTATCTTTATGTTTGAGTGGTTATCTACTTTTGGATTTGATGCAAGAAGGTTGCTATCTCTTTTTTTTTCCAGGGTGTAGTTTCTCTCCTTGTGTTGGCAGTTTCCACCTATTATAGGGCTGGGTTTGTGGAAAGATATTGTGAAAATTTGGTTTTATCATGGAATATCTTGGTCTCTCCATCTATAGTGATTGAGGGTTTTGTTGGGTATAGTATTCTAGGCTGGCATTTGTGTCCACTTAGAGTCTGCATGAAATCTGCCCTGGATCTTCTGGCTTTCATAGTCTCTGGTGAGAAGTCTGATATGATTCAGATAGGTCTTCCTTTATATGTTACTTGGCTTTTTTCTCTTACTGCTTTTAATATTTTTTCTTTGTTTAGTACATTTGGTGTTTTGACTATTATGTGACAGGAGGTATTTCTGTTCTGGTCCAGTCTGTTTGGAGTTCTGTAGGCTTCTTGTACGTTCATCAGCATCTCTCTCTTTTGGTTAGGGTAGTTTTCCTCCATAATTTTGTTGAAGATATTTTCTGGCCCTTTAAGTTGCAAATCTTCACTCTCATCTATACCTATAATCCTTAGGTTTGGTCTTCTCATTGTGTCCTGGATTTCCTGGATGTTTTGGGTTACACGTTTTTTGCATTTTGCATTTTCTTTGACTGTTGAGTCGATGCTTTCTATGGTATCTTCAGCACTTGAGATTCTTTCTTCCATCTCTTGTATTCTATTGTTGATGATTGCTTCTATGACTCCTGATTTCTTCCCAAGGTTTTCTATCTCCAAAGTTGTCTCCCTTTGTGATTTCTTAGTTGTTTCTACTTCCTTTTTTAGATCCTGGGTGGATTTGCTGAGATCCTTCACTTGTTTGTTTGTATTTTCCTGTATTTCTTTAAGATATTTTTGCATTTCCTCTTTCAGGATTTCTGCCTGTTGACCCAAGTTCTCCTGTATTTCTCTAAGCGATTTTTGTGTTTCCTCCTCTTGGGCTTCCATCTGTTGATCCATATTCTCCTGCATTTCTTTAAGTGATTCTTGTGTTTCCTTTGTTAAGGCATCTACCCATTGATTCATTTCTTTAAGCGATTTTTGTGTTGTCTCCTTATGGGCCTCCATCAATTGACCCATATTCTCTTGCATATCTCTAAGCGATTTTTGTGTTTTCTTTGTAAGGGCTTTTACCCATTGATTCATGTTCTCCTGTATTTCTTATGTGATTTATTTGTGTCCTTGAAATCCTCTAATAGCATCATGAGAAGTGATTTTAAATCCAGATCTTGCCTTTCGGGTGTGATGGGGTATCCAGGACTTGCTGCTGTCAGAGAGTTGGGTTCGGATGGTGCCATATTGCCTTGATTTCTGTTAGTAACATTCCTACGTTTGCCTTTTGCCATCTGCTTACCTCTGGTGTTAGTTGGTCCTGCTGTCACTGGTTGTTGGTTGGACCTCCTGTGAGCCTGCAAGGCTATTTATGCTCCCCTGCCCCAGGCTTACTGGGATTCCCCTGGCACCTTCTGGGGCATGCACTGCTCCTGAGTGACTTTGGAGCCCTGATTACCTTGCCCCAAGTGATGTTATATTGGGGAATCCCTGCACATCCAAAGACTCAGTATAGTCGATCCCTGGAGCAGAGGTTGCCAAGGGGAGGCTGGTGTGCTCCTTCCCTGTGCGGGTCCCTCTGCAGGGCAGATGTCCCACAGCAGAGCTGGCATGTAGGTGACCACAGAACTGCCCAGCTCCTGGGAGCAGGGAGCACACAAGTTGGCTGAGTTCCAAGCAACATTATGCTTGATTGTCCCTGCGCCTGGAGGTCCCAATTGCCCTATTGCTGGAGCAAAGATGGCGGAGTGCACTCTGCACCCTCTCTGCGCAGATCACTCTTGCAGGGCAGATGGCCCACAGCAGAGCTGGCGCCCAGATGACCACAGAGCTGCCCCGCTCTTGGGCGCAGATGGAAGCCCAACAGGCTGTGTCCCAAGCGATGTTATATTGGGGAGTCCCTTGGTACCTGGATGCTCAGTGCAGTCGATCCCTGGAGCAGAGGTCGCCAAGGGGAGGCTCGTGTGCTACTGCCCTTTGCAGGTGTGCTCTCTCCCAGTGCGGGTCCCTCTGCAGGGCAGATGTCCCACAGCAGAGCTGGCGTGTAGGTGACCACAGAACTGCCCAGCTCTTGGGAGCAGGGAGCACACAAGCTGGCTGAAACCCAAGCAATATTATGCTTGATTGTCCCTGCGTCTGGAGGTCCCAGTTGCCCTGTTGCAGGAGCAAAGATGGTGGAGTCCCATAAGGACTTCTGATGCCTTAAATGGAATGTACATAAATATGTATTTGAAATTCTACTCTGCAGAACTCTTTACAAAATCTTTTTCCTTAGATGCACGGAGAAGAGCTCCATGATAAAGTAGTTATGCACGTGTGTCCACAAGCTAAGCTTTACTGTTTGCAGCCTTCCGTGGTGGCAGCAGAGCTTCTGAGTGTGCAACAATTTCAACGTATTTTTACTCTGTGAAACTTCATGAGTGAGGTACTTACCAGGTTTCGCTGTTAAACCTCAGCTAATATAGTTTACAGAATTAAGATCATTCTTTTCCCCACCAATTAAAGCTTTATGAGCCTCTTATTGATATCAGAACAAACTACAAACTTCTACAATATTGTTCCCGCCATCCATATAATCTCATGCTCATGCTGTACTCTCTCTCTCTCTCTCTCTTTCTCTCTGTATATGTATATATAGATATAAATATAGATATAGATATATTATATGTGTGTGTGTGTATAAAAATGTATATGTAAAAAGCCAAGACCACTGTGGGCAGTACCATTCTGTATGCAAATAGCTTTGGGCTGTAGAAGAAAGCTAGGTAAGTATGAGCCTGTACAAAAGTAAGCAGCATTCTTCCATAGTTTCTGTCTCAAGTTCCTGCCCTGACCACAGCAACAGCAATCTGACTACAACAATGTGCTATGGTATCATTTTGTAACATGCTTTCCCATGTTTAAATGGTTTTACAGAAATTACATATGTAATCTAATCTCTTGATTTTTCATCTATGCCTTGAATTATATATTATATATTTTACATATTATTCCTGTAGGAAATCATTATTTATTCAATTAATCCTTTCTTCAGATAAATGTCTTTTAATTTTTAATACACCATTTGTATAGCAAAGTCATGTCTTACATAATCAGACATTTCTTTAGGATAGCATGGCAGAAGTGAATTTGTGAGATCATAACTTTGTGAATTTCAGTGTGCTCCAGAGGATGTGCAAATGTGTGCATTCATGAATAGTGTTTGCAAGTGTTCATCTAACTCCTTCAACAAATTTTATTTTTTGAAAGATTTTTATTCTGGACTTTTATTTTATGTGTATGTACGAATGACTTGTCTCCAAGTATATAAGTGCAACATGTGCATTCCTAGTACTTAAAGTCAAAAGAAGGAATCACATCCTTGAATCCCCTGGAACTGGAGACCCATACAAAACAAAGCCAAGTTATCTGAAAGAGCAGTAAGTGCTCTAAACTGCTGAGCCATCTCTGTAACCCACTAAATCTAACTTTTATCTTAAATGTTTGGCTTTAGAAAATGCAGTTGGTGAGAAACAGTAACTCTTTATTTGTGTCTGATTACTAATTAAGATGAGTAAATTTTATGTAGTATTTAACAATTTAAAAAATTCTCTCATTGGAGAATCTTTCTCATTGCTTTAAATAATGTTTTAAACAAGTCCTTAATCTAAAAAGACACTACTACTTTTTTTCCAATATTTTATAAATACAGATTGACCACTAGATAGTAGGTAATAAAAACAATGTCAAAACTATGGTGAGGAAATGTTTCTTTGGGTAAATAGCTAGCTGGATAAATATCTAGAACCTACTACTGGCTTACACATGGCAGGGTATCAGCATATTGATGCTGGACGTTGATCCCAGAAAACTGCATATGCAGTGCCATGCGTTCTAACGCTGAGTCTCATCTTGCCTGGTAGTTGCTAGAATCCAGACAGAAACGGGATAGGATGTTCAGACTGGATAAACTGGGAAAAGATTTTCAAGAGCATTACCTATGAAGCTTCAGTAGGATGCCAGGAAACACAGCACAGAAGAACCCTACACTTAAAAGCACAGCATCCTTGTTTTGCTTTGGCTCTTGTGTTTTCTTTCACCTGGGTCATAGAGAAAGGACCATGCAGAGGAAGGCAGTTATCCTAAGAAGACTCCACAAGAAAAAATAATAAGTTTCCGAATTAAACTCTCTTACCTTCCACCAATGACAAAACCAAATGGGAACTGGACAGCAAGAATTGGCTTTGAAATAGTTTGTATAGAAGAACTTCCTGCAATGTAGAGCAAGGCTGAGTGGTAAAGGGCAGAATGCAGCCTGCAGGGTTGGATGGCCTTAGCCAATGGAGCAGACAACTATTTCTAGTATCAACCTCAGTCTCCACTTTGCCACTTAACGGTTATTTAATGTCTATGATCATCATCTGGATCATGAGGATAACTATAGTTCCTACTTCATATCACCTCTCTGATGATAATTGAAGAGCTAAAGCACCTGCAATAATCTTGGCACACAGTATACATGTCTGCTCTTATGGAATACAGAAGAGCATCTAAGGAAGCTGGGATGGTTTCTTTATCTTTTGTCTTTCTTCCTTCCTTTAGTCTCGGCTTCTGCCATGGTTGCTTGTTGAAAATCAGCTTGGCATCTGCAGGATAAGTTGTCAGAGGCTAAGCCTGTTCCTTCCCTTAGATCTCACTTGGACTATTCTCTGCAATGGTTCCTACCCAGTATCAGTCAGACACACAAGCAGTTTCCACATGTGTTGGCTATGATGGCATGCTGGTCCTCTCTTCATGATGCAGAAGAACATTGGGTTCCTCGGGCTCTGTCCCAAGGTGTCTCATCATCTACCTCCCACATAGGCACTTCTAGAAGTGGCCTTCACATCCAGGGAAGTTTGGTAGAACACTTACAGGATAAAATGGATCTGTATGGTACTTTTTGTGTTTACTATATTAACCGTATAGAATTGATTTTTAGCATTGACTTAGTCTTTTGTTTCAGTGTTTCCTTTCTAGGAAAACCCCACAAAACAAATCAGAGAGATTCATATACTTAGACTACAATAACAGATGTTTAATAATTTTACATAGTAATTTGCCACAAAAATATGTTTTCTTTTGGAGCATTAGTGTAAGGGTTCCTCACTCAAAACAAGAAAACAAGAAATAATTGTAAGCAGGGTTAATTATTGAACATCTTTAATTATCTCTCCATCAGTCGTGACTTGGCTGTTAATTATAAAATGTTCACCATCTAAACACTACTAACTGACAGACATGAAATTGTCACATTTCTGTTTGTTGGTATGGTTCCAACCTGTTGTTTTTTAACCCGAACTTGTGTTTGGAAAGGAATAAATCCTTCATAGCATGACGGTGTATGCCAAAGGCATGCTTCCACCTGTGTGGCAGTTACAGTACAGCTTATTCTATAAGGCATTCCTTCCACTTGCATGACAAGGGTTTAGCTTATTAAGTGACATAATCAATATATAAAGTTATAATATATTTATGGCATTGGCAAAAGTATTGTTTTTAATATGGTTCATTATGTTATATTCTAGTGGCTTGGAGTACTTGTTAGAGATAAAATTGTTACATTATTATAGAGTATAAAACATGATAATCAAATACCATTTTTAATGAAGTTATTTTGAGTGATATTTCTAGTCTGACTTAGTGACTCCAGACTGCTCAGGAAGAAGTCCAGTGAGTCAAGGGATGGCTTAGAAACTGGTACTGTCTCACTCCACCACTATGAAAGCTGGAGCTGACTCATGCCCGTGTGAACACGGTAGTCTTGTGTATTTTCAGGAATTTTGTGATGCAGCCATTTAACAATGACCCTATTAGGAATTCAGTTATTTACTCTGACAATTACATAAAGTATACTAAAACCAAATGTGGCAGAGTAGGATACTCACCTCATTGCATCCTCATTGTTGAGAAAGGGATGTGGTGAAGCAAGACTATTTTTTGATTGTCTAAAAATGAGAAAATGATGGTAAATTGTTCATAATATTAATTATATTATCTTTTTTTGAAAAGACATACTACCTTTATTTTAATATTCAGTGCAAACTTTTAATATATAAATGGGATAGAGAGATGCAAAAATCAATAGAACTGATTTGATTTTCCTTCTGATTCCTTTCTCTATTTCTTGCTGTCCCCATACACCTTGGGTAATATCTTTCTACTGTGCATTTTATGAGATCTATTTTTTAGATCCCATATATAATCCAAACCATGAAGTATTTGTCTTTCTCTAACTTATTTCACACAGTATAATGCACTCCAGTTCTACCCACATTGTCATAAATGACAGAATTTCATCTTCTTAAGGCTAATTCATAGTATTCCATTTTGTATATGTGCCATTTTCTTTATCTATTGATCCACTGATGATCATTTAGGTTACCCATGCATTTTAGCAATAATACGGAGATGAACATGGGTGTGCATACATCTCTTTGATATCTATTTCAATTTCTTTGTTTCATATACACACACACATATACATGTATACTATATACATACATCTATATAATTATATATATTATGTATTTTATATATATTGCTATTTATATGCAGAGAGAGCAAGAGGGAGAGACAGAGACAGAGAGACAAGGGATCATATGACAGTTCCATGTTTTCATTAAAAACATATATTTATACTATTTCCCATAGTATCTACAGCAATTTGTAATTCCACCAACAGTGTGCAGAGGTTTCCATTTCTGAACATTCTCAGCAACACTTGCTCTCTTTTACAGTAGCCATTCAAACCAGTGTAAGTAGTGTAGTAGTGCGTCATTGTAGAATTAGTTTGCATTTCCATGATGACTAGTGGTGTTGAATGTATATATTTAAATATCTGTTTGGCTCATTTGTGTACATTTTGTTGGGTTATTTGTTTTCTTGTGATTGAGTTGTTTAGTTCCTTATCTATTTTAGGTCTTGGCCCCTTACTGCATGTATGTTTCCCAAACACATTAGAAGGCAGAGGCAAAAGGATCACAAATAGCTGGCCAGCCTATAGTGAATGCTGATACTTTCTCCCACACTCCCACACACCCTGGATCTCTGTCCTCTAGGAAGGTGGGCAGTCCTTCCTTTCTTCTGACTGCAATCAGTTTCTTTGGCTTTCTCTGTTTCACCAGCTCTCACTTGCTATCTCTTTAAAACCGAGAATAATCTTTCTACCCTCGCTTCCTCTGTTGGGGGAGGGGTCAATGCAATATAAATAAATAACAATGTTATTTTTTAAAAAAAAGCCAATGAACTATACAGCTGAAAAGTGAATATGTCATTTTTTAAAAATTAGAAAAGTAAGATGAATGGATAGTTTAGATTTGGGAATCAAAGATTGGTTTGAGTTCTTAATATTGGAATTACAGTGTTTGATTCCAATTTGAGTTTCAAGCCTAGACCTCTTGAAGATTTATCTGGATGTCTTTCTTTTTTGAAAAGCATGTTCTTTTATTGAAAAAGGAAGTAAAACCATTTTATGATAAAATTGAAGATTTATGTGGAAAATATTTCTGATAAAATAGACGAGATATATGGAAAAACAAGTTAAAATTGACAATTTTCTGGAAAATTAAAGAGTAAAGTGGTAGACATAAAAACATTACTAAATTAATTGAAAAATGAAATAGAAACATTTTATGATAGAATTGAATATTTATGTGGAAAATATTTCTGATAAAATTGTAGAAAAATGTAGAAAACCATGTTAAAATTGAAGATTGTCATGGAAAATTTTATACAGATATAATAATGGTAGGCATAAAAGTATTCCTAAGTTGATTGGAAGTGGAATTATAAACATTTTCTGATAAAGTTGAAGATTTACATGGAAAATGTTTCTGATAAAATTCAAGAAATATATAGAAAAACATGTTAAAGTTGAAGATTATCATGAAAAATTATACAGATAAAATGGTAGGCATAACAATAATTCTAAGTTGATTGAAAGTGGAATTATAAATATTTTCAGGTAAAATTGAAGATTTACATGGAAAATATTTCTGATAAAAATCAACAAATATATAGAAAAACATGCTAAAATTGGCTATTTCATGGAAAATTATACACATAAAATGGTAGATATAAGAAAACCTTTCCAAATCAATTGAAGATGGAATTAAAAACATTTTGTGATAAAATCAGAGATTTACGTGGGAAACATTTCTTATAAAATAGAAGAAATATATAGAAAAACATGTTAAAATTGAAGCTTATCATGAAAAATAGTGCAGATAAAATGGTAGACATAAAAAACCATTACTAAATTAATTGAAATAAGAATTACAAACGTTTTCTGCTACAATCGAAGATTTACATGAAAAATATTTCTGTCAGTCTATGTCTTTTTATTGGGGAATTGAGTCCATTGATGTTAAGAGATATTAAGGAATAGATAGAAGAGAGCCAAGATTTCCAACTTAAAGGGCCAGTAAACATCTTCAACAAAATTATAGAAGAAAACTTCCCTTACCTAAAGAAAGAGATGCCCATGAACATACAAGAAGCCTACAAAACTCCAAAGAGACTGGATCAGAACAGAAAGTCTTCCCAGCACATAATAATCAAAACACTAAATGCATTAAACAAAGAAAGAATATTAAAAGCAGTAAGGGAAAAAGGGCAAGTAACTTATAAATGCAGCCCTATCAGAATTACACCAGACTTCTCACCAGAGACCATGAAAGGTAGAAGATCCTGGGAAGATCTCGTACAGGCCCTAAGAGAACACAAATGCCAGTCCAGGCTACTATACCCAGCAAAACTCTCAATCACCATAGATGGAGAAACCAAGATATTCCATGATAAAACCAAATTTGCACATTATCTGTGCACAAATCTAGCCCTACAAAGGATAATAGATGGAAAACGCCAACATGAGGAGGGAAACTACACCCTCGAAAAAGCAAGAAAGTAATCTTTCCCAACAAACCCTGAAGAAAGTTACCACACAAACATAAAAATAACATCAAAGATAATAGGAAACAACAATCACTATTCCTTAATATCTCTTAATTATATTATCTAAAAGTATACTATCTAAAAGTTTTGTATGGTTAATGGAATAAATAAAAGATTCATTTTTAGTATTCAAAAGCATTATGGTTCTGCGAGGAATTTGTGGGTGTTGTTGGTAAATGAAGATTTAATATACATCCTTCTTATTTCTCCTTCTTTTTACTTTAACAAATATGTGGAAATATGCTCCAGCTTTCAGGTAGAATAGTTGTCAGTGGTATGAATAACTTTTTGGTAAGTCAAATAGTAAGTACATCTGCAGTCTCATTTTTGTAAGACTGCTATTAATAGTATAATTACAAACACTTACACTGGCTTTCATATGAAATAAAAAGTCCATTAAACGTATATGTAATGTGACTAAGAATATTGTGTATATTCATTTTGTTTAGGAACTAAGAGTTACACGTATTGTGTTGATTGATACTAATGTTTGTATGCATATAGACATTTACACTTTTCCTCAAGGCAGTTTACTCTTAAACCATCATTGTCATATAATTGATTAGAGGGTATTAATTTCTGGATCCTTGTTCTATTTGCCTTGACACATTGAATTCAAGTGCATGAGGACCCAAAAATTATTAATAAGTTTTGCTAAGATTTATTCACCCAAGGAGTATGATGAAAATGTTCATATTACTATGCTAGCATTTTTTTGCTCTAGTACCAATATTTTTTCAAGAAGATATTTACAAAGTATCTTAGTTTATGTGGATAGTGAAGTTAAAGTGAAGAGTTTTATTTTTGCTCATAATAAGACAATTACAGTCCTTCTGCTCAGCTGTTCAGTCTTTCTGTTTCTATTTCTTTGCATAAGCAATGGAGCAAATATTAAAATCATAGATATTATCCATTGTATCTGATAGCTGCATTACAATGATAAAATAAATATTTTAGCTATAGGTTAGATGCAGATGTAGATGTAGGGGTATGTTCAAATAACCAAATAACATGGATGCATCTGAAAATGATCTGCATTCAATTTTGAAATGAAAGCAACTGAGCAGATCATGGGAACTGCCCTGAAAGACAAAGGGGTGCACATTCACATCAGCACAGGGTTCAGTAATGAGACAAAGCAGCCAAAGACATAAACACCACAGAGAAGCTCTTCAAATACTAGGAAGGATTTGTAAATTAGGGAAATTCTCAGTTGAATCTGTATGACTTCTGGGAAGGAAGTAAAACTCAGGTAGTCATGGGTAGCTGACTTCAGCACAATGCACAGGAATTTAACTAGTGGAGTCAAGATGTAAAGGTAGCTTGCCAAGGGGATGGGGACCCCTTACCATTTAGTCTTCAGGAAGAGCTTAAAGATCTGGCAGATGGGATTCTGGTGACCATGTAGTAACCCTTAAGAATCTATAATTCTGTGAACACCGAGTCAAATGCTAGAGGAACCTGTCCTTGGAAAACTGGGTAAATAAGCTGTTTCATATTCTCAAGAGCTGTAGTTAGCTATAACTATAAAGCAAACAAGGCCATAGTGTATTTTGATCTGAATAAATATAGGTAAAATTGTGCTAGAAAAAATTCTTAAGTACGTATGTATTCTTGGTGCCAAAGAGATGACTTAGGGGCTCAAGTGCCTACTCTGTAGCATGAGGACATGAGCTAGGATCCCTAGTGCCCAGGTAAATCCTGTGTTTGACAGTTTGGTTGCACTACTAGAAAATATGAGGTGGAGATTGCAGAATCCAGAGATTCTTTCTCAATTAGTCTAGAAAAAGATATGTTCTAGGTTTACCGAGAAAGCCTGTCTCAGAAAATAACATGGAGAATAATAAAGGAAGTCAACTCTCAGCCTCTGCTCAAGTACCCACCTGCATACAGACCACATATATATGTGCACACTCAAACATATAACACACATACATTCACACACTCCCCAAAAGTATATTTTTAATAACAATAGTATTTCTGTTTTCTTGAGTTAACACATAGGAAAAACCCCTCTGGTCCTGATAACAGCAAATTACATTATTGTAATCTATTTGTCCTATTCTTGATCATAAAGACTTATTTGGTCCATTTACTTTTTAATATAGTTAATATATAGACAAAAATGAAACATTCAAAAACATCAACAATATTTAAACAGAGTTACTCTGACAAGCTGTTTTAATATCCTCATGAAACTATCAGAACTTAAGAATTGAGTTCTTTTTTGGTTTTGTTTTACTTTTAAAAATACATTACCCCCTCCAGAGACCAATTATATCCCCCAAATCAGTGTTTTACTTGAAAAAGTTCATAGATCAAATGAACAAAAATGAAACTTGACTGGCAACCTGGAATATGAATTAGACATGGCTGTGTGGCTATGGAATTGCTATGTGTTAAAAGGATTTGTGCTCATTAGCAATGCTAACGAGATTGCTACCTTTCTGCTCCCCTGAGAAAAGACACTGCTATCTGAAGCCATTATGGATTAGATGTTTATATTTTTAACCTGCTAATTAACTACTCATGATTTTTATATAAGATATTTAAATCTTTTGAATTATAATTTTATTCTTACAGGAAAAAAGTTATTCCAAGAATCAAACAACTCACATCGATATCTTGATTTCAAACTTGAATCACCTCAGATATAAGACAAAGAAACATGATATGAAAGGGAATGTAGAGAAAAATTCTGAGATCTCTCTCTCTCTCTCTCTCTCTAATTTAAATTTAGAGTAAGGTCTCTTAGTACCCACTTTATAGAAATATATCCTATATATCCTCAGGGTTTGCAAAAGACAAGGGAGAAAGTATTTCAGTCTTGTGGAGTTTTGTTTTCTTTTGCTTTAAAACACACACACACACACACACACACACATACACATATGCACATGCACACACAGGACAAAAATATAATTTAAGATATGTAGATCCCAGACTGTGTGTGTGTGTGTGTGTGTGTGTGTGTGCATGCATCTGCATGTGCGTGCATGTGTGTGTGTGTGTGTGTGTGTGTGTGTGTGTGTGTGTGTGTGTGTGTGTGTGTGTGAAGCAACAGGAATAGAAAGGATATATTTTCTAACATTTGGAAGAAATTTAAAATACCAGCATTGAACCATCTTACCTAAGGCCCAGAGGCTCATAGCTGTAGTAGATGGGCAAGTCACATGGGGCAGTCCAGCATGTGAAAAATAAAGTTTGTGTTTTCTTTTCAAATCAAAATAAAGAGTTCAGAGCATATGAAAGGAAAGGGAATACTTAAGGAAATAGAATATTTTTGTAAAGTTATGCTGAGGAAATGAACTGGAATAAGTGAGGTAGAAATCGAGGCTCCAAAGATCCAGTCACTGACTTGGTAAACTCATGGAAGCTCTAAAAAGTTGAAAGACTGGATGCATCCCTACTGCATCTTCCTCCTAGACTTGCTTCTTTTACTGCAAATTGGCTCTTCAGGGACTGAGCCTCAGAAATAGCTCATCTCTAGTGTCTGTAAGCCAGGAAAGTATCTCATTTCCATAAAATCCAACCTAGTCCCAAATAATGCATGAACCATGTGAAGTTGCTTATCATACAGTCTTACCAGAACATACTTGTTTCTAGTATGCTGTATTGCCGTTGGTCAACAGTACTGGCATGGATAGAGAAAGAGCACACATACATATATTGTCATTACTGGAAGAAAAGTCCAGCAAATCCCCTATCTTTTCTGATAGTGCTATTTCTGTGCTTTTGTTTAATGAAACGACACTCACTGTTTCATGTAGCTGACCTTGAACTCACTGGTAGACCCACTAGTCTCAAACCCATGAACTTCATGGCTATACCTGTCAGCACTACCACAGCCAACAAACAAAGCACACTTTGGAGATATAGACTCATGATATGTGTCTTGGAAAGTGGCTTATCTAGGCATGGTGGCACATGACCGTAATCTTAGTGCTCAAGGGGGCACAGACAGAAAGATCATGAGTTTGAAGCCAGCCTGGGTTATAGGAGCAGTTACAAGGCAGCCTGAGAAACATAGTGAGATGACCCTCATTGAGGAATGAAAGAAAAGGTGGGGGGAAGTCTATCAGGTACTAGGCTATAAAGTTTACAAAGAGAAAGAAAGAGAGAGAGGAGAGAGAGGGGTAGGGAGGGAGGAAAGGAGGGAGGGAGGAGAAAGAAAGAAAGAGAGGGAGAAAGAAAGAAAGAAAGAAGGAAGGAAGGAAGGAAAGAAAGAAAGAAAGAAAGAAAGAAAGAAAGAAAGAAAGAAAGAAAGAAAGAAAGAAAGAAAGAAAGAAAGAAAGAAAGAGACAGAGAGAGAAAGGAAGAAAGGAAGGAAGAAGAAAATTGAGAGAAGAGAGAAAGAGAAAAGAGTAAGCCATGAATGTACTGATAACCATATGTTGGCTAAAGACGTACTGTGGAAAGGAGGGCTAGCGTGCACACATAAAATAAATCCTACAGAAGAGGTTTATGGGTAAATACAAGCTGCTTTGTCATTTCTGTCACTGTCAACAATCAGGTGATGATGTCGTAGTCATGATTATCACCTTTCAGAATGGTAAAAATCTTACAAGAATTTAAATAGGAGGCAAGCCCATTCATCTCTTCTGCAGAGTTTGAATGCATATTTGGCTCAAAGAATTTAGCATTTACCCTTCATGGGTCAATGGATAGGTGAGTCTTAAAACCTCTTTAGGTGAAGATTATTCTTCCTCTAGCCTCCTGCATTTGAAAAGCCCCAAGCAATGTTCCACATTTCTTAAAGAAATAAGGTCAAATGTGGGGAAAGAACAGACAAACAATATCATTCACATGGAAATCATCACCTCAAGTTAATAAAAAAAAATGGAGATTTTTTTTCTCTTTGAAAGAGAGAGGGAACTGACTTTTGATGGGATTAAAGACAAGGGATTTTATTTCAGTTGCTGTTACTGGCAAGGTGTTGAATTCCAATATTTACACCATAAAAGTGAGGTGGTTAAACCTTATTTCAAAGAAAGCTTGTCTTTTAATGTTCAATGATATTTTATTTTATCATTTATTTTGCTTGTGAAGAATTAGTGTAAAAAATAATGTGTTTCATTCAGTTCTTATATACCCTTTGCTTTATTGATCTCTCCTCTTTCCCTTTCCTTTGTCACCATCCAGTGTCTGTCATTTCACTTTTATGTCATGTACACTCTACAACCCTCTCCCTCAACCTCTTAAGCCCCCTTTTGACTCTGTCATATTATCTTTTTACATGCATGCATACATACATACACATATACATACATACACACACACACTAGCATCTGCATATTTCAACTTATGTTTTTGTCCTAAATTAATTAAAGAAAGTATTAAATACATTTTGGCCAAATAAGAATTATTCATTTCATCAAAGTTAAAAAGTTGAACTCTGAAGTCAGTCCGTGCACAAACACAATGAGAGCACACATGTATATGAGGATGCAACCTGGTGGATCTTCGTGTGTTTGTTTACATTATTTGCCTATAGTCCTTTGATTTGGATAAATGAAAACTATAGTGGTTTTGATAGTGAGAATGCAGATAGGCAGTTATACACAAGAGACAAGTTAGCTCCTAGCTGTGAAAGCCAGAAGAGATACGTCCTAACATGTAGAATGGAGAACAAGTCTTGGAGGTTGTTACTGCTCTTCATTGGCTGAGCAGAACTTTGAGGTGTAGCTGGTCCCTGTGAAGAGATGAAGCCACTAAAGAGAGAGCCAGGCCTGGCTCTTAGCAATGTCCCTCTGCTCTCTCAGGCTCTGCAAGTGTCAGGATGCATGCTAACAAGCTCATCTTCACAACAGCCTGACGTATTTTCCCCTCATCCTATGTTCCGTTGTCCCCGAACTTTTAGTGATTGTTTTATGAGCTCTGTCATTTGATCTTTGACCTCACTTCTCTGCACTTTATGTTTTGGTCAGTCCAAAGAAGATGTCTCTTCCTACCACTGTCCCCTGTATCCTCAGCTGCTCCCTCATTGCCTTCCACAAAGAACTTCTTCACAGCTTTAAAAGATAGCATTTGCCAAATATTCTTATGTTTTAGGAAATAGAAATGACAGCAGAAACTTCTTTCTGTCTCCTGAGAAGAAGGCAGTAACCTCAGACTAGGGCTGGTGTTCTGTTTAGTGGGGACATAGGAATTGATCAACTCAAGACTGACGATAAAGGTCTGGTATTTTATACTTAATTTTTATTTATTTATATTTTAATTAATTTATTTGTTATTTTATACAGACGCTCCAGTCCAGGATGATCTCAAACTTGTGATCCTCCTGGTTCAGCCTCTTACATATAAGTAAGAGGGTTCTAGGCTCATCCAACATGTCTGGTTGAATGTTGCCATTTTTTAACAGAATTATAACACTGGGGAAAAATGAAATAAGATTTAAAATGAAGCATACTTTTTCTTAGCTACTACAGGTATGCAACTCTAAGAGTAGCTACTTATCCCTGGATTACGGAATTGCTCATTTAATTATCTATCAGGTTGACCTTGGAGTGCTTGTTCTCTGTGTGAGAGACAGCTTGTTCTTTATGTGTGGCTGTGCCACACAGATCCAGGCAAACTTTACTTTACTCTTCTCCAAATATTAACATTTTGCTTAGCCTCACACATTCATGCCAGCTGTGAGGACAATTGTGAAGTTAGTTACTTCATCATGTGCCCTGTCATCATTAACTGCTATTTACTGAGTATGTGTTTCCACAAGTAGTCAAGCAGGTAGCTAAGAACTCTCCATGTATAACATTGTTTACATTTTTCAGTCCTTTGAAAACTTATTATCATTCCTTTTGCTCAGGTGAGAAAGTGAAGAGACCGTTTAGAACAGTACTGCAACAATGTGAGGCAGGAGTTGAAATATGGTGTGTGTGTCCCCAGTCCCCTTGTCTTGGGGGCTAATTTGCAGGTGGGTAGCATCCTTGGGTGTTTGTTGACTTTCTCTCTTCTGAAACTCTCCTTCTTCTTCTCTATGACATCATTTTCTCTTCTGCCCAGGGTCATCTATCCTGATGATCTCCCTTCCCCGGACAGAAACCTTTAGACTTTCTTAATTATGTTAATGAGTGACTCCACATCAAGGAAAGAAAATACACACCTAGAAACAGAACCCCAAACAGAATACCACACTGTTCAGAAGTTCAGAAATAAACTTAAAACCCATCCCAGTTTCTCTGAAGTGATACTGTATAATGGAAACTTTCTTTGAATGGTGAATCTAAAAGAGCTCCCATGTGTAAATAAAGTTAACCAGGAGTCCCAGGCATTCAGGTGCATATTAATTTTATACATTTTTAAAGACAAGTATATTTCAAGAGAATCCAGCAGTGTTGTATGCAGAAAATTAGTTAATAGCAAATGAATTATTGCTTTCTTGTTATATAGTAAATCATTATAATAATAAATCTTCCCAGTGGCTGTAAAAACACTTGTCTGGAGTAACGGAGAAGGTGAGTAGAAAGGACTCACACACTGAGAAGCTTGAGTTGTAGTATTTCCTACCTCCAGAAACCCAATTACCATGCTGATTCCATTTGCAGAGAGAGAGAGAGAGAGAGAGAGAGAGAGAGAGAGAGAGAGAGAGAGAGAGAGAGAGAGAGAGAGGAGAAGAGAGAAGAGAGAAAGAAAGAGAGAAGAGAGAACAGATGCAGGTGACCAAGCATTTTTCTCTATTCCTTCTGAAACTCAGTGAACATACCCATACCAGAATCTGAAAAGCACAAACCTACAAAGACAAACAGAACAGAAGGGGTGACACTGAACAGAGTCACCAAATGTTGGGGAAAGGGAAAGTAACTGACTTAGCCAAGTAAAGAAAGTGTGCCCTTACTATGGTCTGGAGAACTCAGAAAGATCGAACTCACCCACCACATCGTGGAAATCTGTACCTAGATCAGATAATTATTAATGACAACAGTATAAAATAATTCAAAATAACCAATCACATAACTATTTTGATTTTAAGACAGGTATGATAACCATGCAAGCATCATAGAAATATAGACTTGCAAATGAGCTAAGGAAAATGGAAGAGGGGAAATAAGCCATTTCCTCATGAGTCTAAAGACAGTGTGCTGCTGTGTTGTTTGCAAACAATGTAAATGAACTTAGAAATAAAAATTGACCTAAATATATTTATATAATAAAATAAACTACTGTTAATAAACTAGTAATAACTCTTTTACACGTTAAAAGAGAATATATTTTGTAATCCATTCAATTATAAGACAATTTGTCCCAAGTGAGGGCTTATACTTCAGAAAGGAGACAAGGGTGGGTGGTGCCCTGGAGTTCTTGGTGATAAAGGGCAGGTTCCAAGTTGATACTGTTTGAAATGACATGGAATAAAACCCCAGCAACATAAGGTGCCTCATGATAGAAAGACTTAGAGTCAGCACTTGATGATACCAGCCTGGCAGTTATTGCTTCAGACATCTACTGACCTGAACTCATTAGCTCCTAAGCATGACATTACTTTACCAAATAAAGTTAGTACTGTACCAAGCCCAAAGCATCTTAGCATAATGCCTTATATACTTAAAATAGTTACACACTGGGACAGGACAAATCAGTACAGTTAACCTCAACCCTTCAGGAAAATTATACAGCAATATTATACAGATTATAAATCTGGGAACATTAATTGTTGAGTAATGAAATTCATTGCTTCTTCACAACTCTTGTGTAATAGAAACAGCTTCAAAGAAAACCTGAAGTCCATAATTCATTGACAACCCAACAAGTCCATCTTTATATTGAAAATATTTATATTCATTTCTTTTCTATTTTGTTTTAAGTGTTAATTTCCACCTAAATTTGAAAAAATCAATATTGTAGGTTAATAACATTTATTTCTTTATTAAAAGAAAGTAAGGCATTTCAGAATACTGTGAAATGAAGCAAAGTACTGCATCCCTTAATTTGAAAACTACTACTACACTATTCTTTGTTGCTTTCTTAGTTGAGACTCTATGCTTTCATACTTTTGTTTCCAAAGGCCTCACTGGAGGGCCAGGATGGAAAAATGGCAAGGACTTTTGAAAAATGATTGAACTAGCAGTTTTGGTGCTATGACAGACTTTCTAGACAGTTTGCAAGATTCCGTTCTGTCACCTAGCTAGAACTTTGACCTTTCAACATTACTTTTTTTTTATTATGACCCAAACAGTGAAGAAATGTCAGCATGTATAATATGTAAGGGCAGCTGCTATTGTGTAAAACCGTTGTTTTAGCTATATATTGCTGAAAAGGAGGAAGGGGGGAGGAAGAGAGGGAAGGAAGGCGGAAAGGGAATCACTGTTAGTAGAAAGGTTTAAAAATCAACATATGTCTACTAAAATTTTGACCTAGGCATGCTCTAGCCCCAGATTTACACCTCAGTTGCACCATTGACAATCTGTGATCCCAGCAAGCTG
Organism: Tokudaia tokunoshimensis; assembly: GCA_036184795.1. Lineage (NCBI taxonomy): Eukaryota > Metazoa > Chordata > Mammalia > Rodentia > Muridae > Tokudaia > Tokudaia tokunoshimensis. The sequence continues at coordinate 45,439,206 of BTHU01000022.1, forward strand.
CCAATACTTCATGAACCATCTCCTACCTGTTATGTGTCTTCTAGACACCCATGGTAACACACTTTTCCCAGTTCACACCAAAGATAAAGTACACACCCACTCCCGTGTTGACTTTTACTTTCCACTTTCTGACATCTAGGATTTTCTGTCACCAGAACTCTTTGCTAAGTGGTACATTAAAGACTAACAGTTTACAAATGATTTTCCCGTCGGGCTAGAAAAGATCTGTCAATAGTTTTCTCACAAAATGCAGACTTGCTATTCTTCCTTATTCATTACCTCATAATAAGCACATGATACATTTACTGTTTTCTCTTGCAATGCTTGCTTTGTGCTGGCCTGTCTTTGCTCAGGAGTGTGCATATCCACCCAGAAGGAAAATCAATTAAAGCAGACATGCATGTGTAACAAACAGCTAATGTGTGGTCACTGCTGGTGTGTACAGGAGAGGGACCTGGATCAGTTTCATAACTAACTGTAGTGTAGTCTTACCCCTAACATTGAAGCCTTTTGGCAAAGAGCTGTTTTATGAAATGTGTCTTCATATTTCCCACAAATCTTCAGTACTTCTTGAAGCTGTGCTGCAACCTTCAAGGTATGAATGTTCCTCAACTGTGTGCTGCATGATTGATCTGTGTTTACATGGTGCACACATGTGGACAGGTCCATAGTGCAGAAAACCATGTGACAGAGTGAACAGAGCATATGCTCTGGCATAGCCAGGTCACCTCACAGAAGCCATCATCAATACAAAACCACCTTTAAAGAGAGCTTGATGATGTATGCAATTTCAAGAAAGAAGGGACCTTAGAAAGCAGGAATATTTCCTTCTTATAGTGCTCAGTTGACTGTTTTTATCTCAACCTTCCTGATGATGATGGGTCAACTGAAAGCCAAGATAATATGCCCTTTAGTCTTTTCTTCAGTTAGACCTGTATGATTTAAGCACATCACTTAACTTCTCTGAACATCAGTTCCCTGTATATACATATTGGCCCATATTTATTGAGCTGATTAAAGCTGATGCACAAATTAACTGTCACTATGGTAACAAAACTAGTAGGTACTCAATCAGTGCTTAAGTGATAGAAAGGAATTATATTGGCCACCAAAGCCAATTTTTTATTGGGCAGTAATATGTGTCAGGTTTGTCTCTGTCTTAATCATTTTACTATGTGTGGAATGAATACATCTTCCTTAACCCTTAGGGAAATGAGTCGGTTCCTCAGAAAGCTATGAATATAAAACCTAGACCTCAGCTAATCACATCATCATGGGTACAGAAATGGGTGGTAAAAAATGGAGCATTTGTTTGACTGAATCCTTTAGAAAACAATGACTTTACTAGTCCTTTGGATATGTTTTCCAGTGCGCACAGTCTCCCTTTCGATTTTAGAGAATTGAGTGTCTGCTAATACAGGGGCTCAGAATGGCTGCAGAGCATCGGGGCTTCCGAATGGCTGTGGAGCTCCAGCTGCTGTCCTTCGTGGTTCAGTCAAGATTTCAAAACCAGCAAGCTTGCTTCTATCACCTCTTGCATATTCTCAGCACCTCTCTGTTCTCGCCATACTAGCCTTTGAGGAATGGTGCCTCAAGTTCCTGGAGAAGGAATTTTTAGCTTTCCTTGATCGTCATGACCTTTGCTGTATTTTTATTCTTTTATTTACAGTTCTACACACTGACATTTCAGCAGCCTCACGTATGTCAAGAAGAGAAATCAAGTAACTAGTTTTGAAACATATTTCTATAGAGGGGATATAAGTGCATGAATGCACACCAACAGTTCCTCAGCCTGCACTGCTTTTGCTATAATACTCTTGTTGAGACTATGCTCTATTCTAGGCTGACTTATGGTAGACCAGGACAAATTAATGGCTTAATACCTCTGAAAGGTTTTCTTTTGAGTACTTTAGAGGACAAAGGCATTAGAAATGACTGTTTCAATTCCTAATTATTTTATTATAAAATTCATCCTGCTATAAAACTTATACTTGTCTTTCTGAAGTTAAGTTGTACCATACAAAAGAGTTCAGCAACTGCTCTCTCAAGCCAGCTGTATTTTGAAATAAACAAGAACAGCTTTCAAGACAAGGCATATTCTTACAATTTTTATTATAGTTATGGTCACTCAGATGACAATCATGACATCTTAGACATATTTCAGAGTTTAATTCATCAGAGAGTCTCTTCCTTCTGGGGCTCTTACACTGCCAAGGCCTCATACTGAGTGCAATTTTACAGAAGCAGGTTAGACATAGCCTGAAGTCACAACCACAAAACTAGAACCCACTGGCATAGGCAGAACAACCATGTGCTTTAGCACATAGTACCAGGTGACTCAGACATCCTGAAAGAGAATCTTACATGTGTCCCTGTCTTTGTAACAGGATGTGCTTCTGAGCCTGAATTTGTTCATGCTTTGCTTGAGACAATTAGCGAGGGTGTGAAGCTCTTTTGACTTTCCATTAGGCTATACTTTCTTTTATGTTGACATTGTGTGTGCTCTTGTGTATGACAGAATGCAAAGTCTGTGTCCCTTATCTATAACCTGAAAAAACTGGGCCAAAATAATGCAAATACATATGTGTCTTTTAATGGTAGATGTTTGCTAGCATGCCTATGTATTATGCTCTTATACAAAATTATGGATCCTGAGTTTTGACATAAAAACACCTATAGTAATCTTACTCATACTTCTTAATCAGTGATAGAAAAATTACTATTCTTTTTACCAATGAAAAAACCACCACACTATTAGGTATGAAGTCACACACTAGCCTGTACGCATCTTGAAACTTGAAACCATTCTTATGTGAAGGAGGCATGCATTTATCTGTAGCAGAGTGAGCAGGAAGATTCCCATAGTAGGAAGTCAATGCTGGCTGGTATTTTATAGCTGAAATTAGATTCTCTGCTTTGATTATTCCATTGTGGGTCCAAGTTATATTTTAGTGTCCTTCACCCTTTCCTCCTTTATTATTTATAACCCATACTCTTTGAGCAATGACCAGTACTAATCTGTAACCTTCTGTCCTTCTGCCGGATTCGCTGCCTTTTTTTGAAACTCCAAGATTGAAGCATATATTCTGAGATTTTCTGTTAAAAAATATATTACATTTTTTCATATTTCTGAGTCTGAAATAAGAAATAAGAATCAGTCTTGGATTTGCTAGTCTCATTCATTTTCAGCAGGCCTGAGAGAGAGGGAGGGAGGGAGGGAGGGAAGGAAGGAGAGGAGAGAAGAAAGACAGGGGGTAAAGAAATTACATTTTTATATTCATTGTAGTTTTCTCACATTAAGGCACGAATATGCTTTTGCATACAAATTCGTTACTGCTTTCTCTTAGTGGCTAGATTAATGCATTAAGTCTTTCTTCGTTCTGATGTTTCTCCTCCCTCAACTCTAGCTTTAGTCCTTCTCCATCCACAGTATCTGGGCCTAAATAATAACAAAAACAAAAAAATAACAATTCATTTGTTCTTGGTGTACATTAAAAAGAAGTAGGGCATAAAGCAACATTAGCAAGAAATCCCCTGGGGACCAAAGCATCTCTGGTCCTACCCTCATGAATGGTGCCAATCCCTCCCACAGCTGAGGACTGAAAAAGTATCCTCTGCCACCGGGAGATTTTAATTTCTTTACATTGTTCAGGTTGCTCTGATTCAATTCAAAGTGACAGCTTCCACTCCAGTGTGGCTCATTATCAGCTCTTACACGAGACAGCAAAGGCATACATCTTTATCTGAATGTGGAGACTAGTCTTCATTGTTATGACAATTCACTGGCTAAAGTATAAGGTCTCTCAGTAATATGGGCGTTTGTGCATACCATCATGTGCACAAAAGCAAATCAGGGACACATCCTGTATCCCTTGGGATTCACAAACAAGAGGACCTTGATTTGAATAAAAGCCACCAGGTACAGGACGGGCAACTTTTAAAGACAACCTAGTTGTTGGGAGGTGCCAATAAATTTAAGCGATGGATCTAGAAATGGGTAGATACTGCTTTGGGTTGCTCAGAATCTGATGTTGGTGTTATTTGTCCATGAGCACTTCCTCACTGAACAAGCTGTCTACTCAGTCTATGCTAGTTAACTACATACTACGAACTTCTTTCCTATGTCTAGGAAATACTATGAGCTGCACTGAACTTCATGGATGGATTTTTTTTTCCATACATGGTGTAGACTTTGAAGTAAATATGATTAGATCTGGATCAGGATTTTCCTAACCATATTCACCTGCTCAATGATAGCCTGCATTTTCTTCCTAGGGGACATTCAGAGCTACTACACTCTAACTCTGCACGTGAGAGAGACAGAACTAAATGAATGCATGATCTCTATTAAATAGATGCAAAGGTATGCATAGATATTTATAATCTGTAGCTACATATGCTTATCTGCATGGTATATATAGTTATTGAGGCTAAGTAGGGTAATCTGCTGGTCCAGTTGACTGAAGAAGAGATGAGATGTGCTTCAAACAATCACTATTCACTGCCCAATCAAACCACATGAGCAACTTTACGTTTTCGAGTATTAACATTATACAAATAAAAAGAAATGGGCTAAATTAAATTCATAGTAACAACACTATAAAAGTAAAAAAAGAAATAGGATAAATTAAATTCATAAGCTATTTAGACTATATGTAAGATACTATTTCAACATAAAAACTAAATAACTTCTGGGATTAAAATCTTAAATTTTTTAAAAATTATTTTGGATTTATTTATTTTATTCTATGCATATGAGTTTTTGTCTGCATACTAATTCTGTGTACCACATGCATTCCTGGTTCCTATGAAATCAGAAGCTGGCTTCAGATACCCTGTACCTGTACCCTGTAGCTGGAGTTCTTCCCAGCTGTAAGAAACTGTGAAGGAACTGACTGGGAATCAAACCTATGTCTTCTGCAAGGAACAACAAATGCTCTTCCCATGGAGCCATCTCTCCAGCCTCCTTTAAAACTTTCAAGAGTTATTTTATATATTCTCCTTTTTGTTCCTATACATTATTTGGAGTCTTCGTGTTACTTTTGTTGATAGCACATCCCAGTTACATCTGTTCATTTGCAATGCCTAATGAGCACAGTAGCTTATGGCTGCTGTAGGAGACACTGTAGTACTGCACAGTGGAAAGGCTCACATGAGGTTTGGATTCCTTACTAAAAAGATGGTTACTTTAAACATTTTAATATTTTATTTTATTTTATTCTTTGAGAAAATTTCATGTAACTCAGGCTGACCTCAAACTAGCTACCTGGGCTAGGATGACCTTGAACTCCTGATCCTCTGGCCTCTACCTCCCAAGTACTGAAATAGCAGGCATGTAGCCCATGCCCATCCTGAAAAAAGAATCTTGATAGTATCTTGTCTTGGGTAAGCAGCATCCATCCATCCATCCATCCATTCAAGCAGTATTCAGGGTATGTTCTTGAAGCTACAGTAAAAAATGGAAACCATATGCCAAAGTGAAAGGCAAATGATGGAGCTAATCTTCAGTAAAAAAGAGAGGAATAGGGGAGGAGCAGACACAGGGCTTAAAAAAAAGAACAAGACTCAAAGAGTGTTGGGTGTAAGTTATGCTAAGTAATTTTATATGGGGACAACAGCATTATGACTGAAGGAGAGATTAAATTATTACAAACATCTGGGGAGGATTTCAGGGACCATCTCTCAAATCCCCAAGACAGGAAAGTAAATTTCCTAAATCCTGTAGGCCACTAACATGGCTTTAATTACTCTTGCTTAAATTGACTACATTCAGGCCAGAAAGACCCGGAGCTGTCATATACTGTGGGTAGCTGGCTGTCTTACACAGAAGAATCAGTTTACATCATTTGTATAAACTTATATTCCTTTTTTGTGGACTTATTCCCTTTTTAATTATACTATTCCTCCAGAAGTAAAACATGAGGCAATATGACATATATGAATTCTATTCTAGCTGTTCTGTGTTAACCAGGTATCTCATGATCAGCTCTACCTCTTAAATACAGGGAGCTGAATGCCAGACATGAATTGCATGTTGTGTGGAGCCCATGCAGTTAATCTGAACATTCACTTTGTTAAGACACCGAAAATATTTTATAATTGAGCTACACGAAATGTATATCTTAGTTTAATGTTAAGCCCTGAGAAATACTCTTACATACAGACTGAATGTTTAGGGTTCATGTGTGTACACAATTCTAGTCTACTGTCTGTCTTTATACAATACTCTGATTATTATCGATGCTGCATGTACACAGGATGGAATTGGTAATATTTTGTTCTCATTCTAAATGTCTCTTGCTAGGAAACAACAAAGAAAACCAAAGCTGTCCACGTGCTCAGATCTGTGATCACCATATGCTCTCAGGCAGCCTAGCAGCTAGATATAAGCCTTTTCTTATCTTCTGTTAGAATCACAGTTATTCCTGCTCTCTGATTTAAGTTTTCTTTGGAGTGAAGAAAGTACATTTACCTTTGAAAGGAAATTCAACTGAAATTCTCTATGAGTAGATTGGACTCCGAGAACAAATCTCTGTTACACATCCTTATTTAGTAAAAGACTGTCTAAATTCAGTTAGAAATCCAGGATCAGGATAAGAGTGGATATTGCTTTTGGAATACCATAGTGAAAATAAACATATCTGAAAAGACATGCTCGCTTCTCTGGTGTGCAAAGTAACCATAAAAGGAGCAAAAGATTCAAGGGTGAGTTGCCTTATATTGCTGCTGGGGCATTTCTTAGCATGGTTGGAAAACCTAGCTGAGTTGTATTATTTGATAATGATTTCTCAGTTCCTTTGGAGTCTCTCTCTCTCTCTCTCTCTCTCTCTCTCTCTCTCTCTTTCTCTCTCTCTTTTCATTGAGAAAGACACCAAGAAGACCCCAAGGAAACCATGAGTGTGGAAACTGTGTCCTTCTCTTTTGCATTCCATGGTGTAAAGGTGTCCTTGGAACACAGTGGTGTTCTGTAAATAACAAATAGCAAAATTTCACTCCACTGAAATTGAAATTTGTTAAGATATAAATTATTCTTTAAAGAAGACTTTATAAGTAAAGCTGATTCCCCACTAAGCCCTAAGCGCCCACAGCAAACTTGTACCTTTTCTTTAGTCCACGGTAGACTTGTATAATTTGGTTCTGAAGTAATGGTTATTCTGAGGTATTTAACTGGAATGGTTGTTTGGCAATCAAAGTATTATTCAGTCACAAAATAACAACACAAATTTGTTAACAACACAAATATGTGTCTAAGATTGATGATAGCAAAAGAAAAACAGACAGATCAATAAGTATTCAAACTTATGGAACTTTAAATATTACTTTTAACACAAATTGTACTCATTCTGCATTATATAACAATTCAAACTTTCAAAGGCATTGTTATAATTATTCAGAAGTATTTCCACAGCACTCATTTAAGTAAAAACGTGAATTTTATAAGTGTGTGTTTGTGTGTGTGAGAGAGAGAGAGAGAGAGAAAGAGAGAGAGAGAGAGAGACAGACAGACAGACAGACAGACAGACAAAGAAACAAAGAGAAACAGAGACAGAGACAGAGATGAATTCTTGGTGTGCTAGTTAGGTAACCTTATGCCAGCCCCCATTCCTCTTAATGGGAAAGGAAGGAGTTGAGTCGTTGCTGAACAACCGACAGGCTGAACTAAACTCAGGAGAGCTTGGAGTTTTCCTGTTCTAAGGGTTTCTTACCTCCCGACACAAAAGCTAATGAAGCTATACTCTCAAGTCAGGAAGTCCCTCACAGACTTACAAACAATCAAGTCCATGTGTGTACGTGGGAAAGTAACATAATCACAAAAGAAAAAAAAATGACTTTTCCTTGGGAAAATCAATGTAGAAATAAATTTGTTACTTTTAAGCAGGAAGAGAGTATTTGGTGAGAACTCTTCTGGACAACGTTCTAAATTGTTTCTAAATTTTTAGGTGCTATATAGGATGTGGGCGTGACCCAAGTGTCCCCCCAGTGAACAAGTGGCATTCATACACCCATGTTCAACCAGAGGGGCCACTTGGGACTCAGCTGATGTTGAGTAGGACTCCGTGCTCAGGTTCCCACCTGCTGCCCAGAGCGAGCACCGTCGTCGTCGTCGTCGTCGTCGCTCTGCTGCAGGTGAACCCGGCGCTGAAGCACTTTCACAGTCCAGAAAGCGTGACATTCCTTGTTACCAGTGGGAGGAAAGGCTAATTGAGAAGTGTGTATAAAGGCTGTAATGAGTAGCATTTACATGTATTGATTAGAAGTAAGGCCACCGTTTCTCATTTATCACCAGCAGCAGCTGTGAAAATTTCCTCACGTCGATTGGCGCGGCTCCCACGCTCGCTCCGCCAGTCCCTCCAGCCCTTTATTGCCTTTCTCCCCCTGCCCCTTCTGAACCGGAGCGCTGATCCACCAGCTGGAATGGCCCGGTAATTACTCCAGCACCTTCACCAGCTGCCACAATTGCCAAACCGCTGGAGTGAAAAATTCCATCCTGCATTTCCGATTTTTTACATTACCATTGCATAATCATATTTGACGAATAATTAACCTGGGTTAATACTTCAGGGAGCCATTTGCAAGTAAATTGATAAGCTGAGTGCTGTAACGGCTCACAGAGGCTGAGGACTTTAGGGGTGGATCACCACTGCTGTGGCTGACTCTGGGCAGTGAGTACTCTTTCTGACCACCGCACTGACCAAGGTTGACACTGCTTAGAAGAGCTACTCAGTTGAGTAAGACAGGGAAAGACCCTAGATCTAAGGTCACCTTCAGCAGCTGGCATCTCTGTCCCAAAAGGCTAGCCTTCCTGTGGAACGGGCATTTAAATGCCATAAATTCATTTTTGGAAGTTTACTAATGCGGAGGGAACTCGATGGTTTTTAATAAATTACCAACAATATTTTGTCTTTGTCTTTGGGCTTTCTACCTGAGTAGTTGGAGGCAATGTTCTTCCTGCTTATGGCATCCATTGCGAAGAAAAGGAGAGAAATAGAAATATGTGGGGGTGGGTAAAAAGTCCTTATTTCCAAATCAAAAAATAATTAAGTTAGCTAGCCATTTTAGAAGGCTATAGACCTGAAGAAGTGGGAAACCATCAAATACCAACATCTAAATTCAAACTCCTTAGTATAGTTGAAAATTGTAACTTTTTGTGTGTGTGGCCAGCTGGTCTGTGGAATTTTTTTTCTCACTTTCTTAATTTGAATACTTCCTGATTTCTAGTCTCCTCAATTTTAGTTTAGGGCTGTGTTCTCTTCCAAGAAGAATCAGAAGGGTAAATCACAAGCTCATGATTTTAGGCATGTCTGGGCCATTCAATGGGGCTGTGGTATATGAACTCAGCATCTTTATAATAGCCCATGTGTGCAGAGGCTCTGCAGAAGTCAGTGCCCGGCACCATCACGGAGTAGTGCCATAAATGTAGTACTTTTCAGACTTGACTGCACCACCAAGTGAAATCAGGGGACAAACAATATAACACATTCGGTCACATATTGATGGAATTAAATGTTGCTGTTAACATGTCTTGTAATTGGTCTGAACAAAAACAGAGTTCATGGTAAGAGTAACCCAAAGACAAAGACGTGAGAGAGATTCTACCTATGGAGTGTGCTGTGGGAAGCAGGAAGAAAATGAGATTGTTTCATTTGGAACATGGTTCCAGGATTCTGACCTCTTTCTTTTAGAGTTTACATATGATGCTATGCTGACATCCTTCTACGCTAGGAACATCTTCCCTGCTCAGTGGTGTGTGAGGTTATCTCATTGACATGAGTGTTATGAATTCCTAGGAACAACGGAACAAGTCAATCCAGCTCATGAAATATCATGTTCTGCTTTATCCTTAGCTACTGACAAGCAGAAACCTGCTGCTTGTCAAATATACACTGTGAGCATGTCTTATACCGTTTGCATGCAATCACATGACATTACAAACTACTGAGGCCGGGAGATCCTGCCCTTATCAGTCCTCGTGACGCCTCTGAGCAGTGGAGTCTGCAGTTGTTAGGACTCCTTGAACCTCAAGCTCACGTAAGACTAAAAGGAGACTATCACTTCAGAGGAAGGCAGCTGCTGTGTGTGTAGCCTATGTGCTGTGATTTGGGTCAGGAGCAACCACAGGAATCATTTTGCTTTCTGAAGCGCTGACTCAGAAAGATCAGCAATATCCCATTGTGTCTGCAATGGACAGTCAAGAGGCCATGTGGTGAAAGATTGGCTCTCTTTGCTTACCAGGTTTCAAAATGATTATGTGTACATTGTTGAATGTACTCAAGGATTTAAATAGTAAATACATTTGCTCTATATTGTATCTTGTTTAGTTTCTTTAAAGCACTCCTACTTTGAGATTTGTATGTTATTGTTGGCCAGTAGAATGTATACTTCTATTGATCACTATAACTTCTAATGATCACTATAACATTATCCATTGCTTTTCATGTATCAGCTAAGAGTGTGTCCAGATAAATGTTTCACTGCACAACTATAAGGGATCATATTCACAGACACCATAGTGTGAAACCCATGTTAGCTCTACCTGCAAATCCAAGTAGCTAGAACATAGAAAAGGAGCTAGGTGACTCCATAATGATTTTGAAAAGAATGAAATTTTCTTATGTGACCAGGGACAGAAATAACACTTAACTGCATTGCCAATTAAAAACATAAAAGTGGTTCTTTAGTACTAGAGATAATCACCTGGTTAGAGTGTAAAACAAATTGTTGAACCTACCCCGAGACTCGGATTTGTGTGACTGGGTAAGGCCCAGTTATTCTCATTTCAATCAGCTTCCAGACACTGCTGCTTCTACCTCAAGAACCGTGGTGAGGCTAAGGAGCTGCTCAGTGTAAAAGTGGTTGCTGTGCAAACGTGAAGACCTGAGTTTAAACATTTACTACCCATTAAAAACAAACAGGGAATAGTGGCATGTAACTGTAACCACAATGCATGAGGTACAGACAGGAGAATCCTGGGGGCTTGCTGGTCAGAGATGTAGCCAAATTACTGAGCTACAGATTCAGTGAGAAACTTTCAAAAATAAGGCAGAGATTAATTAAAGAAGACATCTAATGTTGATCTCTAGCCTGTAATTACTCATGGGCGATGACTCTCTCTCTCTCTCTCTCTCTCTCTCTCTCTCTCTCTCTTTCTCTCTCTTTCCTTTACACCTTTACACACACACACACTCTCTCTCTCTTTCACACACACACACACACACACAACCATTGCTACAGAATCTACAGATCATAATAATAGAAGCAAAAAGGAAAAATTAAGTTCAACACATAGATCTTGAATATCTAATAAGGCCCATCCTATTAGAGAGAGAAAGAACATGGAGTGAATGGACAGAAAGTGTCTGAGGGGTGTTAGGGAGAGGAAATCCATGATCAAAATATATTGTACCAAAAACCAAAAAGGAACATATACTGTGATAAGTATGTGAAATACATGCCAATAAGTTCGACTACCTTTGTCAAGAAAAAGTTATGATCATTAATAAAAACTTCTAAAACTACTGAATGTATTATTTAAACTCACTAATTCAAGTGTTCACTGCGCATCAAGTGTTGCCCTAGGCCAGGGTCTAGCAGTCAACAACATGCCAAAATTTGCAGCACCTGTAAGTTTATTTGCTGCAAATGAGAACATAAAAATGATATTCTACATCAAGAGGGCAATAAGCTAAGTCAATAAAAAACAGAATCAGTAAATGAATAAAGATAGAGAAAAATCTAAGTACAAGACTATGAAACTATATTCAACACCACATCAGAGGAACTACTCAACCATACTCATTGCAAGATAATTACTAATACTAGCAACTTTATTAATATAATATGTTAAATCAGAAGGTCTATGACTTTTAAGAATGTTGCTCTCAGAATATGAGAGAGTATTTGATGAAGAAGAGAGATGTCTTTAAATACTAAGAACCTAAGAATGACAGACTGTATACCAAACTGATGAAGGAGTTGTGAAAGGAGGAGTGAACTTCACACTTCCCTGAGACACGAGAGGCAGTCCAATCTAAATCACAAACAGAAGATGAATTTTTCTTACCACCATTGTTTTTGAGCATTGTTTGAAAGTTCAGGTAAATACAAGGGACAATAAAAATAAGACTAGTGATCAAGGAGAGAAAAGTATGGTTCTCGATGACAGTATGATTAGACATACCTTGGGAATCCAAGGCAACCACCACATAATGTTTTGAATTAATAAGCAAGTTTATCACAAGTGGATGGTTGCAGGATAAATATACAGGGAGCAGTAGTATCCCACAAAACAGTAGTAACATATTCGAGGATACAAAGATATGAATTATCAATATGTAACATCTGCACAAAGAAAAACATGAGGTTTTATTGAGAACCATAAGAGTATTTGGATAATTGGGTTGTTTGTTTTCTTGACTCTGATTTTTCTTTTGTTCCTTGTAGATTCTGGATATTAATCCTCTGTCAGTTGCATAACTAGCAAAGAATTCCTCCCACTCTCTGGGCTTCTGCTTCACTCAATTGATTGCATCCTTAGCTGTACAGAGCTTTTTAGGTTTTTTTTGGGGGGGGAGAGGGGGGGTCTACTTGCTAAGTGTTGACCTTTATTACTGAGCAAATGGATTCCTATTCAGAAAGTCCTTTCTTACACTTATGTCTCAAAGGACACTGTGCTTGCTTTTAGTAGTTTCAGCATTTTAGGTTTTTCATTGAGGTAGTTGATCATTTGGAGTTAATTTGTACAGGATAATTGAAACAGGTCTAATTTCATTCTTCTCCATGTGGACATCCAGCTTTTCCAGTGCCTTTTGGAAATGCTCACTCCATTTCTGGATGGGACAAAGATACAAGAAAATGATGGATTTTTTTTTATCCTAGTCAATAGATTTTGTGTAATTGTAATAAAATAATCCACAATAGATTACTTGAGTGGAGTCACAAAACCCAAATCTTAATAAGAAAAATATTAAACAGTATAAAAAGTTTGAGAAGTTAGTTGGAAGGCATGGACTTGGAGTAGATTTGTCTACTAGATATTAAAATTTGTTATAATGGTGTAAACACAGGATAAGCAAAGTACTACAGTCAAAATTAAAGGACAAATTAAAATAATGCTGACAGATAATTCCGAGACAGGTTTAGGATGTTTGAAGTTTCAAGACGTGTGATTACAACAGTATATTTTTAAGTTTATATGGAAGGGTATAGGTGTCCTGACAAGCTGGACTCTAATGTGACTGAGGTACAGTTAAGATTAGCACAGACCGCCACCATTTAAGAAGGACTCTTTAATGTACTTTCAATACAGGTAATCTAAAATACTTAATCAGCATCTTCCTCAAATAATCTTTTTAAAAATTAATTTACTTATTGATTTACTCAAATAATCTTAAGAGGAACTACTCAGAGGCACATATTAGCTGTGAAGGGTGTGACTGTTCTTTATCATATTGCTAACAGTAGCATTGATATTCAAAGTAATTCACATAATAATCAACAGTGAAATATAAAATAAATTATGCTACTTACATAACATAATATTTTGAAATTATTAAAACTAGGATTTGAGTGGCTTAAATGTTAATATATTTAAATTTCAGGTTGAAAATATTTTTCACTGTATAATTCTATTTTTAACCAATATGCACACGTGACAAATAGAGAAAAATATATTGAGCCATTAGTAATGGTTTCTCCTGGGATGCTAGACTTGTAGGATTATTTTGTAGTTTAAACCTTTTACTTTTTGAAAAATTATACCTGATTATCACAAAACAAGCATTAATAAACATGATAGAAGTATAAAAATAAGAATCACACATTCTTTATTACATTTTATGCCTTGTTCACCGGTCACCTCTTCTGTGAATTCCTTGACAATTGGCATTAATCTTATAGATTCCACGTGTCTCTTCACACTCCTGTGTATATTCTTGGGAGAGTTACAGTGAGATGTAAGCATACCAATCTCTACCACTTACTTCTAAGCTTCTAATTGTGATGGTTATTGTGTAAGCCTGCACTAAAAACTTTCTGTGAGAACTAAATCAAAACTCTGAGAAGAGATTCTGGAAGCATGCAGTTAGAAGATAGGTTAATGGAATTGGACTGGGGACCTGGGAAAAGAACACAAGGGCAACACTGGCTACCTTAGCCAATGAATATCATCAAATACATTACAGGAAACGGATGCTCTGTATTATTTTTGCTTTTAACTGAGGTGATGTTGCTTTTCTGCATGCTTATATACAATAGAAATACAATATTGTATTTAGGATAAAAGTGTCTAGATATTAGACCATGTTTACATGCTGAGAATTTAATAAGACAAAGTTTACAGGCAAAATACCTAACCCATGATGGGTCTAGTGTATTGTCCCAAAGAGAACTCGGTTGCTTGCTATAGTCTGACTGGTACACTCATCTTTACTTTCACATCATAGAGCTATAGTCCAAGTGTCTTTCCTCCCTGTCTGTAGAAGGAGGTGTCACTGGCTTCAGGGTCACCTCCATGAGCATAAGACCTGGGCCGTTCCACAGACCTATGTACCAAAGGACCTGATCCGCGCTTTAATATTCTATTCTCACCATCTGGAGCCTTTTAACAACTCTTGACCAAGGACTCTGCATTATCATTCTGCACTGGTACTAAAGATACATGGTCAGCTCTGTTCAGGATGGAAACCCATCTCTTTGAAAGCATGGTCATTCCATAGGCACATAGAACTTGATTATCAAGGTGTTAGGAGTATGTTTTATCTAGCTTTGCTCCTGCATGAGAAGTTGCCTTTGCCCCAGGGATGCATCATCTTACAACCAGATCTTTCCAGAACTGACGGCTGGCATTGTGCAGCTATGATGGCACCTGGCTTACATCTATCTACTCTATTTTCTTTGTGCAGTCTACTTCCTGAGGTGTTTGTAAGAACCATTCTCACTCTTTGTCATGAAAGCCTTGTGCTTTACCTTAGGGTTTGGGTTTTCATCTTTTATTTTCTATTTTTCTTTAATTAAAAGTAGATGTCTTTTATAAGATATATTCAGAATACAGTTTCTCTTGCTCCAGCTTAAGAGCTTGCTATGAAATGTGCCCCTGAAAGTTCATATTTGGAGGTTGTTTACCCAACTTGGTTGTGGTTTGAATAAGAACCCATATCCATAGGCTTGAGAGTTTTATCTTAGGTGATGACACTGTTAAGAGAGGCCATGCAGCCTTTGGGAAGTACAGCCTTGGTGTTGGAAATAGGTCATTAGGAGTAAGCTTCGAGGATTCATCTCCCAGTTCCGATCCCCTTTTCTGTCCCCTGCACTTCCTGTGTGTGGTTGAGTTGTACTTTCCCAGCTTGTTGCTCTGAATGTTGCCCTGTCTTTCTGGACTCTCTCTAGAACCATAATCCAAAGCAAACTCTTTTGTAAATTGCTTCTGGTTGTGATGTGTTAGCACAGTAACAAAAATGAACAAATACAAAAGTAATAAAGTTTAAAAGCAGTCATGAAGGTAGGACCCTCATGATAAACTTAGTGGCCTTATAAGGAGGAAAGATCAGAGTAGGCAGCATGCTCTTTCTGCCATGTGATGCCCCTGCCTTGTCATTACTCAGCAAGATGATCCTTCTCAAAACCTAAGGAGATACTATGCCATGCCATGTTTGTGGATTTCCAGAACCATGAACTAAATAAACATCTTAACTTTACATCTTCCCTAGTTTATGGCATACAATATAGCATTAGAAAATGGGCTAACCTGGGGTATTATCCTGTAACTCCTACTTTTACCAGCATATGCACAGGGTTCCTGTTCATTTCTATTTCTCACACTCTGTTTTTAAATATTGGGTCAACAAGAATCTCTTGGACAGAAGAAATAGTGCATGCTAAGAAGTTCCAATGGTTCCATTTGTTGAATAACTACAAATATTTCCAGAATGGCTGGGGCATGAAAATGAGAAGGGACTGTGATAGTTTTCTCCTAAGATACTGCCACAAACTGTGTACTTTATGATATCCATGTATTTATTCTTGGTTTAGAAACCTAAGTCTGAAATCAAGATATTACATGCACTCTGGGGGCCCTAGGTGTGTGTTTCCCCTGGCTTCTTTTAGCTTCTACTGGGCTATGGTTCTGTCCTTCTACTCTCTTCTCCATGACCTCTTCCCTCTTCCTCTGAGTGTAGTTAAGTCCATTGTGGCTCCTTCTTCTCACAACCCATAGAGACAACACAAGATGATTTCTCCCATCTCAAAACCTTTAGTATTCTGACTTCTGCAAGTACCTTTTCACCTACAGAATCCACTGATTCAGGAATTAGAAAATGGACAGCATTGGAAGAGAACAACATTATTCTGCCTATAACGGGGAGGAAGTTGCAATGGTCTTGAACAATTGCTTAAAGTTTGCTTAATCTTGGATTTACATTTAGGGTAATAGGGAGTTCTTGGGAGCTCCTAAGAGTCTGCCTTGATAGACTTGGGGTAAGGAACAGGGACAGAAAACCAGATACAGAACTGCTGCAGGTCAGGGCACTTAGCTGAGCTTAGAGGCCTCACCTTGCTTCTTGTTGGACAGTGCAGTCTATGAGTTAGGGACAATCAGAAAGTTATAAGTTATATTGAGGTCTCCTAGCCTTTTGGCTCTCACCAGGGCCTCTGAACCTTAATGTCAGGCATTTGTGGACTATCCTTCCAGGTGTACCTGTTCCCTGTGCTCTTCCTTCACATGGAGGCTTGAAGATCACAGATATGACAACTCATCAATATCTAGAACATCTCATCTCTCAGCAGCAGGGTTTCAGTAAGCAAATTTTTTGGGGAGTAAACGTTTTATGAAACAGTGTGAGGAAGTCTGCAGGAATGTCCCCTCTTACTATGGGCAAACCCAAGTCTTTTGGATCATTTCAAATGCAGCTCACACTCAGATGTCTGGATATCCCCAAGGCCTGATATGCTACATGAGGATGGGCAGAGAATATGAAGCAAGGAGCTTTGCAACTCATTTGCTCCTCCAGATCCCAGTGGGCACTTTTCAATAAGTTCTTATATTATTTTACATCTGGAGCACAATGGTGGAGATTTTTCTGTGATTTTTTTTTAAAACCTTAAATGACAGTGTATTGTCCTGAAAGGATAGATATTAACACTTCAAGTAATGTGAATACTTTGTCAGTCCCACAAAAGAATTATTGGTCATTAAAATAAATATTTGTCCTTTTAAAAGTATACACAGGATCTCAGGAATATGGACGAAGACTAAGCAAAGTATTGAAACCATTTCACACCAAACCAAAAAACCTTGTTTCCTCCACATGTCAGTGTATCTCCTAGGGTGTGGAGTGGCTCTTGCCCCTTTAATACAAAGCAGATGCTGTGTGGCTTTCGCCTAGTAGCTTGAGTTTGCCTTTGCAAAGAGCTTTGGTCTGCTTGTTGCTTGCAGAACATTTTCTGATGGGCAGCAGGGAAGACTGCTCAGGAGTTCTCTTCTGTCAGTTGACCTTCTGTCAGGCAGGAGAGAGTGTGGACAGAATGCTTGTTGATTTCATTGTGTATTTAGCTGCAAGTCTCTTTTAAAGAGAATGAATTTATTCTGCTAACTAAGGCAAAGAAGAAAGATAACTCCTTTTAAAAACAACAAAAAATACTTTATAAAGTTCAACACACAATGAAATTAGGTTGTCTATGAAATCTTATACACTCTTGATTTTGTTTTCTTATTGATGTTTTGTTGAACTATAAAACTCCTGGCTACGAGAAACACAATAAGCCAATTGCTCGTGACCCTAGAAGAACTTTGCATTTCTAGTTACATTCTTCTTTATTTGATCAGTGTTTCCTCAAGCTAGGTAAAAGAATTATAGCTCATGTGCCTCCTTTCTCCTAGTCCACCTGCTCAGCTAGAAGATGTGAACAGTTTGAAACAATTTCCAACATACTATATTTTGGTAAATATTTAAAGTATGTGTATATGTTTACATATATACATACATATATCCAAACATAATATATGCATGTAATTCAAAGTAATCATATTTTAATCAAACAAGTTTTATCAGAGTATAATTGTCTGGATGCTGAGAAACAAAAGAAACATAAACCATATCTCTCAAATACCAAGGGATATTTAAAAGAAAAAACTCAAAATTCTGGTATAACTTTATTTTTAACAAATACACAAGGAAAAAATATTTCACACTGAAATTACTTTAAGACGCCCCCTTGGCTCAATTGTCTCTAAGAGGATGCTCATAGTGATAGAGGCTAGAATCTGAGAAAGTTGCAAAGAACATAGGGTAAATCAAGAATGAAATAAATACCTCAATGTTTTAGTCACAAATCACTCATTCTTGAACCAGATACAGTCTAATGGTGCTATGATTTAGACACAATCTGTCCTTAAGGACTTGTGTTGGATAGAACATGTATCTCCAGTGTGGCACTGTGAAGTAAAGGGATATTTAAGAGGTCGCACCTAGCAAGGGTCTTTAGGTCAATTGCCGATATACCCGGAGTGTCTCTGGCTTCCTGTCAGATATGATCCTGCACACACGTTGGCTACTGTGATACTACTTGCCATTAGGACCCTACCAGAACTGGACAAGTCCTGGAAGCCTGTCCTTGAAAATTCAGAACTACTAAACAAATAAGCTTCTCCTTTAAAGGATAAATTTGGATTGCTGCTGGTATTCTGCGATAGAAACACAGGGCTAACCAATACAAAATGCTGGTGTTGAACTTCCTGAGCACCACTGAAGAAGCACGCAGTCAGGACTGGCTGAGGCCAGGTTTGGTTCATCAGTGAAATTATGGAAAGCTCCATGTGGATTAGAGACGTGAAGAGGAGAACATTTTTAAAATAGTGAAAAGTATTCCAGATAAAGAAGAGCAATGTTTCCCTGAACCATATCTGCTTTCGAAGAGAGATAGAAGACTTAAACGTGTGGGGAATAAAAGCCACATAGAATATGGGGGCTGGGGGTTGTATTAACTTTTCAATCCCAAGGCTTGATTGAGCTGAGCAGGTCTAGGCACAATATAGGTGCCCGGACTGAAATAACTGTTAAAACAAATAGAAGGTGCTTAATGCAGGGATAGTGAGGAACCTTACTAGGGGTATGGCCTGCAAGGTTGAAGTCTGAACTTCCTGGAACAAAGTCTTGTATTCTTTGAGGCCAGATTACCAAACAACTTCTCAAAGGTTCACTGGCAGGCAGAGGAAAACGGGTTCCTGAGAAATCTGAAATTCAAAAGTTGATATGAAGTGTGTGAGCAAATTACCAAAAGATATTCTTAAGAGGGCTATTACAAAAATCAGCAGCAGAAGCAAAGAGCTCAAGCACTAAGAGAGTCCTTGCCTCTTACGGGACCTGCTTTCCTCCTTTCCTCTCCATCTCTGAACTGCCCCCTCCCCCCCAGGTATTTCCCAGTCCTTACCAGCAGACATCAAGAACTCATAAGGTGGACCCTGCCTTGAAAAGTGCCTTGGTAAAAACATCATCACCAATCAAGTTGTACGAAAAATATATGGAAAAGCTCATTTTATAGAGATTATCTAGACCTAATTTATTGATGAATAAGTTAGAAATGGCCATGCAGTACATACTGCACTAGATGAGTCTGCTCTGTTAAATCCATTCTCATACTGCAAGATCCATCCTGAAAACTGCAGTATGTCTGACTTTGAGAAAATGTCTCATTTTTTATTTTCACTGTAAATTCATCAGAGTTCTCTTTAATTTCCTATGCTTTTGCACAAGCCCTGGTGCTGCTTGTAATTTAAAAAACACGCTATCTCTTTTTCTGAGAGCTCAGTCCGAGCTCCCTCAACCTCTTGTACTGGCTTGGCCAAACTGCCGACGATCTCCCCCCTCCCCCACGCCCGCAGTTGGGCCCTTTCTCCTGCCCACTTTAGTCTCTGTGGGTGGAAAACACCAGACAATTTTAATATTTTAAAACTAGCCAGATAACTCAATGGCTGGGTGAAGAATATCCTGCTCCATCCTCCTTCTTCTCTGCCCACGGTGTATGGTACAAACTATATGTGCCCAGAGACCAACATGTCTGCAGCTTCCTCCACTCCATCCTGCTCTGACTCCTCCCTCTTGTCTGCTTCTCTTCCTCCTGGGACCCAGAAGTCCCACCTTTTTCCTTTTGCCCAGCGATTGGCTTCTAACATCTTTATTGACACAATCAAGAACCAATAAGAGAAAAAAACGATACCTCCACCTACACCCTGACATTTCTCAGTTCTTTTGAGTTTATTGTATTGCAATTTTCTGCTCTGTCAGTCCCAAGTAAGTAAAAACACAGAGTTTTGGCACATTTTTGTTCAATGAAACAACTCTCTCTCTCTCTCTCTCTCTCTCTCTCTCTCTCTCTCTCTCTCCCTGAGCATTGAGTAATTGCTCTCTAACATGTCTATGGCCAATGTCACTGTCGTGAATGACTCATGGTTGAAATGATATCTATTGCTCTCTCGTGCTCCCACAGAAGTGCTCTTAGACAAAACTGTCAATCGTTGTGATAACCATAACAAATTCTTCAGAGTTTCCCAGTCTTGGGGCTTACATGCACTGGAGGGATAAACCTCTGCAAATTTTAAAGTATCACCTTCCTCCTCTTCTGGAGAACATGGTCTGCACCAGCCTGCTTTCTCTAATGTAATTTACAATATACTTAGCAAATGGCTTTATGCCAAGAAGGATATGATTCTCTCACATATTAACATATTTGGTCACCCACAGTGGGTTTTTCTAGTGGTTTCTCATCAGCAGGTGATTACCATACACATTGTGAGTTTTCCATACGAAGTGCAATTGACATTGGTGAAGAGAAGATGATGGTGGTGGAAGATGATGTGAAACTCATGCTACTTAGAAAGGCATATGATTTAAGTCAGGCAGATTGCTAAAGTCCAGAATTTCCCATTTACTATATTTAGATATAAGGATCAGGTGACTATTGGTAATGAAATCCTAGAAAGTGGGTTATGGGGAAAAGGGACTGTGGTATACTAAAGTTCTATTATACCACAAATCTAGTGCACATTTATGCTTAATTGTAGGAAACAATAGTGAACTAGTTGTGTGTAAGAATATGAACAATCTGAAAATTTAAACTTAGCCAGTTTGGAAGCTGATATTCCTTATAACTTTGATGATGATGGTGATGGTGATGATGATGATGATGATGATGGTGGTGGTGGTGGTGGTGGTGGTGGTGGTGGTGGTGGTGGTGGTGGTGTGCCAGTGAGAGGATATAGGCACTTATAGTTAAGCCTAAACACCTGAATTTTATTAGTGGGGCCCACATGTTAGAAGGAGAGAACTGACTATATGTTGTTCTCTAATATCTATACATCCAACACACACGTACACAACACACACACACACCTTATATTTCAAAAGTAATTTTTTTGAAGCTTCAGTGTTTTCAAAAGGAAGACTCACTCCTTTCCAATTCTAGACCACTCATGAAAATATATTTAAAATAACTTATCATAATATGACAGACACTATCATGAAAACACACCACATCATTTCATAACTGGGGTGAGCCACACTCTATCAACAGAAAGGTTGGTATAGAAAAGGAAGGAATTTGTCTTCATCTAGCTGGTCCTTCTGTCACTAGACACTTTCTTATATGTAGACATTTTGGTGAGTTCAAGTAGTACCTTCTTGAGAATCAACAAGATGAACCAAGGGAGTAGCTGGGCATTAAGGGAGCTAGCTCACCCCTTACTACATTCTGACAGCTGTAAGTCCCTTATTACCTTTTGACTCCTGGCTTGAGGGTCCCATTTTGCCTGTTTTGATGTTATAACTCTCAATTTTCTCTGACATGGCCATTTCTGGTCCAAGTATTTCTTCTCTGGGTCACAACTGGTCTTAGATGCCTACTCCAAGAATGGAGCTGAATACAACAACATGGGTGGTGATAATAAATGACTTATTAAGGGCTTTTATGGTCACTTAGGTATTCATTGGATCTTTGGGGTACTAGGAACACCATTAACAATGCAGTTGTAAAAGAGAACTGCATAAATTAACATAGCGTGATGCAGATCTGTCATTCCATTTGGGTCAGCCTCTGAAGACCTTGCTCCATCAAAATGCTTATGGGAGACTTTGAGTGGTTCTGGTGGGGTTAGAACTGATGAGATACAGTAGATATACTGCAGCTGCTATCATCAAAAAAGTGTTTCAATGCAGAATGGAAGAAGTTGGTACAGTCTTAAGAAGAATGAAGGGTCAGATTTTGGATTGTGGAGTCTCAAGTATGTACTGGCTGGTTTTGTGTGTCTGCTGGAGTTATCACAGAGAAAGGAGCTTCAGTTGTGGAACTGCCTCCATGAGATCCAACTATGGGGCATTTTCTCAATTAGTGATCAAGGGGGGAGGTCCCCTTGTGGGTGGTACCATCCCTGGACTGGTAGTCTTGGGTTCTGTAAGAGAACAGACTGAGCAAGCCAGGGGAAGCAAGTCAGTGAGGAACATCCCTCCATGGCCTCTGCATCAGCTCCTGCTTGAGTTCCAGTCCTGATTTCCTTTGGTGATGAACAGCAATGCAGAAGTGTAAGCTGAATAAACCCTTTCCTCCCCAACTTGCTTCTTGGTCATGATGTTTGTGCAGGAATAGCAACCCTGACTAAGACACAAGTATATTTATTTGTTGAGGAGAAAGTGGAAATAGGGAAGCAGGAGAATCCAGGAGGCAGATGCAACGCTGATAACAAAGGGCTTCAAGAAAGCAGAGATGGCTGTAAGAGAACTCAGACCCTTGTAGAGGCATTCTTGGGTGGCATTCCCCCACTAATGGTATGTTTAATGGCTCCATCCCTTATACTTCCTCCCAGAGCTTAAGAAAAAACATCCGATCTCTGGACATGATATGAGCTTTGCCATATATCACTGACCACGAAGCCTCTGTTAACACTTTAAAGTCTGAATCTTTATTCAATTATGTATTTATAGAGAATTTCATGAGAATAATCATAATACCTTTGAAAATTACATGAGGTATTATGTACAACTAAACTAAATTTCATCCTTTAGAAAAAGAATATGTTTCTTATATAATATGACTTGTTCTAAGGGGACTATGTGAAATTCATTAATTCTGCCTCATACTTATGTAAAATCATCTACTCTCTAGAACATTAGAAACTGCCCTCCAGGGTTCTCATCATGATTCTGAACACACTGCCAAAATGGCAGTGCACTCTCTGCTATAAATATGGGCTTATGCTTCTTCCAGAAGGTTCTCTCCTGTAGGAAGTTTGCCATCTGGAAGGCCCAGCAATGATTGATTCTCGTTAAAACAGCATTTTAATAAGCCAGAGCCTCTACACAGGGAAGTGGGTTTATGTTTCCAGTGATTGTCCTTAAAGTAGTTATAGAGGTCAGCATCGATCAATACATCATTCTGATCACATGCATGTTCTCTGGGGACCCATTAGCTGGTGATGATGACTAGTCATCAGCTTCCTTTAGACCAGAAGTCCTGAGCTACAATTTCTAACCCTTTAAACTATCCCACCCCTTCACCCTCCTAAAGTAGATAGATAGAGCTTCAGAGTTTGTTGTACAGAGGTTTCTATGAAACATCATCAGCTATCCAGCAGCAAGGTGGCATCTATGACACTCACTCCCTTTAATAAAGAAAAAGAGAAAGTGTCTGGCTCCATCTTGTAGCTTCTGCATTTTCCTTACTCTCAAACAAGGCACAGAGACACCTTTTGAAATAGTTGGGTTCATTTAATTCCTTGCAGCATCATGTCATGGCAGTGATGGCTTTTGCTGTAAATCGTACACATTTAACTACATGGTTACTGTAAGGGCTTAGGCTAGAAAGCATTTGAGTGCAACTGCTCCATACTATGACAGAATAAATATGGTGTAAGACTATGGATAACCCCCTTGTGATAGAGTGGAAAAATCCACATAAGCCATTATTTTCCCTATGCCTTTTTGCTGGTGCGATCATCAGGAAGGAAAATAAGTCAGATACTTCTTGTTTTAGTAGCCAGGATGCCTGCTTGATACAAAGGGTGCCTGCAGCTTATTTCTATGTGTCATACTTCTTGTCACCATGAATTTTAGTTGGGTAAGGTTAGATCTGAAATTGAAGTCCAAAGCACCAGAAAGAACTATGTCTACAGCTGGATGCTTAGAGTACTTTAAAATTTTTCTAAGCATTTATATCTGATTAATTCTCCTAGGAGACTTTCTGATTCAATCAACAGCAACATGACCACCTATGCATCTATGTGATTAAATAGCTCCAGGCTGGCTTTGTAAGACTAACTACAGAAAGAGTTTGTGTCACTGACCTATCAGAAGTATATGCTGCCTCTCCTCCTGTCACTGGAGAGAGATGTGAAGGGAATGGTATTGTAGTCTACCCAAATCCTCTCCTCTCATCATTAATTATGATGCTTCCCAAGGATGTTGGGAATAGGTACCCAATAGGTACTAGATGGATAAAATACCGGGGTGTGAGTTTCAGTGTTCTGGACTTCTTTCCATGTCTGGGTTCACTCAGATTCCTAAGGACAAGTCACTTCTGAAGCCCTCTCAGCTCTGTTCCTACTCTCCATCCACCTTTGAATCCTGTTGCTCCTCACTGCTGATGAGACATGCTCAGCACACTTCAATTTCTGTGTGTGATTCTATGTCTATTTTTCAGCTTTTTGCTGCAACATTCTGGGAAAGCGTGGTTTAAATTTCCTACAATCCAAATCATTTTCTAGTTTACTTATAAGTGATTCTGAAACAGTTGGTCCCTGGAAATCTGACAACTTGATAAAATGTATCTTTCAAATCAACCTGGTACTGCCTTTATATATAGCTAAATCATCCAAATCCGGGGTGCTGAGCTAAGAAGCAGAGAACTTCTTTCTGTGGCTGTCTGTCACTGTGGGTCAGAAAATACACAGTTCTGCTCATGTGTGCTCACCCAAGTGTGGTCTCTGGGGAGAGAAATAAGCATTGGTTTTTGACAGGTTTATCTGCTTTTAGCCAATAAGAAATGGTTTCTGCAGTGATGTGCATTGGACAAGGGTGGTTTGGAAGACTTAGTGTCAAAACCAGAGACCAATATAAGGTTGATGGAGAAAAGAATTGATGTATATTATGTATTATGATGAAAGTTAGAGGATTGAAGAGCAATTCTGAGCATTCAACACCAACAATGGCAGTTTCTATTGCTTCGTAAAAAAAAAAATAGGTTGGTCTGTATTTGACCTGATGTCGTTTTTTTAATGACGCTGAGCTGGGGTTGATGTGACAGAACTAGTGCCTTCCTCATGTCAATCAAAGCTCACAGACACAGCAGCCTCACTGATTTTTCTACAATGTGGTCACAAGACGTTGTTCAGAGAAAATACAGTGGTTAAGAGCATGAAGAAAATATAGATTCATTTCAAAATATACATTTTTAGATCCAAGTTTATGAATTCTAATAATAGAGTTTGGATAAATTTCTCTTTTAAGGTATAACACTGAGAACAAATCAATGTAGCCTCAAATAATACCTGTACTTGATGATAGTAGAAGAGGATTAATTAGAAAGATGAGGACAGTCGTTAAGCCAATGGGTGCTTAGATATGAACAGGTCAAAGAATGCTATTTACAATACCATTTATCCACCCCTGTGTGATGTTTCTTTCCCTAAAGAATAGGACTGAAAGCAGTCTACGACCAAGTCTCTTATCCTCATAAAAGCATGTGGGTCCATGAAGAGCCACAGTGGTTCTCACCTTATCACATCAGTCAGGTTATTGGGAAACCAAAAGAACAGACATGGAATCCTTGCACTGATAAATAGAAGCAAATGTAATATGTACTGTGATATACAATGCTCACAGGAAGGTGGGTAGCACATGTAAGCATGATTACTATCAGTTATAAGTCTGAGCATTCTATGCTGATTGTAGCCTTAAAAATAAATTGAATTATTTAGGTTTTGATAATATTCAAGCACATGATGAATTCCATGCACTTTTGTGAACCTTCTAATCAAAGATTTTCAAAATAGAAACAATATTCCAGGGAGGTTGTCAAAATCAAGCCTGTGTTTCCTGCTGTCCTGGGTTGAGTTACCCCAATAAACCTGGCTCTTGGCCTTATGGTTATGTTGGAGTGAGTTTCTAAGGAAGGTGAGCCTGGCTTTTCATCCTGCTTCTAAGTTGTTTTAACACCTTGGTATATAAGCTCTCCCAATCGAGATAATAATGTATACATAAAGTTCTCAGAGAATCATGTGAGTAAATTATACATAGCTTTTTGCTTAGCTATGGTCTAGGAAGTGCTCAGTTAACAACTCCGCCATTGTCCTGTGCTCTGTGAGGCCCTAAGGATAGGCTATGACTATGTCCTGCCATTTCTAAAGTATTTTCACATTGCTAAGAGCATTTCATTGATGTATGACCACACTTAGAGTTGTCTTCAAGAGTTGATGACCCAGAGTGAAATTTGAGTTGGTGAATGATGCTTTTCTGTGTTTGAAGGCCCTATGGATGAGGGTGGGACCTCCTGGACAAGCAGAAAAGATGACATCTGGCAAAGGGAATTCTTCTACTGTAATGATATGATTGGCTGGCTGTGAAGGTAGGGAAGAAAGGAGTGAGGAGAGATGGGCATGTTCTATAGAAAGCTTAGAAAGCAGAAATTAGACAACAATCCTACACACTCTGCCCAAATGACATCTCTGTGCTCATTGTTCATTCATGCTTTAGATTGTAGGACAGGTTGAATGCGAGTAGGAGAGATGTCCCCGTGGGTTAAATGACCCAAGTGCACAGGCTCTCCCTTCCTCCCCCAAAAAGAACTACTTCTGAAGATAAGAGCTGAATGCTGACTGCCCTAAAGGAGCCATGCTGTGCAGTGCGATGATTGAGTCTCTACTAAGTAAACAGAACAAGATGAGACTGAAGAAAAGGTGTCTGCATGCTTAATTATAGGAAGCCAGGCAATCTGTGGGAGGAAGTGATAATCCAAACCAACATCTTGTTATTATTAATTTTTTAGTTAGATACTTTGTTTCTTTTCAGTTAAGGACAACTTTTTGCAGTAGTAAAGGGCTGAAGAGGTTGAGATTGAAAGAACTTTAATCATTTTTTTTCTCTATAGCCATAATGCATTGCATTATAAAGTTCTATGAAACTATGAAAGATATATTTTCATTTTGAGGACAAGGCAGAGAAAAGTGACCAGGTGGTTTTCTCAGGGTTGTTCTGGAAAAGTACACTTTGTACATATAGAAGTTTAATCTGCAAACTATAAGACTGGACACTGTGACTGCCTCAGACAGCCTTTGCTAGTAAATAGACATCAAATAATTTTATTAGTGCTTTCCTGGTTATTGATTCAGAGAATTTGATGCAACTTTGTATTCTATCAGAGGATAAATTAAGGACAAGTTTTCAACCACTATTTGTATTATAATACAGTGATTTTACTTACTTGTCCTTTAAAACTTCTGAAAAGAGAATAGGTTTGATAGGAAAATTTGTTCTAAAAGCTAAACTATGATTTATTTTTTAATGTAAACATCTAATTTGTATGTCTCAGATAAAACATGCAAACAACAATGTGACTGACATTGGTCTACTACAGTGAACAGATTGATCCTACATATACATATAGAGAAAGACCATGTGCCTCAAGAGTCTTAAGTCAAGGCCCTGATTTGAATAAATCACACACATTACTTTCAAAGTATGATGTACAACTTGATTTGATAGGTAACATTAATTTTCATATTAAATTGCTATTCAATATCATTCAAAATGCAAATAAGACAGATTTTATGGTCAGTGAGGACAATGATCTTAGGAAATACCTACATCTCCCTTAAATCACCAAGTGAAACTCAGACTGTGGATTTCTTGCCCAACACAGGCATGTAAGGAAACTAATGAAA
This sequence comes from Tokudaia tokunoshimensis, assembly GCA_036184795.1. NCBI lineage: Eukaryota > Metazoa > Chordata > Mammalia > Rodentia > Muridae > Tokudaia > Tokudaia tokunoshimensis. The sequence continues at coordinate 45,467,122 of BTHU01000022.1, forward strand.
CAATCAATAAATAGACAGGTTCTGTGATTAGTGGATTATAGTATATATATCATATTGTTTATAAAGCAATATCTTAATCACAGATTGCCACTGGATCATTTAGTCAGATGAATAATCATAAAATATTGAAAGTTCATTGAATTCTGATATGTTCTATTGCTCAGTATGTACCTTGCAGTGTCATATGATTTTATATTTCTAAACCCACCTGTGAGATAGATACATATATATATATATATACATACATATATATATATATGTATGTATATATATGCAGTGTCTTTCACGGTGCTTTAGATGAACTAAAAAGAGTATAAAAAGGGATATTGCCAAACCATATATTATAAAATGGAATGCCCTCAATGTTACTCAGTTACTCAGAATGGAGTGAAGAGTTTAAGAGACACTGCTTAAAAAGAAGGTGGGAAACTTCCAAGTAAGTTTCACAAACTAGTTGTTTATACATGAAGATTAGTCCTGGAATTTCATACTTGTATAGCTTGAAGAAATCTTTAAGGCAATCTAATGCATCCTTTTTATTGAAAGATGAGCAATCTATACAGACAAGCTAAACAACCCCACTCAAGAACTTGTAAGATCATCAAAGGAGATAACCCTTGTCCAGTGTTCTCTCCTTTCCCTTGATTACCTGTTGGGGTCATGGAATCTTTGGAAAGCTATGTGACATAGAGCATCTAGTTACAGGCACTGCTATCAGATGTCCAAGTAGTACTTTTATGTCACCTAGCTAGGTGCAGCTTTTGTCATCATCAAAACTTCACCCAGACTTCAATATTTCCAAAACTTTCATTGGTGTCTATCTCGGATAAAATTGCCTTTCTCATTGTGGTACCAGCAGGTTCACCCTTAGAACTGCTTTGTATTTACTGTAATCTGTGAATATTGTGTTTTACAGCTTGTAAATTAGATATAGAATTGAATACTGAGACAGAGCAGAGGAGTATGAAAATGTTCAATTCCAGTGGGGGACCCAGAGAACGGTTAAGGCCTGGTGCATATAATGTTAATATTACATTAAGTACTATGTTATTGCATGAGATGCTTATTGTTAATGTCTGTGGGGAGGATCCGTTCCAAAGATTTCAATTTCAATAAACAGATTACACAGTTCCACCATATGCAATTAGGGAGGTGGTAATGAAATGGTTATAAGGTCTCTGGTGGATCTGCCATCTTTTTTTAATTTTGTAAATAACATCAGACCCATTCTAGAGGGAAGTGCTTATGCATTTATTTATTATTGATTTTTTAAAAATACATTTAACATTACTAGTTATTGCAAATCCTGTCTTGGTAAGTTAAAGAAGATAGGCAGTTTCTAGATTATTAAATGCAGGATGTATAGGGAATTGTGAAGTGGAGTCTTTCTTATAAATATATTAAATATTAATAAACAATGATTGCAAGAAATTAATCTACAGCTACATTTACTTGGCAAATAAAATGTTTTCAAGGATTTGACCTTTTGCTGTACACAATGCATGTTTTACATCTGTACCTGTAGCAAATGATTTAGATAACCACAAGTGAGTCTCTGTTAAAACCAGTCACAACTGCAGGAGCTTATGCTGGCCCACACACACTCATCCAAATGGCAACTAATTATTAAAGGGGTCATTGCAGCAAGATGCCAGTGTTCTGAGGATCCTCTAAATAGTTAACTGTGATGCTGCCAGAGGTATATGATACAGAAAAATGCTTGCAAAAATTCATGATGCCAGCCATTCATTCTTAAATCCATGCAGGGTAAGGGGTATATTATCTGGATTACATCCATCCTAACATTAGCAGCATGCATCATTTCTGTCAATGTTGGTCTTTGTGAAACTAGAGTAACATAGTCTTTCCAGGATGTTGCAGAGGTAAAAGACATAGTACATATTAAACACAGACAAGGCAATTGTTTGAAATGTTCAAAGACTCCTTAGCAATTTACAGGCAGCACTCTCTACCTACTCATAATTCAAGAATGAATTATTAAACATCATGTTTGGTAGGACAGAGGACACAATGATAAATAGCAGTTCTCAAGTTTCAAGCAATCTTTCTAATATCTAGAAAAAATTATGGACTATGAAGGTTAATTATTTAAGATGAGGTCAAGCTACAATCATAGAAACTGGCTTCAAACTCTGAATAGTCCTCACTCATTCTTCTGAATATTGGGACCACAGGCACGTACCATGAAGTCTGGCTATGATTGCAAACTATGAAGGTTAAATGCTGTACTACTCAGATAAGATAGTACCTACTTAGATACTCTATTACTGTTTTCCAGAGTCAGAACCAACAGCATAAAAAAATAATAGATGGATGAAGGGAGAGTTACTAGGAAAACTGTCTCATGAAATTTTAGCAGCTGTGATATCCCATTTTATGCTTCTTACAAGTTGGAGAACCAGGAAAGCTAGTAGCAAAGTTTGATCTAAATCCACAGGCCTCAGAACCTGAAATTTTCTTGGTATAATCTCAGTTTAATTGTAAACATGCTCCTGAACAAGTCCTTTAGGTCAAAGACCAGAGAACCAGGAGCCTACATCATCATAAAAGAAGATGGGTATGCCACCTCCAGATCTGACAGAGATGGAGAGAAATTAGCCTTTGCTCTATAATTTTGTTCTATTCTGGTTCACAATGAATGAGAGCAGATCTCCTTTAGTCTACAGAATCAAGTATTAATCTCTTCCAGAAATGCCCTCATAGACATACCCAGAAATTATGTTTTCCCAGCTCTCTAGGAATCTTTTAATCCATTCACATTGACACTTGGAATTGACCCTCAAAGACGACCCTCTCTGGTGCCATGCTGTCGAGTCTTCTTCTTCTATCCTTAATAGACATTGCCCCAGACACTAACTGCTGTTTCTTTTTGTTGCCCAATCCATTTTTCAACATCCATCAAAGTGATGTATTAACCTAAAGTCTAATATATATAAACACTGTGGACACCTGAAAATAATTCACTTACTCAGAATTTACTACCTGAAGACTTAAACTTTATATTCATGGCTACTACCTTTAGTGTCTACATAGGGTTTTGTAAAAATAAATTTTAAACTTGTTTTTTCTTCTGGTCCTTTAGTTTCCTTCAATAAGGACTCTGCTTGGGCTTATTACCTGACTATCTCATAACTTATTTAACCCATTTAAACTATTTTATTTCTACCATGGCCAATGAGCTGAGGCAGGAAATAGGAGGTAGCCAATGTGCTCCTATTGATAGGTGCTCATTAAACATCACCACAATGAATGAGAGTGAATGAGAGTGGGTCTCTCATTCATTGGAGAGTCAGTGGAGTCAGGTATTATTCTCTTCCAGAAATGCCCTCATAGACCCAGAAATCATGTTTTCCCAGCTGTCTAGGAATATTTTAATCCATTCACATTGACACTTGGAAATGACCCTTAAAGATGACCATCTCGATAGGTAATGTTGAATAGAGATTCTCTCTACAGGTTTTGTTAAGTGTAGAAACACTCCTTTCTATTTAGTAAACAAAACAACTATTTAGCCCAGTATGGGTAATTATTTCACACCTGGTGTGAAAAAGTGTATATTAAAATTGGTGTTATTCTAGGCAATGTGGTAGGATGGTATTTAAAACAAAAAAAGTGATGATGATGGAGAAGATGATGATAATGATGGACAGATGACACCACAATGAAAGAAGGACAGAGGGTATGATGTAGGGAAGGAAGAAATAGAAGAAGAGATGGAAGAAGCAAGCAAGGAAAATGAAACATGTTGTGCAGAGTTGAACACAGGAGTATGGCAGTGAGGATGAAAAGGACTAGGAGGGACAAGTATTCAGAGAAAGAAGGGAAAGGGAGAATGGAAGAGGAGAGAGGGGAAGAAGGATGGAGACGGAGAAGGAAGGAAGAGGAAAGGGAGAGTAGAGGGAGAGGCAAGAAGAGGAGAGGGAGGGGAGGGAAAAGATATGGAGGAGAGGGAAACAGGTTAAATTAGGAAAGAAAATGGAAGGAGGCTCCTAGTCAAAGGAGAAGACAATCAGTAGTTGTCAAGTATGTAGACACACTTTCGCAGAGTCAGTTGGCCTACATGATTTAAATAGGTGACTCCCACTGATGTGGGGTCAGTAAGGAAGACTGGGAGACAAATGTCAAAACAGTACTATTACATGCAAGAGAAGACAATGTGAAATGGAGACACAAGTCATTCAAAATATATGTGACTAGTGTGGAATTAGTGGTGTGGAGTAGCCCATATTGAACAGATGCGGGTACCCATTCAAGTCACTCATAAATTCTGGATGTCATTGCATAGTCAGGGACTGAGAAGAGTTGAGTGTGTTTTCTAATTTTGGGAGGCAGTAGATTGAAGGTTCACTTCAAAGCCCTAGGTGGTCCAGTGAGGAAACATCCTTCACTGTTACTTTTGAGTTTCCTCTCTCTCTCTCTCTCTCTCTCTCTCTCTCTCTCTCTCTCTCTCTCTCTCTCTCTCTCTCTCTGTGTGTGTGTGTGTTATCTCCACAGACTACAACTAGAATCCTTCAGCAGTTCCCTTATTACCACAGATTTATAATAGATTCCTCAGTTATCTACAGGAGAACCAGTTATGGCAAACCACATCTTTAATTGTGTGAGATATCCTCTTTGTGGACTTCGTTCTCATTGCCTTCATCAAACCCTATGGATTCTGCTTTCCTGACAAATTCTTCGCAATTCATTTCTTCTAACCTGTCTCAGTGTTCTCAAAGCTCATACACTATTCTACTTCGTATGATACTTGTGAGTCTGAGAAATTCTTCCTGTCAGATTTAAGACTGTGGAAAAGGGAGTAGTATTTGAGTGTTACAAGAACCAAGAGGTTAATTTCATTAGAGAATTGCCAAGAATCCTCTTCCACGGCATGCCTCCATAAGTGTCTAACACAGCGTTGTACACATAATGGTTACTTTTACGGCACACACTGGTTATTGTTCATTAATACTCTATTCCTGTCTTCACAATTGTTCCTATGATGTTCAAACACAGGATGAATGCTCTGAGTATCAACAGCAGACAAAGAGAGCTGTGATAGAAGCAAGCAAAAGAGAAAAGAGAGCTGCAACATGGCAACCATGTTTTCTACTTTACTGCCTAGTTTAATTGCGGTCCAATCCTGTGTATAATCTCCTATACTTTTTCTTTTCTCTTTTTCCTTGCCTTATCTCTGTAGCAATCAATCACTTTGATAGAGTTACTTTAATGTTTCATTATTTCAGTAGATTTTTCACTATTTCAGTAGATTTTGTCTGTAGAATATTTATTGGTGTATGGTATGCTGTTGGTCAGTGAAAGGTGTTCATTTAGTCATGATTTCATTATATTTCAGTAATACCATGGATATTAAGAAATATTAATAAAATAATAAACAACAAAAGAAAAATAAATAAACCCTGCAAGAAATACTTTTCATGTATTTGGGCCTATTCTGGTGTATTTTCTGGCACGAAGGGTTTGGCATCTTCTAATGGCTCACCATCCAGTATAGTTAGTATACTGGTCATTTTTAATATTCATGTAGACCGTATGGTGTTACAATGCTAGTATTTGACCAAAACAAAAATGCACCTGACCTATTATTCATCACAATACATGTGTTGAGTAGGTGTTTCTATTTGTAGGACTGTCTTTCTCCTAATCTATCTTCGTCCTTTCATGTAGTCTCCATGGTGACCTTCGGTTATCTTTTATAAGATATAAGTGAACAAGTGAAGCACGTTGGTAAAATAATGGCTAAAGAACACAGATAAACTAAGTAAATAGAGTGACTTGATAAATGAGGTAATATAGAAAAGCTCTATGGTGAGGGAGATAGAAAGTATGAAAATAAGACAATTAGTTACATGAAGGCAGTTGTAATTATGACTTTGTTTTGAATTTTAATAGGTAGCTATGTAGCAATGAGTGCTGTATAGAAAAGTTATAAGTGCTCACTAAGCAGGTCTAGCTGCATCCCAACTTGATAAGGATTCATTAATGGTAGCCCTAATTTTTCTGTTAATACACAATGAAATTTTGTTTTTATTTAATCAAATAATCTGTAGTTTCAAGGGGGCATAAATCTTAGCTCAAACTTGTTCAGAGATTTGTCAGACTCGCATTTGTTTCCTTACAAGATCAAATAGCGTGTATTTATAAATCAGCACACATTTGATTTCATTTCTTTGGAGCCATGTTACCCAAGCATGAACACAGCTTGAACAAGATGCTTATAAAAGACATAAAGACCTGAAATTCAGAGGTCAAAGAAGCTTGATGTCTGGTTCTCTTAGCAGGATGATAAATAATTTTAAATAATCACTTTCCTTAAAATATACCTCATATTGCTTTACAAAACTTGGTAGAATTGGTAAATTGAGATGTCTGGTGTTTCCAGGAATTAGCAGCGTCATTTATGCTGAGACAAAACTTAACCTAGCAACCAGAGGTCTCAGCTAACTCTCCTCATTTTGCACAGTGTATGAGAGCCCTGTTTGGATTTTAGGTGTTTAGCTCTAACCATTATGAGTTTAATCCCCTTTTTTTAATTAATCAAAGACAATTATAAATACGATGTGTCAGAGACAACAATTACACAGAATATGGGGCTTCGTGGATATCAATGTCTGACCTGTCTCAGGAAATTAACTGGACAGTTTCTGAACACCTTCCTCCTCCTGCCCCAAGAACTAGGTTTAATCCATTAGTAAGACTTGACAGAACTTCAGTGATTCTCCTACTCAAAGTCTAGAAGTGACAAGAGGTTCCCATTACAGCTGCCTAGAGCTCTTGAGGACCCGCTAGGAGAAGGTAGAAATAAGAGCAGAGCTTTAGATGTTAAGAGACAAATCTGAATGGAGACTCAGACCTGATGTCTGATCCCTGCTTAGACACCTATGTGCAATTGAAACCATTTTTTTTTTCTTCGTTTCATCTTTAAAATACAGAGGCTAAAGCAATCTGACTACTGGTTACACATATCCAAAGAAAAAGTGACCAATGCCATGAAGAAACATTTCCACTCATATGTTCATTGCAGGAACTCTTTACAATATGTAAGCTCTTAATTCAGCCATGAATGAGTAAACTATGATGGAATACTATTTGGCCATTAACAGGAAAGAAAACATGTCATCCATGACAACAAGGATTAACCAGAGGGATGGTAAATGAATAAATCAGGCACTAGTTTACAGATGGTAGGGTAGATATGCAGTGGGTTGGAGATGCAGAATAGGGACATGCTGATGAACATCTGGAAAACTTCAGTTCAGTGGCCCATTGTGCAGGTGAACATGAGGGAAGCAGTCCACTGTGTAGATGAAAACTGCCAAGAGTTAATTTAATAATTCTTCCCACAAAAATGTATGTGAGCTAGCAAATGTCAGTTAGCTTTAGTCATTCTACAGTATATTTATGTTTTAAACATTACCTGTGTAACATAACTATTTAAATTTTTTGACAAATTAAGAATAATTTAATAATAATAATATTAAAGAAGCAATGACTAATCCACTTTTATATAAGTAAATAAATGCACACTTGCTAGACCAGATGTGGTGCTCGGAGTTCTACCTACTCAGGAATGGGTTTGAGTCCACTGCTACCCAAGGTTCCTATAGCAATGAGGACCTAAACTTGTCAAGTCCCAGTTACTACTGGGCAGTGTCATGAGGGAAAGAAGCCTGTGTCAACATCACTGCCCTACAGATGTGCAACAGTGAAGGGAGCCTGGGCAACACAGTCAGAGTTACTACATAGGTGTAATCTAATATTGGGAACCAGGGAAAAGGTGATGTTGGTCATGTACTTTCATACTAAGGATAGGATAGACATTCAAAGGAAAGCCAAAATCTACTACTCCTGAGGTTCACATGGTTATCTGTTGAAAACATTTTGTCTAGTGTATTGTTGTTGTTTTTATGGAGGATATTCAAACTGATATCTGATTTTTCACCCTCATTACAAGTTAGGGACAATAATATGGTCTTGATCTTCTTATTAATATTAACCACTGTGCCATTAATTACTTCAAACCTAGCCTTTGACTGTTTACTTAAATTCTGCTACATTTGCATTTCTTGAAATTACATCTTCACCAGGGCCTCTGATTACATCCTGAATCACTGGGGATAGTAGCCATGACCACCAGTCACACTCCATGAGTGTTCTCATACAGCTTTTCCATCCTGGCTTTAATCCACTTCATTAAATGACAGCCTTTGTTCTCATAAGGTGGCACCCCAGATGTGGCTAACCTCTCATTACCAAATTCTCCTCTGAAGACAATCTGCCGCTGTGCTTGATATGTTGGCCAGAATGAAAACTCATTGAACAGTGTCTGAGATCTGAGTCATCACACACCTACCTGCCCCATCCCATTTTGTGTAAAAGAATAAAATTTGGTGATTTACCAAGGTAAGATGTGAGGAAACTATACCAGCATTTAGAAATCTCTGGAGCATGCCAGGAATTGTTATATATACAAAAGTGTTTAAATGCTACCATGGCTTATGTTTCTATCACCAAAAGCCATGGAACTTAAAACTTTTGACAAGGACCTTGGCAAACTTTTTTCTTTTCTATATCTTTTATTTACATTCCAAATGATTTCCCCTTTCCCGTTTCCTCCCTCCCCGAAAGTCCCGTAAGCCCCCTTCCCTCCCTCTGTTCCCCATTCAACCCCCTCTCACTTCTCTGTCCTGGTATTCCCCTACATCCAGTCTTTCCAGGACCAGGGTACACTAGAGTTTAAAAAAATGATGAGGGATGCCTCCTATATATCTTCTTAAGTATTCTAATGTGACCTCTAGAATATGAAGAGATAAAGTCTATTTTGCAACCCCAATTCAAGCACAACAAAAGCATTCTTAGAAGGTCTTAATAGACCTGATTTATCTCCCACTTCTTAAAAAGAAGAAGCAACCAGACACATGAGGAACATAAAAATGAGATCCAGTATAACAGGAGGATTTCCTCATCTGGGATAACAGGATTTGTGAGATTATTAAATGTAAATAATCCTTGAATATCCATATTTGATAAATGTTTCTTCTCCAAACTTGTCTATGCTTGAGTTTAATTTATTTGTGTTTATGTTAGCTGAGCTTAATCTCTTTCTTATTCTGAGAAACAATGTTTACTAACAATGTAAAGCAGTAATTCAGCAACTAATACATGACACACAAATACAACTTTCAAACTAACAGCTTCTGTTAGTACAAAACAATTTCCTGGTGATGTTGGTGGTTGTGGCATATAGATTCATTCTTCACATTCTATGAAAACTTCAGCGCCTTCTCAAACATTCTTGGGTATACAAGATAATGTTAGAAAACAAATCACCAAAGGGAAGCCTTGTATATAAATGTGTTCAGCCTCACAAAGTTGCTTACCTTTTCCCCTCATGCCTTTTGAAGATGTTTCTACTATATCACAGATTAAGGTAAAGCAGTTGCAGGTTACATATGTAAGACAGTGATGTTGTATGCCAATCCCTGGCTGCAGAATGCTAAGTGCAATGATGGCACTTCATTAACATCTATCATTGTTTGAGAACAAAAAGGGATGTATTAATCATAAACAGCTAAAATGTCACATTCATTTTAGCCTGAAATTCTTTTATGGGTTAATAGGTTGATCTACGACTCTGGAAAAAGTAATTTAAAATTTTTTCTAGTTATTTGAGAATTTTGTATAAATGTATTTTGATCTTATTTATCCCTCCTAATTTCCTCCCAGATCTAGCCCTGATTTCCCAGTCATTAAATCTGACATCCTCTTTTTAAAAACATTTCTGTTGCTGTATTTTTGGATGTATGTCCTTCCACAGCATACTAGGAGCTTCATTTTTTAAAATTGATTCCTCCTCTCCCAGGATCTATCAATAGCTCCTCAGCTAGAAGTGGAACTTCATGTCCACCACTTCTCTCTGTGCCAGGATGTGGTTTGAATGAACTTTCACAAGTCTTAATCATTCCATCACAACTGCTGTGAATTCGTATAAGCAACTTTGAAGCTGTGCTTAGAATACACTGTGTTTCGTAGTCATCAACCACCCCTGGTTGTAAAAACAGTCCTTCTACTACCTCTTCTGCAATGATCCTAGAGTTTTGGAAGGAGAAGTGTGATAGAGGTGGACTATTTAGGATTGAACATTTTGCACTTGACCTGTTGTGGGACTCAGTATCAATCAATATTTATTGCAAATAGAAGCTTTGCTGATGAAGGTTGAGAGATGTATGTATAATGATAACTATTTAGCAGTGCAATAGTATTAGGATCTCCTCAACGGCCTATGCCTTATCTAGTTATAGGTTCTTATACAGATAATGGTACCAACTGTAGGTTGTATCTTGTGGAGTTGAACTTAAATCCAACCAGACAGCACTTGTTTACTCCCATGATTTCTGTACCACCATTGAACCATTGGCCATGCCTTGCCCAGGCAGTTGTTAATGTAACTCCCAGGGTTCCCAGCTCGTTAAGAGTTATGGTTACTTTTCTTCTTTGGTAACATGCATTGTACCTTTAAGCATTATGAAAGCTACTCTTTAGGGATGATGCTTCTGGGTTAGTGCCAGATTGATTTCATTGTGTTCTATGACTAAAATATATAGTTATCTTCAGCAGTAGGGTCTTACAGGCCAGATCTGTAGGCTAATCAAGAACAGTAACAATGGACTGTAATGTTTTGTGTTGTAGAAGTTTATATTCCAAACATTCTAATGTTTGGGGGATCTATGGGACTTCATTGACCAATAACTCCAATAGAGGTCACACACTCCTGGTATTGGAATTCTTGTTAGCCTCTAGTATCTGGTAGGGGCATTGTTATTCCATTATAGGACAACTACATTTTAACTCTCTATATGTGCATGTGTGCCTTTTAGGAAGTTTCTACAGTATTAGGTTTCCATGTGACTTTTCCAAAAGGTCTTCAATGTTATTTATACCTCCCTCATTTCCTCCTCCATCTTGCACTCATATTGACTTAACCCTTTCTGTTGCTTCAGACATTATACTACTGTATTATAAATTTCTTCCCTTGAAGCTCCCCATGACCACTCACTAATTTCTTTAAAGTCTTATGAGGAATTTCCACACTAGTTTTCACAGTGGCTATATCAGTCAGCATATTCATCAGCAGTGAATACATTTTCTGTTTTCCTCGCACCCTCACCAACATTTGTTGTCATTTGATTTCTTTTACTTCATCCTGATATTCAACTGATTATATTATAACACAACTTCTGAACTAAGGTTTAGGGATCATTGTGGAAGATGGGGCAGAAAGATAGTAAGAGCCAAAGAAAAAGGAAGTTTGTTGCAAAATTGTATCTTCTAGGATTGTCAGAGAAACTACATTCATAAAGTTTCACAAATATGGCTGCCTAAACAAGGATGGCACCAAAATGCCTGCTAATATGGACAGTGAGTGATCATGAGGCCTTTATCCAAGACAAAAAAATTACAGCCAACTAAGGAATGCTTTGAGCAAGAGATATAGTCATCCTGACTGAATGAAGTTTAAATTTGCATTTCTTTAATGGTTGAGGATGTTGATTATTACTTCAAGTTGTTATTTCTCAGCCATATATACTCATCTTTTGAGACATCTGTCCCATTTTAATTGTAATTTTTGAGTTTATAATGTAAGTATATCACATCCCCTTATCCCTTTTCTCCCTCCAAATCCTCCTATGTAACCCACCCCATTGCTCTCTTTCCAATTTATGACCTCTTTTCTTTACTCAAGTCATAGAACACAATGAAATCAATCTGGTACTATCCTGGAAGGTTCATTCCTAGTAGGTAGTTTTATAATGCTTGAAAATACAATGCATGTTACCAAAGAAGAAAAGTAACCATAACCCATATCCCACTACAAACCATGGGAGCTATATTTAACAACTGCCCTGGCAAGGCACAGCCACTGGTTCAATGCTGGTACATGTATCATGGGAGTAAACAAACACTTTCTGATTGGATATAAGATTCTTTCCATAAGGAAAAACATGCATATGTATATATGTATGTATAAGTGTATATGTGTAGAATGTTTATATTCCAAAGATTCTAATGTTTGGGGGGTCTATGGGACTTCATTGACCAATAACTCCAATAGAGGTCACACACTCCTGGTATTGGGATTCTTGTTAGCCTCTAGTATCTGGTAGGGGCATTGTTGTTCCATTATAGGACAACTACATATGTAGACACACACACACACACACACACACACACACACACACACACACATATATATATATATATATATATATATATATATATATATATATATATATATGTCTACATGTATAAAAACAACCTGCTCAGTCTGATGTTTCTTGTTTGTATATATTATCAGGACTGATCATTTTGCATTAGATAATCAGTTAGTGTGTTCTTCTCTAGGGGAGACTATATCTCTTGTCAAAGCATTCCTTAGTTGGCTGTAGTTTTTTTGTTTGTTTGTTTGGTTTTTTTTGTTTTTTTGTTTTTTTGTCTAGGATAAAGGCCACATGATCACTCACTGTCCATATTAGCAAGCGTTTTGATACTACCCTTGTTTAGGCAGCCATATTTGTGAAACTTTTTTTTAAATTTTCTATATTTTTTATTTACATTCCCAATGATTTCCCCTTTCCTGGTTCCCCCCTCCCTGAAAGCCCCATAAGCCCTCTTCCCTCCCCCTGTTCCCCATTCAACCCCCTCCCACTTCTCTGTCCTGGTATTCCCCTACACTGCTACATCCAGACTTTCCAGGACCAGGGGTCTCTCCTTCCTTCTTCTTGGAAATCAATTACTATGTGAATTGTGTCTTGGGTATCATCCTTAGTGAGGTAACCCAATCACAAAAGAACACACATGGTATGCAGTCACTGATAAGGGGATATTAACCCAGAGGCTTGGAATATTTGTGAAACTTTACGAATGTAGTTTCTCTGACAATCCTAGAAGATACAATTTTGCAGCAAACTTCCTTTTTCTTTGGCTCTTACTATCTTTCTACCCCATCTTCCACAGTGATTCCTAAACCTTAGTCCAGAAGTTGTGTTATAATATATCAGTTGAAACTGGACTCTTCAACTCTGCATTTTGACCAATTGTGATTTTTTTGTAATGGTCTCCATTTATTGCAAAGAGAAACTTCCTTGAGAAAGTAAAGTGGTAGCTGTAGGTTCTCCTCCAAGATCCATGTCTTTCATACTAGGCATGATTCTCTCTTGCTGAATGGGTCTTAAGTCCAATTAGAGAATTGTTTACTACCACCAAGACATGTGTACCACTACTGCACCCTAGGGCTATCCTGTCACACTTGTCATTATTGTGGTTCCTAGGTGTCACAGTCAGGTATGACTATTGCTTGTTTCTCTCCTCTAGGAACTTGTAAAACCCTTTCAGGTACCATGAAAGCTGGTTCTCAGGGAGAAGGTTTTCAGGTCAGATCCAGCTCAGGTCATCTGGATCCTATGTCTAAAGTACATGGTATCTTCATAACAAAGACTTATCTTCCACCTCTGATAGGGAGCAACCAAAAGCAATAGTAACAACCTATAATGTTTGGGAAGTCTCTTGGAGAACTCTATCAACTCAAAAGAGGGCTTTATATGTCCGGTATTAGGGCTTTTGTTAGATGGTATATGGCTCTTAAGGGGAAGCATTGTCAGTTCAGATGTTAAAATTTCATTTAAACTATACATTTGTATGTATATACAGACATATATATTATAGGTTGAAGGTGTAACTCTTTAAATTTCCCTGAGCTCCCAGCATGTAGTCATGTGCTTCATGCCACCCACCCCAGATGTTCTAGATCTCAGACACACACACACACACACACACACACACACACACACACACACACACACACACCCTTTATGCTTTAATATACCTTAACTAGTTCAATGGCTGGGCCAATCCTGAAGCTCCACGTGGCTAACACACTCCCCTCTGGCATTCTTGAGTTATTACTTTCTAAAAGTACTTTATCCCTGCTACCCCAGACCCAGTTGGGGGAGTGGACCCTGGGGCCATTTGTCCCTGATTCTTACATGGTGGCTTCTCCACAGCTTCTGCTCTGGTGATTCTCCTTCTCCCTGTACTGCAATTCCTTTCCAGGAATCCTCAAAGTCCTACCTCTGCCCCCTGCCCAGCTGATAGCTGCTGGCTCTTTATTGACCAATCAAAAGCCAACTGTTGGCAAGAATCCATGTAAACACAAATCAAATCTCTAACAATAGGTATTTTAGAGAGTTATTATGATTTCTCAGACATCTTGCAGTTATTTGCCTTCCTACTTCGTCTATACTCATCTCCATTTCCCTTTATTAAAGACCCATTTTTTTTCATTTCCTCCTCCATATAAATCATTTCTACATTGCTATTCCCCTTTCTATTGCTCTCCAGTCACCCAGCCTCACAATGGTCCATTTTTACATTCCGGTTTTTACTCCACACTATATACTCACAGCTGACAATTGGGATTGGAAATTTCATATGAGAGGGAATATTCCGTGTTTGCCTTTGGGGGTCTGGGTTGCCTCACTCAATATGTTCTTTTCTAGATCCATCTATTTTCCTGCAAATTTAATAATTTTATTTTTTCTCTACAGCTGAATAGTTCTCCATACTGTATGTATAACCACGCTTTTGTTTTCACTATCCATTTATCAGTTAAAGGGCTTTAGGGTGTTCCCATTTCTAGGCATTGTGACTGGAGTGGCAGTGAACAGATCTGAGCAAGTAGCTGTGAAGTAGGATGTCAAGTCCTTGGCCATATGGAGAAGAACGAACTAGCTTTTATCTTTTTGAATTCACCCCAGTAATTTCCAAAGTGTTGTGCCCCACTTTTAAATTGTGTTGTTAGTTTACTTGATGTTTCTTTTTCTTTCCCTTTTTTATTTCAAGTTTCTGTGCATTTTAGATGCGAATCCTCTGTCAGATGTGTGACAGTTAAAGATGTTTTTTCAGTGAGTGCACGCCATGTGTGTTCTTTTGTGATTGGGTTACCTCACTCAGGATGATATTTTCCAGATCCATTCATTTGTCTAAGAATTTCACGAATTCATTGTTATTAATGGCTGAATAGTACTCCATTTTGTATATATACCACACTTTCTGTATCCATTCCTCCATTGAAGGACATCTGGGTTCTTTCTAGCTTCTGGCTATTATAAATAGGGCTGCTATGAACATAATGGAGTATGTGTCCTTATTACATGCTGGAGAATACTCGGAGTATATGCCCAGGAGTGGTATAGCAGGGTCCTCCGGTAGCATTATGCCCAGTTTTCTGAGGAACCGTCAAACTGATTTCCAGAGTGGTTGTATCAGCTTGCAATCCCAGAAGTTTGGAATACCCAAGACACTTTTCACATATCAAATGATGTTCAAGAAGGAGGAGGAACAAAATATTGGGTCCTTTGTAGAAAGGGGGAAAAATACCTACAGAAGGAGATACAGAGAAAAAATGTGGAGCAGAGTCTGAGGTAAAGACCATCCAGAGACTACCCCACACAGGGATCCATCCTATATACAGTTACAAAACCCAGGCACTATTGTGGATGCCCACAAGTGCTGGCTGACCGGAGCTGGATATAGCTATCACCTGGGAGGCTCTCCTAGTGCATAACAAATATAGAGGGGGACAATCTCAGCCAACCATTGAACTGAGCACAGGATCCCCAATGGGGGAGCTAGAGAAAGAACCCAAGGAGCTGAAGGGGTTTGCAGCACCACAGGAGGAACAATAATACGAGTCACCCAGTACTCCCAGAGCTCCCAGGGACAAAACCATCAACCAAAGAGTACACATGGAGGGACCCATGGCTCCAGACACATAGGCAGCAGAGGATGGTCTTATTAGACACCAAAGGGAGGAGAGGCCCTTGGTCCTGGAAAGACTTGATGCCGTAGTGTAGAGGAATACCAAAACAGAAGAGGGTTGATTGGGGAAGGGGAAATGGCTTATGGGGGGGGGACCAGGAAAGGGGACATTTGAAATGTAAATAAACAATATATCTAATAAAAAAATAGAGATGTGAAATTAAAGACTAGTAAGCATTAATACATTATTTTCTGGTTTTTGACCGTGTCTTGAGTTTCTGCCACTGTGACTTCTCCACATGCTGGACACTAATCTGGAACTGTAAGTTAAAAATAAAAACTTTTCCCTCTTAAAAAAAAAGTGCGGGGCAGTGGTGGCACACGCCTTTAATCCCAGCACTTGAGAGGCAGAGGCAGTCAGATTTCTGAGTTTGAGGCCAGCCTGGTCTACAGAGTGAGTTCCAGGATAGCCAGGATTATAGAGAGAAACCCTGTCTCGAAAAACAAACAAACAAATAAATAAATAAAAAAATAACGTTTTTAAAAAAATACGTTTTTTTCATTCTGTGGGCTGTTTCTCCCCTGGAGTGATGGTGTCCTTTGTTATACAAAAGTCTTTTAGCTTCATGAAGTCTTATTTGTGCACTGTTGCTCCTATGTCTGTTTGTTACTATGGTCCTGTCCAGAAAACCCTTTCCTAGCCACGGAGTACATTGCTTTTTTTCTACATTAGGTTTGAGGCATCAAGACAAGGTTCCTTGATCCATTTGGATTTGGGGTTTATGAAAGATGAGAAACAGGATTGAGTTTCATTCTTCTACATATAGGCCAGCACTTTCCTTGAAGATGCTGTGTTTCTTCTAATATGTATTGCCGAACTTTTGTCAAAAATTAGGTGTCTGCAGTAGTGTGGGCCTACATGTGGGACCTCAACTGTATGCCATAGATTAACGAATTTGTTGCTATGCCAGTACCATGCTGACTTTATTGCTAAGCTCTGTAGTATAGCTTGAAACCTACTATGTGTTATCTCCTCCGATTTTTATTGTTTGGGATTATTTTGACTATGCAGAGTCTTCTGTGTTTCCATATGAAATATAACACTAGTTTTTCAATTTCTATGAAGAACTACATTGGAATTTTACTGAGTAGTATGTTAAATCTATAGATTTTTTTGGTAGGATGCCATTACTTTTTTTGATATCTTCTTTTCTTTTTCTTTTCTTTTAATGTTTTGAGGTTTTCACAGTAAAAGTCTCAATTCATTGAAATTTCTTTCAAGGTATTTTTGAGGTTTTTGTGAATAATATTGGTTCCTGTGGTTCTTTTTATCAGTTTGTCATTTGCATATAGGAAAGTTGCTGGGTTTTTTGCTACTTTCCTGAATGTTTATGAGCTGTAGGAATTTCCTTGTAGAATCTTTGGGGTCTTTTTGTATTGAATCATGTCATCTCTAAATAATGATAGTTTGACTTCTTTGTTTACTGTATGTGCCTGTTGCTCTCCTCCAGTCATCTGTAAAGGAGTGAGAAGACTGGACATCCATGTCTCCTTCCTGATTTGGAAAACAAAATTTCTCTCCTTCCTGATGTTGACTTTGGGATTCCTTAATTTAGAACATGTCTCCTATCTTGATAATCACTAAGACTTTTATCATTAATCGATGCCAGATTTGGCAGAGATTTCTTTCTTCATGAAATGAGATGATCATGTGGTTTCTCTCTTCAAGTTTATTTACTTGGTAGTTGATTTATGCATGTTAAATCATTTCTGCATCTCTAGGATTATTCCAACTTGATGGTAGTAAGTTGTTTTTTATGTTCTTGAATTCAGTTTGCAAGTATTTTATTGAGAACATTTATATCCATATTCAATACTGTGTTGGTGTATAATTTTACTTTTTGTTGGGACATTGTCTCAGGTTTTGGTTATCAGAACACTGGCTTTTAAATAAGAATTTGAAAATGTTTCTTCATCTTCTATTTTACAGAATAATTTAAGAAGTATTTGTGTTAGTTCTTGAAGGTTTCACAGAATTCTGGACTGAGTCTACCTGGCCCTGAAATAATTTTAGTTAGGACATTTTAAATTATTACTTCTATCTCATTATGTATTACAGTTCTATGTAAATTACTTATTGCATCTTGATTCATCTTTAGATCTAAAAATTCATCTGTTTACTTTAGATCTTACAGTTTGGTAGAATGTAGACTTTTATTAAGTACGTCGTTATGATTTTCTGAATTTCCACAGTGTTGTAGTGTCTCTCTTTTCATTTCTAATTTTATTATTAAGAACCTCTCTCATTCTTTTGATTCAGTTTATTAAAGGTTTTTCAATGTTGTTAATCTTTTCAAAGAACCAACTCACCATTTTATTGATTTGTAATTTTTATTTATGCTTCATTAATTTCACCCTGATTCTGATTATTTCTTCTCATCTATTTCCAGGTGCATTTTAAGTTATTCATTTGCGTTTTCAGAAATTTTTTTATGTAGGCACTCAGTGCTGTAAACAGTCAACTTAGAGCTGCCTATATCATGTCCCATAATGTAAGTTATATTTTCACAACTTCATATTTAATATGTTGTGATTTCATGTACACTAAATTCTAGAAAAACTTAAAATATACTACTTGAATTTTTTGCTTGGCACAATCATCACCCAGTAATATATTGCTTATTTTACTCATTTACTCATTTATGTACTCTCTATAGTCTGTTGTTATCCACAAGAAAATTCAGGATATTTCAATTTTTCTTGTTTTTTGAGACTTGTTTTGTGTTATAATACATGGTCCATTTTGGAGAAAGTATCAAAGGCTGCCAAGAAGAATGTGTATTCTTCCATATTTCAGTGAATTTTTCTGCAGTTTTCTGTTAGGTTCATTTGACTTACAATGTCATTTAACTCCAGAGTTTTTCTGTTTGATTTTCTTTTTACTTTGGTTTTGCTTCATTTCGTTGTTTTTGAGGCAGGGTCTCTCTATATAGTCCTGACTATCCTGGAACTCACTGTGTAGACCAGGTTGGCCTAGAAGTTCCACAGATCCACCTGCCTCTGCCTCCGGAGTACTAGCATTAGATAGAGATGTGTGCCACTACATCCGGATTCTGTTGGATTTTCTTGCAGATGACCTATCTATTTGTGAGATTGGGGGCTTGACATTAACTACTAATTTTGATCTGAAGTCTATTTTTGTTACATATTAGAATAGCTATGTTTGATTATTTCTTAGTACTATTTTCTTGCAATACCCCTTTTCATCCTTTTACCTGAAGATAACATCTGCCCTTGATCATGAGGTGTATTTCTTGGAGGTAGTTCAAATATAGACCCTGTTTTCTAATCCAATCTGTCTGTTTCTTTTTATTTGGAAAGTAAGATCATCAATATTCACTGTTATTGAAAGATGTGTATTCATTCCTGTCATTGTGTTGATTCTGTAGTGTTTTCTCAGATCACTTTTGACTACTTTTTCTAAAATTGTTTCTTTATTCCCTGTAACTTCTTGGGTATGTCTATTCTTCTCTTCAGATTGAAATGATCTTTCTAGTATCAGCCATAGAGATGACTTAGTAGTCACTAATTTCTCTAATCTGTTTTTATTATGGAAATGTTTTATTTCCCTTTGGATTTTCGTAGATAATTTTACTGGGTGAAATAATTTAGTTGCCTCTTGGGGTATTTCAGGACTCAGAACACATATTTCCAGGCCCTTCTAGAGTTCAAGGTTTCTCTAGAGTATTACTCTAAAGGGATTAGTTTTGTAACAGACTTGACCATTCTGTCTTGAAACACTCAGTGCCTTTTCTTTGTTTTTAATGTTTTAACTGCAATACGTTGAATAGAGTTTCTCTTCTGTTCATGTTTCTGAGTTTTTCTGTAAGCTTCTCGTACTCAGATAGACAATCCTTTTTTTGGGGGGGGAGTTGGAAAATTAGCTTCTCTGATTTTACTAAAGATATTCTGTATGCTTTTTCTAAGGTATAATATGGAGATTAGATCATCTCATATCCAAACTCTCCTAATGGTCCAGTCAAATATTTTTAACTTCTCATCAACTTTTTGAATGATCTAATTCCTTCCATCCCTGATTCTGTCTTTCCATTATTTGGTGAGGCTTTCCAGTTGGAGTTTGGGTTTTTATTTGGCTATTGAGTTTTTTATTTCCAGAGTCTTTCAGTTTTCTTTTTCTTTTTACATCCTGGATTAATTTCCTTTTTTATTCACCCATTTGTGAATGAAACGTCTTCTTTAATCATAATTATCATCATTATTTTGAGTTCTTTGAGAATTTTTACATATTATTTTCAATAAGGATCATTAATGTGAGATTTGTATTTCTAGAAGAGATATGTTATATTGGTTTTCTATGCTGTTTTTATCTCTGCAGTGGGATTTGTGTATCTAGCACTAGTTTATTGGTTGAGTGTTTCTCTCTTTTTCTGATCCTCTCTCTTCTTTCATTGTAGGTATTTAGAATGTTCAGCAGGGGATAATTCATAGAAAAGTTTAGATGGTAATTTTCCTCTGTCTGGTGTTTGAGGCTAAAGCCTGTATCCTGAGTCTTTTGCTTGTTACTTAGTCTGTTTGTTGCATTCAGTGGATTGATGAAGAGCTTGGAACAAGTTTCCTCTAACAGGGTAAACTTTTCTTAGGTCTAAAATTTGGGTAGGTCAACTGGAGGATCCAAGCCAAGCAGATGGCAGGCTCTGTTAACTCTTGATTGGAGTTCATAGCCTTGGTCTCCCTACCTTGTAAGCTATCTGGAGAGACCCTTGTAGGGAGCAGACTGAGAACTAGTACTAGTTGAGGGGCCAGGGAAGGTGTGATACTGACAAGCAGCCAACTAGTAGTCAAAATGAATAGGTCCTGTAAAGCTACAGGGTAGTTAACCTTTGTCTTCATGGCACATAGACTGGATGAGGGTCCCTAGTATGGAGGGGATGGAGGAGGTCTATGATCTGGTAAGATTCAAAGGAAGGCTGGAGGATCCCTGACAATGTTTTGATTAAGGAAAATGAGATGAAATTATCTTTGTTTTAAGTAATTTCAGTTCATTTAACATAGAAGTTTCCCAAGATGTGGATATCTATGAGACAAATGCAATTATTTTCATGATGGAGAAAACCATGAGACCTTATGGAGAGGAAGAGAGAAGGGGAGAGGATAGCATTCTGAATAGAGAATCCAGACAGGAAAAGTAGTAGCTAGTCAATAAATAGAACAAAAATCAGAACAATTATAAGTGAGAGATGTTCTTTCTCAAACCCAACTCCACCACAGCCATGGCAATAATGCAGCTCCTAGTGACAACCCCGCTCTGTGATGAGCACCCTCATGCCACAGAATACCTGTTCCTCTCACTCTAGGAACAGTTGGCTATGCGACCTTTCTGTGCTCCTGCCATGTTAATGCCACTACACCTTACCACCCTACAGCTTGTCTTCATCTCATCCACCAGATTGTGCCATGCCTCTGGATAGTTTCAATGCCCAGTACAATGCCCAACACAAATTGAATGTGTACAATACCAATTGTCTAATTTATAGGTAAATGAATGAGCTTTGCTGCCAGCATGGGAGGCATCTTATCATGACAGGTCTTATTTTCCAAACTATGATTTCACTGCAGAAATCTTGGTTAGCTGCACAACTAAATGCAGTGGTAGAAAACTCCCATATTATAATCTGTTACAGATGTTCATGTTAGAGTAGTCAAACTATCTTGCCACTTTTAGCTTAATTTCATCTAATATCTTCCAAACTTACTCAATAGTTGAAAAGTTTCTCCTGGCATCCATGGGACTATTGTTGGGCAAGGCCCTGACTGGAAGCTGGCTCTATAGGAAGAGTAAAAGTGTTTAACAAGAAGTGAGTGCACATCATTTTTGACAGAGCCCAAGTGTCAGCCTGACCTAACTATTTCCTGTGAAAGCCAGATCGTGTCACTGTTATTAAAGGAATCTGACATCATGGAAAGTGGGAGCTTGTTCCATCTGTCCTTACCTCTGGGTACTCTGGAGTTGGTGCCTTATCCTCTGGCCCTTTTTGATCCTTGTTTACGCTAATCTTTTCCTATGGCTGGGGAACTCTTAACTACCCTGATGGCAGGTAGTTCTGAAGTGCTATTCTTCCCATAGAAAGATAAAAATCCTCATTCATAGAAGGTCCACGTTCTAGAGAATAAAGGAGACACTCTCTTTTTAGTCATGCCTCAAACTTGAATGAAATGTCTGCACACAATTTTAACTCAGTAAGTGTTACTTACAAAGGTAAAGAAAGCATAAGGTCTTTGGAAAATTTTGCTGTTATTACATTATAAAATCCATTTATACTATATTAAAACTGGGGAGATGGCTCAGCCAGTAAAATGCCTTTTGTGCAAGGGTGAGGACCTGAGCTCGGATCTCCAAGAACCCAACTAAAATGCTGAGCATGGTGGGGTACCCTGGGACTTCTGGCTCTGGAGTAAAGAGAGAAGCATAGATAGTCAGACCCCTGAAGCTCATTGGCCGGCCGGATACATAAGATTCAAGTTCAGTGATTTGAGGTTGGACCTCAAATAACAATGGTGAAGCCTAATCGAGGAAAAATACCCAAAGTCTATTTTTGGCCTCTAGATGTATACACGTGGGTACATACATACACGTGCAGACACAGGTACACACACCTCCACTAGTCAATATGTATACTGCACACATATGATAGAACATACACTAAAATTTAAAAAAAGGTTAATTCCTTCAGGGCTCCCTTAGTATCTATTGCCAGTAATTTTTTTTAATAATTTGTGTTATGCCTCATAACTTTTTACATTTGGTTTATATAAAGATGGAGACTATACTGGCATTTGTGTATAATGTATGTAGCTATAAAGACATAATGTTTACAATGTACACAAATGAAGTCTTGTTTTGTTACAAACTGCGCTCATCCTGTGCATATACTTGAGAATCTTCCCCATCCTTCCACACCAAACACCATGCCCATCTGTTTACAGTGTTGCTTGTTTTTACCATCTCCGTAGTGTCCTGATATGCCACTTTTTAGATAATTAGGATTTGACAGTATCCTACTGATAGATTCACCTTCTGATCATTTGTAAGGAATCTACTGCTCAGTGCTCGCTCTTCATGGAAACCCTTCTACACTCTTCTTCTAAGGAGTGTGACATCTGTTAAGGGGAAAGCACCTTGAAATAACACTTCTTAGCCCACATGTACAGTTTACTTAACGTGCTTCTGCAAGCTTTCCCCTTACAATGACTGGCCATTTCACACTGGTCTTCACTGCCTAATGGTCTGAGGCAGCCTTGTCTCCCTTTGTTAGAGCTTTATATTCCACTGGTGTTTATTCACACACTTTGCCTTCTTTTCTAGTAAGTTCATTTTGTTGTGGGCATAAAGGCAGAGGTTTAGTTTGTGAATTCTAATGATCTGAGTATTATGTGGAATATAAATGTGTATATATATATGCATATTTTGTATATGTTTATGTATTTATGATGGTTCATTTTTCTTTTTAGCTTTTAGGTTTTTGTGTCATGCTCAGAAAAATCTTTTCTAACAGATCTATAAAATGATCACTATATTTCTTTTTGATGCTCTATAAACTTTACTTTTTTTTTTTTACAAATAAATATTTAGTCTATATAGAACAATTTCTGTTGAGGATGTCATGGTGTAGAAATTTTCAAGTTGAGAAGGATAACGGCAATAGAAACATGATTCATCATATTTTATTCTTTAAAGTCCAAGAAAAAAAATAAATAGACATTTTCACCATGCATCAGTTCTGACCTCTTTATTTTCTCAGGTGGAACCACACAACAAAACACATCGTATTTGTGTAGCACCTTAAACTGCCAAATCTTTTAGTACCTGCATTCTCCTATCCCACATGATTACATCTAAGGTGTACAGGAGGCATTGCTACCTGTTTTAAATGACTAGTCTAAGGTTTCCACGATAATTAAAGGCTGTATTCATTGCTTTGCTTTTCAGATTTCAAGTATTCTTTCTACTCATAAACTTCCCACCAAGCATTATTTTGCATGTGGAAAAAAATCTCAAGACAGAAAGACTTACCTATAATAAAGGAGAAGATGTCAATAAACAAAAGTAGTAGTAGAAGAAGAAGCAGTATAAATTTGTTAAAGGCACTGGTCCCAAGCACTTTCTCCTCATTCTGGCCTAACACACATGGTCGTGACTGAGTTGCAAGCCTGCTGGAAATGGGTCTGGGGTGGGTGCTGGGAGCAAGCTTAACTGGAGAGGTGCAAATTGTGCCAGTGTAATTCCTAATACAAGACAGTGGAAAATTGCTAGCCCAATTGAGAGTTGTTAACACAATAGAAAGGACGCTGAAGGAAAACCTGATGTGTCTCTCCTACATCTTTTTTGTCCTCACTGCCATTTTCTGAGGGGATAAAATGAGATGACATCGGGAAGAAAACTACCACACCAGAGCAGCATGATTGCTGCTTTGAATGCGGGGCAGGAGCGCCAGTGCGGCCAGATTGATCCATTTCCAAGCAATGGTCATTACATTGCGTTTTACTCCGAAAAATGCAGCGCTTTTCTGTTTCCCGAGGTGTCTGTGGTGATGGATGGCGGGCTGCCCTACCTCAGTAAATTATTTTATGTTTAACAATCCTGTGTCGTGGAATTAACTGAGTTGCACATTTCAGTGATGTCTGAAAACTTACTGGAAACTACGAAAAGAATGCAAATGATGGAGAGGAGGTTTCAATCGTAGGAAAGGGTTTTATCTTGGTCAAATGACTGTGTTTTGGATCTGATTAGATAAAACATCTAATTTTTATACCATTTTTTAAAATCGTTTGATGATATCCACAGAGAAAATGCTTATTCTTAAAAGAGAAGGCTTAAAACCTTTTTGTTTCTCTCATTTATCATCTCAACATTTTAAAGTCATTATGCTGTGAGAACAAGTCTTGGGGATAAATGTACTTTTATGCATATGGATGAGATTAGAGAAGATTATAAAGTGTCAGTCCTAAATCTACTAACAACAATATAACAAAAACAAGTTCCTGGCCAGCACCAATGGGACACTCACACATACATCCATTATAGTGTGGAAAACTGCCCCAAATCATATATGTTTAATTTTTTTCCTGTGGTGAAAACATAAGTTCTTTTGTTGTGACCCCCACAAACACATGGTCAACTTATGAACAAAGAAGCCTGGACCTTCCACTGCAGCCTCCTGGAATTGATCTCTAGTAACACACAGAAGTTCATGATATAACAATCACTTACTGAATGGTTAAATGAATAAACTGAAAGCATGTGTTAGAAATAAAATAACCACATTCTTCAATAAAAACTGCCATTTATAAAATGTTCTATCACCTTTTGTCAACTTAAGGTGAAGCTTGAGGTTAAATACTCTATTCTCTGGCATGTTTCAGCTCAGTCCCTGCATATTTTTATTGCTTACTACTTTAGATATTAAATTGTGCTTACCGTTTGTGTGTACATGTGGAGGTCAGAAGACAGCTTGCGGGAAGCGGTCTTTTTCTTCCACCATGTGGGTCCAAACAGATTGAACTCCGGCTGTCAGGCTCAGTGGCAAGAGCTTTTCCCACTGAGCCTCCTCGCCAGCCCTGCTATTTTTAATGTTGAGATAAGTGGCAGAACTATGTATTCATCTACTTTTTTTCCCCTACTCTTCATGAGGAAAAGGAAAGTTAGAACGTAGAAAACACCAGAGTTCTTTATAAACAACTTGCTGCACATAAACTGCAATAACTTCCTTGGCCTGGAGACTGAATGGCAGCGGAGTGCTAAGCCCCTGAAACTTGCCCTGATTCCTATATCTGAATAGCAGAAGCATGGAGTTTCAATACTGTAATGTAATTTAGTATGTATATTTAATCATAAATCTAGGCTAATAGATAATAATTATCTAGTTCTCATTAAATTGATTAAAGAAGCTACATCTTTATATAAATCATTAATGTTTTAAACAGCTTCAGCAAATTTAAACCAAAGACCAGAATATAAATTGACTTTCTATATCTGAAGTTTATTTAATACCGTATTCATTCCAAGTTTTTCTATTAAATTATTACTGTAAGTGATACTGTAAAATTATAAACTGAAAGTTACCCAGATTTTCTGATACAGTCTTTTAGACTTTGTGCTTAAAGAGAAAATGTTTGGCCCCATTAGCACCTCAGGATACACAGCAGTCTCATAGTGACAGCCTCTAAAGACAAAATGTCACACCGTTAAAGCACAAGGAATACTTAAATAAGGAATTACACTGTAAGTTAAAATAGATATGTTATTTAGACCTAACTTTTTCTTGGGTATTTTACCAACCATGTTTTAATGTGTTCTGAATTATTAGAAACATAGAACAAAAACTGGGAGTACAAAAAGGAGAAAAAGGGGCTTTGGGATAAAAAACAAAAAACAAAACAAAACAAAACAAAAATATATGCTCAACTTTAAAACAAAGATAATCCTTCAATTGGCTAATGGCCATCTTACTAGACCCCAGCAAGGAATCCACATATCAGAGTGCTTAGCCATAGGAGCCTGGTCACTGTTCCCATGACTTCTCAGATGGAAAGAGATGTCACCTTGTCCTTTGCTGTGTTGGAAGCAATCTTCTCTCTGCAAGTCACTTACTTTTTAACACATATAAGTGGCAAAACTTTTAAAGTCAAAAGCAAACTCCCTTATGCTTAGCTAACATCCTAAAAAGCAAGGCCATCAGGCAATTTTTGCAATTGCCTTATTGTTCGCTTGATGATTTGCTTGATTTTTTTAAGAGAGGAGCTTCCTGCAGAGAAGTGGAGGCTGTCTTTGCTAAAGTATCATTTTTACAAAAGAAACTTTCCTCCTCTTTGGAAACATTGCAAAGTGTAAGGAGACAGGTTTTGTTTTTAACCACCCAACTTCATGTTTACCCAAGAGATGGTTAAGGGGTTAGTGCTCTACCTCCCCTTTGTCCTCTGTGCCTCTGTGCTTACAGTTAGGATATCATTGTGCATTAGACGTCAGGTTACAGATGTTCTCTAGTATCAGTGCCACAGTTTTCGATGCTCCATGCTTAGTCCCACAATTTACATATCCATTCCCCATCATGGGATATATAGCTTGGAACAGCTTATAAGTAAGTATTATTTGAGAGCTGAACTTCTCAATAATTTATCTCCTTGGTTACGTAAGTTGCTTAACTTATAGCATTTCTTTGGCTACTCTATAGAACTTAATATAATAAAGATGATTCTTAACCAGGATGTCTTCATTTGCAGGGAATTTGTAACCCAAGAAGCAAAGGAAAATGACACTTGAGGGTCATTTACTATTCACTTACCCATCTCCATGTTTCAGAAAATTGGAGTTAGGAATTACCTAAGGCCTGTGCAATTCACTAGAAAGATGAAACACAAAAGCAGTCATATATATAATTGTTGAACCTCCTAATAGCCACATTTAAAAATACATAATAGAAAAAAATCAATATGAATTGTATACTTGATATTTCAAATTTGAAATTAGTAAAAAAATCCAAATGAGATATTTTATATACACTTTTGTACTGTTAGAAATCCTGTGTATGTCTCAAATTTTAAGGCAAAGAGCAAATGAGAAATATACACAACACTGATATCTGACCTCCACACACACGCGCGTGCGCACACATACACACACACATCCATGTACACACACACATACATACACAAAATATGTATATATGCACACACAAATAAGCATGTACAAATATACCATACATACATATCAAACATAAAATAGTAAAATTGGAATAGAGTGGCTCAGCAGTTAAAAACACTGGCTGCTCTTCTATAGGACCAGGGTTTAATTCCCAGCACCCACATGCCAATTCACAGATGTAACTCCATTTCTAGGGGATCCAATGCCCTTTTTGCCTTCCGCTGGCGCTTAATACATGTGCTGCAAAGATATACACGTAGGCAAAGAACCTACACACCTAAAATAAATATACTTGATAAAATTATTAAAAATTTTAAAACTCTATATTCAATATAGCTGTATTTCAAACACTCAACACTACATGTGTCTGACTGCAGTCCTGTTAGACAGCCCAGATGTAAGGCACTAGAGTAGATGGAAGATAAGAAAGTGAATTCCCCCTGGAGTTTGAACTATCCCTCTTACTAACAAACTATAGACAGATGACTTAGTATTTGTGTGCTTCCATTTGTCTAAAAGTAAACTAGGAATCATAGCAGTAAAACTGTGCAGAGTTGAGGAAGAAACCCATGAGATAACTTTAGGAGTAATCGTTAGCAAATGTTTTGTACATCAGTCTTTTAAAAGCATAAATAGCAATCCAACATAATTAATTGTAATATCCTAAGCTTTTATTTGAGATCTTGTTACTATTTTCCTTATGTGTAAATTATTTAGAAAACAATTATTATTGCTCATCTTAGTTATTTTTGTTCCTGTGTTAAAACACCACGATCAGGGACTCTTGTAGAAGAGTTTGTTCAGAGTTTCAGTTCCAGGGATACAAGGGTCTGTAAGGGTGGGAAGATCTGCAGCAAGAACAGGAAGCTGAGAGTCCTATCCTTTGTCTCAAGAATAAAACACAGAGAGCAAACTGGGAATGCTGGGAGTATTTTAACTTTCAAAGCACCACCTAAACCTTCCCGAACAGCACCATCAACCAGAAACCAAGTGTTTGGATGCCCAAGACTATGGGAGACATTTCTTATAAAACCACCATATAAAGGAACTAGTATTTCATTCATAACCCAGGTTACCATGCCGTGTGAATGTATGTGCCTATTGATTCTTTCTTATGTGTGTTCAGGACAGTCCTCTGTGACTCACATTGTTCCTTTCCTAGAAGTACTCAACAACATTTCCCTATGGCTTTTGAATGGTATATTCTGAAAGTAAGAGGAGAGGATGCAGCAGGAGTCATGGCTCCTTTGCATGCTGTGTATACTTGGCTTTGCATGGCTGGATACTTAGTGGAGAATTGGCCTACTCTATCTCTCCTCAATTTTTAATTTTCTACTCTAAGCCTGAAGTGGATTGACAGATGTCTGAAAGTGTTTGACAGATGTTTGAGTTTTTCACTCTGTCTCGGGTGTGTGTGCCTCAGTGCTTCTGACCTGTCCAAAGATAGACCTGCCCTAACACAGTCCATGCAGAAGAAGCGAATGGAGAAGTCTTCTTCTGCTGACCTTTAACATAGATTGGATTCCTTCCAGCAGGAGAACGCTGACTACAGTCACAAATCTTTTGCACTTAGAGAAGTGATCAAGATTGATGGGAAATGTTATTTTAAAAGCCAACACTGTTTTGAGATGCTGCAGGTAAAAATCATACCAGGAAAGTCTAATGTGTATTATTTTAAGTGACTCCTATGTGTTGATATTTTTTTTTAAAAAAATATAAGCTTTCCAAACAGTCTAGCCTAGGAGCACAATATATATAACACAGTGTACTGTGCAGTATAAAGTGGGTCCCTTAATGATCATGTGGTTGATTAGGAGTATGACACTTCCTAGTATGGCAAGGAAGGAAAACACAAAAACTCAGTGTGGTTTCTGTTGAATACATGTTCCTTTTATACAAGCATAAATTTGAAAAATCCTTAAGTCAAGGAGTTGTAAGTTGGGATACAAACATATTTAGAAAACCATAATGAGACACACTCAACTTTTTTTGTATTCCTGTACTGTGGAGATCTCCTTGTTGTCTTGTGCACAGTGCAGAAGTCATTAAAAGCTAATGTACAATCACACCTGTGCTTTTCTGGTACTCAAACATGTATTGTCTATTGGTGAAATCTCGAATGTCCTGTCTCTGCCTCCTTACAGCACCCTACTGATTAATTCCTCTATTCTATCTTCAAACCCACTACTCTTTCCTGGCTTTTCTACCTGTTCTCAAGACAATCATATGTTCCTGATTGTACTCCTGATGTGAGTACCTCCACCTACATTCTAGTCTGTCTCTTTGCCATCTTAGCTCCAATATTTGGAAAAACTGCTGTTACGTGTAACATCCCTTTTCCACTTCATGTATTTCTCCAGAATCAGAGGCCTGGACCATGCATCATTTCCTATCATAGGATACTGCTGTCATGTGTGTTTCCTGGAGCTAAAGCCCGCAAACACTGTCTATCTATTTTCACGGGCTCTGTCTTCAGCATCTGATGCTGCTAGTCATTCTTTTCCCTCCCTTATCAAATCAACTAGCCTCAGTTGGAGATGTTGCACTAACTTTTATGTGTTTGCATCCCCCTCCTGCCTCTTCAGTCCAGAAGGCTCTCAGTGCTGCCTCCACAACCCTGCTTTTCTCTCATGTGTTCTTTTCCACCGGACGTAAATGCTGATAGGAACACTCACGGTGCACACTTCAGGTCTATATTCTGACTCTAATCCAAACTTGCTGTTTCCTAGCACAAACACAGACATCCTCTAATTAAGCACAATCCAAATTCAGTGTAACAGAATAGAGTGAACATGCATTTTACTTGCTAAACCATGTCATTTTAATATTAAAGAAAAATAGGTTTTGTTTTTTTTTTTTTTGGTTTTTTCGAGACAGGGTTTCTCTGTGTAGCCCTGGCTGTCCTGGAACTCACTTTGTAGACCAGGCTGGCCTCGAACTCAGAAATCCTCCTGCCTCTGCCTCCCAAGTGCTGGGATTAAAGGCGTGCGCCACCACCGCCCGGCTAAGAAAGATAGTTTTATTGCTTATAACTAAGCTACAGTTACAGTTTAAAATCAGAAGCTGTTCCAGAAATGTGACTTCTTTAGGCACAACCAGCACAGTTCTAATAGACTGTGACTTTTTTAAAGGCCCACGAAATTACTTTAATTTCTGGTCATGTTTTCTTGTTTATCTTTCAGTTCTCTTGATTGAAACTGTTCTCTTCTTCTTCCTACAGAATTTCCAGTATCCTTTTAACTGGTCAGTCAGAAAGTGTTTCTTTATGTCATAAACCCACCACTGGCCTGCAGACCTATCTTTAGGCGAAGCTTGGTTCTAATTTTCAGTGAGCTTCTTTGTGGCAGGCAGAAGAAGACCTTTCTTCACCAGTGCAGAATTTGGGAATGGTATCAAAATGAATTAGCTTGACTCATCTGCTAAGACAGCTGGACATTTGTCTTTATAAAGCTAGCATCTGATTTTAAGAAAAATCTTAGCTATAAGATAGGTCATTTCACCTTTAATGTTATAAATAATGAGATCAAGAATATTATATGGAGAGCACGAAGGCACTGCCTTTGTAAGCAGATACTCCACACCTGCACAAAGCTCCCTACATTGTGGGATTTATTGGGTAAATTGTCCCCTGCTCCATAGATTGAACTAATTAATAAGGCCATACTTGGGAAGAAAACAGACAAACTTTTCCCTTCTCAAAACCTGTTCCTTTGATTATCTCTTCTCTATACATATCTGACTGGAAATAACATTGATATTCTGATTTCAAGATTCTCTTTCATTCATAAATGAACACAGAACAAATAAGGGTTTAACAGGAAAGATACATTTATAAGCATACCCTTTGTATCCCACATTAGCAAGAAATTGAACCTTTTCAAATTTTACATGGTTATAGTTTTCCAAATACCATGCAACCATAATAATTAAAGCATAGGAAATAAATCAACATTATGAGTTTTGAAGATGCTGAGGACCAGCAGAATAGAAGACAAAAGGCACAATTAGAGCATACTGATTCCATGCACATTAAAAAAAAAATACAGCATACTTAGAAAACATGATGCCTCAAAAATGTACCTAGTCTCAGCACTTTTCCATCCTTAACATATAATGCTATGAGTACGTGCATCTGCTCTCAGGAGAGTAAGCATTGTGGGCATATAGAGTGCATATAGAGGGATACATACATACATGCATACGTATAAACATAATTGGATGGCCATGAAAAATTGAATTAGTCTCCCAGACACTGAATTCTCCTCTCTTTCTCAGAAGCTACAAAACTGTCCTCCAGAACTCCTCAAGTTCTGTTTTTACACAGAACTTAGAACGAGGGTGGAAAGTTTATTTCATCCTAGATATAAAACAAGGACAAGCTGAACTCAGAGGGAGAATGTTGGATTTGACTTGTGACATGCTTACCAACAATCTCAGTATCCTTTACCATTTTGTGGGCTGTTACTAACCATTGTTCTACTCTTGATTTTTGGCCATGCTTATTCAAAATGCTTTGCACAATTTGTGTCTGCTAGACTCCATTAATTCCAGCTCAAGCTGGTGTTCGATGTAATTATCAATCTGTTCCAAAAGGAGAGTTCATGCTATGTTCTTGCCAATTGTTCAAAGTTTCCAAGGATTTCTATTTCCCTAGTAGGTGAAAGTAATAGCTTCAACCCAGCCATAAAGCCATCAGTCCTAGAAGTTACAACTTCACCACACAGAACACCTTAGAATTATAGGGGATGAAACCCTTAAAGGGAGAAGAAAATGAGTAGAGACACTTCTGAAGGCTAGACACATAGGTTCTCACACCCTTAAGTATAGAAGCTGCTAACCATTTGCTTTCTCCTTTTTGTTGATATTAGATGGACAATGCCTGTCCTTTCTCCTCTCATCTTATTTACCAGCAAAGAATTCACCAGACATAAGACAATGCCAAGAATTCTCCAGAAACAAACTGGCCACTATGTGTATCTTGCATGGAAAACCCCCCCTTAAACCATGCAGAAGAGAGTTCTTAAAAATCAAAGCAGATCCCAAGAACTAAAATCTAACATTCTTATTATTAGCATCCGAGCTCTCCCTAAGATACAAGTATACTGCTTGCTTTCTTCCAGTGTCAAACAGTCTGAGTTTTGCCAACCACTGTGTTGTATTTCATCTGTTTGATGAAAACAGGCAGCACCACCTTCAACAGACTGCCCTTTGGCTTGATCAAAAGTTGGCAGTATGCTTTCAAGAACTCTACACAGGCTGGTAGGTGTCATCCAAGACCTTGATCTGAAAGAACCATTGGTTCATCCGTATGCTTATGCTCACTCTGATGTCACCAAATATAACATTTTTAGTTTTTCATTCTTGTAAGAATTTTAACATTTTCAAATTAGTGTCTCAGAACTGATCCTTTTGATGTAGCACTTTTTATCTAAGATGCTGTACTTTAAAATTAATCATTTCTCAGAATATAAAAAAGCCTAATATGTAGCATCTCTTGCTATTCATTTACATTTGTACACATGACTTGTGGTTGTCAAGTGTATCTCTTCTTTTCTGAGAACTCAGAATGTCTCAGCTTCGCTGCCATCCCACTTGTGTGTGCCCAAGGTACAACTGCATCTTGTGACAATTTCTTTCCTATATCCTGATCAAGTAAGGATCGAGTGTCGCATTGTACAGTTTGATTATAAAACTGTTCTTCATTTTATAAATATTATATTTTATAAGAATAATAAAATTATACTAAGAGTCATCACATTAAATAGCTCAATATAGTTTTAAAATTACCAGTGTAAATACTTACTTAATTGTAAAACTTAGGTTAGCCAGAAATTTCAACTTGGGCATTTCTTTTTCATATTCAAGTCTAGCTGATGAAGTATTGGATATTTTCAGATCGCTTCTAGTAGATAAATAAAGCTTCGTGTGTGTGTGTGTGTGTGTGTGTGTGTGTGTGTGTGTGTGTGTTTTCAACAACTGTAGAATCTGCTTTTAACATGTAGATTCTCTGATAGGTCCAGGGTGATTCAATATCCTATGATTACTGCTAAATAAACACTTGGTGAGCATAAGGAGTCCAGAGAAAACAAAGAATGCTGTTTGTAGGAATTATTAAAAACAAGCTATTTAGGTGGCATTGGTGATAGTCACTCCTGTCTACTAGAAAGCCCCCAGCATGAAGACAAAGAGTCATCCCAGGTACATATGTCCTTACACAAAACTGCAACACAAGCTTTCTCCATGGAGGGCAATGGGAATGCCCGGATTCAGCCCTCCCAGCTGACTGTGTGTACCATCTCTTAGGGCCCACCACTTAAGTGCATCATGTTTCGTTTCTCCCATCTTCCAAATGGGGATAATAGTACTTGCTCCACCTACTTCACAGGATTGTTGGAAGGGTCAAATGAGAAAATGTATGTGAAAGCTCTTTGAAAAATTAAAAGTGCTGCCCAATTGTAAAGGGATCAATAGTAGCAGAAGGAGGGGTGAATCAGGGCTGTTTGCTGGTAATGGAGAGCTTGACAGAAGGGTAAATTCTGAGCAGAGGTCTGAGGGAGACTGCAGAGGTACACTGGCTGTTATTCTAGTAAGGAAGTCACCGTCACAAGGGGACTCAGAACAAAGCCAGAAAGAATCTGCCCAAGTGCATATGTCTATATGCAAAAAGCCAACACAAGCTTTCTTGGTGGAGGGCTTGCCCAGGAGAATTTATGAAATATTCAACCTCTGACATACACAGTCATAGAAAGGAGCATTAAAAAGCAAGGGATCCTTCCCTCCCTCCAGAAATCTCTATTGAGACTTTTGAGGAATTACCTTTCAAAACACTTTCTTTTTATTTTTATATCAAAATTATTTTTAAACTTGTTATTCCTTTTATTCTTTCCAGTTCCCCCTCCCATCTCCTCTCTCATCCTGGATCTACTACCCTCTCCACTTCACATCAGAAAAAAGTAGGCCTTCAAGCAACAACAACCAAATATGACAAAACAAAGTACAATAAGACAAGGCAAAACCCTGACACCAAAGCTAGACACAGTAACCCAACAGGGAAAGAGTCCCAAGAAGAGACAAAGGAGTCAGAGACTCACCTGCTCCCACAGTTAGGAGCCCTAGAGAAACAACAAACCGATAGCCACAACATCTATACAGAGGACCTGATGCAGACTCATGCAAGCCCCATGCTTGTCACTTCAGTCTCTGTGAGCCCAGATGAGCCCTGCTTAGCTGATGCAACAGGCTGTGTCCTCCTGGTGTCCTCCATTCCTTCTGACTCCTACAATCTCTTCACCCACCTCTTCTTTGGGATTTCTTGAACTCCAAGGGGAAAGGCCTGATAGATACCTCCAATTTAGACCCTCTCCCCCTATGATATCTGGCTGTGGGTCTCTGTATTCATTCCCATATGCTGCCAGAAGAAGCAACTCTGGAAAAGGAACAAATCTATGAGTATTGCAGAATATTAAAGAAATCATTACATTGATTTTTACTTAATTATTTTCAGACCAGTTGTGTTTGGTTCTACCCTATGTCTCTGGTTATCCAGTCTCCTGTTCCTGGCCACCTTAACAGTGTCAGGCATGGGCTCCCTCTTGTGGAATAGATCTCAAGTCAAATCAGACATTTGTTGGCCACTCTTGCAAGTTCTGCACCACCATTACCCAAGCACATCTTTCAGGCAGGACACATTATAAGTAGATTTTGAGGCTGCATTTTAGTGTTCATGTTTCTCTTTTAGTAACCTGCAGAATCCCTTCCCCCATACTAAAGTGACATGAATTTTGGAGTGAAGGCTCTATGAAGGCTCCAGCTCAACCTCTCCATGTTCAATGAGCTGTATGGATGTTGTCCTCAGCAATGGAACCTGGAGAGCAACCCTCTGTCCTAGCATCAGTCTGGATTTTGGGGGGATCACCACATGACCCTTTCACCAACAACTCAACCAAATGCAACCTAGTCCTGCCACTGGAAGGCTTACCTGGCTACAAAAGATGGCTGGTTCAGACTCTATATCCCCCATTACTAGTAATTTTCACTAGAATATCATAGATTTCAGGAAGTTTCCTTTGTGTTAGATTTCCACACTACTACCCCAATGCTTCCCAATTACATCAGTCTTTCCCTGAATTCCCTCCCTCAATGCTATTGCCCTACTCCCTACCTGATTCTCCTATTCCCATCTTCACAAGCTCCCATTTCACCTATAAAATCTATTTTCTTCTCCTAGGGAGATGAGTATATCCTCTGTAGTCCCTTCCTCTATAGTTAGCCTCCCTAAGTCTATGAATTATTAGTTAGTTATAATTGTCTTAGTTAGGATTTTACTACTGTGAACAGACATCATGATCAAGGCAGCTCTTATAAGGACATTTAATTGGGGCTGGCTTACAGGTTCAGAAGTTCAACCCATTATCATGAAGGCAGGAACAGGGCAACATCCAGGCAGGCATGGTGCAGGAGGAGCTACGAGTTCTACATCTTCATCTGAAGGTCGAGAGAAGACTGGCATCCTCAGGCAGCTGTCAAAGGAAGCTGTTAAAGCCCACCCCCACAGTGACACACTTCCTCCAGTAAGGCCAGACCTGCTCCAACAAGCCCACATCTCCAAATAGTTCCAATCTCTGGGCCAAGCATAGTCAAACCACCACAGTTATTATATACTATATTATAGGTTGGTTTTCATTTATTTAATACCTAATATCTACATATAAGTGGGTGTATACCATATTTATCTTTCTGGGTTACATCTGGGTTACTTATGGGTCTGGGTTACATCACTCAGGATGATTTGTTGTAGTTCCATCCATTTGCCTGGAAATTTCATGATGTCATTTTTTTAGCAGCTGAAAAATAATTCATCGCATAAATGTATCACATTTTGTTTATCCATTCTTCTGTTGAGGGACACCTGTTGTTTCCAGTTGCTGACTATTATGAATAAATCTTCAAGGCACATGCTTGAGCAAGAGTTCTTGTGGTAGGATGGGTGTCTTTTGAGCATATGCCCAAGAGTGGTATAGCTAGGTTTTGAGGTAGATCTATCTACAGTTTTCTGAGGAACCAACATATTGATTTCCACAGTGGCTGTACAAGTTTCCACTCCCACTCTCAGTGCAGGAGTTTCCCCCTTGTTTCACATCCTCCCCAGCATGAACTGTCACTTGTGTTATTGATCTTGGCCATTCTGACTGGGGTAAAATGGAATCTCAAAGTAGTTTTGATTTACATTTCCCGGATGGCTCAGAATGCTGAACATTTCTTTAAGTGATCCTCAGCCATTTGAGATTCATTTGTTGAGAATTCTCTATTTAGATCTGTACCCCATTTTTAATTGTATTATTAGTTTTTTTCTATCTTTTCTAAGTTCTACATATTTTGGATGCTAGTCTTCTACCGATGTGGAGTTGGTAAAAAAGAAAACTTTTTCCTTTTATAAGGCTGCCACCTTGTCCAGTTGACAGTGTACTTTGCCTTCCAGAAGCTTTTCAGTTTCATAAAGCCCAATTTATTAATTCTTGATGATCCTAGTGCCTGTGCTATCAGTGTTCTGTTCAGAGAGTTGTTCCCTGAACACACATTAAATGATATTCCCCACTTTCTGTCCCTACATTTAGTATATCAGGTGTTGTGTTAAAGTCTTTGATCTACTTGGACTTGAGTTTTATGCAGAGTGATAAATATGAGTTTATTTTCGTCTTTCTGCTTGTAAACATTCACTTCGACCAACACCATTTGGTGAAAATGCTGTTGTTTCCCAGTATGTTTTTCTGACTTCCTTTTCAAGAGCCAAGTGTCCATAGGTGTGTGGATTTATGTCTGGGTCTTCAGTTCAATTTGACTGGTTGACATGTCTGTTTTTATCCCAATACAAAACACTTTCAATATCTCTCAGCAAATATTGTCATGAATGCAGTACCAATGACAGCACACACTTCCAGGCACTCACCATGTCTTCACCAGGATTAACTTGTGATGACATCATGAGTTTGTTCCCAGAATAGCAAAGGAAATTTAACCTTTTGTCTTTGCTACTTTTGAGAATTTGCATTCTTAAGACCAGGAATTTTGGTGTGGGGTTGTCATGGGTACATAAGACTTTAAGCTTTAAAAAGCCCCAATGTTTAGTCCAGTTCTCTGCTCTCACTGTCCTGAAATGAGTAGTGATTTCTGAACAAATGGTCCCGCATGTTTATTATACTCAGGGCTCAGCACTCTAGGTTGTGATTTTCTTCTCTCCTTAGCAGTGCTCCACTGTTGACCCTCCTAGCAGCCTTTCTTTACTTGTTGCCTTCTAGAAAAGCATTTCATGATAATGGGTGCCATCCATTGCTCTCAGCTGACTACACATTCATGACCTGAGACACTTTATTTAAATGATATTAATATCTGAGGCCCAGTGCAATCTTGTTTTCTTCAGTAGTAGGAATTGGAACTCAGCATCTCATGGCTGCTAGGAAAATGATTTACCATTGAACCACAGCCCCAGACTTTTTTTTTTTTTTCGTTTTTGCCTTTGTTTTTCAGGCAAGGACAGCTTCTTGATAAGTTGCTACACTTCCCAGGTTGGTTTGAACCCTTATTTCAGTCTTTTAATTAGGATGAGATTGTCTGTGCCACTAGACTTGATAGACCTGGCTTTCTTTATACTCCTCTCTAGTGGAGATTGCATATTCTTGCCCTAGCTAGGTGCTACAGCATTTGGTTTTGTTTTGTTTTGGTTTGGTTTTGGTTTTTTTTAAACTTGAATTAGTTTATTGAGCTTTGTTTATATTTCCTGAAATGAACATAGATACATATTATAACTGGAAATCAATAAACATTTATTTAAATGGGACAGGAATTTTTTTTTTATTTTCTATATTTTTTTTATTTACATTCCGAATGATTACCCCTGTCCCGTTTCCTCCCTCCCCGAAAGTCCCATAAGCCCTCTTCCCTCCCCCTGTTCCCCATTCAACCCCCTCTCGCTTCTCTGTTCTGATATTCCCCTACATCCAGTCTTTCTAGGACCAGGGGTCTCTCCTTCCATGTTCTTGGAAATCTATTGATATGTGAATAGTGTCTTGGGTATTCCGAGATTCTGGGTTAATATCCACTTATCAGTGACTGCATACCATGTGTGTTCTTTTGTGATTGGGTTACCTTACTAAGGATGATATTTTCCAGTTCTGACCATTTGCC
The DNA here is from genome assembly GCA_036184795.1 of Tokudaia tokunoshimensis. Lineage (NCBI taxonomy): Eukaryota > Metazoa > Chordata > Mammalia > Rodentia > Muridae > Tokudaia > Tokudaia tokunoshimensis. Next base: position 45,505,859 of record BTHU01000022.1, read on the forward strand.
TAGGAATTTCGTGAATTCATTGTTTTTAATTGCAGAGTAGTATTCCATTGTGTAAATATACCACATCTTCTGAATCCATTCCTCCATTGAGGGACATCTGGGTTCTTTCCAGCTTCTGGCTATTGTAAATAAGGCTGCTATGAACATAGTGGAACATGTGTCCTTATTGCATGCAGGGGAAGCCTCTAGGTATATGCCCAGGAGTAGTATAACAGTATCCTCTAGGAGTGTCATGCCCAGTTTTCTGAGGAACCACCAGACTGCTTTCCAGAGTGGTTGTACCAGCTTGCAATTCCACCAGCAGTGGAGGAGTGTTCCTCTTTCTCCACATCCTTCCAACAACTGCTGTCTCCTGTGTTTTTGATTTTAGCCATTCTGACTGGTGTGAGGTGGAATCTCAGGGTTGTTTTGATTTACATTTCCCTAATGACTAAGGATGTTGAACATTTCTTTAGGTGCTTCTCAGCCATTAGATATTCTTCAGGTGAGAACTCTTTGTTTAGCTCTGTACCCCATTTTTTAATAGGGTTATTTGGCTCTCTGGAGTCTAACTTCTTGAGTTCTTTGTATATATTGGATATTAGCCCTCTGTCGGATGTAGGGTTGGTAAAGATCTTTTCCCAGTTTGTTGGTTGCCACTTTGTCCTTTTCACAGTGTCCTTTGCCTTACAGAAACTTTGTAATTTAATGAGGTCCCATTTGTCAATTCCTGACCTTAGAGCACAAGCTATTGGTGTTCTATTCAGGAAAATTTCCCCTGTGTCCATATGTTCAAGGTTCTTCCCTAGTTTCCTTTCTATTAGTTTCAGTGTGTCTGGTTTTATGTGGAGGTCCTTATCCACTTGAAATTGAGCTTAGTACAAGGAAATAAGAATGGATCAATTTGCATTCTTCTGCATGTTGACCTCCAGCTGAACCAGCACCATTTGTTGAAAAGGCTATCTTTTTTCCACTGGATGGTTTTAGCTCCTTTGTCAAAGATCAAGTGACCATAGGAGTGTGGATTCATTTCTGGGTCTTCAATTCTGTTCCATTGATCTACATGCCTGTCACTGTACCAATACCATGCAGTTTTTAACACTATTGTTCTGCAGTACAGCTTGAGATCCGGGATACTGATTCCCCCAGAAGTTCTTTTACTGTTGAGAATAGTTTTAGCTATCCTGGGTTTTCTGTTATTTCAGATAAATTTTTGAATTGCTCTTTCTAACTCTATGAAGAATTGAGTTGGGATTTTGATGGGGATTGCATTGAATCTGTATATTACTTTTGGCAAGATGGTCATTTTTACTATATTAATCCTGCCAATCCATGAGCTTGGAAGATTTTTCCATCTTCTGAGGTCTTCTTCAATTTCGTTCTTCAGAGGCTTGAAGTTCTTGTCATACAGATCTTTCATTTGTTTGGTTAGAGTCACACCAAGATACTTTATATTGTTTGTGGCTATCGTGAAGGGTATCATTTCTCTTATTTCTTTCTCACCCTGCTTATCCTTTGAGTATAGTAAGGCTACTGATTTGCTTGAGTTGATTTTATATCTGGCCACTTTGCTGAAGTTGTTTATCTGCTGTAGGAGTTCTCTGGTGGAGTTCTTTGGGTCACTTAAGTATACTACTATATTGTCTGCAAATAGTGATAGTTTGACTTCTTCCTTTCCAATTTGTATCCCTCTGACCTCCTTTTGTTGTCTAATTGCTCTAGCTAGAACTTCAAGTGCTATATTGAAAAGATATGGGGAGAGAGGGCAGCCTTGTCTAGTCCCTGATTTTAGTAAGATTGCTCCAAGTTTCTCTCCATTTAGATTGATGTTGGCTACCAGTTTGCTGTAAATTGCTTTTTACTATGTTTAGATATGGGCCTCAAATTTCTGATCTCTCCAAGACCTTTAACATGAAAGAATGCTGAATTTTGTCTAATGCTTTTTCAGCATCTAATGAAATGACCATGGGTTTTTTTTTCTTTGATATTGTTTATGTAGTGGATTAAATTGATGGACTTCCTTATATTGAACCATCCCTGCATCCCTGGGATGAAGACTATTTGATCGTGGTGAATGATCATTTTGATGTGTTCTTGGATTCGGTTGGCAAGGATTTTATTGAGTATTTTTGCATCAATATTCATAAGAGAGATTGGTCTGAGATTCTCTCTCTTTGTCAAATTTGTGTGATTTTGATATCAGCGTAATTGTGGCTTCATAGAACGAGTTGGGTAGTGTTCCTTCTGTTTCTATTTTGTAGAATAGTTGAAGAGTATTGGTGCTAGGTGTTCTTTGAAGGTCTGATAGAATTCTGCACTAAAACCGTCTGGACCTGTGCGTTTTTTGGTTGGAAGACTTCCAATGACCACTTCTATTTCTTCAAGGGTTATACGATGGTTTAGATGGTCTATTTGATCCTGATTTAATTTTGGTATTTGGTATCTGTCTAGGAAATTGTCCATTTCCTCAAGATTTTCTAGTTGTGTTGAATACAGGCTTTTGTAGTAGAATCTGATGATTTTTTGAATTTCCTCAGTTTCTGTTGATATCTCTCCCATTTCGTTTCTGATTTTGCTAATTTGGATACTGTCTTTGTGCCCTCTGGCTAGTCTGGCTAAGGGCTTATCTATCTTGATGATTTTCTCAAAGAACCAACTCCTAGTTTTGTTGATTCTTTGTATGGTTTTATTTGTTTCTACTTGATTGATTTCAGCCCTAAGTTTGATGATTTCCTGCCTTCTACTCCCCTTGGGTGTATTTGCTTCTTTTTGTTCCAGGGCTTTCAGGTGTGCCATTAAGCTGCTAGTGTATGCTGTCTCCCATTTCTTTTTGGAGGCACTCAGGGCTATGAATTTTCCTCTTAGCACCACTTTCATTGTGTCCCTTAAATTAGGGTATGTTGTGCCTTCATTTTCATTAATTTTTAAAAAGGCTTTGATTTCTTTATTTCTTCCTCGACCAAGGTATCATTGAGTAGAGCATTGTTCAGCTTCCTCGTGTATGTGGGCTTTCTGTTGTTTTTGTTGTTATTGAAGACCACCCTTATTCCATAGTGATCTTATAGGAGGCATGGGATTAGTTCGATCTTCTTATATCTGTTGAGGTCTGTTTTATGACCAATTATATGGTCGATTTTGGAGAAGGTACCATGAGGTGCTGAGAGAAGGTGTATTCTTTAGCTCTAGGATGAAATGTTCTATATATATCTGTTAGTTCCATTTGGTCCAAGGCTTCAGTTAGATTCACCGTGTCCCTGTTTAGTTTCTGCTTTCCTGAACGATCCATTTCAGAGAGTGGGATGTTGAAGTTACCCACTATTATTATGTGAGGTGCGATGTGTGCTTTGAGCTTTAGTAAAGTTTCTTTTACGAATGAGGGTACCCTTGCATTTGGAGCATAGATGTTCAGAATTGAGAGTTCTTCTTGGTGGATTTTTCCTTTGACCAGTATGTAATATCCTTCCGTGTCTTTTTTGATGACTTTAGGTTGAAAGTCAATTTTATCTGATATTAGGATGGCTACTCCTGCTCGTTTCCTGGCACCATTTGCTTGTAAGATTGTTTTTCAACCTTTTACTCTGAGGTAGTGTTTGTCTTTGTCACTGAGGTCCCTTTCCTGCACGCAACAAAATGCTGGGTCCTGTTTACGTATCCAGTCTGTTAGTCTGTGTCTTTTTATTGTGTAATTGAGACCATTGTTATTAAGAGAGATTAAGGCATAGTGATTATTGCCACCTGGTATTCTTGACGCTATCTTTATGTTTGAAGTGGTTATCTACTTTTGAGTTTGATGAAAGAAGGTTACTATCTTGTTTTTTCCAGGGTGTAGTTTCTCTCCTTGTAAAAATATGGAATGCTTCACGAATTTGTGTGTCATCCTTGCGCAGGGGCCATGCTAATCTTCTCTGTATCATTCCAATTTTAGTATATCTGCTGCTGAAGCGAGCACGTGCTACAGCATTTTGAAAGTCCCATCGGTATCATTCCTCAGGTATTCCTATCATGCTATTTCTTCATTGTTTTGTAGACTGAGACATGCTGTTTAAGGAGACATCACTCATCTCCCTACACAAACTCTTTAAATCTTACAGTCTGGAGCCTCAGAAACTCCATGATCTCAACCAACAAATTATGTGTTCACAGAGAGCCCTGGTTCCCACCCATTTCAGTAGCTGTCTCAGATAGCATCCATCCCTCCTCTCAAATTCAGGTCATTTTTATGTCTCTCACAGCAGATGAGCTAGTATCTTCTTCCTGTAGAAAATTGAAGTCGATTGGTTTCTTCTCTGTCAGCCTCCTCCATGTACTTCATTCTCCTTTCTTCTGGTCACCATAGATGCCATTCCCTTCCTCCTCTTCCAAAACAGCTGAGCCCCTGCCTCACACCTCCTTTAAGAATCTCACTTCAGTAGGAATAACAGCTTTCTTAGTAATATTTTTCATTTTTCTTTTCTCATTATCTCTTTTGACTCAGATTATAACACCTTAAATACAGCAAACTATATTCCACGCTGACCGTTTCCTGCTGTATAATCCAGATTTCAAACATTCTGACTTCGACTTATACTACACACATACATTTCACACCAGAGCTCATCACACCCACTAACATAACAAAGCTAACATGGTAGGAAATAATGTGTGCCTGTAATATGCCACAAAGGACTTTCTTACTTCTTATCTGATTTTACTTCATTCTACTGTAGCTCTGTATTGTGTTTTACCCAATATATGTTGTGCTCACAAACTCTATTTTACATCCAACAAATAGCCTCTTATCTGCTGTTTGAAAACTACTCATCTAAACTTCCCTGTTTGTTTAAATACACTATAAATTCCACTACTCAATAAATTGTACAGTGTTCCTTTTTCCAATAAAACTATTCATGCTAGATTCTTCTGAGCTTGAAGCCCTGTGCACTTGCATTGCTCACCTTCTGTGGACCAGCTTTAACCCAAGAAGGAAAAACTCAAAAGAGTAGCAAAAGTACAAGACCTGAGTTTTGTATGATCCTAGGATCAAGTCTGGAACAGACACAAGCTAATCTCTATGAACTTCAGGGCCTATGTGAAAAAGTCTTTAGGAACCACATATGTTCATGTAAAAATTTACCCAGCCAAATAATAGTATAAGTATCTAAAGTGTATTAGCAAATAAACACAGCTAATGGAAATATTTCTCTTTCCCTTATTTGACACTTGTAAAGCTATTGAAACAATAAATTCTACTGTCCTACAAAACTGCACCTTCCAAAGCCACCAAATGATTGTGACTTCCATATTCTTATTTAACCTCATAGTTGCTCCTTTGTGAGTCTACTGTAAATGGTGGTCTTTTTCCAGAATTGCATCCTTAAGTCATAGTCCTAATAACTGTTCCTAGGATATACCTACTCTCCGATGTTTTCAAAGAATTACTTGATTTGATTTTATGTGCATGAGTGTTTGCCTGCATGTATCCATGTGTACCTATGAAGGTCAGAAGAGGGCATTAGATTCCCTGGAACTGGGTTTACAGATAGTTGTGAACCAACGTGGATACTAGGAACTGAACTTAGGTCCTCTGTAAACACCCAGTGCTCTTAACCACTCAGCCATCTCTCCAGTCTCATCCACTCTATAATAGTAAGTGTAACATATTAATTGGTTGTCATTGAGTCTTCCTATCCATTTATCCCTTCTTTGAGGGTCTGGTGGTATCAACTCCTTCAGAGTCTCTTAGATAGTTCATACTGATTATGTATAAGCCTGAATCTTTTATTCCAGCCAAAGAAATTAAAATTGTTAAGTTGGCATAAGTCAATATGTCCTCCAGAAAAAAAGGTTGTACATTTTCTCAGGTTTGATGGTCCCATGACTTCTTACAGACCACCTTCTGCTGGAGCTTCCACTTGCCAAAGAATGGATTTTCAGTTTACATTACTATTCATGCTTCACAATTGTAACAGTCTTATAATTATTTATCATAATTCAGAATGTGCTATTAAATCTGAGTTATGATTTCATGTTCCAAGTCACAGGAAAAATATTACCATACTTGGACAAACCATAAAACTACACAGAATACAGCATTGCAACCATCTGATTAAAGATGATAACTGTTTCAGATAACATCTACATTCCACATCAAGTCTTGAAAATGCTAGGGGTCTTTTCTTGGGAATAGTCTTTGTTTTCATAGGACCAAATCAAAGTTTATAGTCCATGGGAGAGGACAAGCAGCTCTATGCAAATAGACCAATACATTATTGGCAAAGAAATAGAAACATCATGAAACTTACAGTAATCTAACTTCTTAATTTTTCATTTTCTCTGTTATGGTTATCTTTCCCCCTTCAGGTGCAAAAACATTTGGAACGATGCCAGTTTTCTTAATTGGCTTTTTTAATAAGTGGAAAAACATTTTTTAAAAAGCCCTTTCAGGTTTTTGTAGTGAGCTCAACAAGGGCCACATCAATTAAGCAGATTACTTTAACCAGAAAAAAAAAAATGCCTGACAAATCTCGCCGCTCTTACCCCATGTCAAGGATAGCATATGCCAAGCTTGTGCAGAGCAGAGCTTCCCAGACGAGGCTTAGCAATGTCTCAGCACTGAGGACTGACAAGGGGGATGCACACACTGTCTCTGCCATGTGCCACTCTACCGTAGCTGCCCACTGTGACAGCACCAAGGTGATGGTGCAACATTACCTGAGACACTCACCAAAGGCATGGCTGTCATTCAGTCTTCCTCTCTTTAATGGGCCATCGTGGAAACTATTTGCTGGACATTAAACAAGGCATTTCTCCCTCCCCTTTATTTTCTTAAATTGGCAACGCCAGACAAATGGAAACTTTCGTGACTTCTTTTTCCCCTTTGTTTCCACCTCCTCTCACCCAGCATGTAATAAACCCTAGTACAAGAGCTGTATTTTCTCCTGAGCTGTAATATGTAACCAGAACAAACAGAGGACACGGGAAAGGTGGAGAAAAGTTAGATATATAAGCAAGAAAAAGTGAGTTATTGATTTTATTGACCGGTCTGTTAACTTCTGACATTGCAATAAAGTCTTATTTATTTGTATACAGAAGACTCAATTACATAGATACATATCATTTTAACAACTGGGTTATTTACAGGAGAATTGCAGCTTCATAAATAATACAGACTTGGAATTTCTCAAGCTGATGTTTATCCATTGTTACCTAAGGAAGTGATGGTTCTGAGGCACCTCAGTGCAGTCATTAGGGAGCACCACAACAGTGTGGAGGAGGGGATCGCCCTGCAAATAATCCCAACCTAATCACACCCAGGTGGAAGCTGCTGAACTACTCTCTCCTGCTACAGCATGACAGCCAGCAAGCAGTCAGTAGCAGAAGGAGGCGAAGGCCCCGTCTCTCAATTCCACTTTGATTGTCCATTCCTACAGGACTGTATTTCAGATTTGTGTGTGTATGAAAGGGTTCCTGTGTGTGTGTGTGTGTGTCTGTGTGTGTGTGTGTGTGTGTGTGTTTGTATGTGTGTGTGTGTGTGTTTATGTGTGCCCGATCACAACCTTTGATGTTGTTCCTCGGCAACCATCTGCCTTGTTATTTGAGACAGGGTTTCTCACTAGGTCCTGGAGTATGGCAATTAGCCTAGGCTGGCCAGATATCTACTTGTATCCACTTTCACATGTGTTCCCGGGATAAAACTCAGGTCCTCCTGTTTCACAGCAAGCACTCTAGCAACCAACTCATCTGCCAACACTTTTGTTTAAACAGAATTTTAAGAGTAAGTTCAAGAATTTCCAAAATTGTCTTTTCATAAGATGAAGCAGGTAAGCAAATTGCTTTAAAAGATAGCTTACATGAAGTGGGGGAGGGGCAGGCTTTTAAATTAGATAACTTGTTAACCCCCATCTAAGCTGTCCCTATTCAGAGTAGCATACACAAGGTTTGTGGAAATGGAAAGGGCCATCTTGGTCCTATCCTGTTTTGTATGTTCTCTGGAGAATACCTGGGATCGATTCTGTGATTTCCATTCTTTGCTTGACTGCTAGTTCAGTGTGTACCCTGGCCAGGCTGTCCACCCTATACACTTGGCAGCCATGTCTACTGTTCATTCAGAAATTATTTGCTGAGAATGAATGAATTCATGGAGTAGTTGAGAAGTGTGATATGAGAAGTGTTTGTGTGTCACTAATATCTTGCACAACACCTTTCACCTAGTGAGAACTGAAAAAATTCATCAAATGGGTGAACAAATGACTGAATGAACTATTTTCAGTGGAAGAAGTTTACAGTTGGTAATAGATTTGGGACTCAGAAGCTTTAAGAATAGCCCCTGCAGGACCAGGCAAGTACATGCAGGTAATTGGCAGTGGTGAGAAATTAGAAACAAAACCAGACTGGGCTCAGAGAATCGCCTGTTGCTCAGTATCCAAGAGCTCCCGTACCCAGCCTTGTTTATGAAGGGGGTCCTTGTTTTAGAATCCATCCCCAATCCATCCATGCTTGTGTTGCCCACAGACCTGAGTTCTGGGGACTTGCTGCAGCTCCACCTCAGCCCATTCGCAGATTCCTCAGCACCAGTTGATGAATTTTTGGCCAAAGTCAACACCGCTAGTTGTTTTCTTGAACATTCTTGCTTCCACATTAAAAACACAGGCTCTCTCATTCACATAGGAGCAGGTCTGCCTCCCCTTGCCTCTATTATTTACCCCTGTGCTGAAGCTTTGAGGCGTCCAGTTGTCTCCCATCCATAGAGATCTCCTGAGTTGCTGGGCAGGGGGACTTCCGGGTTCTCTCCATCCGCCAATGTCTTCATAGGACTTAGCTGCAGGCTCTGGTTTATCCACTCCCAAGTCTTGACAATGCTTGAGCCTCAGGCAGATCAAACAGCAAGTAGCAGGTTACTGGGCCTACACCCTTCTGGAGGCTGGGCGCCTGTAACCTCTTCTCTGTACTACGCGAAGTGGTCACTATCTCCCTCCACAGATCAACTTAAAAAAAGCTCACATTTACTGAGTGTTTCATCTGTGCCAAAAATCAGTCCCCATGTGGTTTATTCATATGGATTAGTGGACTTAATCCTTGCCCTAGAAGGCAGGTACTGCTTTTATTTTAGTTTCACAGATGACAAAACTGAGCTGGAAAGATTAAACAACTTGCTTGAGATCACACACCCGGTAAATCGCTGAGAGGGGGCAGTCCCCCTTTAGAGTGTTCTCCTCCTCGGGGGGACGCTAATGCTCTTGTAGACCCTTGCCTGGACTGACTTTTGTTACCACGGCAGTCTCAAACAAGGAGCATCTTTGCCTGCCTGTTCCTCCTAAACCCTTATAGCTTTTACCACAGGAGATAGGGGATGAAGGTGAGGCATCGGGGACACCTCACTCTGTGGCAGTGTTGACAGGCCATCTTGTCATTCACATGCTGGATGGGCGGGAAACCGAATGGAGAAAGGCACACGCCGATGAAATGTGTGGGTGCCCATGAGAATCCTCTGAGGCAAGTCATGAGTAACGCCGAGTGGGAGGACGGACGGAGGACCGCTACTGAGAGAGGGACCAGGGACCACGGCAGAGATGATTTAGACGTTTGCTAACAGAGCATGGCCAGATGAGTTGGTGAAGAGGCACAGTGAATTGAGGAAGAACAGACACTCTTCAGAGGAGCCCTATGGGATATCCGCCAGTGAAAGCACTGAGCAGGAACTCCAAGAACTTCAGACTAACCGTCAGAGATCTCTCCTTTGTCCAGGCTACTTGAATTTCTTCCCCCAAACCCTCCTTCATTTCTGGGTATTGGCTTGCTATTTGTTTGACTTTACAGAGCCCTCTAAACTTTAGAGGAACAATTCTCTCATTAATAAAAAAATCCCCTGTGGCCACAGTATAATGCCTGTCTCTTTCTTTACCAAAATCTTGTGTGACGGGACAGTGTCCAGTTGCTATAACAACACTCCCGTAACTCTTAGAGAGCATTTGCCGCATTAGAGTGGGGCATTGTGCTAAGCTTTTGCCGGTTATCATTTTAAATCTCCCAACTACACTGTGCATACTATCATCACTCCACTTTACAGCTGAATAAACTTAATATTGGGTTAATTAACTTACCTAAATGTCCACAGGCAATTTGCCTTGGTATTGAACTTGGGACTCACATCCTGCGCCCCAAGCCAGTTTTAGCCATTTGTCCACAATAAGCCAAAAAAAAAAAAAAAAAGCAGAAAGCAGAAAAAGAGATTAGTTTGGTGTGGCAAATTGGGAAGAGAGATAGAGAAATTCAGTGTCAGTGAACAACCAACTTCCTCTTTGAGCTCTGGAGTCAAACTGAAGTATACAGGGTCAGGGATGTGCATGTCTAAGCCGTCCATATCAAATTGTGGTCCCACCCACCATTGATTGGGCTTCAGTCTCATGCTGTAAAGCGGTCTGACATATTGTTAGAATTGTGTGACATCTCTTTTTGGGAGACAAGTTTCCTCTTTGATGGGTGCCTTTTCCTTCTCCAACATGAAATTTCTGGGGAGACCCCAATTTCTTTGAGGCTTATTTATTTCAATAATCTGGTAGGTTGACAGACACAAGTATCTCTTTAAAATATCTTTATTTCTACCAGGCCAGTTACAAGGTAAAATATAGATAAAAGCATAAAACAGTTCAACTCTACCCTATGTCATGGGGGGGGGCAGGTATATGCTATAGTGTTCAAGTATAATTTGAAGAAGTTGGTCTCTCTTCCTTTGTGGGTCAAAGCTGGTGATACGTGGTTTTATCTGATAAGCCATCTCACAGGGCTCTCTTAAGATAATGGTGATGATGATGATGATTGTGTATGAGAGGGAGTACAGTAATGATATTGCTGACATGATACTAGGTGGTATTATGAATAATATAATAAAATATTAAAAATATTAAAAAGAACATATCCATAGGCGCCTGGAATTGTCCAGAGCAGAGAGAAAGAGAAAAACAGACTGGACATGGCCAGAGTTTTCTGTGAGACATGTGAGAGAACATAGCAGGGAGGATAATGGCAACAGCAAGAGACAGAGAACAAAGCATAGGAAGAGAGCGAAAGGATAGCAATAAAGAGTGACCAGTCAACAAACCAGGCTTATACGGAGTGCCCGGGGTGCCTGGGGGAAGAAAGAGTCAGGAGGCTAGAAAGCATGGACTTTGATAGACATCACAGGTATCCATATATCCCTTCTGTCAGAGGTAAGAGAAATGACTCCTTTAGATGAATGGGAACCTGTCTCACAAGTCCAAGGAATGTTGGCTTAACTGTAGATATCCTTCTATAGACAGGATTTAGCATCCCAAGTACTAAGATTTCAAGTTTATGCCATGTCTAGCTTTAGGCTGGGTTTTAATGACACCTACTGTCTATTTTGAGGTTCTAGTTACAGGTCATGTGGATGATTTCCCTTAAGATGGCAGAATCTGACTTTCTGAAGTCTCCGTACACTGAGCTTCCTCCACGGCTTTTGTTTAGAACCCCTTCCCCACCCCACCCCCCGAAAGTCTGGTCTTCTCATCTAAAGATTCTGTTACAACAGCATGACCTGTTGGCCAGAATGTCATATAGCCCCACACAGTCCCACCCTGCTCTTGACTGAAAGGAGACCCTCCAGGAGATGCTCTTTACCCATGAATGCTTCTTGTTGGACAAAATTTGCACAGAGAGGATCATCCATATCTTTTGTCTCATTTTGGGGCCCTCAAAATACAACTTGTCTTCTTCAATTGAGAAAGAGAACATTGATAACCAGGCTGGAGACTAGAGCTCACAATAGGCACTAACCCCATTCTACTGATTCAGAATGGCTTCATGGAAACTCACAGAGGCATAGCCATGCTGACTAAGGTGAATCGGAGCAAAGCTGGAACACTCAGTAAGCACAAAATCAAGAGCAGTGTCCAAATCTCAGAATGGCTGCGTGCCCCACTAAAATGACTGGAAGGAATGCTATTATATCTCCAATAAGGGTTCCCATTTTGATTAGTTAATTTTTAACCTTCTAAGGAATTTTTAAAATATCCAAGCAGACATTTCCCCACCTCTAATTCCTCCTGAGCCACGAAGATGATAGGTCCCCCTTCTTTAAGGGTCTCTGGAAACTGAGCATGGCATAGCTCAGCTCCACAGTGATGGTGGCTGCAAGTAAATGTGCCGCAGTACACATGCTCGAAAGTTGGCTCACAATTTAGATTGATATCTTGAGCATTTTGGGTTGAAAGTACCTAGAAACTTGACTGGATTCTAGCTTGAGTCCCAGATCCTCTTCTTCTCCCTCCTTTTGCACAAAACAGAACAACACTGCAACAATAGCTATGACCACAGGCTGTGGTTTTGACTTACTTACATTCTCTGGGCTTTAATTCTCATCATCTGGTGTTATTATAGAGAGTGAATGACAAACAGCTGTGGAAAATTGTGTGGAAAGCTGTGTCCTATCCCAGACTCTCAGCTATCCTTTCTTTCCTTGACCCCATATGTCAACTCATTTCTTCTACATGAACTATCCTATTCAATTGCCATCTTCCACCCAGATTACATGTAAATTTCCAGTTTATTCTATCACCTATTCTCTGTGTCATAATTTATGGATATGAAAATTTCAGTGAGTAATGAGAACTAAAATATTTTATTTACGCTTATATCTGCAGATTTTCTTCCTCACACTCATTTTAATTTGACATCTTAAAGGGAACAGTTTGAGGATGAGCAGGTATATCTTACAGTCAGGAGTATGCCAGGGCTTCACAGTAGCTTTTCTTATTGTAACACACAATATTCATTAGTTTTACATTAATAACATCATCATTAACTATCATATATAGTTTAATTAGTGTATATTTCTATTATTGACCCTTTATATTTAGGACTTAGATATACTTCTTATTCTAATTACAACATTAAAGTTCTAAACACAATATTAACTCAGTAAACGGATTACTAAAATATGTTAACTTAGAATGTGTAAATTACGAGTAGAATCAATGACGGGTTTTTTGATGTCTTTCTATAACATAAACAGGGACCGTTAACGCCCCAGTATGGTAACATAGTGAATGAAAATTGCTACACATCTACTTTTTCCTGCAATGGAGAAAATACGGTGATAAAAATAATCTGAACAAGTTCTGCAGAGCCTTTGTTTCATTTAAGTGGAGCAAAAGCTACAGAAGGAGAGGACAATAAAATGATGCTTCGCTAAAAGGATAAAGAATACGACCCCACTCTATTAGTGACACACACTATGAATGCACTCCAGTTAATAGCATCTTTTAGCAATCGCTACTTTTTCAATTACAGTGATGCTAAGAAATAAATAGACTAAGGGAGAGAAAAATAGTCAGAAGACACCTGAATTGGGCTAGTTCTTTGGCTGATTTAAAAAAAAAAGCAACAAGTAAAAAAAGAATCTAAGGAGAGTTAACTGGTAGGGCATGGACTGGCATTTTCAGAATTGAGAAATGCTCAGTGTTATTGGGAATGCAGTGTTTCATTCCCCATCTCTGGTGGTCTTAGTGATTCACTCCTAGTGTGTTGAGCAGCAGCCTTCTCTTCCAGCTGTGTTCTGTTGTGCTCTTTGAGAGGCTCTATTGTGGTAAGGGGTTGCTAACTAGGTGTGATGCTACAATTTCATGCACTGTGATTCCTCTAGGGTGTTTCCTCCTGTCCTTTGCTGAGTCCTAAATGACCCTACTTTCACCAGTCCTTTGCCACATGCAAGACTGGCTGCAAATGCTACTATTTAGGATCATCTGAGCAGAAATGCAGTTTTATTTCCTCTTTAAGGGTTTTTAAAGTTTTATTCTCTTTTTTTTTTATTATTTTTAAAGTGGCACTCTGGCTACTTTTGTAGGGAATGTGGCATTCTGAGTGAAAATAACTGAAATGAATAAGCCAGACTCTTCACAAATCCTCACAAATGGAAAGATAAAATATGGATACAGAGGAGAAAGTGGTCAGAAAATTTGTTATAAGTCCCATAGCTATGATATCGAGCTAGGTTTGGCATCGGTTCTGTTGATTTGTGAAGCGTAAATATGCTTTCCAGTAAGAACATGGGACAGCTCCTCCTGCTGAAATCTCTTGGCTGGGTGTCTCCTGTGGGCTTCATTGGGCTCGGACCAGTGTAGCTCTGATTAGGACAATTCTGCAGAACCCTCCTGAGTAGTCTTCTTCTCCCCCCTCACTCCTCAGACTTCTGCGGATATGATTTGAAAGTCTATCAAAGATATCAATGCCACTCATTTAAAAAAAATACAAAAACCCTAGGAAAGAAGGGAGAGACATTGGTAGATATCAGAAGAGATAAAGTGAGGGAAAACCAGAGTTTTAAACTCAAAACCAGCACTTTCCCTCTTTTGTCCTGTGTGTAAACATTGTCTGAGGATTTTTCCAAATATTGATCTGACTAATGAGGAGTCTCAGGCTTGGAATTTGGGAAACAGAAGTCAGTCTTTCTCATAAGTCACAACTGACACTGATGCTGCAGGTCATGGAGTCAGGCCTTAGCCACAAAGCCCCTGAGAGTGCAGCTACCCTTTAGGTTAAAGATGAGTGGATGCTTACTCCTCAGGTATGCACCTAAATATGAGGAAAAAATAGGACACAACAGTGTCACCTGTTGCTGACGTTCTTCCATTTGACTGTCCTGTGAAATTCCAAATCGAGGAAAGTGACTGGTCTGTGACTGCTGGGCTACCTGCCCATGGAAATCACAAATGCAGATTCTGGATTGAGAACCACCAGCTCTTTGTTAGAGGTCTGTGAGATCTTCTACCATATCATAATCAGAAATGACCACACCCATCATTTTCAAATAATGATGCATTCTGCCATGGCTCAGGTTTAACTTGTGTTCTGCATGTCTTATCAGTGCTACCTTGCCACTGAAGGGCTATGCACATATCAGACCTTAGGCAGTGTCTGAGAGTTTCAGAGGAGTCAGGAATGACTGGAGCCCCATAGTATCCATAGTGACATCAGGCTGCAGCAGGAGATTAGACTCATCATCGTCATGTAACTAGCCCTAGTGGACCTCGTGTGCTTTTCAGACTTCAGTTTCCAGGTATCCATGGGAGACTAGGTTAAGACTCAACAAACTGAACATGGATTAAAATCTCATAGTGAAAACCTCATTTGGGCCCTGCAAATCAAAAGGTTATTCTGTTAAACAAAGCAGAATGTCCCTGAAAGAGACAAGAAGGTGGGACACTGAAAATTACTACATGTAACAGTGTCTAACTCTCTCACTTGAACACCATAGTACTATAGCATTCCATTTCAGAATTTATTTAACATTCCATTTTCTAAGTACAATTAAGTTGGCCCTCGGTGCTTTTTATCCATTGTTCCATAAGAGGATATCTTGGAAAAATTAAAACTAAACAAACTACATTGTCTTGAATGATTTAGTCGTGTCCCTTGCTGTTAAGATTGGTGATGGTTTGATAACTGGTGTTAGTGGAAGCCAAACTGTTTAGAAAGGTGAGTCTATGGAAAAGCCAGACCTGTTGGCATGCCTCATAACCTTGCCCTTGAGAAGCTGAAGCAAGAAAAGCAAGAGTTCAAGGTCAGCTTTAGCTACACAGTACAAAAACAAAAAAGACATAAAAACAAAAACAACAAAAAGCCTGTCTTATCCCTGACTCCAAGAAGTATTTACATGACTCCTAGATCATATGACATTGGATATGTATGTTCTTTAGAAAGACTTACACGCAGTCAATTCACTACTAACATTGAAAATGTTAGCCAATAGAAAACAAAATAATATTTTCACTTAATTTAATGACAAACATAACCTGTGATAATAGCCTGTGAGACCCAGGTTGATGACTTGTAGGTTTGATTCTTTATGAAGATAAAAATAAGCTTAAATTTCTCTGGAGACACAGCCTTCTTCAGATTTGAACACAGGTTAAAAGGCGTTTCCCTGAAGCCAGTATAAGTTTGGGTGCAACTTTTGAAAACTGAAGATACTTTATGAGGAAGACTTTTGATGAAAAACAAGTAAGTCCAAACAGAAGCTAAGTGAGTGGAGGCTTCGAGGATAGCTAGGAGGAATCTTCTTAGATTCCATCTTGATTTGTATTTATGTAAACTCCAGTTATATAGCAGAGTGGGTGCGGAGAGAGGGGAAAGCTGTGAACTCCAGACTTCTGCTCTGTCCCTGCTGTGATGGCTTTTTCTTTCTTTCATCTGCTCTTCCTAAAGGACATTAGCTCAAATGACAAAGTTAAACATTTCTTATCCTGTTAATCTAACTGCCATTAATCCAGAAAGCCAGTGCTCTAAGCTTTGAATCTATCTCTTTGTGGTAGGTTGAGGTAGTGGTTCAGAGAAAAGGGAAACTGATTCCCCCAGGTCAGAGACCTACATTTCATTTCCACTCAGTACCACACCACGAGAAGCTGACACTTGTACAGAGCTGGGCATAGATAAATCATGATACAAGTCTCTACAGATGAACAGAAAGGCATGGGATGCATAAAATCTACCTCATCCATATACCACCAGAGTACTACCAGAAAAAAAGGAAGCACTCCATGAAGTACCTGTGTGTTGAGGGTAGCCTTGAACGGCCTTGCCAATTTCCCTGACGAGAAGTGTTGTATGAGCAAGACTTTCTGGATTTAAAAGGCCTTTGAGAAATTATGCCATTTCCAAGTGACTTAAATATCTGTGAATAAATTGTTCCATCCTTTAAAGAATATCTGCTCATTCCACAGTTTCAAATACTCAAGTGTATACAGACATTCACATATGTATATCACACATCTGATAGGCCCAGAGTTGGCCTACAGGATATCAGGAGATGACAATGTTTACCTGGAGAAGACAGCAATACTCAAAGAGCCTTGCCTACCTCACAGCTCTTTATCAGTTAATATCATGTCATGGAATTATGTTAATGTTGGATAGCTCTCTTTTCATGATTCTTCAGCAGTCATTTACAGACACTGAAACTTCGACTGGTCTGGATATCAAAGGAATCGGTCTCTACTTTCATTAGATGGATATGAAAACAAATGATTAAAAAATGTTGGAGAAAGACTTAAGGGAGTTTTGATGAATTCTGAGAGGAAAAATTTAAAATCTCTGTAGAGTACATAAACTAAAACTACATGTGAAATGAATGGATCAGTGAGCGATTTTTGTCAATATTACAAAATCATCTTCTGCTAAGTAAGTCCAAATAATGGATCTATAGGTAGTATTTTATGCTTTATCTCAATATCCCAAGTCTCTCTTTGACTTTCATGTGTACATACAGTCTGAAAATAAAGGTCATTCATTACTAGGTCCCTCTGTGAACCTAGAGTCTTCACCCATGGAAAGCTCAGATACCCTCTCCAGAGGCCACGTGAGTCACTGCCAATAAAAGAAAATACATTTTTCACATTAACATCATCAAATATTCTCTAGTCTCTGAGCATCAGTAGGTGACATTATAGGTACCTGACAACACAATTTGCGAAAGCACAGAAATCCATGTGGACTAATGAATGTGGGATTTAAGGGGCTCTTTATAGAGTTAGCCTTATTACTTTAGAGTCTCAAATTCCACCAGCAGACTGTAGAGCTCTGTGCATAAGCATGTATGTGTCCAGTGTCATAAAGGGATCCAGACCAACAATAAAAAGTGGCTAACAGTGGAGGTGACTCTGCAAAGGGATTTTTTTATAGACACTTGCAGCACTTTCACTCCCTCTCTGGCATTGAGTAATCTTAAAGAAATTGAAAGAAAGGGAAGTTTAATTTAGAGGGACCTTCTTCTGCTCTGCTTAGCTGGGGTTCACCTGCTCAACATGAAATAGTAATGCACTCAACTGCCCAACTTCTATTAAGTAACCTGTGCATCCTTCTGCCAATGGTAAAAGCTGCAGACTGTAGGTGAGAACCATATGAAACACAGGAAGGAGCTGGCAAGTTCCCATGACCCAGGGACTATGTTTGTGTTAATGCATGGAGGAGAAAAAACACCTACATTCAGACTTCCAAAGAACCTAACTTATTAAAAATGCATTGGTTGTTAATAAGGGAACTTTCTGTGCTGTCTGATGGAAAGATAGTAGATGTGGGAAGCACATTGGGATGTGCAGTCTGATTTAAAGTCTTCTCCTTCTCAGCCCGCAGTCATCACGGTGTCCTCTTTACAGAATGGTGTGGTGATACTCAGAAAAGAAAGTCCTCGGAGGAGGATGAAAGCAGTTAAACTTGAATCTTAACTTGTGTGGAGCAGTCTAGTCCACAAAGGGGACCAAATTTAAATCTATACTAGAGTGTGCATCTGCTGTGTAACTAAGAGATGCTAAGCCTTGCTGGACTGTATCGACCAAAAGCTAGCGCTCTCTCTCTCTCTCTCTCTCTCTCTCTCTCTCTCTCTCTCTCTCTCTCTCTCTCTCTCTCTCTCTCTCTCCCTCCCTCCCCCGCTCTTCTCCTCTCCTCTCCTTTTCTTTTCTCTTCCTCTTCTTCCTCCTTCTCCTTCTCGTCTTCTTCCTTCTCCTCCTTCTCCTTCTCCTTCTCATTCTCCTCTGCCTCCTTCTTTATCTTCCAAACAGAGACAGGCAGACAGCACTGTGAGTCTCAGATATGAGATTCAGTAGGAAATTTGGAGTTGAGAATGAGGGGCCCTGACATAGATCCTTAATTTAAAATTCCATACCGTAACACTTTAACACTTGATTTACACTTCGTGGATGATCTACAAATAGACTGCAATTACAGAATGTGTATCTGCAATTGATCCTTTCCCTTTCCAAGATGGAAATCTCAATCTGATTCTGATGAGAGAACATCCAGAGTGAGGAAACTGGGAAGGCAGGAGGGGTCATGCTGATGATGGCTCAATGCCTGCACTCAAAACCAGTGTTCTGTAATGTGAGTGGTATGTGGTAATGCCAGTGGCATACAGTCACACAGATGGCATTTGGTGGTGCAAGTCATGTGTTGTCCCCAGAGGAAAGGAGACATAAACTCTCCTAGATGTCAGTGAAGCCACCATTATTCATGCCATCTTTAACCCTCATGGAGTCTAAGAAATGCCCATACAAATACCCTCTTCTACTCTCTGTCTCTAGCTTTCTGTGGGCTGTGAAATGCTTTAAGAAGCTCCAATAATGATTCACAGACTTGGAGCAAGGGGCATTTATGTGAGCCATGGTCTGTGGGAGAATTTAAAAGCTACCTGCTGGACTCTTGGTACCACATTTTCTGTGTGTTACTCTATAACACACAGATAATATACTCTATGCAATTAGAATCTGTTTTCCTATTGATAACCCTGAGTTATTACTTACTATGTTTCATCTGAACTGCTCTCAACTCCAAATGGTCATGCTTTCTTGACTCCTAACTCATGGAATTTTTCTCCTCTGTCCATCTTCTTCTCTCTCTCCTTGTGGTTTCCTCTGCTTCCAAGGCCATGAAGACCAAGCGTTGCCTATCTCAATTCTGCTCAGCTATAGGCTGTATTTATTCACAGGCACCTTTATTTGCCAATAGGAAATAACTTGGGGCAAGGTCACATAGCCTCATTTGAGTCTACCTGTGGACTCTCTCATCAGGGACAACCAAATCTGGGCCCCCACCCCACCCAGCACTTAGCATTGCATTACACAGCAACAGACCAAACCTCAACAGAACACTTGCTCAACCCATGTTTATGTTTGCTTGATATGTCATAGAAATACCTAACCTCAAATTCTCTGCTATCATACAGTAAGTATTGTTTCAAATCACTAAAACCTTTGGCCAATGCTTTTTACTCATTCTGTCTGCAGGATTCCCCTCTGGCTGTACAGGAAGGCCTCTGTATAGGAACTGCCTTCCAACAGATTAGTTTATGGTCCTATAAGGTTAAGAATGATACATGCATTTGGAGAAAATGGAGATGCACATTAAGAAGAAACATTACTTTTTTGATCCAGGCAAAAAAGCATATATAATCTCCTCTAGAGCCTGTGAAAGATGTCATTTTACACATGAAATTGTGTGGAATTGCCCCAGATTGTATTTAACATGGTTTTTGAGAATAGCCATTCTCAGAACAAGCTGCTGGGTACCAGTTAAGGTCTCAGAGCACCAAAAAATAAATATAAGCAAATGTAATCTGTATAGAGATATAGGGAAGAGACATACACTTGAGTTAGCAGGGTGCCTAGATGGGACCAGTCCTCAACACTGCAGTGGGATCTGTTGAAAATAAAGGAAGAAATGGATTCCAAACACAGGAAGAAAATATGATGCAAAGGGGCCTGTCTTGCTATAAAACATTTTAATAGCAAGGTGTGTATTTAGTTGTTTTAAAGGACTTTTCTAATTTTCTGCATGTTGTAAAACTTTTGTTTCAGAATTTGGTATAAAAGTCTAGGCCTGACAAACTTAAGGAAGCAACCATGTTTTTCTAAGTAGTAATTTTTTATCCATTTGTAAATTAGCCTAATCTTAATATTTAACCAAAAGCATTATTTGGGGGCTGAATAGAGACCAGGAGATTTATACTACATAAAACGATGTCTAGCATAACATGTCCTGGCTTTCAAACAAAATAAATAAATCACATGTAAAATTTAGAAGAAAGCTCTTTTGCATATGTGGGGATTGTTGGTATCTTCTATTAGGTCATTTCACTCTTGTTATTAAATGACAATGATCATTATACTGCCAAACATATCTTGACAGAATTCAGTTTATAAAATGTCAGCAAGTCTATGTTTTTTATTAGTTTGCTCCAAATCAATTTAGAAATTTCAATAGAATGCTTGTAAGTATTCCCCAAGCAATGTCCATTCCTGACTTTCTGCACAAAAAAAAATTACAAATTAATCAGATTTTCAAATTTCTGTATAATGGCTTTGCACATTTATTGCTTAATCCTATTATAAAATGCTATTATGATTGACACATCACTGTGGAGATAGAAGTCAATTGAATAATATGTAGCAGTCAATTTTATTTGTAGCTTAATGTGCTGAAGTATTTTTTCCACATTTCCATTATTTATAAGTCTGTCCCTTAGGAGACTATATAGAAGAATTTGTTTTAAATGAGCCAATAATACCTTCTTTAAAATTTATAAGCATGACAGAATCATATCTTTTTTCATTGGTTGGCCACTGCGTGCCAGTAAACAGAATTCAAAATCTCTTCCACTTGCTATTTATAGGAAAAACACCGGGAAAGTGGATCTTGTTCAGGTTTGCTAGGAACAGGATTTCAACCACTCCTTTAGAAAACTCCAAGAAAACAGAAGCTCTCAATAGGGACACTTCAGAAATGGCTCCCAGTGTTGTTTATTTTTTATTTAAGTATTTATTGCTTCCACCATTATCTTAAACACTGTGGTTTGTCCTGAAACAAAGCACACAAGCATGTAGACAATACCTGAAGACTTTAGAAATTTGCTGTCAGGGTGCTAGAGATCCAACAGGATCTCAGCTCTGGAGTATGGTGTGTTCAGTGCCTACAGAGGTGGGTCTCTGTGAACTGATGGTGAGACATCTCTTTTTCTCTGCACCCAAAAAATTTGTCTAAAGGAACCCATATTCCTTTTAGAATATTTGATGGGGGAGGAGGCACTGAAAAGGGCTGTGGTTTTAGAAAGGGTATTCTTAAGAGTCCACCGAAAGCCAACATGAAGATAGCTCAAGGGTGCAGAATAAGAGAGCAATTCCTATCAAGGAACAATATGAATTGACATGCTCATGCCTGAGATTGTAATAAGGCTTTGGACAATTAGCTTATCTATTACTCACCTCTGCATAACACACACAGTTTCACACACATGCATGAATGTATATGTACATACAATGAACTGGAGTGTGCTATCCAAAATGATGTCTAATGTTAAGTTTTTAGTGTGTGTATGTATGTGTGTGTGTGTATATATATATACGTATATATATACACATATATATGTATATATGTGTATATATATACGTATATATATATATATGAAAGACACACACACACACACACACACACACATATATATATATATACATACATATATATATATATATATATGTATGTATATATATATCCTGTTGATTTTGGTCAACCTGGATGTACCATAGCATCATTTTTTGCCATTGTCAAGTGATTTGAAAACTATTGAAGAACTACTCTTTCACAAGCATCTCTTCTTTAGTGTCTGTCCTATGACATCACAGAAATATGTTGTTCCCAGGCTAGACTTGATACTAAGGGAACTTTTCTCATTTGAATTCTAGGGGCCAGAGGAAACACAGTCCTACCAGATCCAGGAACTCCTGAACAGCACCAGCCCTGCCAGACCCATCCCACCTTTCCAGTTGGGCCACAGGTCAGTCTGTCTCAGCTGTTTTGCATTAGGCTGCATTAAGATGGTTTTACCAGATAAATAACCAAATAAATAATAATGAGTTAAATCCAATTAACTTCAACAGGGCAAAGATGGTGATAAATTTTTGTATGGGAAGCTATATGACTACATTATTTATTAAGTGCTCTCAAGAAAATATGTGTTTGCAAAAGTCTCTTCTTATAGGAAAGGAAGGTTTTAATCATGTGGAAATATTTTTTTTCCCTTAAAACCTTCTCCATCTAGACTGTGGGTTAACACGCATTTTTTTTTAAAGTAAAACTTTAATGACTGGAGTATGAAGAAAATTAAGTTATTTCAACCTTACTATAGCCATTTTTGAAATACAAGATGTGATTTAATATAAAAAAGTTAATGCAATTTTAATGCTAGTTCAGCTTATTGGGTTTGACAATACTGTACATCACACATAGCTCTTGCATTAATAAAGAAATACATTCATTATTTTTTAAAGTCCAATATTTGTTTTTTGCAGCCTGGCGTGGGTTATATGGAGATGTAGAACACAATTATAAAAGGCTGGGCTTTCTTTAACCTCTGCCATGTGAAACTTTCAGAGTTCATCTTGCTTTTATGGAAAGAAGTATCTGGGCCTTTCCCTCCCCATTGCTGTCATTGTTGTTTCTAGAAATTAACCACTTTCAGTCCAAGGAGCACTTGGCCCAAGTATAAAACTTTGATCAAACTTGACACTCTTACTCGAGTCACCATGAAATCTTTCAGCGGCCTCAGATCCCTTCATCCACCTCAGAGCCCAGACTTCATATGAATGGGCAGTGTCTACTGGGAGACAGACCTAGAGAGAGTTCATACAACATGAGCCATTGGCTTCTTTGTGCCAGACTCTCATAATGTCATTCTTCTTTCCTCACATATTCACATGTTCATATGTTTTGTGCTTCTGTCTATGTGTGTGCACAGATGTGCCTGTAAGCACAGGAGTCCTAACATGTTTCAATGGTCTAATTCTTATTAGAATAAGAGACTCAGGCAGTGAAGAAGCACGGCTCTGTGACAACCAGGAGCAACTATACCCTATCTTAAGCCCAAAATCCAATCTTAAAATTTTGCATGTCAAGCCTCCAAACCTATGTACAATCTGAGAGCTACTACATATCTTCCATTGAAGATATGTAGATATTGATTGGCTGGTTCCCTTACTAGGAGTCATGAAGCCAGGCTACAATTTCATTATTATTCCCCAAGTCTGATGATTGTTCCTTTGAGTAACTTTGTGTTTTTTAAAAGGAGAGGCAAAGTTATTGGTGTAAATTTAGTAAACAAATCCATTGGGAGCCCAGAGTTTCCTTTGCAAGGATCTGGAGGATACTCTAGAGAGATAGCCAGAGGATGTACCTACCCTTACCATCATTCTTCAAATACAGAAACCCCACTTCTCTGAATCTGATCCTTGATTTGGAGAATGAGAGTAAAGAAGATGAATCTGGAACAGTCTATCTGGTCTTAAACTTGACCTCTCCAGGCACTATATATGGAACTTCCATTAAACTATAAAACTCACTAAGTCCCATTTATGAAATAATTGCAGCATCACAGTAGAGCCATGTGATTTTGATCTGGCATTGTTTCATGTCGTATTTAAATACTTTTTCTGTGTTCCATCAAAAGGAAAGACAATTTTCTATAAAGTTTCATTTTGAATCCTGTAGAGGAAAGGTGTGGGATTATATTTTATTCCCCAGCTTCTGCAAGAATGTAGAGAATGTCCTGGCTTAAAGACTCTAAGGTCAAATGACCTTTGCCTTCATGTAGCCATCCAGAACCAAAATCTTAGTATGTTCCTCCAGTGAAGACCCTAGCCCAGGACTCAGACAAGCTTTGTGCTCTCCTGCTGCCTTTCACACCAAGCCATGACCATAAAGTCAAGAACAGACATCCACATGGGTTTCTATAGTAACATATTAACTGGGGAAAGAGTATGAAAAAATTAACAGAAAGGGACTTTTTAGTATTTGACTTTAAAGTAAAAGTATTTTATTTCTACTATATTTTAGAACTCAACATTATACATATTTGCATCTAGAGAGCATACATAGATATATTTATGTCATTTTAATAGCAACCACTCATTTACTATCTTCTTTATTTTCATATCAGGAACATTTATTTATTTATTTATTTATTTATTTATTTATTTATTTATGTGTATACACATATATGTATTTTTCTGCATGTATATCTGCATACCAAAAGATGTTATCAGACACTTGTGAGCTGTCATGTGAGTGCTGGGAATTGAACTCAGGACCTTTGGAAAAGCAGTGAGTAAACACTGCTTTTAACCATGAGCCATCTTTCTAGCCCCCCCCCAGAGAACTTTTTTTTTTAACTTTCCTAAATAGGCACCCAAATGATCCATATTGATGACTATACAATATCTCATCAGGATGGTACTATAACATGAACTGCTTCAACATTTATGTGATTTAAAGTGTATTACATAATTTCTCGCATTTATCTCTTTTATCTTTGAATTCTATCATGAAGTTACATCTTAGAGTATATTCTGAGTCAAATGGAGATGCATATATTTACCATTCTTAATGTGTATGTATTTCCAAATTGCTTTCCAAAGGATTATGCTAGTATCTATGCCCTCCAGCCACGGCATCACTAAAGGCCTAACATCAAGAAAATATTTTACAGTTTTTGTTAATATAATACTTAAAAACCTTTTTAAACCAAAAATATAATAAAAATTCTATCGACATCAATGACTTCTTTCTGGGACAATACAGAATAAATTGACTGAACACTTTAAATATATGAGAACCAGGATCAAATGAAATTTCAATTCAATTTGCAATATGTAAAAGTACAGTATTTCTTTAAAAGGTATTAATTAAAGCTCCACAGAGATTCTAAACGATATTAAAATTTTTCAAAGAAATAAATGAAACATAATGTCAAAATGTAATTTCTTCCCTACGTTCTTCCTTTCTCCGATGGAGTAGGCGTGTTTGCTACGTCTTCAGAAACTTTCTGCCCTGATAGAATGGAGGGACTGTGCTCTGAACGGCAATGTCTTGTTCTGATAGAAAGTGAGCCAGGTTTCTCTTGTTTTGCAGCCTCTTCTGACGGCACAGCAGTTAGCCTCTGCTGTGGCCGGGGTGATGCCGGGAGGCCCCCCAGCCCTCAATCAGCCTATCCTCATCCCCTTCAACATGGCGGGACAGCTAGGTGGTCAGCAAGGCCTGGTCCTCACACTGCCCACCGCGAATCTCACAAACATCCAAGGGCTGGTAGCAGCAGCTGCAGCTGGAGGCATTATGACTCTGCCATTGCAAAATCTACAAGGTAACCATCACGCCCAGAGGTTGGGTGATGTTCTACTCATGGGCGGAGTTGTCTAAAATGGACCAAAAAAAATGTACACTGAGTGGGGAATGTGATTTAGGGTTGCTTCTACCATGAAATACACAAAAGGCTTTTGCAGAAAGCTGAATTTCCAGTTGTTTCTGAGCTTGCTCAGGCCATGGTTTTATCAACCTTCATTTTCTCTCATGAACACCAAAATCTTTCAGGCCTTCTAGAAGCACTTATGGAAGCAAGATCGTTGTGGGACACGCCATCATCTAAATGTGAAATCACTGCGTTGTTATTTGAAGACATAGTTATAATCTGACTAGATCTTCAATTTGCCCACAAACAAGGAAAGGTTGAATGTTATTTACATCTGTGTGAGTGGTTGGGACACTACAAATACAAAGTGTCATTTGATGATTAATTTAATGATTATTTTGCCACTAAATAGGCTTTAGATATAAATGTTAAATAAAGTACATTATTTGAGCTTTTTGGTAGAAGGCAGACTGTAATTTTATTGGGAGTTGTTCTCTATATTTTGAAAAGTTTAAAACTTTCTTTAAAAGTTTGATGACACCAACACTGGTTGATTTCCAAATTATTCACCAAAGAAAAAATAATTATGGTGAAAACTGTTCTGAGTAAGAATGCTATGTCTCCTACCAAACCAAACTAACCAAACAACAAAAACAAACAACAACCAAAACCCAACTATCTACTTTGAGGTTACTTAAAACAGTTTGACTTCTTCATTTATGTAAATGTAAACAGTTATTTTGTTTTACAGAATGAAGGTTTGTCTGGGTAAGCCCTCAGAATAACAATTCAAATTACTTTTAAATTGGTTAAGTGGTCTGTGTTTATTTGACTTACCAAATTGATTAGAATATCAATATACACACACTAAAGGACAACCCAGAATGAGTGACCCTTGGTCCTCCATGCACTCTACGTATTCTAATATCCCACCTATTGTCGCTACTTCTTAACTTTCATTTTAATGTTTCAAACAAAGTCTCTCTTATACCATTAAATTGTGCCAAGTACCTTGCCGTTCATAAATCATGCATGCTCAGGATACACTAATGCATGGACTTTGCTTGTTTCAAATTTGAGTGCCTGGGAAGCCAGGAGCTTGAGATTAAGCAAATAAAGCAGGAGTACACAAGGTAAAAGTAGAAGTAACAAAGTGTGGGGCCTGGCTTCTTAATGGAGGTGGATGATGAAATCTTAATGAAGAAACAGGCATTATCAAAATGCGCCCTTCCATTTGGAACATGTGTGCTTATGGGAATATTGAATATTATAAATAAACATAAGCTTGTGGAGCTCCTGGGCTGTGAATTAATTCTGCTTGGTTAAGATGGACACCAAAGTCAGACTGAAGGAGAGAAGTTTTTTTTATACTTTCATTGTAGGTCAGTGTTGTTGGGATTTTAGTGCCTGTGAGCCTAGGGGTTTAAAGTCAGTGCTGGCCTATGGTGCAGCAAGGCCTTCTCCATTTTGTTTGGATGTCAGGTTTAAGTACGACTTTAAGATTTAGACCTTGACTTCTTGGCTCTGTTATTTTCATGTCAGCCCTGCGTGTTGTGGTCTGCATAAGTCAGTGGAAAGCATTAGCTTCCTTTATCCTTTGGCCCCTTCAACAAATGTTCCAATCTGTATCACCTTAATTATATTTGTGTTCTTAGACAAGTTCATGTCAGACACAGAATTGTGACCAAACACTTCTCTCTTTGAAGTCATGTTTAAGATGTCAATGGTCTTGCAAGGGAGATGATGAACTCACTAATGTGAAACCTCCCAGCTATATGTCAGCTCTGCTGGGGGAAGGCTCCCTCATTTGTCTTAATATCAAGCTATAGTGGTGAGTTTAGCTACCCTTCTGCAACTTCCTCTACTTTAAGATCCAAATCAACACTAGATAAATAAATTCTTCTACTTTGGGTTTATTTAGGCTTTTCTGGTGCTTGCATATCCATATATGATTTCTCAACACCCAGAACTCACTAATCAAAGTTGGAACCCTCCTGGTTTTCTGGAAACTGAGCTATTTCCCAAGACATAGTATACCTTCAATGTTAAAATAAGGAAATTTCCAGGAAAACGAGAAGGATTTAGTATCCTGATGAGAAGTCCAAGGATGGTAAGGGTAATAAGAGAGTTTCTTATGTTCATAGTGACTTCAATCAATGTCAATCAAAGAACACTATTTGAACAGCAATGTCAGACACCACCTTGAAATAAGTTCACTAGCACCCAGCCCAAGGCTGGCCTTAGCATGATTAGGTCACATTCTACATCAGTGGTTCTCAACATATGGATCACAACCCCTTTGACAAACCTCTATCTCCAAAAATATTTACATTACAATTCATTCCACAGTAGCAAAATTAGTTATAAATTAGTAATGAAAATTATTTTGTAGTTGGAGATCACCACAACATGAGGAACTGTATTAATGGATCATAGAATTAGGGAATGTTGAGAACCACTGCTCTACAGTCTGTGGTGATCCTAGGCAATACTTGTGGTGGGTAAGCTTCCTGAGTTCTACCATATTGCAGAAGCTACTGTCATATGGGAGCATGAACAGGTGGCTGGAAGCAAACAAAATTGTCTTTAAAGGTTTGATCAATTTTGAGATGAAGATGACAGTTGTAATGTCCTCAGTTTATTATCAAATGTTGTGCTCTTGCCAATGAACATATTATAATCAATCTGTATACACATTTCTAAGGTCAAAAGCTAATATAAAGGCTAAAAAGCTGTTCCCCTTGCAGAACCCAATCCTCAAACAATAAACGTGCTGACTTCAACCCAATGTTTTTAAATGTCTAATAAGCCTGTTCATCTGTAAGAGACATACATCCCTCTTTCCCAGTGATTTGAGGAGTGAGAACGATAGCAGGGCTTTTAAGTTTAACACACCTAGTCCAAATGAAGTTCCTAATCTTATATAACTCACAAAGTTCTAGGTAGTTCCTTCTCTCCCCTTGTAAAGAATTATGTTTTCAATTTATAAATTAATTTAACCAACAAGAACTTTCTCTGATAATTTTCTAGCTTTCTTGTCCAATCCTCCCTCTGCTCTTCATTTAATTTGAAAGCCATAGATGTTCTAAGAAGATAAAAACAAGTTGCCAACATCAGTTTCTTAACAGCTTGGAACTCAGGAATACGTTTTCAAATATTTTCCTTTATACTAATGTGATGGAGAGCTTATTATTTTACATCTCCTATCAAGTAGCATAGCATAGTTCTCAGAGGAGTTCATAATGCACACTTGCATTATGATGAGCTCTAGTGAGGAGATGCAACACTGATCATGGCCCTCCTAGATTCAGACAGTGGTTCACTAGACAATCTCCCCTTCAGAAGGAAATGCCAGATAGCAGCTGGGAATTTGAAAACTCAGAATGTCAGACTTCAGCAGCTACCTGAATGGAATCTGCAGTTTTACAATTTTCCCTAGATGGTATCTTATATACATTCAAATTTAAAAAATAAAAGAGATGAAGGCACTTTTTCAACTCCAGTTGGCAGCTCCTCACTTCACTCCAGTCTTGGTCCATTTGGGCTGCTAAAACAAAAATACCATGGACTTGGTGATTTAACAAACAGTAGACTTTTCTCATGATCCTAGGGGCCTAGAAGTCTATGATCAAGACACCAAATTTAGTTTTAACAGAGGCTCACCCCCTCATTCACTGATATTTGTCTCCTGAGTCTTCACTGACTCTTTGGGTTTTCTTTTACAAGGACACTAGTGTTCTGCTCTAACCACTTTCCAGAGGCCCTTATTTATACCAATCCTTGGGGGATTAAGTTTTACTAGAAACGTGGCATAAACACAAGCATTCAGGCCATAGCATTCCCCGACACAGCCAGAAGGCTCCTCACCTAACCTTTGAGCAGCCTATTTGGCCAGATAGTGCCCTCATGAACTCTACTGCATTTTTCCCCATATCAGAGCCCCAGGTGAGAATATCAACCCAAGGTATATTTGTTTCTGTCAGTACATTTGTGTTCCAAAGACCAAGGGAACCAATGTTGTTGTTTAATGAGAGGGTTACTAAACTGTCTGCCCAAAGATTTTGTCCAGGAGAATCTTTATATTGACCATAAAGATAACTTGAGCCAGCAGGAAATGCATTTGCAAGGCCTACAGGGTTTTCTTCCCCTTCTTTCAGCAGGTCTTTCCTCTCCAGAAAGAGATTCACACCCATCATATTACTGATATTGTATTGATTGTAAAGGTTGTGAGAATGAGGTACATTATGTAAGATCCCAGGAATAGCCTTGTAGGCTAATCTCATTTCAGCCCAAACTGAGGTCTGAGTCTCAGGGAATTCAAGTGGCCATGAGGAGGCTAGCTGATTATCATATATACAGCAGGGAAGTGTCTATCATCCTTATGCAGAATGACTAAGAATCACTTTTTCAACTTTTCCTGCTCCCTTCAGGCCACTTCTCTATTGCAACTTAGGTTCACTTGTTGTCCATTTTTCAACTCATGTAGCCATGGGGAACTTTGTACCACTGTCAAACTCCATTTGTGCTTATAGTCTTTTCTTTGCATTTACTAAAATTTTAGATTATCCAAGAAAGAAATTGCCTGTTAGGAAGGGATGTTTTTATTCTGGATTACCTTATAGGCTCACTAGCCAAGTGGGAGATTAACTGGCTTCATTTTGAGGTGTTCATTCTTATTCAATGTGTATTAGAATGTGTGGTGGTTTGACTATGCTTGGTCCATGGAAAGTGGCATTATTAGAAGGTGTGGCATTATGGGAGGAGCTGTGGCCTTGTTAGAAGAAGTGTGTCACTGTGTAGGTGGACTTTGAGGGCTCCTATTGCTCAAGCTCCACTCATTGTAGAAGAGCCAGTCTTCTCTTGCCTGCCTTCTGGATGTTGCCTTGATTCCTGCCATAATGATAATGGACTGAACTTCTGAAACTCTAAGCTGGCCACATCCTCAAAACACCCTCAGGAACACTGTTTTCCATACGTCTACAGTGTGACTCATTAAGCCTTGCTTAAAGCATTCCACTGCTTTACAAAGCCCCCAAATTCATACCTCCTCCAATAATGCCACTTCTCATGGACCATTATAGCATGTTAAGTGTCATTACCTGGTCATTGTTTTCATTTATATTTTTCATCTGAATTGAACTACAATCTAGAAATGAAGGGCACCCCTGTTATTCAAATCTTTAGTCTAGAAGATCCATGCTTTTGATTTGAATCTTGACAAGAAATGACATACACTTTAAATTGGATTTTGAGGCATAGTGGACATGAAATGTTTAAGTCCAGGCATGCCTTTAATTCCAGGAAAGAGAAACAAGCAGATCTCTGAGCTCAAAGCCAGCCTAGGGTAGAGCAAGGTACCAATAGAGAAAAGCTTAGGTCCAGGTGTAGTGGTACATGCCTTTAGTCCCTGAACTCAGTAGATCTCTCAGTGTAAAGTCAATCTACAGAGCATGTCCAAGACAGCTAAGCTTAGGCAGCAAAGGAGTTGGAAGACAGAAAGCTGATGATAATGTAATAGAACAAAGATTGCATGTTCCAGCCCTAGCAAGCAGCAGAACTTGGCAGCTTTGGACACGTGGCTCTGATAGAAGGGGTTACTGGGACAGTTGATTCTAGTTAGCTCGAGCTAAGAAATTAAGAAGAAACCAGCATCACTGAAATGAAATCTTCTGGGAAGTGTTTTCTGAGAGCACAAAGCAGTTGTGTTCCAGAGACAGCCAAGGTTGTACCTTGTGCTGCAGCTGGGCTTGGTAATACGTAAGAATCACTCAGGTGATACTGGTTTTGAAGAGGCATGAAGAGGTCATGGAGAACAGCTGAGGCCTAGCACTGTGGAAGTACAGGAATGAAGGGGTCATGCAAAGAAGTTGAGGCTTAGAACCATGAAGAAAGCCTATGAGAGGCTATTGGTGAAGCCTAGTTGCAGCAAAAGACCAGTAGTCTTACTGGAGATGCCAGTACAACGGAATGACTACAAAGAACAGCAGTAGCAGTGGAATGGAGTCAACCAGAGCCTAGAGTGCTACAGAGGGCAGAGCTGGAGAAGGAGCCAAGAGTTCTACATCTTAGTACATCTTAATCTGAAGGTAGCTAGGAGAAGATGAACTCTTCTACACTGGATGGAGATTGAGCACTGGGAGCCGTGGAAGCCCACCTACATAGTGACACACTTCCTCTAACAAGGCCATGCCTCCCACAACAATGCCATATCTCCTCTACTGCCACTTCTCATGGACAAAGCCTACTCAAACCACCACAGTATGTATGGAATCTGAGCAAGCATGTTGAGAGAGCATGCTTTTGTGCGATGGGCACAGAACTTACATTCCATGTGGCTGCAATTAAGCCCACAACTATGAAATGACAATAAATGACAATAAATCTTGAAGAAAGAAGATGACTAAGTGTGTTCTATGTCACAGGAGTTTTAAAACTCCTTTAAAAGTCATCATCCTCCCTTTCACTAATTCCTTTGTGGAGCAGATACTGTGCTAAAAATAGCATTGAGTTACTCAAGAAATAATCAATTAGTTGAAATGGCAATGTGAAATCTCCTTCCTGGAACTCATACGAACGTGTTGAGTCTTATTTTGCCTAAACTCAGGCAGAAAATGAGAACAGAAGGGTACACAGGGTAGATGTCAGTAACAGCTGCAGCAAAGGTGTTAATGGAACAGCAAGGGGGGGACTATCAGGACAGATGAGTGACTTGTTCTTCCAGCACAGACCACAGTGACCCACTAATCACTGTGGCAACACAAATGGAGAATATAAATGTGCCATGAAGGAGATTTATATCGAAGTGTGAACATTCCAGTTAAGTCAGGCAAAACATTTAAATTAATGACCAAAAAGACATTAGAGATTGCAGCTTAACATGAACATGGAAAAGCAATTAGAATCAAGACAAGTTTAAAGAAAAAAATCAGGTCAAAGATGGTTTTCCTGTCCTTGGCTCTGACAGGACCTGCCCTGCTTTTCTCTGACTCCCTGAATTAGTCGGGTTTGTGTTGCTATAAGAGAATCACTGATGCTGGCTGCCTGATGAACAGGTTTCCTTTGCTCACGGTTGGGGAGATTCAAAGACTGAAATTTGGTGGATTTGTAGGTTTGGTCTCAAGAGAAGGCCTTCTGGTTACATCACAACATGGAGAACTAGGAAAGGAATCAGCTATGTATTAAAAGGGAAACACATGGAGTAATCCCACTAACAACCCTTTCTCGTGATAATTACAAAATCAGCAAAAATTCCTTCTGATGATGTTGCTCTTCATCACCTGATGGCCTTCTAGCATTATCTTTTCTATTAACATTCACACCACTCCAAAACCACCAGGTAGAGTTCAAAACTTCATCCCAGAATCTTTGGTGAACAAGCTATATCCTACCCATAATATTCCCCAAATTAATATCTGTACATGACAAAGAATTCAGGGATGCTTTTTTGAGAGTTGTATTGAATTTCCATTTTGTTTGTGGTATCACTGTCTTTTTTTTTTTTTTTTTTTGGTTTTTCGAGACAGGGTTTCTCTGTGTAGCCTTGGCTGTCCTGGAACTCACTTTGTAGACCAGGCTAGCCTCGAACTCAGAAATCCTCCTGTCTCTGCCTCCCAAGTGCTAGGATTAAAGGCGTGCGCCACCACTGCATGAAATAAAATACATGGCTCCTTTCAGTGAGTTCTGATGATAGTATACAACCTTGAAGTGTACATCTACTGCAGTCAATAAATAAAACATTCCATTATTTCACCAAAAATCCCTTGTTACCCTTTTCAGTCAATCCTTTCTGTCTATCTGGTAGCTCTAGATTTGGTATAGATTAGTGTTTTCTGTTCCAGAACTACATGTAAATAGATTCATATTGTATATTCTTTTAAACTCAGGATGGTGTCTATGATATTCATCTAGTGTGTGTGTGTGTGTGTGTGTGTGTGTGTGTGTATCCCCTTTTGTGTGATTTCAAATAATCATTTCAACATTATACTGTATCACAACTGTTTTGCCACAGCAATTCCAGCATCCCAGTTATGTAGATACCATCTAAATCCCTTCCACTGGACCCAAGAAAAGATCCTGGTTGGAGTTATATTAGTCAAGTTTCTTTGGAATAACAAAACCAATAGAATACACACACACACACACACACACACACACACACACACACACACACAGAGGATTCATTGGACTGTTTTATATGACAAGCTTACAAAGATCAATAAAACCTCCTAATCGCTGGAGAGGAAGATATCCTGGTAGCTTCTCAGTCCAAGAAACTAGACGCTCAAGGGTCCCAGTTCAGTGCTGAAAGCCTGTAAGTTTCCTGGAGAGCTACTTGTGTTGAGTCCAAATTGTAAACCAAAAAAGCTAGAAAGTCTAATGTCAGCAGAAGCTATATACTCCCTTAGGAAGAAGTCACAACATCAGCAAATATCACTGCTTTTTACCTTGAACCCTCTTGTAAGGTACCATTTAATGGAGGGCAGTTCTTCCCTAACAGCTAATGATCTCTAGAACTGTTCTGATGGAATGTCTATTCTAATGGAATGTCTTCTCGGTGATACTAAATCCACCCAAGTTGACTATACCAATCACCACAAGGCCTTCCAGGGATGCATGCTTGGCCACTACTCCTCTCAACTCATAATCCAAGCTCTAGGGTTCCACCATGTCTTTCATCTGTCTTGACAACATATGATGATGATTTTCTTTAATGTACAAGCTATTTGTGTATGCAACACAGAAGCTTTGGGGTTGAAGGATTGCCTCATGTTCCAAGGGTTAAAACATCCTCTCAGAACAGACAATCTCCTGATCCAGTCAGCTCCATGTGCCAGTTTTTTCCACGATGTAAATTTCAAGTCTAATATATTTTGTTTCTTTTCCATCAAACCCTTCTCTTACAATTTAGCCAACTTCAGGGTGAGGAAACGCTGGGCTCTTTGCCATTTTTAAAATATACTCATCTCCCAAGACTCTGAACAAATTGTGGTCTTTGCCTGAAAACTTGTCGTTTTCAACCACTCTCAGTGTGACCATCTCCATTTTTGTTTTCTTTATTCCTTTACCCATCAGAACTTTCTCTCTATAAACCTCTCTAAATGGCTTTCATTTCTGTTTTCAAACAGGCCAACTCACTAGGAGCAATGGCATCAGCATTTGTGATCCTCGGCTTTGGAAAATATAAATATGCCTTGTTTGCATCTGATTCTGTCCCCAGAATGAAATCCCTGTGAATATCACCAATATTTAGTTCAATGATGTTACCCAAGAATGGAGGATATTACTGAATCACCTATCAGATGTGTTCAAGGTTGGATGGGTGGGCAGGTGGATAGATAGCGGCTAATAAATAAGTCAATAAATATTAAAGAATCACTAGGGGTTGGTCAAGCAGAGAGCAGCAAAAAAAATCCCTTAATTTAGAGGAAACGCAAGAAGAATAGAATGTATCATGTCTATGAAGATCTCTCTTGTTCAAGTCAAGTTATCAAAGAGTCAGAATAAAGAGAAAAGAAAAGGGCAGTAGTGGAGGACTTTGTGTGCTTCTCTTGAACATAAGAATGGAAATCATAGATCTGATATGTTATAGGTGGACATATTTAACATCAATGTCATTGTGTTAAATTTTTCAAAGATATGTGTTTGTATTTGTAACAATAATTCCAAGATATAATGTTTCTAATAATAATATAAGAACTATGACAGACCAAAAACCTTTAAAAAAGAGAAATCCAGTCGAAGACATGGCTCTAGAAGTGAGAAAAACACTATATTAGGTTATATAGTTTGAATCATATAATAAAAAAAGAATACTAGTTTGATGAGAAACAGATATAAAAATATCTGGTTTTGTTTTTTACTAACACAAAACTTACTTGTTTATTTACAAAATCCTTTTTGAAATTCTAACTTCCAATGTGGCTTTGAAGGTTTGAATGAAAATGGTCCCAGTAGACTCAGACATATGAATACTTACTGCCCAATTAGTAGAACTGCTTGAGAAGGATTAGGGAGAGGAGTTATGGCCTCCTCTGTGTCCCAGGAGTGAGCTTTGAGACTTGAGCCTCTTGTTATTATCCTATCTGTCTCCTACCTGGAAATCAAGATGTGAGCTCTTATCTTCTTAACATCATTATGCTTTACTACCATGGACTGTAACCATCGGTAATTAACTGTAAGCCTAATTAAACATGGTATTTTATAAGTTTCCCTGATCATGGTGTTTTATCACAGTAATAGAAAGGTAAGATAGGTGCTGTGACCAAATACCTGACAAGAAACAACCTACCAGAGTAAAGATGTGTTCAAGCTTACAGTTTGAGAAAAGAGTCCACCACAGCAAGGAAGGCATGGTGGAAGGAATAATTTGAGGCAGGGACAGCTAGAAGAGAAGGCAGCTGGTTATATCAGACTCAATGTCAGAAAACAGAAGAATTTGTGTAGCCAAGTTATAACACTAATGCCTTTTGTCTTCCACCCATATTCCCTGTCTTCCAGTAAACCATGTTCTCTTGATAGATCTTGTCTCCTAAAAGTTTTATTATCTCCCAAAATAGCTGTGGGCCAGGTGTTCAACTATATGATCCTGTAGAGGACATTTCTCATTCAAATTATAACACATTATATAATAGATTATGATCTAAACTTGGGGTATAGTGATCACCATAAAAATCCTCTAAGGCACAGGAATGCATATATTTCCCATCTGGAGAGTAAAGCAGGTGAAGTGAGGCAAAGATATTAGTGTAATATACACTGTATAGGGTAATAAGTCATGGCCTCTACATTGCACAGAAAACCTGAAGAGATGCTCAACTAGGAGTGTCCCCAGACAAAGTTCTAAGAGCTAAGAACAATCCCATGAATCTGGAACACAGAAACTTTGAACAACTTG
The DNA here is from genome assembly GCA_036184795.1 of Tokudaia tokunoshimensis. Lineage (NCBI taxonomy): Eukaryota > Metazoa > Chordata > Mammalia > Rodentia > Muridae > Tokudaia > Tokudaia tokunoshimensis. The sequence goes on from BTHU01000022.1 coordinate 45,542,446, forward strand.
AAGAATAGGATGTCACTATTATTTAGCTTTCACTAAGCTATACTAAATTAACAAACAAGTAAATCCTAGTGTCATCCAACAACCCATGTATGTTTCTTTGTTTATTTCTGATTATGTAGTGTCTCCAGGTGAGCAGGAACTCTGCTATATAGCGTACCAGCTCAACTTTAGGGTTCAAACTGAAAAAGCAGCCCATCTCCCAAAAGTGTTATTCTCCTTGATTGGGAAGGAACAGAGAATGACAGAACCCCATTGCCCACTGAGTTTTGCCAGTGATGTCCTGAACATCACTTCTACTCCTCTTGACCATGGAAGTCACTTGATCAAGCATGCTGCTAGAGTAATGATGGATGGAGAAGAAAAGACTAAAAGAGATGAAGGGGAGCCTGTGGTTGTAAGCTGCACTACAGAGTCCTCAATCATTTCAATAGCTGTAAAGACATTTGACTTGTGTGGTTGTACTGGCTGGTTTTGTGTGACATCTTGACACAAGCTGGAATTATCACAGAGGAAGAAGCCTCCCTTGAGGAAATGTCTCCCTGAGATCCAGCTATAAGGCATTTTCTCAATTAATGATCAAGGAGGGAGGGCCCATTGTGGGTGGGGCTATCCCTGGGCTAGTAGTCTTGGGTTCTATAAGAGAACAAGCTGAGCAAGCCAGGGAAAGCAAGCCAGTAAGCAGCATTCATCCATGGCTTCTGCATCCACCCCTGCCTCCAAAGTTCCTAGCCTGTGTGAGTTCCTGTCTTGACTTCCTTTGGTGATGAACAGTAATGTGGAAGTATAAGCTGAATAAACCCTTCTCTTCCCATCTTGCTTCTTGGTCAAGATGTTTTGTGCAGTAATAAAAACCCTGACTAAGACAGTAATCTCAAAATTCCTGCAACACCAAGGCTCCAAAATTCCATTAGATGAACACAGAAGACTGCACCATATGGAGGCTCCATGGAACACATACATCAATAACTACTTAAAGTAATAGAATTCAAACAATGAATATAAAATTGGATGATAATCACTCAAAAGGATTAGAAAGTACTTAAAATAGCAAGTTAGCACTTATGAAATTAGTATTCCCCCTTTAAAACATTTATTTTATTTTTAATTAAAAATATAACTACATCATTTCCTCCATCCCTCTTCTTACCCTTCTTACCCACAATTCCAGATCCATTTCAAATTCATGGCCTCTTGTTCTTTAATTATGACTGCTATAGATAGGTAGATAGATAGATAGATAGATAGATAGATAGATAGATAGATAGATAGATAGATAGATAGATAGATAGGTAAACATGTAGATGCACCCTGCTGAGTCTGTTTAGTGTTGCTGGTATTTCTATCTTTTAAGGGCTGATCTCTTTGTATCAGATTTTAACATTAGGGAGTTCATCTCTGGAGAAGACTTGCTCTCCCAGCTATCCTCAAGTTCCTATAGCTCTTCATCTATAGATGGTGATAGTGTCCCATCAACACTGACATGTCAGGCTGTTGTCATTGTTCAGGTCTCCTTTAGGCAGCCCTATTGTTGAGACTGTGTTGAATATGTAGCTCTGTGTCTGAAAGACACAATCTTTCAACAGACTTTCTTGTCTTCTGGCTCTTAAAATCTTTCTATCCTCTCTTCTGTGATATTCCCTGGGCCTTAGGTGTAGGGATTGTGCTGCAGATGTATCACAGGCACCCTGTGGTCAGTTGTTTCCTGAATTTTGGCCAGTTGTGAATTTCTGTAATGGCCTCCATCTGCTACAAAAAGAAACTTCTTTGGTGAGGGGTGAGAGTGATGCTTACCTATGGGTATAAATATCAATGTTTAAAATACATTTAAGAACTAGGCTCATTTAGGAAATTGGCAGTAGTAGATTCTCTTCTAAGATTTATAGCCTTGTTAAGTCTTGGTAGTTGGCTAGATTTCTAGTACTTTGAGTTCCCCTGTGTTGAGTACGTCTTAAGTCACATCAGGATAGGACTGTTACTTGCTTGTATAACACCCTGTGGTACTATGGAAGCTAGTCCTCAAGGAGGAGGCTTTCTGGTAAAATCCAGCTTGAATCCTGAGTCCTTTGTTTGAAGTGCATGTTTTTTCAGCAATAGGAACTTACCTTAAATTTCCAGGATGCAATCAAAGGCAATAGCAGTAGCCTATATTATCCTCGGAATCTCCTAAACCCTGCTAGGCAACAACTCCAAAAAAGGGGATTTTTCCTGGAACTGGAGTATTTATTAGATAGTCTATGGCTCTTGGAGGATATTATCACCCCAAATGGCCTAAGTTCATTTAAATTATACATATACATATATTTCATGCCCTCCCTAACCTCTCCCCAGTTAAAGCTCTCTTCCTTTTTTATTCTTATTTTCCCCTTGATTATTTAATATTCAAGAAAAGAAAAATCATAGGTACCAGAAGTAGATTGGTGGTTTCTGGGTATGATGTGGCAGTTAACAATAAAGGAGAAGACAAGGGAATGCAGAGGCTGACACACTGCTCTCTTCTATCCATAATGGTGGTCACACAACTATGTAGGATCTGAACATAAAGGGTTTTCTTAGTGTATGCAAAATACATTTTAATTGTTCAAGTGAAAGTAAAAAGTAAGTGTATGCTTTACTAGTGGACTAATTTGGAAAAACTAAAGAAAGATGTTTGGGTATAAAATTGCTGATGGGGTTAAAGCCCGAAAAAGCTTCATGGAAAACTCCCATTAAGAGTGTTGTTAGTTCCACTTTGTGGATAGAGAAGATAACAATAAAACAATGGAAGTTTAAAATGCATACTTTAATTATGTAAAAGAAGCACAAACACACACACACACACATACACACACACACACACACACACACACACACACACACACACACACACACACATACACATACACCCCACAAAGAGGAAAACATCAAAAGTATGATATGTTTACCTTTTACTATTTCTGGGATCCCTAAGGAAGCTCCCTTAAGGCGCATCTACAGATGCTCGAGTGCTGTTCATAAGATGATGTAGTATTTATAAATTCCCAGGTACAGCCTCCTGAATTTTTAATACATTTCCATGTGACTTATAATACCTGTAAATAGTATATAAAGAGTTGTATTATATTGTTTAGGCAGCAATGACCCAGAATACTATATATGTGCAAACATTTTCCCCAAAGCTTAGTTGACCCTGGGGATATACAATATATAGATTTGAAAGGCCAATTATATACAACAGTCTTTTTAATAGAGCCTACAACGTCAGAGATTATAAATAATTGAATTTCTAGTTTTCATTATCTTAATACTGTAAAATGTCCACACTAATGATTATTATCTTAAAATGAAAATACTTTGCATTGATTAAGGTGGAAGATCATACCCAAAAATGTTATTGCCAGCATCACCAAGGTTAGGTACATTAATTTTCTATCTCGTTTTCCAAAAACCAACTATTAACTCAAAGTTCACTAGTTCTCAAAATGAAATCAATAAAAACATCAAAATGTGCATTTATTCCGTATCAGCAGGATTTCCTGTCAGTGGCAATGTCTATAAGGGGGTAGGTCATATTGGCTGGCATTGGCATTGTTGATGTCTGGATGGTAGGCATATAGACTGAATACTCCCATGCTCATCTTAAAAACAAGGAATTCCTAGGGATTGCTTACTCCTAGGAGTTTCTTTTATGCTGTCCTGCTGACACACACACTCAGAAAGCTGCCCTCCTCCAGTGACACCCTGAACATGAGCGCTACAGCAGAAATGAGACAGCTTCTGGCTTTTAGTATTTAGTGGTTTGTGGCTTGTTGTTACCAAGTACAATATTAAAAATGCCTAGTGCATAAATTCATATTTGCACTGTGAGTCAGAAGAGTCCCACATGACATATCATACAATAATACCAAATCCACCATGAAGAAGTTGTGAAAGGTAGTTACAATGTGTCTTACTTTGGCAGTTTTCATACCTTTGTATCTCCAAGGCTTCAAACATTTTATTTAAAATACCCAGAGCATGTTCTGCAGTACATTATCCTTGAAACAGGCATTGCTGAGGCACTGGGGCATGGATTAAAGTAGAAGCACATGAATGGGGAGTCTGACTAGTATACTGCGTATTTAAGAGATACTGTCAATGGAATAAAGCATTGTCAAAGGATAATGGTTTCCAGCTGCCACATAAATGTCAAAGCAGAGCCAAAGCATTTACTTTCAACGCAAAAGGCAGGAAAGTAATGTGATCCCCAGTTTCCACATAATAAGACTGTAAATCCATCAGGAATTTCCACAGCATCTCACAATCTGTCTATACTAGGATGTGCAAACTGGATTAGATTCCAAGCTGGACACCAGAACAGGCAAGAGAAACTCCTTCCCAAGATGGCTGCTACTAGGTGCCTGTCTGGAAAAGGACCAGCCCATTATAAAAGATGACAGCAGGGTTGACCAGCTTACCCAAATGAGGATTTCTGTAGCTGGGAGAAGAGTGAGGCATAAAGAATGAAGAGATATTGAAGATGTTTCCTAGCTCCTTTCTCCCTGCAGTTTAGAGAATGGGGAGCTACCATTTCCCCCAAGAAAATCATCTCTTAAGCTTTGATTCCCATGGTGCACATTCCTAGTGAGAGGTCACAACTGTGGTATCTCAGCTGCCTCCTCTAGGGAAAAGCTTAACCCTATTTCCTCCCCAAAATGGTGCCCAAACATCGACAGATCTATTTCACAGACCTTTGCTTAGGATCTCGCCAGGTACTGTGATTGCCTCCAGTCTAATAAAAAGGCTATTGCAATAAAACAGGGACAGAGCATTGGTGGTAGCAACAAAGAGCAGAGGACAGCTGCAGAAGCCTTGGGGATGTGGGCTTGAAAACACCTAATGTTCCACGTAGAGTGAGAAGAAATGAAAGGAAGAACAGATTCATTGGTCAGTCCAGCAATAAGAAGCTAACTACTTGAAGGGAGATAGAAGCGCTACCTAGAATCCTTGGATCCAGAATATAGAATGGAACCTGTGTTGGAGATGCTGATTCAGAAGCCAGCAACAAATATGACTGAAGCCAGAGAGAGTGCAGGTTTGGAGCAAGAAGAGATCTGAAAAGGAACTTCACAATTCCAGGCCTGAGCATAGGTGCAGGAAGACTCCCCCAGCACGTTAGCTCACTCTACTCTGAGCTCTCAGGGACTTCTGCAATTATGTCAGCACTGGATTCTCTTTCCAGGGCAGAATGGACACATTTATAATGGAGTTTTGTTGCTTATCCCTTATATAGCCAGAACGAACCAAGGTAGAAAGAAAGAAAAAAAAGAAAAAACTCTGTCAGTTAGCTTTTTAATCTTCTATGAACATGCCCAGTTTCCAAATATAAAAGTTACCTTAAGAGTTTATACATGAAAGCTTTGGTAATGTTTTCTCTTTTGCTGAAAAGGAACTCCATTGATTTAGATCTATTATTTAAAGATGTAGTTGTAGCCCTAAAATCTCAAAATGAAAATGTTTGAATCCCTGTTACTCTTTCTTCTCCTTAGAGCACTTAGGTCACACCGATGATAGCCCTGTCAGTTGGCAGAAATGACCATCGGTGTAGAGAATTACACTGGCAGTTTTTGTGCTCTCTAAAAACCATAATTTAAGAAATGTGTTTTCTTAGGTGACTCACGTGGTAAACGTAAGTAATGTAAGCAAAATTAATTTTGAAAAAATATTGACCTAATGTTAGCCTTTTACTTTGGTTTAGCATCATCTTTTTCCCAAAATACATTGCTCAATTATGCTTACTAAGAATTCAGCCAAAATTTGAAGGAAAAAAGTCCCACATGGTATGTTTGCTCTTTAATCTCTGGAGTAAGATTAGCATGAATGCTAGGGTCCATTAGCACACCTTTTTTATGCATTTCACTTCCCCTGAGTACTGTTATGTTTGAAATTCTTAGCAGAATATATATATATGTACTCAGTATTTGAGAAAATATAATTTGAGCTTTCTGTGTTTGGAAAATAACTCACATAGGAGAAGGTTATATTGAATAAATAATAGAGGTAAAATTTATACTTCTATATATTTCAAAGCTAATGTCACTAACTTACAATGGAATGGTAATGCGAAGACACAATGCTGTAATATGATTGATTTGTTTTGACAACAGCCAAATAATTGAGAGTGAAAGGTGTCAGCACAGATGAGATACTGTACAAGCCATGTTCAGTAGGCAGGCTCCAGCAGCTACAGCCACGGGAGTATTATTTCTTTTGATTTTGTGCTGTTCTTGACTTCTAGTTGATTAGGGAAGCCATGAAAGGTGCACAACTTTGCCAGCTGTGGAGACTTGCAGAGAGCACAGGCACATTTAGGAGTTTGTCAAGTAGTTGAAGAATGGAGACTGACAAAGGTTCTGAGACAGCAATGGCGACCAAGTTACACAACATCTGCTCCTCCCTTTCTTCAGGAAGTTGCTGCTGCAGTGCATTTTTGTCTCATTTTAAAGTAATTTGGAGTCAGAGAAAAGATTTGATCCCAGAGAAGGGGATGTGCCTGGCGAGGTCTCTCTGTCATACTTCTTGTCTGAAACCCAAGTGTCTGGTCAGAATAAGATTTGAGGTACTCAGTTAATATAAAAGGTAAATGGTAAAGAGGGGATAAATTAGGACAGCCTCTGCCCTTAGGCAAATCTGGGGTGTGCAAGTTAATGGAATCGTGTGTGGATCATACTGACCAACTTTAATTCCAGCCATCTACTCACTGTCTGATGTCTGTGGCTATTTTTAAAGGTTGTTTTAAAGATTAAATGTGATGTTAGATGGCACATGCTTAGCACAAAGCTTAAGTGTACAATGATAAGTTACCTTTATGACTGAAAGATGTGAGCTTTAACATGGTAGCCATAAGCCACGTGTGGCCTTTTGACAGTTAAAAGGTAGCTGTGGAAAGGTGAAATATTCTATGAATGGAAAATGCAAGCCTTTCAATTCATAGTGGTGAAATCTATTAAGGATATGTTGTTTTATTTAGATATGGTACATTTTTGAAAATAGATTCTTCTCTCATATAATATATCCCAACTACAGTTTCACCTCCCTCCACTTCTCCAGGTTACCCTTCACCTGCCATCTCATGGAGATCCACTCCCTCTCTGTTTACTCTTCAGAAAAAGATCAAGCCTCCAAGAGACAACAGTCAAACAAGACAAGACAAGATATAATAAGACAAGGCAGAAACCCTCATATTGAGGCTGGACAAGGAAACCCAATAGGAGGAAAAGAATCCCAAGAGCAGGCAAAACAAGACAGAGACTAGATATGATACATTATTAAATTAATTTCCCTGATTCATTTTCCACATTTTAAAGTATAAGTACCAGAGTTCTAAATTGCATATGTATCTGAGATTCTTTGCCTTGGTCAGTGTTGGCCAGAAGGAGCTGCCTGCATCTCAGGTACATACAGCACTAGTTACAGGCTCCCTCTGTGGTTTAGGAATGCTGGGCTTTGGGTGTGCAGAGAGAAGCAGTAGTGGACTCGAAGAATCTTCCATTCATCAGAATCTAAAGTGATCTTTCTTTTTAGACTCTAAAAGGAAATTCTCTAAAAATTAGAGAATTGTCATATTTAAAATATAATAAACTACACATATTTGTATGCGTGTCATTACATATGTGACATATATAAAAGTGATATCGAATAAACAAATGTCAACACTGGCTACATTTGCTTACACTACATGTTAGGAGCATTCAAGTTATTGTACAAGGTGATGGGTTTCGTGCTGCACTGTGAGCATAAGCCATTACAGTTGTTCTTACTTCTCCTGTTTGAAATCTTAAGAAATTAATCAGATGAGGTTTCACATGTCCCTATATCGGTTATTTTGAATATCATTATACTCTGAAGCTCACTCAACCTTAGTCATACACAAAAAGTCTTTATTCTGTGTGTAGTGCATTCCTTTCTTCTAGAGCTTCCTCAATCTTTAATTAAGGTTTACAAGGGACAAATTTTTCATTTACTTTTCCTTTAACTGCTCAACTGGCCTTAGAATTCTAAGTTATTACTTTTTAGAAAATGAGGAAATTGTCATCCATCCTTGATATTTTCCTGATGATAAGCACCATGTTAATTTATCATTCCTTCATAGATAAAATGCAGTTTTGATTTTTTTTAATTTAAAATGTTCTCTTTAGATTAGAGGTTCTCCAATTTTTTTCTGAGAAAAGTCTTTGTGAATTTATTTCTACTTCTCATGCCTGGTATTGTGATTCTCTTATGATACATACAGTGGGCATTGCACTCTCTCTGACATCTAACTGTTCCCATGAATTCACTTTCTTTCTTTCTTTCTTTCTTTCTTTCTTTCTTTCTTTCTTTCTTTCTTTCTTTCTTTCTTTCTTTCTTTCTTTCTTTCTTTTTTTGGTGGCCTCAGTATAGTTTTTTTTTAATTGAATATATTCTTCATTTGCATTTCAAATGTTATACCACTTCCCAGTCTCCCCCCTCCCCGAAAACCCCCAACCGTCCTCCCACCTCCTGCCTCCAGGAATATACTCCTCCACCCAACCCACTCCCATGACCCCCATTCGATTTCCCCACACTGGGGCTTCTATTGAGCCTTCACAGGACCAAAGGCCTCTCCTCCCACTGATGCCCGAAAAGGCATTCCTCTGCCAATCTTTTGGCTGGAACCACATGTACCCCTTGGTTGATGGCTTAGTCCCTGGGAGCCTTGGGGCGTCTGGTTGGCCAGCATGGTCGTTCTTCCCATGGGGCTGCAACCCCACCCCCAGCTCCTCCACTTTGCCCTCCAACTCCTCTATAGTGAACCCCACGCTCAGACCAGTGGTTGGCTGCTAGTATTCACCTCTGTATCTGTAAGACTCTGGCAGGGTCCCTCAAAAAGACAACCATAACAGGCTCCTTTCGGTTCACACTTCTTGTCATCCATAGTAGTTTCGGGGTTTGGTGACTGTTTATAGAATGAATCCCCAGGTAGGACAGTCCCTGGGTGGCCTTTCCTTCAGTCTCTGCTCCACTCTTTGTCTCCATAGTTGTTCCTGCAATTATTTTGTTCCCTTTCTCAGAGGAACCAAATCACCCCCACTTTGGTCTACCTTCTTCGTGATCTTCCTGTGGTCTGTGAATTCTAACATGTTTATTTTGAGCTTTTGGGCTAATATTCACTTATCAGTGAGTGCATACCATGTGTGATCTTTTGTGATTGGGATACTTTCTAGTTCCATCCATTTGACTAAGAATTTCATGAATTCATTATTTTTAATATCTGAATAGTACTCCATTGTGTATATATACCACAATTTCTGTATCCATTCCTCAGTTGAAGGACATCTGAGTTCTTTCCAGCTTCTGGCTATTATAAATAAGGCTGCTATGAACATAGTGGAGCATATGTCTTTATTGCATGTTGGAGCATCTTCTGGTATATGCCCAGGAGTGGTATAGCTGGATCCTCTGGTAGTACTATGTCCAATTTTCTGAGGAACCGCCATACTGATTTCCAGAGTGGTTTTACTAGCTTGCAATTCCACCAGCAATGGAGAAGACCCAGATATGAACCCACACACCTACGGTCACTTGATATTTGATAAAGGAGCTAAAAACATCCAGTGGAAAAAAGACAGCATTTTTAACAAATGGTGCTGGATAAACTGGAGGTCAGCATGCAGAAAATGCAAATTGACCCATCCTTATCTCCTTGTACAAAGTTCAAGAAGTGGATCAAGGACCTCCACATAAAACCAGATACACTGAAGCTTATAGAGGAGAAAGTGAGGAAGAGCCTTGAGCACATGGGCACAGGGGAAAATTTCTTGAACAGAACACCAAGCGCTTATGCTCTAAGATCAAGAATTGACAAATGGGACCTCATAAAATCACAAAGTTTCTGTAAGGCAAAGGGCACTGTCAATAGGACAAAAGGGCAACCAACAGATTGGGAAAAGATCTTAACCAACCGTACATCTGATAGAGGGCTAATATCCAATGTATACAAAGAATTCAAGAAGTTAGACTCCAAAGTGTCAAATAACCCTATTAAAAAATGGGGTACAGAGCTAAACAGGGAATTTTCAACTAAAGAAACTCGAATGGCTCTGAAGCACCTAAAGAAATGTTCAGCATCCTTAGTTATTAGGGAAATGCAAATCAAAACAACCCTGAGATTTCACCTCACACCAGTCAGAATGGCTAAGATGAAAAGTTCAGGGGACAGCAGATGCATTCACTCTTTCTTACGGCATACTACCGATTTTGTGATTTTCACTTACTCTCTCTGCAGCTATGTGTATTGTTTAAGCTTAATTTTTTTATTTTAAAGAATGTACTCATTTTTTTTAAGTTTTACTTGACTCTTCTCCCACTTTTTCTTAGTTCTCTTTAATTGTTTTAAATATGCCGTTTTTTTTGTTTCCTTGTTTGCTGTTTTGTTTCTGCATCCAACTGTCCTTCAGTTCAAGTATATGAACAGCTAACTAAAGTACTATCCTTGTAGATGTCATAGTGAATAGTTTCTTTGGGGTAAATAATTTTCTATTTTGGAATCACTTTAAGCAAATATTGTTTTTTTTTTTTCTAAGCAAAATTTCAACCTTTGGGGCTGTGTGAGTATTGCTAATAATAAGGTGTGTTCATGTGGAGTGCCCAACAGATTTCAATCAATAATCTATCTGCTTCTACATATCTCTGCTGTGCAGTATTTAGACCTAGGTTCCAATTTTCCTTGGGTGTGTTTTTCCTAAACCGAGCTTTTTTTTTTGGATATTTTCTTTATTGACATTTCAAATGTTATCCCTTTTCCTGGTCCCCCCCCCAAAAAAAACCCTATCCCATCCTCCCCCACCTCCCAGCCCTTGAATTCACCTACACCGGGGCATCTAGGCTTCATAGGACCAAGGGCCTCTCCTCCCATTGATACCCAAGAAGGCCATCCTCTGCTACATATGCGGCTGGAGCCATGGGTCCTTCCATTTGTACTCTAATCTCTGGGAGCTCTGGGTGGGGGGGGTCTGGTTGGTTGATACTATTGTTCATCCTATGGGGTTGCAAACACCTTTAGCTCTTTCAGTCCTTTCTCTAATACCTCCATTGGGAACCCTGTGCTCAGTCCAAGGGTTAGCTGTGAGAATCCACCTCTGTATTTGTCAAATCTGGCAGAGCCTCTCAGGAGACAGCCATGTCAGGCTCCTGGCAGCGTGGACTTCTTGACATCTATAATACTATCTGGGTTTGGTGACAGTATATGGGATGAATCCCCAGGTAGAGCAGTCTCTGGATGGCCTTTCCTTCAGTCTCTGCTCCATACATTGGCTCTGTATTTGCTCCCATGAGTATTTTGTTCCCCTTTCTAAGAATGACTGAAGCACCCACACTTTGTTCTTTCTTCTCCTTGAGCTTCATGTGGTCTATGAATTGTATATTGGGTATCCACTTATAATTGGAGTGCATACCATGTATGTTCTTTTGTGATAGGGTTACCTCACTCAGGATGATATTTTCTAGTTCCATACATTTGCCTAAGAATTTCAGGAAGTCATTGTTTTTAATGGTTGAGTAGTACTCCATTGTGTAAATGTACCACGTTTTTGTATCCATTCCTCTATTGAAGGACATCTGGGTTCTTTCCAGCTTCTGGCTATTATAAATAAGGCTGGTATAAACATAGTGGAGCCGGTATACTTGTTATATGTTGGAGAATCTTTTGGGTCAGAGTCACACCAAGGTATTTTATACGGGTATGGTTTCCCTAACTTCTTTCTCAGCCTGTTTATCCTTTGAATATAGGAAGGTTACTGATTTGTTTGAGTTAATTTTATATCCAGGCACTTTACTGAAGTTGTTTATCAGGTTTAGGAGTTCTCTGGTGGAATTTTTGGGGTCACTAAAGTCTACAAAGTGACTTTCTTTTGTTGTCTAATTGCTCTACCTAGAACTTCAAGTACTATATTGATTAGAGAGAGAGAGAGAGAGTAGGCAGCCTTGTCTAGTCCCTGATTTTAGTGGGATTGCTTCAAGTTTCTATTTAGTTTGATGTTGGCTACTGGCTTCCTGTATATTGCTTTTACTATGTTTTGGTATGGGCCTTGAATTCCTGATCTTTCCAAGACGTTTAACATGAAGGGCTATTGAATTTTGTCAAATGCTTTTCAGCATCTGATGAAATGATCAAGTGTTTTGGTTTTTTTTTCCTTTGAGTTTGTTCCTGTAGTGGGTTACATTGATTGATTTCTGTATATTGAACCATCCCTGCATCCCTGGGATGAAACCTACTTGATCATGATGGATGATCGTTTTGATGTGTTCTTGGATTCACTTTGCAAGAATTTTATTGAGTATTTTTGCATCAATATTCATAAGGGAAGTTGGTCTTAAGTTCTGTTTCTTTGTTGGATCTTTGTGTGGTAGGTATCAGAGTAATTTCGGCTTCATAGAATGAATTGGGTAATGTTCCTTCTGTTTCTGTTTTGTGGAATAGTTTGAAGAGTATTGGTGTTAGGTCTTCTTTGAAGGTCTGATAGAACTCTGCACTAAGCCCATCTGGTCCTGGCCCTTTGTTGTTGTTGTTGCTGTTGTTAGGAGACTGTTAACGACTGCTTCTATTTCTATAGGGGTTATGGAGCTGTTTAGATGGTTTATCTGTCCTGATTTAACTTTGGCACCTGGTATCTGTCTAGAAAATTGTCCATTACATCCAGATTTTCCAATTTGGTTGAGTATAGGCTTTTGTGGTAGGCTCTGATTGTTTACTCTAATGTCCATGGTTTTGTTACGTCTCCCTTTTCATTTCTGATTTTATTGATTTGGATACTGTCTCTGTGCCCTCTGGTTAGTCTGGCTAAGGTTTATCTTTCTTGTTGGTTTTCTCAAGGAACCAGATCCTGGTTTTGTTGATTCTTTTTTTTTTATTAGATATTTGCTTTATTTACATTTCAAATGGTATACTCTCTCCTCTTTCCTCGTTACCCCTCTGAAAACCTCCTATCCTATACCCCCTCCCCCTTCTCACTTGTTGATTCTTTGTATAGTTCTTTTTGTTTCTACTTGCTTGATTTCAGCCTTGAGTTTGATGATTTCCTGTCCTCTACTCCTCTTGGATATGTTTGCTTCCTTTTTGTTCTAGGGCTTTCATTTTCATTAAATCCTAAAATGTATTTAATTTCTTTCTTTATTTCTTCCTTGACTAAGTTATCACTGTGTAGAGTGTTGTTCAGCTTCCATGTGTATGTGGGCTTTCCTTTGTTTTGTTGTTATTGAAGATCAGCCTTAGTCTGTAATGATCTGATAGGATGCATGGTGGTGTCAAGCTGCTAGTGTATGCTCTCTTTAGTTTCTTTTTGGAGGCACTCAGAACTGAGTTTTCCTCTTAGCATGTCCCATAAGTTTTGGTGTGATGTGCCTTCATTTTCATTAAATTCTAAAAAGTATTTAATTTCTTTCTTTATTTCTTCCTTGACTATGTTATCATTGAGTAGAGTGTTGCTCAGCTTCCATGTGTATGTGGGCTTTCCTTTGTTTTTGCTGTTTTTGAAGACCAGCCTTAGTCTGTGGTGATCTGATAGAATGCATGGTATTATTTCTATCTTCATGTGTCTGTTGAGGTTTGTTTTGTGACCAATGATATAGTCAATTTTGGAGAAGGCGCCACAAGGTGCTGAGAAGAATGTTTTTTTGTTTTTGGTTTTGGTTTTTGGGTTTTTTTTAGGATGAAGTGTTCTTTAGATATCTGTTAAATCCATTTAGTTCATAACTTCTGTTAGTTTGACTGCATGCCTGTTTAGTTTCTGTTTCCATGATCTGTCCATTGTTAAGAGTTAGACGTTTGAGTATCCCACTACTGTTGTGTAGGGTGCAATGTGTGCTTTGAGTTTTAGTAAAGCTTCTTTTATGAATATGGGTGCCCTTGCATTTAGAGCATAGATGTTCAAAATTGAGAGTTTGTCTTGGTAGATTTTTCCTTTGACTAGTATAACATATCCTTCCTTATCTTCCTTATCTTTTTTGATAATTTTTGGTTGAAAGTCAATTTTATTCAATATTAGAATGGATACTCCAGCTTGTTTCTTGGAACCATTTGCTTGGAAAAATTTTTTCCAGCTTTTTACTCTGGGGTAGTGTCTATCTTTGTCACTGAGATGTGTTTCCTGTATGCAGCAAAATTCTGGGTCATATTAAATATCCAACGTAAATTAGTCTATATCTTTTTATTGGGGAATTGAGTCCATTGTTGTTAAGAAATATGAAGGAATAATGATTGTTGCTTCCTGTTGTTTTTGTTGTTAGAGGTGGAATTATGTTTGTGTGGCTGTCTTCTTTTTGGTTTGTTGAATGAAGATTACTTTCTTGCTTTTTCCAGGGTATAGTTTGCCTACTTGTGTTGGGGTTTTCCATCTATCATCTTTTGTAGGGCTGGATTTGTGGAAAGATACTGTGTAAATTTGTTTTTTTCATGGAATATCTTGATTTCTCCATCTATGGTAACTGAGAGTTTTGCTGGGTACTGTAACCTGGGCTAGCATTTGTGTTCTCTTAGGGTCTGTATGCCATCTGCCCAGGTTCTTCTGGCTTTTATAGTCTCTGTTGAGAAGTCTGGTGTAATTCTGATAGGTCTGCCTTTATATGTTACTTGACATTTTTCCCTTACTGATTTTAATATTCTTTCATTGTTTTGTGCATTTGGTATTTTGATCCTTATGTGACAGGAGGAATTTCTTTTCTGGTCCAGTCTATCCGGAGTTCTCCAGGCTTCTTGTATGTTCATGGGCATCTCTTTCTTAAGGTTAGGGAAGTTTTCTTCTATAATTTTGTTGAAGACATTTACTGGCCCTTTAAGTTGGGAATCTTTGCTCTCTTCTATGCCTTTTATCCTTAGGTTTGATCTTCTCATTGTGTTAAGAGCTTTTTGAATTTTCTTTGACTGTTGTGTCAATGCTTTCTATGGTATCTTATGCACCTGAGATTCTCTCTTCTATTTCTTGCATTCTGTTGGTGATACTTGCATCTATGACTCCTGATCTCTTTTCTAGGTTTTCTAGATCCAGGGTTATCTCACTTCATTACTTCTTTATTGTTTCTAGTTCTATTTTTTAGATCCTGGATGGTTTTGTTCATTTTCTTCCCCATTTTGATAGAGTTTTCCTGTAATTCTTTAGGGGATTTTTGTGTTTCCTCTTTAAGGTCTTCTAGCTGTTTACCTGTGTTCTCCTGTATTTCTTTAAGGGAGTTATTTATGCCCTTCTTAAAGTCCTCCATCATCATCATGGGAAGTGATTTTAGATCCTAATCTTGCTTTTCCGGTGTGATGGTGTATCCATGATTTGCTATGGTAGAATAATTGGGTTCTGATGGTGCCAAGTAACCTTTGTTTCTGTTGCTTATGTTCTTACAATTGCCTCCCACCATCTGGTTTTCTCTAGTGCTACCTGCCTTTGCTGTCTCTGACTGGAGCCTGTCCCTCCTGTGGTCCTGGTTGTGTCAGAACTCCTCAGAGTCCAGCTGTTTCTGGGATCCTGTGATCCAGAGATCCTGGGTTTGCCAGAGCTCCTGGGTATCAAGCTGCCTCTGGGATTCTGAAATCCTTAGTGACCAAGCTCCTGAGATCCTGTGATCCTATGATCTTGGCAGTGTTAGAGCACCTAGGAGTTGAGCTTCCTCTGGGTGTGTGGAACTGGGTGCACCCAAGGTCTGCTCAGGGCACTAGCTTAGACCAGAAGGAACCCATTCCACTGGCCAGGCATGGGTTCCTGCTTATCTGGGTCTCACTGCTCCCAGTTACTCCCAGTGTTGGGGCAGATGTTTTGGCCTTCTCATCTATGATCCTGGGCATGTCAGAGTGCCTGGAAGTCAAGCTTCCTCTGACTGTTGTGGGACTGTATGAAGAGCTAGCACCCAAGGTCTGCTCAGAGCACCAGCTCAGACTGGAAGGACCTAAACAGAGCTTTTAACAGAACAAACATCTTTGTCAATTCACTGGGATAAAGAATAGTGGTATCTTTTTCACTAACAGGAAAATACTTTGAGAACTCTGGATATTCACATGGGCCTCAGTTGAAATGTCTTTACTGCCTTGAGCATAAAACCACAAATCTCTGGGTTGGTATACAAGTATCAGTGTTAAGGGAACTAAGCCTGTATCCATATCTATCTACTGTTATGAATCCAGGATGTCAGATGCCAAGCTTGTTATACAATTTTATGATGTATGATGATTATTACCCTTTCTGCCTATATACTAATTTTTATATATTTTAATTCATGTTTTTATGAAGTGGAAACAGGGAAGTTGTTCATGTTATTTCAATGTATTCATAAAGGTTTTTTAGAGAAACATGAGTTGACAGAGACTGGAAAAGATCATGATGGTCTGTCTGTAACCTGAGAAACTAATATTGTTCTGCAACCTAAGTCTGGAAACACAAGGGAAGCTGCTATGGTACAAGTCACAGCCCAGGGTGAAGGCCTGAGAATTAGAAGAATGAGCAAAGGATTGTATAGAGCATGGTACCTAGGGGTCTGCTGTCTAAGGGTAGGAGATCAAAAGTGTCCTAGCTCAGGAGACCCCACATGATAATTCACCTTTCTTTGGCCTCCTTATCATATCTGAGCTCTTACACAATTGGATGCTGCCCATACTCAATGATGGTAGAGATCTTTCTTTGCACACTGGCTTTAAAACCAACTTCTATCATAAATCCATATGCAGCCATCCTCTTAAATAATTCCTTATGTGCTATCTAGGTATCCTTTACTCTATTTATGTTGTCATCTAAACTTAACTAATAGCAAAATTGATAGTTAATATAACATAGTGTTATTTTCTGAATTTTTGTCTTGGGTTCTTTTGTTTGTTTAGTGAGTTGATAGGTTTGGTTTGTTGGTTGGTTTATTTGTTGGTAATAGTCATTACTAGTAGATGTAAAGTTGACATTTAGTGTAGCTGAGGTGCAACTGGAGAGAACAATTTCCTTATGATTCATGCTGATGGAATTTGATCATACTAAATGAGTATGAATTTTTTCAAAAAATGCTCAAGAGAATGTACATTTTGGAAGTTACGTTATACTCCATGCTCTTCCAATGTCAAACATTGTCATTATAGTGTTTAGCAATTTCTGTTGGACTTAAATTTTCAGGTCTACCCAAGCACATAAGACATGCAGGTCAAAGAAATTATCGCTATGCAAATTCCATTTGTTTATTGACTTCTAATATGCTTATAAACTTGACTGAAGAAAAAGTACATACAGATCAAAGAGAAGTTCACTTGAGGATTTTTTACATAATGTCTTGCTCAGTAGGATGCAATGCTTCTTATCCTTCACAGAGTCGTTCCTTCCCAGCATCAAAATTACACTTGCCTTTTAAGAAGTATGTCATTTCTTTTCTGAATCCTAACAATTGTGTTTAAGTTTCCTTCCCAGTTGCTAAAACAAAATATCTTCACAAAAACTACTTGGGGAGAAAGTAATTTTTTAGCTTATAATTCAAATTCCATCATTGTAGGGAATCAAGGAAGCAGGAACTTGATGTAGCTAATCACCTCACAGTAAAGGGCAGAAAGATAATAAAGATATGCTTACCAGTGCTCAACTGGGTCTCTCCTTTGAATCCCAGGACCCAGCCCATGAAATAGTGTTGTCTACATTCAGGATGGATCTTCCCAACTCAACTAATTCAATTAAGAAATCACTCACAGACATGCCCACAGGCCAACACAATCCAGACACTTCCTCATTGGGACTACCTTCCTGTATGATTCTAGACTGTGTGGGTTTGACAATTAGAACTGATTATCTCAAAAAGTAAAAATATTTATATGCCTGCAATCACTACCTCATTCGTTTCTTTGACTACTAGAGTGTATCTACCATAGCCATGCTTCAGTCTATAGGGGAGTGCTTTCTGGTCAATTCAGAATATAATATTAACTTTTCTAGTAAATTCTATGTAATACCAACTATAATTGGCCTAAATTTCTTATTGAGTGATACTATCAAAATCATGTTTTAATTAAGGAACAAAAGTTTGAGGTTTATCACAAAAATAAGTTATTGAGTCTTCAAGTATTATTAACAATATCACATTGGTTTTTACATTAACATTCTATATAGTATAGGATAATATAATATAAATCTAGGCATTTCCAGTGTATTATTAATAATTTCCACATGCAATGAATTGGTATCATTCAGGAAAAATATAATATGCAATGAGTAGACTACACTTCACTAGAAAGTTACCTCATTTCTTCTTTAATGTGTGCAACTAAATGTTTTTAGTATTCTTATAAATTTTAATAAAAATTTAATCACATCACTTTCCTTTCCCCCTTTTCTCCCTACAGCTTCTCCTAAATTCCCTTCCTTTAGCTCCTTTCATACATCTCTAACTCAAACTAATACCTTCTTTTCTTTGAGTATTACTGTTATGCATATGTGTGTTAAGTATACACAAACAGCTAAATGCCAGGAAGTCTGCTGTGAAACAGTCTCTCCTAGGAAAGGGTACATAATGAAGACCACAACAATGACAATATCAATAGATATGGTAACATTGACTGGGGGGGGAGGGGGGCGGGGGGAAATCTCATGGGGGTCAGACCCCTAGACAACTAACTTCCCGCAGTCAACTAATGTCTGCCCAGAGAGGGAGAGCTGGTCTCTCCCAGGGATGAATCTCTTCACTAATCACACAATACAAAATGAGCAGCCTTGAAACCATTGACACATAAACAACAACAAAAATTACTTATCTTGCTTTTGCTTAATTGCTGCTCCTGCCTCATGCGCCAGTTCATAACAGAACAGAGAGTAAAGTAGCCAAGTCACCTCAAAAGTAAAGAGCTGCTGTGCAGAGGCCCCTCAAGATCATAACGTCATTGGTGCTCGTAAAATGATATTGCATCTTTTTCAGGAGATCAATGGGTGGCTCATAAAATCACATTAATTTTTGGCCAACTTCCAGAAAGAAAGTTTTGTTTCCTCGGTAGTGCTCTTCCAACCCACAAAGCCTTGCTCTGAAACTATTTGCTGCTCAAAATGATGATGCCATCACACTTCTTTACTTTAAAAAAGACAAAAGAGAAAAAACAGCTACCAACATCCCCAACATAGCCAGCATTTCTGCAGAGGCATTTCCACCAAACTTCTCGCGGAATGAAGTTGGGTCATGTGAGCAGAATGTGCATGCGCCGCCACGCCTCCAACATGCTCAGTAAAGCTGACTCTGCAAGCCCAGGTCTCTGTGGAACCTGGGACAGTATTCCATGTTGGAACGGTTTTCTGGTTACAGACATTTGCCGACTGTATTCGAGAAATAAAACTACAACCGCTTCTCATCTGGGGTACTTCAACGTTGTGTTCACAGGTAAATATCACTTACAAAATGTAAAGAACAAAGCTTTAAGCCTCCTTGAGTTCTTTTAATGCTGGAAAAGAACTCAAAACATTATCAGATAATGCGAAATACTATCAAAATCATATGTTTTAATTAAGGAGCAAAAGTTTGAGGTTTATCACAAAAACTTTGGTGCTTTGTAACTGCCCAACTTACCCCCAATTCAAATGCTTCGTATTTTCCACAAAAACTGACTTTAGTGTTGTAATAGTTGTAAGAACTGGAGTTGACCTCCTGCCTCTGTAACTGAGGAGAAATCTGAGTTTCAAGTGACTATCAAGAAACATTTCTATATTTACACTAGTCACACAATTATCAATGACAAAAGAATTGTTAACCCAAATTTTACCCATACTTTATCTTTTAAAAACTATATCACATAATAGATATGTGGAGTGTTCCAGGCATTTTCTTGGGGAAATAGGTTGTATATTATGCTGGTGTAAAACATTGCTATTTTCATGGTAATTGTTTGGCCACAAGTGATTTCATGCCTAAAGATACATCAGCCTTTTAGGAAGAGCGTAGGAAGCCTCGGGTCTCATGCCAGGTTTTAAGGTAGAATTAATTCTCTATCTTTTTTTTTAACAATTTTTTTTCTTTTTTAGAAAAACAACATTTTTCTAATGTACATTAAGGACATTGGAGAGTTCACTGAAGCATATGCTCTAAGCTTTCAGGAACGATCTGTAGTCAGGCATTTTAAATGAAAATTGATTTGTGATTTACATGGTCAGTGGGAAGAAAATTAACTTATGGAAGGTTGTAATGAAATATTAGACAAGTAAAAAGTAGATGGTGATCTAGTGGAACTAAAAGTCCCATCTGGAAGAATTCTGTGACATTTTTACATTTATCTGTGTTCTGCATGAGTTGTAATGTTAGTGGTAATTTTATGGGACTGAACAGAAATGAAAAGGGTGTTATCACAGATTGCCTACAATATAGGATTGTGCTCAGTGGAGAGGCCTGGATCCTTTTCTCCATTTTCTTATAATATGACTCATTGCACTTTTTTCAGCTACTGTTGCTGAATGCATTCAGCCTTTTACTTGGGGTTATTAGAGAACATCAAAGACTCACAAACACAACCCAACTGTACATTTTCGAGGCACGCCACCACTCCTCCTTAGTTCTGCATTGTTTAGGTAATGTCCAGGAAAGCCCTCAAATGCACACGAGAGACGCAAACACACTGTACATAAAGGTTTTATTTTAAACCACTCTCTTTTTTTGTCTCCAAAGAATGATTGTCGCCTCATCAAAACCTAGAACATGTTAGCAAAATGGTAAATGTGCATCTTCCTACAAATGGATCGTCCAAAAGCCCACTTTTCTATCTTTGTGTTCCAATTTTGTGAAATAATTGCAATTGTTTCTGTGACCAGAGAAGTACATTCTAGGAAGGAATGGATGAGCCTGTCTTTCCGTTTGGTAGTACAGGGGCAAGGGAGGGAGTGGGGCTCTTAAGAGGAAGCCAGGGTGAGCTAGTCCGGCCCTCAT
Source organism: Tokudaia tokunoshimensis (assembly GCA_036184795.1). Taxonomy (NCBI): domain Eukaryota; kingdom Metazoa; phylum Chordata; class Mammalia; order Rodentia; family Muridae; genus Tokudaia; species Tokudaia tokunoshimensis. Next base: position 45,563,320 of record BTHU01000022.1, read on the forward strand.
TCTTCTTACTACAGTGACAGCTGCTCATGGCTTTTTCAAGTCTTTAACTTCTAAAGTTACTATGCCTTAAATATCTGTTGTATTTAAATTCTCTGATCCCCATGGCAAAGCACAAACCATGAAGTTATTTGCCTTATAATTTAAAAATCTATTATATGCCTCTCTTCTTTCTTTTCGTTTCTTTATGAAGCAAAGCTGATGACAGGTAGAATTTCTTTAAAAAATAAATAAATAAATAAATCTCTAAAAACTAAGGCCTTTGACTAAATTGACACGTGGACTGTATTTCAATAATCCACTCCGTGTTAGAAATGGTTCCTTTCAGGTTAACGGTTTGGACTGTCTCTTTTATCATTATTATTCTCATCAACTACACTTTGTTTGTGAAGTTTGCTGCCTTTGATTTTTCTGTTTTTCCCTAATAAGAAAATTACAAGTTCCTTGTAATGAACTTGAGCTGTTTGTTTGCTGCAGGGGTAGGGCTCAGTCCACGACATTGCATGGAAGCCTTAGAAGCACGCTGATCTCCCGACCATGTTACAGAGTTCTGACTTGATGGGCCCAGCATACTACTTGACTCTGTTACCATTAATATCATCCTGTTGGAAGTCAGTGTGCAGCTAGCATGTGACAGCAGCTCCAGGAACCCTGCATGCTGTTGTAAGTAGAGAGGTGAGGAGAAAGAGTTCAAGAAGTGGGGATGAATTGGTCTGCCTTACACGGGCCACACTTTTTCCTCTTTCCCTCAGCTTTTATGTTCTGAGGTTATTTGACCCACAGCATTTATATTTGTGTATACGATTTAAAAAAAATGCACATATATACGACCAGGTAATAAGGGAATTATATGTTATAATTAATAATGTCACTACATATTAGCTATTTTTAAATATATATGTGAATTTGTGCATGTTTGAGTCTGTGTGTGTGTGTGTGTGTGTGTGTGTGTGTGTGTGTGTGTGTGCAGTATGCATGAATGTGCACGCCAGTATGTGGGGGTATCTGGAGGCCAGAGGTCAACATTGGGTGTCTTCCTCTATTTCCTTCCACCTTACAGTTTAGCAATTATTTTTACACTTTATTTACAGTTTAAGGAATAAGATTTTTACTAAATTTTCATAATTTCATTTTTCACTCATTTCATTTTCTTTCCATGTTCACTTACCCTACTTCCTCTCAAATTCTCACCTTCCTCTTCTTTGCTATTGTTGTTGGCTGTGATGGTGGTGGTATATGTGGTGGATGGTATGTGAGTGTGCATGTGTATAAGTGTGTGTGTCAATGCGTGTATGTATTTATATGTGCGTGTATGTGTGTATGAAAATAAAACTTGCTAAGTCTATTTGGTGTTGCTTACAAGTGCTGAGTATTTAGCATTAGATAACCAACTAGGGAGTTCCTCTCTCTGGGAAGACTACTCTGTCTCTCATCATCCCTTAGTTGCCTGCAGTTCTTTGTCTAAGAGTGGGAGCCCATGAAATTTCTCCCTTCCACATTAGCACCAGGTCTACAGGTAGCCATATTCTTGAGGTATCATGGGGGAACACTTCCCTCACATTTCTAGGTGACACAATCTCATAGAAAACTTTCCGGTCATCTAGCGTTTATAATCTTTCTGTCCTCTCTTCCTCAGCATTCCCTGAGTCTTAGGTACAAGAACTGTTAGAGATATATCCACTGGTACGGGGTACCCCAAACTAAATTTTTCTCTGAATTTTGACCAGTTCTGATTTTCTGTAATGGTCTATGGCTGTTACAAAGAGAAGCTTCTTTGGTTTTGGTGAAAGTTGGGAGATACACTTATCTGTGGGTATAAAAACAAATATTTAGAAGGTAGTTAAGAATTATATTGATTTAGTAAACTGGTGGTTGTAGGTTCTCCTTTAAGATCCATGACCTCATTAGCCCTGTTTAATTGGCTAGATTCTGGTACTGGGTACAGTCTCTTCTGTCAAGCATTTCTTAAGTCAAGTTAGATGGCTGTTGGTTACAAGATGTAAGTGCCACTACTGTACCCTCAGTATTATCTTGTCATGCTGGTCATTTTTGTGGTTCATGGACTTCACAGCTGCGTAGGACTGTTGGTTGATTCTGTCCCTTGGAAGCTTGCATGACCGCCTTTCAGTACCATGAAAGTCAATCCTCAGAGAGGAGGTTTTTGGGTCAGAACCAGCTCAGGCCCACTGAGTCCTGAGTCTGAAGTGTATGATATCTTTAGCAATAGGCACGTACCTTTCAGCTTTGTGGAGGCAACCAAGTCTAGGTTATTGTAGGAGTCTCTTGGACTTCCTTGACAAACAACTTCAAAAGCTGTTTTTCATGCCTGGTATTAGGGATTTGGTTGGCTAATATATGGCTCTTGGAGGGAACATTGTCAGCCTAAGTGGCTTAACTTCATTTGAACTATATATGCTATGTAAACTATATATGCCTTTAGGTATTATATATAATTTGGGATAGATTTTTAAAAGAACTGCATTATGGTCTTTTCAAACATTTTTAGTGTTATTTTCCCCTCCTCCCTCTCTCCCTTTCTGTACTGACCTTCCTTCTCCCTCCCCAGGTCTTGAGGTAAGATTCTTACTTCACTTGGAACTTTGCCACTTCAACTAGCCTGGGCACACGTCCCTGAGCCCTGTTTGTCTCCCACCTCCCCAGCACTGCAGCTATAGATGCAGGCTGCTATGTCAGCTTTTGCATGGGTGCCGTGGATGTGAACTCAAGTCTTTATGCTTATTCATAAAGTGCTTTACCTAGCTCACCTACTTTTTTTCCTTAATGGTGGCGACTTAAATTGATAGTGTTTTTCTAAATTTAAAACAAAGGACACGAATTTTGCTTTTGAGAGTGGGCTGGAGTATACTATAGACAAAGGAGGACCTTTGCTTTCACCTTTCACCTTTCAGGTTGTTAGTTATTCTATACAAATAGAATGCAATTAGCTCTCCCTCCAAAATGTGCTCCAACTTCAGAGCCGGAGACTGTCACTGCCTGTGCTGTCAGAGCATTGAAAGAATCAAATGGACAGCCATCCCTCACATCATTTCTGCGTGTATTCAGTTCATAACATTTCTAGGGAAAAGGTCATGGGTCTGTCACCAGTAGTGTTTGTGGCACTCAGAAAATAAAACAGGGTGGTTAATGATAGCTGGGGCAGCCACGTAATCACAGGATGCTGCCCAGGTCAATATCTAGTATCGGCTTCCTGTCCTGCCCATCTGAAACAATATACCGAAGTAAATGTAATCAGTAAGTGGCCACAAATGAATCTTTTAGAGACATCAGCATTACAGAAACAAGAGATTCCTGAAGAGATGCTAAGTGGGATCTTTTGGGTTGTAATTGCAGTCCTGGGAACAATTCCCTTAATTAATAGCTGCTGAGCCTGGGACCCTTGCTCTGTGGCTCATGGATGGTTCCACAATAGCTGTACTGGGAGTGCCTTGTGGACTCCTCAGAATGTGGGATAAACATACCCTGGGGGCCAGACTCAGACACTGAAAGCCTTCTGATCTCCATCTCTTTGCAACCACAAGTACATCCCTGCTAATCCATCAGTGACCACCATGGCCCACAGAGTGGTAAGCAGTGCTTACGGAATGAGATGCAGGGATCCTTTTCAGCATCAAGTTCCTGTTTAGTAAAGAGAGCCTCTCTTGAGATATGCTGCTTCTATTAGATTGATAGCTCCAGTTGGAAGATAGCAGCCCCCTTGACATTTACTTGGGAATACATAAAGGGCTGGAGAGAGAGACACAAACAAGATGGCTTTTGTTTGTCTGTCTTCCAGCTGTACATCAGGAAGCAGTCTTGAAGAGCTGGCAAACCTTGTCCAAAAGGTCAGCTACAGAGAAAACTGAACAAGTTTCAGTCTTTTCAGAAGTATATGAAAGCAAACACTCAGGCCAAGCCTATGTTAATGGATCAGGGATTATTTTAGAAGGAAGCAATGCCACCTCCACCTCTTATCCTCATCCTGTGACCTGACTGCCTATTATCCCCACCGATAAAGTGTTCACTACAGTGGCTCTGATGGCAACTGATTGACTTAGCATTTAAGGTCATGTAATGAGAACCACTGCTGATCAAAATTTTCACAGTAATTACATGAATATTATTTACACAAAACATGCCATTCACATGGAAATGTATGTGCCCAATATGGATTTCATAATGGTTGCTTTTCCATTTATTTTACCATCTTTGCCCCGAACAATGTGTGTGGTCTTGAACATGGTAAGACCGTGGGGGTTTCTAACAGAAATATCTACTTTTAATGCAACCATATACTGTCTCCAACCTAGTTCACGTCAGCTGAGCATGTAGTAAATGCTGAGCACCTGCAAAATTCATCCCACGCTGAGGGAAAATGAAATAATTCCCACAACCTTTGTATAAGCACAAAGCAGCAGGACTGGATGACACTATCTGATACAAGAAGAGAGTAACGAGTCCCAGCAAGGTCTGAGGAACTGAGTGATTGTTGAGGACAGCTTCCAGTCTCTGACTGTGGTGAGTTTTCTTTTCCCACAGCAAGGAAAGTGAGAGCAGCACACAGGCTCCCACAGAACTATCAGAACTTCGACCACTCTTGGAATAAATAATAAGCAAAAGCAGAATGCTAGGCATTATTTGTCAGTATGTTTAGTGTGGTATGCATGGGTCAGATGAAATCTTAGCCGTCAAAATTTGTTACAATACAACCTCCACCCAAAATGGGTCTGTGGTTAATAAGGTATAGAAATGCTAGGGAGAGAAAGGGTTGGCGAGTGTAGCTAAGTGGCAGAGAGATTGCCTGGCATGCACAAGGCCCTCAGTTCAATCTCCAATACAGAAAAATAATATCTAGCATGGAAGATGCTCAGCTAGCAGTGATTCATCCCCCCAACTCCCAGGGATATCTGGCAATGTCTGGAAACATTTTTTGTTGTTCCTTTTGGAGGAGGCGATGCTGCTGATGTCTACAGAGTAAAGGCCCAGGGACAATTGTATGAGGAACAGGACAGCCCTGCCACCAAAGCTATGCAGTCCAAAATGTCAGGTACACTGACCTCAGAGATGTTAGAGGGAGAAGCAGGGCAGTGGGGGAGAAAGCCTGATTGGATTTACCATCACACGGTGAAAGATTTCCTGGCTAGAAATCATGGTAAGCAAGGGATCTTAATGTTGTTAGCATGACTGAAACGCTTTTATATCATTCATAGTTTTGTGCACTTTTGCTTCAGAAATTTAATAAAATTCCAAGAGTACAGCATTTTGACCACTTATTAGATACTAGACACTAAATGCTTTGTAAACATCTTTAGTCATCTCTACTCGGTGGAGTTCATACAGTTGGACCATTTAAACAAGATAGACGTTTGACTGAAAACGACTGAGTAATGTGGCAGAGATGTTTCTGTAAACAAATACTCTTCTCTTTTTCACGAGGAATGTATCTTCTTTTCTGTCTAGCAGCTAATTAGGACTCTGTGATATCTCTGGCCAGAAAAATGTGGGGAAACTCGGGTATCTTCTATTAGAATTATCCTTAAAGCTGTGTGCTGTGAACCCCCACCCCATCTCTCAGATGCAGAGGATCTATTGAACTTAGGGAAAGGCCTAGAGATTTCCTGACACCTGTATAGAGCAGGTCCTTACCTGACAAACAACAACAACAAATAGATTATGTTTAAGGTTGTTTCTGTCAACCAGTAGTGTGCCCTGATAAATATAGCAACTTTAAGAGAACTTGAATTTAAATCCATGTTTTTCTGATCCCAAACCCCCATTCACAAATACTGCATTGTTATAGTGATTATCAACCATTCTGAAACAAGTACACTTATTTTTAAGAAGTGGATGTAAAATGTTGTCTATGATTCTTCTCTTTATTTAGAGTAGAAAAGTCAACATACATAAAAATCATTGAAATTTCTCATTATGGTGATAAAAGCTGCTATAAATATATTTTCCTGAAACACATCAATAGCTTAAGATGTTACAAGCGGATAAAAATATTATTTTATGATTACCATCTGAATATATACCATTGTTGACATGCTTTTCAGATATTACCTGGATGTTTATTCATTGTTCATCTTTCCAAACACAAACACCAGACAAATAGGGTACAAAAATTTCAGTAATAAAAAAAAAAGGAAAGAACATAATCAATGCATTTACTTGTTCCTCTTCTAGATCAAAGCTAAGTGCTATCTCTTGATAAATGGCCAAGGACACCAACTAGAATGATAGCCACTGCATTTATAATCTGGAGAATGAAGGGGATTCCTCTCGTAAGACTATGGTTTGTAGGCACTGGACTGAGAATGCTTTAATTTAAAGGAAAAAGCATGCAATTTTGTAAGAATACCTGTCAGTTCCTCTAGCTAGAGTAGGTTTCCAATATTTACTGAATATATCTGAATAGTACGTTGCTACATTATGGCAAGAACAGGCTAGAAAGAACAGCTGACACTGCTCTGATCCTCCTTTAGCTTCTCGGTACCAGGAATTTCATTGAACTCAACGTATGGAGCAAATATTATTGCTGTAGCAATTGTTTCATGTTTCCATGACTTGCTAAGTTCAGAAGTAGTTATGGCCCATGTCATTGGTCTGAAATAACACACATGCTAAAGGCAAAGAATCTGCTGGTGTGGGATCAATTTTCATGGCATTAAACTTAGGATTTGCCCATGAAATAAAGTATTGTGCTCTCTCAAGGACATCTACAAAATTTCTTGACTCTGCCTATAGTATTTCTGTTCTTCATGGAACTATTTTTCCTGGCTTTTAAGCTTATCATCAATAATATTTTGGATTCTTATAAAAACATTATAACTTGAATATTTAAGATGTTTTCTTACAAAGTGTGAGTTGTTAGCTAATGGTTAGCTAATTCATTTGTTCCTTGGATGTTTTATTAACTAGAGATTTCATTGCTGTCCTGAGGATACCAGTTAAAAGCACTTTTACCCACATTCTCAATATTGCAATATTCCAATGTGAGCAATAGAAAAATCATAGTTGACTGAGAAAGATAGAACATAAAAGTAGGTTATTTTCAAATGTTTCCATATTGTGGTATTTAGCCTGAATTCCACCATTTGTTTTTTTTTTAATCGTATTAGCTGCCTTTTAAGTTACTTCAGTTCTCAGTAATTTAAAAACATAGATACTAGTCAGTGTGAAGCTTCTTGCGCTGCTATGTTCTTGTTATCTTGGAAGGAACAGTTTGCCAAGGACCATGCCTTCCCCTCTTATTACACAGAAGAACCATTCTGTCCAGCAGCCTGTGGTGAACTGAATATAGAACTCTGTAACTGAGAGTTTGGTCTTGGGACCTCTCCACACGGTCATACAAGCTCCTGCTGGCAGCCAGTGTTCTGCCAGGAACGTGAGCTTGGGAGTATCACCCCCACCACATGGCTACATTACTGCTCTTCCCAGTGACTCATTTTCCTGCACAGCAGTCTTTAAAAAAACATAAAACCTTATGACTTTAATTATATCAATCCATCTGCTCAATTGTCCCCCACTCGTGTTTTCCAGGCTCCCAGTTGTGAAATCAGAGCATGTGGTTATTTCCTCTGAGATGTTTCATTAAATGGTATTCAGCACAGAGAAAAGCATTGTTGAATCTTTAATGTTCTGCTACCCATAGATATGTGGACCTCCTGTCCTGTTTGTTTTAGCATAAATTGTTTAGAAACCGTTAGTGTATGCTAGAGACAGTACCATAAGAGCTCCATCCTGTGGACGATGAGCCAAGGTTACTGCAAATTTTCTATTAGGAAAAACTGTATTTCTGTTTTAATAATAAATTGAAGTCCTTAAATATTGAATAAGATGGTACTCTCAGAAATTACTGTAATTAAAATAAGATTGTGACCATGAGTGGAAATATTCTCTGATAAGCACATGGATGCTTTCAACCCTGACCTATTGGGAAGTCTTCATGGGATGCTAAAAGAGAATGCATGTGGACGGCACCCTCTGATATCACACGGTACTGTGACCCTATGTGCTCCTGAGCCTTAGCCTCTATAAATTTTGCTGTGAAGATTAGTTTCCATCAGTTGTTGGATTCCGTGATTTCTTTTTTCCGGGTGAAGACAAAAGGTAGCCATGTGTTCATCTCTAGGAAAGAGGAGGGCTTGGGAGAGGAGGGTCTGCTGGATGTGGTCATGGAAACTGCCTTTCTTGATGTCTCTGGTTATCCTGCTTTGCAGAACACCGATCCTGCCCCCCAGGTGTCAAAGCATCCTTTGTTCCAATCATGCTTCTTATCTCTTTTCCACATAAGCAAAAATGACTATTTAATGGAGACTTCTCAAAAAAGCTTTGCTTTCTGCTAATGTCAGTCTTCTTGCCAGCACACTGGATTTTCCATGTGTCACTAATGCCATTGTTTCTATTTCTATGACATGTAACATTTTTCTAAAAGGAAAACCATACAGATCAGGACACCATCTATCAAAATAACTTTGTTGCCAGATCTAGCTGAGTATAAGCTGTCTTCTACAATTCTTTTCAGACTTAGCTTTCTCACTGTACTCAGGAACCTGTTCTTTCTCTTCCCAATTTTGGTTCACACGTTTCTAATTCTTTGCCCATCTCAACCTGCTGGATTGTTTACCTAGAGTCTGTACCACCAGGATGGTGATTCAAACCATCTCTTACAGTTTAAGACTAGCTACTTTTCCTATCCTAGTTAGGATCATCTCATTTTTTTTCTTCCTCACTATAAATAGGGTTTTCACTTTCCTGGACTCATTTTAGAAGCCCATTTTTACTGGCCCAGATTCACAGGCATTCATTTCTAGAACAGGAGGAGAAGAAACAAAAGCAAGCGATGTCACAGAGGTATTAGTGCAGAGCACAAGGACAATGAGTCCCAGGTGTCAAGCAGCATGCTCTGAATGCTCCAGGCAGGGCCCAGTCATCCTCATGGTGACTTGGTGAGGCAGTTGCTACCACCTCCATTTCAGCCATTTAGGGTCACACAGATGTGGTGCCCTCACTGCCCCTTTCCTTCAATGTCACTGAGTCTCAGCCTGTTTTTCCTCTAAGGTCCTTTGTGTTAACAAGATTCGGTCTACATCAGATTGCATTTACTCCTTTACTTCGTGCGCATTGTCTCCACTGAGCTTTTTAACATACAGGAAACCCTTCCTTAGAATAGCTGTCACTGAGGTCTATTGTAATTTATACCTATTGACACTACCTGCGGGTAATTCACCCTTGCAGCTGTCACTCCACACTGTCACCAGAAGTAGCTAGCAAAGAGAAATGGGATGCCTGGTGCCTATCAACGGACCTTGGTGTCTCCTGATGTTAACATGTGTGGGGGACTTAGCTTGCACCTCCTGGATGGTACAGACACTTCTGTGACAGGATCATTGTTCAGTGGTTTTGAAGGAAATCAAAGATGGCAAGAATAAGCTACAAGGAATGATAATTATTGAAAGAAAATACTAACCAAGCACATTTGCATTTTCTGGCACATCCTTTGAGTAGATGCTGTTATTATTGGGTTAAGCAGCAAAATGCAATTGAAAGCTCCTCCTGAGAAACTGTTAATATAATATGTATTGAAAACCCTCTACTCTGACCATTTCTTTTGGTGGTTTGAAAATAAAAATCAGAGAACTACAAAATTCTAGTTTTAAAGAGGACACTTTATGAAATTATTTGTCCTGCCTCACATTTAGCAACCAGAAAAATTAAAGTGTGGAAGTAGTAAGAGAGTTGTTCAAGGTTAAACATAATGAAGATTTTTCAAAAAATATAATAGAAACCTCTTTCTCAATTAATACATGGCAGCCATGTATAGCACTGTGCCCTTTACTTTCCTTCTGTGGCATTGGTAATAACAGTAACTTATTCTTGCCTTCAGATAGTGTTTGCATCTTCTCCCTCACTCTTGTGGTCTGAAACAGCTAAGGCATCAGCTCCAACCAATATTCACTTGAATTTGAAATTTGCTGAACGATTTGGCTGCTTTTCATTTTTTACCATTTCACACCTTGTCTGCATCTTGAGCAAGCTTGTAAGTTTTCAGCGCATACATTTCTTGTGATGATATATTGTCCTGGTGGAAAATTTCATTTACTGGTTGTGCCCTTTGCTGAACCTGTTGCTAGTCAGGGAACATGATAAGCGTATAAGTAGCATGCTACTTCATTTATCATACATCGTTTTAGACACTCAAATATCTCATATACAATTCTGCATTCTGCATAGCAAAGATCTACCCAACTCAAGAGAAAAAGATCTTTAAAAAAATTGTCAGCTCATGATTTATAAATGTCTCCTCTTAATAAAAATTAATCATAGTTTATACTAAATCTGTAAGTACCCCATTTCTTTATTTTCTTTATAACTCTGCTAACCACATGCTATCAAACACTAATAAAAGGTATCTGGTTTTGTGATTTGGTGTATAAGAGGATTGGAAAATATAAAAGCATGCTCTGTTTACCATAATTGAATTACATTGTGAAATAAATCAGGGCATTGAGAATCTCAGCAGTGTCCCAAGGGTTGTCTAGCACTGTGCTTTTCATGCAGGGCAGCCTTCAGCAGCATTTTACTCCCTGGTAAGTCAGAGCAATCACCTGCAGAAGCTTGCCCAGAGTGTACAGTGAGTGCACAGGCAGAAGACCCAGCCCTCAGCAACTACCCAGCAAGTCTGGCTGTTCAGGGTTATTTCGTAGGCTGCTGCAGGAGGTCATGCCTACCTAATTTCAGTAACTTTCTATGTATTGATTTCTGCTCTTCTCTGCCTGTCATTACAGTGTTTTACTAGTACCCATGTTTTATGTATAGCATTAAAAAAAATCTACATTCTGTCAGAATGGAGCCATTGAAATTTTGAAAGTGAAACTTGATTTACATTAAACACTGCTTAGACTAATTAGGACCTTTCTCAAAGGAATTGAGAACATGAAATACAGCTAACAATAATGTGTTCACTATCTTGCTGTTCTTTTCAGTGTAGAAAATACTTTGGAGGCATAGGATCCATATAGAAGGACCTGTGTCATGGGCACTTATATAAAGATACAAATTTAGAGCTACAGATATTATTATTCATGTGGGATTATTGGCCCTCAGAAGCAGCAGTGGTACCAAGTGCTTCAGCATCAAACTCTTTTATACTACCTGTAAGTCTGCCACTGCTGGACCACATACCTTGTAGGCAAGACTCATACAAAAGGGGAGATGCCTTTCAGATGAAAAAATCACTAATTTTTCCAAAAAAGGATATCCCTTTCTGAAATTTATATTTGAATTCAAAACTTGGATACTTTGCCATTTACTGGTTAGAAAAAATACCTTGGCTATATATGTGGCAACAAACCATTTGGCTTTTTCCATTTCTCATGTTCCTGTTTCTCATCTCTGTATTTCTAGGCCTTTGTTCTTCCTGATCTGGGGATAAAAATATCTCTTAAATGTTAATTAAAGTTATAGTAAGTACTACCAAAAATACATATGTCCCCAAAATACAGATTTTGCATATAATTCCAGGGTGTACAAATACTCTGAAGTTTATTCATAGATGTACCAGAAAAGCACTGCATACTACCCACCAGTATACATGCTGTTAATCATCTCCAACTTAGGTTGGACACTTACACGAGCAAGAATAGTACTTGCTCAAGTGTTCCATAACTAGCTCTCCATCACTACAACAACATAACCTAGATATGTTTCTTGTCGCGTTAAAGAGTTTTGTTGTAGCCAGGCAGTGGTGGTGCACGCTTTTAATCCCAGCACTTGGGAGGCAGAGGCAGGTAGATTTCTGAGTTCGAGGCCAACCAGGTCTACAGTGTGTGTTCCAGGACAGCCAAGGCTATACAGAGAAACCCTGTCTCGAAACAAACAAAAAAACAAAAAGAACAAGAAAACCCAAAATATACAAGAATTTTGTTGTCATCTTTCACAGTTTTAGAGGTTTCAGTACATGATCACTTAGTTCCATTAGTCTGGGATCCCAGTGAAGAGCACATCATGGCACAGTGTGTGACAAATCAAACCTTCTACATCATAAACTTGAAAGCAGAGATAGTGAAGAAAAGGCCAGGATTCCACATTAAGGAATAGGTCCCCAGTGATTTGATGACTTCTCCAACATTCACTAGAAAGGAAGTTTCGCCATACTGTAACTTACTGATTAAATCTCACTACCTCCTGTTTCTCCAAATGAAGATGTGTTGGAGTGCACATGTACCAGTTTCAATTTATAGTTCTGACACACCACAATGGCAAAGTCCATATTTGTGAGCCATGAAGCTCACAAAATCCAAATTGTTTACTGTATGGCCCTTTACAGAAAAAGTCTATCTTCTAAGACCCCTACATTACAGCTATAAAGAGAAGGCAAGGTCATTTGTGGGCCAGCTGCCTTCATTCTGATTGGAGGAACTGGTTTGCTCTATTGTGATAGCTTATGTAGGTTAAGCCTGAGCTAGAAACTGACAGTTGATGACAGTAAGAACCTCCTCTGAACTGGAACCACCTCACATGTCCAAGAGAAAATGGCTGACTGCCAATGATATACTTGCATAGCAAACTGGCACACAACAAGAAAAAGAACAAAGTACACCTACTTCCAGGAGCATGAATGAAGCTAGGATAGGTGGATATAGAAGGGTACATCCAGTGTAGGGGAATGCCAGGACAGGGAAATGGGAGTGGGTGGATTGATGAGCAGGGGGAAGGGGGAGGGGTTAGGGGATTTTCGGAGGGGGGGGGACCAGGAAAGAGGACAACATTTGAAATGTGAATAAAGAATTTATCTAATAAAAAAAGGAACTTTAAAAAAAAAGAAGAAAAGGGTACATCCTATGTGGTCATCTATATAAAGAGCCAGGATATACAAAATGAACTCATAGTGACACAAGTTAAAATAATGTGGGGAGAGTGATGCCCGAAGAAGGGTGCAAGTAGAAGTACCTGAACTGCTCAGATCTCATGTACCTTCATCATTTAGATCAACAAGGTGGGGAAACCTACTGGTTAGTTGGATTCAATAAATGTGCTTTCTACATGTGGTAGATGTGTCTGATTTTAAGCTGTGTGCACATGAGTGTGTGAGCTTGTGTGTACCTGCATGTTTGTGTGTGTGTGTGTATGCATGTATACGTATGTGTGCATGTGTGTGGGGGGGGGAGACTAGGAGAGAGAGACACGCAGAAAGAATGTTCTGAGATGAAGCTATCAAAGTATGCCTCCTGATTGCACCACCAATTAGTGAGAGAACTTGTGCCAGTTGTCCTAACAATACCTCAGTTTCTCATACCTATCAAACAGTCAGAGCATGTAGGCCTATGAGTATCTTTATCTACAATTCAAAAATTCTAAACAAAGCAAAGATGTTTTCAGTAATCCTTTGGTGGCAAAATTATTCTTAACCTGTATCAGAATATATATAATTTTTATTTATCTAACTTCATGTCAAAAGAAAAAGGTAGACTTTTTAAATTTTTATTTTTATTTCTATGTGTGCATTTGTGTGTGTGTGTGTGTGTTTGTGTGTGTGTGTGTGCCTGCATGTGAACAAGTATATCCATATGCATGAAGATACAAACAGACGTTGGAGAGGGCTTGGATCCTTGGGAGCTTGCAATCTAGCTGGTCATGAGCCACCCAAAATGGGTGCTGAGAATTAAACTCTGGTCTTCTGAAAGAGCAGCAAATGCTCTTAGCCACTGAGCCATAAGAAAGAGGTTTAATTGCCAGAATATTAGTATGGTCGACTGCCGAATGCCACCTAGACCATAATAGGGCATCATGTAATAAATAATGTTTATAACTATCATGTATGTGTATATGTTTGCACTGAAGCATCTAGACTGAGGGCTTCAAGTAAGGATTGTGTATTTATCCTTTCTGCACAGAGTTTATAAGGATTGATGCTATGCCTGAGGGTATTATCACAGTGCCTGTCCCATACAAGCTTTTAACAAAGATTCACCTTATTATTATCGTGCTCTCTGTTCTCACTCCAAGGAAACCTATGACTGTAATTTTTCTTAGGGCCAGTTGGCATCAATATGAAAACTATCCCATGTCAAGTTTCTAAGAATCATGGCCTATACATTTCCCTTTAAGCAAACTTTTAGAGAAAAGAGTAGAGAGGTTGTGAAGACTGTGGCCCCCTAGGGGGAGCCCGGCACTAAATCAACACCTGGAGGACCTTCACCACAGGATCTCTCCAGCTTTTAGATTGTATCTCCAAGTGACCTTAGACCAGAAAAGTGTTAAGTGTTCTTGGATATGGTTTCTTGGCATTCCCCGAGGAACTAGAAGGGGAGTGTTATTCAGTGTAGATTGATCTGAGTTTAGAAAATCTACCACTTCCTGTTTTTCAAGACATACTTGAATACCCCACTGAAGGGCTTTCCTGTAATTGTGATTTCTCCTCTGGTACTAATCTATATGTTTACTTACTCGGTTACATATCTGTCCAAGTCATCTAAGAATAAGTGAGTGAATAAGTCTGAAAACAAACAGCATTTAGATAAAAATTCAAATGTTAAAATTCCAAATGTATGATCCAAAGAAGTCACAGAAGAATTTTCTAGGGATATAACTGGACTGAAAAGAAGAGGTCACTGAGACAGTGACATGTGACTTAGACCTGAATGATGTCGACATGCGTCACAAACTGGTGAAGCATTCCATGTGTGAGATAGCTGGGCCAAACAGAAAGAAGTCAAATAGCATACATCATCTCTTACTGACAGAGGGACACTGGCTGAAGATATTAGGGGACAGTATTTAAGAACTCATTTGAGAGGATATAATTTATTGCTAAGTTAACTGAGTTGTAGGTCTGATATTGAGAAGGGTTTTCTTAGATTTAGTGACCTACATGGTCAATAACGTTATATGTAGCTTTTTAATATATACTTCTATAAGATCTGGAAGAGACTATAATCCACTGTAGCTACCACCACAGTAAGATTGAGAGTTATCCCAATACATCCTGTCAAGCTCCTTTTGAAATTAACTATCTATGGTCCTCAGCTCCTAGCCAACAATATATATTCTGTCCCAATGGTCTGCCTTTTACTGAAAGTCATGACCATATGCATCCCTTGAATCTATCTCCCTTAATTTTCCATATGTACCTGAAGCATGCCTGTTTTGTAGTGGTGGGTAACTTCCTTAGCATTGGACTTCATTGCATAACTTCAGTATATAGTCTATTAATCCATTCACCAGCTTAAGAACATCTGGATAGTTTTCCATTTTTTAGCAGCTATGAATAAAGGCATTATAATCATTTGTTTTTTCTGTGAATATACTTTTTATTTCCCTTAGGTAATACTGAGAACAAAATTACTGTTAGATGTACACTAAGTGCCAGCAGTTTTCCAAAGTAGACTTACGCTTTTACAATCTCATTAACAATGGCTAACTGGTCCTGTGACTTCATGCCCCTGTCAGCACTTGGGGTTATGGGTTTGGGATTGGTTTTCCCCTTCTTCTTATCCATTGTTTTTAGTTTAGTCATTCTAAGTGTGGGGGTAATAGCTCATTGAGACTTTAGCTTCTGTGATGACTACTAATGGGCATTTCTTACTGTCTCATTTGTTTTCTCTATATCCTTTTTGAAAACTCTCTAAAGAAGATAATTACAAATTTTCTTCTTCTTGGTTGTCATGTGGTAAAAATTAAAGATCTAGACCTGGAATAGAAATATGTGTGAAATTAAAACCAGATAGACGAGTACTACATAAAACTAGCATGGAGCGACTGAATAGGTACCAGGTCTGTAACTACTGAGCAGCATATTTGCAGTGACAGATACTGAGCATGAAAAGTGCCAAGTGCAATGCCTGCCAGGATCTTGGAAATTATAAGTACCATTATTCATGCTGTCCCCGATGCATGCAGAAACATTCGTTTTCTTGTTGGGTGTTAACCTAGGCAGTCTTCACAGGACCAACACTGAGGACCAGTTACGAGCTTTGTTTGTCATCTGAGGAAACTGAATTCCTTATTTGAGATCATAAAACTAGGAAGGGTTAGCTGAGTAATCTGAACCCTGGTAATATTCCCATAAACCACCAGATGATACTTTCCCTATAGAAACATGTCCATTTGTGTTTATCAAATAAATTGAAATAATAAATGGCAAGAACTCACTCCACACAAATCTGTCCACGTATATGCACCAATAAAAGCGAAAAGAATTCTTTAACAATGAAATAACTAACTATGCCTATTTCATGGTTCTGGTTCATAGACAAACACTGGTTTAACAGACATATTAGACAGAGCTACATACAGAATGACTTGTACGGAGCACAATGTTGGGACAGTGACAAAATGGCAGCATACTTCCTTATTTGTCCAGGTGAATAAAAACTAATGGTCCTCAGACTTGGCAGACTGTTGGGTTCCTTGTCAATTTTCTATGGCTCCTATTACAAGTGTGTCCTCTAGATGATGGAAAAGAATCACCATAGATGCCTTACAGAGACTCCTCTCCTGAACTCTCTCCTATAACAACTGCAAATCTGAGTCATTTCTTCAATTAGTTGTACAAAATCTTGGTCTATTCCATATTCAAATACAAGGTCCTGTGTCACACTTTATCATGATTGTGAACTTGGTGGGGTATAAAATGACCACAGAGATGAACCCCTAGGCATGTCTTGAGGGGTCATCTATTAGTTTAATTGAGCAGTACCATTTCATGAATTATCATCCTGAACTCAAGACAACAGGGAAAGCTAGCTAAGCAGAAGCACTCATCTTTCTCTGTCTGCTTCTTGACTG
Source organism: Tokudaia tokunoshimensis (assembly GCA_036184795.1). Taxonomy (NCBI): domain Eukaryota; kingdom Metazoa; phylum Chordata; class Mammalia; order Rodentia; family Muridae; genus Tokudaia; species Tokudaia tokunoshimensis. Next base: position 45,580,105 of record BTHU01000022.1, read on the forward strand.
GTCACAAGTGACCTGCAGCTTCATGCTCCTGCCTCCACATCCCCACCCCCACCCCCGCTATCATTGACTCCCCTGTGAAATGTAAAACCAAAATAAACCCTTCCTTCTTTGAGCTTGTATGATCAGACTTGTCAGAGCATTGAGACAAGTAACTAATGCACCCAGCATCATTATTTGATCCCCTCAAGTCCACGGCAGTGTGCACCTCTGAAACCACTCCATGGAGCAAGAAGAACGAGAGCAAACAAACAAAAATATCACAAGGCCCTCTCTCCTCCCTCAATTATTGGCTCAGCTGTAAGACAGTCATTTGTTGCGTTCCCCAAGAAGAGATAAGAAGTGATAACTGTAGCATCAATAATTTAGTCTAGGAACAAGGGAAATCTGTGCCACTAGATCAAGCTGCACGTACTTTTAGAGCTTTTATATTGTGACAGTGTGAAAAGCCCAGCTTTGTCATGATAGGACACTAATCCCCAGAAATGAAGTTCCCCAAATCCATTTGAGTTGTTTTAAAGTCACCCAGGAATATGAGAACTTGCTCTGCTTTCTTAACGACCACTTTCTTCGAAGCAAGAATTTAATGTATTCTGCTCTAGCAGAATCCTTATCTATGGAAAGGGAGTGGTCAGAAGTGATACCCAAGTGTTATACTGATTTTTGGAGCCAGGAAATGCACAGGCTACTGAAAATTCAAGACCCACACCAGTCTTCAATTTTTTTTTAAAATAAAATACAAAGCATTTTTATCAAAATGGTACTGCTGACCGATAAATTTCTACTTATGGCATCTTTTTCCTAATAATGCCAGTGATAATATGAGAGGTAGACTCTATGTTGAGGGGAAAGTTTTGATTCATCTCTAGATGAAATACAACCAGGGTAGAAAATCAGGAACCCAATTAAAGGGTCATAAGCCCCCAATTTTGGGATATTACAGTAATCCTGACGTTCATGCACTTTAGACTGTGATGTGTCTCTTTTAGGCATTTGCAGGTTCTAAACGGCTCCTGAGGAGGAACAAGTACTGCAGGAAATCTCCAGGTTAGAGGGTTTGTTTAGCTGTGGGAAGCAGTTGGATTCTTCTGGAAACCTGGGCTTTGGTTTTATTCTCTGCACCTGTATCACTTCAAATTTTCTTCTCTATGATTGAGTTTCTTCATTTGAAAAATAAACATGGGAATAGTTGTACTTGGTTGTTCTGAGGATTAAATATGTTAATAAAATGCAAAATACTAGTTATTCATTGATAGTTCCCTTTTCCCTAAAATTTTATTATTAAATATAAGGAAATCACATGTGAACTATTCATTCATTTCTATAAATGTACACATGTATGTACAGAGAGAAAGAGACAGAGATAGAGAGACAGAGACAGGCAGAGACAGAGAGAAGAGATGGGGGATATTCTGGGTTATGTTAATATATAATAAGTCAAAGCCTAAAGTTCCTGCCCTGTGAAGGCCCAGATTCTAAGTTAAGTTTTGAAATTATGAATCATAGTTCCACTTAAAAATATTTGGGAGCAGTAGAAGAGATGACTCAGTGGTTAAAAGCACTGACTGCTCTTCCACAGGTCCTGAGTTCAATTCCCAGCAACCACATGGAGGCTCACAACCATCTGTAATGATATGTGATGCTCTCTTTTGGTGTGTCTAAAGACAGTTACAGTGTACTCATATTCATAAAATAAGTAAAAAAAATTTTTAAAAAATATTTTGTGGAGAACACCTTACACCTGCAACTTCAGCACTTAGGGGCCAAGGGGACTATTGACAGTACAAGGCCATCCTAGACCACCTAGTGAGTTCTAGGCTACCTTTGATTGCAATGCTGCATCCATCCTTTCTATTGACAGAATCATCTCCTTCTGAGAGGAACTAAATTGCCATCATGTCTTCCTCAGCATCCATATGCAGCCACCCTTTGCCCAAACTGGTTCCCTTTATAGAAGATCTCCATGCTAGTGGGACAGAGACAGAAGCAGTCATAGCAGCCACATAGACTCCAAGCAGACTTTGATTTTCTGAATATCAGAATGGCCAATTTAAAAAAAAAAAAAGAGTGTCCTGGAGATGTGGTATTCTCTAGTATTGTAGGTAATTCATAGAAATAGTGTGAGACTTAGGAATTGAGGTACCAAAGTTAAAGAAATTGCCATCAAGCAAAACTGAAGTCCATTTTGTTCTGTAAATCATAGGAATTGGGGTTTTTTTCTGTTGTGTTCATTTGGCAGATTCTGTGGAAGAATATCTGCCAGGCCAGTGTCCCAAGAGGCTTTCGCAGTAGCAATATATCTTACTCTCATATCAAGTCTTCTCTTATGACTTGGTTTTTTTTTTATTGAGTGCTCACCTTTCCCTCACACTTATTAGCAAAGACACCACTCTCTCTCCTTGTGCTTCTGTTTGTCTGGCAGCCTGGATTAGAACTGAACACTAATGCAGAACTCACTGTGTTGAGGAACAGCTTAATTTTTCCACAAAATGTCATTATCATCCACAATAGTGGTTTCCCCTACTATTATAGCAGATTGAACAGAATTGCATTTAGATTTTCAGTAGAGTGCTCCAGTGGAGGGAGAAATAATCCTTGGGAAGCAGAAGAACTCCCAAGCATTTAGCCACATAAGCAGTGCTGTGACACTGCTGTTGCCTTTACCACTGTTTCCAATCCTTCCACAGACATGATAGATGGAGCAAAATGTAGGTGACATTGGGAGACCACAAAGAGGGAGAATCTGAAACATCACTCACGGCGTATTTCCTGTCTTCTCTATGAACTATAGAGAGCTACACACCTGTGAGGCTTAAGGTAACCTCTAAGAAATTATCGAGATTTCAGCCTCATAAAGGCCAAACCCAGCTTTCAAAATCCTCACTGGATTAATATTGGCCAGCCTTTAGGCACACTGTCAGTGAACTCATTTCTCATCAAGTATGTTCTAAGTCCCTCTTATACAGCAGGCTTTGTCATCGTCACTGGGAACTTGAGCAAGGACAACAAAGGCTGAGTGGATATTCTACTGGGAAGACAACTTAGCAAAGGATATACTCAAATGGCATGTAATTTAACATTCTGATAAACACTATGACGGAGGAAAGCCCAACATCAGGGCAGAGAAAATAAAAGACATATCATGTAGATTGAGATAATTTAGGTCGACTCCCCTCTTGAAGGTAACAGCTAAAGAATATTACTGGAAGATCAATTGAACCAGGATTCTTGGTATCACGTGTCAGTTTCAGTCTAGATATTTAACCTTGGGCAAGTTACTTAAACTGCTTGAGCCTTAGTTCTCCTATGGAACACTGGGATGACAGAACAACCTGTTTGTCTCGAGGTATTGATTAGATGACTTCCTGAGAATTATCTCATCCCTGAAAATGCTTACTCAACAGTAGCCGTCATCACTCCTCATGGACCAGGAGGCAGAGACAGAAGGACAAAGGAAGATACTCTCATGATCAGGATTGGGTTTAAGTTTCTTCCCCCACCATGTTTCCCCAGTCAGTTGTTGCATGGATGTTTCTAGCCCCAAAGAAAGACACAGAAGCCTTCTTCTCTGCTCAGTTCTGAGACCTGTACTAACTCAAAAGACGGTGGAACTTTTAGCCTATCATCACTCTGACTGAGGAACTAGAAAAAGGGGCAAGAACATCTCCCATGCCCTTCTGATAGACCATTGCCTGATTTGGGTGCAGCTCCATGAAAACCCACCATTTAATTCATAACCATTGCTGGTGATGGATGATGGTTGCATTTTCTCTGTGTAGAAGGAGAGGCAGAGGTTCACAGATGCCCAGTAAGATGTCTTAGTCGAACAGCTAATACATGTCAGGGAAAGATTCATAGGGATGACTTAGGACTTTAAATCCAATGCCTTTTCTACTATAATCCAGTCACCTTGAGTCATCAGCCTAGCCAAGGAAATATCATGTATTCCCAGCACCTGTTTAATGAGTGATCTTGGTCTCCTGAGACATGAAGGAATTCCGTAATATACCCTCTTCTCCAGACATTTCCTTCAGCCAAGACCCAGTAATTCCATGCTTTTAATTTAGTGGTTACCTATGGACTAATGTTCCAGGACAGCTACCTACTAGGTCATATCAGAGCTTAAGTATGTGCTGTTTTCTCAAGATCTCTAGATCTTTAAATCTTCTGCGATTTCTGGGTCTTTCTTTCCTGATGATCTGAATGGATCCTTTACCTAAGAATTTAGAAGTACAATTTATTCCTCAGTATGTCTATCGTTTGAAGATCCAATACTACAAATGGGACTTATTATGTTGGTTTCCATAAAGCTCATAGCAACTACAGTCATAAAAAAACACACTGACATTACCACTGTGGGAGAAGCAGACATATTGACTTATTAAATATTGTTGGCCTCTCAAATGTCAGAAATATACTTAAGAAAAATAAGAGTAAAGTACTATTTCTGGCCAATGAACTTACTCCCAGATTAAACATCCACCCAGGAAAGCTTTCTAAAGTAGGACATTTTCAATTAAAAACCAAAGGACAAACAAACAAACAAAAAAAGCTGAGGAAAGAATCCTCAGCAGGGGAGATGAAAAGAGAAAGGTATTTCCACGTGAGTTACAGTCGGAGGATCAGAGGACCACCCAGACAGAGGATGTCCCCTGCTGCCTCCTGAGCTTTCCATGCTCATCCCATCCCAGCACAGGGACACTCCTGGTGTCCATCTGTTCAGGCCTCAGTACACCAGTGGGACAGCCCAGTGAACATGGAAATCTTTTCTGCATTGAGTTTTTTAAACACCCCAAACCTGACTTTCTTTTAAAATAATTTTCTTGATCTATTTACTTACTTATTTTAGGAGATAAGGTCTTGCTATGCTTGGACCTCAAACTCCTGGCTTCAAGCGTTCCCCTGCCTGAACCTAGTGAACAACTAAGATTACAGATTCCTATCCCACTTTCTTGATGCATCTAGGGATGAGTCCCTTTGGTAGGTAATTTTTAAAATGCACACATAGTACAAGATATATATATATATATATACATATACACACACACACACACACACATACAGCTAGTTCTTGTCACAATAGCCACTGTACTTCTAGCATTTGAAGCACTGCTGTTCTTTGCTTTGGAAATGCAAATGCAAAGCAATCCTCTTACCATGGATTTAGATGGCCAAACTTACTTGCCCTGGGTGCTAATTGTAGCTCCATTTCACTGAGATAGCTCAACTAGGTTGACCATTGTACTAGCCACACCTCCAGACCGTCTGAAATGACTGTCTGACTTGCTTCCTGGTATGGGGGATTGGAACTAACAGAGTCTTCCACCTTCCCTGGGGCAAGAATATACCCAAATTCAATGAGGTTCCATCCAGATCTCTTTAACCTCCAGGCCCATACTACATGGGTTCATCTTAGCCTATTAATTTCCTTTTCTACGGATACATATTTGTTCTTTGTGCCAGTCTCTGTATCTTACCCTCCCCCCCCCCCACGCACACACACTGCTTCCTTTGGTGTCTGGGGCCCAACCAGCACAGCTGTAAAATCTTCCTTGCAACAGGGCTTAAAATCAAAGAAGAGATTTTTGTGTGTGTGCTGTCGCTGGCTATTTAATGTGCTGTCACAACATGTTGAAGTCTTTTCTGAATGAATTAATTTCAAGGATTGTTTTTTTACTTCATCAAAACCCCCCAACCCCTCCACTTAACAGAGCTATTAGCTCCTAGACACCTGCGCTCTCTCCCATCTGAAGCAGCATCCTGAATAGCATTCTTCACACAGCACCACAAATGTTACAATGTGTCTCTTTCAAAGTGTATGGAGCCCATTACAGCTCAGCTCTTTCTAAAATTACATCTGGGGAAACTGAGAAGCTCTGTTTGAAGGATTACATTATGGCTTTGATTTTTATTTATAAAACATAAAGGACTAATATATATCAGTTAGGACATTTTGCTTCCAAAGTGCATTGTAGCAAAATAATTGGAAGGCGGTTGCAGTGTGAAATATATGACAGCTTTACAGGACATAAAGAGCAGCTTTTTCTTTGTAATAGTGTAATTGCCTTAAACCCCACAATCATAATTGTTATCAAAAAATAATCCCAAGGAAAGGCTAATATAAGGTGAGCAGACTATTACAAGAGCCCTAATACACTCGATCCCTTGAACAGCAAATGCAGCTCTCAATCTCCGGGTGCTTTTAGCGTCAGTCAGAGAGTGCTCAGTCATTTCTGTGCATCAAGCCTGCGGTATTGATTTTTCCACTGACTGAAACAGCCATATAAGCATAAATTTTGCATGAGCCCTTTCACTTTGTAGACTCTCCTTTGGTCAGATGACACATGATGTGAACATGAAGACTGTATAATAACAATGCATGGTCAACCTGCAGGCATTAAAGCATGGGCTCTTGCGACTCTGAAAGACAAAAGCAGGATACAGAGCGAGCGTGGTGCCTCGCCAGCTCGAGGAAAACAAATACCATCCCCATCTCTGAGCCAGGGTGCAATTTTATTTTCTACTTCTTCCCCGTGTGTTCACATCTCCTCTTCAGAAAACCCTGACAACACACACACACACACACACACACACACACACACACACACACACACCACACACACACACTGTTTGAACTCAGTTTTTTGGGAACAGCATCCAGCAATAATGCCTTCGCAGCCCTCTGAGCCTTTTTCCTGCGTAGTCTCTGATTTTCTTCATGTTGTTTTGTTACCCTTGCTGGTTGATGTCATTTCTTTTGTGTCACCCGAGAGACTAAATAGTATGTAACAACATTTGATAAGATCTGATATCCTGCTGAGAAAGCCTTATCTACAGATGTGGCTCATTGGTACACAGGTATGAGGGAAACCAGCTGCCTTTTCGATCCGCATTCCATCTAGCCCACGGTGGCCCCTCGAGATCTCCTTATCCATGAGCCTCTCTTTAGCTCATTGCTTGATGATGGGAATGTTCTGCCTGACGTGCTAGGAGATTCTGGCCATGGGGATGAAGGAGAAGAGGATAACTCTGCCCACAAGATTGAGCTCACCTTAAGTCCAGGTCGTGTCTTTGTTGCTCTGCTCCAGCACAGTAACGTCAGTTATTGCCTGTCATGGCATCATAAATGGCATCATAAATGGCATCACGCATTCCCAGGAGGAAGTTGAGTTGAGCTGATCTGGGATGGATTATCTCTATGTCCTTCTTTTTCTCTCACACCCAGACTACCCATACTACTTTAAGTGGTGTGTGTGTATGTGTGTGTGTGTGTGTGTTTCCCTGTTGCACAGCTAAGACCAACCAGAAGAACAACATTTTCTTTCAAATAATAATCATGGAGCCCAGTGGGGCTTTGTTCTATTGAATAATTGCAAATACACTCAGATTTTGTCTTTGTGTAAACATTTGGCATAGCAGTAGTAACATGACCTTGAAGCTTGCTAACCTGGAGGAAGAGATGTTAGATCCAGAACAAAGAAAGCACTTCAAATTTCTGCTGTTTCTCATTAAGGGCTCACACCTCATACATGGCACCAATTGTTTATGTTCATCAATGGTCTGGTTTATTTCTAAAGAGAAGGAGGTCTGCTTTGTCTGGAACGTCTCAATGATTCTGCATCAGAGATGGACTCTCGGCTTGGCGCTTGCTTCATTTGCTCTTGTGTTTCCTCTTTTCCGTGGAGATGCTCACTTGGTTTTTCTTTAGTAATCAGCTTCATCAATACTACTTTATGTTTACCGAGAGTTTCAGAGATCATTATTTTTATTTCCATTTTATGGCATCATGGGAGACATTTCTCCTTCAAACCCAGGTTATATCATGGTGAGCAGTGTTCTCAGAAATGACGTTCAGATGAAGAGAATGGGCAAAATCACACTTGTGAGTATAAATTTAGAAGAGCTCAGTACCCTCGCTGGAGCATGCAGGAGGAGCTCCTGGCTCACTTGCACTTCATGGACAACTCTAAATCCAGTGAGCTTTGCTGTTAGTGTTTGTGTTTTGCCTTCTTCTCACTGAAACCAGCTCAAATGCCATCCTGTCAGAATAAGATAGCAAAAGTGTGGACTGTGAACCAAAACTAAATAAAAAGATGAATCCTCATCCCTGAAGATGAGACAGATTCAACTGAAGGGTCCTCAGACATTAGGCACAAAGAAACCACATTCCTCTGGCACATACTGTGTTCGATATACTGGAAGCCAGAGTCAGCCAGACTGACCTCCGGCACAGGGTGAAGGGTGTGTGGAAAGAGAGCTTTTCTTTTTTAGTTCTGCCTTTTCCTTCCTCTACCTTCATCACTCCCCCGAAGTTAGACTGGAACCAAGGGAGAAGAGCAAGGAGCTGCAAAGACATGAAAGGTTCTTTAGCACAGTCTGTAGTGTTTGTAATGTGCCTGGAACCTTGACATCATTCTTGCCTAATATATGGCCTCTCTGAGGGGATGTCAGTCTTACAACCTTCATGATGAGGCCTATGTTTGTCATTTCTCTCACTGGCCTTCTGTCTCAGTGGAAAGATGAGCATCTGACATTAAAGGAGTTAACAGGCAAGCACTGCTCACTAACTCTTACAGTTCTTATTACCCAGCAAATACATCAACCTACTTCCATTTACCTACTGCCCAGACCAGACATGAGTCCTGTTCTTGATGGAGTCAGAAGGGACACTAAGCAGGGTGGTGATAGGCAATTGCTATGTTTAGATCTCTTAAGTTGCCAGAAACACACACACACACACACACACACACACACACACACACACACACACACATACACACCGAGAGAAAGAGAGAGAGAGAGAGAGAGAGAGAGAGACAGAGAGAGAGAGACAGAGAGCCCAGAGAGAGACAGAAAGACCAGAGAAAGACAGAGACAGAGACAGACAGAGATACAGAGACAGACAGAGAAGGATAGAGACAGAGATGCACAGAGAGATAGAGAATGAGTTATGAGAAGCCATGGAACTTTCTAATCTTTTGAGGCACTTAAGAATAGGCATTACTGAATGCTACCACAATAACTTCTCAGAACTCTGACCTCAGATCTAGGTGGAAGATGGTGGCAGTTAGAGGTTGGGGGAAGGAGAAGGAGTTGAGGAGAGAGGACACTATTGCTTCTTAATTGTCAGGGTAGGGAAGCTGGGTATTTACAAAAAATGTAAGTGGCATTTTCTTATAAACTAAGATCTGAGGTTTGGAAGAAGGAAATGATTTGGCTAGGATATCCACTGATAAGTGGCATTACTAAGTACTTACACTTGGACTCTCCAACCTCAAACTTGCTCTTTATTCCCTACTGCAGAAACAGTCTCAGTTGTCTCCTGAGAGGAGTGTTGGCACCAGCTTAGGCAAAAATATGAGGAGAGAAACTTTTCTGTGACGTTTGGGCTGAGGCATGGGCGGTAGATTTGGCCCTGACACTGGTGTAAATATTGGAGACTCTGAGAAAAGTATTCAGCTGAGACCTTGAACTGGATGTGTTACTGAGACTATAACATAAGAAACATTAACTCAAAGATGTCATAACTTACATCTTTCTCTTCCATGGATACGATCCTTACAACAGGTCATTAATAAGCTTCCTATTACAGAAATTATACAGTTGTTTGGGGAAATACACCACATCTGCTTCTGTTCACATGTTCTCAGAGCTCTTGATTGCTGTTCCTTCTCTTGGAATACTTTTCCCTCAGTTCCATTTATCTATCTCTCAGGAGTCTACTCACAGCATCTTATCAGGAAGAACTTGAAGCAACATACAGAAATCAGCAATCCCAAGTTCCCATTCCAGTGGGCACCAGATGCTCACTCTCTGCCTCTGTTTCACCTGTAACTCTAGACACCATGCAACAGGATATCATTTCCTCAACAACTTACTCATCCTCTGCTTCTCCTGTGGAATGTGAGCTCCATCAGGACAATGTTGCGTTTCTTGCTGGCTTCCAAGCCTCCAAGTCATCAAGCTATAGCAGGCATTCTGTGACTATTTCATGCGTGAAGTGATATCACATGTCTGTTTCCTCATCTGCTATAAAGGAATGAACTCACATAGATATAGAAATGTCCACTTAGTCCCCAGGATGGCCTTTTTAGAATATTTGAATTCAGCACGATGACTCCATGGAGCTACTTAAATGGGTAGTTTGGAAACTAAAGATTACTTTAGAAGATGATGGGTGAATCTTTGCCTTCTTGTATCGTGCTGGAGCCTTGGCACATGACCCACTGACAGCAGCAGGAAGCAAGCAGAAGTTTGCTAATTAAGACTCTGGATAGGGCCTGGTTGACAAAGCCTCCATTCTGTGTTTGTACACAAAGGCTTGTGATCGACAAGCTTTATAAAATAACACCAATAATAACCTTTATTTAATTTTGGGATTTCTATACTTTTTGTATGTTGCCTCTGGGCAGTTTGCAACTTTAATAAATAAACACACAGCTTCTAATGAGTGAATGAAATCACAGAATCACTACCAGCCCCAGAACAACAGCAGGGGACCACTTTTGCTCATAAATGGAAAACAGTAATATATGTCACTGTAGTGAGAGGCAGGGATTCCAGTGTTCTGCAAAGTGAAGGCACAGGAGGTGCGGAAGGAATGCTGGCAACAAAAATAGGACACTACAAAGAAACTTTTCTTTCTTAAACACATGGTGAGGTCATTTAGTTTTGTCCTACTTCGTTGCCACAGCGCACCTTCATCATTTTCCCATGCAAGTTTACTCAGTACCCCCAGTCTGACTCTTTATATCTGGATTTGTCTCTGTTTAGTTATTAAACTTTACCTACTCTAGATTGTACATTGCAAACAACTGAAAGTAGACTGTAAGGAATAGTTCTGTGTCCATTTGAACTTCACAATATGCTGTAGGTGGGGGTCAGAAGTGATAGTCCCAGGTAAGGAAAGAAATTGGTTCCTTGTGTATAAAGCTAAGGACACTGTAGGAGATCTGAGAGCGCCTCAATTGTGGAGGTTCAGTTATAAGGTTCCTCCCCCAACAGATTTCAGCTAAGAGAAGCTTTACCTTTCCAGACTCCGCAGGCCTTAATACACATTTGCTAAACAAATACATTGGTTCAACCACCTACAAAATTCAAAATCACCAGGGAGAAAAGAAAGGGGTTATTTGAAAGGGACAGCAAAGAGGCTTCTGTGAGCTGGGGAGATGGCTCAAAAGATCAAAGCCTATTGCAAAACCATGAGGACCTGGCTTCAGATACCCAGAACTCGTGTAAAAAAAAAACTTATATAGTGGTATGATCTATTAGAACCTCATTTTAAAGGCAGTGGATGGTGAGGCCTCAGGGTAGTCCAGCCAGTCTAGCTAAATTAGTATCAGTGAGTTCTGGATTTGGTGAGAGATCTGGTCTCAAAACAAAGTGGAGAGCATTAAGAAGGGTTTTCTAGGGTGCTGACAGTGATCGATCTATTATTTGATCTAGAGGAGAGTTGCATACATATGTGTCACTTTGTGACAATATATTGGACATATACTAAAGCTTTGTGCATGAAGACATGGTCATGTCACTTTTCAGTTAAAAGCTTACTTTTAAAACCACGTAGAAATACAGAAGTTCTTAGTGTGCACTTAACAATGGAATCTCTTCAAGCAGGCAAAAGTACAAGAGTGACTTCTGTGATCACTGCTAAGGTTCCTTGGCTTCACCTTTGATGCTTCTCCATCTTCAATGAGATGATTGGCATGTTGTTCTTTTCGGAACACTGCCATATTGCTCTTTCTTACCTTCATTAGTCTCACCTGTTGTTTGTATCAATCTACATATATGTAATATAGTGCATTGCCTTGCACACAGTCAAGCCTCAGTAAGCGTAGTCATGCTGTGCATAATGACATTTCAATAACATTAGATGTATATACTATGGTGGCCCTACAAGATTGTGCTGCCTAGTGATATCTTAGATATATCATTGTAGCCAAAAATTTGTGGATATATACTCTATGAAGTTTGCAGTAAATTTCTTAAGGATATGTTTCCCAGAAGGAATCCATTATTATCTTGCATATGACTGTATCCAGCACAAGAAGAATGGAATCTGATGGAACAGAAGAACAACGTGATCAAAGGGCAGTGAGCTAAAGAAGGCCTTAGCATCAAAAGTCCTAGAGCAGGTGGCATAAAGCTAAGGGGGAGGAAACAGAAAGGAAGTTACTAAACATTGGAATGAAAGAGAAGAGTCCGAAAGAGAAAATAGAATACCTATCATATATATATGTATATATATATATATATATATATATATATATATATATATATATTAGGTATTTGTATCTAGCTAGCTATCACATATTTATTTCTATCTATCTACATATCTATCTTGTATGTAGCTATTTATATATCTACCTATCATGTATCTATATCAACCATGTGTGTGTGTGTGTATGTATATATATATATATATATATATATATATATATATATATATATATATCCTTACCTACCTATCATGTGTCTATCTACCTCTCCTCTGATAAGAGTGATGCCTTTTACCTTAAAAAAAAAATCCACATCCTAATGTTCAGAATTTGTGAATCTATTACACTGTATAAAAATTGCATATGAAATTAAGGCCTGTATCAGAATCTACTGGTCTGAAGATGAAGTATTCAGGAATATTAGGTGAACCCAATGTATCCACGGGTTCTTAAGAGCCAAAGAGGGAGCAGAAAAGAAACCAAAAGCAAGAGGAAGGATAATAGAACCCAAAGCAAGGTTTCGAAGATGGGGGCAGAGCCATGAGCAAGTGCACAACCACAGGTCCCCACTAGAAGCTGAAAGAAGTATTTCCTTAGAGTGTCCTAGAGGAAGCACAACCCTGATAAAGCCTTGATCTTAGCTCAGTAAAACCCATATTAGACAGTTTATCTTCAAAACGGTAGACTAAGACATTTGAGTTGTTTGTATGACTTGAAATGCTCTGGCCACTTAGCTTGTGTATAGCCCAAAGCTTGCTGGCTCGCTCAGGATGGGCTGCATCAGCCCCTCAGGTAAAGATAGTCCATATCTACTCATTTCCATGACCGCAACCTCACCAGCCTCACACACTTTTATATTTTGTGTAACAGCCTTGATAACGAAGAAACGTGGAGACACAAGAGAAGACTGTATGACCCCTGCTTTGAAGGGTTGTCATTCACATACTCCCTAATACTTTGGGGAAAATACATGTACCTGAAGACCTGATTAATGTAAGTTATGGAAAAAAACAAACAAGCAAGCAAGCAAAAACAAAAAAGCAATGTAATTTAGCCATTGTAATACCTGGTCACAATTTCAAATAATGTAACATGTCTTAGATTAAAATTTTCAGTTCTTTAAGAGGAAAAATGTTTTCCCAACACAGTGAAAATTTAAATTCCTATCCCTATTGATTTTACTTTCTCTGAAAATCATTATGTATTATCTAGTAATAAAACCCATAATCGCCCTCTCTGAAAGTGCCTACATAGCATCTCCCTGTGGCTATCCCCTCCCCTAACTTGTGCTGGCTGCCTGCAAAGCCATGTCCTTGTGTTCCAGGTCCTGTCCCAGCTCAGGGAACATGCCTACTTACAAGAAAATATAAAATGAAGAAGGCCAGGGAATGGCCTCGGATAACCCTCTTCCCTGTAACCTAAAGCCTTAAAATAAAAAGATAGTATTTATGTATTAACTAAAGCATCATAGATTCCACTAAGAAAATCCACATTACTAAAGGTCTGCTTCCTTACAGACATGTGCTTACATGAACCTCCATCCACACTCACTTTTGAATTCACTTCCAGAGATGTATTGTCATGTATATCAAAACTTTCAGAAAACTGAAACTTTCATGCAAAAGCAACAAAACTTCCCTAAATAAAATACCAATATTTAATAGTACTTACATTTACTATTGTGGTCATGAATAATTTAGGTAGTCCTATGTCCCTCCCACTTCACAGAGAGTCCACAGTCAACAAGGGGAAGGACTTCAATGTAAACTGAGACTCTTGAGGCCATCAGGGATTTCTTTCCTCTAATGCCCTGGGGCAGTAGACTGAGCTCTGAGGTGCTAGCACTAAATACAGCACTGTACCACAGGAGAAACAGAAGTTAAATGCTTAGACTTTTCCATAAGCTTGTCCTGCCCCAGCCCTCATACTAAGAAATAACAACACTATCCTGCATTCTGGGATATATTGGGTTTTTTAAAACAAAAATGTGAAAAACTGGAATCTTAACATTCCCTTTGTGTCAGAGCCAGTATTTTATACACTTTAATATTACTTCTCCTAGCCTTGTCAGTGCCAGGCATAAACTTCAAGTTTTACATTTTATCAGTCTTATACCTAGTCTTTGTATGTGAGCAAATCAGTCCATCTTGGTCCTGGTTGTTTAATTTTGTAGAGGTCTTTTAAAAACAATCTCCAAAACGGCAATAGTTGCAAACTGTTTGTGGTTTACTGTGTGTCTTTACTCTTATTGGTAAACAATAAAGAACCAAACAAAGAAGTCAAGGAACAGCTGAATTTCTGATGTTGAAAGTGGGTCAGGTAAACAGAAAAATCACAGCAGCAGAGGTAACCCACAGTCATGGGGAAAATCCACCTGGTATGCTCAATGAGACAAAGAGAGGAAGCCAGGGCTGGTGGCACTGTAAAGAATGGATTCTAACTGCAGGCCATTTGTAATTCTAAGAAATGGACAAACAGATTATAGTTCTCCCTTTATAACACACTGTTCTGGGGACTTATACTTAATTTTTTTCTTATTATCCTATTTGAAGGACAAACTCATTCTTCAAAGAAATTGCTTCAGGGCCTGAGGGCTCATGTAACTTGTTTAATCATGATTGTTATTTGATAGCATTACTTGGTAATCACACTATCAAAAGCAGGAAGATGGTTATCCTGAAGCCACGTTAAACAAAGACCTCCGAAGATTATAGATTGACAAAAGTCAGCACTGTCTTTGAAATAAAATGGTCTTGAATGTCAACAGTGATGGGTTTTTATTTTCTAGTTTCAATATGGACAGACAACAACAATAATAAAACAGTGGACAGCTGTTAAGTTAGTAAATGTTCAAAGAAATTCTGGATATGGTTTTCAGCCTGTGTAGAGAAGTGTCTGTCCTTAAGAGGAGACCGTCCTCAAGCAGACATTGATCACAGCTTCTATTAGAGAGAGAGAGAGAGAGAGAGAGAGAGAGAGAGAGAGAGAGAGAGAGAGAGAGAGAGAGAGGAGAGGGGGGAGAGAGAGGGGAGAAAGAGGAGAGAGAAGAGAGGGGGGAGAGAGGAGAGAGAGAAGAGAGAGAGGAGAGAGAGAAGAGAGAGGAGAGAGAGGAGAGAAGAGAGAGAGAGGAGAGAGAAGAGAGAGGAGAGAGGGAGAGAGGAGAGAGAGAAGAGAGAGAGGAGAGAGAGAAGAGAGAGGAGAGGGGGAGAGAGGAGAGAGAAGAGGGAGCGAGAGAGAGGAGGGGGAGAGAGACAGGAGAGGGGGAGAGAGAGAGAAGAGAGAGAGAGGAGAGAGAGGAGAGAGAAGAGAGAGGAGAGAGAAGAGAGAGAGAGGAGAGGGGGGAGAGGAAAGAGAAGAGGGAGAGAGAGAGAGGAGGGGGTAGAGAGAGGAGGGGGGAGAGAGAGAGAGAGAGAGAGAGACCTTTGGCTCCATGGTGGGGGAAGGGAAGGGAGGAAACAGGATAGTGGAAGAAGGATAAGAAGTCAAAAGGCAAGAGAGGAGACTAGAGGCCAGACAGGAAGTAGGCTGCTTATTGCTATAGAAAGTGGCTCATCCAGTCTGAGCACTTGAAGCCACTTTCGCCTTGAAACTTCCCCAAAGCAGCTTTCCTCTCTGGAGTCACCGGATAGTAAGGTGTCTGGAGAAGCAGGTGCTTTGGCCTGTGTGCTTTTGGGTTTTCTAGGTCTCAATGCAGCCTTGTGGATACTGGAGAAGTCCATGCAGCATGCTACACTTGCCCTGGAATCTGCGAATGAAGCCTTTCTCTCACCCTATTCTCCTCTCCCCTTCCCACCCCCATGCTGCTCTCCAAGTTTCTTCCTGTGCTTTTCATATGTATACATCTCTCCTTATTAGTTTTCTTTATTCCCCATTTACAGCCTCTTCTGCTCCTATCGAAAACTTGAGTACAGCTCACTTCAGCCCAATCGCTGACATAGCTCCCAGCTTTATTGTAAGATACACAAGTGCCCAGAAGCCCAGGGTTGCACAAGTCTAAGAGCACATCCACAGCCTCCAGCATACACACTGTACATGTGTCCTAGGCACTACAGTCACCATACACCACACCACACAAACTGCATTCTACACTCTTGTGCGTGTGCACACATACACACACATCATATATTATACTAATAGCATATTCAACATATACTATGTGTACACATCTTGCACACATACCACATGCTATATGCACATGTATCAAACTTGCCACAGATATATCCCACTAATGTATACCACTTAAATTACAATGCACACAGTATATGCTATATGTATGCACTTCACATACAAGATATATTTTATATACAATACACACCGCATACACACATATACACATATACACACGTGCTCACACATACATATTTCTTAATGAAAAATGGCAAATATGGCAATCTCTAAGACCCCCTTCATTTCTATAGCTCTGAAATTTGTCTCTTTTTATGTTATTTAAATAACAGTTTTTATTTTGTCATGTTTGTGTAGATTGACTTAACCAGAAAATTTGCTAGTACTTATGTCTTTTAAGAAGTCAGAGAGGTTGTGAAGGAAACGAGCCTACAAATCTAAAATGCACTCCTTATTTTTCTGGTCTAGATGCTGGGTCTCCTGGGACTCCAGGTTGTAGGGGTTGCACTATACTTTTTTAGTTGGCTTCTGTAAGAAGCAATACTGGGGTTGGAGGAAAGGTAGGAACGGGTCCGGAATAAGAGGGGTCTGTAGAGTATGCCAGTCTGAGCATATCTACAATGGTCAGAATTTTGACCACAGTTCGTTTATAGGCCAACCTGAGATTCATGCGTTGAAAAACTAAGCTGATAAAATGATATATGCCCTCGATTTGTGGTAGGGAACAGACTTTATTTGAGGCTTCAGAAAGAGTTTCAACTGCCAACATTTGGGGGAAGGATGGCCTTTCTGGACAATAATGAGTGACCCCAAACTGCTGATGTTCATACCCCATGTCTGTGGTCACAGCAGATGATGCTTCCAATGAGCTCATGTCCCCGTCAGAGACTTTGGCATTGGATTTATTTGCTTCCCTTTTTGCCTGTGGGCCTACATACAATGAAAGTTCACTGACGGAATCCACATCTGACCGCTGTTCAGCTCTCGTTCCAAGCAGACCCATTACCCAACAGCCGCCGTGTACAAATGAGTGGCAGAATTACACTCCTTTATATAAAGAACAAAGAAACTTCTTTTTCATTTTTTAATACTTAAGAAATCACAATAATGTACTGGCCAATACCACACAAGGACAACTTTGATTGGCCTAGAAATATACAGAATTCTCATACAAATAGTAAACCACTTTAGGCTCTCATGGCATGCACTTTATTTATAGTACAGCTACAGTTGTTTTATTATCTTTTTTCCGAGCCTACATGAATCATGGTATTAGACTTTTTTTAATGTAAAATGCACTGGAACCTATAACATATACTTAACAAAATTACCCTGTGCGTTTCCTGTGAGTGGTGCCCAACTCCCTTTCCCTTCTGTCTGACAAGAGTGCTGTTGCTCAAATAAATCATCATTTCTCTTCACTTTTATTTGACTGAAGAGAGACAAGTATCCCGGGTTTCTAAAGGTAGGGCATTCAGCTCATCCAATGTGAGATCACCTTAAAGATGATTGTGGCAATTTGTTTTGCTCGTGTTGTGAAACCACATGCTGTCCCCAGAAAATCAGCACACATTCTTAGGAGATGTCTCTTATGTTCCTTTTATTATTGCAAAGAGGCAGCCCATTTTAAAATTTAAAAATACAGAAAAACATGAAAAAGAAAGGTAAAATTGTACCCGATTTCTCAAGAAGTAAAGGAAAGATGATTTCTTTTTTCTTTTCAGTATTATTAAAATAAGAAAAATGTGATTTGATGTCGTCCATGATCTTAAAGCAGTTAACTATTAATAATATTCAGTATTGTACCTCACCCACAGTGCGTCTTGTTTTAATGCTTCATTCACAAACTGTATAGTACAGTGTGAATCTTTTAAGCATCTTATTATTCATGTATTACTTAAACTGACCCTTTAATTTTGAGATTAAGTAGACTTTTAAAGATCAGAAGACTATGTATTTGCTTATTTAAGGTACATGGCATTCATTGCATTGTTTAACAGAGGTATTGCCTGGATACAGATGATTCAATAAAGAAAATTGAAGAGATTCTGGTAAATTTTACAGTTTTCTTTGACTTGTCTAACCTCTTACTGATGATTCCCAACTTATTGCAGTTAGACTTAGGATTTTTCATATTTGCGGTGAAGTGAAAGCCATTAACAACCAGGAGAAACGATATTGTGAATATTGAAGTAGAATCTCACCCAGACTAACAATGTACAACATAATCCTCTCTGGGTACTGGGTTAAGCACCAAGCTATAACACGTAGCCAGCCACATTGATGAGCAAGGAAAAAGGTACATCCCCTACAGTGAGCTGTACTCTAGGTTGGAATAATTTTGCATTGATGTTATTTCCCACTTTGAATGAGCTTGTTTGGGTTGATGTCCATTATAAATGGAAGAGGACTTGCAGATGTACAAACATTTGCACGTGCACACACAAACATGCACTTCACATTTTCTTACTGTGCTTATTGTATGAAACAGAATATGAAAAACATTTGTTATCTGAACCCCCACCCCCAAAGTTCTCTCACTAACTTCCATCCCAAGGGGGACATACTTTATGACATTATAACACCTTGATTTTATTCCCAGAACTTACCATTCTCCCACTTAGCTTTAACTGTTAAATTAACATAGCCTAGAGCCACATCATAAAAGAAAAATCTCAATTGAGTAATTGTCTTTATCATATTGGAGTGTGGGTATATCTTTAAGAGATTTTCTTGACTGTCTTCATGGGTTTAGGATGGCCCAGCCCACTATGAGCAACACCATACCTAGGCACATGATTCCAGAATATTTATCTTAACTAAGCATGGGTCTTAGAACAAGGAAGTCCAGCAAGCAGAGTTCCTCCTGGGTTTCTGCTTCAAGTTTCCTGTTTGAGTTCCTGCCCTGACTTCCCTCAATGAAAGCCTGAAAGTGTGAGCCAAATAAGCCCTAAATTGTTTCTAGTCACTCTTTACATTTTAATCACAGTAACTGAGACTAGAGTGTCCATATATGTGAATATCAGTGCAATAAGACAGTCATTTCTTGATATTCATAAGGAAATGGGTCCTGAATCTCCTTGAGAATATGAAAATCTGCAGATGCTCAATCCTCAAATAAAGCAGCACAGTATTTCCACATAAAAGGCCATGCATTTCTGTATTCTTAAGATTGTACGTTGATTCATTATAATGCCCAATACAATATAATTTGCTTAAGGAGCTGTGATAAGAAAAAATGTCTATACATTTTCAGCACAGGTATAAATGTTTTAAAACATCCTTAAAATACATTTGAATCTGCAGTGTGGAACGTTTGGACACAAAGGAGCAGCTGTGTTAAGTTTGTGAATACACTGGTAACTTACATGTAAGCCCTAAATATCACAAATTGTTCCAAGGAATGAATCCAAGAAGGCATCCGAAATTGATTAGAAAAACTCTAAATGTCTCTGCAACATAAAAGTATTTGCTCTTATTGTCAGAGAAGGATTATTAGAAGAGGCTGTTAGGCCAAAGGCTGAACTTTGAAGGAAAGGTAAAGTTTGTCCAGGCAGAGAAAAGCAGGTCTGCTGAAATAAACAGAAAGGTCAAACGCATACCTCAGGCACTTCTTGATTGCTCTTTACAAAGTGGTGGATGGGGAGAGAGAAAGAAAGACAGGAAGGAAGGAAGGAAGGAAGGAAGGAAGGAAGGAAGGAAGAAAGAAAAAGTCTTTTTCTCACCCAACCATAAGTTTACCATAAATTATGAAAATCCTCATTCTAATCACCTTTGAAATCCAAAAAGTTCAAGCCAGTGGGGCTCCCTGACCTGAGACCAGGGTGTATACCCCACTGACCACCTTCAGTGACTCACTCCCCAGCTGGCTCTGTCGTGGCTTTGTAGCAAGGACACTTAGGAGGAATTTAAGATGGCATAATTGCCTTTCTAGCCTTACTTCCTTTAGAGGAGAAACAGGATTTTCACATTTTATATCCACAGCTTCTCTTCAAATATTACGCACATGATTGTTACTTGTGTCTGGCGTACTGAAAGTAAAGTAGATGTATTTATTTACAAGGTTTCCATGCACCTTTCTATAGGGGCAGGCAGCTTCCAGTCAGTCCTCCCCACTGTTGCAAGAGAAATGCTCCACAGTTTACATGCAACTATGAACATTAAAGCAAGGAGTGTTTCTAATAATAATTATTTCATCAGCAGTGTTTTAAATTCAACTTGATACTTTTGCAGCTGAGCTGTATATAAGTCACCCTCTGAGGCTGGTGAGCACCCCTTCCATCCAGCGTTGACTCCATTAAACTAAGCTTCTGTAAACAGACATCAATTACAACTATTTTTAAGGGGTTTAAAATGTAATCCAACAGTGCTGCTTAACTAAATGAATCCTGGGAAGTGATCTCCAGTGAATTAATAGAGCAGTGTGTGCGGACGAGTCGCTATGACTCTGAGCTAATGACTGGAGAAGATCAAATTAATTATAAGTGTCTCCAAGGAGTTTCCTGGAAGAATTCTCCCTTACCAGTGGAAGTGCATTTAACCCTTCATGTTCAAAAGCCCATACATTTTCTAATTGCTATCATATCAAATAATAACAGGAAGAAAAAGGTGTCTGCCTTCTCCTTGGAAGTGCAGGTTTCAGATCTATCAAAGCATCTCTCCCCAGTGGGAGAGAGAATTCTTGTGAAGACTGGGATTCACCAGTCCTTTATCAGAGGCTGGAATCCAGCTGAGTTTGTGTTTGACCCACCCTCTGAATTCCCTTGGCAAGGATCCACAGGAGATTTTAATGACAGTTTTATGGTTAAAATGTATCCAAGAAAGAACTTTAATTGGACTTGGAGAATAGCCACATGAACACGGTCAGATATGATTCTGTACTGACCAGGATAAGGGGTTCAAAGTCATTATAAACATGACTGTATCCCGAAAGGATGTAATACAGGTTGAACATCCCGAATCTAAGACTCCAAAATGCTCCAAAATCTAATTATTAACACAACTCTTTAGATGGAAAATTCAACAGACTGACATACTAAAAATACAGTATAAAATTACCTTCTGGCTAAGTGTACAGGATAGATATGAAACAAATTAATTTCATGTTTAAAGTAGGATCCCATTCCAAGTGTCTCATTATAGCCCAGAGACATGAACAGTGAAACCGTTTTTACCTTGGGATATGGGATCCAAGATGCATAAGATTCATCACAAAAGCTGCTGGAGGGTCCAACTGCCCCCGCCAACCACCACAGGATCACACTCAGACCATGCTTTCTGTTCCGTACATCAGGTTCTGCAATAATTACTCTTTTCCCAGCCCTAACTTTGGCCCTCTGCATTTCCCTGAAATGATTTTTGAAATATTTTGTGAATAATCTGCCTTTAATTTTATTACCATGATGTTGAAAAAAAAATAGTGGTTATCAGTGATGGACTGCCTGCTGCATAGCATGATGAGAGATAGAGGGCCAAAATGTAAAAATCAAAAGAAAGGAAAAAGAAAGAAAAGCTTGATGTAATTAAGAGGTAAATGACAATGTATGGAGCTGGGGGGATAAGGCAGGAGCTGCACATGCAGACATACGCAAAATCACATTGTGGCAGAAATGAAGAGGATTTCATTCCTGGACTCTTGGATCTTCAAATACAGCAGTGTCATTTTATGAGAATTTCCAATCTTTAAGCACCTGTTCTTCATCCTTCTGCAGAATGATCTATGATAGCCATGCATTTGGTTTTGAATGTGTGAGTTTATTAATATAGTAAGGCAAGGTTAGTGGATAAATAGCAAGAGTTACAGAAGTAGATAGACAGACAAATGGACTGGAAGGCCCTTTGAAGAAGCTAGAGGGAATGCCTGGTTAGGACAGTTTCCAAAGAGAATTTCAAGGAAAAAAATAAAACAGCTGCAGATTGATAACACCATCGATTTAGACACCCTCGGCACTCACTGGAAATGAACTGGGGAAGTTAAGGCAGCCAGTTGGAGCAACTAGTTGAATCTTGAGAGTGAAGCTTCTATTCTCAAACTTCCAGCTTTTCTTCCTACAGCAGACACTTTTATATCATGGAATAAACAATGGTAACCTGTGTTGGAAATGGTTTATTTAACTCTAGTAGTTTCAAGGATGTTTTCACTGTTAGGTCATTTTACTTTTCCTTTCCCTGCCTGTCACAGAGTTAGGAGGTAGTCCATTGCCTGATAAGCATCCTTTAGGGAAACAAACATGCTTGAGTTCCAAATGGAGGGATGTGAAATTCTCCTTTCAGAGCCAGTTCTCAGGGAGCTTAAAGACCACATGAAAATTTATCAATTTTTCATAATTGAATATTATGAACAAGGAGTATGAATATTACAGAGCCCTTGTATTCAGGGAATGAGTTAATGCAAGTGTGTCCTCAATGCATAGGCTACAAATCAGACCTTGGGACAGCAGCATGTGTCTCAGAAGTGTGGCTTGTCATTGCATATCCTGCAAAGGTTCATTTTCTACCCATTCACCAAAATATCTGGAATTATATAGTCTGAATAGGTACTCCTCTTCAAAGCTATACAACTAGCTGGTAATAGCTGTTTTCTTTTCACTAAACTTCTACTTTAATTGAGAGCACATCATTAATCATAATTAACCAATATGATGACACTATAATTCCCATGTCAGATTTTTTTCAACACTTTATTCTCAATGCAAGGTTTGCCCTTCCCTGACTCCTTGTCTCCCTGGAGCTTAAACAAATAGATTGAGTCATGAACAGCTTGCTTGTATGTAGAGTCTGTGTGGACAATAGGTGTAGTGACCATTGCAAAGCTAAGTTTCTTTCCGTGGATCCCAGAATGAGCTAACTCTTGGAGACTTCCTCAGTTTCAGCCTCTGCAATAACACGCTGTGTTTTTATGTGTCTTCTGCATAGGGAGAAGCGGCAGCAGAGTGTGAATGTCATGAAGTCACGTGCTAGAGCGGCTGATTTTGTTGCTGCTGTAAAGTCCATCAAAGATAATGGAAAGTAGATAAAATAAAATCACATGGCCCATTCCACACTCACCTGAGCTGGAATTGCAATGCACGACACTAATTGGAGCCAGTTCAGATCCGCCTGGTGTTAGCTTTATGAGAACTCACACTTCGGAAGCTATCACACAAAACCTGACAGGGTGGTGTCTGACACCAGGGAAAGGACAGGAGTCTGGGAAGTACCCAGGCGAGAGGAACTTGATGACTTTCAGTGATTTTTTTTTCAAGCAGAGAAATAGAACAGTTGTTAAGTTGCTCAAGCAGAAGGGTGTATAGGGCACTCCAAATGGCAGTGTTTAAAAGGCTCCTTTGTCACTTTGTGTTCCCTTAGAATACTACGTGGGGGACAGTAAAAGCTAACACAGGGCCAGCCCTGCACAGATAAGCACTGCCCTGACCCAGCGTGACTCTCAGATGTTCTGACAGACCTAGCATTCATGAAAACTCCTTTGATGATGATCTCAGCTGTAAACCTTAAATCTACTTTACATAGAAATCCAAATAATATTTTATACAGAGTTACACCCTGCATTTCCCAGGAATGTAACTCCCACTGGCATGGAGGGAAGGCTGATCTTTTTGTGGTTGTTGTGTTTTCCAAGGCTTTCAGAGTGTCGATTCCAGTGTTGCTGTGGGGTTTGAACTGTCATCTCCATGCTCCTCAGTCCCTCTCTTGCTCATGTGTTTCTGCTAGAAGCATGCCTAGTCGATATAGTCATATCTGACCTTTCACAGATAGGAATGCACTGTTTTATTTAAAGAAAAGAAATTCTTTCCCTGATTTCTCCTTTATGAGTATGGTGATTTTTTTTTAAATTAGAAAGTATGGAGGTAGGTAAGATATACTCTTTGACTTCAGGCTAATAAGAGAGTGTTATAAAATATGTTCCAGAGAAATTGTAGTTGGTATGATGTGGTTAAGAATTTTCCCCAAGGAAACAGAACAAAGTCCCAAGTTGTCAGTAGGCCCAGTACCAGTTACCTGGAGGGCAAGGCAATCACATTTCAGTGGGATATTGATTTCTTTCTGAATAGCTCATGATTTAGGAAGGTGGTGGTGGGAGAAGGCCTTGATTCCGCTGGGTTCTCTGAAGAAACTTCCTCAGCTCTGTGATAGGTTTCCCTGGATAATACACATGATCTTCTAGTTTGTAGGTCTATCATGGCATCAGCAAGTCAGGTGGGTATGAACAAAGGACTCCTTTGTCCTGGAAGTGGTCCTCCTTTCTTCATGGACTCCTCTATCTCAGGCCCTCTAAGGGGCTTGGTCTTAGACTTGGGGCCAAGACTTGGATGCTTAGCATACCTTTTTCCAGTAGTCTCTGTTACCTTGTGCCTGAAGCAAGTCTCCTTAAGCTTTAGTTGCTTGCAAGAAAGGAGGAACTTGCAATACACTACTATGCATTCTCTATAGGAGATAAATACAGCAACAGAGGGTGAGAGTCCTCTTCCTGGCCACACTTCCTATATTTTTGTTGCTACTACAAAGTCTATTAGAAACAAAATAGCAAAGATAAAATCATGTGACCCTAGTCTCCTTTCAGAGGAGGAGGAATTTCAACATCAAGAGGAAGGGAATAAACAGTATCTTTCAAGGAGTCACAGGTTTTATCAGAATAGGTACTAAAACAATAAATACTAAGAGAAGAGTACTCAATGTGTGGGAGAACATGTCCCTTAGCCTGATGTCACCTTTGTTTATTTCTCTCATTTTTCTTCCTATGGAAAACAGCTTGCCTTAATTAAATTCCAGTGGTGGCACCATGACACATCACTTCTCCAAGACTTGATGTCCACATATGTGACACATGATTAGCAATATCTGCCTGCAAAAGTCTTCACAAGGTTGTTTTAGAGAGAGCAAAATGATTTGTCAAGTAGTTTTTCTAGTGGAGGAGGTACAATGGATTGTAGGGACTTTATACATGCTAGGAAAGCAAACTGCCATTAATTTAATCTAACCTTAACTCCCCCCCTTTTAACTTATTGTCATTTTAAAACACGATCTCACTAAGTTGGTCACTGTAGCATGAATTTGAGAACGGCTTACTTCAGTCTCCCACGCATTTTAGATTTCAGGCCTGTGTCAACCCAACAGACCTGAATTTATTTGCATGTTTGCCTCCTTGGGACAGGCTCTTCATATGTAGCCTAGGCTGGACTCAGTGGGATTGCACACCTGGGTCACCACACAGGTCCCACAAAGCACTATTGTAAGCTTCCTACATATATAAATTTACTACCCTTAAAGCAGTCCTATTTTATAGGGGAGCAAACAGAGGCATGTCCAGTTTAGAGAACCTGTCAAAACCCTGTAGGCAGAACACAGGAAAGTGGAGTTTTTAATCTGTGGCCATTTTGAGGGAATCCATTTACAAAATTGGAGCTATTACTGTCACTGTTCTTTCTTCTTTCTTTCTCCTATTGAATGGAGGGGAAAGGAAGGGACACAGCCTCTGTGATCAAGGTGAACAGGGATTTTCATTCCACATGCAGGCTATGCCTGAATCTTGTCCCACCAAGGAAGTCGGCTATGCAGTAACATTCATCCTTGCTAGCCACTACGGGGCTTAGAGGGTGATAGAATTCCCTTTATTTTCTTATTGATATCTTACTTATTTCCCTAGTATGGAATAATAGAAGCTATTAAATCTCACATTCAAAGCACTAGCTCTTTGTCTCAACTACTTACTTAAAGTTAGCAAATTAAGTGGCAAAATTTCTTTTATAGGTCTCACAAGGTTGCTATATTTTAATATTCTCTGAGACCACTTCTTTCTTGATTCTTCTGGGATTCCTTTTCAAAATCCCTAGTTATAAAATTTTACCATGGCACAGCCCAGAGAACATAAAAATGACCTCTTCTCCAGCTGTGAGCCAGTAATGCCCAAGGCCACCTGGGCGATACATCCTTTGTATTTGTCCGAACCAAGTGTTAGCCCACTAGGACTAGTAGGCTAGACCCAGCCCTCCACCTACCTACAAGCTAAGATTTTTTTCTTTTTTTTCTTTTATTACATTGTGAAACTTGAAAGAAATCAAAAGAAAAAGAGTCTTTCATGATCCATGACAAGACAATAATTAGATTGATGTTCTTACACATAGCTTTCCTGGAAGTGTGCCTCGGCCATTCATTTACACTTCCTCTATAGCTGCTTCTGCACCCTGCCTGAGGTGGATGACTAAGTAGAAACTCTTTTTTTTTTGGTATTTTACAAATGTTTTCTGACACTGGATGTATTATATAGCAAGAGGGGAAAGTTTTTTAAAGCATGTTTTACAAAGAAATTCAGATACTGCCCTGTATTCAATCAGTGAATCAAATAACCTTCATGCCCAGACAGTAGTTTCCACAGTCAAGAAATAATAGGATGCCCAGGGCCTGGGATTGTGCCTCAAAAGTGGGTTGGCAGCTGTGTGTGCCATAGGGAGCAACAGATAATCAGAAGTGCAGGCTTCACAAAACTCACCTCTCATGGCTCAGGAAACCTATTCTGTGTGCCACCACTACCAGTCAGTAACGTGCCCAGATGTTCAAATATTAGCTCTGCCAAGAGCATGATTCACTCTACTATAGGGATGGGGCAACCAGGAACAGTTCAACCAGTCATTGATTTTTTTTCTCTTTTTAACTAAAGTCCTGGAAATGGAAATGTTTTCAGCAAAATCAAATTTGAGAGGAAGAAAAGAAATAGAAGATTTGATTATTTTTGACCAAGTCAGGGGCTGAGTTAATCAGATCCATAAGGTTATGAAGAGGCGGAGGAACTAGGAGCATGTATGTGTATGTGCATGTGTATGTGTGTGAGTGTGCGTATTGTTAGGTTATATTAGGAAAAAATATGGAAAAGTACTTCTGAAAAGTACCTAGACTTGAAGGTTCATTTGAATGTGCGGTGGCTACATAGAGAAGTAGGGGGAAGTCTAGAGACCCTACAGTGACAAGGAAGAAGCTGTTCTAGCTTCTGTTGTTTTCTTGATGTCTTAAAGGTAAATCTATGACTTACAGTGACAGAGAAATGGACCATAAAAACGAATACAAATTTACTAAAATGAGGTCCATTCATGATCTGGGCAATCAGAGAGGTGTGAAGTCTAGGTTTACCTCATCTTCCTAACCAGTCAATTTGGGGAAATCATGCCTGTCAACTTCATCCTGTCCTCTTGTGGCCCAGGAAGCCCTCTCTCTCATCTTCTTTCTCTATCAGACTAGAAACTCATGAAAAATAAGGTCATATTTATAGTAAATTCAAGCACTAAAGCCAAAGACAGTATAGCTATCCACGAACTAAATATTTACTGAAGAAATCAAATACCTAGTTAGCTCCACTTTGTAAGTAAAGAGGTACTTTCAACTGAGTTTAGAACGCTCTGGAAATAAAAAACATGCTAAGCAACTAAAGGGGGACCTAAATATGGCAGTAGATAGATGTTTTTGTAACTGAAGTCCCAAGATAAAATTTCTCAAACATTTGATAAATTTCTATCAACAAAGTAAGTGGATTTGCTGTGCTAAATTATGATATCTATAATTACATTCATTTTAGGACTATTTTTATGAAGAAAAGAATCATAAAGTGAAGGTGGTTACTCAGAAGTACTGTCTCTATTTTCACAAATTCATCCCTCCTATAAAAAGTAGAAGACTTAACACCAGGCTTGTATTTGTAGAGCAAGAAGTAAGACAGCTCTAGTGAAACTGCAAATACAAGTCAAAGTTTCTGATCTTCTTGATTGCCCTGATACTGATACAACCTTAAACAAACTATAATCATCTTGATAAATGAAAACATAAGGAGACAGTGACAGAATGTATGGGATTTTGATATTTTGCAGGATATTGAGCAACAAATTCCAGTACCCACTTGAGCCAGTCAGACAAGAGGATAAAAAGGAGTTCCAAGTCTTCTTTTAAAAATTCAAAATCATTGCCCTACCCCTAGGAGGTGAATTCCAGTTCTTTTCCATCACTCCTACCTCTGGAATAGGTTACAGTTAGTGACTTAGTGACTTGTTCCCAAAGGACAGAGTATGGGGAAAGCAAATAAACAGCGATCAAGCCTGGAAGGCTAATACCTTGACCAGTGAGCTCATAGTTCCTGCTATGTGTGGTGAAAGTGGTTTATTCTCTACAGTTTCCCTTCCTTTAACCTTATTGAATCAAGACAAAAAGACAAGGTAAACTTAGATTGGGGACAATCTATAAGATTCATGACTAATGTTTCCCTGAACTTTAAGGTCATATATAACATGGAAGGATTAAGAAATTAGTCCAGAACCTGGAGATTGGACAACTAACTAGAGAATGGAAACCTACATTGGTTTCTAGACCAGAGGGTATCTATGAAAAACTGATTTAAAAAAAAAAAAGAATAACATCAGAGAAGTAAATAGAAACTAGTTCCTAGCAAATTGTTAACTACTTTCTCAATGAAATGATTTTGTTACAGAATCAAGAGGCCTTCAGTGGCAATAAATATTCCCTTTACCAAGGCACTGGTATGCATTGTATCAGAACCCTCATATTTTGAAGTCAATGCTTCAATACATCTTCTTGAGAGAATTTAACTTAATCTACAACAAATAATGTGAAGTTTTGCTATATACTAAGTACTTAGTCCTGCTGTGTGCACCAACAGTTTGTCCACACAATCCTCAGGTCCAACTGAGGGTTCAACTGTGTGTGTTAACTCAGTGGGGCAATTTCCTTTTCCAACCTCTTCCGTGATTGTTTACATCTAACACTGGGGTTCAGAGGAACCCCAGAATCAGAAACAATCAAAATAAATCCTTACTTCTAAAAGTGTGTCTTTACTTGGGTAATCAAGTTAAAACACAGGGCTGTTATTCAGTGCATGTTAGTGCCCTGAAAAAGTGAAAGTGATCTGCATAGACAGTCTCACTAGATGGGACACACCCAAGCACAGGGATTCATGCAGAACATTTTGCCTTTTCAGCTATGTATGAAAATTGCTGATGAAGCACTTGCAGCTGTGTGTTGGTAACGCACATAATTATGACTATTTCTGAACCTTTGTATGTGTTATATTTGTTAAGGAGGCAGTGAATTGGGATGTGTGGTTCCTTCACTGAATGCTCACAATAGATGATTAGCTAGAATCATGGAGAAAGAAAACGAGCACCACTAAGACAGTCGATATAACAATGCAACCAAGAAAGAACAAGTTAACATAGGAATACTTTAGAACTTCACCAGATTCTTTCAACTGAAGCCACAAGAAAGGGTTGAGTGACCATGTCTGATTACACACTGGTCATCCAACACCATTTCTTGAAGATCCTATAGGGTGAAGAGGCTTATGAGTTGGCAGGCCCAAGTGAATTTTCATACATTCATGATGTTGTTAGAATCCTGATCTCTTGGCACAAAATTTCCTCAGAGAGTACTAAAGGAGACTTTGCAAAATAAATGCATCTTTTAAGAATTTGTTTATTTACTAACAGAAAATATGGAGAAATAAGCAAAGAAGGCAAACCATATGAATGCAAATCTACTTAAAAAGCATGACTTTTTATTTATAGAGCTTTATTTTAGCATGGTAACACATGCATAATTGCTACCATTTTAACCACATTTCAAGAGTTAAGTGCATTAGCATTAGTAAGGGACCATGATTTCTACTTTCTGCAGAACTTGTCCATCATCTCAAACTGAACTCAATTCATTAAGCAAGAATTCCGTACTCCTCCTGTCCCCAGCATCTGGCAACCACCATTCTACTCTCTGACTCTGTGACTGACTACTCTGGACAGTTTATATAAGTGGAATTATACAGTATGAGTCCTTCAGTAACTGGATTCCTTTATTAGCCTAGTGTCTTTAAGTTCTATCTATATTATATTATGAGACACATGTTCTTATTTAGGCTATTATTTAATATTATGCTATTATATAATTCATTGTTATCCAGCCATGTTTTTGTTTTTGTTTCTTTGTTTTTTTGATTTTTTGGTTTTTCAAGACAGGTTTCTCTGTGTAGCCCTGGCTGTCCTGGAACTCACTCTGTAGACCAGGCTGGCCTTGAACTCAGAAATCTTCCTGTCTCTGCCTCCCAAGTACTGGGATTAAAGGCATGTGCCACCATTGCCCGGTTCCAGCCATGTATTAATAGACACTGTGTTATTTCCCTCTTTGAGGTATTGAGCAAATCATGACTGTAACTCATTCCCAAGACTGACAGATTTTTGTCAACTGAACATGGAAAAGTAATATTGTGTCTGCATAGCTCAGCCCAAAGTCATGAAATTCATGTCCCTTTCTAACTCTCAAAAACTCAGTATGAAAGCACTCTTCAAATGTGACACATGCACTATTATTTCAAAAGAAGACACAAAAGTTGAGACTATAGAAGTGACTTGCCTATGCACACATCTACTAAATGTGAAAACAGTGCTGGAAACCACATCTACCTGTCTTCTAGCCTGAGTCTCTAACCCTCCACCACCACCCAAGCCTTCACTAGATTATCAAGAATCTACAATTTCAAAAAGCAAGAGATTTCTTTGCTAGGCAGACTTCACAGTGAGATAAATACTCCCACAGTGCACATGAGATGCTTTGGTACATGTGCTTCAGATCTGGTTGATTTCACTGTAAGCGTCCTAGGCTAGGCCAGTGTAACCATAGGTATAAATACAGAGTTGTAGCCCAAAGTCTTCCCAGTAGGAAGTAAATTTACAAGGAAGGGACACAATAAACTCCTGTGATCTCCAGGCTTTCTGTGGGTTTTACAGGCACAGTAGCAGCTGCACAAAAGATGAAGGAATCTGGTGGGGTTTGCAAAGGCTACCAGGCTCGCCTGCGTTTTTTCCAATGAATATACTGTAGGAAATTTCTCCTGACAGGTTATTATGATTTCCTTAACGTACGTATGACCAGCTGTCTGGAAAATGGTTCAAATTATGAATTGTTCGTAAATATACTCTCACACTTGGCGACAGCATGAAGTAGCGCTGAACATTTAATTTGATCTTTGTTCTTTAAAAATAGTGATATTGCCTTAAGAATGGGAGTGAGATACCATATCCTTTGGAGAAACACACATCACTTTTTTCTGAGTTCTGGCTTTCAAATTTTAATATATTTGACATTAATATCATAACAGGTTTGGGCTTCTCCCTGCCATTTAAGGACTAAGGAATGGCTTTTATTTTTCCTAAGTCGAATTCAAACAAGATGATAAGGATATGATTTTAGCAGTTTTAGAAACTGTCTCACCCCCCCACTCTGAATATGTGACCCCAGCACCAGCAGGGACTGGGGTTAGACAGTCATTGTGTCACAAAGGCTAGGCTTTTTGCATCTGCTAGAAGTCTGTAAGCTTCACTTCTCTGCCATTTTCAGCTATGGCACAAAGGTCCACAGCTCATTGTACTCAGTCCTCACTGGTGGATAAGAACCATCTCACTGAGAAAGAAACGGAGGCTGTTAATGGTGACTTATCTGGCTAGAAGAGAGGAGAGAGAGAGAGAGAGAGAGAGAGAGAGAGAGAGAGAGAGAGAGAACAAGCCTGTTACACCTAGATCTTTGGATCCAAATCAACATTGTGTGTGTGTGTGTGTGTGTGTGTGTGTGTGTGTGTGCATGTTGTTAGTAGGTGTTGGATTTTTTTTCCTATAAGGATTATAAGTGCTACCTTCTGCCTCTTCACTACAAGTATGTCCTATTGGGAACTTTTAGTCATATGTATGATGTAACAAAGGGACACACTTTGTGACACAATGACTGTCTAACCCCAGTCCCTGCTGGTGCTGGGATCACAAATTTAGAGTAGGGAAAGACAGTGATGTAACAAAGGGACAGAACACTTTTCTACATAGCTTCCAGAAAGAAAGGAGCCATAGCCACTAGATATATCCATTCTAACTGGGCCATTGGGTAGCAATAGTTTTTCTACCAATTGATCCACTAACCACATGGGCCTTCAGATGTGTAGTTTGTTTATATAACCAGTAGAAGGAACAGGCTTTCCTGCTTAGGAATAAAGGCAGTGCTGCCAATTTATTTTGAGAACTGCTATCTGTGTAGAACCCAATTGCTATTGAGTGTTTCCACATTTGGATCTTAACATGTTTCAAAAGTAGAATGCCTCCTATGAAGGAGCTAGGTCCTTGATTTTGTTTGTTTTTTAATGATGTGAGATAAACATTGAAAGAAATAAAAACAGCCATAAAGGGAAAAAAACCTGAAACAGTATCAAACACTGTGATAGAAGTGGCCTTGCCCATTATGTGCATTGTTGATGTTCTGTATTACACCCCAGTATCTCTGTGTTTACTCTTTCATGTTGCTTCTCAGCATCCTTCCCTTCCCCTGGCCTTTCTCCACATACTCAGACATGAAACCACTTTCAACAACACAAATTTTCTTAGGACTGAGACCAGAAAGGAGGACATTTAGGTCTCTGTTTACAGCCTAGGGTACATGCTGATTCTACATCAGTGTTGGCTGATGAAGTAAATTATAGAATGAGTGAGGGAAGAGACACCAGTAACTTCCCTTCCCTCCAGCACTTATACTTGAAGTCATCTCTCCTGTTGGCTGTTCGACTTTTTGCTTGGCAAGGGGTTGTAAACCTCAGAGAGTTATTGAGAGAGTTGCATGTGAGGAGATGTGGGGGAGAAAACTGAAATTGAGGAGTGTAGAATACACAGCTTCTCTGAATACTCTAGAAGCATCATGCCCAGGCCAAAGGTCACAAAACTATTTCTGTATCAGGGTAGCACATATAAATATATAAACCATGTGACACACATAGTTTATAAAGAGAAAACATCCCATCCTGGTTCAACAGTGACTTTCCAGTAATCACGGACAGCATTTTAAATAATATCATTTCTTTTAAAACATTTTCATTAATTCTGAGAATTTCATGCAATATATTTTGAACACACTCCCACACTTCCCTGTAACACCTCTCAGATCTATCCATATGTTCCCAATTTTGTGTTCTGTTTTAAATAAACTACTGAGTATAATTTATGCTGCTCATATATTTCTGGGTACGGGGCCATTCACAGGAGTGTGTATGACCTACCAGAGACTATGCCCATAAAGAAAGATGTTTCACCCTCCCTAATAAGCCATCAGTTGTCAATAGCTCCTCAGTAAGGGTTGCTATAATGTTGACTGGCTTGATCCTGGGTAGGTCTTGTGAAAACAACTGTAGTTGTGGAACACCATTTATTAATGTCACTGATTTGGTTCAATGGCATACATTAACATACTGTTAAATTAAAGGGAAAATTAACAGGGCCATGCAAAATGCAAGTGTTATTAAATACCAGCTACCTATCCAGTAAAATGACACAGGCTTCTAGATATATATGCTCATCTTGGCTTATCCTTGAACCGTCTTGGTGATGGGGAGGTTATCATTTTGAACAGGTCACAGAATTAGAATGCTTTGAAACCTGCTTCTCTGAAACTTTCACTCAGTGGTTGTAATTCATCTGCTGACATTGGCATTTTCCAAAAACACGTGCCCTCAGAGTGCTAATTTTATGAATGTTGAGAGGCAACTTTTAAAGGGAGACAGGGATTTGATTACCAAGTAGAATGGAATTCTTACCTTAAACATGAGGGCACTGGCCATCTCGATGCTAGCCTAGAGCCTTCTCTAAGCCTTTGAGAGTCTACTGGGTGCTGTGACTCTCCAAGTGAGATGAGCTCATGCATTCATGTGCTCACCTCATCACTGTTTGCCTTAAAAGCATTTCTCAAGATTAATAGTCCGTCCAACAGACAATGCTTACAGAAGTCATACAAATAAACACAAAATAAATCCACTTTTCCTTGTTGAATGGCTCTTCAAAGAGCTAAAACAGATAATAAGGAAGATAAGTTCTAAATGAAGGCTACATCACCTTGCTTGCCTAAAGGCTGAGCTTGTAGTGTGTCTTGAGGCTTCAGCAGCCTCCCTAGCTCCTTTTCCAGGGCTGTCTCGATGCTTTCTCTCTACAGCTGAGTGTCAGATTTGTAGTTTCCACTGACTGCGTCCCTTCCCTATGGCTTATATTCTGCATCCTAAAGATAGGGAAAGCCATGGTTTACCAATATCATTGTCATTTTGGAATCAAATGTAATATATTTAAAGCTCTATGTAAGTGTTACTGGCTGTGGGCTGTTTTTGTCTCTTGGGCTCTTTCCCTAAGTCTTGCTCATACATACTCACATGCACACATCTTCGTGTGTGTGTGTGTGTGTGTGTGTGGAGAGAGAGAGAGAGAGAGAGAGAGAGAGAGAGAGAGAGAGAGAGAGAGAGAGAGAGAGAGGAGGATCTTGAACCATCATCTGAGCATCTGAATTTCATTTGCCTGTTGCCATTTGCCTACTTCGGTTCATAGGAGCCCTGCAGCTCCAGGATCAACTTGGAGCAGATTGGACATGGAGAATTTCAAAGCTCAGATCTATTTATTTGGAACCATCTTTTTCTCAAAATTCCCAGGTGAACTGTGGGCACAAGATCTGAGACTCGGAGAGTTCAGGGTTTGGTATATAGCAGAGGATCATTAGAGCTCTCTTCACCAGGGAGTATTAGTTGAACCTGCATAAACCTCTTATCAGGGAGATGGCCAATTAGAAAACCTGGAGTCAATGCACTGCAAAGAGTAAAAGGAACAGGGCTTACTCACAGCAGCTTCCACAGTTTGCCTAAATAAAAGAAAAATGGGACACATTTTAAACAGTGATTAAAGATCTAGATTTGCTTCAAAATATCTCCTCTTTTTAATTATTTTAATTATTTAATCTTTCAGCTGCAATAGATGCTTTACATAGCGAGAAAGAGTGTTAACAATTCACTAACGATTTATAATCAGAGGCAATAAGATGTAATGTTATGACCAATAACATCAATAATACCAGTGTTAGTATTCAGATAGATAGATGAGTTCAAATCTCAGTTCTGTCTCTAAATGTATG
Source organism: Tokudaia tokunoshimensis (assembly GCA_036184795.1). Classification (NCBI taxonomy): domain Eukaryota; kingdom Metazoa; phylum Chordata; class Mammalia; order Rodentia; family Muridae; genus Tokudaia; species Tokudaia tokunoshimensis. The sequence goes on from BTHU01000022.1 coordinate 45,615,405, forward strand.
ATATCAGGCAAATCATTTCATCCTTCTGAGCTCTTAAGTCCTCACTATAATAATAATAAAATAATAATGATGATAATAATAATAATCATGGAATATAGTGACTCACAAGTAGCAGGCAAATATTGGTTTGCACCTTCTTTACTATTTACTGAATTAACAACCATGATACATGTCTGCGCATGCCCATAATCCCAGCACCTGGGAAGCTAGTGTGGTGACCAAGACCACATCATGTGAGTGCTTAAAGGACATGCTCAAACCATGTATACACACTGTAGCAGATATATAGCCACGTGGTTCAGTGTTGCGCAATCCCATATTTGAGGCAGAGGTTATAAACTCTACACCCTACACGTCTTGCGGTTACACTACACTACACTACACTAATTACACTACACTGTGGTTAGCAAATTGAAAACCTTTCAGCAAATTCTCTAATTATCAAAATGATGAAAATGGAACTGAATCCATGTATCTGTTCATGCTGTCAACATCAGATACTTCAAGTTATGGTTCTTGGTTAGGTTCTGTCAGTGTTACTGTTTTGCTTTTCATAGGGAGAATGAAAAAGTCTCTTCATGCCACATAAAGTACCAACTAGTGGTGAAAGAAACTATTCTGAGTCCAGCTTCATAAATAAATGAAATTATTGGGTCTGCTTACGAGTATGTGACCCAAAAGCAACTCATCAAGGACAAGTACCACACCAGCATGCATAACAACTCACTAAAACTGCATTGTTGGAACCTACTTTCAGTTAGCCATCTACTTCCTGTATATGTTAGTACTTCCCTATAGGATCATGTGCAGATGGGAGACAGGAGGAAGTAATGGCTAGAATCTCAGGGAGAGTCTGAAACCCAGGCCCATCTGTGTACTCTGGAGTGTTAATAGATCCCTTACATAGATGTAGCCACCACTCTATTGTTTGACTTATTTTCATTGCCAGTCTTTAGAGAACCACAGAAGCTCTGTCCCATACTAGAATGGAAGTTTTGGAGGCTGGAGACAGGAGGGCTTCCAGTTCAAATGTTGCCAACTGCCAGGAAACAAGTCGTTGGTTAATATATCTGTGAAAGACTGCAGTTAGTAATTTTCAGAAAATAAGTTCTACTTGTAGATAAAGCAAAACACAGCAAAACAGAATTATACATCTATAAAATCTGGAAAACTTGGATTAATGCCAGTAAACATGCCACAAGGAAAGTATTTCCTCTGGTTATAAACTGACAAGTTGACTTGGTGCCAAGATAGTAAGCAGATGATTTTCAGCTAGGACAGAGTTTGCATCAAGTGTACAGCAGCTCTTCTGGTCTGCTTTCCATACTGGTGTAAAGACATCTTTTTAAATGAGAATGTATACAGTCAGAATGTATACAGCTCTTATTGGGAATCTGAATTTACACTTCAAACCTGGTTTCCAGGGTCCATTGGAATAAGTAAGCTTTGCCTCACAGAATGGAGTCCAGGCTACCTAGAGTCATAGATGGTTCCTTCCACTGTTACCTATGGTTGAAACAATTCCCACAAGGCTTGTTAATCATCTATCTGGACACTTCCTTTACCATGTGCTAATAGCAGTGCTAGCAGGGGTGCAGGTCACTACACAGGTTTGAACTTGAGCTCAGGCCCCATCCCCAGGATGTCCCAGTGATGCTTATAAGGACTAAGTGTAATACTCAGAGCAACAGTATGCAAAGTCATTGCTTCTTATCCAAAATTATGAAATAAAACAAAATTGCAAGTCAGAAAAAAATACAACCCGAAACATATATCTTTTAAAATAATTCTTAATATTTATTTATTGTTTGAAAGCTTTATACATTTATACAATGAAAATTTGATCATATCCATCTATCACTACCTCCTCCCCACTGTCCCTAGTGTTCCCACCATATCTCCCAATTTCATATCCTCCTTTCTTGTAGTTGTTAATAAGCTTGAGCCTACTCATACCACCCATGTATGCTTGAGTATGTGGCCAACCTCTGAGACATGACCAGCATCCAGGTCCCAAAAGGAGAATAACTCTCCCCCTAAACAGGAATCAAGTGTCCATAACTCCTCCACCAGGAGTGGGGCCTTCAGCCTCCTTCCCCATCCATGCTGCAATTTTGACTGACTTGATCTTGTGCAGAGAACCCCAGCTGCTATGCGTTGATGTGTGCAGCAGCCATGCCATGTCTGGTTTCACAGTTCTCTTTGACACCTGTCCACTCTTACATTCTTTCCCACCCCTCTTCCAAGATGTTCCCTGAGTCTGGGAAAGGCTGATATAAATAATCCATCGGCAGTTGGGCATTCACGGTTAGTAAAGTATTCTTAGTGTAATTCTTCAAAAAATTCAACACAGCTTTTCTTTGCCTTACACTGGTTTTCAGTACTTCAAATCCCCTTTGTGTTTATTGGGTCACCCTTTTTGTTCATAGATGTCCCTCTCCTCATGGGAGAGCTACCTATATTGCTCTTTACAATGCTTGTCCCCAGGGTGACCCTTACACCCTCAGAATCTAAATTCTCTTATCTGGAGTAGCTCCTGACAAAGTCAGGCTTCTGGGGTAAGTTTGCACACGAAGTTAGTCTCTGTGGGAAATTGTCCTCTGAGCTTCTGTCCATCGCATTCCACAGTCTTAGTATGGTTATACCATATCTCCTTTACTCAAAGGCCTCAAGATGAACCTAGTGAATATTTGAATGTGTGGTGTTTTGTTTTGTTTTGTTTTGTTGAGACAGTGTTTTTCTGTGTAGCCCTGGCTGCCCTGGAACTTGCTATTTTGAGGATGCTGGCCTCAAAGTCACAGAGATCCACCTGCCTCTGCCTCCCACTGCTGGGATTAAAGACATGCACCACTATCCTTGGCTGAATTGTGGTATTTTTTAAAAGACAAACTATGCTACAAAATCAAGTCATGTTACACTCAAACATAATTATCAATTCTTAGTAAGTTGAAATAAGCCTCTAATTTTATGAAAGGATGTTGCTTCTTATATTATGTTTATTTCTTCCACAGAAAGAATTTATAAGTTGATTTTACAAATTAGTACAGCTTGAACTTTCTGCAATCTCAGACACTCTCTCCTTTAATTACTGTAGTTTATGTTCACTGGCCCTTACAGACTTCTGCACATCATATAGATGCTTACTAAGAAGAAGAGATGGTCTAATGAAAACCCCAAATACATAGGAGGATTACATGATTCATCCAAATAATGTCACCAATGATATAGACATGTATCTGTTTGGAGTCATTTCTCTGCTCTAACAATATTTAGAGAAAGAGGATAGAGAAGAAAACAGCATAGAGCTATAAAGTAAGAAACTGATCATTCTTGTTTAAAATGTTGGTGCTCTCTAGCTGTAGATATACATCTATATTTTATGTGTTGCCCCTTTTTTGCTTATGGCTTAGAGCACTTGGCAGATCTATGATAAAAAAAAGTCAGAAACTAATTAGCATATAGTTAATTATTATTCTCTTTCTCTGAAAAACAATGAAACATAAGCCAGGCCTAGTAGTACTTGACTTTAATTCCAATATTCAGGAGGCAGAAGCAATCAGATCTCTGTGAATTCAAAGCCAACCTGGTCTGCATAGTGAGATCCAGCACATCCAGGGCTACATAGAAAGACCCTATCTCGAACAAACAAATGACCAATAAATTAAAAACAAAACCAAGGTTAATATAATGAAATATGAGCTAATTAAATGATGCTATTAGAGGTGAAATTATTTGATAGTGTTGACCTATATTTGACCTTCCATGCGTGCCATGTTGACACCCAACAAGACCAATGCTTTGTTTTAGGTTTTGCTTTCTGTTGTTGTGATACACTGTAATTACAGAATAGATTTTTTTTCTTTATGACACCCTATTTTCAATGGCTTCCAGATATTATTATATAGCTCATTCTGTTTTTCCTGTATGAGATGCAAAGATATTGCCACTATCCAATTACACTGGCAAGCAAGCTTTACACCTGCTGTGACTTAATTGCATTTTTGCTCATCCAAAACGTTTATACCTCACGTGCGTTTTCAAATCATCCTCTCTGTAGTGGCAATTTTCCAGTGTGGCTGCGGGAGAAAATGGCCTTTGAAATGGCGCTTTCTCTGTGGTGCTAAGGAAAGAAAGGCAAGAAGGAGAACCTCAGAAGATGAGGGCCAGGCTTGAAGCACAGTTTCATTAATACTGGATGGCAGAAAAGGAGCCAAGTCCCAGATAACGAGGAAGGAGTTGCAATTTTTTTTAAAGCTATCTGGTGACAGGGAAAACAAAAATGACATTCAGCTGACGAATGAGTGGAGTTTGACCTAGCCTTTTGACCCTTGACAATCAATCTTACCTGCTACTTCATAAAGAATTATGGGGCTGCCACTCACATTTGACTCTCTGTTTTTACTATTCCCTTTACCTTTTTTTTTCCTTGAATACATGGTCCAAGAAGATAAATGTTTATGTTGGATATAGCGGAGGGGAGGAAATATGGGGTGCTCAGAAGGGGAAAAGCTGAGAGAGGATAGAGCAGCAAGAGGACCAACAGCCATAAAATGCTTTATACATGCAATTCAGGATTGTCAGGGTTATTTTTTATGTGGCCGACCAAAATAGCAACTGGAAATAACTGATGACCCTCCACACACCTTCTACCAGTGCTGGGCTCAGTGAAACCCAGAAAACCGAAGGTGAGCACCGAGCCCACCTTGCCACCTGCCTCCCACTTCCACATACCCCAAAATGCATCCAATGAATTTTGATGAATCCATTGCCTGTTCACGAGCTCTGATTACAGCATACACTGCAAAAAAGGTTTCCAAGCCATCATTACAAGAAAGGGAGTGCGGGCCATGAACCGTTTTCATTATCTGTTCAAGGAATGCACTAAAGAGCTTGTGCTTGGCCCACCTTTGTGTCCACTGAGAAAGTGTAAATCTATGGGAGTGGAAAGCAGCTGGCTGGGGAGCAAGAGGAAACACCTTAGGAATAAGAGATAAGGTCTCCTTGTCATTCCGGATGCTTTGTTTCTATATGTAATTTCATGCAGTTTGTCTTGAGACACTAAAACATGAGCTAGTCAGCAAGTGCAACTTTATGGAGCTCGCCTTGTGCATAAGTTGACCGTGGGGAGTTTTTCTTGGCTTTATAGAGTCAAGATTCTTTTTCATGGCTATACTGGAGACCACAGCAAAAGTTCAGTGTCAGAAATGGAAGGCAATTTCTGACCATTCAATCCATATCCAAACACTGGGAGTATAAAGCTATTCTTCATCTAGTCTAAAACCAAGAGAGTCAGGTTTGTGTATTAGGGATGTATGGAACTATGTAGTAGCCCAAATAAATACATACATACATACATACATACATACATACATACATACATACATACATCATACATACATACATACGTACATACCTCTAGGCAGACTATACACAAATTAACTGGATTTGTAGAATATTTGCAAACATATGATCTGGTGGCTTCTGTCTTCCTATGGAAGGAAGCATCCAGAAAAATAAAAAGAACCCTGACCATTGTGTGCAAAGCAAGCGTCCTCTGCCGTCTTTCTCAGTGAGCAGTTTCACTTGGCTTTGAACCACGTCACAAGCCTAGGAGTCATGACTGCCTCTGCTCACTTGTTACTGTGCCAGGACCTCTCAGCCCTAGCCTTCATTGGTCAGCTGTCTTCAAAGGTGTTGTCCTCCTTCTGCTTGTCATGAAGTTCTTTCCTCCCAGAATTACAAGGCTGACAAGCTGTTTATGTTCCTGGGCCCTGTGCTCATAAAGAATCTCCCCTCAAAATAGGGCAAGCTTGTTAATGGAGGAAGTGAGGTAAGTGTGCTTTTCTGACAAGCATAACAAGATGACAAAATTTATGAAGCATTGTGGTACAAAGATGTAGTTATCTGCAGTCTATACATATAATAAGGCCACCTGGGGCCTGTTGGCTACATCCCTTGAATTTGGTTTCTTTCTTCATTTTTTTTTTTGTTTGTTTTGTTTTGTTGTTGTCCGGCATTTTCTTTAGCTTCCTTTTCCTCTTCAGCCTTCCGTTCTGGGTTTTAGGATTCTTCCTGCTGCCCTTAGCTGAGGTAAATGGGTCCTCTTCCTTTGAACGCCCAGTGGGCCATGGATGTGACTATGGTAATGAGAGAGAGTTGAGTGGGCCAAGATCTTGGGTTAATTATTTATAAAAATCAGAATGTGGGGTTACTTCTGAAGCATTTCAAGAATGAATTAACATTTCCAGCTGAAAACCAGGTATTTGTTACAGTATCTTCTTAAATCCTGATTCTTTTTCTGGACAACAAATGGCTATGGCCCTTTCACCATAATTCTATGGAGTAGGTGGGATTGTACTGCCCCTGGGAAACTCTAAGAAGAAGGAAGGCAGAGACCACAGCCTGAGTGAGAAGGAAAGGTATAGAAGGAATCATCAGCATGGCCCGTAAAAGAATTGAACAAAGGGTCTGAAAAGAAAAGGGAGAAGTATAAACAAATGATAAGCTAAATGTGGATATTAAAACTAGAAGACATTTACTAATAGAATATATTGAATATGTAAAATCAGCACAGGCTAAGTAGAATGGTAACAGAAATAAAGTAGTGCATGTGTTTAGACAGGAATCAGGATCATGGCATTGGAAAAACCAAATATCCCTCTGGAAACCCATAATCACAAAGCCATTATCTGTCTTGATTTTTACTCTGAACCAATATTGCTAGGGAAGTTGATGAAAGTAGGCTGTTCAAGCCAAATTGTCAACAAGATATATTGAATATAATTTCTCCTAATAATAGCAAAGTTGCCCCTTAGTAAATAGTAAAACCCATGTAAAATTTTACATCTGGCCATGCCACATGTAAAATGGTGTAGTAATTGTACCTTTCTTATACATACAGTCACACACAAATTTAAACCATTCCTGAGTGACTGCTGCTGCTCTCCAACTCATGTATGCGGAGTTGTTGTACTGTGTTGCCTAAGGGATAGTGACAAGAAAAATATATGTGAACAATATATGACCCGGGCAGGGGTGGTGCACACCTTTAATTCCAGCACTTGGGGAGACAGAAGCAGGTGAATCTCTAAGTCCTAGGCAAGCCTGGTCTAGAGAGCAAGTTCCAGGGTAAGCACAGAGAAACTCTGTACTGGGGGGAGAAAAGTACATGCTTGAGCCTGATTGGTTGAATCTCCAAATTCCCAGTCTGTGACTATGAGGGGTAAGTTTGATTGATAAGCATGTATCAAAAAGAAATTACGTCAGAAATCACATTACTTTCCCCTCTTCTATCTTGACCCCTTCCACACATGGGAGAAAATTAGCCATTCTTATCTATGTGAAATGTGTAGAAATGTGGAGCTTTGTGAGTCTGGCTTGTTTCATTTAACATTATGATCTCCAGTTCCATCTGTTTTGCTTCAAGTAACATGCTTTCTTTTTATTTACTACAGAATGAAACTCTGTTGTCTCATGACATGCATGAGAAAAAACTGAGTTCTCTTTACAAAGGTCTCTAAAACCTCCATGCTAATTTATCTAAAATTCATTGACTTGACACTTCTTTCTAACACATTATTAAACATATTTTTCAAAACAAAGAAACGTGTGAATTGACTAAACTTTCTTCTCTATTAACAATATTTCTGGGCACTGGAATGCATTAAAGATTATAAAAAGGGATCCTGGTCCCTGTCTGACAGAATTGCACCTTACTGACACTAGTCCTTCACACTTTATTGGGATTAACTAGAAGATGACAACACTAATACCCCTTCTCATCTCAGTGTAAGCCCACTTCTTAAACAGATGTTTGCTAATATAGCTTAATAAAAACAAGACAATGCAGGCTTAAGGCAGTTGAATGCTTACAATTTTCTGTTTAGTAATGGAGACCAGTTTTATCACATAGATTAAAGCTGTTTATTTAACCTTTAATATTCATGGAGCACAAGAAAAACATAAAGCTCTTTGATCTTCGTGAATTATGAGACCTCTAAAATTAATAAATATATCCTCTGTCTTAACTAACAACTTTAAAGTGTTTCTTGAAAGCAAGATACCATGTCTTAGTGATAAAACGTATTCACAAGACACACATTTTCCACTTATAGCATTTAAATAAACCACCATCTTCGCTCTTCTTCCTCTCCCCCAATACAATCTATTCTTTAAAATGCAAATATAGTTATTGTCTTAAAACGAATATTCTGATCCTTCAGCTCCAGTCCATGAACAGTCCTCTAGGCCTCCTCCATAGCTTCCCAGAAGTTCCCATGGCAGGATTGTTTGCAATCCCCGTTCCTCCTGTTTGGAGTCTACATCCTCCTCACCACAGAGTCTCACTCCAATGCCAGGGCCACTCCAGATACTTCAAGTCTGCATGGATGACTGTGGAGCTCATATTTTTTCATCCCAATCTACTCAGACCTCTAGGATAAGATGTTCTATAACTGCTTCTGTTCACTGTTATTTATTTCTTCATTGCCTGCTCCATCTTTGCCAAAAACTGAATGAGATAATTAGTGACTGAATGAATGAATGAACTAGTGAGTTAATTAATTAACTTAACTACTTAACAAAAGCTCACCTGATTGATCTTATTGAGGGCCACAGGGAATTTAACCCTAACATGCTCTGAAATCTAACAGTACCAGAATAATAATTACAGCCTCAGAAACCTTGATTATAATATATATTTGAAAGAAAGCCTAGGTCTGTTTTGCCTATGAAAGAGTTAAATTGAATATAAATTAAGAAGAAATGTTAGTAATTAGCATAAAATCTATGATAGAAGTCTTATTTAAAGTGTATTTTTTAGTATTGGTGCTTAATGATATTTTCATAGTAGATTCTCTCTCTTAGGCATACACACACACACACACACACACACACACACAAACACACACACACAAACACTTTTCCTGACTGACTCCAGCATACTTCAAGGAAGGCAGACACTTTGTCAAGTAAGCCCTCAGCCATCATTAAGGAGACCACAGCCATCACTAAAGAGACCACATCCAACACGGTGGTTTGAATGAGAACAGTCCCCATATGCTCATATATTTGAATACGTGGTCCTCAGTTGATGGTATAGCTGTGATGGAGGAGGTGGGCTTTGAGATTTCAAAACCCCATGCCATTTCCAGTTAGCTCCTTCTCTGCCTCTTGCCTGTGACTCAGATGTAAGCTCTCAGCTACTGCTCCAGAGCCATGCCTACCTTCCTAATGCCAGATTCTCCAACATTACAGCCATGGACTCTAGAACCAACTATACTTTCTTTTATGTTTCCCTGGTCATGATATTTCTTCACAGCAATAGAAAAGTGGCAAATCATCTGCCTAAACTAAAATATCCATCCAGCTAAACCATCCATCGCCAGTGAGATACCACAGCCATCACTAGAAACCACAGCCAATCCTGTCCAGACATGCTAGGCAGGTGGAGGTAGCTGCGGCTCCCTGGCTGTTACACGCTCCCAACAGTGACCATCCCACTCTTCTCAGCTGCTGCCTAGCCAACCTGTGCTGTTGAGTAAGTTAGGTGGATGACATGGAGTTTTAGAGACATTTATTTTCAACTTACAGCGGACTTGGGGAAACAACTGTATGACTTTGCTTTAAACTGAGCTACTCTCTCACTGTTACTCAAATCAGAAAGTAAGAAAAGCAGTTGTTGTTGCTTGAGCACACACAGTCACAGACTAATCTCAAAGGCAAGGGGGGCATTCACACCTCCCTTGTTAAGTCCAGACTTGTAAAAGTATACATGCTAACAGAGATTTCTAGTAAGCGCTTTAGGTCTGAGGCAGTCCCCCTGTGAAGCTTCTTGGCCATGTGTGCTAGATCCTGAAGTCTCCTCACTGGCTTTCCTGAGATGGCCTGCCAGGGGGTGATGCGTTCATCTTCAACATAAATTTCACATATTTCTCCATCTTCTTAAATAACTAGCACACATCGTCAACTAATTCTTTGATAGAGATCCATTTGGATCCACCTAGAGAGGGAGAACAACAACAACAACAACAAATTTAATACACACCAATCCTTGATTTGTGTCCATAGCATTTGATACCACATGAAGACTCTGAGACATACAAACAAGTAGAAATATGTCGGTTTCCCAGCTGGGGCCCAGCAGAGAACTAGCACTAAATAGATAATGAGGGGCTAGAATTTTTCAAGTTTGGTCTGGGCTTCATGCATCATTGAAAAGTGAACTCTAAGAGTCTTGAGAATTGACTCCATGGGCTGGCAGTTGCATAAAGCCAAGCCGTGCTGACGTTCCATTGTCCTGAGCCTGCACAGTACCTGTCTGCAGGTCCTCACTCAACTCCTCTGCTGCTCTCCAGGCCACTGTGGCAGGAAAAGCTTAGAAAATTCTCAGCAAGGGAGACAGGGCAGCCAGCTTGATTAACTTAGCGGGATCTCACTTGCTGGAGGCAGCTTCCCTCTGGGCATGCTTTTTGCTGCCAGACAGCTGGGGCCTTTTATCCTGCCAGCCAGGAGACAAAGCCTCCCCAGCAACCATGGCCTGCTTTTGGAGCAGTCCTTCACGAGTTGGCCTGCTTCTGACTATGTAGGCAAGTCTAGCATCCCTGCCGAAAGGCCAACCACACTATGTGAGAACCAGACCTGCAACTGCTCAGTAATGAACATCTAAGGCACTAAGAATATTCCTAAAGGCCAGTGTGCAATGCTATCCTTCATCAAAATGTCATAAGAAACACAGGCTATAAAACTTTAAAGTGTCTCTATGGCACAACTAAACAGTGAATTAAACAAATAACACAGAGACCAGAATTCAGTTAAATGTGCAAAGGAAACATGCCAACTAATAGGGGATATACCAAGAGCCAAAGATCAGAGAAGCAGTGGAATGCTGGAGAGAACAACCTTGGATTTTGGAAGGTGTCTCCAAATGCTAAGCATCTCATAGAGAAATTGCCATGTTGGTAGAAGAACTTTCAACCAAGGCCCTGTACCCATGGCAAAATCCTAGGGCCATCACCCTCAGCCCTCATTTCACCTTTGCATAACTTTGCTAGAACAGCTCTATGGAAGCATTTCAGACTGGGTGTCTAAAACCAGAGAAATTATTCTCCCACAGGGTAGAAGGTGAAACTTCAAGGTCAAGGTGTTAACAGAACTGGTTCTCAGAGACCGTGAGGGAAAAACGTATCCCAGGCTTCCTTCTGGGTTGTGGGTGGCCACTTTTCTGCCTTGTCTGTCTATATTTTATTTTCTTATGAGACCATCAAACTTGTTGGGTTAAGGCCAATTAATGATTTCATGTTTATTCACTGTCTTCTTGAAAGGCCCCAGAAGGCTACCAAAGATCATTTTTCTTGGAGTACTGTTTTTGTGTTTGTTTGGTTGGTTGGTTGGTTTACATTTTAGTTTGGGTATTTTTGGTTTGGTTTGGTTTTAGATTTAAGGTTTTGCTTGTTGGGGATTTGCTGTTGTATTGATTTGTTTTTGTTTTGTTTTGTTTAAGACAAGGTGTCACTATGTAGCTCTGGCTGTTCTGAAACTCAATATGTGGACCAGGCTGGCCTTGAACTTACTGAGATCTGCCTGCTTCTGCCTCCTGGGTGCTGGGATAGAAGGTGTGTAGTACAACACCCATCTGTAGTACTGTCTTTAATTTCAAAAGGAAACTGTGCCGCATTTGTATTTTGATGAAATTCTGTAGAGAGTAGTTTTGCTTTTCTGATTCCCAGCCCTCCACAATTGTCTCTTCTGCGGTGTCAGTCGCACCAGAGACCAGTCCAATGTCCAATGCTATTTTCAGTGTCCACTTAATAATTTGAGGACTCATTCTCTACCTATCCTGTGAAATTAGGTTTGATACCATTGTAGGGATGTTAGTTTCAATCATTTCAGGGTCATCTGGCAGCAGGAATAAGTGATGGAATTCTGTGCACTATCTCTGGTAAATCATGCCATCCAGAACTGAACTCAAATGTCCCCCATAGGATACATCTGCCCCACAGATAGGGGCTCCTAAACTACCTTTGTTTGAGGCTCTGGTTGTTTTTTTTTTATTATTATTGATTGCATTAAAGATGGGATTAGACCAACTCCATCATTTTGTTGACTCCCCTGTTGCTCAGAATCTGTAAGGCATTTTACTGTGTGTCCTGCTGTTACCCTGCTACCCATGGATCCTTATTCTGCACCAGAAAGCATTGTGTTGCACCCTGCTGTTACCCAAGGATCCTTATTCTAAGAGTTCTATAGAGGCATGTGTAAACGTGTGTGCTTGCGCCTGTGCCTCTCTGAGAGTGTGTGTTTAAAAATTGGCTGCTAACTATTCTTCGTTATATGTTATCTTGTCCAGCTTATTTCAGCACTTGCAGCTCAGCAAGAACTTGTTGCATCCTCAGTCTCTCAGTCATTGTCTTGGTAGTCATTCCCTCTCTGCCCTTCCTCCAGCCACTAATGAAACTGTTAAATATGACATGTATAAGGACCGGTCTCTGAGGCAGTGCCTGGGGGAGATCCCTCTGCTCTCCATGCAGCCACACTAGTCAGATGTCCTCAGAATTTGTTCCCTAAATTCCAGGATTTTGTGAGGCCACCAGAGCCTACATTTTCACCCCCATCCTAAGACATGTGTGAGAGATGTCAGCAATTCTCCTCAAATCCAAAGAAGCATTGTAATTTATTCATATCTTTCACCAAGTTTACAAAGCTAGCTAAGAATTAGAAAGTAAAGAGTTCCTCCTATGGATTTGTTCCTACTTAACATGGTCACAACTTTGTCCATTTCTAAACAGTTAGAACTACCCTTTTTATACATAAGCTTTAAATTTTACATGAGCATACAGTTAGTTTCTCCAGAATTTTCAGAAACTATCTTCTTCCTTGTTCTAGAATTTTCACATTTTCTTGATTGTAGACCCCATTTCCCTGTGCAAATTCAAAAGCTATGACACTCTCAACTGGGATAACCCAAAGACTGTCACAAACCCCATAGCACGGATCTTCTGAGAGTAAGCAGCAAAGACCAAAACAGGGAGAGTAGACTAGACTACGGATCCTTTCAGTGGCATTTATTTTCCCCCTCTTTGTGCCTTTGTAGATTTTGTCCCCAAACCAAAATGCTTGAGTAATACTGTCATTGGACTTTTAGAAGACTGGAAAGAAGACATTCTGGGTAACCCATATTTGTACTGAATTTAATACAAACCATTCCTGACTTACAATGGTTTGAATTATGATATTTGATTTTTATAATGGTATAAAAGCAGCACATATTCAGAAGCGAGGCTTCAGATTTTGAATCTTAACATTTTTGCCAAGCAGTCAATATACAATTTCAAACCCTCTTTCAATGCTAGGTAGCAACAGAAAGTTTCTGCAACCAGTCAGCCAGAGATGGTGGAAGGTGAAGGCTTTTCAATAACTTGCATGAGCTATTTAATGCTTCATTACTAAATAGGCTCTGTGTTCAATGATCTTGCCCAACAGTAAGCTAATGTTAATCTTTAAGAGGTTGTGAAAGCTAGACTGAACTGAGTTGTGCTGTTCAGTAATTTATGTCTGTTGCCTTTTCTACTTAACAGAGGGTTTATCTGTGTGTACCTTTATCATAAATATTATCTTTGCTTAGTTCCTTGTCTATTTATATATGTGTTACTCATACATACACATGTGTGTACATATGTGTGTGTGCATATATAGCTACATCTATGTGCAACCCATGTTGATACAGCCTCATTCTTGATTGTTTGCTGATTCTCAGTGGAATTATAAGCTCCTTGATGATAAATAGTATGTTGTATCACTCTTTGGGAGTGCCACAGTGATTGGTATGGCACAAGACACACAGACTGTCTTACCAGCTGTCTTAATGTGAAAGAAACAATGAAAATCAATAACCTAGATTCAAATCTGAATGACACTTTTCATAAGGGAACGAGAGTCCCTGTGCACTTTATTCTTTTGTAGCTTGAGCATTTGTCAGAGCCTTTTTCAGCCAGACTCCATTAAGTAATTGCAGAACTGCATACCTAGGAGACATGCAGTAACTACAAGGTAATGACTGACTGAAACCTAGAGGACTACTTATGAGTTCTATCTGGCTACATGCTCTGTCTAGCAAAACTTGGGCTGAATGATGCATTAATATGTTGATTCCTGAGGCCCATTCAGAGTTTTCTAGAAGTTGGTCCAAGATGAAGGGTGTCTGACAAGTTACTAAGTAAATCTGTGGTTGTTGGGTTAGTCACATTAAACAATCACTGTTCTTGCATCCTGTTCAAAAGACTAGTGGTTGATACTACAGAGACATAGCTCCAACAATCAGCTTTGCATTGCTATTGTTCCACTAGCTAATGTATAAGGGTGAGTAGAAACACCCATCATTCACAGGTTACCAAAGTTCTTCCTGTATCTTTTTATAATACCCCATTCCTGTAGCTGTTGGAAGGCGCAAAGGGAATTGATCTTATGTGTATAAAAAGGTGGAATGATGTCTTGGAGATTAGATTGACTCTCCTTCCTTGGTCAGCATGGGAGCAAACCCCAAAGACTGACTGTGACATGCAAGATATCACAAAACACACATAGCATTACTTGGTCTCTTCAAACTGTAGTTCTAGGAATGGACACCGGATCTATTTGTAAAAAAGAAAGAGAGAAGCTAAATTATTTCTAAAGAAGTACTTCTCTAATACTTCCCAGAAAAAAAAAAAGAACTTAAGAAATGTAACTCACATAGCACCTGATTCAGGTCTTTCTTATTTCTGTGAACCAAGAAAACCATAAACAAGGCTGAGATCAAAGCAAAATCAGTTTAACTTAGGTACAAAAGAAATCTGCAGATCAGGGAGATGCAGGTTCACCTGGAAGCTGAATGAGCATTCTGCCCACAAGGTGGCTAGACATTTATCACAGTTGGAGGCAGGCAGCTCAGCAGCATGGAGGGTGAGTAGGGCTGACACAGGACAAAGGTTGGAAACTGATAGAAATAAAACTGGCATATATTTTGTTAAATCCATTGGGGTGTCTAGGTAGGAAGGCAAGCTGGTTCCTTGGGTATTTCTCTGATTTTGTTAAATTGCAGGGAATTGTTCCTTCTGGCAGACCCAGCTCCCAACAAGATGTCTGCATGGAAATCTGTCTCCTGTCAGCAGACTTTTAATGCCAAAGAGGATTTTTGTTCTCTTTTGAACAGAATGAAGCTATTTACCTTTTTTAAAATTACTAAAATTGTTGTATCCAACCCTATTCGTCTTTTGTTTCAATTCGCTTTATCCCAAATAAGGAATTAGATTAACTTATGCAACTCGCTCTTTATGTCATACCCCTGTACAAACCCCTTCAGTAATATTTATCCAATCTCAAATGTGACTAAGCATTTCAAAAACTAAAAGCAAAGAGAATGAACCCATGTTGAAAATCTTAAGGGGTTGAATGGGGAACAGGGGGGAGGGAAGAGGGCTTATGGGACTTCCGGGGAGGGAGGAACCGGGAAAGGGGAAATCATTGGAAATGTAAATAAAAAAAATATAGAAAAAAAAAGGAAAAAGGTTTGGCACATAAGCATATCTTCATTTTTTTAAAAAAAATTAAAAGATAATTAAACAGAAGAAAATAGTTGCAACATAAGTGGCAGACTAGAATGTGCCTTTAATATACAGAGAAATCTTATAAATCAACAATTGTTTACTTTACTCTGTATTGTAATGCTAAGCGTGGGATCCCAAGACCGGGACTCTGCATGTAGACTCAAGTGATTCTGCTTCTAAATTATTTAAGATTGATAAATAACAGATGCCAACAGCAAATAGCTAGTAACCATGCTCCTAAATTATTCTGATTGATTAATACAAATGCCAACAGAAGTTAGACTCTAGAGAGCCAAATAACCCTATTAAAAATGGGGTACAGAGCTAAACAAAGAGTTCTCACCTGAAGAATATCTAATGGCTGAGAAGCACCTAAAGAAATGTTCAACATCCTTAGTCATTAGGGAAATGCAAATCAAAACAACCCTGAGATTCCACCTCACACCAGTCAGAATGGCTAAGATCAAAAACACAGGAGACAGCAGTTATTGGCGAGGATGTGGAGAAAGAGGAACACTCCTCCACTGCTGGTGGGATTGCAAGCTTGTACAACCACTCTGGACAGCAGTCTAGTGGTTCCTCAGAAAATTGGGCATGACACTCCCAGAGGATACTGTTATACCACTCCTGGGCATATACCTAGAGGCTTCCCCTGCATGCAATAAGGACACATGCTCCACTATGTTCATAGCAGCCTTATTTATAATAGCCAGAAGCTGGAAAGAACCCAGATGTCCCTCAAGGGAGGAATGGATTCAGAAGATGTGTTATATTTACACAATGGAATACTACTCTGCAATTAAAAACAATGAATTCACGAAATTCCTAGGCAAATGGTCAAAACTTGAAAATATCATCCTTAGTGAGGTAACCCAATCACAAAAGAACACACATGGTATGCAGTCACTGATAAGGGGATATTAACCCAGAATCTCGGAATACCCTAGACACAATTCGCATAGCAATAGATTTCTAAGAAGATGGAAGGAGAGACCCCTGGTCCTGGAAAGACTGGATGTAGGGGAACGCCAGGACAGAGAAACGAGAGGGGGTTGAATGGAGAAAAGAGGGAGGGAAGGGGGCTTATGGGACTTTCGGGGAGGGAGGAAACGGGAAAGGGGAAATGATTTGGAATGTAAATTAAAAAAAAATAAAATAAAAAAAAAGGAAAAAAAATGCCAACAGCCAATAGCTGAGCAGAAGAGACATAGGTGGGATTTAGGTTTTATGGGCTTGGGGTTGGAGGAGGAACACGAGGAGGAGAAGAAGATGCCAGAGAAGGAAAAGATGCTGTGGTTAGGAAGTTTATAAAAACGTGGCCCTGAGGGCTGACCAATTGGAGTTAACTAAGAGCAGCCTAGATAAAACATACTAAGTAATAACTCAAGGTTATCAAAGTAGGTTCTAACAACATAGAGGATAAATATCTGAATGGTTCTTGTGCTGTTTAAGGCTTATTGTAAATATAAAGATTGTGTTTGTATTTATCCAGGAACTAAATGGTCCAAGGCAGGGTAGAAACCCTGGGTTAGAATTAACTCCTTTCTACAACAAATAATAAAAATATCAATGCATCACAGGAGAAGGAGAAATTTACAGCTACAGAAAGAGCGCTGGGTATGGTGGTACATGCCTATAATCCCAGCACTTAGGAAAATAAGGAGTTACATCGTTCAAGGCCAGCCTGGACCACATAAGTCCCTGTCTCAAAAATAAACAATAACAATAAAAATAAAACCCACAGGAATACCCTTATGAAAGTTTATTTCACTCAACATCTTTTATATCAACATTTGTTGGGTGTCTTGGACATCTGAACAATCAAGGGTCCTCAGACACCTTAGAACCAGTTCCTACCAAGCCTCTGTACACTAGAGCCTGCATCCTAAGTGTATACATCCTGAGATATCTCCAAAGTTCAGAACTAGAAGTTTTTTCACAACAAACTAAATTACAAACAGGGGAAAAGAAACCAAGAAACAATCTTCGACCAAATTGGATTACAAACAGGGCCTTGGGCATAATAAATAAAATCATCATCCTTGGTGTAGAAACTTTTCATGCAAAGAGGAGCATACACATGACTCCATGTAAATCTGGAAGACACAGTTAACACACCACTGTATTTAGAAAAGACTGCCCTACTTTTACTATTCTACAAGCATTTCCAACTTACTACTCATACGGATTCATTCAGACACTTTGGTTTGATAGTGACCCCAGAAATGATAGTAATCCCAAGACTAAAAATCTCCAAGGAAATTGTTATAGGACTCCAGAATATAATAGTAAATTCTACAATGTGGAATCATGCAATATCATTTAGATTAATCCTTACCTAGCAAATTTCATGGTCTATATTTATAACTTCACAAAGGAACCTTTTCTCAACTTTATAGACATATAAATTCACATGTTAATATGTTTAATGTAAAACACCAACTGTGTCTATAGACCAGAAAATAACACTATTGTTGCACACCTGGTACTGAAGTACTCCCATTAGGTAGGCATGGTACATAATCTTCATAATAACTTTATTACAAAAAAAAATTCTTTCTCATTTTATTCTCAGAGAAGTCAAGCTTGTTGAAGAGCCTATAGTTAGTAATGATAACATTCCAAAGTTTGTATTTCCTATGCTTTACTCAATAAGAAACCCTATCTCACTTTTTTAAAGATTGTCTTTAAATCAAAATGAATTTAATTAAAATGTGCTTCTGCTATGTTTAGCTCACAGTGTATAAGAAGAAATTCAGAACAGAGCTTTGTATTGGGCTTCATTAACACGAGGGCAGGACAAATCAGATTGCCCAAATGTGGTTTTGCCACTCCTTGGGGCTTTAACTGCTGTGAAGCAAGTGTCTGGATATCCCTGGACACTTTGGCTTTCTATCAATAGTTAAACAGTGCTCAAGATTGAAATTTTGAGATGTTCAGTTGTCATATTTACATGTGAAGATGCCTATAATACTCCACACACACCTCTTCCCAGTGCAATTCTGGTATTAAGACACACATACGAGTGCAATCTAAAGAGAAACGCATGCTGTATATTGGTGGTGTTACACTTCTCTGAAAACATAGGGTTATAAACAGGTCTTCACTAATGGTCTTCAGTGTGCTAAGAACACTTGAAACCTGATGCCTTGCCTTCTTATATACGTGATTTCCACTGAATATGTATAAAAGAAAAAAAACAAATGAACCAAATATGCTCTTAGAAAGCTTCCAAGGATATTTTTCCTTTGGAATAGAGAAGGAAATTCACTAACCACCCTAGAAGGACAAACCTAATTTTGTTTCTTTAGACAATAATCCTCATTACAATTTTTCATTCATTTCTTTTTCTCTATAGTTACTTAATATTAGAAACAAATGCTATACTTGTGAGTTCAGTCCATTAAATCTTATAAATGTGAAGGATATTTGAAATTCTCATGCTTCTAACAAACAGAAACCAAGTTCACAAAGAGTACCCAGCACGTTAAATGAATCAGAACTTCTAGTTAGTAACCACTTAGCATTGTTGAAAATAAAGTCTTGTTTGCGTATAAAGGCACCTGTTACTGATGAGTCTAAGGCAATGACCTTAGAACAGTAGTAGTAGCATTAAACCCATGAAGGAGATAATCGTATCATTCTTTGGGGGAGCTATCATTATTTAACAATGAACCCAGAGCCTTATTCCTATTCTTCTAATACCCTTACAGGTAGATACCACTTAGCTTGTTTTTGAATGAAAAAAACCTCATACTTAGTAACTGTTAAAAGACTTAAGCTTAGGTCTCCATAGCCTACATTCCCTTCCCTTATATCTCCCTACCACTATTATCGCACTGCTAAGGAACCAATTGAAAATCTCCAATTCTTCTTTCTGAAACTTATCATTATATTCTACTGTACATTAAGTGCTCTTGGCTGTTTAACTCTAGTCATGTTTTTGGCGGTCAAGCATGGTGACAAGAACAGCTAAGGGAGCACATGTTGAACCACAAGAACAGAGCATGTGAACTGGGAATTGCTTAATCTTTGAAACCTCAAAGCATTCTCCGGGTGGCATAATTCAACTACAAGGCCACACTTCTTATACCCACCCAGACAATTCCACCAGTTGGAAGCCAAGTATTCAGACATTTGAGACTATGGGAAACATCTCATTCAAACCATCACATTTCATTCCCTAACCCAAATCCTGTGTGTTTATGGCCATATCATAACACAAAAATAAATGTAATCCAACTCAGAAAGTCCCTACAGTCTTTCAGTCTCAACATTATTTAAAATCCAAATGCTCCTCTTTATCCACATCCTCGCCAACAACTGCTGTCTCCTGTGTTTTTGATCTTAGCCATCCTGACTGGTATGAGATGGAATCTCAGGGTTGTTTTGATTTGCATTTCCCTAATGACTAAGGATGATGAACATCTCTTTAGGTGCTTCTCAGCCATTAGATATTCTTCAGGTGAGAACTCTTTGTTTAGCTCTGTACCCCATTTTTTAATAGGGGTACTTGCCTCTCTGGAGTTTAACTTCTTGAGTTCTTCGTATATATTGGATATTAGCCCTCTGTCGGATGTAAGGTTGGTAAAGATCATTTCCCAGTTAGTTGGTTGCCGCTTTGTCTTTTTGACAGTGTCTTTTGCCTTGCAAAAACTTTGTAATTTAATGAGGTCCCATTTGTCTATTCTTGATCTTAGAGAATAAGCTATTGGAGTTCTGTTCAGGAAATTCTCCCCTGTGCCCATATGTTCAAGGTTCTTCCCTAGTTTCCCTTCTATTAGTTTCAGTGTGTCTGGTTTTATGTGGAGATCTTTGATCCACTTAGAATTGAGCTTAGTGCAAGGAGATAAGAATGGGTCAATTTGCATTCTTCTGCATGTTGACCTCCAGCTGAGCCAGCACTCCTCCGCTGCTGGTGGAATTGCAGGCTGGTACAACCACTCTGGAAAGCAGTCTGGCGGTTCCTCAGAAAACTGGGCATGACACTCCCGGAGGATCCGGCTATACCACTCCTGGGCATATACCCAGAGGCTTTACCTGCATGCAATAAGGACACATGCTCCACTATGTTCATAGCAGCCTTATTTATAATAGCCAGAAGCTGGAAAGAACCCAGATGTCCCTCAACGGAGGAATGGATTCAGAAGATGTGGTATATCTACACAATGGAATACTACTCTGCAATTAAAAACAATGAATTCACGAAATTCCTAGGCAAATGGTCAGATCTTGAAAATATCATCCTTAGTGAGGTAACCCAATCACAAAAGAACACACATGGTATGCAGTCACTGATAAGGGGATATTGACCCAGAATCTCGGAATACCCTAGACACAATCCGCATATCAATAGATTTCTAAGAAGATGGAAGGCGAGACCCCTGGTCCTGGAAAGACTGGATGTAGGGGAACACCAGGACAGAGTAACGAGAGGGGGTTGAATGGAGAAAAGAGGGAGGGAAGGGGGCTTATGGGACTTTCGGGGAGGGAGGAAATGGGAAAGGGGAAGTGATTTGGAATGTAAATTAAAAAAAATAAAATAAAATAAATAATAAAAAAAAATCCAAATGCTCTTCTGAGACTCAAGGCAATTTCTTAATAGCAGCCCATTGTGAAATCAAAAATCAAATTGTACACTAGAGAGATACTTCCACTCTTAAAGGGTAGACTCACAACCAAGAAGAAAGAAAGAAAGAAAGAAAGAAAGAAAGAAAGAAAGAAAGAAAGAAAGAAAGAAGAAAGGAGAAGAAAAGAAAAGAGAAAGAAAGAGAATCACATACTTCCAACATATAATTGCCCAGAATTGTAAAAGTATCTTTTATTTTCCTGAAGTAATTGTTGTCTCTGAGGCTTACTGTCTCTGCTGCAAACATAGGCCAAGTCCAGGAAGCTTCTAGAATCCATACAATCTAATCTAATATAGGCCTAGAATGTTTTCAGCCTCTGAGACTTACTGCTGAATAAACTCACCCTTTCTAGCTCTTTCTGTGCTCTGACTGACTGGTTCAACTCAGCTGGCTCAAACACCTCTCCAAGCCGACTGGTTTAATATGGTTTCTCTCTTGGCCTCTCTTGAATTGCTCTGCTTGGCCTCATACTAACTCTGGCAATATGTTCTAATCTTCTAGCTCCTTCTCATTCTCTGGTTTGTTCTCTCTTCACTATGTCTAGTTTATTCTCTCTTCAACCTGTCTCTGTAAAACTGTCCCAGTAAAACTGCCCCCCGCCCTGTCCCTCTGCACTGATCTCTTAAGTAGCTTACATTTCCTCCCTGTTCTTGTGAAAGTTGGGCATATGCTATTTGGTCAAATCTTTCTCTGATGCCTCACTTTGTCTGCCACTCAATTAGACATCAATTTCAAACATGGGTGTTTCCTTCTACAAACTAACTTTACCTTCATTGCTTGGGAGTAAAGGTGTGTACTAAGGGTATATCTGTATTTTTGTGTGTTGTGTGATTACTAATAATCTCACATCAGAGTCAGTATTAGTTTATCTTGAAATCTCTTCCACCAAAGAAATTAGTCCATTGCTTAAGCTTAGCCTCAGGCAAGTTCTTAGGACAAAGACAGAAATCAGCCACATTCTTTGCCAAAATATCACAAGAAAGGTCCCTAGCTTAGTTGCTAATATTGCTGCTCTCTAAAACTGTTTGAGCTGAAGTTTCACAGTACAAGTTGCCATCAGAACTGTCTTCCTGCATACATCTAAGAGGTTCTGTTAAACTCTAACATTCAATTGCTTTTCTAGTCCAAAATCCCAAAGTCTGCCACACCCCTCCAAACAACAGCATGGTTAGTTCTGTCATAGCAACAGGTCACTCCCTGGTACCATTTTATCTATCAATTACCTTTCTATTGCTGTGACAAAACACCATGATTATGGCAACTTAACAGAAAAGAGTTCATTTGGGATTGTGGTTACAGAGGGAGAGCTGAAAGCTCACATCTCAATTTATAACAGAAAGGCATGCTGTTTATACATGCTACTCACATGTATGAGGCTTCATTTTCCATCTTGATTCTTGAACTGGAAAACTTCTATTAAACTGGAGTTGATAGCTTCTAGTTTCCATGCTATGTGGTGGCCTTTGCTTATTTGCTATTTCTGTTCAAGTTGAATTGTTTTTCCTTTATTTCCTTGTCCAATGTTAATTGTCTTATACAGTTTTGGTTATTGTTTTGAGGCATTTTGCAGGGATCTGTTAGAAGCAAGTTAGCAAAAATGACTCATTAATGAGATATTTGAGGATGTTCAGCTGTCCAATAGATTGACCAGTTGATGACCCACAGATATCAGTTGGAGTTGGAAAATGGGCTCAGAAGAACTGATTTCTACAGTTCCTAAAATTCACTTAAGGTAATCCACAAGAAGACTGTATGCCACCATGGTGCTGCTACTATGTTGGCAGTGATTCCTAAGAAAAGCAAGTTGCATTCATAAGCAACAGACAAAAGTTATTGTTAGTGGTACCATTAGGGGTATGAGAAGGAGGTCTCAAGAAAAGGGACCAGTGACCTCACCAAGAAGGTTGGAGAGCTCAATTAGGATGAATTGGAACATGTGATCACCATTATGCAAAATCCATGCTGGTACAAGATCCCAGATCATTTCCTAAAAAGACAAAATGATAGAAAAATAGAGTCAGGTTCTGGAAAATTATTTGGGAAACAAGCTCCTAAAAACCTGAAATAACTGAAGAGGATTAGCGTCCAAATTGGGCTTGCTCTCTCTATGACCTTTGTGTTAAGGTTAACACAACAAGACTGTACAGTGGATGTACTAAAGAAGAAATGAGTGTGTAAGCCTTTCCTGTTACTAGTTCATACATAAAAAGATAAGTGGTAGTTGATCACCTTTAAAATATTTTTGTTAAGTAAATTAAAATGTTTAATTAAGTAAATTACATCCTTTATGTATAGGCAGGTTTAGAGTTAAAGTAATAGAAGTTTATATGACTTAGGGATCTGTCAAGACTAGGTATTAGGTATTTGTAGAGTTAAGGAAAGTTATATCAAAACAGAAGTTTAAAAGTTGACATCCAGAAAAATCACAAAATCCACCAACACAATCTCCCAGACTCTTCAATATTGCCTGTAGTTTTGGTTACTACCTTTCCAATGCCTCTTCAGATAATGAAAATTATGTAATATCAGTGTTTATAGAGATTTTTATTAGATATTTTCCTTATGTATATTTCAAATGTCATCCCCTTTCCTTGTTTCCTCTCCGAAAACCCCCTATTCCACCCCCTCCCCCTGCACACCAACCCACCCACTCCTGCTTCCTTGTCCTGTCATTCCCCTATACTGGAGCATCGAGCCTTCACAGGACCAAGGGCTTCTCCTCTCATTGATGTCCAACAAGTCATCCTCTGTTATATATGTGGCTGGAGCCATAGGTCCCTCCATGTGTACTCTTTGGTTAGTGGTTTAGTCTTTGGGAGCTCTGGGGTTAGTGGTTGGTTTATATTGTTATTCCTCCTATGGGGCTTCAAACCCCTTCAGCTCCTGGGTCCTTTCTTTGGCTCCTCCACTGGGGACCCCATGCTCAGTCCATTGGTTGGCTGTGAGGATCCACTTCTGTATTTGTCAGGATCTGACAGAGCTTCTCAGGAGACAGCTATGTCAGGCTCCTGTCAGCAAGCACTTGTTGGTATGTACAGTAGTGTTTGGGTTTGGTAACTGTATATGGGGATGGAATCCCCAGGTCTCAAAATGGCCTTTCCTTAAGTCTCTGCTCCACACTTTGTCTCTGTACCTCTTCCCATGGGTATTTTAATACCTCTTCTAAGAAGGACCAAAGTATCCACACTTTGTTCTTCCTTCTTCTTGAGCTTCATGTAGTCTGTGAATTGTATCTTGGGTATTCCGAGCTTCTGGGCTAATATCCACTTATCAGTGAGAGCATACCATGTATGTTCTTTTTGTGACTGGGTTACCTCACTCGGGATGATATTTTCTAGTTCCATCCACTTGCCTAAGAATTTCACGAATTCATTTTTTTAAATAGCTGAGTAGTGCTCCATTGTGTAAATGTACCACATTTTCTGTATCCATTCCTCTGTTGAGGGACATCTGGGTTGTTTCCAGATTCTGGCTATTATAAATAGGGCTGCTATGAACAGAGTTGAGCATATGTCCTTATTACATGTTAGAGCGTCTTCTGGGTATATGCCCAGGAGTGGTAGAGCTGGGTCCTCAGATGGTATTTTGACCAATTTTCTGAGAAACTGCCAAACTAATTTCCAGAGTGGTTGTACCAGTTTGCAATCACACCAATAATGGAGGAGTGTTCCACTTTCTCCACATCTTCGCCAGCATCTGCTGTCACCTGAGTTTTTGATCTTAGCCATTCTGACTGGTGTGAGGTGGAATCTCAGGGTTGTTTTGATTTGCATTTCCCTGATGATAAAGGATGTTGAACATTTCTTTAGGTGCTTCTCAGTCATTTGATATTCCTCAGTTGAGAATTCTTTGTTTAGCTCTGTGCCCCATGTTTTAGTAGGGCTATTTGTTTCTCTGGAGTCTCACTTCTTGAGTTCTTTGTATATATCGGATATTAGCCCTCCATTGGATGTAGGATTGGTAAAGGTCTTTTCCCAATCTGTTGGTTGCCATTTTTTTAAGGATCCTTCTATGATGATTAATCTGCTTCTTAATCCCTAGTATCATGCTAGGGGCTAGAGTTGTAAGTGACAGAATAATTTTCTTTTTTTTTGAAAACAATAGTTTATGTGCTTGCACATTTTAAGTGCCGCCTCCATTACCCACCATTCTCCAGTGAATGTGCCACCTTGGGAATGCTTGTACACATCACAAAGTTGTGTAATAAGAACATTGCACAATGCTTTCCTTTACCAAGATATCCAGCACCAACTTAAAGGTATCCCACTAAACCAGAACTAAATACATCCCCAGTGTACTCACAAACACCCATAGCCATTTCTGCTGTTGCCTTACCAAAAGAGAAAAGTTGGAGGTAGGAACAGGAATAGGAACCAGAGCAAACATAGACAACTGTTAACATGTCATCCGATGAATATTTGGGGATGGGGGGGGACATCTCTCAGAGACACTGAAGGGTTCTGTACCTATCAGCTCATTGCCTGTTGAAGGTTTTCTGAGAGGATGTTAGTTCAATACACTGTCATTAAAAGGCACTTTCTATGTCAACTACCCTCTTACGGTGTTTCTCTTGTGTAGACAAAAATAAGGATGTACCGCTTAAAGGTAAGAACAAAGGAGAAGTGGCAGGGCACAAAGTGCAGAGAGAAAGACAAAGACAGCTACATTTTGGGAAAATCAGGAGTCCCCGGTGGTACAATGAAGCTTCTCCAAGGAGAAATCAGGAACCTTCCATGAATGAAGAGATGCCGCAAGAGATTCTACTTGCCAGTTGGGTGTTAGAAGGGCCAGCCTTCTCTATCATTCTCCTTTCCATCAAACAAATCACCCAGTAGCATGGGACATGGTCTTTCTTGGGAGAACAGTTCATTGAAAAAGGGAGTAATACAGAGACTGAAGGAAATCTCAAACAGAAGCCAATGCCACCATCTAGGGTAGCCAAGTCCCAATGACTGCTCATAAAGCTGTCACGGGCAGGAAAGAGAGTGCCTCACTGTAGATACTTCACACACTCCAAGAAAAAAAAATGTTCCTCAGGTTTGCAAACTGAAGGACATATAAAAAAAACTGAAGAGTTAGTATAATGTCAAGGTTAACATTTTAATTGCAAAAAACATGGAGAAAACCTACGTTTGTCATTTTCACAAGGTTACCTTTCCTGAACAATGTAGACTTTCATCCAACAACTGTATGAGTTGTGACATGACACAGGATGTGACTTACATAAATGAGAGAACCTACACTCCTTTCTTCTGTATAGCTCCTTCAGAAGTCACCATCAGGTAGTTAAGCTGTGGCCTTTTAAGCCTTTCCTAGCAGCTGATAAATGCATATGTGCATGTCAGTTTGTAGTTGTGAGTGCATGGAGTCCAATTCTCCTACATTGTGCCTGGCTCGTTGCTGCTCAAAGCTCCATTGATTTCAAAGAGGGTTTTGTAGGTGGAGTGACAGCTTGGTGGTGCAGAATTTAGCTCTTCTGGGTGATATGCTCACATAACAAAAGACTGCTGTAACCCTTCAAGAAGGTAAAGTTAAGGTTACTGTTGGACCTTCATTCTGAATTGCCAGAATCTAGGGCAATCCAGAGTCTCTAGCCCCACCATACAATACTTCACAGTTTTCTACAGTGAGCAGAAAAAGAAAAAGAAAAAAAAATTGCAAGCAAGGGATGGGAAGCCTTTTAGATCCATGCATTGCATCAAAATATTAAGAAGAAAAATCTCTGCACATTCCAGGGTTGAAAAGTAGTCAAAGTAAGTTTTAAAATATTGCAAACACTTAAGAAAGTGCCTACTGTGTCATAAAGACAAGCGGGTTTATGCACAGATGTGTACATGTTTGTTTCATAAGACTCTAACACAAAGGAAGTGGTCATCCATAAGCACAAACTTAATCATAAGACTCATATTTCATTCCCTTGCATACCAAAATGAGGATCAGCCCTCTTAAATTGGACAGTTTTAAAAATGAGGAAATTGTTATGTTTTAGTTTGTTTCTTGTGGTGCCAATGAAGAGCAATGGTAAATGCCGTGTGCACCGCACAGTGTTCTGCCGTCCCACTCAGAAGGAAAGCAAGGCAGTTGTGATCTCCTAGAACCACACAAATCCAAACATGAGTCTGCAGTCACTGAGAAAGCCAGCCATGTCAGAAACGCCTTCCCCTCAGAATCTCTCATCAACACCCTGCCTTTTCCCATCTTTTATCTAAGAGTCTAGAGAGCTCTCCTTGTAACCTAACTTAATCCATTTTCTTTGCTGCTGTTCCCACAACAAAATCTCTGTAAAGGAAAGATGATTTAATAACATTATTGGTGGCTAAAAGACAAGATACAGCGGCCTGATCCATTTGGCCTCTGATGAAGGTCTCATGGAGAAGATGCCACGATGAAGCTCTACATATATATGGCAGTGGTCACGGAGCAAGACAGGCAAGATATGAAGGAGTTTGTCATAACCCTCCTCCAAGGAAACTTGCTAGGGTCTCAAAAAAATTCAATGAGTCCCTTCCAAGGTAGCATCCAAGGACATAAGCACCTCACACGCCCCACCCACTCCCTAGAAGTTCCACTATCAACACAATGACACCAAGGACCAAGCTTATAGCATGTGAAGTTTGGGATGATCCACTCAAACCATAACTGAAGTGTACCAGGGAGGGTGAATAAATGCAGAGCAATGAGGGCTTGGCAGGCCAAGGTCACAGCTGACCCCTTTCTCCACCTCATTACTCAAACTGCATGGTGCCCCAGGCTTCATCTGAATCTCTGAAGGCCAAATGATCTTGAAAAAGACAGAAAGAGAGAGAGAGAGAGAGAACACCTTGGAGAACTTGCAGAGAAGAGTGGCCCTCTTAACACTATAACAGTGTTATAGATATGAAAAGTAATGATGGTTCTCCTATAAAAAAGGTATCCAACTTTACCTTTCACTTTTTTCTAATGCCCCATGGTAACCTAATCACCTGGCCTCACCACACATTTTGCCATATTGCATAGTGAGTCTGCATATGCTTATCATTTACTCCCTTTCCTCCTCCATTACAGTGGAAACTCTACAGAGACAACGATTTTAACCTGGTACTTACTAAATGTCCAATAAATTACCTGTTGAACTATTCTGATGACTAATGGATAGATAAGTATTATTACAGCATTAGACATAATACAATGAGCTGGCTACAGATGTGTAGCTAAGGATGGGGACAGGGACACAAATTACTATACTTACAGATAGTTACATGTAAGTATAAGTAAAGCTGTAAAAGGCTAGTTATCACATGAAGTAACAAAGGATGAAAAGTACAGTTAAGGTTCTATTCTGAAAGAAAAAAAAACTAAAGGTGAGATTAACTCTCTAAAGAGAATGAAACAGAGCACAAAGTCAGTGAAAACTACCTCAAAGATGTGACCACAATGAATGGAATTAAAAAAAAAAAAGAAAGAAAGAAAGAAATCCAGGACCTACAAAAATGCATTAGAGGTAATAATGATGAAATTTAAAGAGATAATAAGAAAATAATTAATAAATTAAAAATGTCAATAATAGAATACACACTGCCAGAAACAGAATTAACTTAACCACATATCTCACTGCAAGGAAACCAGAGCAAACCCCATAGATCCCAGCAGCTAGCAAACAGCTTGGAACACAGAGATTTCTGGTCCTGCACAAACATAACAGATTTTCAGAAGAGAACAGAATAAGACATGGAAAATTATCTAGCAATGAAAAAAAAAGGGACTGAATCAGCTTTAAAACATATGTTCTGGGGAAAATTACTGAATGCTCAAGAGGCAGGTCCCTGAACTTAAATGTCTGTCCAGGGAGCTAGGCGCCAAAAACAAGTCATTTAGAATGAACATGTAATGATTTTGTCTTCAGCTTCTCCACAGAAACAATTTCAGAGCAAGTGGAGCAAACTCCACAGAGTTCTGAAAGGCAGAACAACTCAAGTGTTTTACACTAAGGTGAGATGTCACACAGGCACTGAAAACACTGCCACACAAAAGTCCAGAGAACTTATCACTAATAGGGAAAATCAGCCAAGTGATAGGCAAAGAATGCACCTTACTCAGGAGAAACCCTTCCCTCCCATTCCACACTACTGCCTTCCTTTCATCCCAGTTTCTTCAGCCTGGATGCTAGGCAGTAGATGCCCATGTCTCCACCATATTGTTGGCCAAGCAGATGTTTCAGCCTCTGGGCTTCTCAACATCAGAATGCTCTGGCTTCTCATCTGGTTGACAAGTCAATCCTCTCTCTTAACACTCTCTCTCTCTCTCTCTCTCTCTCTCTCTCTCTCTCTCTCTCTCTCTCTCTCTCTCTCTCTCTCTCCCTCTCCCTCTCCCTCTCCCTCTCCCTCTCCCTCTCCTTCTCCCTCTCCCTCTCTCTCCCCCTCTCTCTCTCTGACTTTCCACCTTGACAATTTTCACTATTTAAACTATTCTGTCTTCCTTATGTGTGTTGTTTCTTATCTGTCCCCATCATTTAGATTTTAAATTTCTTAGGGATACAAGTTGCTATTTGTGTTGTTAGACTGGAACACAGCAAACATTGGAACATTTACTGACTTCATAAATAAGTTAGAGTCTAGCACTGTCCATTCCAGTCAGCTCTTTGACAATGTTGACGGAGAATGCAGCCCAAATGAAGGGCAGTTTTATCATGAGTCTGAGTACCAGATCAGATAAGCTGATGAATCCTCCACTTTTATGTGAATTGATCCTAACTTTTATAAGAAAGGACATAGAGGGCTTTTTCCAGTATCATGGCAAAAACAGAACTAGGACATTAATAGACACTTAGTTTCTAGTTTTCCAAGAAAACCACCTCATATTCAGAGTAAATGATGATACCAGCATCCCACAAACAGAGAGCACTGTTTGTAGAGACTGAAGAGGTTACAGGAACCATCTGAAGGAAATTCCTACCATGTATGAGAGTCTTCACCAGTTGATCCCCAAGCAAAGTATTGCAAGATGCTATACACACCTGCAACATGAGGGTTGTAGACATGTCCATGCGCTTGCAGGCAGGCCCCTAGCTTCTTCCTTCAGTTTGAGTGGCAGTACCTCTAGTGGGCAGGAGCCTGCATCACTGGTTGACTGGGTTTGAAAAGATTTACAGTAATTCCAACAGGATTCATCCACTAACTATAATTGACTAAGCACATTGTCTCTTATGCCTTTTGAAAATTATATTCATGAGAGTATGTTTGCCAGGACTCACCTTTGTACACAGTCTTTGATTAAAACAAGACTCTGTATTTTCCAGAGGAAAGTAAAAAGGTCTATGAGAAGGAGCAAAGTTTTTAAAGTTGTTTATTTTCTGGACATTTTAGTGAGAGGTCAGAGTTTTCCTGGGAAGTTATAAGAAAGACTACTATCAAATGGGTAGGGTTGTTTATTTGTTCATTTTGTTTTTGCATGTTTTTAAGATTCTGGGGTTTGCCAGCCAGTCAAGTGGTGGTACATGCCTTTCATCATAGCACTTGGGAGGCAGAGGCAGGCAGATCTCTGAGTTCAAGAGGCCAGCCAGGTCTAGAGTGAATTCCAGCCAAGACTACACAGAGAAACTCTGTCTCAAAAAAATTAAAAAACAATGATTCCAAGGTTTGAACAAATGTCCTCTAGAATATAGAACACACAGACTCTTCCTAAGTTTCTCATGGTAGCCTTAAACCCACTCTCTATTCAGGCAGTCTTTGAACTTATGATCCTCCATGCTCCAGGTAGTTGAGTCTTGTTGAGAAGATACTACCTTTACATTAACATTCAATCTAACAGTCAAAATGTAAAACTCATAGTCGTTATATTTCAAAAAGTACTTGTTTGGCTTTAATAAGTTAATGGTTAATCAATGTTTTTGATATTTAGGACTTATGACCTAACTTTTAGCAAAGATATTAGAGAGAGAGACCTGAGTTTACAAAAAAGAAAAAAATCTCCTTTCTCATCTTCTTATGAAGGTATGGCAGGTAGCCTCCTGATTCACTAAAGGATCCAGTTCTAAAAGACACCTCTTGGAAGCAAAGTGCTTAATCCTGCAGAGATTTGATGCACCAGGGTAGAGTATACTGAGGGGACTGGGGGAGAGGGTTGGGGGGCAGGAGGTGAGGAGGTGGGGGTGGGGGACGGGGGGGGGCAGGAGGGGCAGGACTACCCTCTCAGAGTTGAAGGAGAGGGAGCCTGGAAGGAGGAACTCTGGGAGACAGGACCATGACTGGGAATATGTAGGGAGAGGTGTTGTTTCCCTAATTGGTTCTTGATTTGGTCAATAAAGAAGGTAGAAGCCAATTACTGGGCTAAGGGGAAAAGGTGAGACTTCTAGGTCCCAGGAAGAAGACAAGATACAATAAAAGAGAGGGGGTTTTAGGCCAGGCTTTGGAAGGAGAGGTAGGCCTTAGAGCTTGGACAGCAGCTCCAGACTTTCCCTGGGTGGTAGTTGGTGGAGTTGACCTGGGAGGAAGAAGCAAATCAGAAATGAGGCTGTTGGCAGTGGATCTCTGAGCTAAGCTGGGACCATGGGCTGCAGTCCTGGCCAAAGGAGCCAGCGTGGTTTTTAAATTTATGCACAACAGGGGTGGGGCAGAATTTGGGATGTAATTAATTAATTAATTGAAATAAAGAAACACCTCTTGGCCACAGTACCAGGCAGTGATGTCCTTCCCGAAGAAAGCCTGGGTCAAGGCTTCTTAAACTTTTCTGACTCACTTGTGACCCCTTTTCAAACGCAATTTTTTTTTTGCTGCAATCCCAGAATTATAAGCATAAAAGCAGATATATGAATCAAGCATTACTGATAATAAATGCTAAAGAAATTTATTTTGAAAGTTTCTTGGATTATAATTTTGCCTTTTATTAAAGATGAAAGCAAATTTGTATGCTAATAATTAATATAAATGTGCTTATTTTTTGCATTAATAATTAAAATTTAGCTGTTTGACACTTTAAGATATTGACTATATTCAAAGGCCTTCAAACTTGACCTGTATTTTTATTTTTTATGATTACAAGTACTGAGAATACATTTTGCATAAATGTGAAATTTTTAAAAACTGGCAGAAGTATGTTAATGGCTACTTTATAAATTATTAAAATTCTATTCTAATCCCAAGAAAAATTCACTTAACAAAGATTCACAAACTTAAATTCAGAAATTCAAATAATTTTTAAAATCAAATAATCTAACACAATATACTCCAGAGAAATGCAGATTTGATATTTATGTGCTGAGGAAAATATTAAAAGTCCTAGTTTTCCAATATAAAACTTCATGTTTCCAGAAGAGCCAGAAACATTGTATGTAAAATAGAAACACTACAATTCATCTTAGTCAGCAATCGGGATTCTGAGCTCATGTGTTTGGAGCGGTGTTCATTGGTGGTTTGTGACATGATGCCTTACACATTCCAGTGTGTACTACTGTGTTCAGAAGTCACAGGATGCAGCATGGGTGAGCATGGTTGTTGCTACTTAGTTTCCAACCCAATTACTCGGTAAAAGAAATCTCAACTCAATCAGTAACAATACAAGCTATAAGCCTAGATTGGGCAGATCTCCCACTACACTACTCTATTCCCATCTATATTATCCCATATCACTTGTGGTTTCTCCAGGCCTCTACGTCGATCCTCCCCTCCTCCCCCGCCACTCCCCCCATAACTTCTTCCCCCTCCCTTCGACTCTCCTTAGCTCCCCCCCTTTTCCATTGATCCTTTTCTCCTCCCCCAAACCCTCAACTCCTCCTCCTTCTTCCTGCCCAATCATTGACTCAAGCCTTTATTTGAAAAGTTAAGGTGGGGAGAAGGTTCATAAGGCAACTCCTCATCTGTAGCCCCTCCTAGGAGTGGAATTAACATCAAAATACAAGCCCAGGGCTATCCACAGCACATGGCCACAAACTTGGACTCATGTATTTGTTGTACAATCAGAAAATTTTTACTATTATCAATTTTTTTGCAAACCCCACAGGTTTAAAAAGTAGAACTAGATAAAGTTTCCAGTGGTCACGATTAAAATACAGCAAGACCCCAAACCTC
This sequence comes from Tokudaia tokunoshimensis, assembly GCA_036184795.1. Taxonomy (NCBI): domain Eukaryota; kingdom Metazoa; phylum Chordata; class Mammalia; order Rodentia; family Muridae; genus Tokudaia; species Tokudaia tokunoshimensis. The sequence goes on from BTHU01000022.1 coordinate 45,648,657, forward strand.
TGTGGTGTTGAATTCAACCCTACACTGTTTCTAAGTATATCCATGATAGGTTCCTACTTCTCAGATTTAGAAAGAAGGGCTGGACGCCTGTCCTTTCCTGAGAGGCTGAGCTATGCATAGCTTTGGGATTCTGAGGGAGGTCTGTTACTCTAATTATATAGATTATGGGCAATAATCTTCATACTTACAACTACTTCCTTAGCATTCATAATGTTAATTCTTCCAAGGCAGCATCACTTTGCCTAGTTTGTCACTTCTCATTGGTCCCATAGTGTGGGATGGGAAAAGGTTACATGTGGCATACAGTAAGTACTCCATGAAAGGTCAACTAGGATTTTGACTATTGTTCATTTATGTTTATGGGCTGATGACTCTAAAGCTTTAGACAAAGAACTGCCTAGTTATTTATGGACACTTCCTGTCCTTCATCATCTGGACAGGAAGCTTGCCGTGCTCAAGGCCACTCATCATGACTCTGTAGCTGGGCAATCCAAAGAACTATTTACTTCATTTCTCTTAATCCATGCCCTTTCTTCTTTCCTCTTCAACGCCTCCACCTATCCCATAGATGTCCTGCCAGGATAGACTAGACTCCCTAGCAGCAGGAATACTGACAGATTAGGAGACCCAAAGGGAAAGAAGTGAGACCTTCTCTTGTGCCTCGCTAAAGGCTGAATGACCTAGGGCTTCATGCACTCTTGTTCTCATTAGCTCTAATGCAGCCATTAATCTTTCCAATGTTATAGGTAAAACATTAGCAATTTGACAAAACAACTTAGGCTAATTTTAACCTTGTGCTATTCTTGTGAAAGTTCCTTTCAGCCAAAGTGAAAGAAGTTGGTTGAGATCAATTCAAGAGTCAAGAATTTAAGCTCTCTGCAATACTCTGCTGGAAATGTAAAAACCAGAAGTAACAGCAGTTAGAATTGCCAAGGCAAGAAGTTAAAAAGTAGCATGCTTTATTCCATTAGCAGGGTCCATGTTTCTCTGGCTTTCTTTTCAATCTTTCTGTTTTAGATACCTATCCAGTACCACCCATGTCACTGGGCTTATAGGTTTGAGGCGATCAAGATGCTGGTGATTTTATGAACACTAGTGGAGACTTATCATTTGATATCTTTTTTAACTATAAATGCTAACAAAATATAATTGTGGTCTTATATATGTACTTGAGACTCCCACTAAGACTCAAATGAAGAAGCAGAACACTAAAGCTAGGATCCAGGAACATAACAGACATGTGGTGAATGCATGTTGTCTAAACAAATGAAGATATATACATACACAACTGAATTTCTGTACCAATGACATTTTTCAGTTTTAATAATTTATAGTCAAAAGCTACAACATAATAAATTACAGTAGGGATTGCTTGCTTGCATTATTTTCAACAACATAACTCTTCAGAAAGAAAATTTCACAGGTCTTTTAAATTATTTCACTCATTTAAACATATATTGTATTTATAATGATTTTAACATTTGATGCAGAACAGTCTCTAGAATTCTAAGCCAGTAGAAGTCTCCTCTTGGGATAAGTGTTTATTGGCTTGAGATATATCCAACTAAAGAGGTCAACAGTCCTACCTTCCTCCCTGATCAGGGCATTTAAGGGCTCTGGTTCTCATTTTCTTTACTTATCAAGAGTGAGGCTGGATTTGATGAGTTTCAAGGACTTTATCAACTCTGGTTCTTACATAGTTCACAGAATGTGAGCAAACATACCCTCCTTCTTAGGAATGGGTGGGACTCTTGGTGATCATTATTCTCAAAAACACTTTTCTTCTAGACATACTCTTTCCCTTCCATTCCTCCCCTCTCTCCTCCTCCCTCCCTTTCCCTGTGTGTGTGTGTGTGTGTGTGTCCCTACCTTCCCCCACCCCTCTTGCCTCCTAACACTAGCTGTATTATCATCTTATGTTTGTAATACCACTAAATAAAGAAATTTGTGCTCACATTTGTCAGTGATTTACCATTTCCCTTAACTGTTGTGTTTTTAAGGGTAAAAACCATGCAGGGATTTTTGTGGCAGCCTAGGCACTAATCCCACTGCCTAGAACTTCAAGCATGGATTGAAGACCCTTGCACCACAATATTGCTTAAGGGAAGCCGTTTATCCTTCCACTGAAGAGCTGGGTAATAAAGCCTGTGGGAGTAGAGCCCTTTAACCAGCCTTTTTATAAGCTCCTTAGGTGATTGTTCTGCCCCCTGAGGCTTGATAGACTCTGAGATATATGGTCAATAAATATGTGTTGCATGCGGAATGAATGTTTACAAAGAAGGGAAAACTCACCCCTCTCTCCAGAAAAGGATTTGGGCTCAGACACGGGCAAAATGGGAAGAAGAAGACAGAAACCTTTAATCGGCAGTTCTTAGGGTCTGCTGCAAAAGGAAAAGTGTGTTCCCTGAGGAAGAACAAAGCAAGGCTTAGATCCTCCAAGCGTATGTGTCCAGATACTGACATCATTTTAAATTGATTCAATTGGGCTGTCCCCTTCCCCTGCTTCTGTGACAGCTCAAGGGTATTCCAGAATCTTCTACGTCATTCTCACTACAAACACTTCTTCATGCTGGTAAGGGGAAGTACATATGCAGGCAGTCATCAGTATTCTACCTTGATGTAGAGAGGACTTTTAGTTCCCTTTGGTTCCCACACCTTCCATTTCCTCCTGTCGTAGGGAAAGGTTCTGCCAACTTCCCTTCCTTGTTCCCCACCTGAATTCCAGTTCTTCCTCTTTCACACTCAGCCGTTTTAGGAAAAGAGAAAAGTGAGTGCCCACCGTCAGCTGCCTGCATGCTCTCTGCCCTTAAGGATCATTGTTTCTAAAAGAAACTTTCATGAGAGATGGGGGTATTTTGAGACCTGTCAATCACGACCTCTCAGACACAGAGCCCCCGGGGCCATTGATACACTAGTCTGAGAGCTCATTGTTTAGATCTGTTCACTCCTGTCTCCACGGGACTCTCTAGTGCACATTCTGAGATGGTCCACACTACTATTTTACCTACATGGCCCACATCTGGTCTGGTGGACACTGAAAACCTCAGTGCTCCCATAACCAGGCTTTGAATTCACTATGTGCTGTGTGGGGTAGAAGAGGGGCATAGAAAGGTTAGGTGAGTTCTAAGACAGACAGATGACTCCAACTTGCCTTCATTTTAATTTTTCAATGTGACAATAGTATGAAAGCAATGTACATTCAATAGAACCACTCCTTAAGTTCTGAATTTGTATCTTTGCCCTGGGATAGCAACATGGAACATACGTAGTCTTTGACATGCTGAGCAGACTGAGCTACATTTGTGGTCACAGCAGAAGCAACATTGTTTCAGTCCACTACTGAGATATTCAAAGTTGGACCAAATATAGGCTCATAGGTGTCCTGAGAATATTTAACATAGCCAAGGTAGGTTAGTTGTATTAGATACATTTTGACAAGGTGCTTTCAATTTACAATGGATTTATTGAGAAAGAACACCATTATAAATCTAATAATACCCATGTAGGATTATGATCAATGAAAAGAGCTGGGGACAGGCGGGAGAGTGACAGTGTTGGGGAGACCATCTCAGAAGCTGAAGGGAATCATGGATAAGTCAAGCATGATCCAGGCACAATGCCATAATCCCAAAATTTAGGAGGCAGGGACAGGCCGGTAAAAAACTGAAGGTTAACTGAGCTTAACGAGAGAACATTTCAATATGTGCACATGAAGCCATGTGCAGTAGTTCAACTGAAATGTGAGACTGGAGTGAGGCTTTAAAGGACAGAAATACAGACTTTTGGAGGTGTGGAGAAAGAATGAAAATCATGATCTAAGAAGAAACGGTATGAACACATCGCATGGTATTATGATTGGTATTTGTATCCTTTTTCCCAAGTAGACTGTGACTGTAGTATACATTAACAGAATCAAAGTTTAACCCACATTTATGTTTATTTTGCTGTAGATTTCCTGGCAAGTGGCCTAACTGATTCTTTTTAGTATTTGACATTTTATACATGCAGTACTGAGTTTGGAGCATTTACTCTCATATTTTCTCGTGCCCTCTTCCACCGAAATCCTTCTTTCCAACAATCCCCTGCTACTTTGAGGTCTTCTTCTCTTTTGAACCATAAATCCTCAGTGAAGTATGGGGCATCAATAGCCCTTCCCCCAAGCATAATAGCCACAGCTGCAGTGAATTCACCACTATCCAGAAGACACCGTTTCACGTTATCTCTCCCCAAACTCTGACTCTTGCATTGTTTCCACTCCATCTTCCGCCATGTTCCCTGAACCTTAAAGGAGGTGATGCAGATTCAGGACTGAGCCCTCATGGTCACTTGCTCTCAACACTTTGACCTGTCATGAGTCTCCATATTAACTACCAACAACTGCAAAAGGAAGCTTCTAGAGTAAAAGGTGGATGTGAGCTTATAGGAGTGAAGTAATGCAATGGAGGAGATGTGGAGGAAGAAAAAGAAGTGGAAAGGGAGGTCGGGGATGAAGAGTTGGCTAGGGAAAGGGGGCTGTTATTCCATTCCAGGCAAGCAAGGGTGAGATGCCCCATGGAGGAACTGGAACAACCTTCCTGTAGCCAGCTTAGGGTTGGTAATTAATGATTTAATTCACTACAGAAGAGAAGCTCTGCAGCTTTACCAGCACTGTCTGTGACTACATGTTCACCTGTCCTACGCCTCCACCAAGTTTCACTTATGAACAGAATGCACTTGGTAATGGTGAGGAGTGAATCATGGTCATGAATAGGAAAAAGAACTGAACGATGGGACCCCACATCCATAAGTAACTCTGTCCCTTTAGCAAGGCTCACTCAATAGAGCAGTACATTTGTTATTCCTGGTTGGCATCCACATACTGGAAGCTTGAACACAATAAAAACTCAACCTTCAATACAAACATTTTTAGTCTATATACTCTATTATATGCCTCCTCAGATTGGATAGAAATCTGGTGATTATGGTTGGAATGATATTTTTTTATTTTTCTATAATTATGATTTGGTCTATACATCTGAAACACCATTCTGTCTAACCAGATAAACTTTAAAGGCTTTCAAATCTTTTTGTTTCCTCTTTGAATGTATATTTTAAATTACTTTTATTAATTTTTTGATCAGATTCACACTCCTTCTTCCAACTCCTCCTCCTCCATTTCCACCCAATTTTGTATCTTTCCCCCACATATCAGGGCCAATTTGTGCTGTCCAAATATTCTTGGCCATGTGTCCTTCCACTAAAGTGTGATCCACTTATTGTAGGCACTTGTCTTACAGACAGTGGCCCCTCCCTCTTCTAGTATCTCACAATTTTCAACAGTATTTTATATACCTCTTTTAAGTTCCTATAGCCTACTATCAAATCCTAAATCTTTAGATCATCACTAACTTCCTTTTGTAACTTCCTACTTAGAAATACAATTAGCCTACTGAACATTTAGGACAAGGCTTCAGGTATGTTGTGGACACTGCCTTAGCCCACATAGTTATTTTTTAAAAAATGTAAACTTGACTTTGTATATAAAAACAAACCGGCAATATTTTGTAAAACAGTAGTTCTCAACCTAGTGCAATGAGACTTTAATACAGTTCCTCATGTTGTGCTGACCCTCAGCCATAAAATTATTGTTGCTGCATCATAACTGTAAATTTTCTACTGTTATGAATAATAATATAAATATCTGATATGCAAACCCCCAAAGGGGTCTAAACCCACAGGTTGAGAACCACTGATCAGTCAGTTGCAATTCCTTGCATGATGGGCATTTTATCTCCTTCAAAACTGAGCAGTGGTCCCATTAATCCACTCCTATGACATACTTCTTTTGTGAACAAAATCAGAGAATGCGCATGATCCACATTAGGCAAGAGCAACAAATTAAAACTAAAGGTAGCCAGTCATATTGCAGTTTTTAGCAATGATCATATGCCATGATTTAGTGAATATTTACAATATTAAGATGATGAAGCAGAGAAGGCAGCAAACAATCAGAGAAGCACGTGTTATTATAATGCAAAATACAGTTGGTATTCCCTCATGGGAGTCAGAGAGGAGCATTCATTGAAGATGTCAGTTGCCACTTAGTTCTAGTTCCCCACAAGGTGGGTGTGCCAGACATTCTGTGTGGTTTTAAAGAATATAGACAATGCATATATTATGGAGGCTCTCCTGATTGATTTTATTTTTAAGAAATATCAACAAATTCAAACTGTTTCAAAGTCTTATTTTCATAAGTATGAGAGTGGGGTTTCCCTGTTTACTGGCTGTTCACAACCAAGTACGCCTAGGTGCTTCCTCCAAACTAAAAGTGAATGTTCTCATAATGGCTAGTGTCTAAAAGTGAAGGCTGAAAGCAGAACACACTCAGCCCCTAGTATGTGGCTAAGCATTGAACTATATCTAATTCTTCACCATAGGAATGATCATGTATCATCTTAAAAGTATACAGTGACATGAGCCGGGCATGGTGGTATAGTCCTGTAATTTTAGCACTCGGGAGGGTGAGACAAAAAGAGCATGAGTCCAACATCATTAGCATGATCCTGTCTCAAAGCCACAATAACATTTGCATACACTCAAACTGTGTATGTGTGTGCCTGTGTTCACAAATATGTACCCACAGTTGTGTTTTAGAAAATTCTAGGCAAAGAAAAAGGAGTGAATAATTGGGTAAGATATCAGAGTCCAGTTATAAGCTTTCTTGGTGATTCACACAAGATAATGAAGTTAAACTAAGGGAAAAGAAAAGAACAAAATAAATATGTAAATTCTCCTAGGAGCCTTGGAGGGCTCATTAATGCTGTTTACAGTTTTCAGGCTCCTCCCTTTCTGAGAGTTGACTGCACTTCCTGTGTTGACCAATGATGATGAGTGCTGAGAGAAAGTGATGGGGTTACTGCAATGCCAAGATATTTAATTCCCGCCCTCAAAGGTTCTTCTTTCCTGGCATCATCCTGACAATATCAGGACAGTGATTGTTTTACCCAAGTGTCTGTGATGAATCTTAACCCCTGCTTCCTATGATATAAAAAAATCAAAGAGCTTGTTAGGCTCTGGTACTGAGAGTTTAAAAAGCAATGTTTCTATAGTCTGTTCTAACTTATCCAAAGGACTGATACTACAGTATATCCTAACCCATCTTAAGAAAGATATTACAATGTAGCTTAACCAGTCCTCACTGGTATATTTGTGTTAATCTCTCTTTCTTTAAAATACTGCATCAGAGACAATGTAAATATACTACTATTTTACCTCCTATATGCAAGTTAAATCTGCTTGTCAAAATCTGTGAGATGTGCATTCACTTTCCAACATTGCTCTTTTATGAATTTTCCTAGGGATCTTTTTCTAATGACGTTTTTTTCTACCAGGTAACTACTATCAGTGTATTTCACTAAAACTGAGTTGCCATCTCTCTAACTTATTATATATAAAAATGTTTAAAATTATTTGAACTGAGTGGTTAATAAATTGGTTCAAAATAAGAAAATCATAAATGCATTATATTCATCAGCCCACTAAAGAACTCAAATGCAGAGGTGGGAAGAGAAAATAAAACAACAATAACATTTATGGCATAATATTAGTAACCTTTGATATTGTACTTAACCAACATTTCACCATTCATGGTCATTCTTGCAACAAGTTTCTTTTTCAAAATCTAGATGAGTTTGACAAGGGTGCATTTTAAGGTCTTATAGCTCAAAATATAAAAATACATTCAACTTCAGGGAGGCATCATTGTTTATTGTGAAGCCATGTAGTGTTAGGCTGTCCATGGCCCTAGACTCTGGTCTTAGATTTTTTTTCACCTGTGAGGGGAAATATGGCCCTGCCTTGTCTTTGAACAACAACAAAAGCATGACTCCAGTGCAGTTGGATCTGAAAAGCTTTTGGCAAACCTAAAGTTGTTGTGAAGGAACAAAATTGAATTGGCTGTTTACTGAATTTCAGCTCAGCCTAGATAAGAAGCGCTGCTGCTGATTCGAAGGGAATTACAAAGAGAACATAGTCAGATTCTTAGGGAGAAATCTCCTACTGTACACTGGAGCTTCCAGAACCTTCTAAGGGAATCAGTCACCACATCATTGTCACTTAACATTTTTTTAATCTGAACTGACAGATCACTGGAGAATAACTGTAGGGAATAAGCTCCTTATTGGCAGAGGGGATGGATTAAATCAACCATGAGAATAAGCACTGGCCCATGTGCCTATGGCCTAAAAGAAATGTGAGGGAGCAGAGTGCTGTGTTTAAAACAGGCACGATAGCCACTGAATTGCTTGTAATATTTTCTCTTGCAAATCTCCATTTGAAATGAAAAGTGATTCTTCATGCTTTAAAAGTCAGGGTTCAGCTTTCACTGACTTCTACTTTTAAAGACTCGTGCAACTGTTTGATTAGCACAGAAACACAGCACATTTCTTCCTTTTCCTTTTATCTTTAATCGCATTTAGCAAATATGGATTCTCTTGTACCTTAATAAAAGTAGTACAGGTTTTTCCCAAGAAAATTCATGTTCAATAAGTATTAGCTGCAATTTAATTTTGTTTTAATGGCTAGGAAAAGTAAACTAGCTTTCTAAGAAGAGACAGCCAGAAATATAGACAATTCTCCTTCACATTTTCAACATGATGGGCTTGTGTTAGGTGAGCTTCTCAATACGTGCAAATGTCCTCTCTCCATACTAAACTCACATAGTATCAAGAGTGGGGCATAGACACAGCAATGCTTGGTGAATCTCAGCATTCTGAATCAAACAACCCTCAGGGACACGCCCAGCACCCCTACAGGATTCTTCAAACTACTGCAAACCACAAGACAAGGAGCTCAGCTACTGGATTAAAATTCTCAGGTGGGCAAATTTGGCCTCATCTTTAGGGCAAATGGACTTCACATCAATAATCAACTTTCCATACACAATCTCTACAGAGTTATGCAAACATAAATCAAGTAAATCAAGAAACATATAGGAGCTGTCCAGGGGAACTCAATTTCAAATGCCTGTAAAGATCCTCAGGTAGCATCATTGAACAAATATTTTTAAATGTAGCTCTGTATCTAAGTATTCCTACCCCCATCTCAAGAGCATGGCCACAGAGGGCATTTATCTACAAATGAGTGTGTTTGCTTTTATGAAAATCCTTACGGGGAATGCATCTATAAATGCAATTGTGTTGTGTTCATGGGCTTTGAAAAGTTAACACCTTATTACAGAGTCTCTGGGAGCATTGGCAAGCTGTGTCTGCTTGGGAAGGTTATGGAGCCATTCTGAGCCTGCACTGTATAGCTCAACATAGCAGTGATAGCATCTGCCCATTAAGTTGTCTTAAAAGCTACTTCTTGATATTCAGTGGCAACCCTTTCTAAACTACAAGAAACTTACTTTTAGCCCATACTGTGTCCCACCTGTGTGCAAAGCAGCCAAGACTTCTCAGAATTCTAAAAATCATTGTTCTGGTTAGTTATATGACTTAGAAATGACCCTATTGTCAGGTCCAATAGACATTGCCCTACAAAGGGCAGGTCAACACACTCAAAATTGAGGATAGGTCCATCTCAAGATGGACTATTGGAGGATTTTCAGCAGTTAGATAACAACCAGCACTCCTCAGGAACTTGTGAAACTGGTTCTTGTCTCCCAAAAAGAGTCATTTGCTTTACCGCTGACAAAAGAAGACATATGGCACTCAAGTTTACATATACCTGTGGCACCTATCAGCATATCATAAACTCCCTCCAGCTTGCAAGCTTCCCTTCCCTCAGCTACTCACCCTTCTTATAACCCAGATGCTATGCTGCCTCTATTCTCTATTCCCAGCCCTTCTCCCCTTTCTCACAGATAGCCCTGGCCATGTCATCTCCTGGACAACTCCTCTCAACTCCTCTCTCTTTCTCTCTCTCTCTCTCTCTCTCTCTCTCTCTCTCTCTCTCTCTCTCTCTCTCTCTCTCTCTCTCTCTCTCCTCCCCCTCCCTCACTCCCTCTCTCCCTTCATCCCCTCTCTCCCTCTATCCCCTCTCTCCCTTCCTCCCTCCCTCTCTCCCTACCTCCCTCCCTCTCTCCCTCCATCCCCTCTCTCCCTCCCTCCCTCCCTCCCCTCTCTCCCTCTCTCCCTCTGTCTGATCTGGACACTTCCAGATGCCTCTGTCCTCACTTTCATATCTACAGAAAAAAAAATTCCCATACTATGGAGTGATCATTTTGGTAGTATCTTTACTGCACCCATCTTAAATATAATGTCATGTCAGAAACCACTCATATACTCTTGTATGTCTTTGTAAGCTTTCTATTGTTGTAATAAACATCATGACCAGAAGCACGTGAGGATGAAGGAGGTTATCATGAAGGGAAGTTAGGGCAAGAATTTAAGGCTAGAACCCAGTAGAAACTGAAGCAGAGGCCATGGATGAATGTTGTTTACTGGCTTGCTCTTCATGACTTCCTCAGCCTGCTTTCTCACATTCTCCAGGACCATCATTGTAGAGAGGCACTGACCCCTGTAAGCTGGGCCCTCCTGCATTGATGATTACACAAGAAAATTCTCTACAGGCTTGCCATAGACCAGTCTGAAGGAAGTATATCCTCAACTGATGTTCTTCTTAACAGATAACACTAACTTACATCATGTTGACCAAATCTGACAGAACATCATGATACCTCTTGGTTTTTCAGAGCCTATGCCTCTCCAATGGGCACAGTGTGTTCCTCTCTAACTAGGTTGACCTCTCAGTGCTCTCAAGGAACAGACTAAACACCAGTAAAACTTGAAGTCAAGCAAATAAAAGCAAATAGACCTGAGCTCAGCCCTTTCCCAGGAACTATGCTGTGGACTCCAGACCTTGAAGCCATGAGGAGGGGATGAGGATGCAGGCTGTGTAGGCTGTGCCTAGGTATATGAAAACAGAGCTAAAGTCATCCCTTTCTAAATAGAGTGAAGTATATAAAATGAGCTATTTTATTGGCTTAAGCATATAGCTCAGTAGCCTTGAGCACCTTACCAATGTTGTCCAGCCTTTACCATTGTCTAGATCTAGAATTTTTTTCATTGTCTCCAACTGAAATTCCACAACCATTAGCAGTGGAATTAGCATGTCTCCTACTCCGGACCCTAGTATCTGCCCTCTGATTCCTGTTTGTAGTCACCTCTTCTGTCCGTTTATTATTAGTGGATTCATACTGTGATGGCTCCTTTCAGTCACCACATTTTCAAGGTTGCTCATTTTTATTTTTTGACACTACTTCTCTCCCTACAACTAGGTATACTCCAGAAAATTAGGATAAGAGTGGATTTGAAATATTATTACTCACAATACTTTTGGTGGGATCCTCAGTCAATTTAAAAAAGACCCACCAGCTTTCTACCTTCTCAGCATGGATAGTCTCCCTCTGTTTGGGTATTCTTTTTCTGTGTACATTGTTTTAAATAGAAAAGTATTTATAATATAAATTTCTCAAATCAGAAGCCAATAATTAATTGCACCCATTAGCACAGCATAATGTTTAGTGTTTGTTCTCTTAGTACACATATTCTATTCCAGACACTAAATAATGTCACTATCACTTCCGAACAAACCTATCACACTGCTTATCCCCTGAGAGCAGGATGTGGTTGCCCTTGCTTGGCCCTGTCTCCTTCATTAAACATAACCAGCACGTAGTAAGAACCCAGTAAATATTTGTTGAGTAAATGAATGCATGTAATGATGCAAAAACAGAGAAATAATAGTAAGTCATGAGGTGTACTACAGCAGGATTCTTGCCTGCGGTCCTCTAACAATACACAGAGGACTGAGTAATGACCCTCCATGGCCTCTGATTTCAGTACTGTTCTTAACAGAAGAGACTAACTGATAACAAGGAACAGCTTGCTATCCAACATGCATGTCCAGCTATTGCACAGTTTCTTTGTTTTGTCTGCTTGCTTGAGAGAGACAAACAGAAAGACACACACACACACACACACACACAGAGAGAGAGAGAGAGAGAGAGAGAGAGAGAGAGAGAGAGAGAGAGAGAGAAATTTAATACAGACACTCAAATCTCCCCAAGTAGCCAAGAATTTAAGCGAGAGATAAGGGGAAACAGAACTCATAGATTATAGCCAGAGGTCAGTGGAATACTCAGAAACAAGATCATAGAACAAACCAGATAGAACTTGTGAATACCTTGTGTATTTGTTGGGGTTCTCTAGAGACACAGAACCCATAGGATGAATTTATATTTTTAAATGAAATTCTTTAGATTGCCTTATACAATGTAGTCTGCGTAATTCACAATGCTGTCTTTGTCCTGAGAGTCAGTAGCTATTCCAGCTATAAGGCTAGATGCTACAGAGCCTCGATATAATGGCCTGGAGAATTCCTGGAGAGTCACTGGCTTTCAGTCTATGTTGAAGGCAAAAGAACTGAGTTCTGATGTCAGCAAAAGAATGTGTTGGTGACACTGGGGGCAGCAGTGACAGCAGGAACAAAAGTATAGACAAACTTGGGAACCAGGTACATAGGCTCACCAGCAAGACTCAAATACAAACAGGCAAAAACTCCCCCACCCCTGGGGGAAGATCCCTATGGGGCCACATTCAGGGTAGGTCCTCTCATACCCTGTAATGTAACCAAGTAAGTTCCTCAGAGACTAATCTAATGGAGGTAATCCCTCACAGGTGTTCAATGAGGCTTATCCTAGATCCTGTCAAGTGAACAATATTAACCTTCCACCTTGTTGTTGGAGAGTTTCTAGTCTTTTCATTTCTCTGGTCCATCCTGCATTTCTTGACTTTGCTTCTAATTGAGGATATCCTGTTCTTTATATTCAGATACTACTCATCCAAGTATCTTGGTTCTATCAGGCTCTTACAGTCAGGTCCTGTCCAAAGGTTCTGTGCCTGTGTCCTGAGAACAGCTAGAAAATTGTGTAAGAACAGGGAAGTCATTCTCTGATGGCTGCATCTCACAAGAAACCTTAGATCCATCATTAGCAGGCATGTCTAACTTGCAGCCCAGGAAGCTGAAAATGCAGCCCAACAGAAAATCATAAACTTATTTTTCTATATGTGTTTCTTCTTCTTTTTCTCTTTCTTCTCTTCTTTCTTTTTCTTCTATAACTGAATTGAGTAGATTTTCAAATGTAAACTTTGTAGATAATTCTATTTCCCAACATCAGAACGGTTTACATATCTGGGATTGAGTTGCAGAAAGCTGTGGCACAGGGTTTAGCTCTTGGGCACAGATGGAAACCAGAAGGATCCTGTCCCCAGCTGCTCGGTGGTTCCTGTGTCCTGTAGGCTCCGGGAGAGTCCCACTGGGCCAGGTATTAGAGCAGTAGTCATGATCTCACTTGTGATCTTAGGTGTGTCAGCACTCCTGGGAGACCAGCTCTCTCAGGATGGGATTGGGTTGCGGAGAGCTATGGCACAGGGTTAGCAGTGGGGTGCAGATGGAAACCAGAAGGATCTGTCCCTGACTGCTCTCAAGCCAACTCTTATAAAGTGAAACATTTAATTGGGACTGGCTTATAGTTTCAGAAATTCAGTCCATTATTATCATGGCAGAAGTCATGGTAGCAACCAGGCAAGCTTGATGCTGGAGTAAAAGCTGAGAGTTCTACATCTTGATCCAAAGGCAGTCAGGAGGTAGTTCTCTACACTGGTTGGAACTTGAGCACTGCAGTCCTCAAAGCCCACCTACACAGTGATATACTTTCTCCAACAAGGCCACTCTTCTTAATAGTGCCACTTCCCATGGGGTCAAGCATATTCAAACCACCACACACCCTAAGGAATCTGTATCCTACTACTCAGATACCTCTACTTCCATGTTCATCACAGTCCTATTCATAATATCTAGAAAATGGAACCAGCCCAGATTTCCATCAACTGACAAGCAGATAATGGAAATGTAAAAATGCACAATGAAATTTTATTTAGTTACAAAGAAAAAGTAAATTATAAAAGTTGCAGGAAAAATGAATAGAACTGAAATATAAATATACTGATCTAAGTAAACCTATTCAGAAAGAGAAATGAAGCGTATTTTCTCTGATATGTGGATCTTAGCTCTGTATGCCTTCCCCTCAAAGGATCTTTGGAACTAAAGAAACCAAAACGGGGACAGTTGAGATGGCTTGCTTTAAGGCAAGAAAGACCATATAACATAGGTAAAATGATGGCGGTATTTATCATAGGGCATGTTTTCATTTCTCTGGGATCTCATGGATTATTTAAAGTGCAGGAACAATTAGCCTGTGTCCTAAATATGAAGATTCAATGAACTATTGATCAAAAGTACTTTTAACTCCATCTGCAATAAATGTGCATAGATTTCTCCATTATTTTGACTCTCTAGACAAAACAGTGTAACACTTAGCAATACAGTACTCATATCATGCTACTATAATATAAGTAATACAGAGGCCTTTTAATGTATGTGGGAGGACTTGCATAGGTTATATACAGTTGTTGTAAATAGGAGATGTGAGCTCCTGTGAATTTGGGTATCCACAGAAGTCCTAGAAACTAAACCAATCCCCAAGAACATGAAGAACAACTGTGGACTCTTTCACTTTCTACTCTGGGCATTTGGAGCTGATGTCACATAGATCTCATCATATGCAATGCTGCTTATCACTCAGGCTGTGTGGTCCTATTTAAGTGTAAGGTACACTATGGAAACCTTAACATTCAAAATGAGGAATTGTTTTTAATACATAGTTGAATTATAGAAACTGAACAAATAGCAAACTGCAGAATTTCTGGCTACTCCTTGGTCATATTAAATTATTTATTTTGAAAGTTTCAAGTCATTTTTCCACAACTCTCTCTTCTCTAGGAAGTTGTGGGTTTGAGAGAATTTTGCCTTCCTTATCTTTTTCAAAATCTTTATATGTTTTTATATTATGTGTTCTTTCATAGCCCAGATTTCATATTTACTATTAGCCCTGTCTGGTGTATTGTAACCAGATGTAGAAAATAAGTACCAGAAGATAGTAAAATTTTGGATGTTATATGTCTGGGGTCAATTTTGTTCCCCAGTGCACCATATAATCTGTGAGCATCATTTGTGTAGTTCATCTATGTCCTTAACCTTTCTCATTTTCTCATTTTTACTTTCTATGTCCATATTTCACTTTGCTTTATAATATGAGATATTGTGTTTCTGTAGCTCATATCACTAGATAGTTGATTTTGACATTTATTAGACATTATGTAATACACTCTTACATACTTCTTCCTACTTTCTTTGTACCCACCACATATATGGCCACATCTGACTTCCCATCACTGTGATGCTTCAAATACAAATCAGATGCAATGAGGTTTTTGCTTAGGTTTGTGCATTTACAGTCAAGCTGAGATTAGAGGAAATATCTGAGTAATGTGAGCCCATGAACACAAAGCATTGAAGACACATCTGGGACCCTGTCTCATTAGCAGGTTAGGGTCTGTTGCACTTGTCTGCCAATACCTATCTGCCAATATTCCAAAGTCTTCCCAGTTTCTAAATGGTGATTTAGATTAATGCTTTTCTAATCCAAATGAAACCATGTGGTATTGGATGCAGCCACGAGAATAAGCACTGTTACACACCACACTTGAAAGAAGCCTAGACACACACGGTTTGAATAGGGCAGGAGATGAGGTACAGATTCCACTGTCTGTAATCTCACCACCAAAGATACCAAACCCCACTTTCCCAGCACTCTCAGAATGCAAGAGATCTTGAGGGTCAGAATTGATTAGGGATTCTTGATTTTCAATCAAACGTGATTTTGTATGATTATAAAGAGTGAAAGAAAAATAACAAAATAGGCTTTCTACACTCTACAATGAGGATAATGACTGAGTCATTGATGAGTCACAATGAGGTCCCTGGGGCACAGAGGATGTTGCTAAGCCACCTGTGCAGCTGCTTCTCCTTGAGAAAAGGAGAATTGTTATCTGAAATCTAACATAGACCAAGGCTGATAGTGAGGATCATCTTTGTGTCTCTGAAGCCTAGGTGACTCAAAACTTCCTTGACTCTTAGTTTCAGCCAGTCAGTCTCAAATTCACCTCCATAATTGTCACTCAAGTCATGATTTCTGGATGTTTCTCTGGCTAGATGTTCCCTCTCTTTCTTCACTTCCTTCTCTGAAACCTTCTTTCTATCGTCCCGTGTAGTTCTGGGTTCGCCTCCCAGACACCAGCTCAGAAAAGAAATAGGTGAAGTCTAGAACTGGTGGGGTCCACAGCCTGCCTCTTCCCTCCAGAAAGTCAGAAGCGACCACGTGGGGAGGGTGAAGTCAAGTTTTGGACAAATATGGTTCTGTGTCCTCTACCCTCTCCATCTCAGAGTGTCCAGATACTGCTGCACACCAAGCTGGATGGATAAAGCAGAGTCTGGATGGACAGAATCAAGTTCCAGGGGGTGAAGAGAGAGAAGGTCTTCTCCAAGGACTGTAGTGTTATGGCTCTTTTAGGTGAAGATCTTCTCCAACAATCTTTAACGAAGCAGCCGAGACGATCTTAGCTTGTGTACATCTCTGTATTCAGGATGGCCTTCAACACATACACCTTTTTCATGGTGAACCAAGAATTATATAATTTTGGGGTGAGAATATCTGGGTGGAAAAAGGACATTGGCTGAAAGCTAAGGTGCCGAGAAGCCTCAATAGCATGAGGAGGTGTTCCAGGTACTGGGCCACATGACTACCTTTGGCTACATGGCTGGGGGTTGCTTTGGTTATATGCTCCAAGGCAGGCATAGAAGCAGGTAGGGATAGAGTTCCACTCATGCTAGTCTCAGGATGATATTCGAAATCTCAAGTTTTGAGAATTCCAGGGTTTGAATGTGCTCCACTTCACCAGGTCTATGCCAGTTCCTCTGGTGGCACGGTTCACGTGCCATACAGGGCCACATCCACCATGCCTCTTGCCCTCACCCCTCAGGCTGAGCTAACTCTCTTTTGTCAGGTTTACACCATCTATCATTTAATTAATTAACAATTATGAATCTAGCTTATACTTCTGCTGGGATTCTGTAATAATTTCCTCCAAATGGCATTTTTATGGATTAATATTACATCCTTAAAGACACTGTAAGCTTCTAGGAGGTAAAACTCTTTCTCCTTAAAGGCTACATCCTGTCTGGCACCCTACCATTATCTATGTGACATTCAATGTCTCTTGTAAAATGATACTTCACAACAGCAGACATTAGTTAATGTCCCAGCTGGCTACACTCAATATGCATGCATTTTCAGGTATACCTGTTGTATGAAGGCATGTATATCATATAACAGTTCATATTAGGTATTTTTCTAGATTTAAAAACTGAGATTGCCTTAGTTAATGAACATCTGAGAAGCGATGTTGCTTGTTCAGTGCAGAGATAGCTTTCCATAGACACACAACTCAAGAAAACCTTAAAGGGTTAATTTATTCTCTTAGCTCTTTGAGATGCTGAAGCACCTAAACCAATTCACAGCCACCAAGCACAATCCTTTCAGTTTAAGAGCTTCGTCTGGTGGTGGTTCAGTCTCTGGGAGCCCCTAAGGGTCTAGGTTAGTTGACTCTGTTGGTCTTCTTGTGGAATACTGTCTCCTCCAGGTCCTTCAATCCTTCCAACTCTTCCACAAGACTCCCTAAGTTCCATTTAATATTTAGCTGTGGGTCTCTGCATATATTTCTGTCAGCTCCTGGGTGGAGTCTCACAGAGGACAGTTATGCTAGGCTCCTGTCTGCAAGCATTACAGAGTATCATTAATAGTGTCAGGGATTGGTTCTTGCCCATGGAATGGATCTCAGGTTGGGCTAGTCATTGGTTGTCCATTCTGTTAGTCTCTGATCCATTTTTGTCCCTATACTTTGGTGCTCTCAGAGACTGAACCACCAACAATCAAAGAGCATACAAGGACTGGACCTAGCCCACCCCCATATTGTATATGTTCATGATGTGTATGTGCATGTGCATGTATGTGTGTATGTGCGTGTTCATATGCATGTACATGTGTGTGCATGTACATGTGTATTTTATGTGTATTGTATGTGTATGTACATGTGCACGTACATGTGTATGTGCATGTGCATGTGTGTGCATGTGCATGTGTATTATATGTGTATGTGCAAGTGTATTGTATGTGCATGTGCATGCATGTGTGTGTGTACGTGTGTGTGTGTGTATGTGTATACATATAGCAGATATGCTGCTTATCTTTGTGCAGGTCTCCCAACAACTGGAGGGAGAGCCTTACCCTGACTCTGTTGCCTGCTTATGAATCCTGTTCCCCTACCTGGGCTGCCTTTTCTGGCCTCAGTGGGGGAGGATGTGACTAGTCCTGCAGTGACTTGAGGTGCCAGGGATGATTGGTATTGGGGGGACCGCCCCCTTCTCAGAGGTGAAGTAAAGGGAGGGATGAAGAAGCTGTGTCCAGATATAAAGTGAATAAATTAATTAATTGAAGGGGAAAAACCTTTGATCAGCAAGCAAAAAATAATTGAATCATACAGAGTTCTTTTACTCCAAAAAATCTGTAATCGCTTTAAAGCAGAACACTGTTTAAACCAGGATGTCTGAGCAAACGGGTGGAGGTCTGAAGTAACGAGTGAGAGTGATACCACTAATGGCTCTGACAGCGGATGGGAAGAAGATTGCTAACAATTTAGTGTTCTGTTCGTAACTCCAGTCAAGCATTTACCAAGAGAATTAAACGGGTTGAACTTTGGAAATCTAAATCAAATCTTGAAAGCATGAGTATATTTTGCAGATGAAAAAGAAGAGAAAGTGGGAGAAAGTGCTTAAAACCCGTCTCCATCCTTGGTGCATCTCTCTAATGCAGTGCTTTTAAGCAATGCTCAGAGCTTTGAGAATATCTGCTGTGTTACACACTGGTTCGAAGTTGTA
Organism: Tokudaia tokunoshimensis; assembly: GCA_036184795.1. NCBI lineage: Eukaryota > Metazoa > Chordata > Mammalia > Rodentia > Muridae > Tokudaia > Tokudaia tokunoshimensis. Next base: position 45,667,533 of record BTHU01000022.1, read on the forward strand.
AAAATGTTCACAAGAAATGATTTTGTTTCTCCCAGAGTCCCACAGTCCTCTGCCATGCCAAGCAGCTTCAAGGAGAGAGGGCAACACTCTGTAAGGTGGCCCTTTGTCGGTGTGCGCAGGACACATCCTAACTGCTATGTTTCACACCACCCTTCCTTCCTGTCTTCCTGCAGCTACCTCATCCCTGAACTCCCAACTGCAACAGCTCCAGCAACTCCAACTCCAGCAGCAGCAGCAGCAGCAGCAGCAACAACAACAACCACCTCCTCCAGCAACCAGCCAGCACCCACAGCCAGCCTCACAGGCACCCCTACAGTCTCAGCAGCAGCCGCAGTCCCACCCCACCCCACCTCATCAGCCACCACCTGCCTCACAGCAGTTGCCGGCCCCCTCAGCTCAGCTGCAGCAGGCTCCTCAGCCTCAACAGCACCAACCTCACTCCCACTCCCAGAACCAGAACCAGCCATCTCCAACCCAGCAGAGCTCAAGCCCCCCCCAGAAACCCAGCCCATCTCCAGGACATAGTCTTCCATCACCGCTCACACCGCCTAACCCTCTCCAGGTATGCTTTCCGTTCTCCTAGAGTGTGGACTTTCCCGTGGTGTTGTACAGTCCCCACAGGCAGAAGGCCAGCAAGACATAGCATCCCGTTCTGCTGTGTCCAATTCAAATTGATCTCCTAGACTTAGAGAAGTGAAAGTAAACGGCAGGCAGCTGGGGATGCATGTAAACGAAACAAATAGAAGCCCATTGATGCTGCCCTCCCAAGGATAAATGTTATGTCTTTCTTTCGGTGAGAGGACAGCACTGTAAGTGCACTTGTAGCCTGTAATAACTCCATTTTATGATACTTTTTGAAGGCAGCAAAGATAGCATCCAATTAAAATTATTACTAGCACAGTTTTGTAGCCCCGTGGAGAACTGCATCTACTGTCCAAGAGGCTTGGTGGTTATTTCTCTATATTATGAATACAACAGTGTCTTACCTCCAGTACTTTCTGCTCTTTTGTTTTTATTTTTCTAAAAACTCTCTGGGGTTAGGAAAGCAAAGAGATTTAGCCCCAGTCTTGTGTCCCAGATCCCATCCATTACTCCACAGATTAACAAGTATTCTAAATTCATGCCAGAGCATCAAAAAATATGCATCTTGAAACAAGATAAAGCAACTATATATTTACTTTATTACTGTGAGACTGAAGAAATAAAAAATAGGTTACTTTAGGCTAATAATGAAAGCTTATCTTTAGTCTATGATCATTGAGAGGAATGAAGAGAAACATTCAGAAATATATAACTTTAACTTCCTAATGACATCCTTTAGAACAGATTAGCTTCAAACAGAATGACTGGGTTGCCAGCACAGGAGATATAGAGCATCGTGTTTTTCAAATCACATGAGATACTTTTCTCAGTGAGACTGGAAATGGAAAGTTTTCCTAGGCACAATGACAACCAACTAAGCAGTTTATGCACTCACCTTGAATACTGGGTGATTAACAACATCCAGCTTCCTTACAGGTGAGCCTTAACTCAGGCTCCTCAACACAAGGGTGACACTAGTGATGGCATTTGTAGCTGCTAAACAGGAAAGGACGTGAGATCAAACAGATGAGCACACAGATAAAAGGCAGGTAGGTTAGGAACTTACCATCTTCGAACCAACTCTATGTCATGTCCATTGCTTGGTCTCCCTGAACTTGCTTTCTAAAAGTAATCCAAAGTTTTTATGTATCAACATTTGATTTCTGGATAAGCAGTTAAAGGTAACTTTCACCCCAAGCACATGCCTAAGACAGAGCTAAAAAGTATATATAAACCTTTTATATAAATCTTACAAGGACAAGACAACCAACCTAACAATTTTGACATGATACCAAAATGGATGCAAGCTAAAAAATGTCTTTCTCGGATACCTGACATCTGATGGGAAAGTAAATCTAAGAAAATTCACTGTTCAAGCAGCCCCAGCATTGTCAGTATCTAAAATGCATCTCTGTCATTCCAGAGAGAGAGAGAGAGAGAGAGAGAGAGTAATGCTCTCTAAGAAGAGATAGAGTAGATGTCCCTATATACCAAGTGAATCAGTGACTTTCATACTCTATAATCATACAGTGTCTGAGAGAAACAACTTGTTTTATTTTGACTCACAGTTTTGGAGAGTTGCAGTCCATCATAGCAGAGAGGGCAACGGGGAGTGGGTTGATTTATAAGAACAGTGTGAGGCAGAGCCTGTTCACAATAGTGAAACAAGAAACAGAAATGAAGCAGGAATGAGAGATTGACCTGAAAAGGCCTATCCTCAAGGGCGGATTTCTGCCAGACAGGCAGAATGTCCTACATGTTCTACATCCTCCTCAGACAGCCCCACCAACTGGGAAGTAAGCCTCAAACAGAACCTGTGGGAGGTGGTTCAGATCTAAACCATGACAATATGTGGCTAAACATTTCCACCCTGCCCACACCAAGACAACAAAATCGGTTAAATTACCAAAAGAAGTTCACCCTGCCCTGATCGACAACATGGCTTGCATCTGCCCAAGCTGTTGATTGCCATCTGGAGTTGTTTCCCAATGAGCAAAAGCTTGGAACTATGCAGACATCAGTCTTCAGTGAACACTGACAACACCTAAAGTCTTCTGAGCTCCTCCCAGCAACTACTAAAGAATCCCAAGCTGCTTTGTTTTGTCTCATCTTTTTTCTCAGCAAAGTAATGCTCAAAGTCACACTTTGTTTCTTTATAGTCCTAATAAAATATTCTAATTTTTCAATGCTGGGAGTTTTGCTTCTAAACTTAATATATTTGTGGTATTTATGTAGAAAGTAGAGATAACACTAATACCCAAGAACCTGAATGGGTGACCAACAAAGGTGTGCCTTGTTCAAAATTTAAAAACATTTCTGAATGGATGCAAAATTAAGCTCGAATAAGTCTATGTCAACAAGCAGAAAGCAGAAAGCGCTCTTCCCTCACTGTAGGTAGGCACGTGTAAAGGAAAGGAACAATTTCATGGTCTCAACTTTTTCCCACAACACTTGCTGCAGGGCTTTTGAGCTTGTGGAACATGGAAGGTTTGAACTTTTTAGAAAGAAACCCATTTAAAAGCACTGCACAGACATTTAATTCTCAGAGGTAATGATCTTTATGAGGCAGAATGAAGTGTTTTGTCTGAAAATTATTCAGGGAATAAAGATCAACTAAATTCGTATGAGAGAACTTAAATTTCATTTTTATGAGTCTCCATTTTCGTGTGGGCTTTATCTTTTTACATCATTCAGAGACAGCATTTTAGAACTGCAAAATAGATTATTAGGGAAAGCCAGCACATCAGAATTCTTTTTTGTTTATATTTGGCTCAAAAAAAATCTTTGAAGGATAACAATTTATAAAGCTGTATAGATGTCTTAAGAAAAAGTACAAAATGAAAGCAGGCTGTGAAGCTATATTTGGGTGACGTCATTTCTCAAAGATGAAGAAAAACCTGAGTAGTGCTGGCAGGTAGCAACACCTAGACAAAACGTCTCCAAATAGCTCCTGTCAGGTGGTTCTGTAAAATTGAAGCATAATTTTATTTCACGTTTTTACTCAATTCCATGAAATGGATTGCATTTACAAAACCAGATTGTTGTTTCAAGGCAGAGACAACTCTGAAGTGTTACCCCTTTAGAACAGCTTGGGTAAGAGAGGAATGTTATTCATTAATTTTGATCACTTAGGGCCAGAGAAAGGCAGGTTTTGAGTGGATGGCAAAAGCTGAACCCTGCCGAGCTGTGTTTAGATTCTCCACCGATACTCAAAACTTGCCCATTCACAACTTTCTCCAGTCCCTGGAGGTTGAGGAGAGAAGTTCTAAACAAAAGAAGTGCGTACACAGGTCCTCAGTAGCCAGGCAGTCAAGGCACACAGGGCAGGTGCAGGTGAATGTGCAAAATGCATTTCTATAAAGAGTGCATGGGACAGAAAAGCACATTGCAGAGCTGAAGCTTATCCTTGGGGTCAAGGATGGTCTTCAGTCCATGCACCTTCATTTGCTGTAACCCACCTGCAACAGAATAAGCAAGGATCTGAAACAATAAGTAGAAGTAACCTTTCAGATTGGGAGGACTTAAAGTAATTGCTCCTTGTAGAAAAACAAACTCAAAATTTTAGTTCAATGTTAGTCTAATCTGTCAGAGATCCTGTGATCCTGTGAATGGTGAGGTTCTTCCTTTCCAGCTCTTTGCACTTGCTTTTCCTGAGGGTGCTCATCAGAATTTTACACACATGGGAGGCATCACAGGCACTTTGCCCCACTTTGTCCTAATGAGCTCCTCCTAAAGGGTCCAACGCGCATGGCTGGAGCTCATTGTGTTGTACCAGAAGGTGAATAGCTTTCTTATCCCAGCCCCACCTCCCACTCACTCCTGGCTTTTGACAAGCTATTGTAACTCTCTGAGTGTCGGTTTTTCTCCCTGGCATTTCTAAGAATGTTCTCAGTCCTGTGCATGTATGTTCCAAATGTTGGTAGAAGTCTGGGATTTTACTGGCTGTTGAAAACCTTATTTTCAGATTTTGAGTATTCTTCAAGGTCAAGTGAATTTCTTCCCACTCAGCTGGATGGCAGAGTGGAAGGAGAGTGGAAAACAAACATAAGTGGGATAATGATAGCAGAAGAAGGTTTATCTTAGCCAGAGAGCCCAAATTAAAGTCAAGTTTTCATCCGCAGAGAGTCGCCACTATAAGCTCTCATCCCAGATTGTCTTGCCACACCTGTGCATTAGAGAAGCTTAAGGAAGCAAACGCTGCATTTAACCTTGGCCTTCTGAACGCCATCTTGCTTGGCAGGAAGCAGGATAATCTTTGCCTTTTCTTATTTTACAGAACGAATGCACATTTAAATAAGCAACAGAGGAACTGAGAAAGGTGAAGGACAGAGAGAGGGAAGGAGGGGGAAGGGTGGGAGGGAGAGAGAGAAAAAAACAATAGAAACAACAGGCGCAGGAAACTATGTGTGCTTGTATACAGAGAGAGGGGCCTGACAGATGCTTGGAAGATGGAGTAGAATGTGTTTTCATCTTCGAGCATTTGCTGATCTATAGGCCTAGCAGCAGCTGAGAAATGAAACTGGATCAGGATCCCACCTCCACTTCGCCAGGCCAAGGCCTTTTGACCTTCTTGACAATAGTTTCCCATTGGCACTCTCAGTACTGTATCCAATGTAGATATGCAATAGGTGAGTGGTGTCATACCCTTTTCTGAAACATAAAGTCCAAATCTTCAGAAGTAGTAACTTCCATTATTTTTAAAGCAAATGTTCTCCAACCATGAGTTCTTCTCACCATAAAAAGAGCCTGAGGTTTTTGAAGCCACACTCCCTCTCCCTTAAGCAATTGATCAGTTTAGCACAAGCCTCCTGGTTGTAGGATTTTTTTTCTCATTCATAAAATTTAATCCCTCTGAAGCCCTTTCAGTTTCTTTTGAGTTTTACCTTAGAAACCAGTAACAATGTGTAGTGTCAGTGGCCACCTGTGTGTGCTTATGTACAGCCTCCTTTGGCCATTATCAGTTCTGATAGAACAGAGACATCTCTGCATTCACACAGGGCCAAGTCACTTGCAGAAGTAAGACTAAGCTAAAACTATGTGTTTCTTATTTCAGATGCAGAACTTAAAAGTGCCTTCTCCAAAACACAGTAATTGAAGGAAAAAAAAAAGATAATATTCTAATACAGTGTTTTGAAAATTCAAATGGCAAAAACCCATCATCAATAAAATTTCAGGTTTTAAGCTCTAAAGCCAGGCTGAGTTATAATCAGTTCTAAAATACCAGGAATACCGACACACTGGCCGAAACCCTAGACTTGGGAGACTTTTGTTTTCATGGTTAAATTGTTGCATTGAGTTGCTCTGTGTCTTGACCCTCGGGGCAGTACACATGCTCAGTGCTTCCTCACTCATTTTCCTGCACCTCTTGCCCTCAGGTGAGTTAATGACATAGTTAGCAAGCATCCTCCCTGGCCAGTAGCATCCCATCTGTTGTAAGTGTTGGTATGTCTTACATCCTACTTTCTAGATGAACTGGAAAAAAAACCAAGTTTTGCACAGCAGGAAAACAAGGGCATGTTGGTTAATGGATTAGAGAAGGAGAGAGGCTTGCAAATCTATATTCCTTATTATAAATGACTAATAAGCCCATCTTTTTTAATTGAAGTATGATGACAACCAAATAACTCTTTTAGATGACTGGTTTACGATTTTCTGAAATCAAGTAAAGTTGGTAAAATAATGATAGCATTGTCACCATGCAGACAATATGCTCTCACAGCCATCCAGCCATGAGGACATCTGTAAAATAGGAGTCAGCAAGCACTGGGAAATACCTCCTCTTGGTCTAAAGACCAAAGAAAACTTGATTATCATGGATGAGGAATCCAGCCAAATTCAGAGATTTACTGTGAAGATTAGATGTAACACACTAATAGCGATGTTTTGTATGCTATAAATTTGTTGAATGGGCCTTCATTAACCTAAAGTTGTGAGAGAGTAAGGCTTTATTTCTGCTCACACCACCATCCAGAAGACTGAGGACTTTATTCACAATTCACCCATTCAGCAAGAGGCCTGGTGGGAAACGGGAATCCCTTTACCCATCTGTATTAAGCACTGAATAAGATAAGCAAAATATATTTACCCATATACTCTGCAAAGGACAATTTTTCCTTTTATGAAAGGAAGAAAATCTTCTTTAACAAAACCCTCAGTTCAACATTACTGACATTTCAAAGAATTTATTACAAGCATTTGAGATCCAGGAGGAACAACGAAGTTTATATTGCTTTGAGAGTGGCAGGGGAAGAAATTAGTTTACCAAGAATATACTTATACACTGCAGTGATTCTTTGTCATTGTTGGGATTTACCATTGCAGTATATTGCTCTTTCGATTAGTCAGATTGTATGGAAGGGGTTTAACAAAGGAGGCAGCATGTCCTCACCACCAGCTATGGAGACTCACACCAAATAGTGATAGATGGAAAGATGTTCAAGGTAGAGTGAGGGTAGTGGGGAAATTATTGCATCATTTGAGCATGCTAAGTTCTAAGTTGTCACATAAAACACAACCATTGCAATCATGTCATTGGGGAAGCTCCCGGAACACAGCACAGAGCCTGACACTACATAAACCTTCTAATTCCAGCATGGTCTACTAGACAGTAGCTGGAGACTTAATCCTAAAATATGATGTAGAATGCTTTGGAAACCCTTTTAACTTTATGTTCATAAATGTATTATTCGACTAACACTTTGCTCTGAACAAGCAAAACTTAGCATTTATGTGAACTCAATATAATATTCCAGTACTTTAACACTGTGTTATTCTTTATGTTTTAGCCTCATTTCCCACAAGTTTGAAGTAAATTTTCCATGGGCTTTTAAATTGACTCCCAAATCATAGACTCGAAAGTGAATATTCTCTAGGTTGTGAAAAATCAAGTACTTTTATCAGTCTCTGCAAACATTTGGTAAGCACAAATGCTGTACATTGCAACCCCGTAAAGTAGGTGCAGATCGGACTAGGTGGGACTTTAGAAAGAGTGTCTTTTAGAAGCAGACATTGCTAGAGCAAATGCTGTCTCTGATGAACACTTGCATCAAGATGACCTTCTGTGAAGTTACCCGATCCTTGGGCAGAATGGAGCTTACAGGTTAATTTTGGGTATTATACTAGTTTACCAATGTAGTTTCTATCATATATACAAAGGTGAAAAACATTTTTTAATTATTACACTTATTTTCTTATTACCTGTGTGTGTGTGTGTATGTGTGTGTGTATGTGTATGCGTGCATGTGTGTCTGTGTACAATTCACATATGCAAAGTAGAGAGTTTTAAAGAGTTGTTTCTTTCCTTCCATCATTTGGGTCCTGGAGATTGAACTCAGGTTATCATAGCTGAGCCATCTTACCAGCCCAAAGAATCTTGATAATGTCAGTTCTTCTGCTAATTCTTCAGTGTTAGGCTCTTGGGCAGGCTATCTAATCCCTTTGGGTCTTACCTGCTGTGTATTTCATGAAGAGTTTATATGTTTTGAACCTTTCCAGATCCATTTTCTATTCATGAAATAAATAACATGGTTTGATGACAAGAAAAAAACACACATTTATGCCATAATTCATAAAATAAATATATGCAATATTTAGGAAATACTTCTTACATTGGGCTAATATTTATAGTGTTTAGAAATTTACAATGCATATTTTTATATTCATTCACTTATTTATTCATTTCCTCATGTTCCAACGCTTTAGCCATTTATTAAATAACATTTCTGTATATCTTACAGAATTAATTTTATTCTCACATTTTTCTATGCAACCCCCAAAGAAACTAAAATTATCTCCAAATGCAAGAATCCTGGAGTCTCAAAACAGCTGGAGCAGCTCTCTCAGCACCATTGATAACTGACTTGGTGCCCTAGAGCAGCTCTTATTTCAAATCACCATCATTCATGTTTCTGCCTCTGCAATGCCTATTTTAGTTACGGGTTAACTGTGTATCTGTGTGGTTTCCCTCTTCCTTCATCCTCCACTGTTAAGACCTAAATATTTGGCCTAAAAGCACAAAAGCAAGGACAAAGAGGATGGTAATACCATCTTCAGAGTATCTGTGACCTCACACAGCAAAGGCCAAGTTGCCTCTGAGTGTCTGCCTAGTAGAAGAGACATTTCTCCTACCCTTGTCCACTCCATAGGGCTCTCTGAGAGGCCATGGAAGAATGCATCATGGAGGGAGTATTTGCCATTTGTCTACTACTGACTCTGTTGGGTCTCAGAACTAGTGTGTATGTCTGAGAGCCCAGTTGGGTTCCAATCAATGCAACATTCCTAGCCCAGCACATTTTGTCTGAACTACAGTTTGACAGTGATTTGCCCAGAACCACTTAGCTTTCTACAACAGGAGATGTGTAACTATCATAAAAAAGAAGTAAAGTTAGGAAGCCCTTCGTTTTCTCAGCTGGACTCTTCTCTCCGGAGTTGAGCCTCTGTCCTTGCATTGTCGATAGCAGCACAGGGCACTCAGAGCTTTGAAAGAGAATAAAAGATTTTAAGAGTATCAGATTAGAGAATGTTGGAAAAGATATCCCTCTTGCTTCTTCCAGGAAAGCTCTCCAGGCCATGATCTGTAACACTTACAAGGTTAAATCTTAATTAGGGAAAAAATATCTTTGTACTCCTGCCTGTGGTCCAAAAAGGCAATACTCCTTGCAAACTATGACATGCAGTACTGTACATCCAAAAGGACTTGTCAATCTAAGGCTAAAACCAAGTGATCCTAGGAACCAACCTGAACAGGCAGAAAGTCAATGAAAGCAGAGACCAGAGACAGTATTTTTAAGTTGCTAACATTGTTAAGGATTACATGGAACTCATTTGAAATGTCTTCAAAGCACAATATATACACCATCCTTCCAGCCAGCCTCCTTCCATCAGTTTCTTCTTACCAGAAAGGAAGACTGACCTATGATCAAATATGTTCTAAGCCAAGATCTTGCCAGCATGACGACTATTATCCTCTCAACTTGTCTAACTCAGGCTACAAAGACCCATAATCCTATACTTGGTCCCCAGTTCTTTTTATTTTTTTAAAAGTAAATTGCAAATCTCATTGGCCAGGTTTCAGTATTTGCCATGCATTAGGAGCAGAGAGTTTTTTGAATACTGGTATATAAGATCCACCTAGAGCAGTGGTTCTCAAACTGTGGGTCAAGACCCTGAGGGCTGCATATCAATGTCAAATATTTACATTACAATTTATAGCAGTCACAAAATTATAGTTATGATGTAGCAATGACACAATTTTATGGTTTGGTGTCACCAATACATAAAGAACTGTATAAAAGGGTCACAGCATTTGAAAGGTTGGGAACCACTGACCTACAGGTTCTAAGTAAAGCTGAGCATGAACAGCTCTTAAATTCTCAACAAACTTCCAAAATGGTGTGAAGGGAAACAACCATTTATGATCTTAATAGCAGAGACAAAACTATCCAGTTCTAAGAGAGTGATCAAAATGCTTTTTCTCGAAATGTTGGCTACATGGGTTGGCCCTTATTACTTTTCAGATAGAGAGATCTTGATTGCCATAAAGAATGAGCCAGTGTTGGTTCCAATGTCTACCTACCGAGATGCACACTGTACCTGAGAATCTCTTGTTTATCTGCCCAAGCCTGTTCCAAACTCTGCATGCTTAATAGCCCTGTATGCATCTTTAACAGGAAAGAATCTTAGTGATGTATATCTGACCCCAAAACAGTATAAAGAAAATAAATAATCCTTTTGCACTATTTAGCACACTCTTAAAAGAACTGAGAGTATTAGGTGTTTGTTTGCTGCTAAATGTCCCCTTCTAGCTAAGGCTTCTTAAACTTTTCAACTTGATATTCTCTTTTTACCTGAGAAAGTTTTATATAAACCTGGGTATGTATAAAATATTTAATGATAATAAATCATAAAGAAATTTCTTTTTAAAAATTTGATATGCATATGATTTTACAACTTATAAAGGACAAAGTAAAATTTTGGTACAAATGGCATATGTGCATGATCAATTGTTTGTTTATTTGTTTGTTTGCTGTTTGTTGTTTGAGACAGGGTTTCTCTGTGTGTCCCTGGCTCTCCAGGGACTCTCTCTGTGGACCAGACTGGACTTGAACACAAAGATCCATCTGCCTCTCCAGTGCTGGGATTAAAGTGGTCAAACTAAGAACAAAATCCAGTTGAAGTAAATATTGTCTGACATCCGGGTATCATTTTAGCCTTCTGAGTTCCAAAAGACTTGGGTGGTCTTGTTTCTCTAGTCCTGAAAAAAAGGATATTGAAACAAATGCATATAGTCAAGGCCTGGCTTCTGAACTTTCAGAGGGAAATACCATATCAAAACTGCTCCTATTGTATACTTGAATTAAGAACATGTGTTTATGGTGCTTTGAATGAGAAGGATTACCATTTTTGAATGTTTGGTCCCTGGTGTTTCCATTGCACCTGGAGTTTCACCTTCACCAGTGACCTCTCAGGGCCTCTCTGAAGGGACTTCAATAACATCTTAGAGCCTTAGCTGTTCTCATGACCCTTCCATGCCTTCAAAATCAGTATCTTTCCAGGGACTTACAAAAAGACAAATTCAGCTTCCAGCTTGAGACGCAGCTCTGCTGACCCTGAGGAAACACTCCATTACTGCCCCAATGGAGCACAGGTATTTTCACCTCAATTACAATGATCTTTTATTAATCACAGTCAATTTCTAGTCTTTGGGACCAATATCTGTTTAATAGTAAAGTACTAGAGCTCATGGTTCCAGTAGTTTAGAGTTCATGACCATCCAAGTGCGGAGCATGGCAACAGGCAGGCAGTCAAGGACCTGTAGCAGCAAGCAAGAGTTCACATCTTGATCCACAAGTCCAAGGCAGAGAGAAACAGCATGGGCTTAAACACAATAACCAAGAGCAACTTGAGGAGAAAAAGGGTTATTTCACCTTACTGATTATGTATGTTATCCAGGAAAGCCAAGACAGGAACACAAGGCAGGGGCTTAGATGCAGACGCCACAGAGAAACATTGCTTGCTGTCTTTCTGTCATTGTCTATTGCTCCTGCTCAACCAGCTTTCTTATAAATCCCTAACCATCTGCTCAGGGGTGGTACTGCCTCCCATTGACTGTGCCCCTCTACAATTTGTATCAAGAAAATTCCCCATGGACATGTCCACAGGACAGCATGATGGAAACAATACATAAGCTGGTTTTCCTTCTTCCCAGGTATATCAAGTTTACAACTATGATTGGTCATTACAATCATTAAATGAAATTTGGCTTGGAATTAGGACAGAATTTCTAACAATTTCTAAAATAGCTCTAAACACAGTTGTGCAATTTTGTATTTCACATATGTGTAAAGTAATATTCTCAGCACTGATGATCATAAAATGAAAATATTGACTGGCTGAAAACTGTTGAAGATACTCTATACCCTGCAACATCATTCTTGTAGCTAGTGAAATGGTTCCGTAGATAAGGGTATTTGCAAGCAAGGCTGACAAACTGAGTTTGATGCTTAGAATACACATGCTGCAAATAATCCTCTGTCTTTCACATGTGCATTATGCTATATGAACACACACACACACACACTCTAAATGTAAAAAAAAATAGCCTTTGACTGTTCAGAGCTTAATAAGATATCATTGTGGGAGCTTGGAAGAAAAGGATATTGAAACAAATGCAGATAGTCAAGGCCTGGCTTCTGTACTTTCAGAGGGAAATACCATATCAAGACTGTTCCTATTGTATACTTGAATTAAGAATCTGTGCTTGTGGTGCCTTGAATAAGAATGACCCCAATATTTGAATGTTTGGTCCCTAGTTGGTAGAACTTCTTGGAAAGGATTAGGAGGTATAGGCTTGTTAGAGGAGGTATGTTACTGGTGTGGGCTTTGATGTTAGAAAAGCCCATGCTGTTTCTCTCTGCCTTGGACTTGTGGATCAAGATGTGAACTCTTAGTTGCTGCTACAGGTCCTTGACGGCCTACCTGCTGCCATGCTCTGCACTTGGATGGTCATGAACTCTAAACAACTGGAACCATGAGCTCCAATACTTTACTGTTAAGTATATATTTGTCCCAAAGACTAGAAATTGGCTGTGATTAATAAAAGATCATTGTAATTGAGGTGAAAATACCTGTGCTCCATTGGGGCAGTAATGGAGTGTTTCCTCAGGGTCAGCAGAGCTGCGTCTCAAGCTGGAAGCTGAATTTGTCTTTTTGTAAGTCCCTGGAAAGATACTGATTTTGAAGGCATGGAAGGGTCATGAGAACAGCTAAGGCTCTAAGATGTTATTGAAGTCCCTTCAGAGAGGCCCTGAGAGGTCACTGTTGAAGGTGAAACTCCAGCTGCCATGGAAACTCCAGGATATTAGAGATGTCAAACTGTGGGATAGCCATCAAGGACAGTGTGGCAGGTATGAAGCAGAACCTGTCTAAACCTATGAGACAAGCTGTGTGTGCTGTAGCTGGCAGGACTAGAGAAGCAAGAGCACCAAATCTTTTGGAACTCAGAGGCTAAAAGGAGACCCAGATGTCAGACAATATTTACTTCTGCTGGATTTTGCTTTTAGTTTGACCCTATTGTTTTTATGCCCTTGACCTTCACTTTTGAAATAAGAAGTACATAACTTGTTTTTTAATTGTATAGGAGCCCACAAATAAGAGACTGGATATTTTAAAGAGACTCTGAACCTTTTAGTGACAGAAATTTTAAAGTCTTTAAGACTTTAAAATTCTACTGCATTTTATATTCTCATATTAGCATGACATATTAGGAACAAAAGAGAAAGAAAAGGTTATGCTTTTAAAATGATGTGTTTGTAAGTCAAGTTGACAGGGGTAGACTTAAGATAACTAACTTTAGTTGTCATCTTGACACACCTAGAATAAAAGAACCTTAATTGAATTTTTTTTTCTGCATTACATTGTTCTATGGGCATATCTGTCGAGCATTTTCCTGATTGATAACTTGGTTTTGAAGTTCCCAGGCCACTAGAAACAGTGCCAAGTCTGGGTGGGTGGTCCTAGACTGTATAAGGAAGTTGGCTGAGCAGAAGTAGGAGACAGCAAACCAGTTAGCTACATTCATCTGTGGTTTCTGCTTCAAGTTACTGCCTTGAATTCTGCCTGAATTCTCCATTCAATCAATGATGGATTGGAACCTCAAAGTGTAAGATGAAATAAACCTTTTCCTCCTTTGTCAGTGTAGTTTGTTACTGCAACAAAGAAAGCAAACTAGGACAATAATATTTTTATGAAATTTTAACAATTTAAATCTCTCTCTCCTCTCTCTCTCTCTTTCTCTCTCTCTCTTTCTCTCTCTCTCTCAGGTGTGTGTGTGTGTGTGTGTGTGTGTGTGTGTGTGTGTGTGTGTGTGTGTGTGTGTGTGTGTGTTTTGAGGGGTTGTGTGGGTGTTGTATATGTGTATAATACATTGTGTGTATGGATCCACACCTGCATATATGGAAGTCAAAGAAAGATGTTAGATATCTACCTCTACCCTTCTCTATCATCTATTAATCTCTACCAATTCCCTTGAAATAAGGTTTTTCAATGAACCAGAAGCTAGCTGTTTCTGCTATATTGCATTGCCAACAATGTCAAGTCATTGTAGTTTTTCCCCTTAGGTCCATCTAGGCATAGGTTCTTGACCACGTTGACAGTCTTAAGAATGCATTTTCTTTCCTAGAGTGGGACCTCAATTCAAGCAAAAAGTGATTAGTTCCGTAACATTGATATCTTTATTGTACCAGTGGGCATATCTTGTCAGGCAGACCATTGTTGTATTTCACAGAGTATGCAACTGGGTGAGATTGATGGTAACTTTTCTTCCCTGGTACCATCTAGGTGTGTTTCTCCATGTTCCATGACTCAAGTATGTTGTGTCCTTAGCAATAAAGTCTTGCTCTCAAGTTCTGGAGGGTAAATAATAGTATTGATTATAGACAATAGTCTATAATGTTTTGGTGGTATGGAACCCTATTATCCAACAAATCAAAAAGAAATAAGCCATTTAGATATTATGGCTTGTATTTGGTATTGTGTTTTCTCCCATTATAGCATAACTCCATTTAAAATCTTTTTCTGTGTGCATACGTATGTGAGGTATACACATATTTTATGGAGCTTCTACAATAGGTTTCCAAGGCATTTTCAAAGGATATTTCTTGTTATTTAGACCTTCCTTCCCATAGACTCTCTTCTACCTTTTTATCCAAATTCCTATCCCATTTGATCCTTCCTCTATAACTATAAAGGGCTTTCTATGCCCACATCATCTGTGAATAAAGACACAGAGACCTATTTATTATAATGCTTAAGACCTTTGGTTACTCTTGTTCCCAACTAGCTCTTATAATATAATTAACTCATTTATTTTTATATAAGTTCTGCCACATGGCTTATTAGTTACCTCTTCTTCAGGCCTGGCCTGCTTCTTCCTACAGTCTGCCTGCCTAACTGCCTTGCCCTTGACTCTTCTTTCCCAGAGTTCTATTTCTTCCTAGAAGTCCCACCTATTCTCTCATGCTTCTTTGCTATAGGCCATTAGCTTTTTATTAAAACCAATTAGAAAGTGAGAGAGAGGGTATTTACAAAATACCCAGGCTGGAGATGATCCAGTAAAAATAACAAGACAAAAGTCTGGTATGCACTCAACTCTGCCAAGCATAGAAATCAGCATTTAAATAATACAAAAACAATATTACCCCAACATTCCTCTTCTATTTCTCCCCATCTCACCTTTATAACACTATATTGTATTTCCCCTTTCTAGAAAGACTCCTCCCTTCCAACTCTAGCCTCTGTAGTTGTTGAAATGCACATATGTAAAGCTCAGAAGCAACATCCACATGTGAGAGATAATCTTCAATGTTTGTTTTTCTTAGTCTGGGCTACTTGAGTTAGGATAATTGTTTTCAGTTCCACCCATTTGCCCACAGATTTCAGAACTTCATATTTTTAACAGCTAAGGGACATTCCACTGTGAAAATATACATTGATATCATTCATCAGTGTGTAAATATCTAAGCTGTTTTTATTTCCTGGCAACAAAGAATGTGGCTGAGCAGTATCTGCACCACACCATAGAGCCCGTTGGATGTATACTTCAGAATGTTACATTTGGATCTTGTGGTAGATGTGTTTTCAGCTTTTGGGTCAAAGTCCACATATATTTGCCTACTGGATACACCACTTTGAACTCCCAGAAGCAGTGAATAAGTGTTCTCTCTCCCTCCACATCCTTGCAGTTATATGATATAATTTGGTTTTTGTTTGATTATTTTATCTTGGCAATTCTGGCTCTGGTAAAATAAAACCTCAAATTGATTGCAATTTTCACTGACCTGATGGCTAGCAATGTTGAACATTTTTTAAGTGTTTTCAGACATTTGTGTTTCATCTTTTGAGAAGTGTTTAGTTCCATGCTGTTTTTAAATTGGCTCATTTGTTTTCTTAACATTTAACTTTGTTTTATTTTTTTGGTATATTCTAGATGCTAAGTCTGTCATATATACAGCTGGTAAAGTTTTTTTTATTTTTTTAATTTTTTTATTCTGTAGTGTGCCTTTTTACTTGAGTGATGGTGTCCTTTGCTGAACTGGAACTTTTCTGTTTCACCCAGCCCCCTTCAATAGTTGTTGAACTCAAAGGATAGATGGGTTATCAGGGTCTTGGTCAAAAAGTCTCTTCCTCTGTAAGTTCAAGCACATCTCTTATATTCTCTTGTTCTCTTCTCTCAGATTCAAGGTATCTAGTCTTAGGAGATTCTTGATGACTTTGGAGTTGAGTTTTGTGCAAGGTGAAGAATATCAATAGAGTCTCATTGTTCTACATCCAGTTTGACAAGCATCATTTGATGAAGATGCTGTCTTTTCTCGGGTATGCATTTTTGTCTTTTCATTAAAAAGAAAAAAAAGTGGACTTAAGTCTGAGTCCTCAGTTCTCTTCAATTGATCAGCATGTCCGTTTCTATGACTGTACCATATTGTTACTACTAAAGCTCTGTCATGTTCCTTAATGTTATGAATGGTGATAACTCCAGTTCTTTTATTGTTCAGGGTTGCTGTAGTTATCCTGGTTTTCTTGTGTTTATATATAAAGTTTAAGATCATTTTTCAATTTCTGTAGAGAATTATGTTGGCATTTTGATGGAGACTACATTGAATCTGTAGATTGATTTTACTAGGATGGCTATTTTATGGTATCAGTCCAGCCAGTCCATGAACATGGAAGGTCTGGCACCTCTGGTATCTTTTTCAATTTCTTTCTTCAATGCCTTAAAGCATGTATTATGTAACTCAACTCTTTCACTTTCTTAGATTCATTCTAAAGTATTTTTGAAGATATTGTGAATGGTATTATTTCTCTTATTTCTAGGTAGGTTTACCATTTGTATGTAAGGAGGCTACTGATATTTGTGTGTTCATTTTGCATCTTATTGAAAGTACTTAGCTGCAGTTTTCTGGTAGAGTCTTTAGAAATTTTAATGTCTGAAGTCATATCATCTGCATATAAGGATACTACTTTGAATTTTTCCTTTCCTATTTGTATCCTCTTTATTTCCTTCACTTGTCTTATTGCTCTAGCTAAGACTTTATGAACTACATCGAACAATAGTAGAGAAGTGGACATCCTTTGTCTTATCCCTGATGTTAGTATAAAGGATTTGAATTATTCTCCTTTTAAGATGATATTGGCTCTGGGTATGTTGTAAATTCCTCCATTATGTTGAGGTATGTTTACTGTATTCCCAGTCTCCTCATTACTAGTAATATAAAACTATCAAAATAAAATGAAACAAAAAGTCCCTCCCTCCACCCCACACACATACAGTATATCTGTTTTGTGTTGGCCAACTACTTCTGGGCATCAGGCCTACAGTGGAGCATGTTTGATAGACCCAGTGACACTCCATTAGGGAAAAAAATCCCCTTTGTCAATGGGTATTAATTATAAATAGCTACCTAGTTTGGGTGGAACTTATGTCCACTTCCCTTTTTCAATGCCTGGATTTTGTCTTGTTTGTACCTATGCAGGTCTTATGCCTGCCACTATAGTCTCTGTGAGTTCAAATGTGCAACAGTCCTATTGTTTTTGGAAGACAGTTTCCTCAGATCCATCTATTACCTCTGGCTCTTACAGTCTTTTATATTCTTCCAAATAGATCCCCAAGCCTTGGGCAAGGATCAGGGGTAAAGACACCACATTTAGGGCCAAGTGCTCCATAGTCTCTTACTCTGCACACTGTCCACTTGTGTGTCTCTGTGTTAATCCCCATCTACTGCAAGAAGCATCATCTCTGATGAGGGCTCAGCTATGTACATAGAGAATCTTTCCAGCACCATGAACATCAATCAGTAGTAGTGAAGCTTCTAACTAGATACCACCTTAATTTTTCCATGTTCAATGACATAAATGCTGTCTTCAGCAAAAGGCCCTTGCCATCCACTTGTGGGGAATAACCAATAGCCTGGTCAAAAGACTATAATGTTTATGGGATCCCTTTGGCCAACAACTCAACAAGACATAACCCATTCCTGGTGCTGAAGGGTTTTACTTGCTGTCTTGTCTACTTGGACCATTGTATCCCCCATTATATGGTGACTTGTTTTAAATTCCTTTTACAAATTAAATTCCTTTTATAGTAGTAGCTTTCCACGTGGTTTTTCAAAAGGCTTTCAGTGTTGGTTGTTCCTCCCCACATTTCCTACTTGACCCTGTTCTCTCATTTCCTTCCCCATGCAATTCTCCTATTCCAGTTTCCCCTTTATCTCTTTATAACAGTACATTCTATTTCCCCTTCTTTGGAAGATCTCCTCTCTAGTGGTCACTTACAACAAACTCTGTTGTTTTGCATAGTGTAGCACACATATTGAAAGCTTAAAAGCAACATCCACATATAAAACATTCAACACTTGCCTTTGGGTCAGCGTTACCTCACTCAGAATGGCATTTGTTTTATCGATCTGTAAATTGTGTAGGATGGCCATCTTGACAATATTAAGCCTATGGGTCCATGTTCATGTGAGATCTTTATAGCTTATGATGTCTTTTTTAATTTCTTCAATATCTAGTGGTTAGAATGGTGTATTGAAGTCACCCCATTATCTTTGTGGGAGGCTTAATGTGTGATTTTTTAGCTTTATTGGTGCTTCCTTTATGAACTTGCATGCCGTTGTGTTTGGTGAATAAATGTTTTGAATTACAAAATCCACTTGGCATATTTTTCCTTTAATGAATATATAGTGTCAGCCAGGCAGTGGTGGTACATGCCTTTAATCCTAGCACTTGGGAGGCAGAGGCAGGCAGATTTCTGAGTTCGAGGCCAGTCTGATCTACAGAGTGAGTTCCAGGACAGCCAGGGCTACACAGAGAAACCCTGTCTTGAAAAACCAAAAATTAAAAAATAAAAACAAAAATGTAGTGTCTTTCCCTGTGGCTTCTGATACGTTTTGGGTTCAAGTCTATTTTTTTTTTGAGATATCAAAATCTAGGCCCACTGTATCTTGGAACTATCATCAGCGATCTTTTGGACAATAATAAGGGTCTTCCTGCCATTTCTCTGTTGAATTCTTATATAGATATAATCTGCAGTGCCAGCAGGAGACAGATCATCACCCTTTCTTGTATCAGCAAAGGGGCCAAAAGAGTGGAGGTTCTGGATAGCAAACATATGACATGTTTCCTTTGCTTTGGTAGAAATGACCAGCTGAAGGCAACCATTTCTTATGCCTTGTCTTCAAGACCTGATATTCTCTCTCTCACTTCATCTAAATCTTTGGTGAGACTTTATGCTGAGCTTTTTGTTTGAATACATGAGTTTTTCATTCCAAGTTTTATTTTAGTTTGGCTCCCTCCCCAGCCCCAAGATTCTATCTCTTTATTAAATTCTATTTTAATATCTTGAATTTATATTATTTAATTCAACTGTGTTTTCATAGTCTTCATTCATGCGTTTATTCATATCCACTTTAAACAAGTTTATAATTGCTATTTTGAAGTTCTCGTATATCAGCTAAGTTTCTTTTCTCAGAGTATATTAGGTTCAGGGTCCTATTTTCTAGAATATAAATATATTGTTCTGATTGTTCATGTTTTTGTGGATTAGGGATGGGATCTAGACATAGGGAGTTAGGTGGTTTCCGCTATTTTCTTGGTATGGATATTTGATCTTGCCTTTGGATGGTAATCGCTTAGATTTTTGTTTGATTTTCTGTTACTTCAACTTATCAAGTTGTGAGGCAGCTGAATAGTGCTTGATCTTCAGGCTTGGGGCAACCCTAGAGTTCTGAGTGTGATTTTCTACAGTTCCATGCGGGTAAGGTGGATGAGGTGCTTATAAGCAGGCATCAATCAGGTGGAGGACTGGCTATGAGGGTCTCTAGCTAAGGCTCTGTATTGGGATCCAAATGATGCTCTGGTCTAGGCATCGGTGGGGTGGCTGATTTAGGCCTCAGGTCTCAGGTCAGCTTAGTCCTCGTGGCTCACCAGCTGTTGGTGGTAAATGTTGAGGAACCTCAACCCTCATTTTGACTAATGAAGCTCTGCTGAGAGAACACTCCTGTCCTAACTAGCTCCTTTTCTTGGGTGGGAAGCAATTTATATAGTGGGATCTGTCACCAAAACCTCATCTGCTCACTGCCTCATAAACTTCTTTTGTTTTTGTTTTAACTTTGGAATTTTCATCTTTAGAAAGAGACCTCACTAGAAATACAGCATTTCTTTCCTTACAGATGAGGACAGTGGTAAACAGCTCTGTTGGAAAGAACATTTTCATTTTCCTACCTGGCTGGTCTTCTCGGTTGACATTATCACTGCTCAAACACCAGTTCCTCTGAAGTTGGAGAGGATAAGTCCATGCATTCTTTTCTTTCTTTACTAAGCTTGCCTGGAGTTATTTCTACTGAATTGAAATACAGGTACAGAGAGACTATAGTGGTCTGTGGTCAGTAATTAAATTAGATCTAAGATAGACAACAGGATCCCTATGAGGAGGCATCAGGTCACATACTGAGTTTTAGACCTGAGTCACCTCGAGGTGTCATGACCACACTCATCTACATTTAGATCGTCTTTCACGTACAAGTGAGAGAGCACTATATGCCTCATTGAAAGTCAGAATCTTCTTACACCATTGTATCAACACTAGGGAGAAGCAAAAATCAAGATACTTGAAAAACAGGAACAAACCATCCTCGAATCCCCAGAGGCCATGTGTAGCCAGAATGCTGTCCTCTGCACTGAATTTCTGGTCATACATCAGTTAGTAGGAAACATGCTTAATGCTCTGAATAGACTGGGTAAGAGGATGTGCTGGCTACAGTATGACGTACAAATTAAGCATCTGGTCTCCAGACAGTGTACATTTTCATTATAGCTATTCCTGTCAGAATAGGGAATTCATCTCATAATAACAATCATGGCAGTGCCAACATGCTAGAACAATGGTTTTTGTTTACATCCAGCGGAGTAAAGTCTTCAATAATGCCTGCCCTTTTCAAGTTCTGGGCCTGTCTTTTTTTGTTTCCTGCAAGGAGGCATATAAGCCCAATAATCTAGAGAAATTCTTGACACCTACTCAATGTCAGCCTCCACCAGATCAGACAGGCCGGTCCTTCCGATTAAATGGCCGGGGAAAGAACTTTCATTAATACTTTCATTTTCTAGGAACAGAAACCTAACAGAACTTGTACAAATAACAGCCTTGGGATGTGTAGATGAATACCTTTGATGACCTATCCTAAAAGGAAAAGAATAGAAGAATAAACACTTAAAAATTTCCAGCCCAAATCCAACACATGCATGTCTATGTACATTCAAGGGTTAGACTATAAATGTGTAAATGTGTGGGTGTGTGTATTGTCCATCTTCATAGTTATGTGTATTACACAAAGTGTAAATATAAGTATTCAATAATTGTGTGCATATATTCGCATGCAGATATTTATTTAGAATCAGTTTTTGAAACATCAGCTCAGGGACTGCAACCCACTAAGGTTCCACCCTCATGGTACTGCAAATCAGTGGAGGTTATGGTAAGCAAGGGGTAAGAATGACATTGTCTGTTTTATTTTTTCTCCCCTTTCTGCCTGGACGTCTTGAGAGAATGACTAAGCAGTGCTGGAGATTACGAATTTGCTTAAGTGTGAATGGTTGATTGCGAGCAAGAGGCCGACCCTCCCTGAAGGTGATTGGCTGGGCCTGCAGGTCTTCACACTTGATGCCTGGATTTGACTCGGAAAGTCTGCCAAGTCTTTTACTGGGAAATTTATCTTAATTAGATCTGAAAGACCCGCCACAGCAGAATAGTCACACCGATTAAAATGAAAAACAGGAGAAATTACTGATCAAATTAATCATAATGTCGGGTTACAGCTGTAGGTCTGATGTAATTTGCCACTCCAGTGAGTTACATCGGCCCGGGCCCTGGAATGGAAGCTGGCTTTACGCTGATCCGTAACACCCGCGCGCTCCAGGCGGCCAGCAGAAGTCTGCTTCATTCATTTTCCTGGCTTACTCTGACCTCCCTGCTGCAACTAGAAACAAATCAGGCACCAAACAATCAGGGTGGGGAAAGCGAGGGCAGATATGCAAGAAACATTCCCTACCCACCGAGGGTGCCAGGGTGCTATGTCAAAATGGTGAGCAGTCCCAGGTCCGCTGAGCTGGTGCTTTTCAGCTCTCCACTTAACCTCCTTTTAGTGTATTTGGGACTGAGCTGACCCGATTAGACACAGAATGGGAATCAAAGGGTCAAAGGCCAAACCTCTGGATCTAAGCAAAGGGTGGGGTCGGTGGGGGAGGGGTACTTTAAGAAAAATCTTTTTCTTGTTTGTTAACTGGGACACATGGATTGAAATCATCTAAGATGTCATAACAGGAATGAGAACCTTAGGCAGTTGAGACTGAGAGGCTGATTTCTTCGATGTGGATGTAGTGCTGAGATTCTGATTTTACAATAAATACTCCTTGATACTGCACCAGAGATGAGGTTAAAAAAAAAAATTAGCCTCTGTTAAGGGAACAGAAAGAAGGCACACAGTCTAGAGGTTCTGTGAGAAACTCCCAGAATTTAAGACTCTGCACGATTTTATTTATATGCTTCTGTTTCATGGGGAACGGTTTCATGAGGGACTAGGAAAAGAATGCAGGTTGTTGGAAAGGATCGGGAAGGGGTATCCTGCCCTTTGCAGCAATAGTCAGATGCCTTTCCTGTATTTGTGGGGTCCAGCCCCTCCTAACCCTGCGTGCCATCTTCCTCAATCCTAATGATCCTGGTGCATTTTATAACCATAAATAAGAATACAGGCTATCAGGGGAAGCAAAGAAAATCTGTACCTTCTGGATATATATATGTATATATAGACCTTCCTGCTTCTTTTTTCTCCTTAAAGAGTTCTTCATTCCCATCATCTCTGTCTTGGATCACTCTTTGTTCCCTAAGAGGTATACTAGAGAAGTTAATTTCTACCAAAGAGACATGTATTTTTTTTTCCCTCATGATTTTGAAGGCTGGTAAAACAGGATCAAGGTGCCTTATCCTGCTGTGTCATGAGGGAGCTGAAGGCTCACACGAGCAGGAGAGAAAGCCTGAAAGATGGTCAAACTCACTTTATAACGACAGAGTTCTCCTCCCTTACAGCGCCCACTTCTCAACTGTTACTTTGGGTGTTAAGTTTTTAAAACATGAACTTCAAGAGCCCATTCAAACTACAGCAGCCTTCATTATCAAAACCCTCCCTTTGGCTCTCTTAGCCAGGAAGCTGGAGCTGCCCTGCTGTGTGTCTCCCCAATCCCCCCAGCCATCCACCCCACTGTCTTTGGTAGTGCCTTGCTCATCACCTGGAATTCTTACTCTTTCAGTGGTCTACCCAGCTTCCAGAAGATACCCTATACTCTAAACTCATATAAAAGGTAATTTCTACATTTTTCCATAATTTTTATAGACATACTTGTTATCTTACTTGAATTATAATCTTAAAAATAGACACAGCATTTCATACCTCTGCTATCCCAGGATTATCAATAACTGTTATTCATGATGAAATCTCACTTAACAGTTATTCATTTCTCACATATGAAAGTGTCTATTGTCAGACATCTTGAAATTATTTACAAAATTACTTTATGAGATGATGTTTATTTATTATGATTCTTACTTAGAACAATGTTTAGTACAGAGAAAACACTTTAATGCCTTGGGTCTCATTAGGATTAATTATTATATTGGTCATCTCATTATCTCTATACTATCTCTGCAATGGGATTTAAGAGATACAGGCCTGATTTAGATAGTTTAAGACCACCCTCCTTCATTTGGAAGGAAACATAAAGCAAAGCAAGGACCATCATTTTCTAATTTTTCTGTTACCTTTCCCCCACCATCTAACCAACACATGGGTGGTACTAATATTAAGACTATTATAGGCATAAAGGGGTCCTTCTTAATGTTTTATAGGTCTAAATAATCTGTGAGCACACACACACACACAAGCAAACAAAGACAGTGAAGGAAGATGAGAAAGAATCCCTCACTCTAAGTGTCACCACTAGACTCTTGGGACGCTCATATTTGAAGGCTCTCGATACCCCAATCCTCCTGTCAGAGCCTATGAACAGAGGATCTTCTCATACAAAAAGAATGATCCTACTTGAAGAATAAAGACACAGCAGAAACACTGGCATTTAACATGTGCCAGATGCTTTATGTATGCATTCCTTGCAATTATCAGTAGAGTAAGGAAACTAAGACCCTAAGAAGCTGGTAACTCAAAAACATCCAAAATCTTTGAGAGGTGAAGCTAGGCTTTCCCTGACTCTCGGAGTCCACCCCAAAGGCTTTCCCATGTTCTTTTCACCAGGACAGCCTCCATACTGTCTGTCATCCCTGTACTCGATAACTCTCCAGTTGATCCTCAGAAGAATCCTACATAGAGATTGCTCATCACACCACACCTACCATGTCACCAAGTTGCCTCCAACTGACTTCAGGCCACTCAACCCAGAAAAGCTAGGTCTAGATCACTTCTTAACTAAGCAATGACATGGATCTGGTGATTCCAAAACCAAAGTGTTGATGGGTTTTATAATGGAAACAAACGAAAAAACAAAATGTTTACAAACAGAGGTAGGGCCCTATACTGCTGACTGGCAGGAGACCCACATGGATGCTTCAAAGGACTCACCACACGTAGAAATCACAAGTGGGGATTTCATCAATAAATGAATTTTGGGAGAGCCCATGAGTACACAGTCAGGGAATTAGACCTGTACACGAAATCAACACAACTGCTTTTCTTGTGGGCCTCACTGTGGTTACAATTCAAGTATACTGTCAGCAGGAATGAGTACAGCACTTGAGAGAGGCTTGGGAACAGGACAGTAGCAGAAAAGCCAGTGATACCAAAGAACTACTGAAGTGATTTCATGTGGTAACATATGCAGGCTTCATGGCTTTGTTTGGGTAACATTTGAAGATACATACTGAAACACAATGAAATATTTTATCTGAAACTTGTTCTGAAATGATATAGGAGAGAATAAAGAATAATACAGATGAGATTAATTGATGAAAGTGGATGAAAGAATATTGTCCATGAGTTTGATTATTACTAAAGATGTATAATGAGCCCAGAGGAGTTACTTTTTCCCTTCTTGCCTTTGTATTTAAACATTTATATAGGGAAAAATACAAAATAAAAATTTTGTGTTTTAGCATCTGGGAATTCTTTAATAATACATATTTCTATCCTCCAATCCATAAATATAAAATTAAATGCTAGTATAAAGTCAGATGTTCTGATGCTCAGCAGGACTTAAGAACAGCTCTTACATGGGCTAGAGAGATAGTTCAGTGGTTAAGAGCCCTACCTGCTCTTCCAGAGGAACAGGGTTCAATTCTGAGTGCTTGCTTAGTGGGTATGCCTGTAACTCTAGTCCCTAGAGATCCAATACCCTTTTCTGACCTTTGAGGGAATTGTATAAATGTGGTGCATATACATACAGGGATAATATCCTTAGACAAAAAATAATAAAATAATTTTGAGAATTAAATGTATAACTCTTTTATGTAATTGTAAGTTGATTTAGATTAAGGCTGGGGCAATATACAAATGATTAATGGGTTTAGAAGGAGTATATTAGGAAGTAACAGGTTTTAACCAAAAATTTAACAACCAAAGATAGCCTTTAATAACTGAGAAGCTGTGAAGAATAAGAAAGGTAGTAGAAAACTAGAAATAATAAGGATCCTTCCAGTTCTTAAAAAAAATAAAGGTCTTCTTACTAAGTTTGGTAAATTGAATATATTCATTGATTCTTCCCTTCTCCTAAATCTCACTAAAATGATCTTAAAGGAAAATATTTAAGTGTTTTTGAATCCTAAACAATAAATGTGAGTTGAAAAAAGACAATAGTGAATGAGCTGTGAGGGTGAAATACTAAGGGCTTGAGGAAAGGACAGGGATGTGGTGTCAACTCTGGAGAACCCAAGGTTGTGGGTTTGGACGTAGCACATTGTAGAAAGATGGGGACAAGATGCTGTGGTACTGGAAACAGGAAGATATTTAAAAGACTGCAGCATGAATAGTTAGAATTTTAGCTCCCTCCCAAACCCAAATAGATCAACAGCAATCTCTCCAACAGCTTTATGCATGAGAAAAAGAATGGCAGACCATCTAGACTTGAAGGCCCAGTTATGTCATCTTTGGGGAGACTCTTCACTGTCTCCCAAAGGATCCAGAGAAAGTCTGCATCCTAAAGGAGGACACTGGTCTTACTGAGCTACCGGGACTCGATGTAGGTGTTCACATGCAGGCAGTGACCACCTCCTCCTGCTCCCTGTCAGCCTTCAGGAAATGGTCAGATTGTTCTGACAGAGAAACGCCCTCTGACTGAAGAGAACAAGCCGGTTTGTGCATATCTGGGATCCCCCAAGCAAGAAGACCGTGCTTTTGCTCCATGGTCACACATGTGAAGACAATAAAGAATGACTCGGGATTTGAGAAACAGCTTTGTCTAAAATCAGAAATTAAAGCTAGAAAAGAAAGTTAGAGGAAGTAGAAACAAGGAAGGAAAAGGCCATAAAAGCGTAAAGTGAGTGTTGTTCTTCTGCAGATGGGAGGAGGCTAGACATCCACAACATTCACCACAGGGGTTCTGTGGAGGGAACATCTGCAGAAGAAGGACAGAACACGCTGATAAGTTCAGACAAACAGATTGAAGGATGCGGGGCCCGCTGTAAGTTTCACTGCATGTACTTGAAGAGATTATAAAAAGCAAAATAGCCTATCTCAGTCACATCATTATAAACATTTTCAAGGAAAAAGAAAAATGGAACCCTAAAAACCAGAAATCTCGATAGCATTTGTTTTCAAAAGTAACACTTAAAGCTTGAAGGTCACACTAACTCTGGGGTGTGACTTTCATCTAGGGTTTTGTATACTGCCCAGCTATTCAAAAAAAATGGAAAACATGCTAAAGATGTAGATACAAGGTCTCTGATAACTTATCTCCCCTATGTCTGTCTTGCATCCTTCATCAGATCTAGTAGAGGAAGCATCCCAAACAAGCAGTGGAGTGAGCCAAGAGAGTAGAAGATTGGAGGTAACACAGGAGTTGGCCAAAAGTGTTTTCTGGACTGGTTACACAGCAGGTCAGAAAATAGCCAGCCCGTCTCAGAGCAGTGTGGGGAGGAGAAAAGACTGCAGAGGACTGAAGCTTCCAGAACATCTGTGTGACTAACTTTATAGAATACTGTACTCACAGACATCTTACTATCCCTCCCTCTGATGAGTTTGGGGAAACTATGGAGAGAAACAAACAAACAAGCAAAAAGACTGAATAATCAAATACACCAAATTAAAATTAATTTTGTAAGAATGAAAACCTATATTAAAAGGTTCAGCAGTAAACAGTATTTTTCTTGATCACAAAAAGAACTGCTGATTAAATCAGCAATTGTTGGGAGGAAGTAGAATGAGATTGTTCAGCTGTCTGTCAAAAGAGCGGTCAGTAGTGTCCAAATTGGGGGAGTTTTATGAGTATTATTTAGAATACTGGTGGTAATACAAAAAGAAATATCTAAAAAATTTGAAGAGAAATTTAGGGGCAAAGAGTTAGAAGATGATCTTTGCCTATATGCAAGAGAGGATTACATGTGTTAACTCTTTGGATTTATATGCTCCAGGCCTTGGCTATAATCCAGTTCCTGCTGCCTAAATACTTTCAGATATCTAGCTATGCTTAAATTTTGTCTGATCAGGAAGCACCATCTCACTGCAATGTATTTCAAAGATATGCATGGCTCCTTTCTCTGTGGATGACTTGGTGCTGCCTAACATGTCACATGTACCACACACTTCATAGATTATCAGCTTCATCATTTTTTTCTTACAACTAGAATGTACATTTCATAATCACAGTGAAATTGTCTTCTTGACTGATACATGACAACCATTATAAAAGTGTGGACAACAGGGACCTGAGCCTGCAGTGACCACCCTAGGACAGAGAGCCTCCTAGGTCTACGTGAGGGTGGGCGTGCTGTCAGAGGGCCCTCTACCCACAGAGAAAATTAATGGGCACTTCAGTGATTCTTGTGGAGTGGAATGGTGTTGATTGGGACAGATGAGCTTTCTGGTCCAGTTGGTTCTGAAAATCAGTTCGTAACCCCATCAAACAAAAGGAAATAGAATTAAATTTCTGTAAAAAAAAAAAATCAGATAAGACAGGAAGATGCTTTTGTCACTGGAAGAACTGAATTTTAGAGCAAAGAATGGAAGAAAGTAAAAATGTCTTTTTGGCAGAAGCTTAAGCCTATGGTGCACATGTGTTGCAAGGCACCTGTCAGTCTAACTCAGCTCTGTGTCCTTTGTGCTAACACAAAACCTAGAACACACATTTAATGTGTGTGTGTGTGTGTGTGTGTGTTGTGATATTTATATACATATGTGTGTAATATATACATGTGTGTATATAATATATACATGTGTATGTGTATGTATATATTTGTATGTACATATGTATATATGTGTGTGTGTGTATATATATTCACCTTATGAGATGATGCTCTTAGGGAAGTGCTGTTTTTCTGGGTTTGGTGTGAGGAGAGGACACAATAACAGTATCTGTGGGCTGGACAGATGGAGAAGACTTTCAGCAGCCATGCTGTTAGTTTTGAAAAGGGAAGGGCTACGCCTGAACTTTTAGATACTCTGTAAGTTTATTACAGAAACATTTTTATTACAAAAGTTTGCTGTTTGCACTTCTCTACTAGTATAAACATTTCATTAAAAATATTGTATAAAACATGTTCTTAACCCTTACTTCTAGAAACAGAGAAATTGGTACATATCGGTTTTAACTGATTCAATGATCACATTCACAGACTAGAGATACAAGCAGAAACAGAGAAAATAAACTCTGGTGCTATCTACGCGACACTAAGGGCTTCCTGTGAGTGGGGGAGGGGAGCCGTCAAATGTGCTAATGAGCAGCTTCCCAAAGTTAATTTTTCTCAAAATACAATAACTAAACTTGCTTCAACACTTGAAAAGGCCCATCCATACTAAAAAGAGTCAGTTGCTTAATCCTAAAATTAAAGGTTATTGCATGCAAGAGAAAATAATTACGTGCTCAAAGTATGGAAAAAAGAAAACTTTTTTTTAATATGTAGGTATTTGTATAATTAAAGACTAATCAAGCATGAAGGGCTGCTGACTAAACCAGAAAATGAGATTGTTGGCAAGCAATATTGTAATGTAAATGCCATTTTTGTTTAACTACTAAGAAGCTGGAAAAATGATATCCTGAACAGATTAAAAGCAAACAGCATTGATAATAAATATTTATCAGATTTCAAATGCAACACAGAAATTTTTATATTTTACATGCGAGATTTGTTTGCAGTGAGGTGTTCAGGCGCTTTTCAAGATGATAGCTAACAACCTTACCACTTTCAGTTGTTCTGGTCCTACTGCTGATATGCTTGTGAAATACTAACCAGGGGAAAGTGTCTGAGGTTTCCTGTTCACAATGCTATTAGTTAGGATTTTAAACATTGGTATTCGCTATTTAATATTAGGTAAACTTTAAAATTTATAGCAATATGCTAGAAGCCATAAATGGTTGTTAAAACAAACAAACAAACAGAAAACAAACAAAACTGAACTGATTACATCAAACCGAACAGCTTCTGTGTAGCAGAAAGAAAACACAATGAGAAGGAACAACATATAGATTAGAAGAGACAATTTGCAAGCTATAACCAATAAAGGATGAATAACCAACATGTATAAGAAGCACAAGAAACCAATAGCCAAAATAAAACAAAAATAATTAATGGGCAAGAGGACTCCATAATGATATATAGGTGATTAGCAGGCTTTTTAAAAGTGCTTATTAGAGAAATGATCGTGAATGAGATATCAACTCACACCTGTCAGAATGGTATTATCAACAAGACCAAAGACATGTGTGAAAAGGATATGGAGAAAAGGGAATCCCCATATAGTACTGACAGGAATGTAAATTGGTATTGTCCAGCAATCTTACTTCCAAGTATCTACCAAAAGACCTGAAAATCAGATTGTTAGAGAAACTCCTATACTCGGTGCTACAGTACATATTCATAATGGTCAAATAACAGAACCAACCTAAGATACCATCAACTGTTCAGTGAGTAAAATAAGAATGTTGAAAAAATACAACAAAACACTAACTAACCCAAAGAAAATAAGAGTCCTGTGATCAATCCAATGAAACTGGAGAACATCTTGCTAAGTGAAATAAACCAGATGCAAAGGGGCAAATTCTGCTTATTCTTACTTTACATGGAATAGAAAGCAGGCAAATGCTTTGAAACAGAAAATAGAAGGATTGTTACACGGGGTGGTAGGAACCATGGGGGAGATGATAGCCAAAAGGTCAAAGATCTCAGTTATAGAATGGCAAATATAGCTAATAATAGTATTGGTAGAAAATTTCTACCAATAAATTTCAAGTGTTCTTATCACAAAAAAGTAAGCATTTGATATTATGGTTATGTTACCTAATTTAATTCAACTATTTCATATTGTATCCCATGAATATATAGAGTTAGAAATGATCAGCTTACAGGTACAATATAAGAAACAATAAAAGAAAGCTACAATAAAAGAAAGGAGAAACATTTAAGATGAAAACTTTCAGTAAGCTGCAGGCACATGGCAATATAGAGAGTAGAACTTTTGAGGTCCCATAAGCATTCTTAGACTTCCTAATACTGTCCGCGCTGCATCGTCCACCCATCTGTCCTGAAGACTAAACAGTTACATAAGCCATGTGTGAGGACCAAGGCGATACGGCCAGCAAAGCTTAGGTTACTTCCATTCCTTCCTCTTCTCTACCAACTGAGTCCAATCTGACCATGCACAGCCTTTCTTAATGGACACCTTTATCCCATACTAGGGACCTTCAGCATCATCCTGACCATATCAGGCCCTCTGATATTCTGAGAGGCAAGTAGAACCCATGTTACTGTTTTGCCTGGAAAATTTAGAATCTCAGCAAGCTAAAGTGGAGAAGGGCATCTCAGAAACCAGGAAAAGCTCTTGATGAATGAAGCTCTTACCCACAACTAAGAAACTCTATCCCTCCATTCGCATATGCGTGTGGTAGTTTCCCTGTATTCAGCAGGGTTAATTTATCTCATAAATCAAGATGTGCTGCATAATTGTGGGTAAGAGCTCTAAAACATAGACTTCATCTCATATGGGTGACAGTAGGAATGAAATAAGCAAAAGTATCTAAAATTCAATTGCTAACAAATAGCCTTTTCTTCTTCTTCTTCTTCTTCTTCTTCTTCTTCTTCTTCTTCTTCTTCTTCTTCTTCTTCTTCTTCTTCTTCTGCTGCTGCTGCTGCTGCTGCTGCGGCTGCTGCTGCTGTTGCTGCTGCTGTTGCTTCTGCTTCATCTTCTTCTACTGCTTCTACTAGTTTCTTCATTTCAAAATCACAACTGTAGATACTTTCAGAAAAGGCAAAGCTATCACTTTTTCCCCTTCAGAAAAAATTATTCATTTTTCAGTTTCCAAATTAGAATCCATCAGTCTGACTACCTTTGCTTCTTTGAGGTATGATGCACAGGCTATGTACTGTACACATTCCTGGAGGCTGGGAAGCTTGCAGACCTACTACAATGCACTTGGGAATTTTCATAGGCTTATCATTGAGAGCCAGTGTGATAGCCTTCAGACTTGCTGCTGGGAATCTCTATTTAGCTTATTCTCTCCCTAATGTGGCAGTATGGCAGTGCCATGCACTTATTTTCTGAAGATTGCTGAACACATCATCAAATGACAGTTCAAACAACATTTTAAAGTTTATTCTTTTGCTCTGTAGGCAACTTATTTTGTAAGCCAGAAAATAACACTAAACACTGTGTCTCTCTCTGCTTCTGCCCACACTTGCTGTTTGAAGAGATCACGGTGAAACTGTAAGTTCTCTAGTCTGGATAAAGGGTACTCACCTCTGCCTGAGCTCTGATTCCACACAAAAGCTGAGGTTAGTGTTGAAAGGAGTGGATCAGACAAGTGAAAGTGGCCCACAGAAAGTGCCAGTCACAGAGGGAGCTCTCCCATACACATGGACATGTTGACTCTCAGGAGTTCTCTCCCTGGAGGTCCTTTCTGAACCTATAAAGTATTGCTCCGCTTTCTCTGCTCATGTTGTCACCATGCTGTCCCCTGTATGGAGACAGGGTAGAGGTTTCAGTGAATCTGAACAAAATTAGCCGAATTAAAAAAAAACAAAAGAACAAAAACAAAACAAAACTCCTTTTGCTAAAATTCGCCTGACATTTCTAGTTCTGACCAAAATTCAGACAGCAAGCCACTTGGCATCTTTTTATTTACAAATTCTAGTAGCATCCAGAGGGTGAAGAGAGGACAAAGAGATCATCTATTGCCGTCTGCATATGGGGATTTTCTTAGAAAGGAAAGGCCAGAGAACTGATGACATTACCACTTAGTGTTGATGACCTGATGACCTCCAAAGGCAGCTATGGTGGAGCCGTGAGAACACAGAACAGAAAAGGTAAGGACTTTTTAGAGGGATATACAAAGTCTGGGAATAATTTCCACTCTCAAAGACAGAGTTGAAAACTAGGAAAGGAGCCATATTTTAATAAACAAACATAAAAATAAAAGGTTCAGGAGGCCTTTGAACCCTTTTCATTCATGGCCAATACAACAGTGTTTACTAAGAATACAATGTCATTGATAAAAACGATTACAGGAGTTCCCAAATGGCCAAAACTCAGAGAACAACAGACCATGCGTTGCCCAACCCCAGTCAATGTAACCAACACACCTAAGACTCAGGGAACATCATGGAGGAGAGGATGATTATTAGAGCCAGAGGACCCAAGATGTTTGATGCAAGGTAGTGTCTTCTATATAGGACACGGAACCTGCACTCACGAAATCTCAACAATATGGTTGCTTAAGATCTGAATAATGACATGATTTAACATGTCATGTTTAGATGAAGAGATATAGGCAATTAGTGGCTTCTAAGACAAGGAGAATCAGGCTTCTTTAGAGAGTACCCCCTCCTTCCCCAAATAGATTATTCAATCCTGAGTAGTCAGTCCTAAGCACAGATACATATTCACAATACTCATGAGCTCAGCAAGTTTATATATGTGGTATATGTGTGTGTTATAACATGTTATATGTTGTTTTGTATGTGTGTTATAACATGTTATATGTTTTATATATGTGTGTTATAGCATGTTATATGGTTTATATATGTGTGTGTTATAACATGTTATATGTTTTATATGTGTGAGAATTATAGGGAGAGAGCTCAATTATTTGAGACAGAGGAAAAAGGAAAGAATTTGAGTAGAAGATAGAGGCATGGAAAATGATGTAAATACAATACTCATGTATGAAATTCTCCAATAAAAAATAATTAAAATATGTTGATGATTTGATTATCAGTTAATGTAATCACAGTAATAATAGTTTAGAAGTATTTGCTTTTCTATTATAAATTTCAAGTATATTTATAGTTAAATGTTCAAATAGACAGTGAACCTAGAAAGTCAGTTGTCTATCAACTACCACACATGAAAATAAACAGAATTTTAAAATCAGAAGAGGCACTGTAGATTTGAGAAAACATACATGGAAGCATGTCAGAATAACCAAGAAAAGTCTTGGCTGGCTGTCATTCTACACAAGTTCTTCCCCATACCCAAGTTTTTTCAGAATACATAAGGGTTAAACCTTTTAATGCCAGCACTAAAACTTGTAAAACCTTGTAAAATATTTCTCTTTTAAAGCATCTTACTCCCATCCCTTGCTTTTGTAAACAAAATATTGTAGTAATAAAAATCTTCTATTTGTATCATACCTTGTGGTTTACAAAGTACTTTCACAAACATTATCTCATATTATCCTTCAAAATCCTGGTAAAGTAGGTCCTTAACAGATTTGACAGGCTGATGAGACTGGCCATTATGCAAGTATGAAAGACCCAACACAGATGAAAGGAAGGTCACTGCTATTGATAGAGCTTATAAAGATG
The DNA here is from genome assembly GCA_036184795.1 of Tokudaia tokunoshimensis. Taxonomy (NCBI): domain Eukaryota; kingdom Metazoa; phylum Chordata; class Mammalia; order Rodentia; family Muridae; genus Tokudaia; species Tokudaia tokunoshimensis. Next base: position 45,701,677 of record BTHU01000022.1, read on the forward strand.
TCTCCTGGGAGGAATGGTCAGGTGTACCACATGAGAACATAACCACCCATTGAACAGTGTAGACAGGCAGCAGGTTGCCTTAGACCAGTAGTATCCCAAACCAGTAGTTAACTGATCCCTCCTCCACCTAACCTAAATTACTTTTTGTGATAATGATTTTTACACATCAGTTTGACTGAGCCATGATACCAAAGATTTGGTCAAGCATTGCTGTAAGCATTTCTGTGCAGAGTTGGACATTTAAATTGGAGGACAATGAGTTAAGTCTCACCCTGTTAGTCTTAAATTCAACCAAAGTTTGTCCTCTCCTAATCAAAAACAAGTTCTGTCGCAGAAAGCCTTTGAATTTGAATTTCAGTATTACCTCTTCTCTGGGATTCCAGACTGCCAGGCTCCCCTGAAGATCTGGATCTTGTCAACCTCTGTAGTTATGTGAGTAGATCCCTTGAATTAAGTGTTTTCTAAGTATGGGTATGGATAAGGAGGGAGACAGGGGGTTGGATAACATACACACAGACACAGATTCTATCTATGCATCTCTATCTTTGTCAGAGAGAGAGAGAGAGAGAGAGAGAGAGAGAGAGATTGATTTGGTTCTTGAGATTGATATTGGAGGCTGTCAAGTCTGAAATCCGAGGAAGGCATATATCAGTTCAAGTCACAGATTGAAAGGACTCTCTACTACTGTGGGGGGCCTGTTGTGCTATTCATGACTTCCACAGAGTAGGTGAATCCTACACATACAGCAAAGGCCAATCTGCTAATTCAGTCTATGGACTCAAATTACCCCATCATAAAAATACCGAGAAAATAAACAGAAAATATCTGAGTACTTCACAGTTCATTCAAGTGACAAAAGAAATTAACCAATACAGAGGGATGGCATTCATTGGAACTGCACTAAATGCAGTTCACGCCTGGTGCTCGTCATCATCAAATCAATGCCAGTGTTTGTCTGTGAATACTGTGCTTAGCTTACTGAGCTGTCCAAACATATTCTATAGGCCTGAATGGACTGTGAGCAGCAGTTAGCTGGCTCTTACCACAGAATAATAGTAATAATGGTAATAAGAAAACATAATTAACCCTAAAATAAAGGTAATGACATCCAGTCTGGAATGTGCTTTAAAAAAAAGACCGAGGTTCCATTACTTGGGTTTGAATTCTGCCTTCCTCCTTTAGTGACTGAAAAAAAAAATCACTAAAAATGAGAGTTGTTCATCCCTTCTGTGCCTCAATTTCTTTCTTTTGGAAACAGGTATAGATACCTTACAGATTTCCTCAGAGGATTAATTGGAAGTGTTTTCAAAGTTCTTAAAAGAATACTGGCCCTTAGTGAGCGTGAGCACTATGGGATTGATATATAATGGGTGTGGTAGTGACCCTAGGAAAGATGGGAGGAGCATGAAGGACATAGAAATAAGTGTTCTTGATGCCCAGCCCCGGCATGGTTTCTATATGCTTCAAGCACAGCTAGTGGTTGATTTATCAGCCTCTGAAGAGAACTAGCTCTATTAGGAACTCAAATGGGAGACCTGCTCTTGCATTCTAAGAACCAATCATTATAGACTTACATTGTGTCCAACAATCAAAGTTACTAATATTGATTATATTATATCAATATATCTGAAGGTGGGGTAACCTAGCTTGGAGGTGGAGCATAGAGGAATTTGACACCCACCCACCTTTAGAAATAGCATACATTCTAATACATGGGGAAAGAACAGTCTACTTAGTCATAGCTAATTGGGAATTTGCTGGAGAATTAAGGGTTTTACGAAGAGGCTGGGAACTGGTGTCTTTATTGAGTAAAGAATGAGTTCCCAGATTTACATGTGCTGGTTTTGTTTCCATCTCTGTTTAACACATTGAATTTCTTCTTGCTATCCAAACTTTGAAGCCATTCAGAAGCAAATGTGTCTACATCCTTTGTGAATTTGGTAACATTTTTTATAGATCTTAATTCTTAATTGCAGTCACTGCAAAGAGATTTTTTTTTGAAAGAGAAATGATAGATTCTAAAAAATAAAAAGATCTGGCCTTATTGCTTTGATGAAGATTTGCCATCCGTGACCCTTTAAATATTGAACCTGGACTGTAAAAATATCACTTCTTATTGATCACATGGTTATTAAAGTCAGTCAAATGCTGAATTTATATGTCAAATACTTGTAATATTTCTGTAAATATTAGGGCAGAGAGAGAAGATGATAATGCCACTGTGAATCACATTAGATCTGTCCAACTTTACGTAACTGAAAAATAATAAAACTGTCAGCAAGAATTTCATTGTATATGCCCAGCACTTGTCACAAACCATTATGTATCATTTATCCATGTATATGTGTCTGTGAATGAGCCCAGAAAGCAGGCACATATCTTGGAGGACAAGGACAAAGAATCTGTGCATCTGTGTACCTCTGGGGCCCCCCATGGCACAGCACCTCACAACCGGGACCACACTGCAACCCCATGTGAGCACATTGGTTTTTTATCTATTTTTTAAACTCTCAACCTGCTACAAGATACTGACCAACTTTCTGGATCTAGAAAAAAGCCTGGGAACTAGCAAACACTAATCAAGCATTGAAAGAAAGTCTCAAAATTCCCTTCTGCTAATCTTCAAACCTTGTCTGGGGTCACTCAGCAGAGAGCCTTAGATGCCCTGTTTTCCCCCAGACACCTTTCCATATAGGCAAATGCTTTCCAGCCAGTAACTGAAAAGGGCCATCCATCAACCATCCCATCGGGGAGCCTTCCTGCATGGGGGGTGGGGCAGGGAAGGCCCATGACGGAGAAGGGGGAAGGCATTTCTAATGGCATTTTGATGTACACGCACAAAATTGATGTCGGAAGGATCATTGTAAAGCCCCAGACAGTGGAGTAGTGAGGACATTTTCAGGTGGCTGGCAGATTCTGGCTGGGTGAGCCCAGTATATTTTCTCATGTCACAGTTGATTAGGTTCACAGGGAAGTGGAAAGAGTAAAAAATTCTCTTATTACTGCAGCCGTGCCGTCTCAGCCTCTTTTCCCTTTGAATGCAACATTAGTTTTTTGTCCAGAAGTCTAACTGCTTTCTACAGTTTGGGGAATTGTAAAGCAGAAACAATTTCCCAGCCAGGCTGACCTTCACAGTAATGAGAAATGACTGGAATTTCTCTCTATTTCTCTAACATTTGGGGAGGTTGGGGAGGGGTGGGGGATGGGGGAATATGCTTGTTTTACCTGATATTATGTTGTGGGTGTCCATTTGGCACTCGGAGCCTAATTTTTTTCTGCTCAGGAGATTACATGGACTGTTGCACCATATGACCTGCAAGCCAGCCCGCACGTGTATTGAGGATGACAGTAATACACTTTAGACCTTCTGTTACCACAACAGAGGTGGCATTTTGTTTCAGCCATTAAATAAATAAATACTTTTCTCTAGGGTTGCTATTTTCATTTACTCTCCAGCCCAGGCTCAGGTGATGAGCACTGGAGCCAGGATGCCGCTCTTTCATTTACTCCAGAGCTCCTCCTCCAGCAGCAGGGTTTGTTGTGTGGTTTTGTTTTTGTTTTGTTTTCTCCCAGACTTCATGATCACCTTTCCCTTTCAATCAAGGATGAGTTTGCTAAATTCAAATCCAACTCTTTTACACACTAGAGGTGTGCGGCTTTGAGCAAGCTACTTGAGTTCTCCGGACCTGTTTTCTCACCTAGAAAATGGAACTTATGACACTCGCCTAATTCACAAGACTGTTTTAATTTGAATGGAGTGGGGGGGGGGAAACATATAGCATGTTTCCTTCCATCTGTCCTATATAAAGGGTCTTAATAAACTGTAAGATACTGTTAACTAAACTCTACCCATTTTAAATACATTGTAATTTAGTGATTAATCAGTCAACTGGTCTCAAGCAATAATCCACAATTAATTCATGCACTGCTATATGATGTAGAAAGGTGCTGTCCCAAGTGAAGACAGATATGGCTTGTATCTAAATCTCTCCTTTCTCCCTCTCCCCTTCTTTCCTTCCCTGTCTCCCTCTCCCCTCTCTCTTCCTCTTCTTCTTCTTCTTCTTCATTCTCCTACCTCTCCTCTCCCTCTCTCCCTGAGACTGTTACAACTAAGTGTGAAAACAAATGAACACATGTTGAAGTGGTTGGTCCAGAGGGGCCTTGAGAGGGGCTGCAGAGGACAAAGGGAGTGACTCCTCAAGACTCCAAAGAAACTTTAGTGTTCCTTGCTTTTGGAGGCTGTGCCCAGCCTGGGCCAGGCACCTGGATGACATTCTTGGGCCTCTCTTGTTCATCAGAAGAAACCCAGACCCAGAGTGGTTGACAAGTATCCCTGCTGCCATGCCCACCCTGGTGTAAGTGAGTTTAGGTCTCTTCCAGCTCTCACCTGCTGAACTGCTTGAATATTGTTGGCTGTTTAGAAATATGATTGTTAAAATGTGAGACACAAATACCAGAAAATACTGGAATAGATGTCAGAGCTCAGGGATACTAAGATACCATTAGATATGATGGACAAATCTTTTATTATTATTTAGTAATATTCTATTTGGTACTATTTTATTGTTAATGTAGTATAGTGTTTCCTTAGTAAACTTATATATAGATGCTAAATATTTACAAAACATGCTCAGTCTATGTTTATATAAATGATTAATTATATAAATATTCATCATATACATGTGTATTTAATTATATATATTAAATATATAGAACAGAGTAAATGAATAAGTTAAATAAGTTAAATTATGTAGTTTATACCATTGGCCTTTACTCTCCATGGTTTGCACATCTGCAGATTAACCATCCTCAGACTGTGTAGCATGCTACTATCCAGTAGGACAAACTCCACTGCTCTTGTACACCAAGCCAATTTCAGAGTGTACATCAGGTCTACCTCATAGTGTGTACCATGCTGTTGTATACCTGAACCATCTCAGAGCGTATATCATTCCATAATACCAACCCTACAATGCCTGAGTCTGTTCTAACAATATATAGACATTCTGACTTTTCATTGGTCCATAATCAACACACTATAGTAACTGCTTGCCTAACATTTACAATATATCACGTATCATAAGTTTTCTAGAAAATGTTTAAGATATCTGGGAGGCTGTGTATTGGTTAGATACATATACTACATCATTTTGTATAAGGGATTTGAGCACCAGTAAATTTTATTATCCACAGGAACTGGTAGCCACCCTCCTACAGATATCAAGTTATCACCTTGTTGTGTGGGCAAGATGGCTTAGCAGGTAAAACCATTTGCTAAGCAAGCCTGACAACATAAGTTCCAGCCCTGGGTTACACAGTAGGAAAAAAAAACCAATTCCACACAGTTGACCTTTAACTTCTATAAGTACACAATGGAGTGTTCACATCCACATTTGCATACACCATATACACATATAGCATATACAGTTTAAAAAGTAAATGACTGTATACTAACATCTAAATAATATAAAAAAACTATTGAAATATTAAAATGTGTACTTACATTTCAATTATGTAAGACTGTGCTACTTTATTAGAAAGTAACAATGTTTTGCCTCCTGTTGAGAACAACTGCTGGACTGGTCTCCCCTATCTGATTCACAAGAACAGGAAGGTGTTGGTGACTTTATAGGAAGAACATCCAGGCCTTCATTTAGTCATCACCTGTCAGGGACCAGCTTTCTAATGTCCATACTGTGTCAGTTCTGAAGGAAAAGAATTTGAATATATCTGTTTGCATGTGTCCAAATATATCAAAGCCTCAATGCATGTGATAAAATGGTGGCAACTCCCTGAACAATTAAAAGTGGATTTGGGACAGGAACTTGGTATAATTGTGAAAAGTTGTAAGATAAAATTAATTAAGCAAAGATATAGGATCTTTTTTTTTTCAGTCCTTCCCCTAACTCTTCCATTAGGATTCCTGTGCTCAGTCTGATGGTTGCCTGTGTGCAGTAGGAGACAGTTATAGCAGGCTCCTGTCAGCAAGCACTACTTGGCATCAGAAATAGTGTCTGGGTTTGGTGGCTGCATATGGGATGGATCCCCAGGCGGGGCAGTCTCTGGATGGCCTTTCCTTCAGTCTCTGCTCCACTCTTTGTCCCTTAAACAGGAGCAATTCTGGGTTAAAATTTTTGAGATGGGTGGGTGGCCCCATCCCTCAAGTGGGGGGGCCATGCCTAACCTCTGGATATGGTCTCTATAGGTTCTCTTTCCTGTTTGTTTTATTTCAGCTAAGTCACAGGATCTTTTGACTTATAAAATGAGTTTTAAAAGAATAACCTGTCCAAAGGCCTTAAAAGGCAGACACCTCTAAGAAACTGCTTGGAAAAAAGCATTGTCCTGGGTTTTACCTGGAGCTTGTCTCCAAGTTCCCACCAAGAGCACAACACTTGAAGAATGAGCTTTCATCCATTATCTCTGCCACAAGTTAACCCAGTAGCACAGGTTACCCAGTTTGTCTTCTGATGTGGGTTTTTCTGGAATCTTATACATGTCTTAGGAGCACAATCTTTGAAGGAAGTCTACCCTTTGTAATAAGAATATATTTCATGGAACATTTCTGTCCTAACACTATCTTTGAGTGAAAACAAGTTTAGGGTCCAGAATCACACTCTGTCTCTCCAGTTCCTTCCTATCTTTCTGTCACCCATATTGTTTTACACTTATGTTGTAATAATACTTCATCAGGCTCCAGCACGATAACCTTCTTCCCAGTATCCCAGCTCCATTCTTCCCCTCATCCCTTCCCAGGCTATGCTGTTAACCATGTCACTTTCCTGGAACATTGTTGACACCTGTCAATGACAAGGTATGATGTGCTATTATGTGACGTGAACAAGCATGAACCCACAATGCCAGAACTCAGAATTCCAGCAAGACTTAACTCCACCTGGTCCTAAAAATATGTCACCATTTCTTAGACACCTTTGCTACTTCCAAACATGAGCCTCTCGCTTAGATCTTCAGACTATTGTGCGACAGCACCGACACACTGTGTGCTTTCATTTTTAGAGCATAACCCTTTCAGAGTCGCCAAACTCCTCAAACCCTACAAGTGCCAATACAAAATTTGAGAATTACCTTCCAATGGTCCAAATGTGAAGAAATGAAAAATTTAGTTAGGCCAAGAGTAGTGCACAGGAGGTAAAATAGTAGGGAATTCTTCAAAGCAAAAATGAAGGAGTCACTTATGGGATCTTTGAAATGAAGGGAGAGAGGAGCAGACTTGCAGAACACAGGCCCTAAGAAGGGAGGGTACAGTGCTGGGGAAAAGTGGTTTTTACATGCTGTGCATGGCAATACCCCAAAGACTCTTGAGATTATCCTTCAGGTAGGCAAAGACAGAAGAGCTAAAACAGTACCATGAACTTAGTGTGGAACCCATATGCATTAAAATCTCTCCTGGTAGAAGAATGGATTTTGCTACTCTTTGTCCATTAACCAAGCCCCTGCCTTCAGACTCTTAGTTTTCCAGTTAGTATTACATTTTGAATATCCATGTACTTAGCTGGCCCCCTTTTCTGTCACCTAACTGCCTGCCACTCCTCTCAACCCTACACCCACTTCTATATGGTATACCTTTATCTTCTTTTGTTGTATTATTTGAGATAGGACCTTGCTATGTAGCCCTGGCTGGACTAGAACTTCTATGTAGACAATGCTAGCCTTGAACTTGTCAGTCTTCCTGTCTCTGTCTCCTAAGTGCTAGGATCATCTCTTACATTTCCTTTCTCTCTGTACAGGTGTTAATACAGCCGTTCCTTTTCTCTTCTTGTATGACCTGGTACTAAATGGTCTCCAAGTGGGACTTCACCCAGTTTCTGCAACCCTGCAGAGTAGCCAGACACTCTACTGTTACCCTGCAATCACCATTAGCTTTTGATTTGTTTTTTAAATGTTTAAACACAAAGAAATTCAGGGCCAATTTCTCAACTTGGTTCTCCCAAACTGGTCTCTGAACATCACCAACACCAACTCCTCTGATCTCCAGAGAGAGCTGTCCACTTGGGTCATGAGTGAGCAGATGCTCCTTCTCCAAATGACAGCCCTTGTCATTTGAGGCAAAGTGCCCTTCCGGCAGCGGTGTGACTTTCTGAAAGAGGGCATTTATAGAACCTCACATAGATGAATCGTTTTCTTTCAAGCAGGAAAATGTATTTTACTCTTCTTGCTTCAACTGGGATTGAGCCCATTCGTTTCATTTTTTTATGCTCTCCTGTTTTATTTAGAAATGATCTATTCATCCCAATGCAATTGAAGAAATACATATAACTCAGAAAAAATTGCTGTACTATTCACACGAGAAGTATAGATGCTCTCGCTGAATATTTTCATAGCCCCATTTAATTTGAGCTGTATAAACCTGGCCTACAAATTTTTCTTTTATTTATTATACTCTAAGCAGGCAGTATAATGCCTGGGGGAGACCTAGCTTCTAATTGCAGCTCCCCTTGTGCTCCTCAGACTAGGTATTTAACCTCAATTTCTTCACCTGAAAATGGGGATAATATGATCTATTTCTCAATGTCTTGTAGGATTGAATACGATGATATATATATATATATATATATATATATATCACCCATGTTTTCATATGTATATACAATACTGTATCATGTTAAAATGTTGTTTTGGAAGACTGTGAATCTCTAACATCATGGCTCTATACCATTCTGCCAGCCTAATACAAACATTCACTCCTTTGCCTCTTTTCTTTGCAACCTAACATTCCTTATACTGTCAAGGATAGGGGATTTTTTACAAAGCTATCATATATATTGTAAAGAAGCATGATAATGCTGACAAGAATTGTATTGTTATAATTGAAACCTTTACCTATTTTACTGTTGTATTAGCATACACCCACTTCTATGAAGAATATCTGTACAGAAGCAAAAGCACTAAATTTGATCAAATACGGTTTCTTGTCTCATGTTCTAGAAGTTGTCCTCTTTGGGACAAGTTTTACAGTGGTATTTAGTAATGTTTTTTAAAGAGGTTTCAGAGCAGAAGTCCAAATCCTGCTTGTGTGTGCTTTCCATAGGTAGCTTTGCTTTGATAATCCGTCACAATTCTTCCCAGCAATCCCAGAAGAGCTGTGTGGCATGGAGGGGAAGAGGAGGCTGTCACCTTGTCATGATCCCACTTGCCAGAGAAGAATTCACCCATGTAGTCATGGTATGACATCACATAGAAAAACTACAGATGTCCAGCCTCCCTACCTGCTCCCACTTTTAAGTCACATCACCTTGAATCACCTCTCATGGGCTTAATCATCCTAATTTCAAAGAGTGCCCTAAAAGAATTTTAGCCGTGGGCTAGGGAAGACTGATTTGTATGGATACATATTTCTCCTCAAGATATTTACATGATTGCAAGAGATGATGCTCTGCTCCAACTGAAACAGAAAAAGAATGGCCTAATTATTAAAAGGATTCCCATAATCAGTTGATTAGAGTCCTGATTTTCACTTAGTAACCCAGTTTATACCTTTAATAAAGTTATACAACTTTTCTAGAATATATATAATATATTTTGAGAAATATATATAAATATATTATATATATAATATATATATCTTCAGAATTCGGACAAAATAAATATATAATTTCGTGATAAAATATAAGAGAAATGCTATTTTCACTCATGACCAGGGTAATAGCTCTCAGATTGGCAACACCATAGTTCAGCAGCTCATTTCTTTAACCAGTTGAGAACAAAAAGACACACACACACATACACACACACACACACACACACACACACACGCACAAACACACATTAGGTGTTTATTGGATACCCATGCTTTGTTCCAGTCATACTGGCTTTCTGGTTGCAAAAGTCGCTAAAAATTAATAATAAGGAATAATAAAATAGCAAAATGATTTCATGATCAGGGACTGGAGTACTAAGAAGGATGCTGCCAGTTGAGATAGGAAGATTTAGGAACAGATCAGCTTCAGGAAGAGGAAGAAAGCAAACTGTCCAATATCATAGAGGGCACCATCAGCTTGAGGGAATACAAACTACTGGTGAGTGGGTAGAATTCAGCAGGCAACAGGAATCCATGCATCCCAGCAACTGGAGAGAACATCGGATGTGGGGATTCTTGTACAAGCTCATATACCTCGGAAAGGGGGGGACTTTAAGGCAGAGTCCCATGCCCTGGGGAATCTGCAAAGACAAAAGTAGATGTAGACTGGAAGAAACTGTACCCTTCAGGTTTGTAGGGAAAGAGGAAACACAATCATGATTTTGTCACAAGAACTTGGATGCTGTTGAACCTTGACTTATGGTGTGCTGAGTCAGAGAGGGTATAAGTTATTCAGAGAGCATAAAGATTCGCAAAGTTAGATTCAGAGACACATCACAAAGACAAGACCAAGGATAGAGTGCCACACAGTTCACACATGGTCACTGATTTTCATTATACTCCAAAGTTATCAAGAAAACTAGGCATTCCTTTAAGCTTAAGAAAGCATAAGCTTTTTTGTTGTTATGAAAAGATGAATTATACATGATATAGTTTTAAAAAGACTACGTTTCTCTTCAGAGTATTGAGGGTTGTGTTCCAACTATTCTTTATATATACATCAAGTACAAGTCTTATAGAATAGAAAGAAAAATGTTATCAGGTTTTTATTTTGTATGTAGATGTTTGTTCATGCAACACGTGCACACTTGGTGCCTGCAGAGGGTAGAAGAGGAAGTCGAATCCCTTGTAACTGGAATTTCAGATAGCTGTGAGCTGCCATGTGGATGCTGGCAACCAACTCAAGTCCTCTGCAAAAGCAGCTAGTGCTCTTAACCACTGAGACATTTATCCAGCTACAATTGAGGCAGTTTTAATTTGCATACTTTTAAATGTGTATGGAGGAGTTTGTCTCCATTTTCTGGTTTCTACAACAAGCACACATTTCATGTATAGTAAATGTGAGAAGGTAAAAATGAAAGTAGCAAAGTTATCAATAGGCTTTCTAATATTTTATTTAATAATAAAACCTTTAACATACTCAGAGTTCAAAGATCCTAGAGACATGAGTTTTCAGCTGAGATTTTCCAAACAGGAAATCAAGCTCAGCATATCCTAACAACTTTCTACCTCTGTTTCCTGAAATTGGCTTACTCTTAGAAGGAAATGATTGTTTTCTTTGATATTCTTATTAAATTGACCCAATGGCACAAGCTCTTCAGCACAAAGAACCAGGTTCTGTCTTCTTTGGCCATCACCAATAGTATGAGGAAGTCAGGAGTGAGGACAGAAGTCACAAGAGATACTATGTCTGTGGACAAATGCTGAAGGAATGTGTTCAGGTCACACAGCAAACCAATGCTTAGGGTGTTTGGCAGACCACTGCTGACTAACCTCTTTAGATCTAGGAAGACTGTGGTCACTGCCAAGAGTCCTGTGGAAAAGCTGCTCTTGTTCCAGGTTATGAGGACAACTTCCCTGGCTTCTGTCTCTTCTCTTGAATCATGCCTCTCTCAGTATTCCCACCATAGTGTGTCACTGAAAAGAAGTTTCATACTTAACTGTTCTCTCTCACCCTTTCCTGCCAAGGTGGAATGAGTCAGTTCTCCCACCTTCTTCCCCAGATGCTCAATTTAAATATGAGAAGTGAAATGCCTCAGAAGGGTCTTAAAACAAGTAATAAATTACAAATCATTCAACATAAGAAACTCAAAGACCTTTGTTCTAAATACTGATTCAATAATCCAAAGCGCTACCCACTTAGAGGTCTCAGAGAAGAAGATAAATCCAACTAGCCCCAGTGGTTCTCATTTGTTCCACCAAATTCAGGAGGAGGAATTTTATTGGCTGTGTCTCATAAAATAATAGACACTCCATCCTTAAAAGTACTTGCATTTGGTTCAGATCAAATGCTCCAGGGTTTGGACCAGACACCATGGCAAGGCTGTTTCCTTTCTATAGTAGCAATAATAGATAGCCATGTTGAAATCTGGGCAAAGCTTCTTAAAGTATGTCTACATTGGGGATCACATGAAGCCTGGAGAACTGTAAGGCAGTCAGGAGCTGCTGCTATTTTGTGATTCATCAGCAAGATTGCTCTGCTGTATATATTGACTATAATTTAAGTTAAATACTTACTTATAAATTACTCTCCAAGCTTGGGACTTATAAACAGCATTGCTTGCTCCTGCCTCAGGACCTTTGCACATCTTGTCCTCTTTCTGCCTAGTTATATGTCATAACTCTACAAGTGGCCCCCCCCATCATTAAACTGTTTTTCTCACCTTCTCTGAGAGATCTCTCCTATCCACAGGATCTAACATTCCAACTCTCTCTCCTTTAACTAATTCCTCTTCCACACTCTCCTGTTTTAATTTTCTTCCCAGCATTTCCCACTGCTCCAAATTACCCATTGTTTGCTCACTGCCTGCCTATCTTCATCTACAAAAATGCAATGGCAAGTACCTGGTTCCATGTGGGTCTCGCTCCTGACTCTTCCAGTAGTCACTAAAACATTGAAGGCATGTGACATACATCCATTAAATAAAAGGTGGATGGGTGGATGGTGGGCAGACAGACAGACAGACGAATGGATGGATGGATGGATGGATGGATGGATGGATGGATGGATGGATGGATGGATGGATAATTTCTCTTACTGTTTCTTTTGGTTTAGTACCTTATTTTTCTCCTTGCAGACCATATTTTAGGTGTCACTCCCACCATATTTTGGGTATAATACTGTTTTCTAATAATTCCTTATAAACATACAATTAAACAAAAATATAATGGATCACATTGATGTTGATTCTACACACATTTGAAAGCTTTGTATTCTGGAAATAAAATCTTATAATGAATTGTGTTTAGATAGTAATCCTTAAATGTTTTTCTGAAAGTCAGAACATAGATTATGTTATTTGCATACATAGAATTTATAACCTGCTTACATCCAAAAGGGATCCAAAAGGGATTATGATAGAAAATATATAACAGTCATAAGCAAAGCCAATAAAACAAACACCAAAATCAATGCATAGTGAAGGGAAAATAAGAGACCAAATGGCTAGGCTAATACCATATCTATAATTGTTCATTAAACTTAACTCTGGACTTCCCAGAGGTGAAGTTAAGAAATAATAGGTTCTGTAAATCTCAAATTCTTGTAATAGGAAAAATAGCAGTATGTGACAAATGGCCAACCTTTCCCTTTTGTGTGTTTATTCAGTCAACAATCTTGCTTGCCCAGTAAAGCACAGCAGTACTACAAGGAAGTAAGAAGTTAAGATGTACTCTCTGCTCTTCAGGTGTTTTCAGTTCTAGAATGTGAGAGGGGAAATTATACACGGATATGATCAATTTTAACATAACACATTAATTAGAATCGTATGCAAATTACTTAGGAGTAACAGAAGCGAGTGGTTTCAACAGAAGAATTTTGTGTTGGCTCTGTGTTGGGAAGGAATTCACCAGTGAAAAGAAGACTTTTGACCATGCCTCTGCATTGGAAGGAGCATGCTGGGTTCCAGGAAGAACCATGCTCTATGATCACCAGGTGGTGGTGGTGCACACCTTGGAGATCTCTGAGTTCCAGGCCAGCCTGGTCTACAGAGAAAGTTCCAGAACAGCCAAATCTACACAGAGAAACCTGGTCTGGAAACAAACAAACAAAAAGCTATAATCATCCTATAATAGCAAGACATGTGTGAGCGTTTGCTGGGTATCTGAATACAACTTAGTATGCACACACTGAAACCAGTGCCTTCACGGTTGCCATTGCCACAGTAAGAAATGGAAGCTTAGAGAAGGCAAAGATAGATATCTCCTTCAGCTCCTCTTCAATAGATGGCATGCTGGTCCAGCTACTGAAGTTCTGACACATTCTGCTGCTCCATTAAATAAAAGGTGGATGGGTGAATGGATGGGCAGGTGGACAGACAGACAAGACAGATGGACGAATGGATGGACAATTTCACTTACTGTTTCTTTTGGTTTATACAGATCTGTGTGGATGTCTTCCAAGCCCACAAGAAAATTTTAGAGCTACAGCAGTCCATAAAAATGGGCTGAGCTGAAGTATTCTTGCTACTTTAAAATTAGTATATAAATCAAGAAACCCCAAGTTCTCTTCTGCTCACTCCTTCCACTTCTGTCCTTGGGGCTCAATCCCAAAGACCTTTCTTCAGTAACACCTATGACCTGTAGCAGTGGTTCTCAACCTGTGGATTGTGGTCGCATATCAGACATTTTCATTACAATTCATAATAGTAGAAAATTACAATGGTGAAGTAGCAATGAAATTTTATGGTCAGGGTGACCATAACATGAGGAACTGTATTAAGTGCCCTCGATATTAGGAAAGTTGAGAACCACTGTTCTACAGAGTCTGCTTCCAGGTAAACTTGTGCAAAAGTAAGGAGGATGGAAAAGCATCATTTAGAACACACAAAAGGACTCAAACTCAGTCCTACTCCCTGACACTGATGCAGACACAGAAACAAAGCTAGAATTGTATGTTTGGGGCAGGGCAGGCTGTGACCGCCCTTGTGTGCATTCTCAGGTAATGGCCTTTCAAGAAGAAAGAAAGATGTCTTTTAAGCTTTGCTTAACAGCAAACAAGTGTATGTACAGTGTATTCTTTAATTTAAAATTGTTATTCTTTGAGAATTAACCCATGAAATTAACTCTGTATTTACATGATTCTTCCCTCTATTCTCCAACTCCTCCCCAGTTCTCTGCGCCTTCTTAAATTCATGGTCTTTTCTTTATCATTGACCTACTGAGTCCATCTAATGTGCCTGTATGTACATGTGCTTAGAGCTTATCTCTTAATGTTACATCCATTTAAATGATTAGAGAGTGGAGAGGCCACAGCACGTGTGGAACTCAGAAAACACTTGGTAGGAATTAGCTTTTTCCCTCTTCCATGTAGTCACTGGGGATCAAACTTGAATATTTAGGCTTGGTAGCAAGTGTAGAGAAAATATCTTTTTAAGTCTGGTGTTTCACAGGAGACTTCTGTAATTGTCAGAATGACTGTGCAGGGTCATGAGAGTTTAACCGACTGTTTAAAGCAGCTTTAGGTTCACAGCAAATCTTGATGAAAGGTGGAGAGCTTTCCTTCATAGCCCTGCTCCCACATGTCAACAGCCTCCCTTATTGTCAACACCCCATAAACATCCAGATGGTGTATTTATTGTCATTAGTGAACCCACAATGGCCCTGCCCCAGTCTACATGAGGGTGCGCTCTTGGCTTGCTCATCCTTTGTGTTTGAACATGTGCATAAGGGTATTCATCCCTATACTGTCCCCATGGTTCTTTCTTCCATCACTATTCCACTGCTCTTTCCAAAACATCACAGTCAAACAGTGTGGAGCCTTTCCATGGTGCCTTCATTCATTTACTGGTGAGCACCTGTGGTACACCTTTAGAATGACCCAAGTTCAGAGTGCACACGCCAGGGAAGACTCGATGTAATGGGAACTGGTGGAAGTGGAAATAGAAGGCACTGTGAAGGCGGTCTGACAGTGTCTTCCAAGCATAAACATACTCTTGCCACACAGTCCACCCATTGTCGGGCTCCTTCATATTTACCCAACAAAGCTAAGAACTAGTGTCCGCACAAATGCCTATTCTTGGATGTCTATATTTTATTCATAATTGCCCAAACTTGGTAGCAATTAATATATCCTTCAGCAAATGGATAAATAAATGAGATGGAGTACTTTGGGATACACTGACAATATTCAATGTTTTGAAATTAAATATTTACCACTAAGAAGAAATGAATTAGCAAGCTATGAAAGGCACAGAAGAAACTAAATGCACATTACTAAGTGAAAGAAGTCAGTCAAAATGATTCAAAAGGAAGATTTTGCTGTGCAGTGATTCCTCTAATGTCTGGGTGAATTTCCCAGATTCTCTCTTCCAAGGAAAACAAAATGAGAATGGACAAAAAGTGCTAATTTTGCTGCCAAGTTCATATTCCACTTATTCAGTTAAATTAATGGTTGGTGCACAACGCCCATCTTATATCTGAAACCATTGCTACTTGGGATGACATGTTTTATAATGTATCGCCTGATTGCTACTTGGATAGTAGATGACAAAGTCCATGAAAGAGAAATGCATTAAAAATATTTAGGAAATTACAGGATTGTTTTGAAATGTTTCTAAAATGGATTGCCATTTTCAATGAATTTCTCATGCTTATTTACCATAATTTTATTGTTTTGCTTTGGACAATTTACAGACATCTTTATACATCAGTTTATTGGCTCCTCCTCCTTATTTGTGGGAGATGGTCAGCACTAAGAAGCAGATCTCTGTTGGCATGGCCACGGAAGGTGCAGTACCTGTTCAGAAATTCAGAAGCTTCTGCATCACATTACCTTCTGCTCACCTAGGTGAAAATTAAGGGCAAAGATGGCAGCTCGTAGTTATCAAAACATGATATCTGCCAGCACTCCAGGTACAGAACAAATTTATCTCCAGAAATAATAGTGCTTCTTAGTCCAGCTGTAACACACTTTGAAATGACCGTTCAGGGCCAAGTTTCAAAGTGTAAAACTAGTTTTTTCAATTTTACAACTTAAAACCAGGTTTTGCATTTTAAGATTTAGTTGTAATCTATAATGACTCCCTTTTGTGTTAAAGATATATTTTTTTTCAAAACATTGCATGTAATCAAACCAACTTCTTTTTTTCTTTCTTGTAATTATGAAGTAAAGAATTAATTCATAATTCATAGATGCAAATAAATTTATCCACTTATATTCCTAAGACTTTAAGAGGCAGTGTCTATAGAAACTAGAGAAAAATAGCATATTAAATGTAAGTTTGCTTCCTAATATGAATAAATTTAACTTTAGTATGCAATCGGTGTGACATATATGTTTCTTGGCTTTGTTTATCAGCAAATGACAATTTAAATTGAGGTTTATAAAATGAAAATATTACTGGCCATGTATCATTTATCTCCAAACCCACACATGCTCAAAAAGAGTAGAGAGTCTTATCTTGGTTACTCAGCAGCCACAGATACACTTAATATACACCATATGTGTATGTATGTATATAACAACCCAGTGGTAATCTGTGAGCACACGTGGCCATCTTGAGCGCTGTCCTCAGAGAACTGTCATCCAACCTTTTCTCCCTGAGAGTCTCCCCTAACACATGTTCCTGCTTTCCATCCTGCCCTGCCTTAGTCAGGGTTTCTATTCCTGCATAAACATCATGACCAAGAAGCAAGTTGGAGAGGAAAGGGTTTATTCAGCTTACACTTCCACTCAGCTGTTAATTACCAAAGGAAGTCAGGACTGGAACTCAAGCAGGTCAGGAAGCAGGAGGTGATGCAGAGGACATGGAGGGATGTTTCTTACTGGCTTGCTTCCCCTGGCTTGCCCAGCCTGCTCTCTTATAGAACCCAAGACTATCAGCCCAGGGATGGCACCACACACAAGGGGCCTTCCCCCTTGATCCCTAATTGAGAAAATGCCCCACAGCTGGATGTCATGGAGGCACTTCCCCTAATGAAGCTCCTTTCTCTGTGATAACTCCAGCCTGTGTCAAGTTGACACACAAAAACCAGCCAGTACATGCCGACACCTCTTCTCTTTGCAGGATAAAAAATGTACTGCTCCAGGTGTTGACAGGGAGGGCAAGTAAACACTGTTGGACTCATGACTGGTTCAATTCCACTTCGGAGAAATGCAAAATATGACTTCCACTGCTATGCCATGGTAAACAACTATGTTTATGAAATCCCAAAGCCTGTAGTCTCCATGATACATGATACCAAAATTGATAAATCTTATCGTAACCAATTTGTATGAATCACAACTAAAGTGTCAGAAGGAACATTTTCCAGATGCAGATGGTTTGTGGAGCACCCAGGTTTGAAGAGACAGTCCTCCATTGATATGTAGATGAGGGGTCTAGGTAATATGCATACAAGCATAGTCCTTTAGTACACTCGTTAAATTTGTGGATAGCAGAGTGATATATCAGCCAGCTTTTCTCAGGGCATGCAATATAGCATAGATCATAGTTCAGAAGGGCTTACATGTGGCACTATTGTAATCGAATAATGTTGGGTGCAGTGGGTATACATGCTAAGAAAGTTGCCTTAAGAATCGACTGTGTCCAGAGCCATTAACACAATAAGATCATTCTAAGTCAACAGAAGGCCTATGTATCACAGTCTTTATCAAACCTATTTGACTTCCAAACACTGAACACCAGAGCAAATCCTGGGACTACAATCCCAAATCACAGACTTTAGGTGCTACCCAAACATTCTGCCCCAGTGTCATTGCTTACATATCTACAGTCTAGAAATGCATTGTTTTAAAGATATGATGAACTTCCATCTCTAGCCCAACAAATTCTTTAAATTATATTTCTCACTGTTTAAAAACTGATTAATAGGTCAATTTACCCACATTTTTGAAATGAAAATCTTTAAAAAATAAACATCTGCTAGCACTTCCACATCTCCATTCTGTTTTATCTTCGATGTTTTCCATAAAAAATTAATCACTTCCTGAAGTTTCATATTTTCTTATATTTTAGTGTATGTGAGTGTATTGTGTGTGTGTGAATATGTGTGAGCACGTATATAAGCATGTGTGGTGTGGGTGTTTATGGTGTAGTGGTGTGGTGTGGGTGTGTGTATGAGCGTATGTGAGTATGTACATGTATATGCAGAAGTGTGAGTATATATTTATGAGATTAGGTGTGTGTATATGTGTGTATGAGTTAGTATGTGATTTGTGAGAGTGTGAGTATATGTGAGTATGTGTATGTATAAGTGTGTGTATTGCATGGGTGAGTTTTTGTATGGAGTGTGATATGTGAATGTGTATTGTGTTTATGAGGGAGTTAGTGGCTGTGAGCAACATGTACGCTATGTGAGTGGGCATATGTTTACCTGTATGTACATGAATGCAATTTTATAGACTGTGTGCATGTGTGTGTGTGCAAGTGTGTTTGAGTATGTGCTTTGGACTGAGTCTTCCTCCATGCACTACAATTGAGAAGCACAGGGACTCTCGATTTTAAAACGTGGTACACAAAGCAAAAGATTATCTGAAAATTAAAAAAAAAATTAATTGGGCTTTCTACCATCCAGACTCATGAATGTGACCTCCCCAAGACAAAGATATTCTGGAATTAATATTAAAGATATCCAAGTCTCCCTCCACCCAGATAATTCCTAGGCTCCTGCAGTAGCTTGTTCAGCACTAAGACATTGTAATCCTGGTCTTTTCCAGTCTTTGAAAGCCTATGGCTGGATGGCTTGCAGTTGTTTTTTATTAAAATTTATTGTAGATTTAGCATTCTATTGTTCCCTGTGCTAAAGCAGGGTTTTATCAGATGGAAAAGGTTTCAGGTCATCTTATCTTGGGGGAAGTGGGTCAAGCCCAGGCTGCTGAAGTCACCACAGAAGTCAACAAGTTGCACGTGATGGAACCTTGCCCTAGCCCGAGTCACTAAATGCTTACTTCCAGTCACAGGTTTCTATTTAAGTGACTCTTAATCCTAGCACTTGGGAGTCTGAAGCAAAAGGAACAACATTGTCAGGAGTTTGAGGCCAACATGGGCTATAGAGTAAGACCCTTTCTCAAATACACACACACACACACACAAACTTGCAAGGCGAGGAGAGAGAGAAAGAAAATGTGGGAATATTGAAAGAATTACACCCAATTAATATATTTACTTAATAATTCTTGTAAGTCTTAAAAACTTACAGCACTGTTCCCAATTTATTACATTGTAATATCATAATTGTCGATGTAGGGATCTTAAGTGTCCCCAGCTTTGGTGCTATTG
This sequence comes from Tokudaia tokunoshimensis, assembly GCA_036184795.1. NCBI lineage: Eukaryota > Metazoa > Chordata > Mammalia > Rodentia > Muridae > Tokudaia > Tokudaia tokunoshimensis. The sequence continues at coordinate 45,721,492 of BTHU01000022.1, forward strand.
GGATGTGGTAGGAGATAAGGCCTAGTGAAAATATGTAAGGTCACAGGGTCATTTATTTCAAAGGGACACTGGGACCCGGGGCCCTCCCCTTTGCTCTGCTTCATGGTTAAGAGTGAAGTAAGCAGCTTTCTTGACCACTCACACTAGCAATGACAGAGTGTGCCACCACAGTTCTGCCTTAGAATGTGCATTGTGGAGTTTCCTTGCGGTGATACTACTGCAGGCTGAATCCATGCTCAGCGCCACAGCTGGGAAGCTCTTTCCTGCAGACCTCCTCATGAAAGCCAAGTCTCTTGGCACCGTCTTCTGTCCAAAGCCCTGCAGAGTTCGGGGTGTGGGGAGCCTGGGGGAATTCAGGCCTTTTTTAGTAATAGTGTAAAGGATGATAGATTGCCTGGTCTCAGTACAGAGTGTCTAAATCTGTTGAGGCTTCAGTACCTAAGAAATCAGCTCTAAAAAAAAATAAGTGGGGTGGCTCCATCTTCTCATTAGGAAAACAAAGCCCCGGCAAGGTGAGTTGACCAATGAGCTGATTCCCAGGGAGAACCCAAGAGCCCTGGCTTCCAAGGACTTTGCCACTGGTCCCTCCTACATCCTTAGCTGACCACTTTGTGTCCTCCTTCTTCGTGCCCAGAATTTTCTCAATATTGGCCAGTACTTGGGAAGATTTTTAAAGGTTTTTGTTGGGAAGACCACTGTTTCAGTCTCCGCCTGCCTGCTCCGTCCTCCCTCAGTGTGGGGAACGTTCCACACAGTCTTGCAATTGCTCACGGTGAGACTCGGCTTTCATACTTTCTAACCTGTGTTCAGCTTTATTAATGGGAACTTCCCAAACAATCTATACAACAACTTTTTATATTTTCTTGGCTCACGGCTCCTACAGAGAGTGGCTGGTTCTTATTGTTAGCTTAATGTTTTTAGAACAACCTATAACCAATATGACTTGTGAGTGTAGGTGGGTTTTATTTACCTTTAAGCATTCTGGTCATGTTTTGTTTTGTTTTTGTTTTTCTTCTGAGTCTATGCAGCCGTATTTTCTCTAATAACTGGGCCAATTATTTTTCTTTGTGGAGTTATTCATGGAGATGGTACGATCACTTCTGTGATGTTCAGGGTGCCCTGTGGGTTCAGAAGACCTCAGATTTGGTGTGGTGAAGAGACCACATAAGTGTTTACTCAGCATTGTATATAGACACCAACTTAAGAGGGGTGTAACCTAACCAGAAATGGTATTTTCTTCTACTTACAGTCTAAATGTCATATCCTATTCTTACTGTACACTCATGAAAGATGTTGTCCTAAGGTTCCAGGACAGAGGCACAACAAATAAACCAAGATTACTTGTTCTTGGGATTGAAAAATCTGACCCAAGTGGAGGATTGTTTTCTGAGAATACTATAACCTCCAAGGCTGCAACAACTGTTCAATGAGTAAACTTTGAGGCAAGCAAGCCATCATGAATAATAATAAAGACCAGACACGATATACAAAGGCCTGTATCTGCACCCAGACTGCTCAAAACCACGGTACTCTGCAGAAGACCTTATACGCACTTCTTAATAATGTGATTATTGAGATGAAAGGAAAGGGTGATTATTTAAACTTTTTTTTAATATTTTCTTTATTTACATTTCAAATGTTTATCCCCATTCCAGGTCTCCCCTTTGGAAACCTCCTATCCCATCCCCCCTCACCTGCCTCTATGAGGGTGCTCCCTCACCCACCCACCCACCCACCCACTCCTGTTTTCCTGCCCTGACATTCCCCTCAGGCCCAAGGGCCTACTCCTCCCACTGATGTTCAACAAGGCCATCCTCTGCCACAGACATGACCGAAGCCATGGGTCCCTCCATTTGTACTCTTTGGTTGGTGCTCCAGTGTCTGGAAGCTCCAGGGGGTCTGGCCCAGTTGATACTATTGCTCCCCCCATGGGGCTGCAAACCCCCTCATCTCTCTCAGTCCCTTCTCCAACTCCTCCATTGGAGTCCCTGATCTCAGCCCAATGATTGGCTGCAAGCATCCACCTCTGAATTTGTCAGGTTCTGGCAGAGTCTCTCAGGAGACAGGTTCCTGTCCACTAGCACTTACTGGCATCCACAATAGCATCCAGGTTTGGTGACTGTATATGGGATGAATCCACAGGTGAGGCAGTCTCTGGATGGCCTTTTCTTCAGTCTCTGCTCCACACTTTGTCTCTGTATCTCCTCCCATGGGTATTTTGTTCCCCCTTCTAAGGACCAAAGTATCTACATTTTGGTCTTCCTTCTTCTTGAGCTTCATGTGGTTTGTGACTTATATCTTGGGTACTCTGAACTTTTGGGCTAATATTCACTAGAACACACATGGTATGTACTCACTGATAAGTGGATTTTTTTTTTTACTTTCTTAATGATTAATTGAATCAGTTGAACTTAGGAAAAGTTTTGCTTTTCACCAATGAAACTAGAATCTGTAGGGAAAAACACACATTCAACAGTGCAATACCTCTTCAAAGTAAGTAAAAGACTTTCATCCATTTGGGCAGATTCCCAGAGACTTGATCTAGTCACAAACTAGTACATTCCTTTTAATTAACTGCTAAAATTAAAATTTATTAAATGACACTTTGGTCTTATACATGGACCCAGCCATAGATACAGAATGATCCTTCATAGCCCATCATTGGGGGGTTTTGTAACCTAGATCATTTCTTCATTTTAGAAGATGATCATTTAGTTTATAATGCCTAATGTTTAATTATCAATTTTAAAACAATCAGCAATTTAAATTTCCTCTTAAATAGAAAATATTTATGTAGATTACTGCCAATCAGTGGCTTCCTTGCTGCGAGACTCTGCAGATGGTCTCCATGACGTCACAATAAAGATGAGAATGTAGGCCCTCTGCTTTCAGCTATGACTCTCTCACTTGAGAGACCCCACCCAGGAACCAGCACAGTTCATATGGGTGCCTCTGCATCTATGCTTCCTACCTTTGTTCCCTGCTTTTAAACCCAGCAAGAACTATCCCAGCTCTCTCTCCTGTCCCACGCATAGGACTTTCTGATGCCACAGTTATGCATTTAGTCTCTTTTCTGCTATAGCTGCCTGTCTTTTCCCATCAGTCTAGTCAATCTGTGATGGACACAGGATTGACCTCCTATTAATTGTTGGAAAGTCTTTTCCAGTAGCTTCTACCAAAAGAGCTACTCCAAATACCAAAAGTGCCACGCGAATGGTCCAATATCCAGAGTTCCGTTTCTCAACACTGCATGTTTGGCTGAGGAGTTCCAGAGACACCTTTCTCTCTCTTCTTCCTCCTCCTTGACAATAAATTCCTAGTCTTCTTCTGAAACTCAGGTCAAGAGAGTCCTCGCGAAGAAGTTTCCCATTTTCCTGGGTCAGAGTAACACCCCTTGTCTGGATTTCTTGCTCCTTTTTCTTACAGCCCTGTCTTTGTTGGTGAAAAGTACCTGGAAAGGCCCAGAAAGGCCTAGAAGGGGCTGTATTAAAAATGCTCTAGTTTCCTTGATGTCTTTATCCTTGCGCCCTGGTATAGAGTCTGTCTCACTGTTGCCTGAAGAATTTAATGTAAGACAAACCCGTGATGCTTCATAAAGGCAGAAACTGTCCCTGGCTTCCTATTGGTCCTTCTTTCTTTCTCGTCTTTCCTATGCACTACATAGCATCTATGGTCCCTTATAAGGACTCAATGAGTGTTGGGAACACACAAACACACACACACACACACACACACACACACACACACACATTAGGCTTGGGCAAATAAAGGATGTATTAAATTTTTCCATGGCTAGAGACTGGAACAATACTGACTGTTGTACCATGGCAACAATTTATTGTTTTTTTAAAAGTATCTCTTTTTAAAAATATTTTTCCTTTTATCATCACAGGAGTAGTCCCAATTATTTGTTTAAGGTGAATAAGAAAATAAGCAATACAGGATGAATGATTCTGTAATATCAACAAATTCACCTAACTAATGTGCCATGACAAGAGGCAATTGGTAAAAGTAGCATTTTGTATGTAAGTAAGAAAATAGCATGAAGTTCCATAAAAAGATAGATTTTCAGGTTATTAGATGGAGGACCAGAGAGAAAAGGAAATGAGATGTGTAGGTTTGTAGTAACATTGTATTTGTCTGCATATCACTTGGATAAAATCTGATTTAGGGTTGGTATCTTCACATAATGATGACCTCTCTTTTACAAAATCAAAAGAGTGAATTGTGTGGAGGTGAAACCTTGCCTGCTTCTTGCCTCAATGCTGGAATTAACTATAAAAATAACAGAGAAGCACATGCCTTTGAAGAGCTTTCTAGTAGCTTGCCACACAATTATACCATGTCAGCCTGACCCAGTGCCTTCTTCATCTAGTGTCTTCATACCTTGGAATCAGACTCCATACAGCACCTAGCTGTCTCCCCAGTGTGATTCTAGAACACTCGCTAAGATACCCATGTTCAGTCTGGGAAAGCCTCCTATGTCCATCTTCAGTGATGCCCAACTTTTGTAAAGCCAACTATACAGAGCTTCACTTTTGACTCACCCACTGACAGTTGTGACGCCACAAACTATTTTTATGCCCAAGTGGCCTGACACCCCATAAAGTCCATCACAGCTCAAGACTATTCACCAAATCATAAAGATAGAAAAAGAAAGAAAGGAAGGAAGGAAGGAAGGAAGAAAGAAAGAAAGAAAGAAAGAAAGAAAGAAAGAAAGAAAGAAAGAAAGAAAGAAAGAAAGAAAGAAAAGGGAATGAAGGATGGAGTGAGAGAGAACAAACAAATGAAAGAGGGAAGAAAGGAAGGATGGAGGGAGGGAGGGGAGAGAGAGAGAGAGAGAGAGAGAGAACCAAAGGCCACATTCACTACTACCTTAACTTTTAGTGCCCAAATAGAGTCAGGAGTAGCTTACTGAAAGGCACACATTTTCAGAACTGTGTTATTGAGCCATTTTATCACCCATCATGCAAATGTTATAAAATGTACCTGGACAGCATAGGTCAATTACTGACTGTACCTGTGTGATGCAATCAAGAGACACAATAAGCAGAAATGGATGAGCTTGCTGCCCATGTAACACAGCATGCTATCTTACTGTTAAATTCCTGCCTAATTGAAAGGAGTGCCTTCTATAATAACAATACAAAGAATAACAATACAAAGTATTATACGGTAAATGCATAAATCAGCAGCACACATCAATTGTTATCATTATGATGTGTTATATGATTATGTAAGTGCTATATATTCCTATGATTGATACATTAGCTAATACCAACACAAAATATAAGTAATGTATTGTGATGTGGCAATATGGCAACTCCAGTATCACTAAGCAATAGAAATGCATCACCTCCCTTGTGGTCTTATATGACCACAACTCCATATGCAGTCCATCATTAACTGAAATATCATTATGAAACCCACAACTGTAATCTCAAATCAAGATTAAGCCCTCTGTCCAGTCCTCTACACCATTTCTAGGCTTTCAGTGTCTAAGATATCCCATATAGCTTTTCATCCAAGATGTTCAAAGAAAAGCTTCATCTTCATCTTTACATTCCATCATCACTGAATGCTCCATTCTGGCGTATGATCGACTGTGGTCAGAAAGATCATTCAATGCTATTATATCCTTGTAGGTATGTGCCTGTATAACTGCATTTCTTCACCCTAATTTACCTGATGAATTACCACTTAGGGACTAAGAAGTTTCTGGCCTTTCACTCCACACCTAAAGCTTAGGTTTATTGATGTAATGTGAAGTCAGAGAGTTTAGAGTGTTTTTAAAGGGAAAAATGTACATACACTCTTTTTGATAAAGATTGAAGGATTTACTTCCCACAAAAGTCTTGTACCTAAGGAAAATTTTTTTCATACACTCATTTGCATACTAATTCAAGCCTGCACTCAGCTGCCTCTCTCCTTTGACCCTTATCATTCCAGGTCTCTAGCCCATGTTCAGGATTCCCTCCTCAATTAAGCATTTCTGGAAACATCCTCATAGAAACTCCCAGAAGTATATTTTCATGGTGATTCTAAATCCAGTCAACTATCACAAAAGAGATCTCTAAGAACTATTATTGTGGGGGAAAATATGACTAGATGTACAAGCAGAATAGACTGTGAGCCAAGTCAGTTTGCCGTCCCGTGTCTTCAAGCACCTCTCCAGGGCCTATCTTCCAGATCTAGCATCCTTCCATCCTGGATTACTTTTTCAATAAATCTGGGCATCATTTCGTTTCCTTCTGATGGTTTTGGCATGATTCTTTACCAGTAAGAAGAAGAGCACCTTGGATGACTGTAATTAAGGAAAGTGTCTCTAAAGAGTGCTCAGGAAAAAAACGAAATGTGTGAACAGCAAGGAAATCTACCAAAATGCAAACCCTTTGGACAGGTTAAAATCTGAAAAGTGGCCGGGCTATTGTGACTGTGTGAAGAGACTTAGTCCTAAAACATTGTATGCCTTTAAGAGAATGGATACAATTATTACAGTAAGGCTTACAAGGGGCTTACTACTCTATGCAGGGAATTCTTCTAATATGTTTCTTGAACTGGTTCATAAGAATGGTTAGTTTTTGTTGTTTTGTTTCATGGTTTTGTATGCATGTGGTGCTAAGGTTTGAATCCAGGACTTCATGTATGCCAAGTACATGCTCTACCACTAGACTGCACTATCAACCTTGAGTCATGGATGTTTTTCACTAAAGTTGGAGAGACTGGGACACAGCTACCTAAGAGAAGAAGCTTCAGAGTTTAGTTCCAGAATCCAGGCTCCCAGTCATTGCGGTATACAACTTTTCCTTTAAGGTATAGAATGGCCCATGAATTGCCAGTCCCATTTCTGTACGATTCTGAAGAAGTCCAGGTACACAGCTGCTAAGCTGTCTTGAAATTCACCATATTTGCTCTAACTGCCTCCACTCTATAGTCACCCCTCCAAAATTGGAAGTCAATGACTGGGTGGCTTATCTTTTCTTACATCACTTCCTTTACTACCAAGTTTCTTCCCTGTCTGAATATAAGCCCCACTAGATAGGGAACATGTCAGTGTTTCATCCATTGCCATACTGTGCCCTAAACATATTGGGTATTGAGTAGGTGCTTGCAGGATGAAGAAATTAATAAGCAAAAGGTTATGTATGGTATCTGTAATTATAGAATACACACAATTGTTTAAAAAGACAATTGCTTATTTACTTATATTTCTGCCAAGCAATGTTTTTGGCTGTTTTCCCTACACCAAGCAATTCTCCAATTCTCTTTGAACACCAACCATAGATGCAACTGTTTAATTCAATTTTGAGGCTAATTATTTGGAGTTAGGAATGCCTCACATGTAAAAGGCATATAACCTCACATGACCAACAACCCCTAACACCCATCCATGTTAAATATGTCAACTGTAAGTGCTAGATCCCTAGGCTCTCCTGGCTTCTGTTTATTTTGGTTACAACTCATGGGTTGTCCCTCTTCCTGTACATTAATTTGGCATTATAACTCACAGAATACAGGGAAAAATGTTTATTATTTTGTTATGAAAGGTATTAGAAAGGATACAAGTGAACAACTAAATCAGTGGTTCACAACCTGAGAGTCATGACCCCTTTGGGGGCCACATATCAGATACACTGCATATCAGATATTTATATTACAATTCATAACAGTAGCAAAATTACCGTTATGAAGTAACAACAAAAGAATCTTATGGTTTGGGATTAGCACAGCCTGAGGAAATGCATTAAGGGTTACAGCATTAGGAAGGTTGAGAGACACTGCTCTAGATTGGGGGGATACACAGGGCAAGATCCAGACAGTCCTGAGTGCAGGAGCTTTTGTTTCAAGATGCTTTGGGGCACAGAACCTTCCCTTACAACACAGGAACTCTCCAACACCATTATACACATGACTAAACCTCTGAAATCAGTGGGAACCTTCTTGAGCCCTCTTCAATCTCTAGAGAGTAGGGGTGAACTCGAATTTCTAAGCCTCTACCAATTTAGCTTGATGGCTCTTCTGGCAACTAGCCTCCAACTTCCACAACCAGCTTACGTGAGATATGGGGGTCTCATAAGTAATATTCAGCTCCTCACCTACTCTAACACTCAGAAATTCCAAGTATCTAAGAGCTCTATGATAATTAAAGGGGATGACAACCATGGTGTACATATTAGGTCACAAAATCTCTAATGAGATCTATTGTAATTCCACTTGTTCCCACCATTCTGCTTCAGTAACTATCACTCCCCAAAGCTTCCTTGGGCAACAGAATCCATTTTACCTCATGAGCCCAGAGCCATCCACACCTAGAGGGTTCCAGTCTTCAGTTACGCACAGGTTACTGGATAATGATGACTGTCAGATGTGAAAGATGAAGTTCCAGTTTCCTCATGTTGAGGTAGGGACATGTCTGACACCCCCACTCATACTCTACAACTCTGTGGGATCAGGGTTCTCTTCTTCCTGGCCCGTTACTAGGGAATCCAATAAACACATTGCATTATTTTCTAAAACTCCTCTTTGGCAATATGGCTGTGTGTTAAAAAAGAAGAAGATGATGTTCTCCTTGTCAGTCTGCCATTAAAATAAGATTAATTAGGATACTGAAGTGCCTCAGATGACCTCAGTCCTAAAGGTCACTGGAGACTTTTGTTTGTTTCACAGATGCTGAACAGACAGACAGCATTTAACACAGAGCCATCTCTGCAATAAAGCAGGAAGACAGAGAGCTGAGGATCAGCTCAGCATTAAACTCTAGAAACTGTTTTCCAACTGTTCTAAGAGTCACACACACACAGTGATAATCATAAATGGGGGGAGCCTCCCAGCATAATCCATATGTGAAGTAGCTCATTAAGAGGGACAGAGTCATCCATCCAGCATGTCTCTTCCCTTGATCACCCAAAAGAAATGTTAAGGAGCAGAAGTGCCAGTTTGGTTAAAGAGTCTCAAAGACACAAAGACATGCTTCTTTGCCACCTATAGGTAGAGGGAAAGCCAAGGTCTCAATGTATGTAAATGAACTAAAAACTGCACTGTTTTTCCAACTGTTTCTAAAAAGCTTTTGAGAGTCACTGGCCCTTAAATGAGGAGTCAGTTGTGCATGCCTCAATGTCCTCATTTAAAATGAAATGGGACCACACACCCAGACACTAAACTAAAGGTTTAGTAGCAAAAAGAACGGCTCCTAAACCCAAGCTCTGTAAAATCCATGTGTCTCAGAGAGAATGACAAAACCATAGATCACCTGCAATTATGCACCAGGAAAGCTTTGAGCCTATGCATCCAGAAAGCCCTCTTAGGAAATAGGCATAAACATTGAATATCACGTCACAGCTAAACTGCCTCATTGTGCTGTCCTATTTATGCAAACGAGTTTTACTATTATAATTTAATCAGCAAGGATTCTTTTAAAATGCTGTGACTGCTGATATTCAACTTCAAGAAACATGAATCTTTTACCATGATGCAAGATAGGAGTCTCAGAAAAACACTTAGAAAAAAAGTGTTGCTCTGTCCTGTGGTGGCATGTTATGGTGACATCTGTAGATGATGTACATGACACCCCTGGAGGCTGCCCTTTGAAAGATTTTGTTAATTTTTTATCATAATTTAATGTTCATAGACAGTAAAGAAATTCACAAAGCATAGATTTGGATATGTAGACTTATTCCCCTGAGATCAGCACCCAATAACCACATTGATGCATGAACACAGAAATAAGTAGTTACAGGTAGAGGCAAGGAAGATCAGGAGTTCATGGTAGTCATTAGATGCTTGGAAATTTGAGGCCATCCTAGTTTAAATGAAGCCCATCAGAAATAGGCAGTGGGGAGGGAGGGAGGGAAGGAGAAAGAGAGGGAAGGAGAGACAGGGAGATCATTGTAAACACCAAGGGCTATTTTTCTCTAGTCTTTTTTAAGGCATGCCTTCACTATCTAATAAGCAACTGTAAAATAAACTACTTCACAATGTTTCGACATAAGCTAGGAATTAAATTGTAAAATGAGCACTTGAAGAGAATTTTAAAATATTATAAACTAAGTCGAAGGAAAGAAAGTCATGTCTTCCCTGACTTCACTGTTACCTACCACTCCTGGTTCCAGAAGTGAAGCACGGCTGTCTCTACTGATGGACAGGACAGGTGAGACAAATAGGTGACAACTATTTCAAATTCTTTTTTGTTTTGAAAACCTTCTTGTGATATGCATCTATTTTTTAATTGTTTTATATACCTTCTACTCTTTTTTTCTTTTTTTTAATTGAAAAAGGAAGTAACAACATTTTATGATAAAATTGAAGATTTACATGGAAAATATTTCTGACAAAATTGAAAAAAATATAAAGAACACGTTAAAATTGAAAATTTTCATGGAACATTAGAGTAAGATGGTAGACATAAAGAACCAAATTAATTGAAAAAGGGAAGGAGAAACATTTTATGATAGAATTGAAGATTTATGTGGAAAATATTTCTGGTAAAATTGTAGAAAAATAAAGAATAACATGTTAAAATGGAAGATTATCATGGAAAATTACACAGATAAAATGATAGGCATAAAAACCATCTTTCCAGGCCAACCTTCCACTCTTATATTCTGTACAATTACAGAACTCATGTAGTTACCATGTCAGTTGGCTAGTAGCTTCCCTAAGCTATCTTTTAAGAATGACAGAACCAGACATGGTAATACATGTCTATAACCACTGTGCTAGAGAGGCTAAGGCAGGATAATCTCAAGTTGGAGGCCATCCTGGGTTACAGGGGAACACCCTGCCAAAAATAATCAAGCAGAAAAATCTAAAGAAACTGTATGTAAAAGCAGAGCAATTGTCATATTATTTCTCAGGTGAGAAGGTTCTGTGCTGTGTGACCTGTGAGAGCATTAGTCAGTACTTGTTAAGAACATGAACTATGGTTGTACGTCTAATGCTTTTATCTGAACACTTTCATTTGACTCCCATTGTATTCTCGTGAGTGCTGTCATTTTCCCACTTATTTTATCCAGGAAAAAATGGGGTTTGAGATTTTTGCATCTACTGAGCCCATCTGGTTTTGCAGCCTGACTCTTCATTTTGAGCAGGAGAAAGGTGGAGTTTGGTACCCTATGTCAGAGGTACACAACTATACTTAAATTTATTTTGCTGTTTTATTCTGTAAAATTCTAGAAAAGGAAATGTCTTCAGAAATGAGCATTTTCGGTGAGTAGATTAGACCAGTTGTAGATCCTATAGCCATACTTGATGTACTCAGGATGTAACATCAAAACTCTCATCTACTACAAATCCTTACTCGGAGACCTCCTGTATTTATAATAAGAACACACTAGAATCAGCATGTCTTGAACTGATCTGTTGAAAACACACCATGTAATACAGTCAGATTTCTTCCAGGCTGCCTATTTCCTGGTAGGCACACTGGCAATGAAAGATATGAAGGCATAAACTTGGCAGTCATTTCCAAATGCCCAGTTGGCTTAGACAGTACTATGCTCATTATATGCATTTATTGTGCATGGGTTCACAGCTGTCCAAATCTAGCCTGAGTCTCCAGTCAAGAACAAATAGTGATTGGAACATTGCTATGTGACATGACTATGGACAGCACAGAGTGACATGGCCTGAGGTGATGGCCATTCCCACTCCCACCCCTGCCACTTATCTTAACGGCAGTGCATCCCTGCCCAACAGAAGAGCCAAGAAGCATTTCATGAAGCTGTGTCCACTATGATCACTATCCAGGTGGCTCTTACACTGGCTTATACTACAACAGTCATATTGGGTGTGTGTATTCTACCTGTAGAGTAAGGCCTGCCAGATTTCTCCATAGAACAAGGTACTATCCACAAAGACAAAGCAAGAAGCTATCTGTGGATATAAGAGCCATCCAAGGCTAGGGAGATATAGCTCAGTGGGAAAGCACTTGTCAAAGTATACAAGGGCCCGGATTAACTCTGCAAAACAGAATAACAAAAAAAAAATCATCCAAGTTGGCAGTCTCTCCTTTAAGGTGGAGAGGTAATGAATGCCAGCCCCCAAACCCATATGTGTACACACACATGGCATAAGGACAGTGAAATCATAGGCCCAGGATACAGAGGAAATAACATAAGAAGAAAAAAAACCTTTTGTGATAGTTGAGCAGTCTTCTAAAACACCCATTACTCATTTCTCACACTTAAACAGAATACTCAGTATTTTTAAGTAATTGTTTTTGCTTTATATTCAAAATATACTGATTTTGTGCAGTATCTGATTTTGCAGCAGATACAGTTGACTCCTGCTGAATAATACACCAGTATCTTAGACATAGAGAGTTCTCAGTTTCCATTACTGTGCTACACCCAGAGAGTGAGTCCATGATTTCCTAAGTGATATCTTGGTTGACCTAGAAGATATCATAGAAGTACTATACAGTCATTAAATAGACAATGTTGACTAAGTATACACTTAAAATTTTCACTCACAACTGTAGGCAAAACTGTCTTTTCAAACCTAGAACCAAATTGGACATAAATTAATCATTCTTTAGGGCTTGTTTATCTTATGACTCCAGGAATTTAGTTATGATTTCAGCTTTATGCATAAAAACAATGTAAGCCAAGTCTTCTCAAATGAGCTCAGAATGAATTGCCAGGGGGCACTGTGCCCCAAGAACACAGGTGGACCATCCATTGTGGGCTCAAATTAAAGCAAGGAGTATTTTCTCCTTTTTTTATTAGATATTTTCTTTATTTATATTTCAAATGTTGTCCCATTTCCTGGTTTTCCCTCTGAAAACCACCTATCCCATCCCCTTCCCCCTGTTCACCAACCCACCCACTCCCACTTCTCTGTCCTGGTATTACCCTACACTGGGGCATTGAGCCTTCCACAGGACCAAGGGCCTCTCCTCCCATTGGTATCTGACAAGACTATCTTCTGCTACATATGCAGCTGGAGCCATAGGTCCCTCCATGTGTACTCTTTGGTTGGTGGTTTAGCCCCTGGGAGCTCTTGGGGTACTGGTTGGTTCATATGCAAACCCCTTCAGCTCCTTGGGCCCTTTCTCTAGCTTCTCCATTGGGGACCCTGTGCTAAGTCTAATGGTTGGCTGCGGGCATCCACCTCTGTATTTGTCAGGCACTGGCAGAGCCACTCAGGAGACAGCTATATCTGGCTCCTGTCAATAAGCACTTGTTGGCATCCACAGTAGTGTCTGGGCTTGGTGACTGTATATAGGATATATCCCCAGGTAGGGCAGTCTCAGGATGGCCTTTCCTTCAGTCTCTGCTCCACATTTTGTCTCTGTATCTCCTCCAATGGATATTTTGTTCCCCCTTCTAAGAAGGACCAAAGTATTCACACTTCAGTCTTCCTTCTTCTTGAGCTTCATGTGGTCTGTGAATTATATCTTAGGTATTCCAAGCTTCTGGGCTAATATTCACTGATCAGTGAGTGCATATCATGTGTCTTCTTTTGTGATTGGGTTACCTCACTCAGAATATTTTCTAGTTCCATTCATTTGCCCAAGAATTTCATGAATTCATTGTTTTTAATAGCTGAGTGGTACTCCATTGTGTAAATTACCAAATTTTCTGTATTCATTCCTCTGTTGAGGGACATCTGAGTTGTTTCCAGCTTCTGGCTATTATAAATAAGGCTGCTATGAACATAGTGGAGCATGTGTCCTTATTACATGTTCGAGAATCTTCTGGGTATATGCCCAGGAGTGGTATAGCTGGGTCCTCAGATAGAACTATGTCCAATTTTCTGAGGAACTGCCAAACTGATTTCCAGAGTAGTTGTACCAGCTTGCAATCTTACCAACAATGGAGGAGTGTTCCTCTTTCTCCACATCCTTAGCAGCATCTTTTGTCACCTGAGTGAGCTCTTAGCCATTCTGACTGGTATGAGGTGGAATCTTAGGGTTGTTTTGATTTGCACTTCCCTGATGACTAAGGACATTGAACATCTCTTTAGGTGCTCCTCAGCCATCCTGTATTCCTCAGTTGGGAATTGTTGTTTAGCACTGTACCCCATTTTTAATAGGGTTATTTGTTTCTCTGGAGTCTAACTTCTTGAGTTCTTTGTATATATTGGATATTAGCCCTCTGTATGATGTAGGGTTGGTAAAGATCTTTTCCCAGTCTGTTGATTGCTATTTTGTCCTATGGACAGTATCCTTTGCTTTACAGAAACTTTGCAATTTTATGAGGTCTCATTTGTCAATTCTTGATCTTAGAGCATAAGCTATTGGTGTTCTGTTCAGGAAATTTTCCACTGTGCCCATGTGCTCTAGCCTATTCTCTACTTTCTTTTCTAATAGTTTCAGTGTATCTGGGGTTTTTTGTATTTTTTTATTAAATATATTCTTCATTTATATTTCAAGAGGTACAGCCCTTCCAGGTTTCCCCCCTCCCCAAAACCCCCCAACCCCTCCTCCCATTCCCTGCCTCCAAGTATATCCCCCTCCACCCGACCCACTCCCACCTCACCCCCCCTCAATTTCCCCTTGTTGGGGCATCTATTTAGCCTTCACCTGACCAAGCACCACTCCTCCCACTGATGCCCAACAAGGTATTCCTCTGACACATTTTTGGCTGGAACCATATGTACCCTTTGGTTGATGGTTTAGTCCCTGTGAGTCCTGGGGCGTCTGGGTGGCCAACATCATTGTTCTTCCTGTGGGGCTGTAAACCCCTTCAGCTCTTCCAGACCACCCTCCATCTCCTCCATTGGGGACCTTATGTGGAGGTCATTGATCCACTTGAACTTGAGCTTTGTACAAGGAGATAAGAATGGATCGATTTGCATTCTTCAACATGCTAACCACCAGTTGACCCAGCACCATTTGTTGAAAATGCTGTCTTTTTTCCACTGGATGGTTTTATCTCCTTTGTCAAAGATCAAGTGACCGTAGATGTGTGGGTTCATTTCTGGGTCTTCAAGTCTATTCCCTTGATCTACATGCCTGTACCTGTGCCAATACCAACCAGTTTTTATCACTATTGCTCTGTAGTACAGCTTGAGGTAAGGGATGGTGGTTTCCCCCAAAGTTCTTTTATTGTTGAGAATAGTTTTAGCTATCCTGGGTTTTTTGTTATTCCAGATAAATTTGCAAATTGCTCTTTCTAACTCTATGAAGAATTGAGTTGGAATTTTGATGGGGATTGCACTGAATTTGTAGATCGCTTTCAGTAACATGGCCATTTTTTACTGTATTAATCCTGCCAATCCATGAGCATGGGAGATCTTTCCTTCTTCTGAGATCTTCTTCGATTTCTTTTTTCAGAGACTTGAAGTTCTTGTCATACAGATCTTTCACTTGCTTAGTTAGAGTCACACCACGGTATTTTATATTGTTTGTGACTATTGTGAAGGGTGTTCTCTTAACATATCCCATTACCCAACCAAAGTCACTCTATAGACATACGCCAAATACTAAGGTCAAGGTTACTAATCTTTGGTAAGACAGGGTTTCTCACTAGGCCAAAGAATGATTTTTTTTTCTGCTTAAAATAGTCATTTTTTTCTTAGGAAAAAGATAATGACAAAAGACAAAGTAATGAGTTTTTCTTCCTAAAACAATGTGCTGTGTCTATGAGATAGGAGAAAGTAAGGATATACATTAAAATCCCTTCTCCCCCCCCCCATCATTATTTCTTTATTCATTAGATAATTAAATTCTGGAATGGAAACAGAACTCTATGTCTAAGACACTGGTGTATTGTTCAGCAATACAGATGATGTAAACTCTAGGAAAATTCCCAAAACAATAAAGACACAAGATATTTTCTGAAAGGCAAAGAAAGAAAAGGAAGAGAAGGATAAAGGGGAGAACAGAGACTGCAGAGAAGAATAAAGAAGGTTTAAAAAAATAATACTAATAAAAGAGGAGCTCTAGACGAGCCAAGACTTGCACTAAATACAACTAATTCTCCTTCCCCAGGTCTTAGCCTTGGCAGGTCTCTGCTAAAATGCAGGAGTTGCATGGATGTGGAACGTGGTGATGGAAAATGCATTATTATACACAGTTGTTGAAGTTGAGAGAAACTGTACAGAGGGGGAAAAATAACACCCTAGAATAAATACAAATGAAATTCATGTATCAAAACCAATACTGTGAAAATAGTTTAAATGTTTTTTGAATTTATATCTAGTCATTAACTTAAATGCAGATTTCAGTTCATGCCACCCTTCTGCCTCATGGTCAGAAGGCCTGAAAACCTGCGGTGTGGAAAATTGGCAGGAGAAAGAATATTGAATTGGTCTCCACGGAAAAACAGAATTTGGCAGCCACAGCCGCCTCCCTGTGCTGGTCTCTCTCCCTTCTGTTTATTCCTTCCTGTTACACGTTTGCTGCAGGAAAGAGGTCACATGTTAGATAAAACAGGAAGTAATTGCCAACCTAACTATTCACCAGTGACTTGGAATCTCTCCTCAAAATAAGCCCCAAGTGTCCCAGCCACAGAGTCACTTGCTCTCTGAGGGCACAGGAGCTGCACTGTCATTTCACTGATTTTGGTTGCTTCGAACCTCAGCAATGAAAGTGAGGTGGGAAACCTGCCCCTCACAAATAATCCGAAAAGAAGCTGTGATTCATACATGGGAATGATACATCCACACAGAAACCCTGTGGACATTAATTTCCTCCCCCGATCCTGCTTCACATGACGATTTCAAAGAAGGCTGACATTTTCTTAGAATTTTATTCTGTGATACCCACCCACCCCCACCCCCAAATTCAGGTTCTTTCCCTCCTAGGCTGACCCTCGGCTAAGCACCCATCCATGTTGTCCCTGACTTCCTCGAGTCAGTTTTCAATCTCTTACTGGGACCCTGAAGTGAGTTCCGGGCCCTTTGCATGAGCAAGCTGGAGGGAATGTTGTGTAGCTGTGTGGTTACCCTGCCACGTGGTGGTTTTCACCCTGATCTTTTCTTTCTTTGCAGCTGGTTAATAATCCTCTAGCAAGTCAGGCCGCCGCGGCTGCAACAGCCATGGGCTCCATAGCAAGCTCACAGGCCTTTGGCAATGCCCTCTCCAGCCTTCAGGGGGTCACAGGTCAACTAGTTACTAATGCACAAGGACAGGTGAGTGGGAGATGGGAGGAAGAGTGAATTTTTACAGCAGATTGAACTCGGAAAGGAAATGAATTTCTTTTGCATGACAGTGATATGTAGCCGCATCTATTTGAGGCAAATAAATAATGTTTACTAGCAATGTCAAGAATAGGAGAGGGGTGGGGAAGTGTTTCTATATTTTAGAGGCGAGATTTTTCTTTCTTTCCCCTAAAATGTCAAGGCTTTATATTGTTTTTGTTTTGTGAGATGACTAGTATTGTGGCCTGAGTTAAATAATTTCTCCCTTCTCACTATTGGGACCTTCTTTGAAGTAAACAATCAAAACCTAAATTTTTCAAAAAGAAAACCTTGCTTTGCTTTTTTATTTTTCACTTAAAACTTTTTGACATTAATGGAGGAAACTAATATCTTTTGCTGGTTGCACTGATATATCTAAACTAACCTCAGTAAAGCCATATTCTGTATGTGTGGGAAGCTAATGCAAAGTCGTATTTAAGCAACAACAAAAAGTGTGTATGTGGTGGGGGGAGTTAGACGCCAACTGCCATTCGCCTCTAGCTGATTTTTGGGGCCTCAGAAGGTCTCTTACATGCCTGTTGATTATCACTAATCTGTCAGGTCCACTAAGCCTTCCCTGTGTCACAAGAGACCTATTCTCCTACAAGGCTCATGTGTCCATATCATGTTCATATATGACAGAACTTCAGTCATCAGTAACCCTAAAAGCTGCATAAAAATGCAGGGCAGAGTTGAAACTGGTGATGGCAGGGTGCCCTCCAATGGAAAGCCAGAGTCCAGTCTGGTGATTAGTGACCTCTGCTTTCCAGCATGGCCGTTTATGATCATGAAACACATAGAGAGCATCATTGCTTTACCGGGCAGTGTGTTTACATAACTCCCTGCTACATACAGGTGCTTTACAAAAAGTAGGAATCTCAATGTCTTAAACTCTTGGTTTTTTTTTTTTTATTTTACATAAACAGCAAAGAAAGATGCATTATAAGCTAAATCATCTCTACCTATAGCCCAGGGAAACAAAAAGCTGACCTTGTTATATTTCCTGGGCGGGTGTAGGATTGTCCCATCAGAGGCTCGCGGGCTGAACGATGGAGCTTGTCAAAGAGAGACCTCGTGTAATGAATCATCTTATCACAGGTGCACACCACACATATTAAAGGAGGGGTGTATGAACACTGTGCCCTCTACAGTAACCTTTCAGTGTCTGCTTTAACCCTTGTTCCAATTCCTTTTCATCAAAAGATCATTTTATGCAGCCAGCTCTAAATGGAGGCTCTCAAAAGCATATTAAGATTTCTGGAAGGCTATGGGTAGTGGGGTGGAGGAAAAGTTGGTTTTAATATCTATAACTCATGCCTACTTCAGGCCCATGCTGGAAGCAGCTTTCTAGAGCTACACCCAGAAATAAAGCAACCTCAAGATGTAAATTTTAAGAGTTGAAGAGCAAAAGGAAATCTACCTACAGAGAGGCATTTCTCTCTGATTTTTCAGTTCTGCTATGCAAGTGAATGTACTATTATGCTCCCCACAAGAAGAAATGCTTTAAAGCTTGCAATGGACTACTTGATGCTTTCTTTTCAAGCGCTTTGGTAGCTGATTAGCCAGTGGAAACTTCTTAAGGACGAGAATTTCCACCTTTGTCACCCTAAGCCCTGGAATCTCTGTCACAGTCAGCAAGAATACCAAGTTGAATACTCATAGGGTTATGTAGACAGTGAATCATAGTTAATAATATAGTGTCTTTTATTGTTATTTTACAAGTTGTGTAAAGGTAGTTTATTTATATTTATAGTAAATATATATCCTAAAGTGAACATCTACTACCTTAAAAGCAATTAAAAGCATTAAATGATTTCATTTAATAGGTACATTTTTTTGTCTTGTGTTAATGTGATGCAAAAGAAAATATATTGGAACCAGGTTAGTACAATTCACCTTGATTAACATACCCTGCCACCTAAGTCTGCCACAGTCAGTCCATTTTAGCTTCTTAAAAGTCTTCACAGAGATTTCCCAAGGAGGCAAGAAGAGAAAACTCTTTGAAGACTTAGAAATTTCCTTATCAGGAGTTCTTGGCACCTGTCCTCTTTTGTATTTAGAAGTGTATCCAAGATTAATGGCATTAATGCTAAAGTTAAACCTAAGTTTGAGAAGCAGGACTTATTGATAGTTACATGGACAGATGAGAAGGTTTGTTCCACACAGAAACCATTAAATAGGGGCATTGTCATCCAGAGTGTTTATCTTTGTCCTCATTTCCTAAGATCCTTTCTACACCCTATGAACCAAAGACAGGATTTAAGAGACTTAAATGAGCCTTCAAGCCTATACAGGGTTAACTTTAGGTACCAATTCTATCTAGTTTCCAAGGCTTAGCTTACCCAAGCCTACTCATAACCTTCAAGGAATCACGAGCTGCCTCCTTCCTATACCGGGATCTTTCTTTGGCCTTTGGGTCTCAACAGCAAGAAATCTCATCACCTAGGTATTGCTGCCTTGGATGTGTTGAAGAATAACATTTTCTGTCCTTTTGTCTCCACCCAACCCCAGCCTCTAATCATAACAAATAAGAGAAAATGTTCCTCCATTTTCATACTTTTCTTACTTTGCCCTATCATAACTATTAGTTCAAAGGACAGAGAGTGATCACTAGAGTTATCAATTTAGCAGACACAGCAATCTAAAATCACAAAGTACCTGTGCCAGCCAGGTATGCTAAGGAGTTTTGAACTTTCCTTTTAGGTGAAAATAAGCAGAACATTCGCAATGGATGCTCCACTGCTAAGATCATTATAGTTCTCTTTACTTCCTGGGTCACATACTTGTGCAAGAAGAAAAAGAATAAGTCGAAGGTGATGGATTTAATTCCAAATATGGTCTGAACGAATGCTTGAGCCCTCTGAGCCTCACTTTTTCCAATTATACTATATGGAGAATAAAATCTAGGCAGGCGCTAGACTAGGAAGACTGCTCATTGGTAAAGTGCTCGCCATTCAAGAGTGAGGACCTGGATTTGCTCTCCAGGATCCATGTTAAATCTGGGTGTGACAGCACACCCTTGTAATCCCTGGCTGGCTCTTGGACAGCCTAGCTTAATAATCACTGAACCCTGGGTCACAGTGAGACAGCTTGTCTCAAAAAGCAAGTAGACAGCTCCTGACAAATGACACCCGAGGCTGGCTTTTGGATTCTACACACACACATACACACACACACACACACACATACACACACACACACACACACACCACAGTCCCTTGGTTATGAGAATTAACTGAAACTGTGTCTTAAAAATACCTCCTGGGAGCTTGAGCACACAACTAAACATTTAATGAACAATGCCACAAGTATCATCACCACTGTTTTTCATGCTTTTTATCTGGATGCTCAGCCAGAGGCAGTAGGATGGCCTACAGGCAGACAGAAAGAGATCTGCAGCCAGGCTGCAGTTCATGAGCTAGGAAGACTCAGAAGATTTCTTTATTCTCTTGGTGCCATAAATTCTCTTCTGAAAAGTGGGAGAATATGACACCAGTTCATTGGCTTAAACTACGTAGAATGAGGTTGATCACATAGTCTCGTCTCAGAGCTAATGATCAGTAAACAATGTCTGTTAATCAAGATGAACATTTTTCTTTGGTTCATGGATGAAGGTTTTGTGTGAGTCCCAGCAGTGGGATAAGTCATCTTAGGGCTCCTCAACCTTCCTCAGAACAGTGCACCAGAGGGTGGAGAGTAAAGGTTCCCATGTGTGCTCCTAGCAGAGTGTTGAGAAACTGGCAAGTAGATTTACCATCAATTTGTTCAGCTACTAAACTGCTTCCCTTGTGTCTTTGGCAATATCTCCTTATTGGCATTATTACAAAAAAGTAAAACCAAATGAAATTTTGCTTTATTCTGAGGTTAAGGAAAGCATTTTCCATTTTAACTGAAGCTCATGGCTGTTTCCTGATGAAATCAGGTCCTCTACCTCTCTAAAGCTTTGAGAGGTGAAAGCTAGTGAACCTAGATACACATCTTTGTTCTTTAAATAGCCAAGCAGGTAAAACACAAAAGCAACTAAACAACGTTACCTTTTTTAAAAGTAGGGTTACCCCTGCCTCCATCTCCCAAGGGCTGAGATTACTGGTTTTTGTGACTACACCCAGTAACCTTTTCCCTTCAGTTTTTTAAAACAACAGAAAAGGGTGAAGACACGTACCCACACAGCCCACACAGGTTACTCAGAAATGTGCAAGCTTCTATACAACTAAAAGAAGCAAAGCTTGCTTGATATAAAGAGAATTTCCATGCTCTATGTGAGCTAAAGGCTGCCTCCTAATGATAGTGACTGGAAGTCGTGCAGCACAAAGGTCAACTCTCCCTGAGTGAGACATCTCGGGGTCAGCTTCATTTTAAGTCCTATGGTAGGTAGGTAGTTAGGGAAGGCATAGTACTTCTGACAGTGTGCCTAGACCCTGCCAGGAAGCCTCCCCCCCCCAGCTTAACTCTCTATAGAGGTGCAACTGAAGAACTGCACTCCACATGAGGTCCTCTGAATTATAATCAGGAGCTGAATGACATCTCCAGGGCAGTAGCATACCTACGTAGGAAACCTACGTTTTTATTGAAACATAAACATTCCTATTCATCAACAGAGTGGCCTCATATAAGTTATACAATTTTCTGGATTTCTTTTCCAACAGTAAAAGAAAGATAATTTAATTTTTAATAAATTACAGATATTCCTTTAAAATCAAAACCCAGAAGATGACCCTACGCAGGTTGCAGAAGTGAATATTCGCACATTGTTTAAATGGAAAAATGAGACTCCCGAAGATTAACTCACTGAAGTTATAAAGTTATAATAAATGCTAATCTCAGTCGTAAGGTTAAGCGATTAGTAATCCGATAGCTGTCTGTTGGCCCTTCCGGAGTCTTAGGAGATACGTCTCAAGTACTTTCAAGCCACAGCTGTGCAGTCTGTAAAACAGTTTTCCAGTCCTGCCGAAAAGAAAGAAGTAGTGAGTGGTTCTGATTATGAATTAGCTTCAGGGATCATTAGATCCAGGCAAGCCAGCCATGGGGTGTCTGGGGCATCCCACAAAGCGTCTTTTATTTCATCTTTTATAGTGAAACACACAAAACACACCTAAAGATAACTTTTCCAAAACAACACAAACACCTTTACATTTTCCATACCAGTCTCTGTTCTCTTGTTTATTTTCAAAAGAAAGCCAAAACTCCAGACAAAAATCACACCCTCCTCTCCATTTCTAGGGTGCTCACTGTGGAAAACTGTGACATTTCTCTACATATTTTATGGTTTTACCACAAAATACTAATTTAAGAATGCATAAGACACTACATTTTTTTAAAAAAAACTATACTAACAACGGAATCTAATAAGGCAATGTATTATAAATAAGGATCAAACATTTTATTGAAAGTTAAGAGTTGATGTCTATGTGTTTTCTCATAAATATAGGTCTGATAAAAACTTTATTTCTCCCATTTGCACAAAGCACAAGAATAGGTCTTAAGGTGTAATAGTAATTGAATGAACTATATTTCAACTATCATTTTTTAGTGAATTCTTTTTCAATACTCTGGAGGGCAGAAAATGCATCCTCATGGAGTTGATAGCATTTTAAGAATATGACCCTGGCTTCTTCTCAGTGATAAAGATAAAATAATAATCAGCCACCTCAACCCATCTACTAACACAGCAAATCTGCCCTCCGAGCCCTGTTAAGGGCTTTATTGCCTCATTTCAGTGCTGTTTCCCTAAGTGCTTCCCTCACAGCCCCTCAAAATGTTCTTCAAAAGAGAAGCCCAGCATCAGGGCCTCTGTGCAGCTGTCTTGACTGATTCTGAGCTCCAGTGACCTGTTAGGTTCAAAGAAGTTATTGAATCAAGGCCATCAGGTTGCAGGCTCAAACTTCTTTAACCTTTAATTCCCCAACTAACACTTAATAAAATCTAGGTGTGTGCTTTGGAACAACACTGCTGCCTGCAAGTCTCACTTATAACTATCCATGTTTTGTTTTTTGTTTTTTGTTTTAAATGCTTTTTGAAAGCAGGAATCCTTCATGTGAGATGTTGCTCTTGCCACCAGAGCTGTTGTGATTTCCAGTTTGTTGTCTTATCCACTTTGTAGAAAGGAGGGGTCTCAACCTGTTTTAAGACTTTCCAGGAACTCATAACATGTAAATCACTGGCAAACTAATGTTTGTCTGTCTCAAAGCGAACTTTCTTTGGACTTTATAGCCTGCAAAGACAGGTTGTAGGTGGAACCAGAAGGCCAGTCGAAGGAGTTCATCTGGAATCTGAGTCTTTACTATCAAGAGCTCAGATGAAAGTTGTGTATTTTAACCCTGGTGTGCAGTGACTCTGGGGATGCTGGGTTACATGGTAGCTACAGGTGGTTCTGTTGCAGTCTCTGGGACTTGGCTGAAGTGACAGGATTGGTTCCAGCTCTTCCCACCCAATGCTACTACTCCAGCACCAGCCTCCCTAGTTCCACCCTCTCATCCCCTCCATGTCTGATATATACTTAGCAGCCCAGAGGCCCATCAACTTAAGAACTTAAAAAAAGGCCCCTCTAGAATCTTTCTTTTTAGCCTCCATCACTAGCAGAATGTACACTGTTTAGTAAGGGAGGTTAGCAGTAATACACAGTAAAAACTACCTTTGCAAAATTCACTCCAAAGACCTAGCAAGAGAGGACCATGCCTTTGCTACCTAAAGCAGGATGTTGAGCTCTCTGTTTCTTTCTTAGCTCTGGCCACTGCCACCTTTTTGTCATGTTGTACTTTTGATGCTTCATCTATAAGCCTTTGTTTTCACAGGAACAGGGAAATGGTCTCTCCTGTAGACTCCTGGATAAAACTTGCGCATTCTTTTGAGGCTAGTTAATTCCTGGAGCATCTATAATTCTAAACAGCTAATCAGCTAGAGGATGCTACTTATAGCTCCAAGGAGCTGATCAGAGCTACCCTGCTTAACATTAGGAAGAAATTAATGAAAAAGAGTGTGTTCCCAGTTCAGCAGTCTCCTATGTCAGTTATTCACCCTTGTGGGAATTAACTTTAAGTGAAATGAGAGAGAGAGAGAGAGAGAGAGAGAGAGAGAGAGAGAGAGAGAGAGAGAGAGAGAGAATGGCTACCCTAGTGAGCTCCTACCTGTGGCCATCAGTAATGCACTCTGGGATGCCTTTGAAGGCTTTGATGGTCCCACCTATACATATGGGCAAACTCTCTAAGAGTTCAGAAAAGTACAACTCCCCAGGTTGGCACCTTGTATAAGGATAAGTAACAGGGCTGAGATCTGAACCCAGTGCCCACTGTTGTGCTCCTGTACCACCCTGAGTTTCTCTTGCTGAAAGGCCTGAGTGCTCTCCCAGATGCTATGGGAACAAATTAAAAACACAGAACCTAAATCTCTACGTTTTAAAAATTGGGAATGTATTTCTTTTCCTACAGTCTATTGAAGGAAATTATTGTCACTATACCCCTTTTTACTCCTAAATATCTGTTGGGGGTTTCTACACTACTTTTTGCCACATAGTTCTCAAGTAAACAACACAGAAACAGTACAATTTATTAATAAGTTGTAGGCACTATGTTGGACAGGTTCTGAGCTATTCTAATCCTTTCATCTGTTAAAACCCACAAAAATGCCCATCATCTGCCAATCTGATGTCTCCTGGACTGTTTCTGTTCCATCAGCCTGTCCCTAGGATGAACTTCTCTGGACCATGTGCTCTTGGCCCATCTACCATTCTCTCTTCTCTCTTCTACCCCTGTGGTCTCTCTCAATACCCCTCCTCAATTCTAAGTTCCACCTTTCTATCCCCTCTGCCCAGAAACAAGCCCCAGTCATTTATTGATCCATCAGGAATTAATGGGAAGGAACCAAGTACAGCAAATTTGTTATACAACACACAGGACAAACCCCAACAAGAATCTCACAGAGTACTCCTGACGGTGTATCTATACACACTTAAAACCTGAAGATAAAAATATCCTACCAAATAAGTACTAGATATTTTAATAATATGCTCACCAGTTTTATTTGCTCATCAAAGGAACTGAAGAGGTGTTTTCAGGGAAGTCTCTAAAGCAATGAGACAAACTTAAAGTCTATCTCAGATCTACACCAATCATGCCAGAGGAAAGCAGGCTCAAAGTGTCAGGACGTAGGAGACCTCCCAGCAAGGCCTCCTAAACGTGGGCAAAGAAGAGCAGGTGTGCACCACACCCAGCAACACAGATGCTTTCCATGTTAGCTTCTCAGAGCTCAGTAGGAAACCCTACAGCAGTCAGTCCTCAAAATACAAAATAATGCTAGAACTGATTACACTTGAAGCATGTTAAGATACCTCATGTTTCCAGATCTTTCCCCCAGAGACCCACTCCTCCAGTGAGGTAAGACAAGTACAGCTTTATACCTTATAGGTAAATGGCATTAAGTAAGTAATGCACAGAGCACAAGAAGAGAACTTGGCATACTACCCCCAGAGGCCAGGCAAGGCATCTCATCTCCCTCTACTCGGTTTCTCTTCTTTTAAATGATAAAATGTTCCCTAAAGGTTAAGAGGACCACCATTAGCAACAATAATAAAATTAGTAAGTGGTGGCCATTTATAGACACTAAGTGCCAACAAGTACTTAGCCTCAGCATGTCCCAACCATGTCATCTTTCCCACCACTGCATGATGTAGTCTATGACCGTTGTACAGATGAATGGAGAGCTGCCAGGGTCACCCTGTGAGAAATGCAGGAACCAAGCTCAGTTTTGTCTCAGAATGCTCTCTGTCACATGTTCTAACAACAATTGGAAGCTTCTTGCTTTCTGCTTAGTGCATCTCAAGAGCCAAGAACACTACCTGGCACACAGCAAACATGACATAGTAATGAAGTCCATGGCCTGGATAGTATGTCACGTATGCTAATATACTCTTCAGTAAGCATAGATTCAGTATTTCATTTCATGCTCACTATGCTCTTCATTGTTATACCAGTTCACAGCTGATGGGTAGACTGGAAGCTTAGGAAAATTATCCAGCTTTCCAGAGCCACACAGTGAATAAAAAAGCCTACACAGAAACCCAAATCTGACTGCTTCAAAGCCCAGATTTTCTTTGAGCAAAGCTGCTGTCAGCATAAGTTTTCTACATACCTAATACTGTGCCTGAATATAGGAGACATCCCATAGCATCCTGTATGCATTCTTAATCCCCTTCAGTCGGCTTCATCTCAAGTAAGGCCCACTGAACATATTTAGGTTTTATGTGCAAATGTTTTTAAACACCATCCAGTATTCCCATGTCAAATGAAAATGACTGTTTTCAGTTACTTACCTTTCTTCAGCTTCTTTTAAAATTGTACAGCTAGTATAAAGTGTGAGCATAATACAGGTTGTTAATCACTTAGACTTTATGTGAGTCATGTGAACCTGGAGCATGTCCTGTACCACACTTGTCCTTTGACCACATCTGCCATGTGCCCTACAACATGCAGAAAAGGCCAGTGTGGCAATATGGACTCTACTACCCCCATGATGAACATGATGGGAAATTTTATTTTCTCAAGATTAATAGTAGCTCCAGGCTAGGAGATGTCCACCCTGTCCCCCTAATAACATACGGCTTCTGGGCAGAACAGCATTGGTCTTTTTTCCTAACAAGATGTACTCAATTTAAGCAAAAGGCAGGGCCAGAGGGGGTTATCAGCCACTAGGTGCCTTTAAGCACTCTTGTTTTTCTCTCGTATCCTAGAATAAAAACATCTCCTCTTCCTTCTTTACGCCATTTTAGGCAGCCTTCCCACATAACCAGAAGCAAGGGACCTAATGTATGCACTGCACAGACTTTGCTTTCAATTTACAAGGAACTTGAGAAAGTACAAGTTAGAAATGGAAGACTTTGAGTCGTGAAATTCCTTTCAGTATCATTTAGCTATAAAGTACTCTTTAGCTTTTTAATATAAAGGATGGCATCCTCAAGAGAATGGGATGCTCGTATTTAAAACACAGTGTAAAATCTACTTAAATATTAACACAAAATGGAACACTGTGGGTCCAGACTCAGAAAACTCACACTGATTTTGTAGACGAGATCACATGGCACTGCCTAGGCTGGAAAGGCTCTGTGAACTTAGCACCTGTTTCCACAATGAAGAACCTAGTTGAGTTATGAAGGAGTAGAGGAATTAAACGTGTATGGTTTTGAGGGACATTTAAAACAGAGATAAGAAAGCTCTGAGACGCCACAGTTGGAGCACAGCCCACCCTCCTTGTTGACATTTGTCAACAACTGTCTGATGAGCGGGGATCTGACTGAAGACTGGCCACCTATGAAAATGAGTTTTTGCAATTTTATGAGAGAAACTCATCAGCATAATTCTAACGAGTCTCAGTCTTTGTTATGAGAAATGAGAAATTCTGTGGTCTCACCCTCAAGAACATTAAGGAAGCATTACTAACAGGAAATTGAAAAAGTAATATGTGTTAGAATGATGAGGACAACTTTTTTTCTGATTGAGCAGATAGATAAGCATTGTATGCAAGTATCAAAATATATTTAATTTTGCCACAACAATGGGCATTTTTTTTTTCACAAAAAAAACACATGAATCATCCTAGGCTTGTGGACCTGGCTTATGATAGACAGATGTGTCTTTAACTGAGCTTCCTTCCCCACCCTTCCTTTCCCTTGGAGGTTTATTTTGTTGCTAACCTCATTTAAATTCAGCTTTACAGCCTGATGCACTCACTGGGTATAAACACAGAACCAGGAGGTGCTAAATATGCATAGCGCTTTCTTGAGCAATTGCCAAACATTCTCTGCACCTCTTCCCATTGAATGTGGACCTGTTTCAATGAAGGGTAAACTACGAATATTGGAGAGCATTGGTCCCTGTTTTGTTTTAGGTTGGTTGGTTGGTTGGTTGGTTTGGTTGGTTGGTTGGTTTGGTTGGTTGGGTTTTTGTTTGTTTGTTTACTAGAGAAGTTTTTGTTTTAATTTTTTGTTTTGGTTTGTTCGCTGCTATAGTTATTTCTTTCTCCTTTTTGGATGAAATATAAAATAGTTCTTAGATGGAAGGATTTGTTGGAGGATGTTTCCTGGCTAGGAATCAAGGTGTTCTTCCAAGCAAAAAATAGCTTAAGTCTGATTTAGTCACTTAACCTGGCAGCAACAAATAGAAACAGAAATGCTTTCCCTAATTCTAAGTTTTTGTTGTTGGTGGTGAGTTTTTTGCAAGCTAACATTAAAACTTAAAGTCTTGGGGAAAACCAGGTAAAAGCTGACAAAAGGTGGTCCTTCTGCAAAGTGATGGCTTTACAGTATCATTGATGCTCTTTGAAAGGGAAACAGAAAATATGTTGGACCAGCACTGGAGAAAATGAAAAACATCCATAGTTTTAATTTGTAGATTGGCTAAAAGCAGAATCAGTGAAGAAAAAAAATGTTTGTGATTATCATTAAGAATTAATTTGTCAACATCTGGTCACTGATAGTTCTTCAACTCGTTCACTAGAATACATGTAAAGAAAATGTTTCCACTGAAGAGAATCTGACATGGAAGTGTCAGCTCAGCTCTGTACATAGTTCTGTATCCTCCAACCTAACAACTAATAGTCAAGTAAATAATCAAAGAAAAATAGTGTAGGGAGGTAGAAATTAAATACCAGGTCACACAGCTCAAAGGAATCCACTTGCTTTGAGGGCTATCACCTCTGCTCTTGTAACAATTAACTATGGATTAAAGTGTACTTTTAAAAACCCAATTAGGATTCTAGAGAAAAGGAATGAGAGTCCCTTTCATAAGTTCTATTCGTGAGGAGCCTGACATCTTGACCTAATACCACCACATTGAATAAGTTTCGCTGTAACCTGCCGGGGAGTTACACAGATGCTCTGCAGAAATGCCTCCCTGAACTTTGACAACAGAGGTGATATCTTACAAAATTGACCCCCTCTTCTCCGGCCTTCACTGTCTTACTTTCTAGATGAGTAAAACTGCTAGAAACCCAGCAGCGTGGGAAAAACCATAAACTCCTTAAAATACAAACTTTGCCAGTGTGCTGTTCAGTCGGTGGCAAGTATTCATCCGATGCAGTTCAAAAACTTGGACTTAACAGTGGGCTTCTATATTTTGTTCAGAAAAGCTTATTTCTTGGGCACTGGCTTCTAGCTATCATTCTTTCTAAGAATAAACCACAAAGGCTTACAATGATTCCTTGTTGTTAACTCGAATTCATTTAAGTTTAACTTAATCATTTGATTCGATATATTTTTTTCTATCAGTTTTTCTTACTCCTTCATTGTAGAATCCAAATAAAAGATAGTGATATAATATATATATTTACTCACACACATACGCAGACACACACACAAATTTCATGGTGCACCTTAATTTTTTTTTAATTAAAAAAATTCCCACCTGCTGAGACTGAGGCACACACATACATACACAAACACACACACACACACACACACACACACACACTGCGTATGCCACAAGGGGGCCCTAGCCACAGTTTGAAATGACTCTTACTATGCAATTAAGTTTGGAGAAGACATGCTGGCCCCCTCCAGCAGAGGATGGACATCCCCTGGCAATGTCCCCTCCCTCCACCCACCATACCTTTTCTTCCTGTCTTCTCTCATCTAAAAATCTGTAGAAGCTAGAGTATCTAAATTTAAAAAGAGAAAGTCCACTCAAGTGCTTTAACCTTGAGGGAAGGAGAAATTTCTGAGTTCACTCTGGACTTGAGGAGAATACACAGAATTTCAGAGTTCTCTATGTGTAATTTCATCGTGGAGTTCTTGTTCAGGAACTGTCTAACAACTTTGCAGAGGCCTCTGTGTATTCAGCATGGAGTCTTTCCTATGAAACACGTCCTTATCATACCTACACATAAACCCCCAACTTAAAACTCTAAGACAGGAAACTTTTCAGTATACTTTGTGGTAGGCTACTGTTTTCCATTTTTAATAGTGAACTATTTTAATGGTGATATTATGATATTAAAAAGAATTCGAAGGCTACATGTGGTGGCATACATCTGTAATCACAACACTTGGGAGCTGAGGCAGAAGGACTGAAATTTCACAGCCGATCTGGGATATGTATTATCTCAAAATAAAAATGTCAAAAGTGGTTTTGCTACCTTGTGAAAATGCACGGGAGCTGCCACACAAGAACATAAACAAAAGTGATTTCTGAGTGAGCATTGCAAGCACTGAGCTGCTAGGCAAAGCCATGCTGAGTGCTTTGTATGCCTCATATTATGACATTATGTAGTGATTATTCCATTTAACAGAGGAACAGACTGAGAGTGAAAGGCCAAGTTGTTCAGTAGCTCTCTGAGCCAGTTAGGAATTTGCTTCCTCCACTAAGGGAATCACTTTTAAAGTCTCTAAGACATTTAGGGAAGACGATTGACTTTACTGTTTTGCTGAATCAATAGCATTTGTTTTTATGCACACCATTCTTAGCACCATGTTGCAGAAAATGCTAGTTGACAGAATCCTGATGCCCCCAGTGCTATGCTTTTGTCTGTGAGTTTCTGGGCTCCTAAATTTGTGGCCAAACTTCTTAATAAGCAATGGGGTTTTAATTCTGATAGCTAAAGACACCAAGTGGGAGGGCATCATTATAGGAATGTCCCTACAACATCCACAGTAGAAGTATTAGCAGGGACACATCCAAGGAGAACCTCTCACAGCTTCTCATCAAGGTGTGTTTATTTCAGGTTGGTTTAAGATACTTGGTCTGAGATTCTAACCCGTGGCAGTAACACCTCCGGCCATACTGCCATGACTCACATTTTGAATCGGCCACAGACTTCTTGAACATAGGAACTTCTAGTGCTCCAGGAAGCCAGTGTACAGCCTAGACAAAGGGTCCTATTCACTGTTGGGGATGTCTGCTGCTGACCGCTCCCTTCTCTTTCTTTGCTCCCTCCATGACTTTACCATTATCTGATCCAGATTCTCTGTGATTTTCCCTCTCAGTGTCCACATCTCTCTTTTTCACCAAGTTGGACATGACCGGACTTGGGGGGCAGGGAGCTCCTGGATTGTATCCTAAAAATAAATTTTGGTTGCAAAATAGTGGTATTTCCTTTTCCCTTTAGAGTAAATGTCCTAATCAGAGATGTAATAATAACTCCAAGAAGGTTAGCTTTAAACCTAGAATAAAAGTGAGTTTAGAATGAATACATCATATAGAAAAAGAAAACACCCTGCTTGAGCTAGGAGAGGATCACTGTGTTCAGACCAGAAAGAATGGGGAGCGATTGCTGCCACCATCAGTGGTCGCTCCTCACAATCATCTTAGTTCCTTGTCCAAGTATGGACAGAGTGATGCTACTATTCACAAAAGCTACTTGGTCAAACACTGCTGAGGTGACACAAATATTTGGAAAGGAGGTGTCTTTACTAATGTACTGTCAGACCTGAGGAAGTCACTGAGAATGACATTGACAAGCTTCCCTTTTTTTTTTTAAAGCTATGGCAACAAAATTACTTGTCAATATGACATCTGCCATCACATTCCTTTGGCAGAGTTTAACTGCATATCAGAGACTATAACAACATGTGGTCCATCAGATGACTTGTCTGGGTGCCTGGGCCTCTGTGACACCAGCCTAAGACTGCAGCTGATGTAATCTGTGTGTTAACAGTGAATGTATTCATTTGTTCACTTTCCTCATTCAGACCTAACACATCCTGCAAATACCTGCTAGACTGATGTGCAGGGGGACACTGACACAATAGACTGAGAAGCTACACACTCTTTAACTGCCAGATTTGCCGCTGTCGCAAAATAATCTTCATGATGGCATTATTTGTTTTTTAATGAATGATAGTCCCAGTTGGATGTAAACCACTAAATTTACTACAGAAATAGGGACCCTTTAAATTATGTGTGCCAATGAACACTATTCATATGAGTGGTTTTTGTTTAGTTGCTCTTATATATGAACTTTATTTCTCAATTGTGGTTAATGCTCTTAACTCATTCCAAGGAAAGTGTCAGACAGACATGTACAGGAACAACCAAGTAAGTCCCCTGTTAGAGAAACAGGAACTCTTTCAAGTCACAAATTATCATTACAATGCCAGTATGGGCCTCAGCCTGGTTAAAGCATTCATCAGAGATGAATCATTACAGGTGGAGAGTCAGGGCAATGACACAGAAGATCATTGCAAACGATGCCTGAGCTATTTGCTGTGCGATTGATGGGGCAATAACTTCACTCAAAAATTTCTAATGTTGCAAGCTAGACATGAAGTAGGCTGTGCTTTGTGCTTTGAAGTGGAAGCCAATGAATCAAGCGTCCTCTGTGCTAAGGATTCATTGAGGCATTTTGCTTCATACTTGGGTGACTTCAGTAGCATCCTAGCAACTAATCTGGTCTGTAGCCTTTCACCACTTGAGAGTATTCAGTCTTAATTGTCATATTCACACCTGAAAGGGCTCCACATCAGCCCTCCTCCCCATCCCCTAATGAAACCGGTTCACCATCAAGTATGATTGCACACACAATACCAGTACTCAGGAGGTTAAGGCAGGAAGATCAGGTTTGAGGTAAGCCTCAATCAACATCAAGCTAAATGTCAAGTACAAGACAGGCCTGAAGAACTGAGACCCTGTCTCAGAACTGCCCCAAGTCCCCAAAAATTACCAAATGTCTTTGACTGCATGGAATCTAACACTTCAAGGCTGATATGTCTCAACCTTCTCTCTCCTCCAAACTGATCAACTCATCTTCCCTATGCCTCTTACCTATACACTAGCTTCTAGTAGGTTTTCCCTAATCCTAAACTTCACAGCCCTGCATCTTCTGTAGTCTTCTGGAACCAACTCCACCTTTGTCTAAAATAATTCATTCATTCTCAACGTTCTTAAACACATGCCACATATGAAACCCTTGCTTATTCATTTAGCATTCATTTCTTCCTTTGACTGATGGAATCCTTGCATTTGATAACACATTAACCCTATCCTGTCCCACCTGCATCTATTCAGCATCCTCTATGGCCCATAACCCAGTGCTAATAGAAGGCTCCATAGGTATTCAACTGCTCTGCCAGAGTCTTTTATAATGGAAGGGAGTATGAGTTAGTTTCAAATATTGGATGGGGTAAGTGGGAGTCAGACCCTGATTGTCATGTTTATGTAGCAAAGTAACCCTTTCATCAGAACTTCTCAGCACATTCTTAGTAACCAATGTATTCAGATTCCCTTAAAAGCTAATTTTAAAAGTATATTTTCTGTCTTCATCTCTAAACCAAAGATTCTCTATAGTCATTCCAGACTCAGTTTTAATTTCCTTCTTGAGTTAAAATCCAACCATCATCGCTTCTCGGCCTTTTGGCTAAGATCAAGTGTAAAATCCAACCATCAAATTAAATTCACAAGGCCTTTAATTTGAAACCCAATTTCCATCAGTAACTGGACGGCTATTAAGAGCATGGAAAGTGTCAAATGTGTGTGCCTCCATCCTATTATCACCTTACAAATTTGAACTCAACAGATTTGGAGGTGTCCTGATTACATGTGTGAAAATGCTAAGAGAAATCAAAGTCAGAATGAGCATAATAATCCAACAGATAATTTTTAGATAGTCTAGTGTGTGATCATGTCTACCATTCAACGAATTTGAGCAAATTAAAACCAGGGTATTTTGATATCTTGGAGTCTATTACAAAGTTCCAGACATGTACCAGCAAGTGTTTAGCATGTAGATATGGTGTTACTCATGCCTCTGAAAGGAAGAGTATAACCACCAAGAAATACATAGCTTCACCAAAGACTTCCTGACTTTACAGCATCCCTCACTTCACGACCAAACTCTATTAAACATCTTCCACTGGGCCATTTCGAACTCCTCTGGGTCTGACACTACTATTGTCTCCTCCGTACACAATGCTCATTCCCAGGTAAAAGAGAGGAGAGGTGGGGAAGACACAGTGACAAGCGTTTTAGTTGCAGCTCAGTGTTGGAAAGTGAGGCTGTTCCTAGGGGAGAGGCTGGTGAGCCAACTGCATTTGCCTTTCCATTTCTTCCTTCACCCAGAAAGTGCATCTCATTACCATGAGTCAGAACATACTCACGTCAATCATCTCGGGGCTAGATGCCTCTCTTTTCATCACCGTGTGTTCTATAGCTGTCAGGTCCCATGCCTTACTCTAAGGCATTCTCTCAGGCTACATACTCCCACAAGCTCCTAAATGCACTGACATTCTGCCAAAAATAGAATCTATAGCCCTCCACTTAAATGCATCCAACTTCTGCAACCAATCAGATGAAGTAGGAAGGCAAAGACCTAAGACACTCCAGGCTGCCAGAGTGCAAAGGTCTATTCCCAAGTTTTCACTGTGCATGTGCAGGCCATCTATATCCAGTATAGACAAGGACAGGAGGCTAATTCCATGTCTCTCTTACAATGCCTGTGGGGGTCACAGGAACTGGCTTTTAGGCTAATGTAGGGCCACTCGTCAATAAAGTACTTATGCATTATGATCTATTGATGTGGACTCCTCCTGACCTTGCTTACACTGATGAGACATGTTCATTGCTGTCACTGTGAGACAGACACTGCATGCTTGCTTGTTCAGGATACCTGCAAGCCTGACTTCTCCTTAAAGGATGGCTGACCACTTCCACAATAATTGCCTGACCTTCATCACCATCCACTAACAATTGCCACTGATACCTGATAGTCGTATAGTTTCTCCATTTTTGCCAACCCACAGGACTGCTGTGTTGGAAGCAATGACAGATGGGGAAAAAGGCTGTTCAATACCATCTTCCCAAGAGCTATAGTCTGGTGGTTCTCTTATTGTCCTACTTGTATCTGGAATCCTGAACCACGGAATCCTAAAGCCCTTCACAAAAAAAAAAATCATTTGCTGAGAAACTATGTTCAAATCCCTGTGTGAGTTCTGTACAGTGGAAATCACTACCATTTGTGAACAAGTTCACAGAGAGCTTATCATCCAGAAGAAAATTTCAGACAGAATATGAAGCATTGCCCAAGAGCTAGAGTCCTTTGACATCCAATATTCAGTGTCTTCCCGGTAGTGGGACTCGGGAGTCAAATGAAAAAGCAAGCATTCAGGGACACCAGTTCCAGCTCTGTTACTACGACTCCTCTCTCAAAGATTACTTCCCAGAGTTCTTCACCCTTGTGTCTGATTTGTGAGGGAGAGACATGACTAATCTCCAGTTCAGTTCAGTTCGGAGAGGTCTTGTAAGAAGACAGAATGAAAAAGAATGTCACAGGATAGTGAAGTCATGACTCAAAGCTAGGGAACAGCCATTGGTGGCAATTTGTAGAGCAAGGCTTAGTATACTAAGCAGGAGAAATAGTCCCACACCCATTCTCATGACGCCCCTTGAGGTTTCATGTTTAGGAACAGCTTGTAGTTGAAGGTTTTGCAAATTACACTTGTCCCTAGCAAAGTAAAGTCAAGTTTCCATTTTCAGATTCTGTAGATACCCTGGACATGGCTTCTTCTTTCACAGTAAGCATATCTAGCCACTTGCCCCATACCATCATCCTACATTACTCTTTCACTGGTGACAGAAGCCACTAGAGGCAATGGGCCTCTCCTGCTCCCTGTAGCAGAGCCCTGAGCCCCTAACACTTAAGACTCATCCCCTGCACACACAGAGACCCCTAACAACTAGGTCCCAGTTTAACACACTTCATTTAAGCTTTACACCTCATCTTTCTGGTTTCAATCATCAATAGTCACATCATTTCTAAAGAATTTAACCATTTATTTACTAGCTTTTGAGAGGCTGAAGTACCTTAACAAATGTGGCTCTTTGGTGTCCTGGCTGGGAATGATATCCTAACTTCCTGTTTCCAGAGTCTAGTCTCTCAACCACATACATGGCAGTATACTTGCTTGAGGCTGGCAGTCCTACAGGTTATAAAGGTCAAGAAGCCGACCTTGGTCTTGGCATTAAGTAGGATGTCAGGACAGGGGCAGAGAAAAAGAATGGAGGATATAAGGGGCATACTGTGGAAGGGATATACCCAGGATTCAGGGCATCTAAAGCCCCAGTGTGAGAAAGATTCAGTGCCCCAAGGCCACGAAGGCCTTGAGTACTATGAAATCTATTCCTCCTGTTTCTGAGAGAAAGCCTTGGCAGAAACTGCATGTTTACCTCTTTATCAATAGCTGGTTTTATTTTTAAGTAAGGTGATTTTCCCTATTTGCTCCATGCTGGCCTGCTTGTAGATGGCAAATGAGCTTCTGATAACAATCTTCACAACAAGGGCACAATGCAGCCTTTGTCCTATGCAAGCGGACCCTGAATTCAGCCGGCTCCTCATGTTCAGGCCTATCTCTTGCAGATTATTGGGACCATTCCACTGATGCCTAACCCAGGGCCATCAAGTCAAGCAGCAAGTGGCACTCAGGGCCTTCAAGTACAGCCTATCACACCCCAGCTCCTAACCAATGCCCAGGGCCAAATCATTGCCACCGTCATCGGAAACCAGATCTTGCCTGTGATCAACACTCAAGGTATCACCCTGTCCCCCATCAAGCCAGGCCAGCAGGTAAGGGTCCCACATCAAGGTGCCCAATATATTTCTTCTTTCTCTTCTTTTCTCTCAATATAAGGTAAATTTTGCATTACAAAAAGATTTATTATTTTCAGTAAACCTAATGTATTAATACTTACAAGGTGACACATATTTATTTCCCATTCTTAGCACATATAAGCAATAACATGAATAGT
This sequence comes from Tokudaia tokunoshimensis, assembly GCA_036184795.1. Taxonomy (NCBI): domain Eukaryota; kingdom Metazoa; phylum Chordata; class Mammalia; order Rodentia; family Muridae; genus Tokudaia; species Tokudaia tokunoshimensis. Next base: position 45,758,334 of record BTHU01000022.1, read on the forward strand.
CCCCTAATCTAAAACAAGGAACATATTAAATTAAACCAGACACTGACCAAAAGCCGCTTAGAATTTGTCTTTCTTAAACTATATCCAATATATTCAATTTTGTGTTTTTTTAATAGAGCCAAAAGAAGCCAAGACTATTTATGCTTTAACTATAAATGAAAAATGCTATTAAACACAAAACAATCCCAAGCTGAAGCTACTACAACAGCTGTCTATAAATGAAAAGTGAAAGATAGGCAGTTCTACTCCTTAATTTCACTAAAACTCGGTGGCAGCTTACTTTGTCATTCAAATGCCAACTGAGATTTTTTTCCTGTGTGTTTATGCTAGAAATTGAGCATGTAGCGCTAAAGAAGAAAGATGTGGCTCCTGATATTTATGGAAATTGTGATTGGTTTGTTCCTTCAATTAGCATTTTTGATAGTCTATAGCAAGACTTATCTAAATGCTAGCTAGGAAATAAGAGATTTTCTTTCTGACCCAGGGGTTATGGTGTTATATGGGATACCAGCTTATATCTGCAGAGCCCTTTCTCCAGTAAAGCAGAGAAGGCCCTGAAACAGAGCAGGGAAGAGTGGGATGAGTGGCACCTGACCAGGAAGATGAATTAGCAACACTCCAGGAAGTAGAAACAGTTAAGCACACAGGTAGGGCAAAAGGGAAGAAGACGACGACGACAACGTGTCGAGGGACCAGGGAGAAGTTCTTGTGGCAGAAGCACAGAACAAGCTGGGGACAGTTGTGCATGGGATGTAGACTCAAACTGGAAAGACTAAGTTCTATCTCTGTGTGATCTTAAAGATGTCACATGCCAACTTTCTGCTCAGGTTTTTCAAAAATAAAATGGGATGAGGATACCAGAATCTACCTCAAAGAACATGTGTGAAGGGCAGAGGGGTCAGACCTGTGCCTGGGGCACAGCAAGCTATAATTCAGTCATGATATACCATTGCCTCCTCAGCTGCTGATGGCAGTGAAAATGTAACGCGGTGAACTGTAGGCGGTGTTACACAAGAAGAGATTACGTGCTCAGTTTTTCCCCTAAGAAAATAAGTGTGAGAGTGATGTGGAAGTTGAACTGAAATTATGACATTTCCATTGGAAGCAAACTACTTAGGGGACAATAGTGAAAGCTAAGCAACAATTACTGAGCACACCTACTACTGAACAGCAGCTGACAATAGAAGTCTAGAGGCGTTTTGTTTTTTTTTTGCTGTAGCTGAAAAATAAAGAAGACAAGTAGAGATCACCTGAAGAACGGGAAAAGGAGCAAGATCCAGGATCTGTCTGGTAAATGCCAGCTCTTAAAAGAATAGGAGGGGAAGGGGAAAGAAGAAGTGATGGCTAAGTAGGGGAGGAACCTGGAGTAAGGCTACCTAGCGCAGGAGTGATGATCAAATGGTAGGACCCAGACAGGCATCAAATGCTGCACAGTTTGAAGTGTGGGTCAGTTCTCTTTTAAGCACTTTGAAATGAGTCACCTGTTAACCAGATGAGTCAGTAAGTCAAAGCAGAACACGGCTAAGACCGAGTTTTAAGGTTGGGTGTACACTGATCAAAGATGGCAGAAAGGAATGTGAAGGCTAGGAACCAATATGTTGTCAGGAGACTGTAGGATATCAAGCAGTTGACCAAAAGAAAAATGCAAAGAGATAAGAACAATAAGGCACCAATATCATCATTTGTTACAGCAACACAGAAAATCCCTCTAGAGACAGCAGCATCACCCATGCCTTCCCACCTCAACATCACTCAGAGACTAGGCACAGAAACCTGTAGCTGGTCTTTGCTAGTTTGTGTGTTCTTTTTTCCCACCCTTAATCCCCTCTCCAGTGTCTACTTCTAGGAGATATATACATATATATATGAGAGGAAGAGAGGGAGAGAGAATTAAAGGGGAGACCCTTGAATCTAATTTCTTTCCTTTTGTTTCTTCTTCAACCATGGCTACTAACAAACCACAACCAACCTCAATAAATGACCAACAACTACCAATCCCATTTCTCAGGGCCCTAGCATTTTATCTCCCCTGAAAAGTTCTCAGAATTCCAAACACTACACAATCACAGAAACTATTTGCAGCTGGCAAACCATACCTCTGCTAGAGCATAAAACAAATCGTAGTCAGTTGCTATGGACAGTCGGAAGCAAGCTCATATCCTCACACATGGGATTAAAATGAAAGCACACTCTTATATTTGTGTTTTTAAAAAAAAAAATTCCAGAATTGTCACTACAGAAACCCACTTGCTTGCTCAATTAATATTAAAAATGTTTACTGGATTTTTTTTTTCTTTTTGCCATTAAGCATATGTCAAGACAGTGTACCTGTATGAGTATGCAAGACAGGTGCTGTGAACTCTTCTTTCTTAGAGTTAACAACCTAGCAAGGAAGATCCACAGTCTTCAAAGACTTGTTCAGATATGAAACTTCACTCCATTGGCAGATGTCATGAGAAAAAAATAAAACTGGGAGGAATATGACACCAGTAAACAAGAAGTACCTGGTGCCTGGAAACGTATCTTGGAAACCAGGGCCTATGTCTCTGCACTACAGGTTTAATCTTGGCCATGGAAGCCATTGTTCCCAGCTAGACCCCAGGCCTGGAAGAAGTTCCTGATAGACCCACCTTTAAGTTAAAGACTTCTGTGCCCAAAGTCACCTTTTTGTTATTTGCAAGGGGCCATTGGATTGTTTGATTCTCTACCTTCAAAAGAGGCAAGCTTTTCTCTTTCTCACTATGTAGCCCTGGCTAGCATGGAACTTGCTGTGTAAACTAGACCTCCTTGAACACATGCAGATGCAGCTTCCTCTGCTGTGATTAAGATGAGGACCCCCATACCCAGCCCCTTTTAGTTTCTTCAACCCTACTTCTGTCTGTTTGAACCTATTCATAATTATCTCTAGGGAGAAAGACAAGACCTGCCTGCCTTCTCTGAAAATAAATAAAGTAAAATAAAAGGCTATGTCAGCAAAGCCAAGTCATAAATTGTCAGGAACGTGAATTGGTTAGAAATCATTAGCACTTGATGTAAAGTGGCTCTCACCTTGGATTTCAAAGGTGGATAGAGGTAAAGGGCCTAATCAAAGAATGCAGCCACTTTTCAACTCTGCCCATGCTAGCTGTCAGCAATATTTCCACAGTCTCTCCCAAGCATCCAGAAACACTTCCAGAGCTTTCCCACACTATACTTGTCTCCCTTGGAATGAAACCTCACCACTACTGAGGAAACAGGTGGCACTCCACTGTTACAACCTGAGCAAACTCATGCCAGTCACAACTAGCATCCCAAATAGAGGAATCATGCCCTTTTCAGGAATATGTGCATGCATTTGTTACATATGTGTGTGCACGACTGAAAAGAATGTGGGGGACGGTCAACACTGCTTCCCAAGTCATAGCAGCCACCAAGCCTCTTATCCTGCTCCAGGAAAAGCTGAGGGAACCAAGGAGAACTAGTTCCTAAATGTCAGGGGAGTGGTAGCAATAGAGAAGTTTGCCTTGGCATTAGCTGTAATTGAAACACTTTGGAGCATGAAGTTAGGCATGGGATTGGGCAAATCATCAATAGATATGCAGGCTTGGGTACTAAGGGAAATAGCTATGATTGTAAGCATCAAAACACTCCCAATCAAACAGGAAAAGCTTTAACATCAGAGGTATGGCAACAGTGATCTTTGATTTTTCTTTAAATATTACCCTTGGCATTGAAGAACTATAATATGTACAAGTTCTAAAACTAAAGGATTTCTATCATCCAGTTAGAAGCTTCTCTATTCTCTTGAGTGATTTATGGCAAATGCTGGATCTCAAAAGAGTGTGATTCTGACAGTAAAATATATCATAGATTTGACCTGGAGTAGGTCACTTGAATTTTTAATAGTACTAACCACAGGTTAAGCTTTCTATCTGCCTAACCCTGACTCAGAGGACCTGAATGAAATCTAAGAATAGAGTATCTAGAAGATACTGGAAGAGCCTACCAAGTTACTGTCTGAAACACAAACAATATTTTTTTAGAGTATATCAGTGTTCTATAGTCCTAAATAAAGCTCTATAGAACCTACCAGACCAGAGAAGCCTGATGAGCAGGGCAAGAACATAAAGAACAAGATGGAAAAGAGAGCCAGATAAAACGCTTTACATATAAAAACTAAAGGACTTAGTGGAGTTCAAAAGCGGCCTTTTGTTTCCTGCCCCAGATTTTGTGACTCCCCCAACTTTGAAGACTCATTTGGGTCAGAGAACAACTCCCAATCGCAAGGTTTGCCCTGTGACTGAATGCATGATTTCTTCATAAACCATCATTTTTCTCTGTGTGTTTTTTCTTCCTTTGACTAAACCTTAGCAAATGTTAAGGGAAATTTTTGTCTCGCAAGGAAAATTTGAAAAGCAAATGTTTCAACCTATACAGTGGAACCCCAACTTTTAAAAATTAATATAATAACAAGAGATCGCCTTCCAAGTAAAGATTTTGGGGTTTTCTCCTGAACATTCAATGCTACCAGAAAGGTGATAGGAAGCAGCTTAGACAATTCAGTTCTCTTTAAATGCCAGGCAATCATCCTTTCTCTTTTTCTGATATAAATACAAAATACTCTTGCTTATTGGAAATACTTTTTCTCCTTTTCAGTTACTGTATTTTTTATTAACTCACACAATTACTTGTGTCTTCTGTTTTGATGAACACATTTGGCACAGAATTGTCTATTAACTGGCTGGCTGGGAAATCTTCAGCACCACATTCGTCTGAAGGCTATTCTTGACCGACAAGGCTAATTCTGACATTTTATCCACCTTGTAGAATTTCAGGACAGCCAACTTAAGCCTTGCTGCTCTTGTGCTTATTCTTCTTGGAAGTAGTGTAAGCTTTCTTTTTTTCCCCAGCAGAACCATAAAATGTCAACACAAGATGACGGAAAAACCTTTTGAACAGTGTAGTCAAAATCTGCCCATGTTTCAACTAGTTACTAGCAAAAAAACAGCCTTTGTTCATGAGGAGGAGTCCTTCCTTGGCCTGTCCATTTTTTTATCATGCCTGTGGCCTCAGAGTTGATGGTCTTCACTGTAAGAGTTTATGAAAATCTGCAGCTTGGTGGCTATTCCAGGCACATAGCAGCTATGCACCCTGACATACCTTTGCCCAAGTTCCCTGACCAACAGCACCCCGTGGGATCTGGGCCACCAGCCCTTCTCTGTGATTCACCCCCTTGTCGTTCCCTCACCTCAGCTTTCTTTCCTCAAACTATTTATCATCAGGAGTCCACACCTGAAAGACAGAGGCCAGCTCAACTCAGCCTCATCCACATAAATCCAGCCCCAGCCTAGGAAAGATTAGTCAGTGTGTTCACAGCTGCTGGATTCTATTTCACCATCTAAGGCACTAGGCACTCCAGAACCATCCTTGAAGACACTCAGCCCAGACACTCTAGTTTAGATATTATTCTCCACAGGCTCACATTCCTGTGTCCCTGCTGAGCTCAGGCTGTAGTCCCTCAGTTGTTTTGGGGATGCTCTCCTGCCTGCACTTGGAAAGCTCCACTAAATCCTCTTATTCTAACTCCTCACATCCTCACAGTGCCTGGCATAAGCAAGACGCTTCCCTCCCCACCTCTCTCTCACCCCTCAGGGATTCCACCTTGACTTTGCCACTCTTGTACATGTGGATGGGCCAGACATCCTCTACTGGCTTTTACAGGTCTGGAGATTGTTCTTCCCACAGGAACGTCCCTGTGTAAATTTTACTGTTTATATGCAATCCTTTTCCCAACTTGATGAGGACACTCACCTTTCTTTCATTTTCCAAGATGCTTGCCACCCATACTTTTTGTATTATCATGGAATTAATGAAAGATGTTTTATTCAAGAATCTAAAATACTATTAAAGATCACACAGGCAAGATACAAGGAACCAGCCACATGGAAAAAAAAAATCACACACATACCATACACAGACACACAGACACACACACACACACACCAATGTCTCTAAGATGCTGTCATTTTAGTCTTTCTTTGTTGACTATAGGAAACACTCCGGCAGTGCCATGAGTGCAAGCAATCCCATGAAGCCAGACTATGGGAAGTAGCATGAGGGGTCAGCTCAGCCTGGGTCCAGTCTCCCTCTAGGCCATCTCATGTGTGAGACTGATGTGGGGCCTCCTGTGGCTAACAAGGCTGTCCCTGACTTTCCTCGTGTGTTCACTCCCCATGCTCTCAGCCTATCTGCACCTGGCTCACAGCACCAAAAGGGCAAGGAGGCGATTAAAGGAACTCAGATACAAGTAAACTACAGCTCCTTTAAGAAGCTTCATGCAAGTGCAGTGAGCAAACAGAGAATTTTATTACATAAAAGGACAACACCAAGTAAAATAACGTTAGAATACTACAGGCACCAGAATCCTTTCTATCAAACAGAGGACAATCTGGTCCATCTCTAATGTGTCCTCAGATGACAGTTACCTAACAGTGCCATGTTATTCTTAAAAATATGAAGTTTTAAAGACATGTGAGCCTGTGGAGAATAATATCTAAACTAGAAAAGTATTTTAAACTCCTTATTTGGACAGAAATGTAAGTGGGGTATGTCCTAGTGGATAGAGCTACTCTAGGGAATGGCAGCTCTGTCAGACAACTCATTGGTTCTCTGGCAACCATGGTTTCTGTTTTCTGACTTGCTGACATTTGGCCCTGCACGGAAGGAGGAGCACTACCATGCAGACAGATCTTGGGGCCCATGGCTGGTGTGCTCTAGTTGTTTTGTCCCAGGCCAGTCACTTTCTCTTCAGGAACCTGCTGCCTCATCTACAAAACACCATCAACATCCAGCAAAGAAACCTATCGTCAGGTGTGTGCTTCCAGTTATTCACGCCTCGCTTGCCTTTCCTAAACTATTCCAGTTCCTGTGGCCAGTTGTGCTTTAGAATTTTTTTGCCAATACTTAGGCAAAGCACGGTTTTGTAAATTGTTAGTATCTTAAAAAGCAGCATAATTAAATCAAATTATATATTTTCCCAATACTGCTTTTTAAAGTGTATCAAATTTTTATATGGAACCACAGAGTTCTTTCAGAAATCTTAAAGACAGCTTAAATCTCTGCTGCCTTCTTCCTCTCCCTCTTCCTCTTCTTCTTACTCCTCTTCCTCTTCTGCTTCTTCTGTAAATATAGTTCTAAGCATAATTTTAAATATTAATATACTAAAATCATTAAGTCTCGAGCATCCAAGACAGTGCCATGTTCATCTGAAAGAATTGCTGTCTGCTGGGTAGAAGATAGGTCTTACTTAGGCTTCTATTGCTCTGAGGGAACACCATGACAAAAGGAAACTTGGGAAGGAAAGAGCTTATTTTGCCTTAGTTATAATCCATCATCCAGGGAACTCAGGGCAGAAACTCAAGACATGAACTAAATCAGAGGCCATGGAGGACTGCTGGTTACTGGTTTGTTCCTCATGGCTTGCTCAGTCTGCTTTCTTATAGCACCACCAACAACCCAGAGGTGGTACCACCCACAGTAGACTGGGTTCTTCTATACCATTCATCACAAAATAATAAACTGTACCAAGCCTTGTCCAGTCTGGTGGGGGCATTTTCTCAATTGAGGTCCCTCCTTCCCAACTGACTCTAACTCATGTCACTTGACATAAACTAGCTGCACAGAAGTAAATGTTATGATGCCATCAATGAACTCTTTTTCTAAGGAAAGAGCTTTGGGAGGAGCTGATTAGCTTATACACCACACAGCTCTATTTTCTAGAATTAGCATTCAAATATCCACACTGGCAACTGGAATCAGGAAGAAAGGCGCCATTACAATCTATTCAATTTTTTACAAGTTCAACAAAGTCTTTAAGAATTCTTATACACACTTGTTTAACTGTCTAGCAGAACTCAGGAAAGCAACCAAAACTTCAATGCCCTTAACAAATATTTTGTTGTTTTTTTCTTTTATTGGGAAAAATATCTAAAATTCTTACAAATCTTAGATTACTCTTTCTCTTTAATTGTACGCATGTGGAGCAAGTTCTTTTAAAATATTAGCTTGTCTTCCTCTTGAATGTCTTCTTCTGCATCAAATTATCCACAAATCCCAGCTTGCCTTCATGATTCCTAAGTGACATTGCAGTGTGGCCATCCTTTTCTTTACTATGTCATGAGTACAGAGGAAATGTTTCAACTGATTGTTGTCCTGTCCAATTCCTGCATGACACTTTATCACAGCCAGAACCAAATGAACTAGTAATGGAATAAGAAGCCAGAGAACTTCCTCCTGACAAGTATCTCAAACCTGTAAACATGTTTGCCCTGCACCAGTCTTTGGAAAGACAACTCAATAGGTTAGAGGCAAAGATTGATGTGAAATATCTATCACAATTTGTGAAGTAAATTAAAATTGATTTAATCTTTACTAGGCAACCCTATAACATAAAATTTGCTGGATTTAATTGTTGATTATGTGCTCAGCAAATTGGCTAATTACCTTAGGCAGTTGTTTGATGCCTATCAATCTGCGTTCCTCTTATCAGTTATGACCATCTTTGGCTCACAGTCAATACTTTATCTATAATATCTAAGTAACAAGGGTGTCCACTTAAATGGTAACTTCAGGCAGTTTCATTGGGGGTCAAGTAGGCATCTAGATCCTGATGTTCAGAGGCCATATGGGTTAGTCATGTACTTATTATAGACACAAGAGGCATATGTGCTGTGCAAGAATAGCTAGTGAGTATGGATATTGTCATTGACCCCTGCAGAGGGAAAGTGCACAGTGGGCAATAGCTTTAAGTATGTTTCTAGGGTTTCCCCTTACTAGAACTGCTGGAAAAACATAGGGATCTTTAAGAAATCAATAACCTAAGGTGTTAGTGATGACAAAGGAACAACCAGAATTCTTGTGCATTGCTGGTGTCAGTGTAAAATGGACATCAATTTTGGAGTTTCTTAGAAAGTTCAGCATGAATTTATAGTATAATCAGTATTTGAAGTAAAGTTCTACTCATAGATATTTTTATTTTAAAAAAGTGTACTCACAGACTTGAACACAAATGTTTATAAAAAGAATTATTCTCAAACTGGAAACACACAAATATCTACCAACAAAAAAAATGGATAAACAGTATAATGTGTGCATTGCGGAAGGGGATACACATCATGTGAGTGAAGTACTACTTTGCTATCAAAGAGAATGAACTATTGGAGTACCCAACAGATTGGATGACTCTATAAACAGTCTGCCAAGCAAAATAAGGGGGATACAAGAAGGGCGTGTCATATGGCACCATTTCTACAATTATACCAAATGAATCCATCATGAGAGAGAGCAGAGCAGTGGTTGTCAAGGCAGAGAACTGAGGGTAGACATTGCTTGCAAGAAGAAACTTTATAAAACAATAAAGCTCCCTGTCTTGATTATAACGATGGCTTCACAGGTGTATCCATTTCAAACTGTGTTTAAAATGGGTGTGTTTTATTATGAGAAAATTGTTATCTTCAAAAATGTTGAGTAGAGAATGAACACACAGAGGAGAGGCAGACGAAAATTGAAGTGCCCAAGGCTGTTAGATATGACAGTCAGAGGCTAATTCACTCTGTGGACAGCTCCCACCACCTACTCTGATTTGGTTCCCAGGATGCCCCACTTTTACAAAAAAACTCATCATGCCTTTTAGTGTGAAACAAATATTGCTTACAATTAACTAGGGTGGCTACTGCCAAGGCTAACCTTCAATTTCCTTAGAGTCCTGAGCTCCTGAACCATCCTTTTAGACGGGAAACCCAGGAGGAAGGGAGAGATTTCTCCGGGTTGCCTAGTGGAACTTTTCTCCTCTCTCCTTCCTCAACCTCTCAGAGCCAATTTCCTTGAGAAATCTTAAAGGAGTAATAAGTAAACAGACATGAGACACAAAATTCAAAAACTTTTTAAAAGTAAATTAGTTCCTCTTTGTGTCATTGTAATCACTGACACAAGCCCCAGGACCAGACTTTGAATGTCCAGAGACCAGCTCTTTCACACCGGGAGGATGAGCCATCACACCCTAGGTCCTCCCTGACCTGGCTTCCCTCTATGGAGGCAACAGTAGTGTAAGAATTCAGTTAGAGACCGTGAACATACCCTTAATCCAGGAGCTAGCACCGAGTAAGAAAGCAGCTAAGGGGCTGGGAAATGGTTCTGTAGTGAAGAGTATGTGTTGCTCTGTGAGGAAGACTGGCATTTGGATTCCAGGACTTATGTCAGTTCACTCACAAATGCCTGAGACTTCAGCTCCAAGGGCTCTGACCCCTCCATAGGCACCTGCATGAACATGTGCACAGACACTCACAAAGAAACACACACAAGCACACAGAGACACAGAGAGAGAATAAATAAATAAATAAATAAATAAATAAATAAATAAAAAAAATATCTTTTAAAAAAAATGTAGCAAGCCGACTGGTGTCACACACCTTTAATCCCAGCATTTCAGATGCAGAAGCAGGTAGATCCCTGAGCCATGAGTACAAGGCCAGCCTTGTCTACAGAGCAAGTTCCAGGATACCCAAATGCTACACAAAGAAACCCTCTCCCGACCCCCCCCATAAAAGTAGCAACTGAGAACTTCATATATTATGGGGTATTCTATCCTTGCTCTTATTATGAGATTTCTAGAGGATGTCATGTTATCAGTTTTGCATAAGGCATCCAAAACTGGAAGTGAGAGAGCCAGGCTGCCAGCCTAAACTGGAACCTCCCCTAGACTATCAGTTCTTTGAATGATGGGCACAGGCCCAACTTTAAGTTTGAGCTTTGCATTTGAATTGTGTTGTTTCATTCCACACCAGCCTGAGAAGCCTCCCAGGTGGGTGGGAATTGTGTAAACAGGCAGAAAAAAAGTTCAGTCACACATTACGGCTGAGAAATGTCAAAAATTGGGTATTCTGGCAAGCCAAGTAGGGAATTAATAATATATTTAGAATTTCTAATAAAATGCCTGTCAAGCAAACAACGACATATTATATACACAAAAAATAAATCCTGCCTGGGTATAGTGTTCTCTCCAAGAAGTAGACACTGTGTTCATGAACATAAAATGAATCAACCCAGATGAAATGTCCGTTCCCTAGCATTTCCCACAATGTTCCATTCATTTTGTATTTTTTTTTACATTCCTTGCGTAGCTTCACCAATCTTCCCAGACATCAGTGGGTCAAGCAGCCACCCAAGGCAACCTTCTGCACCTGGCTCACGGCCAGGCATCCACTTCTCAAAGTCCCGTGCGACAGGCTTCCTCCTCCTCCTCTTCATCCTCCTCTTCTTCAGCTTTGAGCGTGGGCCAGTTAGTCAGCAGTAAGTATCCTTTCTGGCTCCATTTAATCATGGTGACCTTTTTATTGCCTATTGCAATCTCTCTCTCTCTCTGTCTGTCTCCTTCCTCCCTCTCTCCCTCATTTTCTAGGGTTACTAGGCTAATACTGGAATGATATCTGTGCTCAAGGCTATTTGACCTCTTAGGGTAGCTGGCCCCCACAGCACACCCCTGCATTAGTGAAAGCTCAGAGTAGGCTCCATTTTCAGGGAATTCTGGTGTGCTGAATCAGACCTGCCACGACGTCCAAAGGCAGAAACTGATCAGCTTGCAGAGCATAGGCAAACAGCTATGAGCTGAAATAACCAACAACAGGCCCTCAGCTGTAGGGTCAAGCCGCTTTCCTCTGTGTTTGAAGTCCCCTGCCATTCTGCCTGTAGGTGTCACAGGAAATAAAGGAGATCATGCCTGTGGGCAGATATGTGAGTGAACAATGAGCCACCTTCAGTGACACACGGAGGCTGCTGTGTGGGCTGGAATCAGACGGAAATCTCCAAACAACCATTCACAAAATAAAGCAGGCCTGAAGGCTGCCTCCCTAATGAAGTGGCTATAGTCATCTATATATGGTCTGAGGAGTTGGCATATGTTCACAGGGAAGCCAGCATATCTGTCACATGCAAACAGCATACAACGATACATGGGACAATGATCTGATTAAGTATCATTTACTGACTTCCGTACAATCTTTACTAAATTTTCATAAGAAATCAAACAACATATAAACATACACACAGATAGAAATCCAGCATTCATCTAGTGTCCAACGGTCATGGGTTTAAAAAGCCAAGTCGCTGTATGCACGCCTGTGCCATAGCGTGAGAATGCCTTTGTCAGTGAAGAACAGAGAAAGGCCTGTTAAAGCCAGAAGATGGGGATCTTCACACAGAACAGGCAGATCTGGTAATGCAAGGTGATGCTCCCCAAAGGAAAATAAAGCTTGCATGTTCAACAACATAGATAATGCAGACTAGAAAGATGCTGTGAGTGGTAAGGAAATGGAATGAGACAGTAGGGAAGGCCGGTACAATGCCCAGGTCCTTCGGGGCACTGGCCTGGATTCTCTTGGTCTCCAATGTAGTTCAACACTACACAGCAGGGACACATTCAGAGTCTGACCTTTAATCTGTCTAGACATACAACTCTGTACATTTGGCTATAAACTTTTGTCCCAGCTGAATAAATTCATAGGTAAGATTAATCTTATTATATCTTCATCTTTTTTATAAAGAAATGCCTCATGTGATTGTTGTTGGAAAAGATTCAAATTCTACCTGAATTCAATTTTCTGTGTGTTTAAATACCCCATTTTAAATGGCAATGGTGTGTATGTGTATATGTGCATGTGTGTGTGCGTGTATGTGTATGTATCTGTGTGTAGAGTAAGCTGTTAAGATTTGATTCTGAAAGAAAAGGAATCAAAATCCAATACAGAGGAAAAAATTACATGTAATATAAAAGTACAAAACCACTTCACTAATGAATGCTGTCTTACAAATGTATTATACTCAACATGGTAGGTGGATGGAGAGAAAGCTGCATGGATGGACAGACACGTGGACACGGGCTATCTCTGGCCACTTGACACTACTGAACAAAGAATAATTAACTCTTTTGGAGTTTAGTAAGGAAACTACTTAATAGGCCAGGTAGAATTCAATTACATCAATTGCATTTCAATTAATGGTGACTGATCAGAAAATAAAGATTTGGGAGAAGGAAAGTTTTCTATTGCATGCCTTGGAAGCAAAAGAAATGATACCCTTATGTAGAGCCTGAGTAGGAAGGAGCCCATAGCAATTGTAGGCCCTCCTTACATAAGAGTCTAGCAGCACCGGTAAGCATCCAACTTCGCACAAACATTGCTGAACTTACAACCTTTATAGATTTGGGGCATGTTTTTAGTTATTTCCCTTCTGTGTCAAAACCCAGTCACAAAAGGAATGTATGAGTCACATATTTATAAAGCACATCCCTTTCCAGCTCAATAATTTGTTATAATGACTTACTTCAGGGAAACATGTTTGCCAGTATGTCACGAAGCACATGATAAAGGGTACAGCTTCTCGGCAAGAAGTACACAGGGTGAAGTCCAAGAAGACCTGAGTGCAGAAACTTCACACACACACACACACACACACACACACACACACACACACAACTTATGGATGTGGTCATGAGCCCAGAGGTTCTTGTTTTTAGTCATAGTTTGTTTCTCTAATGCCCTCTTTCTTCCTAAAGCTACCCAGGAGTCAACTAATAGTCTCCTAATTAGAACCAAAAACAGTTCCTTTTAATGAAGAAATTCCAAAGAGTTTGGTGTATAATGGGAACCAAAAATTAGAATAAGAATTAAAGAATTCCTATAATTACTTGAGACTCTATAAGAGCTTTAGGAACTATGCTCTGAACACAAAGACCAAGAATATATTTCTTATATGACAATATCACACAAACTTTGATCAGAATCATAGTTAGTGAATCTTCCACATCACAATCAGAGGGTGCTGTCCAATGTTCCACAGGTTAAAAATTAGTATTAAAATATTTTGCTCACTCCAAGCCAAAGAATGCCCAAATAATCCCTTGACAATGATCAAGTGACCTTCATATGTGATGAACTCCACGTCTGAGCTCAGAGTAACCAAGTAAGCATCCTTGTCAAATCCTTGTAGTCCTGATACTCTTCCCTTGTGCTACACTGTGCTCAGTCTGCTCAGATAGACACTACTTCTATTTGCTGATCTTTTTTTCATGTGTATGCATATGTGGTATGTGCATATGTGTTCACGTGTATATAGGTGCATGTGTGTGTACAGGTGCATGGGCATATGTGTGTGTATGCGTGCGAAGCACCAGGGTCACACGATTCCCTCTGCAGAGCCATGGCCACTTTTAAGTTGACTCCTGTCCATCACTTCTATTCCTTTCAGAACTCTACTTTGTATACAGGGCTGACTTAATCTTGGACAACTTCTACAAAAGTTATCACTTCCTCCTCCCTCCAGAGAACCTTTACCCTAGGTTTCTGGCTAAAGTTGTTTGATCTATTTTGAGGGAGCCCTGAAGATTCCTCTGTGGTTCTAGTCAAGCCAACCCAGATCATCCTCAAAACTAACTCTAACTTCCCCTAAGAACAAGAGGATGGAAGCCGGTTGATCTTTCCCACTGTGGAATGTTACACATTGAGCTAGGCTGGGAGCTACGGCAATACCCTGGGAAAGCCTCCACTCACTACACGTACCCCTTTTTCTCCTCCTCAAGAAGAACACATATCTCTTAACAAAGGAAACTGTTGCAACAGTAAAACAACCAGACAGTCTGAGACAAACTTTGAGGCAGGAAAACAGCAGCATAATCAGCTGAGAAACTAAGGAACACCTAAGACCCTCCTAAAGTACCCTGCCAACGTCTGAGACCAGTCCCACAAACATATAATCAAGATACAGCTAACAAATATCCAACAATGACTGCTTCTCTTTGGGTGAAGATGCTTCCATGGGGCAAACCATGCAATATACTTTGCAATCCAGCTTTTATGGCATAAGAAAAAAAAAAAGAAAAACCTTCTTTCCTTTTCTTTTCTTTTTTTTTAATGTAAAACCAGAAACATGTTCATTGGAGCCTCTTGGAAAACACTATGCATATGACTAGGACTCATTCTTCTCAACTCTTCAGTGGACAACTGACATCCACACCAACACTTCTCAGCACATGGAATTTCAGAATCCAAAGTGTTCTCTTTAACTCTGTTGTTAGTAATACAGCAAAAAAAGAAAAAGGGAGAAGAAAGAAAAAAGAAAAAATGAAAGAAAACAGCACAAACACACATGCAGGTTTAGTTCCAAGGGTTGGGAATTAGCAAGGAGTTATCAACTAAGAGGTGATAGAGGAGAAAAATGATGAAAGGATAAATTTATGTAAAATTGCTGACCTCATCCTAAACTCTCCCCCAACACTATAGTGTTTGTGTGTGTGTGTGTGTGTGTGTGTGTGTGTGTGTGTGTGTGTGTGTGTGTGTGTTGGCAGCTTAGGATCAGTATGAAGGTAGATTGTAGAAGGCTTTCTATAAAAACCAGTCCTTCCTGTGCTAATTAACAACTGACTTTGGTTAATCTAGAGATGGGAATAGTAAAAGCCGGAGGGCTATTTCCCACAGAGATATCTAGTTGGACAGTGAGAAAACTTTCCCCCAATCACAGACCACACTGTCCTTCCTGTCCCAATGAGTCACAGCTTTGTTCCTCTCCTATGCAGTGCAGAAGGGATGAGGAAAGGAAGAGGAGGGACCTCTCTCATGAGCCCCTTCTCACCAGGCCTGTCAGCCTCTTCAGTCTTACATAGATGAGCACCAAGTGTTTCTGTACCTTGAAGCCTGCTGGATGAGAACATGGATGGGTACAGAAAAACAGTGGCACAGCAGTGATGCTATCCCCAGACTCGGTAGAGGCAGGCGCAGGAGTAAGCAGATCCCCTGCCTCAGAACACCATACTAACTGGAAAAAGTGCCCTTGGCCCCACCAGGTGACTCAAACCTGCCAAATGAAGAAAATCCTGTTCTAAAGCCCATGTTTGTACAAACAAAGTTTCTGGCTTCTTCTTTCCTTCTTTCTTTCTTTCTTTCTTTTCTTTTTTTCTTTCTTTCTTTCTTTCTTTTCTTTCTTTCTTTCTTTTTTGAGTTTTGAGCATCCAACATTTCCTGCAAGTCTACTAAACAAGTACTTCACCATCTCCGGAAGAGACTGGCCAGTCTTTCCTTTCAGTCTACCATTCTGTATCAGCAGGAACAGAGTGTGCCCCTTTCTATTCTAAATTAGAATCCCTCAGCTACTAAATTTTTGTCTCTCTCCTCTTGCAAGTGAACTTTTAAAGCCTTTTCTTAATCCTCATAATTTTCCTTCTACATGAAGGACTTGTTTTGTTATTGTCCTTACTTAGATATGCTGTAAATCTGTCTGGCCTTGGAGAGCGACAGCCACTGTGCTACCTAGTATTTCCTGCTTAAGCCCCAGAACCAAGCAGGAAGAATGCCCAGTCTGAACTCAGGCTCCCAGCTCATCTTGGATGGGCAGCAGATGTGAGCAGAGCTGGAGAAGAGGTGCTGAGAGGCAGTGAGAATTGGTTCCAGGTGACTGGACAAACTCCTGTACGTGTAGGCCCTGTGCACCGGAAAGAACAGAAATCTTGCTTTTCCTTTAAAAATCCCTTTTTATATTGTTGGCAAGTAATTCAAAATTTGTGTGAGCCTTCCATGCTGCTCATTTGCAACTCCCAGTTCTGGGACCATTTTAATGAAGAAAGAAGGGCTAGAGACTGCTGGGTGTGCAGATGTGGTCTCCCAGAATTCTTTGTGAACTCTGAAAGCCATTCCATACTACTGTGCTGGAGGGGTTTCAAATTCAGAGGACAGTCTCCACCACAAAATACCCAAACACATCTTGCATTAACTGAATGTCAGGTTTCTAGAAGGAAGTTTGGGGAGGGATGCTGGGAAAGCAGGACTTTAACTAATCTTATCTAAATCAACTTTATGCAAAACCCTCCAAGCCCTGCCTACAATATACACTCTCAGTCTGCTACTCTGAAATAAATGTTCGCCCCTTGGGATGAGTTCCTGCTCCAGTCCATTTGCCCCTTCCATTCACAAAGCAAAGCCCTTATATTCTGTGAAAAAAATGAATATTTTTATTTTGTTTTGTGTTTTAGTGAAAATAGATTTTTCCATATAAAATATTCTGATTACAGTTTCCTTTCCTCCAACTCCTCCTAGATCCTCCCCACCTCCCCTCCAACCCACATCCATCCAAATACAAATAGGCATCTCAAGGATAATGATAAAATAAAGACAAACCAGAAGCAAAACAGCCAAGCGAAAATCACAAGAAACACAGACTCAGAGATGCACCCATTTACACACACAAAGAAATTCCATAAAAACACAAAAATCAGAAACAATAATATATGTGTTGTGGTAATTTCTTACTCCAATAAACTCATATAAAAAACACACAGCCTAGCTATATTTATAAGCTATATGTCCAGATTGGGCATATCTACCATTATACTAATTTATTCCCCAGTTATGAGACCCCCTTGCTACTCGTGGCTTCTCCAGGCCATGTGGTTCTGCTCCATCCTCCTCCTACTTCTTCCTCTGTCTTCCTGTCCCACCTTTTCCTTCCAATGCCCAATCACAGGCTCTAGCCTTTATTTGAGCAGTCTGAATGATCTATTCCATTTCAGGGGTCAGCCCCTCTTGAGGAAACAGAATTAACATCAAAATACAAACAGCACCAGGGCAACCCACAACATATACATGAAAAACCTGTAAGATTTAAAAATAAAAATTTTTAAAACCTCCAAAAATGCCATTGAGTTTGTTTTGTGCAGCCATCTACTGCTAAGCATGGGGCCTGCCCTTAAGGATCAGACTTCTGTTTTTCTGTAGGTTTTTTTTGTGTGTGTGCCTTAGTATTAGACCTCCAAACCCCATTAAAGTATAAGAATTTGCCTCTTCCACTCTACTGAGAAACCAGGAGTCACTTTAAAAACTTACAAATGAACTGCAATGGCCAAACCCCTCTAATCTGTGATGAACTGAGGTCCGGAGCTATGAAAATTCTAAGGTCTTCTTCAACGGTCTTGCTGAGCTGCCCTGTTTGACCATGGACCACTGGGGTCCAGTCTATGCTCTTGTTTCAGTACTGCACATGAGTACCATTGTACCTGACTAGGAGTTTCTTTTTAATATGAAGATAAATGCACAATGTACCAGCATTACTCCTTTTGTTGACAGTACATTTTCCATTGCCTGGTAGGATTGATTACTCCCCTGTGCTGAGAGAAGTTACACACAGTGCTCTAGGCCCCTCCCCAACAGACACATAGATACACCCTCCTTCCTTACTTAAAAGCACCTTAAAAATTGTCACTTAGGGTGTAAATGTTTATTTTCGTAACATCCAGAAAGGATATAGCATTAAGCCCAGAGGAGTACCACAGTCCTGGGACTAGAGCAGAAATTCACTGAAACTGATGGCTTGCTGTGCAGGAGGAGGGAGAGCAACTTTCAGCTGAGTGGGAAGACACCCAGGTGAAGAACAATAGAGAGAAGGCTTGCAGCAGCAGTGACTTCCCCACAGGCAGCATTGAGCTGCACTGAAATCTCCCACCAGGCCTAGCCCATGCTGGCTCCAGCTTGGTGAACACTTTCATTTATCCAGGGATCAGTAGCCAGGGGGGAGAAAGTTTCATTCTCCAGCTGTTGTGTCATTTCCCTTGATAAGTCCTAAATTGACCGCGTTATCCGGCACCAAAGGAGCCTTCCTGTGGTAGGCAGTTTTTATTATGTGCCCTTTCAGGGGACAAAGGCAACTGTGTCAGTAAACCGCTATGGGGAAAAAAAAGACAATATTATTCTCACAGCTTCATAACCATGCTCTTCTGAGGGGTAATATGAACATAAAAAATGAGGCAAGATTACCATCTATTACCCTGGCTACATGGCGATCAGGTGAAGGAAAAACAGAATGCCGTTTCCGCCGTGGCCAATTGTTAGCATGGTGAATTCCAATTAAGACATTTCAAAGAGAGACCTTCTTGTGTTTGTCTTTGCACCGTATATGAACAGGCTTACCAGCAAAGTGGGTCTGAATCCCTCTACCAAGAGCCTCCCCTTGCTGTCTGTTGTTATTAAGCCCTAAAGAATTGTGCCCTTGCTCTGGGAAGTGGCAGGGTAAACAGGAGTGGCTTACCCTGGGATAGAAGTGTCTTGAAGGATGGCTTGTGCAGGAAGAAGGCGTGTTGAAGGATGAGAGACAAAGAAGGTATTATGATGGTTTCCCCACCACTCTATGGCTGCTCTGCGATAAACATCCTGACTGGCTGTGTGTTGACGTGCTGATCCTATTTTAAAAACATCTCCACAGATCCTCAAACGGCAGCGGGTGAGGTGGACGGGGTTAATCTGGAGGAGATCCGAGAATTTGCCAAAGCTTTTAAAATCCGACGCCTGTCCCTTGGCCTGACACAGACTCAGGTGGGACAAGCCCTCAGTGCCACAGAGGGCCCCGCATACAGCCAGTCGGCCATCTGCAGGTAACGGGCACTGCATGCTGTCACCTGTCCTGGCCAGCCCAGGCCTTGTTTATCTTTGCAGCTCAGCTTGTCTTCTTTGGGTGGGCAAATGGGACAAACAGAGCATGGAAATAAGAACTGGGGTAGTTGTATGTTGGGACCGGTGGAGGTGTTGATACAAAGTGGGGTGCCAGTGCAGAGTTGAGGGGTCCTGACCTCCTAACTCCTATCAACTCTAAGAACTTCCAAGGCTGACTGGTTGAAATATGCTGCCCTGGCCAGGGGTCTCCCTTCTCCTCCGTGCCCCTGCCAGATGAGAATACTGTCAACACATGGGCATCCCTAAGTAAAAGCAAGGCCGATAGACCACCCTACCGTTAACTACCCAGTGATGGCTCCAAAGTTTCCATGAAATGCACATTTTAAAAAATGTCCCTATCTTGTGGAAGGAATTTTTATAGCTTGCTTTCCCAGACATATCTTTATAAGCAGGAAAAAGGGAATGTGGAAGGAAGGAAGGAAGGACCCCTTTAAAATGTTAGTGAATCTGACCTAACTGTACCCCCCCCCCACACACACACATTAAGTAAATAAATTACTGAATCCAGCCTTGGTTGTGTTTGAGTTGATCCGGGTTAAATCTTCAGGAGCAGCCCCATGTTTGCATGTGTGTTGCACTAATCCCATGTTTATGCATGAGGTAACAAGGCACTCGGTAGGAGCTTTTTCCTCTTGAGCAATGCCTTAGGAGTCCTCCTCCATCAGGAATAGCCAAGAAACCAACTCTAAACTCATTTAAGTGGATTTTGTTCTTGGTGATCCATGAAATGCTGTCTTTTTATCTGCTCTTTATACTTTTAATGTATTCCCCAAAGGACAGAAGTGTACTTTTCCTGCAGTTTAAGACTAAGGTTATAAATAACATCAGTATGGGGTGGTAGCTTGCAGCTCACATTTTGCTCAATGATTTTCCATAAAACCCATTGATTGTTGTTAAATACAAAAAGCACCATAGGATCCTCTCACTTCTATGCTGTCCCCTACTGTTTTTTCTTATAAGATACCTCCCTGTAGAAAATAACCTTTATTCAGTCTATACAAGGATACTACTGCTGGGAAATTTATATCAAGGCTTGTATATGTTATTCCAAACAACACATACAGAAGCATCAGTGCTAACAAGCAGCATCAATAATGGGAATATTATTGTTCCCTGTAGGCAGACATTAATTTTGTCTGGTCCTGATGCCTTGTGATCAGAGAAGCCACAGGTTTTTATTTTGATGCCAATTTGACATTGTTGCTAAATTCTTCTTTGGCTTATTTTAGCCCTAAAAATGTGATTTTCTTTTATCGACTGGAGTGTTCTCTTAATGTTTCTACTCAAACACAAACAAGGATTCCTGGGCATCCCCAATCAGATATGCTGATTTGTTAAATCTTCCCCAGAGGGAAGCTAAAAATGCTATAGATGGGAGTCCTCTGGAAATTTATTATTGGTTAACAGAGCAGACACCTGGACTTCTGGGCCTGTATCCTTTATCCAGTTCCCAGTGATTCAGTGATGCTGTCTTAGAAGCTGTCTATCCCAATTAATTAATTAATTAGTCTTGAATAGAGACTTTACATTGGAATATTCTCAATGAGTTCAAAGCCTGGGAAAGAATGCACATCAGTGCCGAGGTGCCACTCTGTGGTAATTGGCTGCAGTGACTCCGAGGTGCAGTGTGAGAACCTTCTAATCAGAGGCACAAAGGGAAGAGAATCCCCTTCATGCCCTTGGTGGCACAGCCCTGTGAGGCCAGTTGCTATCAAGAGCTCAGGCTCCAGGCTTTTATGATAAAGGATATGGCCAAATGCTGAACCTGGCAAGTTATCACAATGGAGGCTTTGGGGAGCCTGCCACAGGTGACAAACTCATTAATAATACTAAGTGATTGGCTCACCTTGCCCCAGAGCAGCCGGCTTCTCCTTCCTTAGTGAGTGTGGGAAGAAGCTGCAGTTTTCAAACATAAACAAATGCCTTCCTGACCAGCTATGTGGAAGGGAGCGTGATAGAGTTAAATCTTTGCTAGTCTTTGAGCTGCTCATCTCAACAAAGGGATCTAAAGATGCACTCTGACAGTCAGATCCTGGCAAGGAGGAAGGCCTTCCTGGTCAATCCTTTTGCAAGCATCTTAAAACACCAGATGGTTGCTTTTCAACACGTGGAACCCTTTAAGAGAGAGAAAGTCTATGCTCACTGTTTCAATAGGAGGGATGTGAATTTGATTTAGAATAAAGAAACAAATGAACAAAGGGAGCTGGTCCTCTTTTGTATTTTACTGACAGAATAAATTTAGTACCAGAAAGGACTTTTTAAAACACTCTATATAATTTTGTCCAGGATGCTTCGTATTTTTTTAAAGTAAACGTAGCAAAGAATTGCTGATGGCAATTGATATATAGAAGACCTCATTTACAGAAAATGATATCATTCAAGTACAGTTTGCAGATATCCCACATTAAACACAGCAGGATGCCCTGGTACAAAAGTGCACCATTACATTGGCTGGTGATTGGAAGGCATGAGGCGGCCTAAGCCCACCCAGGGGTGGGGTATTCCATAGTAATTACAATGTGTCCAGCTGTTTAGGCCAGAACTGTAAAGTAACAACTGGTCTATGTTTTACCTGGACAGGAGGCATGTTGTTAACTTACATATGGGGAAAATTGTCACCAGAAAGAAAGAAGTTGAAATAAGACACAAGGGGAGATAAAAAGAGTGGCATGAGGAACTTGGCCCAGTGACCTCCCGGGACTATGATACTAGCTGTAATATTTATCAAAACCAACACAATGGAGAGGAAACCCAACCATAAAACACACGGTCGTTTTAAGCGAAAGAGTATAACAACTGTTAACTCAAACATCACTTTTTTGGTTAATTTCTACCTTAAGAATTCTGAGGGTTGGAGAAATGGAGCTGGGAACAGCTTGGATCTCAAGAGTTCAGAGGAAAAAGAAGGCCTGCGACTTGCTCGTGTTTCCTGTACACCGGTGCCTCTTTCCCCTCCCGTCTGTGTGCCTGGGGATCTGCATGACTGGCATGGAGCTTGCTGGGAGGGTGGGTGCTGGCTGGGACAGGGCTGGCTACCTTGCAGCTGGCTGCTAATCTGGAGTGAATTCACCCTGCCAGGCAATCAGGCAGGCAGGCAGTAGGCCCACCCTGGCAGAGGACTCAGTGTAAGACTGTTCTTTCTCAATTCTCCCCCCAGACACACCATCCTGAGAAGCCACTTTTTCCTACCACAGGAAGCCCAAGAGAACACTATAGCTAGCAGTCTGACAGCCAAACTGAACCCTGGCCTTTTGTATCCTGCCAGGTTTGAAAAGCTGGACATCACCCCTAAAAGTGCCCAGAAGATCAAGCCGGTGCTTGAGCGGTGGATGGCTGAGGCTGAGGCCCGCCATCGAGCAGGTATGCAGAATCTCACCGAGTTTATTGGGAGTGAGCCATCCAAAAAGCGCAAGCGGCGCACCTCCTTCACGCCCCAGGCCCTTGAGATCCTCAATGCCCACTTTGAGAAGAACACACACCCCTCAGGGCAGGAAATGACCGAGATTGCTGAGAAGTTAAACTATGACCGGGAAGTAGTTAGAGTTTGGTTCTGCAACAAGAGACAAGCTCTGAAGAACACAATCAAACGCTTAAAGCAGCACGAGCCCCCCTCTGCGCCCCCCCTGGAGCCCTTAGCAGACTCTCCCGAGGAAAACTGTTAGACACACCCATTCATGGTCGGAAGGAAGCATCACAGAAACTGAACACTACCCTGAATCTCCACAAAAAATAAAGGAAGAAGAGAGAAGAAAGAAACGCGCCCCAGTCATCATCTCCCTTGTATGTAAAAGACTAAAAAACAAAAACTACCAAATGGGCAGAATGGTTTATACGTGTCCGTTGGTTTTCCAAAAGGAAAGAAAAAGAAAAGAAATTTTAAATTTTTAAACAAGAAAAATACCACGTGAAGGAGTATGTGGTAGGATCATTCACTCCCCAACCTGTCTCCCTGAAGCCAGTTTTTTAAAAGCAAACCAAATAACCACTTACTGTTTTTCTGTATATGATGAAAATGTGAACACCTTTTAAGGAAAAAGAAAAAAAAACAAACAAACAAACAAAAAAAAAGAACAAAAACAAAAAACCCACCAACACAAACTTGTATCTGTTCAAAGCGAATGCAAGCCTGCCACCTGGAGGAGCAACTGCATCCCTTCAGGGACTAAGTGCTGATCACTACAAACCCTATTAACCAAAGTCGGAAACACTGCAAATGCTACTGCTCGTCTACTCGCCTCTGTGTGAATTCTTACATTTGTACCAACAGAAAAGTGGGAAGCCCGCTTTCTCCCATCTTTCTTGCCTGTTGTCTGTGCCACCAGGGTGGATGTCATTGTTGAAATCATTCCGTGTGGCTCACTGTCTACCAGTTTGCTTCTTAGCAGATGAAGTAGCTTCCTTATTTTGTTTTGTTTTCTGAATTGTGTCATTTCCTTTTTTGTTTTATTTTAGGCGGGTGGTGGAGTGGAGAGACAACCTGGATTGTGTGCCAAAGCATTCATGGCTTTCTTCTCACTATGAGTTGTAGGTTTGAAAAAGAAAATGGCTCTCGTACCTCCCTTTCCTCCCTACTTCTCCATCTCCCTTTCATGTGGCTCCTGGGATCTTCTGGAAGATAGCAGAAGTGGGAAGGAACAGTTTCTTTCCCACTCCAATCCTGCAGAAAT
Organism: Tokudaia tokunoshimensis; assembly: GCA_036184795.1. NCBI lineage: Eukaryota > Metazoa > Chordata > Mammalia > Rodentia > Muridae > Tokudaia > Tokudaia tokunoshimensis. Next base: position 45,782,521 of record BTHU01000022.1, read on the forward strand.
GCAGGAGACACTCCAGGATAACTAGGTCTGTATGCTGAATGACTGTCAACACCGGCAGAGACTGTAACTGCGCTCACGATCCACACTGGAGATTGGAATATTTCTCAGTCTACTAGCCACATATGTGGAGAGCTGATCAAAATTAATTCTGTAATATAAATATAAGCTGCACATATGGTTCAATACATACATCTGTGTTATGCTTCTGTTCAAAGCAAATTCTCTCAGAAGTCTGATAGCCAAAGAAATGTCTCAAGGTTTCAGTCAACACACACGCACACAAGCACGTTCATACCCATCCACCTCACAAAAAGAGAGAGAACACACAAAAAAAATGATGGTGACCTAGATTGTTAGGGGCTGTCGAGTGTCTGTTACCCTCGTTTTTTCTGCTACTTGTTTCATCAGACAGTGTTGGCAGACATTTGGAGCTGGGGTACATCTGTTCTTGGAATATATAAATGGCATAAAAATGTGACAGGCAAATTTAAGCAATTGGAACTAGGCTCTGGTTTCTTGACTAAGAAAGAAGTTTAGCAACAAAGGCTCTCCAATAAAGGAAAAATATACAAGTAGCTTATAAAACACATCAGAAGAGCCTTCACTGTTAGCATATTAATTCACTTTTAAAAGAGCTTCCTCAAGGCACGGGCCACAAGACCCAAGAAGGCCACAGAATGAAGGGCAAAGAAATCCCTGGAGCCTGCTGAAGTTTTCACCCAGGTAAGGGTTGAGGGTTCTATCAAAGCAGGCAAGAGAGAGCTATCAACGTAAATACTCATGAGTAATTAAAAAGCATGCTCGTGTACTGTCTAGAGGCAAATCATGAAAGGGAAAGAGATACCCCACCTCCAGTTGCCTACTTGATTACAAAGACTATCTCTTCCCCCTAGCATGCTCTTCCCACCCAGAGGTTCTGGTTTTTTGTTCTGTTGGCTCCTTCGCTGGTTATGAAAATGGGACAGTGTATAGTCCCCTCAGATGGTCCAATCAGCAATCATAAAACTCTCAACAAGGAAACTAAATATCAATAATTCTGGACTAGAGTCATTAATAACTCTAGTAGGATTCTAATTGGACCACAACCAGCCCAATTAGTGCCAACAACATCATGGTAGCATTTCACAACTGCAAAAACTGCACAAATACCAGCAACCCAGAAACCGAAATTTTATTGATTAAAACAGATTTTATATTCTCCTAGTACCTGCTCCAAATTCCATCAAGAAAAGCTCCCCAAGAAGAGAAGTTAACAAGATAACATATGACGGATGCTAAATGTTTAAAAGTCTGAATCTGGAGCAGGCACATGAGGCCTGCTCAGTTCTGAGGTCTATGATTGGGAGAGCATAACTAGAATAGTAAAAATATAAAATAAAACTAATCACCCAGAGTAGAACAAAAAAGAAGTGAATTCATCCCATGGTTGTAAAACTATTCACATGCAGTGATTTTTTTTATAGTTTTATAATTTTGTATTGTTTTATAAATTATTTATATAGTGTTGTAATGCTTCTTATATTGATTTTTTACTGATGAATTTTTTGCTACAAGGCAAAAAAAGATGCCTGAACAGATTCTTAGGAATATAAACTGTACTTGGGAACACATAAGCCTTCAGGACCACACCTACTGCTTAATTCTTTTAGATATTTCTTATTTCCTCTGGCAAACAACTTCATATGCCAATAACATCCAAGTGTCTTTTATGTTTCCATGAACTGAAGGCTAAGGTTGCCACCAACAAAAAGCAAAAGCCACTTTGGGCGCATGTGATTGTATTTCAAGCTTCTGTGTCTTTCTCACCCATTTAAAATTGTCATTTTCATTTTCTTCATTATTGATGAGACATGACAGCCGATATTGTATTTTACACTTGCTTGTGGGGGTTGTTTTCTCTTTCAACCAAAAAGATATTTTGAATAGTTAAAAGTTTTACTTGCCTTTGCAAGTTTTGGACTCTTTTTTGTCATGAACACATGGTAACACACTCAACACAACACAAAAGAGAATAAAAAAAAAACCAAAAAAAAAAAAAACAGAAAAAAAAAAACAAAAAAACAAAGAGCTGGGGGAGGCAGAACAAAACAAGTAGAGGCGCATCAAGGAACTCAAGCTGTAACCAAAAAGAAATCCAATTGCCTTTGCTTTCTTCTCTACGCTGGACCAAAGCTCAGTACATGTAGGAATATGCACATTGTGTAGATATGGCTAAATGTTGCTGACAATCTTGCAATACTAAACTGTTCCTATTTTAAGAAAAATGAATCACAAACTGTTCATCAATGTTTTACCTCAGCACTCTACTTGTACCCAGTTAACGATCAAGCAGACAAACAACGGAGAAGGAAGTTGATTTTCATTTTCATGTCTGACTGTAAAATCTGTTTGAATAATATTTTATAATGAGTTTTTTGTCATGTGACTTGCTCGTCTTTAACTTAAAATTCTGTGAGGCACATTGGCTTATTTGTTGTTGAAAGGTGTTTTTTGTTGTTTGTTTTATTTCTTTTTATAAGTTTTAGTTTTGATTTATTATTTCATCCTCTGTGCTGTGATCTAGACTGGTCACCCAGAGTCACTTAATGAGGCGCTGCAAAGGAATCTGCTTCTCCATTCCTGGAGCAGGCAGCAGGAGAGAGGGCAAGAAAATAGACTGGGTTGTTCTCGGGAAAAAAATCATGCCGACGAGACATTGACATGATAGACTTGTGACCAAGAAGCCAAACTGGATATTGAAAGCTCCTTACTTGTTGAAACATTGAAACCAAAGCTGACTTATCTGCACAGGTTGCTTAATGTTTAAAAAATAAAATAAAAACTGTACTTAATCTAGAGCAATATCTGTATGGTCCGTAAAGCTGCACTTTGTGTATTTCTTAACAGCTTCAGATCTGTCACTTTTAATTTGTACCATGAAAAATAAAGACTTGTTTGACATGAACTTCTCGGCTAAGTATGTCTTACACTCGGGTGTGTCACTCAAATTTTAAGCATTTATTTAAAGTGTACATTACAAACCCACAGGTTGAGAAAAGAAAATGTCATATCCATTGAAGTGCTTTTCATTGCACATTACAGAAATCCTATTCAATCCCAAATGATAAAGCACCATGTCTGTCTCATAACCTAATGGGAAGCCATATTGTACATGTCAAACACAGTTGGTTCAGTCTCTTTACCTGCCTTGCTCACTTGGCTTTATTCTCAATCTGATTCTCTAATATCCACCCAAAGGTGTTGGATCATGCTCGTTCCTGTAGTCCAAGCAACAGTACTAGGGCAAGGTTATCTTAAAACAAGCATTTGGAGTCTCCAGGCTTACTCTAGGTAGGACATGGTATCCCACAATAACAGGATGCCTAGAATGAAGGAGGAGTCCCCCCAAGAACCAGAAGATGGAAGATGAGACATGGCAATACTCAGATAATGCTGGCAACCACTGCACTCTGCTACATTGCCCAGCTGGGAGCCAGTTGTTGCACAGAGCTCCACCAAGAGACCTCTCTCTACTGCTCCAAGTGATATCATGCATAAATTATAAATTTTACATATCTAGAACATACAGATAGGGGGAATGAATTAATGTTTTATGCAATTTACTAACTTAAAAGGAATTTAGAATCAGTCTTTCTTATTTTAATGCCAGTTAAACCCATAATATTTAATCTCCATTTATTTGGTGACCATCAGTAAATATTTAAGATGCATGGAGATCTGTATATCCTCACCCAAACCTGTGTGTCCATGCAGCATAATGGACAGACAAAGAAGCAAGAAGTTTCAAAGTCCGACTTTAAAAGGAACAAGTACTGATGCCTTAGCCCTCACCAGTAGGAGAAAGGAAATAAAAACATTAGATAGATAGATAGATAGATAGATAGATAGATAGATAGATAGATAGATAGATAGATAGAGAGATAGAGAGATAGAGAGATAGATAGATCCCAGCCAGAACCAGTCAGAGCTATTTTAAACTTTCTTTCCATATTAAAGACTCTAAGCATAGTTTATACTGCTAAAGCACAATACAGGTTCTTTAAAAATATAGTCATCACTTAAATTCAATCATCCTGTTCCACAAATATCTTCTAAGTGCTTTGTGTGCCAAAATATTTTATATGGTAAAGTTCAGAAATAGAATCTTTAAAAAGAAAAAACCAATAGTTCTCTTGAAATTAAAATTAGCCTATGTTTCTAGTTACTAAACTACAAGTAAAAAATAAATCTCGAAATTAAGATGGTGATAGGCTCACTTGAAAGTCAAGAAAACATGAATAAGTATGAATACTGTAGGCTTAGAAGGTGGTCACCTGTGTCATGAAATGATTCCAAACACTGTTTTGGTGATGGCCACGCAAACAATATATCCAGTGGCAGAAGGAATGAGTTTGGTGAAAAATCTATAGCAGGGGGAATACACAGAAGCTTTGGGTCACAATAATGTAAATACATTAAAGTTTTCTCTAATAAATGGCTCTGGCTCCTCATCCGTAGTCCTGCCTTTTGAAAGGAATCCAACACAACAATGTCCATGTGGCTCATTTACTATGCTCTATGGAAATCCATGGCCAAAGGAAATGGGTGACCTCTGGGGGGGGCGGGATTTTATCATATTGAGTAAAAAATCTTTTATAAAAACAAATTGCTATGATTTCTTGAAGAGGATCATGAACATAATTTATCTTCTTTTTGGTGGCCTTCTCTTTGCTTTATCTCTGTTAACGAATAGATAATTGTACAAGGCAGAAGACTGGAACCAACTCCAACCCCTGTACGCACATGAACACATACATATTCAGAATGGAAAGAAGTAGAAGGAAGTCATGGTTGTTTGCCTGCCAAACGTTCTTCATCCTGAGCTCTCTAAGAGTCAGTCTTAGAATAGTGCCAAACCATTAGATGAGCAATATGGAAACACAGTGGAACTAAAGGATCAGCAACAAAGGAAAGGAAAGCAAACCGGACTTACAAGGTAGAATTTCAGAGATAACCACAGGCAGAGGAAGGGGAGCAGTAGGAAGAAAGGGGCCAATAGAAATGACAACACAAAATCTGCAAAGGAGAACAGAATTACAGATTGTTCGCATGTAAACAACTACCACAGCAGCTCCCAGCTCCTGATGAAGGCAGTTTAGCCTGCTAAACTAAAACCTTTGTCTTTCTTATTATGCTTGACTCTGAACACTCAGAGTCCCAGTTGTTTGAAACTTACATTCTTAGAGCCAAACCTCCCTCATTCTGATATGCTCTACTATTCACTACTATGCCCAGTTAACCACATGTCCCTTTCATTAGTATTTCTCTCTCTCTCTCTCTCTCTCTCTCTCTCTATATATATATATATATATATATATATATATATATATATATATATATATATATATATCCAAGTCCTCATTCCCAGTTGTTCTACAAATGCACATTTTTTTAAGCATGGGAAGAAAAATATGAGTCATCTCCATAATGCTTTGTATAGCCTCAGTTTATCAATGTCTCAATAATGAGAAAGGCTGAGTTGGATGAGGCATTCAGTCCTCTAAGTGGGCACATCTCCTGGCCCTCCGGACATATTGATTAGCTAATCGATTTGTAAGATTTATAGAAACATACTCACTGCCAAAGTCTCTGGACACCTTTAAGACAGTAACATTAAGCAACACAGAGAGGTAGATTTTCCCTGCCCCAGAGGCTTCCTCTTGCAATCCAAGAGTTTTAAATGTACATTAAAGGTAGCCTCTATGCCACACACTGAACAGAGGTTTACCCAGGGACCAAAAAGTAATAGTTCATAATGCCACAAGCCTGCACAAAACCTCCTCTCTCCAGTGTTTAGAAATTGATGGAATTTTAATCCTGGAAAGGACTTTAAAAGCCATTGCTGATGCTACCAAGTGCTGTTGATGTGCAGTCTTTCATTGATCCAAGCAACGTTAGAAAATAGGAGAGAACCAACAGAGTGAGTTTTCCTAAAATATAAGTTTAGAGAACAAGTCAGTATTCTGAGTTATATCCTTTCTATTTGGGGCATTTAAATATGATTTATTTTAGAAAGTGATGATGGTAGATGGTAGTCATTTTAAATAGAATTAACAAAGTAGAAAATGGCAAGATGTGTGTATGTGTGTGTATTCAAAATTACCTTTGAATTTTATTGGTTAGTAAAATTCAAAATCTACAAATCACTGAATTTTTAGGACACTGAAATTCAGAAAGACCAAGCCACTAAGCTAGTGAGTGGTACATTTGAGTGGAGAAGGAGTCTCCTATCTGACAAGACACCATGCTGCCTCTTTCAAACTCCTGTGGTTCTGAGAAGACCATCTCAGCCCTCAATAGTATATATTCCTCATATCTTAAAACTTTAATTTAAAATTATTTCCTCTTTGAGGAATCTCTTTCCATGGTTTAGGTCTTGGTAGAACACAAAGACCAAGTCCTAGAAAGTCAAAGTTAGGCATTACTTCTCTGTCCTCTCCCTGAGAACTATGGGTTCTTAAATCCTAAGCAGGCAACTCAGATGCACTCTCCTAGGACTGTGACCTTGAAGGAATAGCTCAAAAGTGCCAAATCCAGAAGGAATTTTGATGGCAGCATAACTGAGAGCCACAGTAGAAATAAAGAGATACCATGAGTGCACTTCCCAAACTAGGCCCTTCCCTAAAATGGCCCTGGCTATGTGGTTGACCTCCCAGCCCTCTTGACTCCTACTTTCCCAGCCTGGTTCTGCATGCTTCCCACTGATTCTGTTTACAGCCAACAGCCCTGATGGCACCCTTCCCCAATTAACAATGACCAGTGTTAAGATGTTTTCACCAAACTACTGTGAAAAACAAGCTGCTTTGTTTCCCCAGTCCCTCTTGTAAAACTGCCATTTTTAGAAACAAAAATATAGAAAACTCTGTTATGTTTGGATTTCAGACTAGCAACAGATAACTTATATATTTATAACAATTTTAACAGTATACTAAACAAAACTGTTTCTATCTGAACTAAACATTTAACTGCGCTCTCCTCAGTAACTGCTCATGGGCCAATAGCCCTACCACATCTGATTAGAGTCCAACTCACACCATATGCAACTCACCACACACAGTATAACAGTGCCTGGTATGCTCTGTTTTCTTGCAAAGAGACACATAGAAATATTCCTGTTTTTCAAATTAATTTTTTTTGAAATTATAAATGAACTACATCATCTCCTCCTTTCCTTTCATCTCTCCAAACTCTCCCATATATCCCTTTTTGATCTTTTAAATTTATGACTTCTTTATAGGTGAATATGTGGTAATAATATTACTTATATGTACGTTTTATGGCTGACCATTTGATATTGGTTAACTAATTGTTGTGCTCTTTTCTGCTTAAAAAAGTTCAAGACAACAGCAACAAAAACTCTCACCCTCAGCATTCTTTAGTTGCCTGTAGTTCTTCTAGTAGGGTTCAGACTTCATGAGCTTTCTCTTACTCATGGACTTTACCTCCAGAGATTCTGATTTAATTGTTGTTGAGTAACATCAAGATATGCTGCAAAACACTATCTTAGCAATGTTATTAAAATGTAGCCAGGGATTCAGACCCATAAGACTAATAGACTTTGTTGAGCCGACGTTTAATACACAACATTGATCAAGGAATCTTTAAGCTTCACAAGCCAGACCTAATTAACTTCAAGCATGCGCATATTGGTTCCAGACACATCAAGTCCCTCAGAGTGGGAATCTTCTATCAGGAAGGAAAACAGATCTCATGCTCTCTTTTCCCCCAAAGTCATATTGTTGTGCCCAGATTGCAAAAACCCAAAGATACCACCAGGAACCACAACTCCAATTCAAGCACATGAGAGTCTTTATTCAAGCTCGAGCTTGGGCCACTCTGGATGCAACAGGACCAGAGAGTTACCCCAAGATCTGGGGGAAGGAGTTTTTAAAGGAAAAAAAAAGACAGCTAGCAGGGGTTTCCAAGTCTTGGCATTGCATGATTGGGTAAGAGGTTTATGGAGAATTTGACTTTCAAAATGATTGGTTTGTTTTAGGTTCCAACACTGTAAAATGGCTCTAACCAATTCATCTGGAGAACATCTGGTCATGAGTAATGTCTGTTGACTGCTAATTAACTGCTATGGAAAAGGAGTAGTTAGCTCCCTTTGTGGTATTTCCAGAAACAGTGCGATGTGACTCCCAAGGGCCATTTGGGTGTGAAGGGTTGCTAGGAAACGGTATCTCCTGAGTGCAGAAAAGAAGGCAGCAGGACTGGTGACTCCCAGCAGCTGCAGCTGTTTGGATGGGTTTCACCCTGGGGCCTGATTCTTTGCTCAAGCTTATGTTTCTGGGCCTCTACTTAGATCTCTCAATATCTAAGTACATGAAGAACCTTAGGGCATCTAATAACTAAATCAACATCTTATTATTGATGGAAATTGAAGGTAGGTTACCACTGGCAAGGATATAACTATAATCCTACTAAGAACAAGTGAGAATTGAAGGAAAAATGAAGAAACTCTATTCCTCTATTAATTTCAGTTTGTTCTTAGGGTAGGGATTTTGTTTTGTTCATAGACTGTTCTCTTACTACATTCCATACAACTGTTGCACAAGAAAATCCAACCCTCCATCATCCACCCTCACTGGGCTCACATTCTAGCCTAAAGACAGTAAACAAGAGTCATCAAATCGATGCAAAGAGCTTGTTGTGACAAACCTCATCACCTTTTCCAGTGGACATAGTCTTCAATCATGTACTACATAGCCCGAGAATTACTGTTTCACTTCATCAAAAGTCCAACGCTCACTTTTCATTGCATTCTCAGTTAAAGAACAACTTAGCCTTATATCATCTCTTTACTTCCCTAGCTCAAGTTTTCCTCAGACTAGGAAATTTCAGTCCAAATGGAAAGTTTCCCAGTCCCCTGTTACTATATTTACCCCTATCTGGGAGAAGACAAATGAGAGACAATTATTCTCATATAACCATGTGACTTTGGTATTGATGTGCTGGAACCAGTATGTACATAACCCACCCTCATGTAAGAAGTGTTCTACTAAGCTCCCCTCTGCAGTACTACTGACCACTGTGATATATCTCTGATGTTAGAGGTGCTCTGGATAGTTTCCTCAGTCTAGGACAATAACTAGTCCCCCCAGCTGTTTGTTTGAGTTTTGTTTTCCTTCTGAACATATTCATAAACAGGGCTCAAGACATCCCACAGTAGTGACCACTGCCCCTAATTAATGACAATCAAATTTTCAAACTTTTCCTCCCACCTTCCACATAAACACTGATGAGATTCCCAGTCGTTCAGTCCCACCTCCCAATATTGGAAAGCACTCCATGTACAACAATGGCTCTAAACCTGTGGGTTGTGACCCTTTTGGCAAACCTCTGTCTCAAAATATTTACATTAAGATTCAGATCAGTAGCAAAATTAGAGTTAAGTAGAAACAAAAATAATTTTTATGGGTGGGGTCACCACAACATGAGGCACTGCATTCAGGGTTTCAGCACTAAAAATGTTGAGAACTACTAACATAGTACAATACTTTCCAAATATCATCTACCATAGATCCAAAGCCTAAATCTAGTCTCTCCTAATTCTTCCTCTAATAAGATATCTATCCCATGACAATCTGGTCTGCAATTGTTAGAAATTGAGAATGAGTTAATACATCTAATAGATTTGATGGTGCATATGTTTCTGGTGCCTTTTGTTAATGGGATTCAATGGTTACCTAGCAGTGATTCACAAATGCACCAAATATTTAAGACATGTGACATGGGCTTAGTAGGCAGTTAGTGTTGAGGTTATTAGAGACTATTGAGATAGCACATATCATGAAATAATAGAACTATCACTTCTAACTAGAAGATAAATACTGTGCTTAACAAACATAAGTCTAACTGGAGAATCCAACACTAGGAGTACATGTCAACTGCTGTTGTCAAGATAGAAAAGGCAATCTCAGAAGGATGCCGGCAAGATGGCAGTATCTGTGAGACCAAGAGTTTGAATGGAAGAAAGTCTTAATGGAAAACTAACAAAAGGTGAATAAGAAAAAGGACTACAAAAATAGACAAGATTAAAATGTTCTGAACAAAGCTAGTGAACAGTAGTGAAGGGCTCCAAGCACCCAGTGGAGCAAGAGCAAGTTCATGCTGCAGGAAACCCAAACCTGATGCCGAGCTTATCAAGCCTAAAATGCACTGTGTACTTCATCAACCCCTAGGCACAATACCCACCATCCTGCCACTGTCGGAAGGGGCAAACAGTGAACAACAAGAGAAATCCTTTCCAATCCACGTAGAAAGAGGGAGTGAGTATCCAAGGTTGTCCTGACCTCTGCAGGCTCACCATGGCATGTATGTGAACCCATTCAACACACACACACACACACACACACACACACACACAAAATATAAACAGAGGGTCTGACCTCCCCAACTAAGAAAAACTACTGACTAAAAGCACAATACTTTCACATTTCATTGTTCATTTGCGTTTTATTATTTCATCTTTTTAAATATTCTATTGTTTATATAAAAATATGTATTAGTATGTCACATCAGAATAGCTATCATTGAAAGAAGAAACAAGACAGGAGAAACGACAAAAAAGGAAGAGAGGAAGGAAGGAAGGAAGGAAGGAAGGAAGGAAGGAAGGGAAGGATAAAACCAAATGACAATTAAGGATATAGGAACAAAGGAACTCTTATTTATTGCTGGCACTCTAGAAATCACCATGAGAGCTGGAGAGATGACTCAGCAGTTAACAGTACAGGCTATTCATCCAGAGGTTCTGAGTTTAGATCCCCGAAATCACATACTGTCTCACAACCATCTACAATTGGATCTGATGCCCTCTTCTGTCAAGCAGGTATACGTGCAAATAGAGTGATCATATACATAAATAATTTTTTAAAAAAATCAACATGGTGTGTATGCGGCTCCCAAGTGCGGGGCTGATCAGCAGTAACCAGCACGCCAGCTCTGCTGTGGGACTTCTGCCTGGCAGAGGGACCCCGCACTGGGCGGGAGCCTACCAGCTTTCCTTCCGTGACCTCTGTTCCGGTAGACTACACTGAAGAGACAGGTACCCAGGCTCTCCCCAATATAACATCGCTTGGGACACGGCCTGTTGGGGCTTCCCCCTGCGCCCAAGAACGGGACAGCGCGGTGGACGTCTGGGTGCCAGATCTGCAGGCCATCGCCTCTGCAGGGTGACCAGCGCCACAGAGAGAGTACAGAGTGCACTCCGCCATCTTTGCTCCAGTGACCGGGAAGTTGGGACTGCCAGGCTCTAAGACAGACAGCCATAATATTGCTTGGGTCTCGGGCGGATTGTGTGTACGTGGCTCCCAAGAGCTGGGCAGATCTGCAGTAACCAGCGTGCTAGCTCTGCTGTGGGACTTCTGCCTGGCAGAGGGACGCCCCCTCCCCCCCCTACTCTAGGAGAGATCACACACCCCTGCACAGGGCAGGAGCCTACCAGCCTCCCTTTGGCGACCTCTGCTCCAGGAATCCACTATGCTGAGCCTTTGGATGTGCAAGGACTCCCCAGTATAACATCACTTGGGTCAAGGCACATCAGGGCTCCAAAGTCACTCAGGAGCAGGGCAGGCCCCAGAAATCTGTGCCAGGGGAATCCTGGTAAACCAGGGTGGGGGGCAGAAATAGCTTTGCAGGCTCACAGGAGGTCCAACCAACAGCCAGTGACAGCAGGACCAACTAACATCAGAGGTAACCAGATGGCAAAAGGCAAACGTAGGAATGTTACTAACAGAAATCAAAGTAATATGGCACAATCCGAACCCAACTCTCCAACAGCAGCAAGTCCTGGATACCCCACCACACCCGAAAGACAAGATCTGGATTTAAAATCACTTCTCATGATCCTATTAGAGGATCACAAGAAGGACACAAATAAATCTAATAAAGAATTACAGGAGACCATGAATCAACGGTTAGAAGCCCTTACAAAGGAAACACAAAAATCGCTTAGAGAAATGCAGGAGAACATGGATCAAAAGATGGAGGCGAACAAGGAGACAACACAAAAATCGCTTAACAAGATGAATCAACGGGTAGATGCACTCACAAATGAATCACAAAAATTGCATAAAGAAATGCAGAAGAATATGGGTCAACAGACGGATGCCCATAAGGAGGCAACACAAAAATTGCTTAAAGAAATGAATCAACGGTTAGATGCCCGTACAAAGGAAACACGAGAATTGCTTAAAGAAATGTAGGAGACGATGGATCAACAGATGGATTCCCATGAGGAGGAAACACAAAAATCGCTCAGAGAAATGCAGGAGAACATGGGTCAACAGGCAGAAATCCTGAAAGAGGTAATGCAAAAATACCTTAAAGAAATACAGGAAAATACAAACAAACAAGTGAAGGATCTCAGCAAATCTATCCAGGAACTAAAAAAATGAAGTAGAAACAACTAAGAAATCACAAAGAGAGACAACTTTGGAGATAGGAAACCTTGGGAAGATATCAGGATTGATGCAAACATCAACAATAGAATACAAGAGATGGAAGAAAGAATCTCAGGTGTTGAATATTCCATAGAAAGCATCAACAACAGTCAAAGAAAATGCAAAATGCAAAAAACGTGTAACCCAAAACATCCAGGAAATCCAGGACACAATGAGAAGACCAAACCTAAGGCTTATAGGTATAGATGAGAGTGAAGATTTGCAACTTAAAGGGCCAGTAAACATCTTCAACAAAATTATGGAGGAAAACTTCCCTAACCTAAAGAGAGAGATGCCGATGAACGTACAAGAAGCCTACAGAACTCCAAACAGACTGGACCAGAACAGAAATACCTCCCATCACATAATAATCAAAACACCAAATGTTCTAAACAAAGAAAGAATACTAAAAGCAGTAAGAGAAAAGGGCCAAGTAACATACAAAGGAAGACCTATCCGAATCACATCAGACTTCTCACCAGAGACTATGAAAGCCAGAAGATCCTGGGCAGATCTCATGCAGACACTAAGAGAGCACAAATGCCAGCCTAGACTACTATACCCAGCAAAACTTTCAATCACCATAGATGGAGAGACCAAGATATTCCATGATAAAACCAAATTTTCACAATATCTTTCCACAAATCCAGCCCTGCAACGGATAATAGGTGGAAACCTCCAATACAGGGAGAGAAACAACACCCTGGAAAAAATGAGATAATAACCTTCTTGAATCAAACCCAAAAGTAGATAACCACTCAAACATAAAGATAGCGTCAAGAATGGCAGATGGCAATAATCACTATCCCTTAATCTCCCTTAATATCAATGGTCTCAATTCCCCAATTAAAAGACATAGACTAGCAGACTGGATACGTAAACAGGACCCAGCATTTTGCTGCATGCAGGAAACGCACCTCAGTGTCAAAGACAAACACTACCTCAGAGTAAAAGGCTGGAAAACAATTTTACAAGCAAATGGCCCCAAGAAACGAGGTGGAGTAGCCATCCTAATATCAGATAAAATTGATTTTCAACCTAAAGTCATCAAAAAAGACACAGAAGGACACTACATACTGATCAAGGGAAAAATCCACCATCAAGAACTCTCAATTCTGAATATCTATGCTCCAAATGCAAGGGCACCCTCATTCGTAAAAGAAACTTTACTAAAGCTCAAAGCACACATCGCACCGCACACAATAATAGTGGGTGACTTCAACACCCCGCTCTCTGAAATGGATCGTTCAGGAAAGCAGAAACTAAACAGGGACACAGTGAATCTAATTGAAGCCTTGGACCAAATGGAACTAACAGATATATATAGAACATTTCATCCTAGAGCTAAAGAATACACCTTCTTCTCAGCACCTCATGGTACCTTCTCCAAAATTGACCATATAATTGGTCACAAATCAGACCTCAACAGATATAAGAAGATAGAACTAAGCCCATGCCTCCTATCAGATCACTATGGAATAAGGGTGGTCTTCAATGGCAACAAAAACAAAAGAAAACCCACGAACACATGGAGGCTGAACAATGCTCTACTCAATGATAACTTGGTCAAGGTGGAAATAAAGAAAGAAATCAAAGACTTTTTGAAAGTTAATGAAAATGAAGGCACAACATACCCTAATTTATGGGACACAATGAAAGCAGTGCTAAGAGGAAAACTCATAGCCCTGAGTGCCGCCAAAAAGAAACAGGAGACAGCATACACTAACAGCTTAATGGCACACCTGAAAGCCCTGGAACAAAAAGAAGCAAATACACCAAAGAGGAGTAGAAGGCAGGAAATCATCAAACTCAGGGCTGAAATCAATCAAGTAGAAACAAATAAAACCATACAAAGAATCAACAAAACGAGGAGTTGGTTCTTTGAGAAAATCAACAAGATAGATAAGCCCTTAGCCAGACTAACCAGAGGGCACAGAGATAGTATCCAAATTAATAAAATCAGAAACGAAAAGCGAGAGAAAACAACAGAAACTGAGGAAATTCAAAAAATCATCAGATCCTACTACAAAAACCTGTATTCAACACAACTAGAAAATCTTGAGGAAATGGACAATTTCCTTGACAGATACCAAATACCAAAATTAAATCAGGATCAAATAGACCATCTAAACCGTCCTATAACCCCTGAAGAAATAGAAGTTGTCATTGGAAGTCTTCCAACCAAAAAAAGCACAGGTCCAGATGGTTTTAGTGCAGAATTCTATCAGACCTTCAAAGAAGACCTAACACCAATACTCTTCAAACTGTTCCACAAAATAGAAACAGAAGAAACACTACCCAACTCGTTCTATGAAGCCACAATTACACTAATACCAAAAGCACACAAAGATCCGACAAAGAAAGAGAATCTCAGGCCAATCTCTCTTATGAATATCGATGCAAAAATACTCAATAAAATTCTTGCCAACCGAATCCAAGAACACATCAAAACGATCATTCACTACGATCAAGTAGGCTTCATCCCAGGGATGTAGGGATGGTTCAATATAAGAAAATCGATCAATGTAATCCACTATATAAACAATCTCAAAGAAAAAAACCACATGGTCATCTCATTAGATGCTGAGAAAGCATTTGACAAAATTCAGCATCCTTTCATGCTAAAGGTCTTGGAAAGATCAGGAATTCAAGGCCCATATCTAAACATAGTAAAAGCAATTTACAGCAAACCGGTAGCCAGCATCAATCTAAATGGAGAGAAACTTGAAGCAATCCCACTAAAATCAGGGCCTAGACAAGGCTGCCCTCTCTCTCCATATCTTTTCAATATAGTACTTGAAGTTCTAGCTAGAGCAATTAGACAACAAAAAGAGGTCAAAGGGATACAAATTGGAAAGGAAGAAGTCAAACTATCACTATTTGCAGACGATATGATAGTATACTTAAGCAACCCAAAGAACTCCACCAGAGAACGCCTACAGCTGATAAACGACTTCAGCAAAGTGGCCAGATATAAAATCAACTCAAGCAAGTCAGTAGCCTTCCTATACTCAAAGGATAAGCAGGCTGAGAAAGAAGTAAGAGAAATGATACCCTTCACGATAGCCACAAACCATATAAAGTATCTTGGCGTGACTCTAACCAAACAAGTGAAAGATCTGTATGACAAGAACTTCAAGTCTCTGAAGAAAGAAATTGAAGAAGACCTCAGAAGATGGAAAAATCTGCCATGCTCATGGATTGGCAGGATTAATATAGTAAAAATGACCATCTTACCAAAAGTAATATAAAGATTCAATGCAATCCCCATCAAAATCCCAACTCAATTCTTCTTAGAGTTAGAAAGAGCAATTCAAAAATTCATCTGGAATAACAGAAAACCCAGAATAGCTAAAACTATTCTGAAGAGTAAAAGAACCTCTGGGGGAATCAGTATCCCGGACCTCAAGCTGTACTACAGAGCAATAGTGTTAAAAACCGCATGGTATTGGTACAGTGCCAGGCATGTAGATCAATGGAACAGAATTGAAGACCCAGAAATGAATCCACACTCCTATGGTCACTTGATCTTTGACAAAGGAGCTAAAACCATCCAGTGGAAAAAAGATAGCCTTTTCAACAAATGGTGCTGGCTCAACTGGAGGTCAACATGCAGAAGAATGCAAATTGACCCATTCTTATCTCCTTGCACTAAGCTCAATTCTAAGTGGATCAAGGATCTCCACATAAAACCAGACACACTGAAACTAATAGAAAGGAAACTAGGGAAGAACCTTGAACATATGGGCACAGGGGAGAATTTCCTGACTAGAACTCCAATAGCTTATGCTCTAAGATCAAGAATTGACAAATGGGACCTCATTAAATTACAAAGTTTTTGCAAGGCAAAAGACACTGTCAAAAAGACAAAGCGGCAACCAACTAACTGGGAAATGATCTTTACCAACCTTACATCCGACAAAGGGCTACTATCCAATATATACAAAGAACTCAAGAAGTTAAACTCCAGAGAGGCAAGTAACCCTATTAAAAAATGGGGTACAGAGCTAAACAAAGAGTTCTCACCTGAAGAATATCTAATGGCTGACAAGCACCTAAAGAAATGTTCATCATCCTTAGTCATTAGGGAAATGTAAATCAAAACAACCCTGAGATTCCATCTCACACCAGTCAGGATGGCTAAGATCAAAAACACAGGAGATAGCAGTTGTTGGCGAGGATGTGGAGAAAGAGGAACACTCCTCCACTGCTGGTGGGATCGCAAGCTGGTACAACCACTCTGGAAAGCAGTCTGGCAGTTCCTCAAAAAACTGGGCATGACACTCCCGGAGGATCCAGCTATACCACTCCTGGGCATATACCCAGAGGCTTTACCTGCATGCAATAAGGACACATGCTCCACTATGTTCATAGCAGCCTTATTTATAATAGCCAGAAGCTGGAAAGAACCCAGATGTCCCTCAACGGAGGAATGGATTCAGAAGATGTGGTATATCTACACAATGGAATACTACTCTGCAATTAAAAACAATGAATTCACGAAATTCCTAGGCAAATGGTCAGAACTTGAAAATATCATCCTTAGTGAGGTAACCCAATCACAAAAGAACACACATGGTATGCAGTCACTGATAAAGGGATATTAACCCAGAATCTAGGAATACCCTAGACACAATTCGCATATCAATAGATCTCTAAGAAGATGGAAGGAGAGACCCCTGGTCCTGGAAAGACTGGATGTAGGGGAATGCCAGGACAGAGAAACGAGAGGGGGTTGAATGGAGAAAAGAGGGAGGGAAGGGGGCTTATGGGACTTTCGGGGAGGGAGTTAATGGGAAAGGGGAAATGATTTGGAATGTAAATAAAAAAAACTTAGAAAAAAAAATCAACATGAAGGTTTTAAACTGAAGTAAAACTACCATATGCCCCAGCTCCTAATTATACCTCCCCGAATGCATAACCCAAAGATTCTCTATCTTATAGCAGAGATAATTTGTCCATTTTTATTGTTGTTCCACTCACAATATCAAGGAAATGGAATCAGTCTAGATCCCACAGATGTAAGGGGAGGGTCTGTCGATAAAGTCTTGTTCTCTAATTGGTTCTTGACTTGTCAATAAAGAAGGCTGGGGGCCAATTGCTGAAAAGAAGGTACAAGTGGTGCTTCTGGGTCCCAAGAGGAAAAGGAGATGCAGGGAAAGAAAGGGGGCCTTTTCTTTGTAAGAAAGAAGATGCTCCAATCATGTAAGGCCTCAGGGCAGCTAGGGCCTGCGGTCTCCACTACAGGCTGGCAGCCAAGGAGGTTGGCAGGTGCTAGCTGATACAAGCCACTAAATTTAGGGCAGGAGTAGAAATGGAGATAAGAATTGATAAGGGCATGCCTTTCCAGGCAGGAGATTTCTGTGCCCAGCAATTGTGACTAGCTGGCAAGTTCTAAAATAATAAAGCTGTCTGTGTGCCCTGTATCCAAGGTTTCTAAGAGAGTGAAAGGCCGATCCCAGAGCCAAGCTGGAGCAAAGGTGGTTAGAAAAGGAGGCACAGTTGGGGCTGATTGAGATCAATCTTGGTGCTAAGCTGTTTGGGACAAAAGGGAGCCAGGAGGGGTCAGAGCATGACAGCTCCTGGGCAAGGCAGTAGTGTGTTTTTAAAACTACAAGGAACAAAGAGGTGACTGGATAATGAAAATATGTTATATATACACAGTGGAATTTATTCAGCATTAAAACAAATTATATTTTCTGGCAAAGGAATGAAACCAATTAAAATAGGTAACCCAAACTCAGAAAGATAAATACTACATGTTCTCTGTTATATGAGGATCATGGTTTCAAAATTTTATATATTTGGGAGTGTGGGGAGAACTCAGAAAGGGGGAAAGAGACTTCAAGGAAACCAGAGAGTACACATTTTATGAAAGTAGAAAGGGGGTGTTAGGGGTTGAATGATACAAGCCAGGAGACAGAGAAAACAACTAAGGAAGGCAGGAGGATCAAAGAAAATTATGTACAAAATGTCATAAGGAAATGTACTACTTTGTATGCTAGTCAAAATGTAAGCTTTTTATTTAAAAAAGAAAAAGTTAGAAAAGTGCCTACTGGTGTATATGTTGAACACTTGGTCCCCAGCCAATGGTGCTGCTGAGAGACAGTAAAATCGGTAAGAAGTAGGGCCCCATGGAAGAAAGTTAGGCAAGAGGATGAGCCTTTGAAGGAACTGTTAGAGCACTGGCCTCTTCTCATCTCTCCACTTTCTGTTCTTTAACTGCCATGAGGTGAACAGCTTTGTTCTACCATGATGTTCTACCTCATCTCAGGCTCAAACCAAAACCTCTAAATTCAAAATTCATAAGTCTAAATATTCATTCTATGTCTATCTTCAGTATTTTATCACAGTGTATGTTGGGGGCCGACAGGCCAACTGCTGGCTACATAGACAGACCGCCTCTCCCCTCGAGTGAAACTCCTGACCTTCCTGATGGAACATCAAGACCAAGATAAAAATCTGACCTTCACAGGAAAAACCGCAGAATGTCCCAGGCACCCGGCCCATGGCTTGGCCCATAGCTCACTCCCCCCTAGCTCTCCCTCCCAACTTCCTCATTCAGGGCTTGGCCCATAGGTCACTTCCCCATAGTTCCCCCTCCCAACTTCCTCATCCCTGCTGCTTAAAACGTGCTGCCTGTGTGACAATAAACGAGGCCTTGACAATGGAATCTTGCTTGGTCTCGTTCTTCTCTCCCCTCCATGACCCTCAGGTAGCGCCTCTTCGGGACCCTGAATAACTAGACCTGCTGGACGGGTCAAGTGTAGAAAAGCAGACACAAGAAAGTACAAATAGGAAAGATCTAGAATCCAGAAAACATACTGTATGGAAAAGGAAAGACTTTTCTTCCCAGACCCATAAAAGATAACACTGAGGAACCTTCAGAATAAAAACTCACAAAAAACTCAGTCTTGAGATAAGGGCGAATCCAAGACAACTGCTATAAACCCATTGTTAAAGACATTTGAATAGTTAAGATATCTCAGCAAAAGACCATCTAGGAGTGTGATTTTTTTCATCTAGGAGAAGTCTTTTATAAGGAACATCTCAGAGAGTATGTTTTGCATTTAATAACTAGACTTCACTTGATCTTAGCCAAAAGGCCGAGAAGCGATATAACTAGACTTCAAGAAGAGTTTGCCTAGAAGTAAGAATGAAAGGAATCTTTGCTAGCATCAGCTGCTCATAATTCCAGCTCCAAAAGAACTGGTCACACACAGTGACAAGTCTGTTTGGTAGTGAACTGGAGTAAGCTGTGTATGTGATGATTTGGAGATCATCTCTAATCCCTGTAGTCCTTGCTAACATGGTGCTTACCTATGTGGCCCAACCATCCTTCCTTGATTTTCCATAGTCTGATCTACTCTAGCTACCATCTACAGAACTTGACATCTACTAACCACTAAGCCTTCATTCAAGTAGTCCTTCTGTCTGGGGCATCCTGCTCCTTTCTCCTGGCTAAATCCCCCTGTTTCCCAGGTCCTCGTGTAGCTATAATTTACTCCAGCCAGCTCGTCAAGGCAGGTTTAGGTGCTCCACTCTGTCCCTCAACTGTCGCAGAGTTAACACTCTACACTATGTATGTACCTACTTCTACAACCAAGTTCCTCAAGGGCATTTTCTCCAAAACCCATGCCAGTACCTGCCTGATATACCTACAAAATAAGTATCTCTCTTAACTTCTCTTTCTCTCTCTCTCTCTCTCTCTCTCTCTCTCTCTCTCTCTCTCTCTCTCTCTCTCTCTCTCCCTCTCTCTCTCTCCCTCTCTCTCTCTCTCTCTCTCCATTATTCCCACACAGAAAGGCTTATAAATTGAATTAAACATTTTTGCAAACCTTTCCAACCCACTTATGCTCTATATGCTTCCCTATATAGATGCTGTGCCTCCCCAGCCCTGCTCATGTTCAACCCTGAGTTAGTTTGGCTGTACCTCTTCTTCCTGGGCTGCCCATCACTCGTGCTGAATAAACTCTTATTGTATGTGTGTTCTAGAGCACTTGCATGTGTTTAGAGCATTTGGTCTAATGAGCCATCTTCCTGATACAAGAAAAGCCTGGAAATAAGTGGACCCTTATAAGCTGAAACAAAGATCAAAGAAACAAAGAGCTGGGTCATTTGAAAGGATGAACAAATCTGACAAACCCTTGACCTGAATCACCCAGGGACAAAACAAGTTACTGAAATGGGAGACACAGAATAAACAAGTAGGGTTTGTTCATGGGGTTGTGCAGGATTATCTCATACTTTCCAGAGTGTTGACAATCCTGAAAGATATTTCTCAATTCACAAAACACACACAGAGTTGATAAAATAGGTAGGCTATCAAACATGCCTACTACCTGTTACCTTTCCCCTGCTCCACCACAGGTGTGATGATAAATTCGGGGTGTTATAATACATGTGAAGAGAGCAATGTAGGGACAAAATGGAAAGAATAATACAACCTCTCCCAATAAGGGCAGCTCAGGACCAGTGGATTGAATGATGGATGTTCTCTGCTGGCTATACAATATAATGGAGACCAATGTTTCTCAAACTGTTTCACCCAAGAGAGAAGGAAAGATCATTCCAAACTTAGTCTATAAAGGCAGTATTATCATGATCCCACAAAAACACAATAACAACAACAACAACACACACACACATACACACACACACACAAACTAATATTCTTGATAAAGCTATAAATGTATACAATCCACACAAGCTGACCAACAGTAAGCTTGAAAGAAGGGGTCAAGGGAAGAAGGCAATGACCAGCCATGAAGAATGAAATTCCAGAATTTTCTGAAATATGCATGAACATAGGGATTGTCAGTAATGTGACAGTTCCAAAGATACAGTGAGTCTAACTAGAGCCATGGATTGGTAGATGGAATTTTAGTAAAAATGGGAGAACTTTTAGGCACAGGTCAGTGATTGCAGCAGTGTGACAGAGCAGATGAACACGATCTCAGTTCATTATATTCAGGTATAAAAGGGAAATTCACAGGGAAATCCCCCACATACAAAGAATGTTTTTAAAGGGAACAACTATGAAAAGCAAACACATAAGCAGAAAACCATGCCTCAAATGAAAAAAGAAAGAAATCCAAACCAACAAGAGGAAGTCTCCCAAAGGCAAGGTCCAAGATATTTAGAAAGTTCAAGTTTACCAGGATCAGTACTGAAGTCTATTTATTCTCAGTCTAACAAGGCTTCCTCTGCAGTATCAAGACAAACCCCACCCCACTGCAGTGCCTTACAGGAACCAATTTCTATCACTTCTCTTAAAGGTGTTTTGTGATGTCACAGCAAGAAATGAGCTAATAATAACCACATGAGATAACCCAAAGTTGTTTCTGTATCCAGATCCAGGCCACCACCATCACAGCCATGAGCCAATCCCCGACAAGATGCAGCTGAAAGGACAAAGACTATCTATCTCCTCCTTGGCTCTCAGAGGACAGGGAGCTGTGGCAGTTGGAGGAGTTGGTGACTTGTAAGGATGGATCTGAAGTAGTTGGTTACATGATTTTAGCAGGCCCCTACTGCAAGCAATCATCTAATTCCACCTGCTGCTTTCCACAAAGTTGAGCTTTATGACCTCCCCAAACAGCATCCCCTGCTAGAGACCACGCATTCAGACACATGAGAAGGTATGAGACCTCATCAAACCTTGAGGAGGACATTTTGACTTTATAACAGTAAGTTTAACACTGTTATAAAGAACTCTGTGATGACCTAGGCTGGGGACAAGAGTGAGAACTAGTTAAGAGTGTATCCCTACAGTCTGCTTCAATGACCTTTCTACTAGGAACTTGAAGTTCTCTAAGAACTCATTACAGACTTCATCTTCTCTACCTTCATGATGGCCAATTCCTTTGTCTTAAATTCATATGGATGACCATCCAAAGGATGGTAGCCCTCCATGATACCACAATGCTGTAATGAAATGGATTATCCCTTATCGACATGGCATGTTTTTGGGAGGGTAGGACGTGGCAATTCTGGAAGCTAGTTAACAGGATAAGCAAATTTTTATTATATAAAGCTGAGGAATATAATCCTTCAGGTGATATAGCCAAAGTGCACACTGTGATGAACTTCCTTGTTGTCTGTAACTTATTCACACTCACAACACATTTAAAAATCAGAAAAAGAAATGAATTTAAGAGTGTCAAAGAATGCCCTTGCAGCTCTTATTCTCTCACTCTCAGCTTTGCTCTTGCCCTCTTGGGCTCTTCTCTCTTCTTCTCCCCTCCCCCCTCTCTCCATGTGGTAATGGCCAGCCTCTGCTTCTCTACTCTCTCCCTCTCTGCATTTCTCTGCATCTACTACCCCCTTAACTCCCCTCCCCATGTCCTGAATAAACTCTATACTAAAAAAAAAAAAAGAATGTCAAAGAATCATGCTTATTTAAAAATATAATTATGGGCACTAATAAAAAAGAAACTAAAGTAAAATTAATCTAAAAGCCAACTAAGAGAAAAAAAATCAAAACAAATCAAGAAGTAAACTTACTCTTTGGAGGTCAAATGAGATCAACAATGTCTATTTCAATAATCAATAGTATCAAAGTCTGTGATCACCAATGTCCAACTGTTCTGCAGCCAACAGCTTCTCTGCTGTGAGAAGTGTGAGAAGACCCAGGCCCAGCAAGTGTCTTAAGTGGGTGGGGTCTGCAACCCCTCACAATGGTTCCAGTGAGGTCATAGCAAGAAATGAACCAATCATGGTAGTTCACAACCAGAAAAGAATTTTTTCACTTTCTCTCTCCAAGTGCTGCCTTATTTTTCTCCAAATCCCTGAGAAACAGCAACTTATGGTAAACAGGTTTTGCTTTGGCTCAGGGAAGCCGTGGCTGGAGACTTGAGATGATGGGTCTGAAGCAACTGCTTATATGGCTTTGGCGGGTCACCTTGCCTCTAGTAACCCAATTCTTCTTGCTGGGCTCCACCACCCTGGGTTTCACAACCTCCCAAACCCTCTTCTAGAGACCAAGAATTCAGACACATGAGATCCTGTGAAACCTTTCACATTCAAACCTTAAGGAGGACATTTTGACTTTAATAAGAGCAGCAGTGACAAGAATGGACTGTCAGGGCTGGAGAGATGGCTCAGTGGTTAAGAGCACTGACTGCTCTTTGAAAGGTCCTGAGTTCCAATCCCAGCAACCACATGGTTGCTCAATCACCTGTAAAGAGATCTAACCCCCTCTTGTGGGGTGTCTGAAGACAGCTACTGTGTACTTACACATAATAAATAAATAAATAAATAAATAAATAAATAAATAAATAAATAAATAAAAGAATGGATTGTCAGCTTCGGGATGACCTTGGTTAGAGACGTGGTTATTGACTGGGTAGAAGCACAGGCTTCTTTGGGGTACTTTTCTCTCATACCCTCAGATTCTCTAACGACTACTTACTGCAGACCTCTTGATATCCTTGTGATACTCAATTCCTTTTTCTTAAACTCATATTTATAGGCATCAAAAGGCTGGTAGCTGTTGTGCTAGGAAGCATTTGTGAACCCCAAAAGACCACCAAGGAGCCTTCTCCAATGCAATTGAATTCGGGTCTCCTTATTACAAGCTTGAGTTTGGACTCTCCTCCAACCCAGTCTTGGCACAGCAGTACAGGAAGGCAGAGCAGCCTCGAACCCTCAGCAGGACAAGGTTATGCAGGAAATGGGAGGAAGTGAGGGGTTGTCCAGCCTGGCAAGTATCTAATAGAATGACTACTGTAAGCTGACAGGTGGGTGTTTTGAAGCAATACTGTGAACAATCACAGTCTGAAAGTACATCTGAAACAATCAGACTAGTCTTTGATTAACTGTTGCTAGGAAGTAGGGAATAACTCTGGGGTATGGACCAAGGATAAGCCATGAGGTTCTTCCTGGCACTTGCGGCAGGTCAAGTTCTTAGGCTTTTTTTGTTTGTTTGTTTTTAGGATGGAGGCCAGTCCCAAGATGGAGTAGATTTGGCTTCTCAGTAGCCTGTCTGTGACACTGTGATGCCATGACAAAATGTGCTGTCCCTCAAGATCCCCCAGGGCATGTTTTGTCTCACAAGTGTCTTGGTGGCTGGGGAATACTCTTAATGTGTTAGGGTAATTTCTAACCACACAGAAAGGCTGATGAAGCAATAAAGCAGATGGGTATGATCCAAGAGCATCACTTAATTAAATTCATTACTTTTCACAGCTAATATATACTAACTAAAGTTTAAAGATGAAGAAATTAACCAATGTACAAAATATCAAAGATAAATTAATAGATAAATTAATAGATAATAATGGAAAAATGACTGATAGTAGAAATAAACTGAAGCACATGCACAAACTGAATCCAAAGCAATACATAGTAAATCAAAATCCAGGCATAAAAACCAGCCCACAAGAAAACAAACTCACAGTGTTCAGGTCAGTAAGGATCATAGATGTTCAGTTCCAAAGATGCACAATAAAAAGCAAAACTCTCAGAACAAAGTCTGAGTCCAGCTACTCCACAGCCAACCAACAGCATCTCTTCAGTATATGGACAAGATGCAGGACCAACCAGTGCCTTGTATGGCGGGTTACTACCATTGCTCACAATGGCTCCTTGTGAGGTCACAGCAGCCACGGGCCAATCACAGCTAACCAAAGCCCATTATCAATTTCTAGCTCTTTTTATGGCTTTTCACAAATCCATATTTAACAGAGACAGAGGTTATTTTGGGTCGGGCTTTCAGAAGACCAGACACAGCATGTTGGTGAGCTCACCTGCTGGCACTGGCACAGGTGTTGAGGCAACTGGTTTCACTACATTGACAATCTTCTGGGTCTCCTAAGAACCCATTGCTTCCAGCCAGGCCACACATACAAGGGCTCCCTGAAGTCTTAAAACAGTGTTGCCTAAGGGGACAAAGGGTTCAAACACATGAGATAGTGCAGGACATATTACAATCAACTCATGAAAAAGATTCTTTACTATTAATAGTAATGATCAATAATAATGAAGAGAATGATAGACTTTGTGCTTCCCTATGGATGGTGGTATTCCTGGTAGGATGGGAAGGTATCCTGGGACTTGGGAGTCCAGGAACCACAAATCTCTGAGGTGGGACATCCTGAGACATGGGAGCCCAGGAACAGCACAGCTCTGAGCGGAAACCTCAGTAGACGTGTTGCACTCACAGGGGAGGATATTTCCAGATGAGCTGAAGAGCTCAGGGGCCTCAGACCCACTCCACTTTTTAGTTTCTTTCCTTCTTTGCTTCATTGATTCTTGATTTCTTCCAATGAGAGAGCCTTACTAGGCAGTGAATATCATAAAAGAGATTTATTGGGGGAACAAATCCAAGGATAGCTCCTTCTGTTCCTGGTAGAAGACAGCAGAGAACTGAGCAGAGATGCATTATATAAAGCTCCATGTTGGGTGGGAGGAAGCAGGGCTTTTCAGGGCAGAGATTATCAAGTCCTGAGCTTGGGGAGCTGAGGGATTGGTGAGTTTTTGTGTTCAGGGACTGGTGGATTTTCATGCCCAGGGATTGGTGGGATTTTGTGGGTAGCTCAGGGACTGGGGGGAGTTTCCTGTTCAAGGATTGGCAGCTTTTTGTTCAGACTTTTCACCTAAATTAGCATAATCTGGGAAGGGTCCTATTGAGGGGCTGGAAATAAACTTTGTGACCTTTACAGAAGCTAGAAACACTGTTATGACAGTTAGAGATGTCTGGGGGAGGAAGCTTAGCTGCTGGAGCTCCTCGGGTGGGTCCTGGCCACTTTCCTGCCTTAGGGGTTTACAAAGTTTACAAAGTGTACAAGGATGACAAAGAGGCTCCAAGAGAAGAGAAGGCTTTCCCTGTGCTTCAGTGGGAATGAATGGTCAACAATGGACACTGGTTTCTATTAGGAAGTAATGTAGGGTTCCTTAATGACCTTGTGACATGGGCTCTTACATTCTGCACAGCGGGTGGCTTTTGCAGACCTTATCATCTCTACACTTAGGATATCCAGTTCCTTTAGCTTTAAACTCAGACTGGGAAAAGACCACAGACTCAATTCAAATTTTAATTAAATGACTTTGTTAATTACTGCTAGCAGGCCAGCAGTCTTAAGGCCAAATCAAAGATGTGTCCTGCCAAAAAGGCTAGAGAAAGGGTGCTTAAAGGTGGGTACCACAATGATCTCATTTGTATAGAATGTGTAGATGGGTAAGAAACTGCTTCTATTCCCCTCTGCTTCATGTATCTCATAGCAGTTTTACAATTTTGGAAAGGGGACCAGTAGTCAGAGTTGCCAAGAGCTCATCTTTTAGAAATTTAGAATGGGTGGGTGCCTCCCACAAAATGGAGTTTTCCTTAGTCCTCACACATCAGTTGGAGGTACCAGACCATCTTGGTATAGCAGCCAAGTAGAGCTGTCGACCTAGTGTGAAGCCAGTCCAAGAGAGAGAAGTGTGTTGCAGTCAACAAAGCTGAAAGGAGCTGGAGAGCTGAAGAGCATTTTTTTTTCATCAGACGTGGAGACGCAGATTTTGGAGATGGCCCAGCTGGTTTTCCATTTTGCTTTGGTCCAGTATTTCCTCACTGTGCTCCTTTGCTTCTCTTTTGGAATGGCAATATATATTCTGTATCATTGAATGTTGGAGGTATGTGATCAGCTTTTAGATTTTGATTTTACATCGATAGCAGCTACGAGATTGCCTTGAGTCTCAGAAAAGATTTTGGAGATTTAAATAGTATTGAGACTGTGATAGATTATGGGAACTTTAGAATTTGCACTGAATACTTATTTGCATTATGGGATGGCTACAAACTGATAGGGACCAGTGGTGGTTTGAATACAAATGGCATCCACAGGCTCATATATTTCAATGCTAAAGTCACCAGGCACTATTTGAAAGGATTTCAAGGACTAGAAGGTATGGCCCTGTTGGAGGAAGTATGTCATTGGGGATGGGTTTTGAGATTTCAAAAGTCCATGTCATGGCCAATAGGATGTAGCTCTCAGCTACTGCTCCAGTGCCTGCCGGCCCACTGCCATGCTCCCTGTTATGCTGATAATGGACTGTAGAATCCCCAAATAAATGCTTCCTTTTATAAGAGTCTCTTTGGTCTCTTCCCAGTAAACACTGTCTAAGACATGACTTTCAACTTTGAAGTCTGAGCCAACATCTCCTATTGATGAAAAAAACATCTAAGAATGGATCTCAGGATCAGATAATAGCACCCTCCACCCAGCCTGAGGCTAACAATGCTGTAAATGTAAGACCTACAGATGCAAAGTCCCTCACCTTGCTGTAGCTGCCCACAGATGGTCCCTCTTACGTATTTGGGAACTATATTTCAATTTCTTTTCTTATGGATGCATCGAAATACCTGACAAAAGCAACATAAGCAGAAGTCATTTTGGTTCACACTGAGGGCACAGTCTGTAACAGTCCAGAGCTGACTGCTGCTAAAGCCTTAGCACCTGCAGCAGACCTTGCCCTCCCACGGGTATCACCAGGCTCCTGCCGAGACACCACCTATGAATCTCTAGCCAATAGATTTCCAAGAAGCAGGGTTTTTACCTGCAAGATAGGAGTTTATATCAAAGAAGGCATTGTTGTTTGCACAGATCCATCCCCAGTCCTTCCCAGAATCCTATGGAATCAAGGGTAAGAAGGGAACCTGGTTCTATCATATTGGCTCTTCTGAACTCTCACTATGCTGTCTCTGGCTCTGGGCCTTAACTCTCCTCAGATCCCCTGCTGTGCTGCTGTCTGTCTGTCCATCTGTGGTGTTGATAACACTTTTACTAAAATTCTAACTGCCTCCAAAATCCATTTAAGTGAACTTCTTGAGTCTGCATCTGAGACCTTTCACAGTTTATCATGGTGAGGGAGGCAGAGTGGCAGAGTACGAGGTGGTTTATCGCTTTGTATTTGTAGTCAGAGGAGGCAGAGAGCAATGAATATTGGCATTCAACTCTGGCTTTCTCTATTTTATTTCTCTTTATTGTTCAGTCCAGGATTCCAGTCCATGGGATGATGCCACAGTACATTAGCATCTTCATACTTCAGTTAAGTCAAACTAAAAATTTCTCCGTAGTGCATCCAGATCCCATAAAGCGATGGTAAAAGTGCAAGTTCCTGCTTCCATGGGCAACTCGCCCTTCCGAGCTATTTGTCCACATCACCAAGATTCTGTGTCTCATATTTTGACTGGAGACAAGCTCTTCTTGGAGGACTTTGTGACTGTTACTGTTTGTGTTTCTGGGCATCAAGATTCCCCACTGTATCTTGAGAGCAGAGCTGGCCCCGCCACTTGCCAGCTGCAGCACTAGGGATAGCAGGACCTGCATATCTCCCAGGAAGAAGAGTAGAGTAGAGCTGGTCCTGGTTGTGGGGGTTACAGGTGAGTCAGTCCCAGGGCATGAGAGCAGGAGAACTGGTTCTGCCCCTTGACAGCTGTGACACTAAATAAGCTAGTCCTGCCAGCAACAAAAAGCACACCCTAGTGCTATAGGTGCCGGATAACTGGAGGGCTGACCAGCTCAGCTACCACCAAGGCTCAGATCCAGGGCTTTGTGTTGGCCTACCCCAACATCCACCCTATTTATGGGCAACTGGAGCAAGTGAAGGGGCCAGCTCTACAGATCCAAAGCTATAGCATCTCCATGGCACAGTGCCACAACAGGATATCCAAGAGGAGTCCCAGTGAGGATCCAGTATCATAGAGTAGCAGAAACCAGAGGCCTCAGACCAGACCAATGACTCGTTGCAATGAAGATTTTCAAGTTAAGAAGTGTGGGCAAAAGGGTACTTTGGGACACACTGTGACATACTACAGCTTCTATAACAATATCTTCTTCTTCTTCTTCTTCTTCTTCTTCCTCTTCTTCTTCTTCTTCTTCTTCCTCCTCCTCCTCCTCCTCTTCCTCTTCCTCCTCCTCCTTCTCTTCCTTCTCCTTCTTCCTTCTCCTCCTTCTCTTCCTTCTCCTCCTTCTTCTTCCTCCTCCTCCTTCTCTTCCTTCTCCTTCTCCTTCTTCCTCCTCCTCTACTACTTCTTCTTCCTTTTCATCTTCTTCTTCTCCTTCTTCTCATTCTTCTTCTTCTCCTTCTTCTTCTTCTTCTTCTTCTTCTTCTTCTTCCTCCTCCTCCTCCTCCTCCTCCTCCTCCTCCTCCTCCTCTCTTCCACTCCTCCTCCTCCTCTTCTCTTTCTTCTCCTTCTTTTCTTTTGCAGGGGTGTTGCAAGAGCAGAGGACAGGTACAAAGAGACTGGGAGATGAGTAGGATTGGGATTGGGATGCATGGTGTGAAATTCACAAAGAATCAATAAAAAGTTAAATACACAGTCCCTAGTGGACAAATGTGTCATCTCTGTTCCTCCTACTAGATAAAAGACCCTGGAAATTGTTATGGACTCACTAATCACATAACACAAATTCTATTGCTGTGATTTAGAAAAAAAAAAAAAACCTGACAAGTACAACTTAAGGGAAAAGTGTAGTCCATCATGGTGGTAAAGTCAAAGCAGCAGGAGCTAAAAGCAACTGGCAACATGACGTCAACAATCAGGAAACTGGGAAGTGAATACATGCATGCCTACTCAACTTGAAGAAGCAATTTATTTTATCTATGCACTTGTGGACACACATGAGATAAAAAGGAAAGGAATATGCTGTGTGAACACACTTGTCATAGGTATTAGTCTCTGCATCCGTGGGGTTAAACTAATGAGCAAGGAAGTCCAGGGAGGGGTTATCATCAACAGGCATGAGCTGAGCATGCCCATAGACAAAAATAGGAGGAGAATGCAGAAGGAGAGGGCAGCTTCAAGCACCGTTCAGTTATAAGCATATACCACCACAGCTGGCACTATATTTTGGGATAAATTCTTGACCTGTGTCACTGTCCTAGGAATGACAGCATAGCCCCTGTGAATAAGATTAGTGCCCTAATAATACAGGTACCAGGAAGTGCTTGCCCTGTTCTAATTTTGTGTCTTTCACTACATGAACATGCAACAATAGGGCCCATCTCAGAATTGAAGAGCAACCATTTCACTGAATCTGCTGCTACCTTGAACTTGAATTTGATTCATCTCAGAATAGTGAAAGACAAGTTTGTCTTTTATAAACTTTCTAGGCATGGGTGTTTGTTACAGAAGTCCAAACAGACTGTACTAGGTAAAGGACCTCATTTAGATGCATGAGTGTGGATTGCAAACGTCTGGCTCAGTACAAAGCCTATGGGAAATGTCAAATCCTGACTATGTCTGTGTGAGTTATTCTTGTTTAACAACTGGACTACATCTGAAATTAACTAAAACCTAAAAAGGGAGACCACACCTATGAGGAATTTATGCTTATTTTGAAGTGAAAAAAATCTCATTCTAATCTGAATCTTTGAAGTAAAGAGACACCTTTAATCCAGATCTTTTGAGCTGGAAAAACCTACTTCTAATCTGAGCCATGCCTTCTGCTAGAGGTCTATATAAGGAGATGAA
This sequence comes from Tokudaia tokunoshimensis, assembly GCA_036184795.1. Lineage (NCBI taxonomy): Eukaryota > Metazoa > Chordata > Mammalia > Rodentia > Muridae > Tokudaia > Tokudaia tokunoshimensis. The sequence continues at coordinate 45,813,463 of BTHU01000022.1, forward strand.
AGAAGGAATCTTTTGTTCTTTGCCTGCTTGCTCTTACCTCACTAGCAAGTGCACTCTTTCACTGGCATTAGATAGAGCCTACTTCTTTGGGATTTTGCATATTCTGAAGACTAGCTAAGACATTCAACTTTGTGGAATGAGAAACTAGTGGATTCTTGGCCTGACCATTAATAGCCAGCCACTGTTAGATTAACTGGACTACAGCCTGTAAGACACTCTAATAAATCTCCTTTCTATAATCAGAGATTGATTCTATAATTTCCGTTACTCTAGAGAACCTTGGTTAGTACAGTCTGTATCAACACTTAACATTTTTAAATAATCTACTCATCTATTATTTGTGCTTGAGAAAGAGATATTTGGGTATGGGTTTATATACATGTGTCATGGCACATGTGTGTCATTCTTAAGGAAATATCTATCTAACCAAGATAGAAAACAAACAACACACCAAAGTAAAGATACCAACTTGGTGAACCAATGAGTTTACTGGTGTCATGTACAGAATATAGGTGAGACGTTCTTGCAGGAATATGAATCAAAGATAGCTGTATCACTAAAAGCTAGTACGGGCATTGGATCATGAAATTTGGAAACATGCAGCTCACTGCACAACTTGCAGGAAGATTAACAGCTTTTAGATCACCTTTTCTAGGCCTTTTCTCTGAGTCTCTTCCAAGTAACTTACCATGTCTATGAGTATCTCTTAGCAGTTCTTACTATCTAGATAAGCTTGGGGAGGGAAGGGCCTAGTGATTCTGGACAGTTTCAGGGACTTCCTGACGACACTGAGTTATTTCATTCCTATGTTTTAATGTTTTTTCTAGCAGAGAGAAATGTTTCCCCTCCTTCAAGAACATCCTGAGTCTTAACGAGCGTCCTTCCAATATGAATTGCTTTATCCCAGAGGGAACTGCTGCACAGCACGAGTGTCACTTTGTGACATGTTTTCTCCTTCTGCCTTTACTTGCATCCCAGGGATCGGACTTGGGTCATTAGGCTTTCACACGAGCCATTTTGCCAGCCCCATCATGTTTCTCACCTAGAAAAGCCTCACCTATCATGGGCCATGAGAGCTGGGAGCTGTGGGCTGGGCTTTCAAAGAATGTAACAGAGCCAGTGAAGTACCAAGAAGCAACAAGGAAAAGAGACAAAAAAGGAGCTCCACAAACCTAGTCTGATTAGCAGCCCAGCACAGGAAAGGATGCCCGCTCATCTGTGGCAAGTTCAGCTAAGAGAGGGCTGTGTGATGAGTGAGCGTACTTGAATCTCCTTACAAGGAAATGGACTAATGAAAGTGTCACCCAGAAAATGGCCTTTCCAAGACTGTAAGTCAGATGAACCAGGATTCCTCTCAGATCATGGCGAATAAATAAATAAATAAATAAATAGGAATTGGTATGGAAAGGCAATAAACTTAAAGGCAGTGTATCCCAACTTTTTCTGTCAATTTATAAATTGACATTTATCAGCAAATATCTATTTCTACATGGCATAGACATGTAATACTTAGTCATACATGTACAATAAAAAAGTCGCTGGCCAAAAAAAAAATAAATAAATAAAATAATCATTTAAAAGTTAAATATTGTCTTTATTAGATTTCATTTTCCAGCTGTATAAACGTAATAGAATTTCTTCCTTAATTTCAAACTATATAATGCCTTTTGACTGAACAATGATTACCTTTCCAGACCAATGGCCTTTTTCTGTCAATGGCAATTACATCCACAAAAGTGATTTCTTTCTAACATCAGAGGTTCTTATTTTCCCATTGCATATCAGACATTTTGTTACAGTCAACTAAATTTTGTTAGGAAAATGTATTTGATAAGCCAGAATACCAAGTCCTCCAGTTATAATGTAAACATTAGGGGCATGCCAATTGCCAGTGCTGTATTATGTGGTTATTGTAGGGCTCTATACATATTGATTGAAGATTACACATTGTATTAATCTTGTCTTATTTTCAAGCTTATTTCTGAGTACCATTTTCCCTGGTTCTGTACAGATCTTAGCAAAAGAAATGTAATATTATTTACTGTTCTGTGACTACATATTTTATATATTGTTTTAAATCTTCTAGTTTTAAATAACCATTGTCTACAACTTAAAAAGAATAAGTAAATAGCCAGATCAGAATAAAACACAAAGTCGTGATGCTTCCTTCCATTCTCTACAAATCAAATCTGCATTAAGGAGCTTTAATTTTCTTTAATGTCATACCTTGAACTGACTCAAATGCACCACCCTGCCCTGCAAGCCCCCAGCTGGACAGTGAACTTCAGTAAAGGCGGAGACGCGTGGATGTTCAAGGTGCTAAGTATACGACTGTCAAGTATGCAAGACCTATAAAACAGGACATTTATACCACCTTCTTTAAGGCTCAGGGAATATTTCAGAAGAGGGGAGCAGAAAATATGTAAAAGCCAGAGAAAAGGGCTATACAGTGCTATATTCAAGGCATGACACAGCTAACACAAATATGATCTCCTAACAGCTGAGCTTATCTGCACTGTCCTACATGAGATTGGGCTTATCGACACAATGAGCAAAGGAGGGGTTCTGATAAATGATTGGATACTGATAGATTCTGAGGGACAGGTCACTATCTTCACCCAACAGTGAGCCCACTACACTCCTCCAGGAAATAGTCACACAGATGGTCCTGGCATGAATGTGGGAAAGGTCTAGTATGAAGGTAAAGATGAGGGTGAGGAGAGGGTGTGGGGGAGAAAGAAAAACCAGGGTGAGAGTAAACAGAATGTAATATATACATGTATAAAGTTGTCAACAAACAAATTGAATCATTAAAAAAGAAAGGCAATGTTAAAAATAAATATGCGAAAACACACACACACACACACACACACACACGAGACCTGAATTAGCTCAGTATAGAATTTTTCTAATTACCAACCAAATTTCCTTACTAAGCTGATAATATAAATATATAGTAAACATTTCTTATTGGTACTTTAAAAGTGTACTAATCTATTTATTCCTCTAACATGTCAAATTAAAATTATCCTTAAAACATGATGAAAACATAAAACCACTGCTAAAAATAAAAAAAGAAAGACATACACCATCCAGCTGAAATACATTTTTGTTCACAGTGTCATTTTTTCTCATTTTACTAATTCAGAAATATAAATGCAATTAATCTACCAAGTAAAATACTTGATAGAAATGTTTAGATAGAGAAAAGTTCAGAGGATGTGGAGAAAGAGGAACACTCCTCCACTGCTGGTGGAATTGCAGGCTGGTACAACCACTCTGGAAAGCAGTCTGGCGGCTCCTCAGAAAACTGGGCATGACACTTCCGGAGGATCCGGCTATACCACTCCTGGGCATATACCCAGAGACTTTACCTGCATGCAATAAGGACACATGCTCCACTATATTCATAGCAGCCTTATTTATAATAGCCAGAAGCTGGAAAGAACCCAGATGTCCCTCAACGGAGGAATGGATTCAGAAGATGTGGTATATTTACACAATGGAATACTACTCTGCAATTAAAAACAATGAATTCACGAAATTCCTAGGCAAATGGTCAGAACTTGAAAATATCATCCTTAGTGAGGTAACCCAATCACAAAAGATCACACATGGTATGAAGTCACTGATAAGGGGATATTGACCCAGAATCTCAGAATACCCTAGACACAATCAGCATATCAATAGATTTCTAAAAAGATGGAAGGAGAGACCCCTGGTCCTGGAAAGACTGGATGTAGGGGAACGCCAGGACAGAGTAATGAGAGGGGGTTGAACGGAGAAAAGAGGGAGGGAAGGGGGCTTATGGGACTTTCGGGGAGGGAGGAAACGGGAAAGGGGAAGTGATTTGGAATGTAAATTAAAAAAATAAAATTAAATTAAATTAAAAAAAAAAAAGAGAAAAGTTCAGAGCTCTGTGTTCTAAACTCAAGTGTCTGTTACAAATACCCAAACAGAAAAGACAATTCAGCCCAGAGTCTCTTCAATCACAGAAAATACCTGACCAGAAAAATAAAAAAAGGAAGCATTTTTTTCCATTTTATAATAACTGAGGACCCAATCATAGGCTTTTGATTTGAGGGGTGGGGGTTGTTGTAGTTGTAGTTGTAGTTGTAGTTATTGTTGTTGTTTTCTTGGAGTTTTACATTTATCTGAGTGCGGCCATCTCTTGACATCTATGGGTGTGTGGTTCCAGGATCCTTGTGGATATCCAAATATGCAAACGTTCAAGCCTTTATACAAACATGTTCTCGTGTACCTGTCCACAGCTTCCTGCATACTGTAATGCATCTCCAGGTCACTCTAGTACAATGAAAATGCTATATAAACAGTTGTTATACTATTTTGTTTAGAGATAATGACAAAAATGTCTGGTCATGCTCAATACTAGTACAGTATTGTTTTGTTTTGTTGTGTTTTTTTCCAACTAGTTTTCATCCATAGCTCCATGAAGCCACAAACGCAGGATCTGTAAACATGAAGCCCAGCTGTGTAATCCTTCTCTTTAGGTCAGCAAATACAAACTCTCCTGCTCTGTGGATTTTAAGGAATGGCTGGCTGTCCTTGATGTTAGGATGACAGGTTCCAAAGTGTAATCCCACCTTGAGCACAATGGAATGTTCCTACCTTGAAAAATTAGCAGCTGGTTTCACTCCAGTCAAAGTTTGTTTCTGTAGAGTGGGATCACTGGAATATTGATGGAAAGTGTGAAGTCTCCATTGCTCTTTCACATGATAGAGCACCTAAGCAGAGTCTGTTAGCAAGTTCGCCAATGGGCAGCACACTTTGATGGACAAGAAGACAAAACTGGAACCATTTCAATTGACCAGGAGTTTTTTTCCGTTTTCAGAAAGAAAAAACAAAGAATCCCCCCTAAAATTCCTTCTGTGTACAGTTGCTGAAATCTGCTCTTTCAATCACCAATTTCAAGCTTGCATGTAACTGGGTGTAACACATCACAGTTTAATCACTTTAAGCTCATTCCTGTACTGTTCACATGTTCAGGCGATATTAGATCAACTTTTCTTATCTGGACATTTGCTATCATACTGAAAACTTTTAAGGTACAAGGGAACCAGGCATTATAGTTACAGCTTCATTGCAGCTTTCCTCACAGGCAAACATGGTGGTAAGCTCTCATCCTAAAAGCACAAAGACATGAAAATAGACATCTCTTAACATATACAAATGTTATTTGGTGTATGTTATTTGTAATTTTCAAAACAAGGCAAATATAAAATGGTATATTTAATGTTTCTTTGTGGAACCACGTATTTTAGTTACTTGTGAGCAAAACAGTGAGAATTAATAGCTTGAAGGATTTCAAAGGATACATTCCATGATCCCATGATGTTCTTGGACAGGACATCCTGGTGGCAGGAGCATGTGGCTAAGGGGGCAAGAAGGGTCCAGGGACAAGGTAACCCTACCACCTCCAGGTAGCCTCCTAAAGTCTCCCAAACCCTGAAAACAGAATTGCTTAAAACATGGATCTGAGTGGCACTCACATTCAAGCTATAGCATGGAAATAGGCTCTTTGCTTTGATGACAGAAGAATGAAAGAAGTAAATGAATCGTTAATTGGCATCACTATCTGCTATGGACTCGTTAATGCTCTGGGCCTTACACTTTCCAACAGGACAAACTTCTGTGACCTGAAATAATTTAACAAAATCAACTTTCTTTTTCTCTTTTTAATCATAAACCAGGGTAACTTTCTCTACGGATATAAATACATTCTAAATAGTAATGGAAACACAAGGTTGGTGATGACATTAATAATCATTAAGACTATCGAAGGTCATACATACTGCACTAATTTCATTACATAAATTTTCCTATTTAACTACCACTCTGCTCTGAAAAAAAAAACTAATGTTTATAAAGATGGCATGAGTTGGTAAGACTGTTATTCTGATTTGGTTAAGAAGTATAATTGACCTAATGCAATCGTTTCATGACTATCACAGACAGTAACAGCTTGCTGTAAAACCAGTGGACTCAGAGGCATGGCCTATTGCTGTGTTTCATGGGATCATCACGTCAACAATACAGGGAAAATGTTTGGAGGGCTTCCCACTCTTCCAGAACTTGGATCCACTACTGCTCTGTTATAGGGATATCCAGATGGCTTTCACATTAACGCTGCCGGGGTTCTATTCACCAGTAACTCAGGACATTTGGTCCTTCATTCACTCTATTCAATAGCTGTCCATCTCCTCTTCACCAACCTGGACCCCACACTTCCCTGTAACATGGTTCTCAGACCCTAGAACCTTTTCTAATCTGCTCTCCCACCCCCAGTGCTGGCCACTGCTCCTTCTCTTTCTTTCCTCCTTGTCATTCTGTACTAGGAATCTCTTCCCCAGCCACACAATAAGTTCTTTAAGAGCCAGACCATTTGTATCCTTTTGATAAAGTACTGCACTGCTGATTCATTCATTTTCTTGTTCCCATTTTCTCCCTTCTCCTCCTCCTTCCTCTTTGTCTCTGTCTCTATCATTCATATATATATATGTGTGTGTGTGTGTGTATACATATATACATATATATGTAGATATATATGTGTATATGAATATATATGGATATATATGTGTATATATATACACATATATATCTGTCCCTCCCTCTCTCATTGGCCTCACTACGTAGCCCAGGCTTCCTTAGCCTCTCCAGGTGCTAGAATTACCAGTGAACAAGTGGTATATTGAGCCTATAATTTTATGCTTGTTTAGGTTGAAGACAGTAAACCTAGAGGATACAGTTTCCAAACCACAGCAATCTATCAGGATGCCCATGGCTCACGAGCTCCTTGAACTGCTCAGTGCATACTGCTTCAGTCAGATTATTGATTCAATTCTCTATCAGCAATAAAAAGTATGAACCCTCTTCTCCAGCAATGTGTCAGTAAGTGTAAGGTTTAACCTCACTTAAAACCTCCACTAATTTCTGTGAAGCACTGACTTGCTAGGAGCCCAACACTCCTGGACCCATCAAAATCCTTGTCTATTAACAAGCCTCTTAGAGTATATCACTCTGAATTTTGGTGTCTTGTTTATTAAGAAATTGAATCTGCCAGTAGTCTTTCTTTCTAACCTATGCGATAATTTTAAAAATAACCTAAATTTCTTCAAAGCTTTATAAGGCAAAAGTTTATGTTTGCTCATACAAGGTCCAATAAGCACATTTCTACTACTCAGGTTGCAAGAGAGAGAAGATGGGAGAATAAAATCCTCCTCTTCAAATTCCACTCCCCTGGCCAGAACTGGTCATGCAATCTCAACACATTTACGAAGGAAGCTGGGAAGTATAGTGACATATGTCGACATTCAATGAGCACTCAGAAATGGTCTCGGACATATCATCATTTGAGGTTCAACTCAAATATCTTTTCTCTATAAAAATGTATTCAATCATCTCCAAACAGGCACAACCTTAATAGTCAGTCCTACCTTTCCACTGATCCATGTCCATGTCTTCCACAGTTATGCTGTGGTGCCAATGAAGTCAATGAAGTGCTTTTGTTTTTGAAAGAAAATAATTGTGTGTACAATGTAATATTTTAGTGTGTGTATACAATGTGTAATGATCAAATTAGGGTAATTAATTAGCATTTTCTTCTCTTTAAACATATTATTTCTTTGTTTTGAGAACTTTAAAATTCTTTTCTTCTATCTTTTTTCATAATAAATTCTTGTGAATCATCGTCACTCTATTATACAGAGTACCACTAGAAACTAGAGCTCAGACTTTCTTAGGTACTACTGTATTTTGGAACTTTTTAATCCTCTTCCTCTACCCTTCTTTAACTATAGACATATCTCTCTCTTCCTCCTCCCTCTCTTCTCTCTCTCTCTCTCTCTCTCTCTCTCTCTCTCTCTCTCTCTCTCTCTCTCTCTCTCTCTCTCTTTCTCTCTCTGTCTCTCCTACTGTGAAACAAACTTTTTAGCTTCCACATATGAGAAATATGAGAAAGATTGAAAATTGACTTCCCTAGCTTATTTCATTTAACATAACTTTATCTACTTCTATTCATGTCAAAAATGACATATTTCATCCACTTCTATGGCTAAGTAGCATTTTGTTGTGAATACAGCTCATATTTTATTTCCGTAGAATATGCTCATTTCCCACCTCTAAACTTTCTTAACCCTAAGCTCTTTCAAATGGGAAATTATGTCTTAATTAGCATCCAAAGACTCACCCAAGACTATATCTCAAATTCATACAGATCAGATAGGATATGAGAAATGTAGGAATCCAAAGTGACTTTGAGATAAGAAAAAGAAAAAAGAAAAAACCAACAATGTATTGAAATTCAGAGGCAAACTCTTCAGAAGCATTTCCTGTTTTCTTGAATTTGGTGAACACAGTAAGATGGCATCATTTGAGAGCATTGGCCATGACTGAACGATATATTACTGAATGTATCGTGTGAAATATTGGCAGCTTAAAAAAAATATGTTCCTTGGAATAGACTCTCTGCAAGCCAAAGCTGTTCCTCAGAGCACTGCTTTAAAAGTTAGAAGGCAGCTCTGCCCACTCCAAATCACCAGAAGTAAAGAATCCAGTCCTAAGTGCCCCCCAGTGACCGAGTGGGCTAGCTGGTGTGTTTTTTTCCCTTCCACTTTGCAGAAAGAAAAGACAGTAAAAGTTCCTTCAGTGAGCTGCCAAGGTGCTCCCAGGCCATTGTGCAGAATCATTGTCAGGTTAAATTAGGGAGTACAGACTCTGTGAGTGTAAAAAAATCAATACTTGATGGAAGATTGCTCCTCGGAAAATCTGTTTTGATTCCAGGATTAATTCGCGACCAAAGGCTTCTGCAAAATGACATGCCATTAGTCAGAAAATGAACACATTCTACCCTTGAAATTGGATGGAAATATGTCAGCTGGTTGACCCATTCATTCTCCTCACTTTCTGGGCAGAAAGAGTGGGTGTGGTAGCTATGTGAATTAGTGCCCCAAATGTGGTCCATTTTCAAAACAGGATAAAAAAAATTTTTTTGAAGTCCAATGTGAATTGGGAGTAGTCTCTAGGCCATTGTTGGAGAGTGATCACAAATGTGTTTCATCAAGGCAAATGCATTTATCTGGAAGGTCCGACTCTCCTGAGTGTTCTTAGCCCTTGAATAAACCTTGCTAAAAATCTTAAAATAAAACAAAGACTGTTCCCCTCAAAGCACTGGCTTGCAATATTAATGACAATGTAATCTTGTTGTCATATATAAAGTAGCACTCTTCACACCCCCTTTTTTTTTTCAGGTTTCTTCAACTAAGAACTTTGGCAAAAAGCAAGTACCATCTCTTCATCTGAGCTGGTATGGTCTCAGGGCCTTCTTGACTTAGGTGATTGATTGATTCACAGCAAGGATGCATTTAATGCTCCAGACTTTGCTATATATAAAAGTCACTGTTTTATGTTTTTCAATCCAATTAAAACTAATTCTGGGGCTATCAACCATTAGGGATGTTTCTCCATCTCCATGGTGATAACAAAGGGTACTGGAGCTTTGAGAAAGTAAGTACTCAGGGATACTCTTTTGTCGTCTTTCTATAGTGGTCACAACTAATAACCATGGAGCACAAGTCTACAGGGTTCCTTGAAGGCTTCACTCTTTCAATGCAGGAACTGCAAATTTTACCAACATTGGAGCTTACCTGCCACAGCTGAGAAAATATGAACAAGTTATTGGGTTTCTGTGATTCTGTGAATGAAAATGGCCCCCATAGGCTAATCTATTTGGATATTTGGTTCCCAGTTAGTAAACTATTTAGAAGGAATTAAGATACATGGCCTTGTTGAAGAACATGTGTCACTAGGGGTGGGCTTTGAGGTTTCAAAAGCCCACATCAGGGCCAGGCTCCCTCCTCCCCTCTCTTCTTCCACTTCTCTCTGCTACACATCTGTGGATCACGATGTAAGCTCTCAGCTACTCTTCCAGACTTCTGTCTGCCTACCTTGATAGTTCCTGCCATACAGATTATCAACTGACCCTCTGAGACTCTATGTATCCAATTAGATGCTTTTTTTAAAATATGCCTTGGTCGTGGTGATTTTTTCACTAAGACAATCTCTTTAAGTTTCCACTTAGCAACTGAAACTGAGCTAATAATCATCCCAGAGTTGGTGGAAGAATCATCATTGTGCATATCTAAGAGCATTGGAGGTACTTGGCACACTGTTGGTCTAAGCACATTGGAGGTACTTGGCAGGTATTCCATAAAACCCCCATTATCTTCCTGGTAATGAAATCTTCCAATCCAAGTAACTCCCTGGGTCACCCTCATTACCAAGAATTGACAATTTCCATTTGATTAAAAGTTTCTCACAAAATATCATGTCTTCTCAAACCATTGAATATGGAAGATCCCTGACCCAGACAGTTGTTGTTGGGATTTCTCTTTAATATTAATTTCTGTTTTCCTGCTTTCTTCATGTTCTTCCTCCTTACAGGATGCAAGATGGAAGATAACCAAGATATAGATTAGTGACTCACTAGTCTGGGTATTTCAAGAAACATACAGAGAAACTTGGTGACAAAGAGATTAGCCCAGTGCCATAAAGAAAAGTTTGAATGAGATCTTACCACAAACTAAAGTTTCATGCAGAAGCCAAGGCAATGAAATTTCACACAGTAATCTGATTTTTTTTTCAGTTCATTTCAACATTTCTTGAAAGAATTAGTTTGTGAGCTTTTCTACTTTGTCTTATAAAGAAAATGAACTTTATGTGTGACTTCCCATCAGAGTCTGGAGATGTAGTTCACAGGACTTAATGACTTTTTTTTCTCTTCAATTCCACCTTGTAAGACAAAACCCAGCTGCAACAAACTTTCACTAAAGCAGGAAGACTGGTCAATACTTCGCTACTTGCTCTGTCAATCCCATCAAAATATTGCTTAATAATTTAAGAAAAACCATGTAATTTTCTCCCCTAGAAAGGACAAATTAGGCACTTACTAAATAATTGACAAAAATGTTTAATTCTAGGGATACCTTGAGAAGGCACTACCATTCAAAAAAGAATTTAAAATAAAAGTCTCCTTCAACTGTTCAACATATTACTTTCTTCGTACCTCATTTTTGTCTGGTCATGTCTTTTTAAAAAAAAAGATTTATTTATTATTTATTATATATGTAAGTACACTGTAGCTGTCTTCAGACGCTCCAGAAGAGGGCATCAGATCTCTTACAGATGGTTGTAAGCCACCCTGTGGTTGTGGGATTTGAACTCAGGACCTTCAGAAGAACAGTCAGTGCTCTTAACCACTGAGCCATCTCTCCAGCCCCCAAATTATTTATTGTTATATGTAAGTACATTGTAGCTGTCTTCAGACACACCAGAAGACAGCATTGGATCCCATTACAGATGGTTGTGAAACCACCATGTGGTTGCTGGGATTTGAACTCAGGACCTCTGGAAGAGCAGTCAGTGTTCTTAACCACTGAGCCATCTCCCCAGCCACTGATCATGTCTTGAATGCTATATCGAAGCCCCCACAAAACACCTCAAATTCTTTATTCAGGGTGTACCTATATGTGTGTGCTATTAAGGTCTTGAGCAAGATCTCTTAGAGGAACGAGGATAGTAACAATACTAGGCTTATATTATAGGCTTGTGCCTATAATCCTAGCATGAAGGAGACTGAGACAAGACGAATGTGAGTTCAAGACAAGCCTGTGGTATACAGCAGGCATGTATATCAAAACCCAAAACCAAAACTGTCTGGGAAGTAGGCTGAAGCTTAAACAGCTTAAGCAAAATGCTTTTATATAGGCTTGTCCCCACCAGGAACCCAAATAGGACACTGATAACCTTACACTGGCTCCTTAGAATCCTGATCTCGCACAATGAGATGTTCCTGAGAGCAGAGCCCTCAGACCTTGAACCCTTTGCTTTGGCCACATGCCAAAGAAGGTGCTCATTCACCGTCTGCCGCTGTGACTGATAGCAGTCTTTTCAATCACATCTCCCTTAAACAGACCACTTATTGCCCTTTGGGGCATTTAGCTTGGCATTTAATCATTAAAATGCCCTAGCAAGACTTACAATTCATAGGCCAGCACATTAACCTCTGACATCACAAGTTACAAAGATGGGAAGATAATAACACCAGGTCCTTAGTTCTTTTTCTGACAGTCACTTCTAACTATACTCTTCCAGAAGAAGAATCCAAGGACAAGCCTTTATTAAAATGAGAGCTTCCCTATTCTATAGTGTTTCTCATTTACCAAACCTTGAGAAAGTACAGGACAGCATCAGCCTGCTTCTCTGATAGCATCCTCTCCCTGCTGTAGCTTCTATGGGCACTAACCTTTCCACAGTGTATTGTTCTGACTTCATTGTCAGCAGAGTGAAGAATTGTTCCAGAAACCTCCAACCCTGCCTCAGCTACAGAGACACTGAAATCATGCTGTTAATCTAGAGTTACCTTTATGAAAAGTAACACACACAACCAGAACATCACAGAGGAGAGGGCTCTAACAACGCCTGCATTCAGAGTAAGAAAGCCATCTTATTTTATATGTGGCTTTATGTTCAAAAGCATACATTGAGACAAGCAAAAGAATTTCAGAAAATTTCAAGTGTTTCTTTTCATCTTCCAAGGTCATTAATACAAACAATAGAACCTTTTTAAAGATTTATTTTTTTTTACTTCTTTTAATTAGATGTGTCTCTGTGTAGGTATGTGCACATGAGTGCAGGTGCCAGCAAAGGCTTGAGATACTGAATTGTCAGGCGTTGGAATTACAGGTGGTTGTGAGCCACCCTAGGTGGATGCTGGGGGCAGAACTGCCATCATCTGCAGGAGCAGTGAGTACTCTTAGCCCATCTCTACAGTCCACCTCCTTTTTTCACATATCTTATTGCCCTCCAGGAGAGTGCACTTTATAAGCCTCCTTTCCATTGACTGATGTCGGTCAATTATATATGCCACAGTAGAGAGAGAAACTTATCAAGAAGCTAAGCCTTCATTTTCCAAAGGAGCAGAGGGGTTCAGCCTTCTTTCAAAAGACTGACACCCAGGCTAGCTCACTCCAGTTACTTTACTCAAACATTATACAAGGTGAATTGGGGCTGTGAAAAGTTCCAGCTACCAAGGTTATCTTACCCTTGCTGCCCGTGAGAGCAGACAATGCACACAAATCTCAGTCCCTTTTGACCATGGCTAGCCATAATCGAAAGTAAGAACTCCGGGTTTGTCAGGAGTGTCTTAGGACCAAGCTCAGGCAGCTGCAAGCTCTTACATAGCACCAAGTATAGATTCTCTAGAGAGACATTTCTTCAAGGTTCAAACAGTCTCAAAACAATTTCTCAGCCTCTACCGATGGACCCAAATATAGCAACATATATAAAGACTTTTCTATACATATCACTATACCTTTCCAAAGTCTGTGTCCTAGGAATCTTTGGCCTAAATGGGTTTTGCTTATAGTCCCTTCTCCTTTCTGTCCTACCACTCTGGTTCAGTTCTTTTCGTCACCTATTATAAAAGCCTGTGATAGGACTGAGAAGATGACTTGATCAGTAAAGTGCTTTCCATGATCTCCTGAAGCCTGGAATTCAATCTCCAGTGCCAAAGTTAAAAGTTAGGCACAGTAACACTTGCAATTCATGGGAAAATGTGAATCCTTAAGATCATTGACTGGCCCGCTAAGGCTATCCAGCAAGCTTTAGGCCAATGAGAGAGCCTGTCTCAAAACTCAAAATGGAGGACTCTAAAGAAAACTGGGCATGACACTCCCAGAGGATCCTGTTATACCACTCCTGGGCATATACCCAGAGGCTTCTCCTGCACAAAATAAGGACACATGCTCCACTATGTTCATAGCAGCCTTATTTATAAGACCCAGAAGTTGGAAAGAACCCAGATGTTCCTCAACGGAGGAATGGATTCAGAAGTTGTGGTATATTTACACAATGGAATATTACTCTGCAATTAAAAACAATGAACTCACAAAATTCCTAGGCAAATGGTCAGAACTGGAAAATATCATCCTTAGTGAGGTAACCCAATCACAAAAGAACACACATGGTATGCAGTCACTGATAAGGGGATATTAACCCAGAATCTCGGAATACCCAAGACGCAATAGATTTCCAAGAAGATGGAAGGAGAGACCCCTGGTCCTGGAAAGACTGGATGTAGGGGAATACCAGGACAGAGAAGCGAGAGGGGGTTGAATGGGGAACAGGGGAAAAGGGCTTATGGGACTTTCGTGGAGGGAGGAAACGGGAAAGGGGAAATCATTTGGAATGTAAATATAGAAAATTAAAAAAAAAGAAATGATACCCAAGATGACTGAGCACACACACACACACACACACACACACACACACACACAGAGAGAGAGAGAGAGAGAGAGAGAGAGAGAGAGAGAGAGAGAGAGAGACCTGTACATACAGTGTGTACCATAAGGGAAACAGTGAAGCAGGAAGGAGATATCATAGGCAGGTGGAACAGAATAGGATACATAGATTGAGTATCTATAAAACCTCGATGAAATGAACTTAAAGCTAACATCTACATGGCAAGAAAAATCCTGCAAGGTTCCCGCGGACTGCGCTGGAGAGACCGGTACCCAGGCTCTCCCCCCGATATAACATCACTTGGGACACGGCCTGTTGGGGCTTCCGTCTGTGCCCGAGGGCGGGTTGGCGCTGTGGTCGTCTGGGTGCCAGATCGGCGGGCCATCGTGACCACAGGGTGAGCGGCGCCACGGAGACTGCCCTCCGCCATCTTTGCTCCAGTGACCAGGTAGTTGGGACCGCCAGGCTCAGAGACAGACAGGCATAATATCGCTTCGGGTTCAGGCAGCTTGTGTGTAACCTGCTCCCAGGTGCTGGGCTGATCTGCAGTAACCAGCGCGCCAGTTCCGCGGTGGGACCTTCTGCCTGGTGGAGGGACCCCGCGCAGGGAGGGAGCCTGCCAGCTTCCCTTCCGCGACCTCTGTTCCCGCGGACTGCGCTGGAGAGACCGGTACCCAGGCTCTCCCCCCAATATAACATCACTTGGGACACGGCCTGTTGGGGCTTCCTTCTGTGCCCGAGGGCGGGTTGGCGCTGTGGTCGTCTGGGTGCCAGATCGGCGGGCCATCGTGACCACAGGGTGAGCAGCGCCACGGAGAGTGCCCTCCGCCATCTTTGCTCCAGTGACCAGGTAGTTGGGACCACCAGGCTCAGAGACAGACAGGCATAATATCGCTTCGGGTTCAGGCAGCTTGTGTGTAACCTGCTCCCAGGTGCTGGGCTGATCTGCAGTGACCAGCGCGCCAGATCTGCTGTGGGACTTCTGCCTGGCAGAGGGACGCCCCCTCCCCCCCCCAGGAGAGATCACACACCCCTGCACAGGGCAGGAGCCTGCCAGCCTCCCTTTGGCGACCTCTGCTCCAGGAATCCACTAGGCTGAGCCTTTAGATGTGCAAGGCCTCCCCAATATAAGATCACTTGGGGCAAAGCACATTAGGGCTCCAAAGTCACTCAGGAGCAGGCAGGCCCCAGAAATCGGTGCCAGGGGAATCCTGGTAATCCAGGGGGGGCAGAAATAGCTTTGCAAGCTCACAGGAGGTCCAACCAACAGCCAGTGGCAGCAGGACCAACTAACACCAGAGGTATCCAGATGGCAAAAGGCAAACGTAGGAATGTTACTAACAGTAATCAAAGTAATGTGGGACCATCCGAACCCAACTCTCCAACAGCAGCAAGTCCTGGATACCCCACCACACCCGAAAGACAAGATCTGGATTTAAAATCACTTCTCATGATGCTATTAGAGGATCACAAGAAGGACACAAATAAATCTCATAAAGAGTTACAGGAGACCATGAATCAACGGTTAGAAGCCCTTACAAAGGAAACACAAAAATCGCTTAGAGAAATGCGGGAGAACATGGATCAAAAGATGGAGGCGCACAAGGAGACAACACAAAAATCACTTAACGAGATGAATCAACGGGTAGATGCACTCACAAAGGAATCACAAAATTTGCATAAAGAAATGCAGAAGAATATGGGTCAACAGACGGATGCCCATAAGGAGGCAACACAAAAATTGCTTAAAGAAATGAATCAACGGTTAGATGCCCTTACAAAGGAAACACGAGAACTGCTTAAAGAAATGCAGGAGACGATGGATCAACAGATGGAATCCCATGAGGAGGAAACACAAAAATCGCTCAGAGAAATGCAGGAGAACGTGGGTCATCAGGAAGAAATCCTGAAAGAGGTAATGCAAAAATACCTTAAAGAAATACAGGAAAATACAAACAAACAAGTGAAGGATCTCAGCAAATCCATCCAGGAACTAAAAAAGGAAGTAGAAACAACTAAGAAATCACAAAGGGAGACAACTTTGGAGATAGAAAACCTTGGGAAGAAATCAGGAGTCATAGATGCAAACATCAACAATAGAATACAAGAGATGGAAGAAAGAATCTCAGGTGCTGAAGATTCCATAGAAAGCATCGACTCAACAGTCAAAGAAAATGCAAAATGCAAAAAACGCGTAACCCAAAACATCCAGGAAATCCAGGACACAATGAGAAGACCAAACCTAAGGATTATAGGTATAGATGAGAGTGAAGATTTGCAACTTAAAGGGCCAGTAAACATCTTCAACAAAATTATGGAGGAAAACTTCCCTAACTTAAAGAGAGAGATGCCGATGAACATACAAGAAGCCTACAGAACTCCAAACAGACTGGACCAGAACAGAAATACCTCCCGTCACATAATAATCAAAACACCGAATGTTCTAAACAAAGAAAGAATACTAAATGCAGTAAGAGAAAAGGGCCAAGTAACATACAAAGGAAGACCTATCCGAATCACATCAGACTTCTCACCAGAGACTATGAAAGCCAGAAGATCCTGGGCAGATCTCATGCAGACACTAAGACAGCACAAATGCCAGCCTAGACTACTATACCCAGCAAAACTCTCAATCACCATAGATGGAGAGACCAAGATATTCCATGATAAAACCAAATTTTCACAATATCTTTCCACAAATCCAGCCCTGCAACGGATAATAGGTGGAAACCTCCAATACAGGGAGAGAAACAACACCCTGGAAAAAATGAGATAATAACCTTCTTGAATCAAACCCAAAAGTAGATAACCACTCAAACATAAAGATAGCGTCAAGAATGGCAGATGGCAAGAATCACTATGCCTTAATCTCTCTTAATATCAATGGTCTCAACTCCCCAATTAAAAGACATAGACTAGCAGACTGGATACGTAAACAGGACCCAGCTTTTTGCTGCATGCAGGAAACGCACCTCAGTGTCAAAGACAAACACTACCTCAGAGTAAAAGGCTGGAAAACAATTTTACAAGCAAATGGCCCCAAGAAACGAGGTGGAGTAGCCATCCTAATATCGGATAAAATTGATTTTCAACCCAAAGTCATCAAAAAAGACACAGAAGGACACTACATACTGATCAAGGGAAAAATCCACCATCAAGAACTCTCAATCCTGAATATCTATGCTCCAAATGCAAGGGCACCCTCATTCGTAAAAGAAACTTTACTAAAACTCAAAGCACACATCGCACCGCACACAATAATAGTGGGTGACTTCAACACCCCGCTCTCTGAAATGGATCGTTCAGGAAAGCAGAAACTAAACAGGGACACAGTGAATCTAATTGAAGCCTTGGACCAAATGGAACTAACTGATATATATAGAACATTTCATCCTAGAGCTAAAGAATACACCTTCTTCTCAGCTCCTCATGGTACCTTCTCCAAAATTGACCATATAATTGGTCACAAATCAGACCTCAACAGATACAAGAAGATAGAAATAATCCCATGCCTCCTATCAGATCACTATGGAATAAGGGTGGTCTTCAATGGCAACAAAAACAAAAGAAAACCCACGTACACATGGAGGCTGAACAATGCTCTACTCAATGATAACTTGGTCAAGGTGGAAATAAAGAAAGAAATCAAAGACTTTTTGAAAGTTAATGAAAATGAAGGCACAACATACCCTAACTTATGGGACACAATGAAAGCAGTGCTAAGAGGAAAATTCATAGCCCTGAGTGCCGCCAAAAAGAAACGGGAGACAGCATACACTAACAGCTTAATGGCACACCTGAAAGCCCTGGAACAAAAAGAAGCAAATACACCAAAGAGGAGTAGAAGGCAGGAAATCATCAAACTCAGGGCTGAAATCAATCAAGTAGAAACAAATAAAACCATACAAAGAATCAACAAAACGAGGAGTTGGTTCTTTGAGAAAATCAACAAGATAGATAAGCCCTTAGCCAGACTAACCAGAGGGCACAGAGATAGTATCCAAATTAATAAAATCAGAAACGAAAAGGGAGAGATAACAACAGAAACTGAGGAAATTCAAAAAATCATCAGATCCTACTACAAAAACCTGTATTCAACACAACTAGAAAATCTTGAGGAAATGGACAATTTCCTTGACAGATACCAAGTACCAAAATTAAATCAGGATCAAATAGACCATCTAAACCGTCCTATAACCCCTGAAGAAATAGAAGTTGTCATTGGAAGTCTTCCAACCAAAAAAAGCACAGGTCCAGATGGTTTTAGTGCAGAATTCTATCAGACCTTCAAAGAAGACCTAACACCAATACTCTTCAAACTGTTCCACAAAATAGAAACAGAAGGAACACTACCCAACTCGTTCTATGAAGCCACAATCACACTAATACCAAAAGCACACAAAGATCCGACAAAGAAAGAGAATCTCAGGCCAATCTCTCTTATGAATATCGATGCAAAAATACTCAATAAAATTCTTGCCAACCGAATCCAAGAACACATCAAAACGATCATTCACCACGATCAAGTAGGCTTCATCCCAGGGATGCAGGGATGGTTCAATATAAGGAAATCCATCAATGTAATCCACTACATAAACAATCTCAAAGAAAAAAACCACATGGTCATCTCATTAGATGCTGAGAAAGCATTTGACAAAATTCAGCATCCTTTCATGCTAAAGGTCTTGGAAAGATCAGGAATTCAAGGCCCATATCTAAACATAGTAAAAGCAATTTACAGCAAACCAGTAGCCAGCATCAATCTAAACGGAGAGAAACTTGAAGCAATCCCACTAAAATCAGGGACTAGACAAGGCTGCCCTCTCTCTCCATATCTTTTCAATATAGTACTTGAAGTTCTAGCTAGAGCAATTAGACAAGAAAAAGAGGTCAAAGGGATACAAATTGGAAAGGAAGAAGTCAAACTATCACTATTTGCAGACGATATGATAGTATACATAAGCGACCCAAAGAACTCCACCAGAGAACTCCTACAGCTGATAAACGACTTCAGCAAAGTGGCCGGATATAAAATCAACTCAAGCAAGTCAGAAGCCTTCCTATACTCAAAGGATAAGCAGGCTGAGAAAGAAGTAAGAGAAATAATACCCTTTACGATAGCCACAAACCATATTAAGTATCTTGGCGTGACGCTAACCAAACAAGTGAAAGATCTGTATGACAAGAACTTCAAGTCTCTGAAGAAAGAAATTGAAGAAGACCTCGGAAGATGGAAAAATCTGCCATGCTCATGGATTGGCAGGATTAATATAGTAAAAATGAGCATCTTACCAAAAGTAATACACAGATTCAATGCAATCCCCATCAAAATCCCAACTCAATTCTTCATAGAGTTAGAAAGAGCAATTCAAAAATTCATCTGGAATAACAGAAAACCCAGAATAGCTAAAACTATTCTCAAGAGTAAAAGAACCTCTGGGGGAATCAGTATCCCGGACCTCAAGCTGTACTACAGAGCAATAGTGTTAAAAACTGCATGGTATTGGTACAGTAACAGACATGTAGATCAATGGAACAGAATTGAAGACCCAGAAATGAATCCACACTCCTATGGTCACTTGATCTTTGACAAAGGAGCTAAAACCATCCAGTGGAAAAAAGATAGCCTTTTCAACAAATGGTGCTGGCTCAGCTGGAGGTCAACATGCAGAAGAATGCAAATTGACCCATCCTTATCTCCTTGCACTAAGCTCAATTCTAAGTGGATCAAAGATCTCCACATAAAACCAGACACACTGAAACTAATAGAAGGGAAACTAGGGAAGAACCTTGAACATATGGGCACAGGGGAGAATTTCCTGAACAGAACTCCAATAGCTTATACTCTAAGATCAAGAATAGACAAATGGGACCTCATTAAATTACAAAGTTTTTGCAAGGCAAAAGACACTGTCAAAAAGACAAAGCGGCAACCAACTAACTGGGAAATGATCTTTACCAACCTTACATCCGACAGAGGGCTAATATCCAAGATATACAAAGAACTCAAGAAGTTAAACTCCAGAGAGGCAAGTAACCCTATTAAAAAATGGGGTACAGAGCTAAACAAAGAGTTCTCACCTGAAGAATATCTAATGGCTGAGAAGCACCTAAAGAGATGTTCATCATCCTTAGTCATTAGGGAAATGCAAATCAAAACAACCCTGAGATTCCATCTCACACCAGTCAGGATGGCTAAGATCAAAAACACAGGAGACAGCAGTTGTTGGCGAGGATGTGGAGAAAGAGGAACACTCCTCCACTGCTGGTGGAATTGCAGGCTGGTACAACCACTCTGGAAAGCAGTCTGGCGGCTCCTCAGAAAACTGGGCATGACACTTCCGGAGGATCCGGCTATACCACTCCTGGGCATATACCCAGAGACTTTACCTGCATGCAATAAGGACACATGCTCCACTATATTCATAGCAGCCTTATTTATAATAGCCAGAAGCTGGAAAGAACCCAGATGTCCCTCAACGGAGGAATGGATTCAGAAGATGTGGTATATTTACACAATGGAATACTACTCTGCAATTAAAAACAATGAATTCACGAAATTCCTAGGCAAATGGTCAGAACTTGAAAATATCATCCTTAGTGAGGTAACCCAATCACAAAAGATCACACATGGTATGAAGTCACTGATAAGGGGATATTGACCCAGAATCTCAGAATACCCTAGACACAATCAGCATATCAATAGATTTCTAAAAAGATGGAAGGAGAGACCCCTAGTCCTGGAAAGACTGGATGTAGGGGAACGCCAGGACAGAGTAATGAGAGGGGGTTGAACGGAGAAAAGAGGGAGGGAAGGGGGCTTATGGGACTTTCGGGGAGGGAGGAAACGGGAAAGGGGAAGTGATTTGGAATGTAAATTAAAAAAATAAAATAAAATAAAATTAAAAAAAAAAAAAAAAAAAGAAAAATCCTGCAAATAAATATGTGCAAGAAAAGCTCCCTAAGAAGATAAAACAGCTAGTGCAATGTCCCTAAAATCAAAATATGCTTAGGACACTTGTGTTTATGCAGCAGAGGAAACTGGTGTTAGGATCTAATTTGTAAAATTACCTCATTCTTTGACCTCTTACCAATGTCCTGAAGCCTGTACACAACTGAGATGAGGCTCCCAAAGGAGGCCAATATGCTCTACCCCATCCTATAGGGAAACCACTATTGACTCACACTTGACTCAGGTGCTGTCATGTGACTTTTTGGCAAATGATGCATGATATGTGTGACTTCCAAGCAAAAGATTTTACATCCCAAGTATGCTTAATTGTGTCCTTTCTTTGCCCTTCTACCAAGTCACCAATGAGTTGCAAAAAATAACTGTTTCATCAAAATGGATCCTGAAATGAGGTAAGTAATGATGTAGAACAAAACCTTTAACCAAACACCATGGCCACAATATGAGGAAGAGATAAACTTTTGTTGTCTTAACCACTGTGTTCTTTTAAGCAAAATAAAATATAAGATAAAACAAAAAAATCACAAAATCAAAGTTGGACAAGATGTGCTAACAGAAAAAAAGAAAAAAGCCCCAAGAGAAGGCAAAAGAATCAGAGACTCACTCATGCATTAATTTGCCCAACCGAACTGACAAAAAATCATTGAGTAAATCTTATAAATGTCTTCAACATTAAACAACAAAAACCATCCACCACCCAGAATCCTAACCCAGCCCCAAGCTTCATTTATCTGAACATTTACATTTGGCTTATCAATGTCTTATCATGAATCAGGTCTCCTTGGTTCCCTTTCAGGTAGCCCCTGCATACCTAAAGGATACCACTTCTGGTCATCACCACCTCTCAATAAGTCTTGCATGTTATTTGCCATACAACATTCTGAGACAGACCTAAATAGGAAGAACCCCTTTGTCCATCTCTTTATGTTAAACTCCACTAAAAGAAATGACACTTACTACTTGCATCTTTCAGAACCTTTGGATGGATCTGCTCATTTGGTGACACTTATAGCCTTTCACTCTCCTTGCCCTTCCTAAGTAGAAGACCTACTCAGAATTGCTCCCCATCACAACTGCATCTCTTGTATAATGCTTTCTTCTGGGAAGAATAGTAATCATCATCTTTCTCAAAGCAGCCGTGACTTTCTAGGGATAGAGAAAGTCAGTAGACTTTCTTTGAAATTCCACTCATTCCCGCTCTTGACTTTCAAATCTACAAAATTCTGTACAAGCTGTGTGTGGTCTCATGGACTCAGGAGGTGACAGAGTGTGTAGAGTCAAGAGAGCCAACTGCAAAAGGATACCTTATCTATGAAGAAGTCATCAAGCATGTTGGGTTGATGAAGCTGTTTGGAGTTTTACCCATCTTCCTACAGACTTAATTAAGGAAGCCAAATAGACTATTGTTTCACCAAGTAAACCCTGAGTCATTGGTGTCCCCCACCACCTGAGTAGACATTTGTTTATATTTCCTAGACTATTTGATGGGATTTTATCTCTGCCCAGTTCTCTAGAGCTGACCATTTCTCCTTTATGGTGAGCTCATCCTCAAGAGGGCCTTTAGTGTCTCCTACAAATAGTATTCTGAAAAGCCTGTTCCACTAAAAGAGAAATCACATGAGTGAAGAAAATGAACAGAAACTTAGAAGCTGCTTTGGTTCAGTATTTCTTCACCATACCTCATTCCTCCCTTTTGGAAGGTGTATTCTGTACCATGGCATATATATATATATATATATATATATATATATATATATATATATATATATATATATCCAGCATATGTGTAGCAAGAGAAAATTGATCATATATATATATATATATACATATATACATACTCATACACACATACATATAACTTTAATATTAAATTAAATTGATATCCTAATATTTAATATATATTAATATTCACCTGTACTCCTGGTATAGTCGGAATTTCAAACATCTTCCACAGGCTCATTCCTTTAAATACTTGGTCTCCAGCTGGTGCGATAGTTTGACATTTTTTAGAAAGTTTAGGCAACACCTTTCAAAGGTAGAGGTTTTTTGGAAAACCACTTGAGGATGTTGTTTGTTTTGTTTTTAAATAATAGTTTATTAATTATTTTAAAGTTTTATTTTATATAATATATTAAGGTCATATTCACTCTCTCTCCCCTACTCCCCCCATATCCACTCTCTCTACCCGCACCTTTATATCCATGCAACTTTGAGGATTTGGCAGTAGGACATGCCCTGAAATGTGGTCCACCTACCAGGGGTCACAGCATTAAAGACTGACTTCTTCCAGCAACTATCAAATGTCAATAGCTCCTCTGTTAGCATTGAGAAATCAGGCCTACCTCTGCAACCTCAATGTCAGGATGTTGTCTAGCATAAGTTTGCATAGATCTTGTTCATACTGTTACAACTGCTATGAGTCCAGATTGCCACTGCCATGGTGTGTCCAGAAATCACTGCTCCTTGAGTTTATCTACTAACTCTGGATCTTACAATCCATGAAAACCCTTGACCCTTGGAGGGAAGGATGTGATACAGGTGTTCCATTTAGGGCTGAACACGCATAGTCTCTTAATTCTCTGCACATTAACTAGTTGAGAGTCTCTGGATTATTTGTTATCCAGTGCAAAATGAAGCTTCTCTGATAAGAGTTAAGATATATACATATGTATTGGTATAGTAATGTTATTAGGGGTCATTTTAATACTATGTATATTTAGCACCACAATATTATTGGGTTCTCCCCAGAAGTCTATGACCTATGCATCAAAGAATAATCTATGTGAGTAAGGAAACCCAGTTACAAAAAGACAAACATCACATGTTTTCTCTCATTTGAATCTTCATATATATATATATTTCATTTGGAATATCCATAGAAATCAGGAAAATAGTAAGGGGATATGGGAGTGCTTCAAGAAAGAGGAGATAGAACTCAGTAGTATAATGGGCTAAAGGGGAATAATGAAACAGGAAGTGTTAAATTGTGGTGGGATGGGAAGTCAGGGTAGAAGAGGAAATATGGAGAGGCCCTTATGAAAAAGGACCTTATGAAAGTCTTATGAAAAGCCATATGGAAACTTACTAATGCAGAAGCTTCCTAATATATATTAATATACTAGCAAATATATAATTTTATATAACTATATTAATAAATATATAACTATATTAAATAATAGTTATAATATATATGAAAAGCTTTAATGGAGTCACCCTATAATGTGGGGGAGTAACATTACCCCAACCAGGCATGACAGATTAAAAACTCTGTTACCAGGGACTGGTTACCTCTTTTTGAATCATTGGCCAATGGGGTCCCAAAGACCCTTCAAGAATTCCAGGCTGTTGTCAACACCTTGTTTACTCTCCAGAACTTCATAGTAAGACCCTCAAATGAGTCGTAGAACACACAGAAATCAAGCTGGTACTCACCTGGGAGTTTTCATCCCAACTGGTTAGCTTTCATGGTGCTTCCAGGTGCTGTGCATACTATCTAAGGAGAAAAGTAATGATCCATCTAGACAGATGTGCTCCCTGTAAGCCACAGTAATGACTGGCCTGACTAGATGTGTCCACTTACACAATCACAGCATGAATATGATGGGAGTAGTTAACCATTTTCTTTAATTTTTTCAAATCCAATTTTCAATGATGGTTCTTCAATGCTTTAACTTCCCTTGTAGCCCACCGCTCACTGGAGATAGTGGTAAAGAAAGGATATTAGGGAAGGGGACCTGTTTAGACAAGTTCTTTGGAGAAACTCCTGTCTGTGTTGTCTGGAAATCAGCAATTCAGTTCACAGGTCAATGAAGATCAGCAAAGATGTGAGACCCACAAGCATTGCACAGCTAGCTGTACCAGCAAGTTAAGCTCTGTCTCTGTCACTCTGTGGAGTCCTATTTATACCTTCCAGACATCACGTGTCTTCCACATGCCTTGCCTCACCACGTATCTTGCCTCAGCAGGAACGTGCATCTAATCAGCCTTAGTCCTTGGAAATGGCCACAAACTGCAGTACACCACCATAAGTTTTTTGGTGCATTTCTATCTATGGAGTCCCAACAAATGCATCTCAACTCTGCAATGTAAGATGGACCAATACATGGGTGTTGTTAGCAAAGAATCCTTCATCACCTGTCCTTTCATGTGCTTGTTTTAGCAGAACATGCTCTCTCCTGTGTCTGCTTCAGCAAAATGTTCCTTCACAAGTCTGCCTTAGTCTTTCACACTTGTGTCCACTTTAACGAAACTTACCTTCACATGTTTGCCCCAGAAAAACACCATCCAACTGATTTTCCAAAGAACCCTTATGTTTCCACTTCAAGTTGTTACATGAATGTATGTATATGTATATACACATGTATCCTAAATATAACCTGTTATAATGTTACTTGTGTGTATGTTTTCGGGGTTGATCATGTGGTATTAGATTATCAGTTGGTGTATTCTTTCCAGGGGAAGACTATTTCTCCTGCTCTTAGCTGTCCTTAGTTACCTGGAGCTCTTTGTGTAGGGTTGAGATCTCATGAGCTTTTTCCTGTCCAGTTGGTGTGTTTATTGATGTTGTCCTTGCTCAGCTCATGTTTAAGCATTTATGTTCGTGAAACTTTATTAATGTAGCTTCTGAAATTATTAGTAAACACAACCTCACAGGAAACTCCCTAATTTTCTGGTTCTTACAATCTTTCTGTCCCCTCTTTAGTAATGTTCCCTGAGCCCTAGTAGTGGAAGTATTTTATAGATGTATCTATTGTGAATGGGATCCACAATTTTGTATCCTGACTAACCACTTTCTGATAGGATCTAAAGTCCACTCCATGAGATGGAACCCATAACTGGCTCTGTTTATGAGGCCAAGAACTTGTGGTATTATGCTTTAGTCCCACTTCCTGGTCACTGGCTACTTCTGTACTACTTCTGCAATATAACCAGTTGCTTCCTGGTCCAGCTGTCATGCCTTTCTTGTCATAATAGACTGTTCCCTCTCTAACTGTAAGCCAATTAATATTAATAATAATAATAATAATAATAATAAATATCCTTCCTTTTTAAGATGTTCTTAAGTATTTTGTTAAAAAATGAGAAAAATAACTGTATTGGTCAATGTCATCTCGACAGGATCTAGAATTACCTGGGAGATGGGTTTCAGAGCATAGCTGTGTGTCAGGAGCCATAATGGAACAAGCTAATAACTAGCTTGAATCATCCTGAAATGGCCTGCTTCAGATTATTATATAATCTGCGGTAAGTGCATCTTTATTAAACAAGGGTGTAAGGAATTCATTTTAAGAAAGATTTGTGCTATAAATATGCTTTTCCTGTTATTATTAAACATATATAATGATCACTAAGTAGTAGCATACCCCTTTGAAGCAGATCTCTGCAGATCCATGAAGATGTACTATCTTGTAGTGATGCTATATAGACAAATAGGTGACTTCTTAAGTCTTAATGACAATCCTATAAGAATTCCTAAAATTATATCTGTGATTATAAGGCTCTTTTATAGCAAGACTGCTAGTAGATCCTTTTCTGATAGTCAAAACTGCAATGAGAACTCTGTCAGTCTCCCAGGTATCACCAGTTAACTGCTCTTGCACAGTAACCAGACTTTCTCCTACTCAGAGCACATTCCAAGATGTTGTAAAACAATTAACCAAAAGTCATAAAAAAAGGAACTAAGGATTTATTATAGGTGCTAGGACAGAAGATAAAATATTGACTGGATTTATCTATACAAAACTTCACTAATAACTTAGTTATGGTTTTTAAACCTTCAGTGAACCTGTGGAGCAGAGACAGGTGATGGATGTCTAGCTAGGTAATTACTCCTAATGGATATGCATGTAAACATTTTCTGTTGTAAACTTCTATTTCAATTTATGATTTGATTTTTTTGTGTGAACTTGTGATGAACTTTGTAACATGTGATCATGTATTCTGAAAATGTATAAGTACTGAAGACAAAGAGATGAGAAGGAGTTCAAGTAAAATTTTTTGCCCTTTCCTACTTAGACTTTTTCCCTTTCCCTGCTTAGGCTCCTTCTGCTTTTCCCCTTAGATAGCTTTCATAGGAAACTGTTTACAATTTAGTAATAAACCACTCTAACCACTTCTCTAACTGTCCCGTTCTCTTCCTGAGACTTCTGTTTAGCAGGTTGAAAGTTAGAGCCCAGCAGTTCCTGCACAGATAGAACAAAGGCCACATGGCTTAATCCTCCCAGTTAGGCTACAGGTGCTAATCACCTATGCCAACAGTCTTTTACCCTTAGAAAGAGCAAGAAAGCTTTTAGGAATTTTTGGAAGTTATCATCAGCATTTCAGTACAGTTAGAGAGCTAGAAAGCCCTGGGACCTTCAGACTTTAAAGACATCACCAGAGTCCTACTCCGTGACTCCACTACTACCCTCTCTGAGTGAGGAGGCTCCCTGCACCTGTGGAAGATCATATTGTTTGGGTTAATTGAGGTAGGAAGACCCACCTATTGTGTATGACACTATTCTCTAACTGCTATTCTGGAATGTATAAGTAGAGAGAGGGAGCTGAGCACTAGTAAGCACTCATTAGTCTCTGTTTCTTGACTGTAGATATAATGAGAGGAGATGTTGCTGCCTTGACTTCCTCACTATGGTAGAAAATTACTTGTTCTGTGAGCCAGACTAAACCTCTCTCCATTAAGTTGTATTTGTCACAGTATTTTACACACAAATAGGAAAATTAACTAAGACAGTAACTATTACAACTCTGAAGAAAAACACACTTGTAAGCCATCACTTTAAACCTTGAAGTATTGTAATTTTCACAAATGATCAAATAAGGATTGGCAGTCATGTCAATGATTTCCTTCAATCTCTGTTACAAGAAGTAAATAATTAACTACTCAGATGCCTTTCTAGGTCCATCTTTAAGATCATAATGGAGCCATACATCCCATAGGCTGCTGAAAGCAAACACCCAAGAACAGGAAGGATTACTGATAAAGACATAATCCTTGCAAATAGGACTTTTTAACAGATGAATGTTCACAGTGACTCAAGGGCTTGCCAGACTGAACAGAACTATGCTGCTATCTAAGAATCTTCTCACTTATTCCTCCTTTTGCATCTTTTTTTCCAGACATCAAACCTAAATCATAATCTGAAGTTCTCTTCTACATAGTCATTCCTTATAACGAGTCTTTGCATGTCAAACTCCAACATGGCAGCTACTGCTCAAAGGAAACAACTAACCCATCATGCAAAATAAAACAGAACAAAACAAAAAACATAATTTGCCAAGAGAGAGGGTGCACATCTGTAATCCCAGAACTTGGGAGGCAGAGGCAAGTGGATCTCTGTGAGGTCTAAGCCAGCCAGGTCTACACTGCAATCTGGGTGAGCCAGCACTACATAGTAAGACCCAGTCTCAAATAAACGCCTAAAATCACAAAGTTAATTGTTAATAAGACTAAATTAGAACCCTTATTTGATAGAATTTGGTATTTAGTATCTGTCTAAGAAATTGTCTATTTCATCCAGATTTTCCAGTTGTGTTGAGTATAGGCTTTTGTAGTAGGATCTGATAATTTTTTTAATTTCTTCAGCTTCTGTTGTTATATCTCCCTTTTCATTTCTGATTTTGTTAATTTGGATAGTGTCTCTGTGCCCTCTGGTTCATCTGACTAAGAGTTTATCTATCCTGTTGATTTTCTCAAAGAACCAGTTCCTAGTTTTGTTGATTCTTTGTATAGTTCTTTTTGTTTCTACTTGGTTGATTTTAGCCCTGAGTTTGATTATTTCCTGCCATCTACTCCTCTTGGGTGTATTTACTTCTTTTTGTTCTAGAGCTTCCAGGTATGCTGTTAAGCTGCTACTCTATGCTCTCTCCAGTTTCTTTTTGGACACACTCATTGCTATGAGTTTTCCTCTTAGCACTGCTTTCATTGTGTCTCATAAGTTGTGTGTTTTGTACCTTCATTTTCATTAAATTCTAAAAAGTCTTTAATTTCTTTTTTTTTTTTTTGGTTTTTTTTTTTGAGACAGGGTTTCTTTGTGTAGCCCTGGCTGTCCTGGAACTCACTCTGTAGACCAGACTGGCCTCGAACTCAGAAATCCTCCTGCCTCTGCCTCCCAAGTGCTGGGATTAAAGGCGTATGCCACCACCGCCCGGCTTTAATTTCTTTCTTTATTTCTTCCTTGACCAAATTATCATTGAGTACAGTGTTGTTCAGCTTCCATGTATATGTGGGCTTTCTGTTGTTTTTTCTGTTATTAAAGATCAGTCTTAATCCATAGTGATTTATTAGGATACATAGGATTATTTCAATCTTCTTATATCTGTTGAGGTCTGTTTAGGGACCGATTATATGGTCAGTTTTGGAGAAGGTACATGAGGTTCTGAGAAGAAGGTATATTCTTTTGATTTAGGATGTGATGTTCTATAGATATCTGTTAAATCCATTTGGTGCATAACTTCTGTTAATTTCATTGTGTCCCTGTTTAGTTTGTGTTTCCATAATCTGTCCATTCTTTGAGAGTGAAGTGTTGAAGTCTCCCACTATTATTGTGTGAAGTGTAATGTGTGCTTTGAGCTTTAGTAAAGTTTATTTTTTGACTATGGGTGCCCTTGTATTTGGAGCATAAATATTCAAAATTGAGAGTTCATCTTGATAGATTTTCATACTCATCTTTGATGAGTATGAAGTGTCCTTCCTTATCTTTTCTGATGACTTTTTGTTGAAAGCCGATTTTATCTGCTATTAGAATGGCTATTTCAGCTTGTTTCTTGGGACCATTTGCTTGGAAAATTATTTTCCAGCCCCTTACTCTGAGGTAGTGTTTGTCTTTGACACCAAGGTGCATTTCCTGTATGTGGCAAAATGTTAACTTATTTTTCCTATATTCTTATTTTTGTTAACAGTACTATTTATTGTTTCCATTGGAAAAAGTCATGAAGTATTCAATTGTACCAAATACCAAAGTTAAATCAGGATCAGACAAACCATCTAAGCAGTACCATAACCCCTAAAGAAATAGAAACAGTCATTAAAAGTCTCCCAACCAAAAAGAAGCCCAGGATCAGATGGGTTTAGTACAGAATTCCATTACACCTTCAAAGAAGATCTAATACCAATACTCTTCAAACTATTCCACAAAATAGAAACAGAAGGAATACTACCCAATATGTTCTATGAATCCTACAGCTGATAAACAACTTCGGCAAAGTGGCCAGATATAAAATTAAATAAAACAAATCAGTAGTCTTCCTATACTCAAAGGATAAACAGGCTAAGAAAGAAATTAGAGAAATGACACCCTTCACAATAGCCACAAAGAATATAAAGTATCTTGATGAGACTCTAACCAAACAAGTGAAAGATCTGTATGACAAGAACTTCAAGTCTCTGAAGAAAGAAATCAAAGAAGACCTCAGAAGATTGAAAGATCTCCCATGACCATGGATTGGCAGGATTAATATAGTAAAAATGGCCATCTTGCCTAAAGCAATCTACAGATTCAATGCAATCCCCATCAAAATTCCAACTCAATTCGTCATAGAGTTAGAGCAATTCTCAAATTCATTTGGAATAACAAAAAACCCAGGATAGCTAAAATTATTTTCAACAATAAAAGAACTTCTGGGGAAATAACCATCCCTGACCTCAAGCTGTAATACAGAGCAATTGTGTTAAAAACTGCATGGTGTTGGTACAGTGACAGGCAGGTAGATCAATGGAATAGAATTGAAGACCCAGAAATGAACCCACACACTTACAGTCACTTGATCTTTGACAAAGGAGCTAAAATCATCCAGTGGAATAAAGACAGTATTTTGAACAAATGGTGCTGGTTCAACTGGTGATCAACATTCAGAAGAATGCAAATCAATCCATTCTCATCTCCCTGTACAAAGCTCAAGTCCAAGTGGATCAAGGACTTCCACATAAAACAAGATACACTGAATCTAATAGAAGAAAAATTGTGGAAAAGTCTCGACCACATGGGCACAGGGGAAAAGTTCCTGAACAGAACACCAGTGGCTTATGCTCTAAGATCAAGAATTGACAAATAAAACCCCATAAAATTGCAAAGCTTCTGTAAGGCAAAGGACACTGTCAAAAAGACAAAACAGCAACTAACAAACTCAGAAAAGATCTTTACCAATCTGATAAAGGGCTAATATCCAATATATACAAAGAACTCAAGAAATTAGACTCCAGAGAAACAAATAACGCTTTTCAAAAATAGGGTACAGAACTAAACAAAGAATTCTCAACTGAGGAATACTGAATGGTTGAGAAGCACCTGACAAGGCCATGGTCATAAAGAAATGTTCAACATCCTTAGTCGTCAGGGAAATGCAAATCAAAACAGTCCATGAGATTCCACCTCAAAAACTCAGAAGACAGAAGAGTCTGTCGAGGATGTGGAGAAAGAGGAACACTCCTCCATTTTTGGTGGGATTACAAGATGGTACAACCACTCTGGAAAACAGTCTGGCAGTTCCTCAGAAAATTGGACATAGTACTACCTGAAGACCCAGCTCTATCACTCCTGGGAATACACCCAGATGTTCCAACATATAACAAGGACACATGCTCCATTATGTTCATAGCAGGCTTATGTATAATATCCAGAAGCTGGAAACAGTCCAGATGTCCTTCAACAGAGGAATGGATGCAGATAATGTGGTACATTTACACAATGGAGTACTACTCAGCTATTAAAAACAATGAATACATGAAATTCTTAGGCAAGTGGGTGGAACGAGAAAATATTATCCTGAGTGAGGTAACCCAATCACAAAATAACACAAATGGTATGCATTCACTGATAAGTGGATATTAGCCCAAAAGCCCAGAATACTCAAGATACAATTCAGGAACCACATGAAGCTCAAGAAGAAGGAAGACCAAAGTGTGGTGACGTATAAAGGGTGGATCCCCAGGTGGGGCAGTCTCTGGGCCTTACTTCAATCTCTGCTCTACACTTTTTCTCTGTATTTCCTCACGTGAGTGTTTTGTTCCCCTTTCTAAGAAGGACCGAAGCACCCACACTTAGGCATCAATGGGAGGAGAGGTTCTTTGTCCTATGAAAGTTGGATAGAAGCCCCAGTGTAGGGGAATTGAGGGAGGGTGGTAAAATTGGTTAGTTGGGTGGAGGAATACCCTCATAGAAGCAGGGGGAGGAGGGATGTGATAAGGGTTTTCTGGGAGGGAGGAAAGCGGGCAAGGGGACAACACTTGAAAGGTAAATAAATTATAAGGAGCTACAACCATCCAGTGTAAAAAAGATAGCATTTTCAACAGATGGTGCTGGTTCAACTGGAGATCAGCATGCAGAAGAATGCAAATCTATCCATTCTTACATCTTTGTACTAAGATCAAGTCCAAGTGGATCAAGGACTTCAACATAAAACCTGAAACACTGAAACTAATAGAAAAGAAACTGGAGAAGAGCCTTGAACACATGGGCACAGGGGAAAATTTCCTGAACAGAACACCAATAGCTTATGCTCTAGGATCAAGAATTGACAAATGGGAGTTGGAGTTGGGACTGCCAGGCTCTGAGACAGACAGGCATAATATCTCTTGGGTCTCGGGCGGCTTGTGTGTATGCGGCTCCCAAGTGTTGGGCTGATCTGCAGTAACCAGCACGCCAACTCTGCTGTGGGACTTCTGCCTGGCAGAGGGACGCCGCACTGGGCGGGAGCCTACCAGCTTCCCTTCCGCGACCTCTGTTCCAGTAGACTGCACTGAAGAGACAGGTACCCAGGCTCTTCCCAATATAACATCACTTGGGACACGGCCTGTTGGGGCTTCCGCCTGCGCCCAAGAACGGGACAGCGCTGTGGTCATCTGGGTGCCAGAACTGCAGGCCATCGCCTCTGCAGGGTGAGCAGCACCACAGAGAGAGTGCAGAGTGCACTCCGCCATCTTTGCTCCAGTGGACGGGAAGTTGGGACTGCCAGGCTCTGAGACAGACAGGCATAATATCGCTTGGGTCTCGGGCAGATTGTGTGTACGTGGCTCCCAAGAGCTGGGCAGATCTGCAGTAACCAGTGTGCTAGCTCTGCTGTGGGACTTCTGCCTGGCAGAGGGACGCCCCCTCCCCCCCCCACACTCTAGGAGAGATCACACACCCCTGCACAGGGCAGGAGCCTACCAGCCTCCCTTTGGCGACCTCTGCTCCAGGAATCCACTACGCTGAGCCTTGGGATGTGCAAGGACTCCCCAATATAACATCACTTGGGACAAGGCACATCAGGGCTCCAAAGTCACTCAGGAGCAGGGCAGGCCCCAGAATTCTGTGCCAGGGGAATCCTGGTAAACCAGGGGGGGAAGAAATAGCTTTGCAGGCTCACATGAGGTCCAACCAACAGCCAGTGACAGCAGGACCAACTAACATCAGAAGTAACCAGATGGCAAAAGGTAAACGTAGGAACGATACTAACAGAAATCAAAGTAATATGGCACCATCCGAACCCAACTCTCCAACAGCAGCAAGTCCTGGATACCCCACCACACCCAAAAGACAAGATCTGGATTTAAAATCACTTCTCATGATGCTATTAGAGGATCACAAGAAGGACACAAATAAATCTAATAAAGAATTACAGGAAGCCGGGCGGTGGTGGCACACGCCTTTAATCCCAGCACTTGGGAGGCAGAGGCAGGTGAATTTCTGAGTTCGAGGCCAGCCTGGTCTACAGAGTGAGTTCCAGGATAGCCAAAGCTATACAGAGAAACCCTGTCTTGAAAAACCAAAAAAAAAAAAAAAAGAATTACAGGAGACCATGAACCAACGGTTAGAAGCACTTACAAAGGAAACACAAAAATCGCTTAGAGAAATGCAGGAGAACATGGATCAAAAGATGGAGACGAACAAGGAGACAACACAAAAATCACTTAACGAGATGAATCAACGGGTAGTTGCACTCACAAAGGAATCACAAAAATTGCATAAAGAAATGCAGAAGAATATGGGTCAACAGACGGATACCCATAAGGAGGCAACACAAAAATCGCTTAAAGAAATGAATCAACGGTTAGATGCCCTTACAAAGGAAACACGAGAATTGCTTAAAGAAATGCAGGAGACGATGGATCAACAGATGGATTCCCATGAGGAGGAAACACAAAAATCGCTCAGAGAAATGCAGGAGAACATGGGTCAACAGGCAGAAATCCTGAAAGAGGTAATGCAAAAATACCTTAAAGAAACACAGGAAAATACAAACAAACAAGTGAAGGATCTCAGCAAATCCATCCAGGAACTAAAAAAGGAAGTAGAAACAACTAAGAAATCACAAAGGGAGACAACTTTGGAGATAGAAAACCTTGGGAAGAAATCAGGAGTCATAGATGCAAACATCAACAATAGAATACAAGAGATGGAAGAAAGAATCTCAGGTGCTGAAGATTCCATAGAAAGAATCGACTCAACAGTCAAAGAAAATGCAAAATGCAAAAAACGTGTAACCCAAAACATCCAGGAAATCCAGGACACAATGAGAAGACCAAACCTAAGGCTTATAGGTATAGATGAGAGTGAAGATTTGCAACTTAAAGGGCCAGTAAACATCTTCAACAAAATTATGGAGGAAAACTTCCCTAACCTAAAGAGAGAGATGCCGAGGAACGTACAAGAAGCCTACAGAACTCCAAACAGACTGGACCAGAACAGAAATACCTCCCGTCACATAATAATCAAAACACCAAATGGTCTAAACAAAGAAAGAATATTAAAAGCAGTAAGAAAAAAGGGCCAAGTAACATACAAAGGAAGACCTATCCGAATCACATCAGACTTCTCACCAGAGACTATGAAAGCCAGAAGATCCTGGGCAGATCTCATGCAGACACTAAGACAGCACAAATGCCAGCCTAGACTACTATACCCAGCAAAACTCTCAATCACCATAGATGTAGAGACCAAGATATTCCATGATAAAACCAAATTTTCACAATATCTTTCCACAAATCCAGCCCTGCAATGGATAATAGGTGGAAATACAGGGAGAGAAACAACACCCTGGAAAAAATGAGATAATAACCTTCTTGAATCAAACCCAAAAGTAGATAACCATTCAGACATAAAGATAGCGTCAAGAATGGCAGATGGCAATAATCACTATGCCTTAATCTCTCTTAATATCAATGGTCTCAATTCCCCAATTAAAAGACATAGACTAGCAGACTGGATATGTAAACAGGACCCAGCATTTTGCTGCATGCAGGAAATGCACCTCAGTGTCAAAGACAAACACTACCTCAGAGTAAAAGGCTGGAAAACAATTTTACAAGCAAATGGCCCCAAGAAACGAGGTGGAGTAGCCATCCTAATATCAGATAAAATTGATTTTCAACCTAAAGTCATCAAAAAAGACACAGAAGGACACTACATACTGATCAAGGGAAAAATCCACCATCAAGAACTCTCAATTCTGAATATCTATGCTCCAAATGCAAGGGCACCCTCATTCGTAAAAGAAACTTTACTAAAACTCAACACACACATCGCACCGCACACAATAATAGTGGGTGACTTCAACACCCCGCTCTCTGAAATGGATCGTTCAGTAAAGCAGAAACTAAACAGGGACACAGTGAATCTAATTGAAGCCTTGGACCAAATGGAACTAACTGATATATATAGAACATTTCATCCTAGAGCTAAAGAATACACCTTCTTCTCAGCTCCTCATGGTACCTTCTCCAAAATTGACCATGTAATTGGTCACAAATCAGACCTCAACAGATATAAGAAGATAGAACTAATCCCATGGCTCCTATCAGATCACTATGGAATAAGGGTGGTCTTCAATGGCAACAAAAACAAAAGAAAACCCACATACACATGGAGGCTGAACAATGCTCTACTCAATGATAACTTGGTCAAGGTGGAAATAAAGAAAGAAATCAAAGACTTTTTGAAAGTTAATGAAAATGAAGGCACAATATACCCTAATTTATGGGACACAATGAAAGCAGTGCTAAGAGGAAAATTCATAGCCCTGAGTGCCGCCAAAAAGAAACAGGAGACAGCATACACTAACAGCTTAATGGCACACCTGAAAGCCCTGGAACAAAAAGAAGCAAATACACCAAAGAGGAGTAGAAGGCAGGAAAACATCAGACTCAGGGCCGAAATCAATCAAGTAGAAACAAATAAAACCATACAAAGAATCAACAAAACGAGGAGTTGGTTCTTTGAGAAAATCAACAAGATAGATAAGCCCTTAGCCAGACTAACCAGAGGACACAGAGATAGTATCCAAATAAATAAAATCAAAAACGAAAAGGGAGAGATAACAACAGAAACTGAGGAAATTCAAAAAATCATCAGATCCTACTACAAAAACCTGTATTCAACACAATTAGAAAATCTTGAGGAAATGGACAATTTCCTTGACAGATACCAAATACCAAAATTAAATCAGGATCAAATAGACCATCTAAACCGTCCTATAACCCCTGAAGAAATAGAAGTTGTCATTGGAAGTCTTCCAACCAAAAAAAGCACAGGTCCAGATGGTTTTAGTGCAGAATTCTATCAGACCTTCAAAGAAGACCTAACACCAATACTCTTCAAACTGTTCCACAAAATAGAAACAGAAGGAACAGTACCCAACTCGTTCTATGAAGCCACAATTACACTAATACCAAAAGCACACAAAGATCCGACAAAGAAAGAGAATCTCAGGCCAATCTCTCTTATGAATATCGATGCAAAAATACTCAATAAAATTCTTGCCAACCGAATCCAAGAACACATCAAAACGATCATTCACTACGATCAAGTAGGCTTCATCCCAGGGATGCAGGGATGGTTCAATATAAGGAAATCCATCAATGTAATCCACTATATAAACAATCTCAAAGAAAAAAACCACATGGTCATCTCATTAGATGCTGAGAAAGCATTTGACAAAATTCAGCATCCTTTCATGCTAAAGGTCTTGGAAAGATCAGAAATTCAAGGCGCATATCTAAACATAGTAAAAGCAATTTACAGCAAACCGGTAGCCAGCATCAATCTAAATGGAGAGAAACTTGAAGCAATCTAAAATCAGGGACTAGACAAGGCTGCCCTCTCTCTCCATATCTTTTCAATATAGTACTTGAAGTTCTAGCTTGAGCAATTAGACAACAAAAAGAGGTCAAAGGAATACAAATTGGAAAGGAAGAAGTCAAACTATCACTATTTGCAGACGATATGATAGTATACTTAAGTGACACAAAGAACTCCACCAGAGAACTCCTACAGCTGATAAACAACTTCAGCAAAGTGGCCAGATATAAAATCAACTCAAGCAAGTCAGTAGCCTTCCTATACTCAAAGGATAAGCAGGCTGAGAAAGAAGTAAGAGAAATGATACCCTTCACGATAGCCACAAACCATATAAAGTATCTTGGCGTGACTCTAATCAAACAAGTGAAAGATCTGTATGACAAGAACTTCAAGTCTCTGGAGAAAGAAATTGAAGAAGACCTCAGAAGATGGAAAAATCTGCCATGCTCATGGATTGGCAGAATTAATATAGTAAAAATGAGCATCTTACCAAAAATAATATACAGATTCAATGAAATCCCCATCAAAATCCCAACTCAATTCTTCATAGAGTTAGAAAGAGCAATTCAAAAATTCATCTGGAATAACAGAAAACCCAGAATAGCTAAAACTATTCTGAAGAGTAAAAGAACCTCTGGGGGAATCAATATCCCGGACCTCAAGCTGTACTACAGAGCAATAGTGTTAAAAACCGCATGGTATTGGTACAGTGACAGGCATGTAGATCAATGGAACAGAATTGAAGACCCAGAAATGAATCCACACTCCTATGGTCACTTGATCTTTGACAAAGGAGCTAAAACCATCCAGTGGAAAAAAGATAGCCTTTTCAACAAATGGTGCTGGCTCAACTGGAGGTCAACATGCAGAAGAATGCGAATTGACCCATTCTTATCTCCTTGCACTAAGCTCAATTCCAAGTGGATCAAGGATCTCCACATAAAACCAGACACACTGAAACTAATAGAAAGGAAACTAGGGAAGAACCTTGAACATATGGGCACATGGGAGAATTTCCTGAATAGAACTCCAATAGCTTATGCTCTAAGATCAAGAATTGACAAATGGGACCTCATTAAATTACAAAGTTTTTGCAAGGCAAAAGACACTGTCAAGAAGACAAAGCGGCAACCAACTAACTGGGAAATGATCTTTACCAATCTTACATCCGACAGAGGGCTAATATCCAATATATACAAAGAACTCAAGAAGTTAAACTCCAGAGAGGCAAGTAACCCTATTTAAAAATGGGGTACAGAGCTAAACAAAGAGTTCTCACCTGAAGAATATCTAATGGCTGAGAAGCACCTAAAGAGATGTTCATCATCCTTAGTCATTAGGGAAATGCAAATCAAAACAACCCTGAGATTAAACCTCACACCAGTCAGGATGGCTAAGATCAAAAACACAGGAGACAGCAGTTGTTGGCGAGGATGTGGAGAAAGAGGAACACTCCTCCACTGCTGGTGGAATTGCAAGCTGGTACAACCACTCTGGAAAGCAGTCTGGCGGTTCCTCAGAAAACTGGGCATGACACTCCCGGAGGATCCGGCTATACCACTCCTGGGCATATACCCAGAGGTTTTACCTGCATGCAATAAGGACACATGCTCCACTATGTTCATAGCAGCCTTATTTATAATAGCCAGAAGCTGGAAAGAACCCAGATGTCCCTCAAGGGAGGAATGGATTCAGAAGATGTGGTATATCTATACAATGGAATACTACTCTGCAATTAAAAACAATGAATTCACGAAATTCCTAGGCAAATGGTCAGAACTTGAAAATATCATCCTTAGTGAGGTAACCCAATCACAATAGAACACACATGGTGTGCAGTCACTGATAAGGGGATATTAACCCAGAATCTAGGAATACCCTAGACACAATTCGCATATCAATAGATCTCTAAGAAGATGGAAGGAGAGACCCCTGGTCCTGGAAAGACTGGATGTAGGGGAACGCCAGGACAGAGAAACGAGAGGGGGTTGAATGGAGAAAAGAGGGAGGGAAGGGGGCTTATGGGACTTTCGGGGAGGGAGGAAACGGGAAAGGGGAAATGATTTGGAATGTAAATAAAAAAAAACTCAGAAAAAAAAAGAATTGACAAATGGGACCTCATAAAATTACAAAGTTTTTGTGAGGCAAAGGACACTGTCTAAAGAACAAAACAACAACCAGCAAATTGTGAAAAGATCTTTACCAACCCTACATACGACAGAGGGCTAATATCCAAGATATACAAAGAACTCAAGAAGGTAGATTCCAGAGAGCCAAATAACCCTATTAAAAAATGGGGTACAGAGCTAAACAAAGAATTTTCACCTGAGGAATATCGAATGGCTGAGAAGCGCCTAAAGAAATGTTCAACATCCTTAGTCATCAGGGAAATTCAAATCAAAACAACCCTGAAATTTCACCTCACACCAGTCAAAATGACTAAGATCAAAAACTCAGGAGACATCAGGTGCTGGTGAGGATGTGGAGAAAGAGGAACATTCATCCACTGCTGGTGGGATTGCAAGCTGGTACAACCACTCTGGAAATCAGTCTGGCGGTTCCTCAGAAAACTCGGCATAATACTACCGGAGGACCCAGCTATACCACTCCTGGGCATATACCCAGAGGATTCTCCAGCATGCAGTAAGGACACATGCTCCACTATGTTCATATCAGCCTTATTTATAATAGCCTGAACCTAGAAAGAACCCAGATGTCCCTCAATGGAGGAATGGATACAGAAAATGTGGTATATTTACACTATGGAATACTACTCAGCTATTAAAAACAATGAATTCATGAAATTCTTAGGCAAGTGGGTGGAACTGGAGAATGTCATCCTGGGTGAGGTGACCCATTCACAAAAGAATACACATGGTATGCACTCACTGATAAGCGGATATTAGCCCAGAAGCTTGGAATACCCAAGACACAATTCATATATCAAATGATGCCCAAGAAGAAGGAAGGAGAGGTCCCTGGTCCTGGAAAGGCTCAATGCAGCAGTGTAGGGGAATACCAGGATAGGGATGCGGGAATGGGTTGATTGGGGAACAGGGGGAGGGAAGAGGGCATATGAAACTTTTGGGGAGGGGGGATTCAGTAAAGGGGAAAGCATTTTAAATGTAAATAAAGAATATATCTAATAAAAAAGTTTATAAATAAATAAATATTTTTAAAAATCAAAAAAATATCTGCTCTCCTTTTAAGGTATTTGCCCTTTGAAATTTTTCCTTCCTTTCATGATTGATCCTAAATTAATTCTTTATATTATCACCTGATGCTCTTTAATAAAAGTCACTTTACCCCCCCCCAAAAAAAGAAAAAGAACTTAGAATTCTGTAGAAAAAGATGGTCAATTTTAGATGATACAACTTTGTTCTTCATG
Organism: Tokudaia tokunoshimensis; assembly: GCA_036184795.1. Lineage (NCBI taxonomy): Eukaryota > Metazoa > Chordata > Mammalia > Rodentia > Muridae > Tokudaia > Tokudaia tokunoshimensis. The sequence goes on from BTHU01000022.1 coordinate 45,854,189, forward strand.
CCATTGTTGTTAAAAAACAATTACATGGTGCTGATTCATGCCAAACATGCCCTCTGCAGCTGAAAATAGGCATTTAGATGCAGAATTAAATACCATTTCTACAAGCCAGAAATGGAAACTATTTATCTTTATGGCTATTGAATTAATGGAGACCAATCAATACCAAATTGGATTTGACAAAAGCAAATACTCATTTAAAACATCTAATCAAAATAGAAATAGAGAGGAATTGTTTACCCTGATACAGAACAGGAAAAGCCTACAGCAGGAGGCTGGCACCAATGCCTCAACCAGTTAAGGCACCAGCCATTAAACCTGACTACCTACCCATGTTTGATGCCCAGAACCCACATAGTAGAACAAGCAAACCAATTTCTGCAGGTGTCTTCAGACCTCCACACATGTACAATGACACCTACACACACACATACACATACAAAAGAGGTAAATAAAAATTTAACTTTAATAATAAAAAATAACACAACTAACACCAAATTTGTGAGAAAAGACAAAGTGCTTTCTTCCCAAGTCAACACCAAGATAAGAATATTTATTCTATTTCTTTTTTATTATTAATATTCTCTGACATTTTGTATACAAATATAATAAGTATAGTCATTTCATTCCTCTCTTATTGCATGCTCACCCCCATCAGTACCCCTCTCCTCAGTGAGTCCTCCCACTGGAGTGTCTTCTTGTTTTGCTTTTGTTTTTGTTTCATGACTCATTGAGTTTGACCAGGACTTTCCATGTGAGCATGGATGTGGAGCATGGGAACTGACCAGTGGCTTCACCACTAAAGAAAGAGACTCTTCCTACAGGAGTCACCAACTGTCAATAGTTCTCAAGGAAAAGGCCCTACAAAGTCCCCACACCCCATCCATGCTGGAATGTTGATGGATCCAGTCTTGTTCAGGCCCCGTGAAGTCCACCAGAGCTCTAGTGAGTTTGTGAGTATAATATCCACTTCCAAAAGTCAACATTTCACATCCTTCATCTCTATCATCTAGCTCTACCATTCTTTCAGCTGCCTTCTTCCATGACTAAGAAAGAGTGATTATCCTATTGAGAGATGAGCACTCAATAGTCACTAGTTCTGCATCTTAACCAGCTGCAACCATTACTTTTTACTACAAAAAGACACTTCTCTGACCAAGGCTAAATGCATCATTAGACTGTGGTTATAGACATACATAACTAGAAGGCAGTTTGAGCATACATTCAATTACCAAAACAGAAACAACAGGTTACCCCTAGAGCCTATAAGTTCTTTGAACCAGGTTAATAGTTCCACACATGAACTCCCTCTATCTAAGATCCTTTAGATATGTAGTGAAAATTTTGGTTTTCTTAAAAAGCACAGAAATGGAATGTGCCTTTGTTCTAACCCCAGGTATGGGAGTGTGGGGCTGCTTTGGACTGTCCCTCAGCAACTGCCTATGGTTTGCCTCATGCTCTAGCAAGAATGTGATTTTGCCAGCTGCAGATAGATTCTTCAACTGTATGACTTTTGAAATTGTGAGGACTTTCCAGAGGGGATATAAATGCTAAAGCCCAAGAGGCTGTATGGGTTGTTGGTTGTTGATTGTTTGCTCTTGGTCGTGGTTTGTTAAGTAGTTCTGCACAAAGAATAAACAAGAAGAAATGATATATTCTGATGATGAAAATCAAATTTGCTCCAAGGAGCCCTCATCAACAAGAAGTGGTCTGATGATCATATTGTCCCCTTTCTCCTCTATACTTTTTTCTCACCTATCTAGTGTTAGAGAATTGAAAGAATGGAAGAAAGGGGATAGAGGAGGGTGAAAGAAAATAGAACTCAGAAAGTAGCCAAAGCACCTACACAGATACAATCAGTACTCAGCTGTTTTCCCCCATAAAACTCATGACACTTTTGTGCCAGGGAGTACATCTTGCCTGGTAAGTTAATATTGTAACATGTAAGGTCAACAACTATTACCATCACTGATGATCTTTCTCCCCTAGCTGCCTACATTAGCAACTTCCAGCACTATCAAAGCTATCCAGCCAACTCTCAGCATGATTTCCTCTTTCTCATACATCCAAAGTATGTGATATCTTCAGGAATGGAGACCTACTCTAGGTCTGGCAAAGAAACAAGAGCAAGGACCATAGCCTATATTATTTTAGAGACCTCTAGGCCTTCTTAGCCAAGAACTTGTAGGGTGGTATTAAACACCTGGAACTGGAATTTTCAGTTAATAAGCCATGTCTCTGTGATTAGTTAAACAGACATGCAGGATACCTCTATTCAGACTTTATAAAAATTCAATTACTCATAAAGTAGTGGGTTTCCATACTGCTTCTTCACACAGACACCTCTTCTTAACTCCTCCACTCACTTCTTGCCCCATCATCTTTCCTCCATCCCAGTGTAAGTCCTCATACTCCACTATTCACACTCCCTCACTGCTAGATTACACATGTTCTCAGGCCCTATCTCTCTTAACAGCACTCCTTCCCGTCCCACCATAGCCCCTATCTAGCTTCCAGATGTCTACAGGCATTCTAAGTTTAATATAGAATTTTTAAAATTCAAAGCTATGGTCCACACATGCAATGCTTGAATTTTTTTAGTCTGTGTTGTCTCACTTTATATAATTGTCAGTCCCATAAATTTTCCTGAAAATGGCATTTTGTTTTTTTTTTATAGCCAAATAAAACTCCACTCTGTATATATACAACATTTCATTACCCAACATAATCAGTTGATGGTCATATAATTGATTCATAACTACTATGAATAAAGCAGGAATAAATATGAATGTGAAAGTATCTCCATCATAGGATATATATATATATATAGGATATATATATATATATATATATATATATATATATATATATATATATATATAGAGAGAGAGAGAGAGAGAGAGAGAGAATATATATTTGGTATATGCCCAAAAGTAAAATATCAAGGTAATATGATAGTTCTACTTTTAGATTTTTTGAGAAACTGCCAGACTAATTGTAATTGGTGACTGAACCAATTTATGCTCTTTCCCACAATGAATAAAAATTCCACTTTCCTCACATCCATCTGCTGACATTTGTTTCCTGGATGCTGATTATTAATACTGACATGAGATAAAAATCTCAAAGTGGTTTTAGTCTATGTTTCCCTGTTTGCAAACAATGTTAAATATTTTTAAAAATCTTATTAGCCATTTACATTTCCTTTGAGAATATTCTGTTCAGTTCCACAAACTATCTATCTATCTATCTATCTATCTATCTATCTATCTATCTATCTATCTATCTATCTATTTTTGGATATTTTCTTTATTTACATTTTATATGTTATACCCTTTCCCAGTTTCCCCTCTGGAACCCCCCCATCCCATCCCCGAACCCCCTGCTTCTATGAGGGTGCTCCCCCCCTCAACAACCCATCCACTCCTGCCTCCCCACCCTGGCATTCCCCTACACTAAGGCATCTAGCCTTCATAGGACTTATCCCACTGTTGCCCAACAAGGCCATCCTCTGCTACATATGTGGCTGGAGCCCATGGGTCCCTCCATGTGTACTCTTTGGTTGGTGGTTTAGTCCCTGGGAGCTCTGTGGGGTCTGGTTGGTTGATATTGTTGTTCTTTCTATGGGGTTACAAACCCCTTCAGCTTCTTCAGTCCTTTCTTTAACTCCTCCATTGGGAACCCCATGTTCAGTCCAATGGTTGGCTGATAGCATACAACTCTATATTTGTTAGGCTCTGGCAGAGCCTCTCAGTTGACAGCTATATCAGGCTCCTGTCAGCAAGCACTTCTTGGCATCTGCAATAATGTCTGGGTTTGGTGACTGTATATAGGATGGATCCCCAGGTGGGACAGTCTCTGGAGGGCCTTTACTTCAGTCTCTGCTCTACACTTTTTCTCTGTATTTCCTCACAGGAGTATTTTGTCCCCCTTTCTAAGAAGGACCAAAGCACCCACACTTTGGTCTTCCTTCTTCTTGAGCCTCATGTGGACTCTGAATTGTATCTTGGGTATTCTGAGCTTTTGGGATAATATCCACTTATCAATGAGTGCATACCATGTGTGTTCTTTACCTCACTCAGGATGATATTTTCTACTTCCATCCATTTGCCTAAGAATTTCATGAATTCATTATTTATAATAGCTGAATAGTACTCCATTGCGTAAATGTACCACATTATCTGCATCCATTCCTCTTTTGAAGGACATCTGGGTTGTTTCCAGCTTCTGGATATTATAAATAAGGTTGCTGTAAACATAGTAGGGCATGTGACCTCGTTATATGTTAGAGCATCTTTGGATAGCTCCCTAGGAGTGGTATAGCTGGATCCTTAGGTAGTACTATATCCAATTTTCTGAAGAACCGCCAGACTGTTCTCCAGAGTGGTTGTACCATCCTGCAATCCCACCAACAATATAGGAGTGTTCCTCTTTCTCCACATCCTCAACAGCATCTTCTATCATCTGAGTTTTTGATCTTAGCCATTCTGACTGGTGTGAGGCAATTTTTTCTCTTATACTTCTTTATAAAAGTTTTGTATGTGACTTGAATTTTTACAGGATTTTATCTATCTATCTATCTATCTATCTATCTATCTATCTATCTATCTGTGTTTGTGCGGGTACCTAGTCACATAAAAGTACCTTGGACTAAACCTAACCAAAGAAACCAAAGAATGAGACAGTAAAAATGTTAAGATGCTCAAGAAATAAATATAGGAAGACACTGGAAGCTGGAGAAAATTTCTCAAACTAATGGATCAGAAGAATTGATATTGTGAAAATGATCATCTTATTCAAAAGCAGCCTACCAATTTAATGCAATCCAAAGAAAAATACCAGAGTTATTCTTCACAGACATAGAAAGAAGGTTTAAATTTTATTTAGAAGAACAAAAGACCAAGCGGTCTTAAATAAAAAGAATACTGCTGAACTTATACCTTATTTCAGGTTATACTACATACATATAGTATCAGCACCTAAACAGACATATAGATCAAGAGAATAGAACAGAAGACCTGGATGCAAGTCAGTGTAACAATGGGCACTTAAACGTTTAAACAAACAAACAATTAAATGCATGTATCCATGTCACCCTTCATGTGTAGAGATTTGAACATGTTTTGGGAGAATTGAAAAAAAGTTAGGTTTTCAGGTTTTCAGCAGGTACCTTTACTCACTGAGCAATCTCACTGGCTACAACCATCTGATTTTTGATAAAGATACCCAGAATATAAGCATTGATATATAGTCATAGATAAAGACTTCTTAAGGAGGACTCTGGTCATGTGGGAAATAAGGCCCAAATCAAGAAATGGGACTTCATGAAACTAAAAAGCTCTAAACAGCCAAGGAAACCATCATTTGAGTGGAGTGCAGTCCACAGAATGTGATGAAAATGTTGCCAGTTGTATATGTGACAAGGAATTAGTGTCTAGAACATAGAAAGAACTTTAAAACTTCAAGCAAATAACCCAATTAAAAATGGTTTGTGGGTTTCTTTTCATGTGTACCATCTGTGTGCAGTGCTCTTGGAATCCAGAAGCAGGATTTCCAGAACTGGATTTTTCAGGTAGTTGTGAGCTGCGCATGTAGGAGCTGGGAATCGAACCCGAGTCCTCTGGAAGAGCAGCTGGTTCTCTTAACTTCTAAGCTGAGACTGCCCCACCTGAGGATCCATCCCATATACCGTCACCAAACCCAGACACTATTGTGGATGCCAAGAAGTACTTGCTGAAAAAAATTGCAATCTTATGTTAAACAAAAACACAATGCGTAAAAGAACTAACTACTTTGTTGTCTAAATTCAACAAAGTTTAATAAATTTACAAAGAGTTAAAGATAAAAATAACAAATATAAATTATACATGCCTTACATGTTCCATTTAAACAACCAATAAAATATTCATCCAGAAAACAAGCAACAGATAATTCAAGCTCATTAGCTCCCAATATTTACTAGGGTTTTTTGTTTTTGTTTTTGTTTTTGAGGCAACATTACTATGTTGTACATTCTCTATAGTTTAATCCCCACAAGCCTTGCAAATTAGGGACTATTCCCTACCCTTGATAAAACTCTCCTAGAGGTGGATCATCTCATTTAGTCTTTGCAATAACTGGGGATAGGTGACGTGTTGGTTACTTGTTTTGCAATAAAATAGGTAACAAGAAGCAATTCAAAGATGAAACCTTCTAATCTTGCTTACCGATTAAGGGGATCCATTCCATCAGGCGAGGACCAACAGCAGCAGAAGCACCGCCATGATAGGAGCAAGAAGCCTCATTGAATCACAGTAGAGTAGATCGCAGTCAGGAGTCAGGGCTGTAAAAACTTCAAGGCCAGCCCACAGTAACAGACTTCCTGTTGCAAAACAAAACTCTACCTCCTCAAGATCCCAAAAACAGTGCCACCATCTGGGAACTAAGAGTTCAAGCACGAGAGCCGGTGGAGAGTCATTCCACAGAGCGGAATTCAAGAAACCTCACAGGAAAGAGATTAAAACAAGATGTTGCTCCGGGGTAGTTTTCCCTCCCACCTCACCAGCTTGAGCCAGAAGAAATCCCAAAATCGTTCCCTGAAGTCACATCTCTCTCTCTTCCTGCTGGGGGGCCTTTTCTCTCCCCTTATTTCCCTTATGTGTAGCTCAGGCTGGATCACATTCTTCTCTGCCTGAGAATTAATGAGAAGGTTTGCTCCATTCCACATTATCAGATACTCATCAGACTGGTATCAAAAATTACAGATAGTATTTGCCTTGGGACTGAATGATAGCCAAGTCAGCAGCAAGAAAGGTCTTAAAGCCATTCCTAGATCCATGATCACTTAACACCAACTAGAGATTAGAAATGGGGTGTGTCCTGGGATAAATGTAACATTTACAAGACCAATTAGCAATTATATCACAAACTTCATATCTAAGTTACAAAGTCAACTCACAACTCAGACAACCTATCAACCTTCTTAGCCAGAAAATTTTTAATGTGTATCCAACATCCTGTACAGTGATAACATCCAATATAGTGCCAACACCTGGAGCAGTGCTGACCAAAGACATCTAGAGAAGTTACTGTAGCAGAGAGTGTGTCTCCATCCTTTAAATGAGTGGGACTCATCTCACACAAAATTTCTTGGATTAAAAAAAAAATAACCTCCAATTCTGAACTTTCCTTACTTCTTTCAAAATCACTAGGCTTGTTAAGACAGTTATTTTTAATTTGAATATATATATATTTTCAAAATAAACTTGTCTTTCAAAATGTATGGCTATTAAAGATGAATAGGTTCTCCAGAGTAGAAATTGGATTCAAACAGTTTGTTAGTTTGCTGTTATGGTATTGGAGATTGAACTGAATGACTCCCCCACACTAGACAAGCACACCTGAGGGTTACACCACAACCCTTAGAATTCAGATTTCTTAACCAAAAATTGCAGGTTTTCATCATTCACACTTATACTGAAATTCATAATTAAATATAGAAATCCAGTGTTTGGATGATAGCCATGTCTAATACAGTTGCACATGTGTTTAAAGATTGAAAAGATAGACCAGTGTTCCCATTACTAGCCAGAAAACTGACAATTCCTCTGTTGTCCATTTCCTAATCGAGAAAAACATAGCATGACAGGTTATTCTGCCACTTTACAGGTTCTATACAGAACAGTAGTGCACAAACCTACCAGTTTAAACATTCAGCTCTCTGTATCCATGGGCTCCAAAGCTATGAAATCAATCGACCCCAAATGTAAAAGGATCTTCAATTCTATCTGTACTGAGCATATACAAACTTGTTCTTGGCATCATTCCCTAAACATTATGATTATACGTGCAGATTGTACAAAAATATATAACCCTTTATATAAAAGTACATAATATGTGTATATTAAATGTACAGAAATTTTGTCCCAAATACACTTTTGAAAAAAATATAAAGTTTTACTAATGGCCAAGAGAGCAAAATTTAGAATAGAAGGAAGTCACACAATAAATGTTTTCTTCCCCTATTTCCAGAGTCTCCCAAAAAAAACCCAAAGTATTTAATAATTACTATTCTAGCACAAAACCTGACATAAGGCTCTGAAATAAAATTTCATTTCTAAAAGAAGCACCTAGTATAGGATGCCACAGGGGGATAAAATGCTCAGAAACTATTACATTCTATGTGATGCCTAAGCTACAGATATATACATACATACATACATACATCTTTATATCTGAAAAACAGTTCTAAAAATAAAATTATAAGAATGCTGAACAAAAATATCCCAACTAGGTAGCCAGACTTTGGCTTTGGATAAAAGTATATCATATACTCCCTGGAAATGTAAATAACTCCATTGCACCATTACTATGTAGTGGGAGCCCTCTCTCCCACTACAATTGACTACTATTACCCTCTCTTTCGTCACTGCCCCCCCTTACATTTATATATGCACTCTTTTCCTATTGTAGCAGACCCAGGCAGACCAAGCAACATTCCAAACAACTCTAAAACCAATTTTTAAATCCATTTTTTTTCTCAATGGATTGGCAAGACTGTGTAAAAAGAAAAGAAAAAAACCAAACAAACAAAAAACAAAAAACCTAAGTTAGATATAGAAGTGCCTGGAGAGAACACAGCCATCCTATTTGGAAAATAGACACAGTATTTAAATGTGTGTGTGTGTGTGTGTGTGTGTGTGTGTGTGTGTGTGTTACATATCAACTATGCCAATGCAATATTCTCAAAATATCTCTTGCGAGGTTAGAACTTTTGCTGGACCTCACAATCAGAGTTAATAATACACTGTGAGGTCACTTAAGACTGCTAGCCTACTGTGTACTCAGATTTCAGTCTAACCTGCCTTTAGGAGAACAATGTAACAATCAACTTTACTTGTCTTGGATTTCCCATTAACAACTTCTACAACCAAAACTAATGCATAGCTGTAGTCATAAATTGTGTACTCTTCTAAGCCCCTAACTCCATAGTGCACGTGTATCATTTGTGGAAAGCAGGAAATGCTGAAGTTGAAAGCAACGTTCTAAAATCTCTCATAAAGGTTGAAAGCCAAGATTTATAGTTTTTGGTTGATAAAAATAATGTTTGTTATCTAGATCCATTGGAATCAGTTAGAGTCAGAAACTTAATCCCTTGTAAAACTCTGTTAAAGATTTCAGTGGAGTCCCATGCCTTCCCCATGAGATGTTCTCTATGCTGCTCAATAAATACAAAGCAAAGCCCTTTGTTAGGGACAGACAGACACATGCAGATCATAAAACAGACAGGCAAACACAGGAACAAACACACACAAACACAGAGGCAACATCACAAGACAGCCTTCAGGCAGATGAAGATTCAGAATCATGCAGAGAGAGGGCATAAGTGACAGAGAATATGAAGTAGAGACTACAAATCTGGACTGGCTCTTGGTTAAATGACTCCAGCAAGGGAGTGTTTTTATTTCTTTCCTTAATATGACGCCAATGGATTATTGGTGACTCAAAATTAATTGCTGATACACATAATTTGCAGAAGCAACATTGATCCAGATGTGTGGGCAAGGAAAGTCACTGTAGTGTGTCTGTATCCTCAGAAGTGGAGAGGCAAGGGGTGAAATATCCCAGGGCTGGGTATTTTATTCTACTGGAAAACCTCAGTGGAAATGAATTTTCTTAACTTCAGAAATTGCTTAAGGGAAACAAGTAAGGGTGAAAGGGGAAGAAGAAAGATTTGACTACAGGCTGAGGTGGAAAGGTATTTGCATAGAATCAGAAGCACAGAACCCAAGATGCTTGCCTAACCTCAGGTTTTCAGTAATTAGTGTACGTTGGAGATTTACAAGTGTATATTCCATCTTTTGTATTCTGGAATAGTAAATGTAGGGGAATATAGAGGGTGTTATAAAATTCATTTATAATTGAGGTATGTTCATAAAAGAAATTCTTCACAAGCAGGACAGATAAGAAACATTCTGGAATATAAAAAGAATTAGCAAAGAAGAGTTTGTAGTGCATTTTAATCAAAAGAAGAAAGTAATAATTAGTGGATGTCTTTCCTGCTAGAGGGTGTGCACTAATAATGCCTGTGTGTTTGCTCAATGGCTTCAAGCCTCGTTTACAGTTCATTGTTTATCTTAGCCTCATTTCCTAGGTGTGGTCACCCGCTGCTACATTCGAACTGGGTTACCTGGAAAGGAAGCTGGGGATATATGGGAAGGTGGTGAAGAGAAATATGGAGCCAAGACTAGATTTCCGTTCAAGGCTCAAAGTTTAATGGAGGTCTCCAAATATATATAGGCGGGAGAAAAACCCTTCCCCCCTAAAGGCTGGAAACAAGTCTACAGAACTGGTTCGCTGCTCTGCAGGTGGCTGGCATCAGCTGGCTAGTGCCTCTCAGGAAGTTTCAGGTCTTTGGAGAACAAAGGGCTTCACCTCGGTCTGAGCTCTCCACCCTAGGTAGAGCAGAATTATGGCTAGCATAGGAATTCCAGCTCACAGGCTGGGGGGAGGGCACACCTAGACCCCATCACAATTACTTTTCTACTATTATAATTTCTATTTATCCTTTTGATGAAATTTAAATTATCTTTTAAAAGCTGCAGCCCAAAGTGTAAGCACTTATTTGTGGCATAGTCCACACCACTGGCATCCTTCTGGTTAACTGTTGTTATATTCCAGAGGCATACGAAGAAGAGTGTCTGTTTGTGACATCACTAATAAACCACCAGGGGAAGTTGAATCATAACCATGATTATCAAAGGTTTGGTCCTTAACCAGCAGCCTCAGCATGGCCTTGCGGATATGAATTCTCAGTTCCATACCCACAGGGACTGTAGCTGTTCATCTTTGTATAACAGTACCACAAACCAGTGCATATGTCTCAGGTTACAGCTTCCATGGGTCAAGACACAGGTGTTGTCTGGGGCTGAGATTTCCCATGTGAGATGTCATCACTTCAAAGATTACTGCCGGATGGGATAATTAAGTTCCTCATGGATGTAAGTAAGACTGAGGCCCTTGATTTATAGTTGTCAGTTAGGGCTTTCCCTCAGATAAGGGAGGCTGCCACAATTCTCCCACATGAGCTTCTCTGTAGCATGAGAATTAGTTCTTCAATGCTTAAAAAGACAGCTCTTACTTGAAATACTTTAGCCTGTTAAGATGAAAACATTGGTAATACAAAGTAAGGGTAAAGACGGACCTCATCACTGTGGTCAAATAACCTAATTTAGTCAAGTATCTGACAGCCCCAATTCATAAGCCCTGCTCACACTTGTGAAAAGGGGATTTCACCAGGTACATACAGCAGAGGATGGGAATCCCCAAGGCTGTTAGGCTTTGAATGTGTCCTCCAAAAGTTCATAGGATGAAAATTTAATCCTCAAATTCATATGTACTTTAGAGGTGGCACCTTTGGCAGTTAATTAGGATTAGATGAGGTCATGATCCCCAATGAGAGCATTAGAGGCTTCATAGTAAGAGTGAGACCCAAGCTAAAACACTTGCCATGTGATGCTCCCAAGCACCTTAGACTGCACAAATAAACCCTCACCAGATGCTGAGCAAATGTTGGAATTGTACTCTTAAACTTCCCAACCTTCAGAACTGTGGACCAAATCAATTTCTATCCATTGTAAATCCCCATCTTGAATATTTGGTTACAGCCGCAACAAATGGAGTGAGACAGGGACATTTTCCAAATTCTATTTGCCACACCTGTCCATTCAAAGAGGCCAATACAAGACCCCAGATGGTTCTCTCAGGTCCCCCAACTCTTCAGTGTAGACAGAAGCATTTAAAACCATGAAGCGAGAGGGGGTTGAATGGGGAACAGAGGGAGGGAAGGGAGCTTATGGGACTCTCGGGGAGGGAGGAAATGTGAAACAGGAAATGATTTGGAATGTAAATAAAAAACTTAGAAAATTTAAAAAAAAATAAAACCATGAAATAATTTAAGAGTTCAAAGGGATGTTTGCTTAGTGCTCAAAACTAATTTCTGCCCACAAAGCTGTTCTACCTTGAGATTCAGGGGGACATCCTGATCTGTGTAGAGATCACACTTTCCAATCCTGACAGACAAAAGACTGGGTCAGTGAAGGGGTTAGTTTTGCAGATCATTTTCCTTGCCCCCGTAAGCATAACAGTTATAAATGGCCATTTATTTATTCAGCTACTATTAAAGAAAAATCAGCTGCAGATTTATTTCAATAAAATCATTTGGCTGTGTATTCAACAGATGCACTGAGAGTGCGTAAAACATTGTCTCTATTGCTTTGAGTTTTCTCAGCTTCCAGTGATGGAAGTAAAACATCATCTGTACCATGCCTTCTGCCATAACAAACAGGCTCATTAAAATACAAAGAGCTTGGCAATAATTAGGTGCAAGCACAGTAACTTGAATGTGATTCTTGAATGGCACATTGTATTAAGGCTTTGTAGTTATTAACAGACCTGGGGAATGTACACAAACTATCAAAGCATCACTTTAGAATACTTACTGAAATTGTAGTGATCTCTTCTATTCTCAGATGTTTTCTAAGCATACATGATTCAAGAGGCGCAGTGATGTCTGAACTGTACAAATGAGAGCAACCACTGTCTGTTCCATCCAGTTCTTAGTGGACAGAGAGAGGTGTGAGCTCCTAAGGTTCCTGATTTACACCTGTCAGTTCCAGTCTAAATCTCCTCCAGATAGATGGGATTTTGGTATTTATCGGTACGAACGATATTACATCTTGAAATCTGCTTAGGGACAAGTTCCCACAAGGCCTTTATTAGAATTTATGGACCAAAAGGAAGCTGTGTTTCAAAGAATGGAAGACTTTGCTTTAGCTGCTGTCCGCAATGACTGCCCAAACCCTGTTGCACTTCTGAAGAGCCTGTTGTCATATCCTGGCTACCTGGCAGTACAGACACACTGAAACTAATAGAATACACTTGTAATTCTCCTGACTCAGTCTCCTGAGCAGTTAGGATTACAGGTGTGTACTGCTATATGCAGCTTAAAATCAACTCTTGGAAAATATAATTCCTTCTTTGGTCCTACTGCTCTCACAGACTAAATGTGTTTCAAAGTGTGTTGGGGGCAAGAGAATGCCTTCAACAATGGTTTCAAGGCCAAATGTTAAAGTAAATGAAATATACATAGAAGACTTAAGAGAACAAGTTCCAGGGAATGACTTGATCCCCAGATTATATTAGCAAAATGGCTGCCATTGAGCAAAGTCTATGGAACAGTTGGCCTTCCCCCCTGCTTCTCCCTTGATTGAAGGATGACCTTGAAATGAAGAGTGATAGACCAATTCCTGCCTCTACTGTTCGTAGGGCATCTGGAGAATTCCAGACTCGGAATAACAGCATGACTATTATTCAAAAGGGATCACAACAAAAATCCACTGTCTGATGTCTGGGTCAAATCAAAGAACCCAAAATGGTAGATGCCTGCTATATCATGAGATACTTAGATTAAAATTCGGAGGTAGATATTATGTTATATGCCTAAAACCTCAGTACTTGGGAAACTGAAGCAAGAGGATTATGAGTCGAAAGCCAGCCTGGGCTATATGGTGAGACCCTATCATGGAAGGGGTGGAGAGAAAAAGACAAAAAAAAGAAAGAAAAAGAGAAAATCCCCTAGAGTGCTACTATTTTTATAAAGGAGTGGCCACAATCATTATGTAAGAGATTCATATAAATCAAATGTCCAACTACTGCCCTGAATTTTTACTAGATAAACTCAGAAAAGGAAGAGCTGGTAACAAAAAACTGAACATACCTTCAAAACATCCCTCTTTTCCACATCTATCTCCAAAGCCACTTCCCATAGACCCTGCATAAGTTCTAGTGTAGCTCTGAGCAGGGAATCAGCCTTCCCTGTGTCTTAATTCCTTCCAAGAGTGCTAGTGCTTGATTTTGGTTACTTCTGTTTCACAAGCTCCTGGAATTCATGTTTCTGAGTGACAGGGCTTTCTATTCCACTCTTCTTAACTCTTCCATGCCTTTGAAAGGCCAGTGGAAGGATTCTACTTTGTTAAACTGTGGTGTCTGTTGAAAGATTTTAGCCTCCGGGTACCAGCAGTAGAGAAAAACACTTCTGAACATCCTGGAGATTCCTAAGCAAAGGGACTTGTACTCATCAATAAAGCCTAAGTTGATGAGGAGAATTTTCAGGGGATATGCTCTATCTTTATTTGATCTACATTTCTGCATAGCTAAGTAGTGAGGGAAAAGATGGAACCATTCCCAATGTAATTTCATGTGAGATTTGTTTTCATTTTCTCTTAGGAAAGCCAGGATATTTTTTAGGGACATTTGACACCCCAGTAAAATCACTGTGTATAGAAGAGTCTCAGCTCTACAGAGAACTCACCACTAAGAATTCTTGAGAGAATGGACCTTAGTATGTGGGGGGTGATGGAAAATAGAGGGTGATGCTGATCCTTCTTTTCTTTAACTCTGTCCTCAAGAAGGAGCATCTCTCACCCCAGTATACTGTAGAGGACCAAGCACTCAATTTCCAAGTCCAGTCTTTTAGCGCCACCTGGTGCTAACTACTGTAACCACCCTTTTAGCCAATCAAAAACAAAATTTCTTTCTTTTTTATTTATTTATTTTTTATTTATTTTCTAAGTTATCGTATTTACATTCCAAATAATTTCCCCTTTCCCGTGTCCTCCCTCCCCGAATGTCCCATAAGACCCCTTCCCTCCCTCTTTTCCCCATTCATTCCCCTCTCTCTTCTCTGTCCTGGCATTCCCCTACATCCAGTCTTTCCAGGACCAGGGGTTTCTCCTTCCATCTTCTTGGAAATCTATTGATATGTGAATTGTGTCTAGGGTATTCCGAGATTCAGGGTTAATATCCCCTTATCAATGACTGCATACCATGTGTGTTCTTTTGTGATTGGGTTACCTCATTAAGGATGATATTTTCAAATTCGGACCATTTGCCTAGGAATTTCGTGAGTTCATTGTTTTTAATTGCAGAGTAGTATTCCATTGTGTAAATATACCACAATTTCTGTATCCAATCCTCTGTTGAGGGATATCTGGGTTCTTTCCAGCTTCTGGCTATTATAAATAGGGCTGCAATGAACATAGTGGAGCATGTGTCCTTATTGCATGCAGGGGAAGCCTCTGGGTATATGCCCAGGAGTGGTATAGCAGGATCCTCTGGGAGTGTCATGCCCAGTTTTCTGAGGAACCACCAGACAGCTTTCCAGAGTGGTGGTACCAGCTTGCAATTCCACCAGCAGTAGAGGAGTGTTCCTCTTTCTCCACATCCTCGCCAACAGCTGCTGTCTCCTATGTTTTTGATCTTAGCCATTCTGACTGGTGTGAGATGGAATCTCAGGGTTGTTTTGATTTGCATTTCCCTAATGACTAAGGATGATGAACATCTCTTTAGGTGCTTCTCAGCCATTAGATATTCTTCAGGTGAGAACTCTTTGTTTAGCTCCGTACCCCATTTTTAATAGGGTTACTTGGCTCTCTGGAGTCTAATTTCTTGAGTTCTTTGTATATCTTGGATATTAGCACTCTGTCGGATGTAGGGTTGGTTAAGATCATTTCCCAGTTAGATGGTTGCCGCTTTGTCCTTTTAACTGTGTCTTTTGCCTTACAGAAACTTTGTAATTTAATGAGGTCTCATTTGTCAATTCTTGATCTTAGAGCATAAGCTACTGGAGTTCTGTTGAGGAAATTCTCCCCTGTGCCCATATGTTCAAGGTTCTTCCCTAGTTTCCTTTCTATTAGTTTCAGTGTGTCTGGTCTTATGTGGAGGTCCTTGATCCACTTGGAATTAAGCTTAGTGCAAGGAGATAAGAATGGGTCAATTTGCATTCTTCTGCATATTGACCTCCAGCTGAGCCAGCACCATTTGTTGAAAAGGCTATCTTTTTTCCACTGGATGGTTTTAGCTCCTTTGTCAAAGATCAAGTGACCATATGAGTGTGGATTCATTTCTGGGTCTTCAATTCTGTTCCATTGATCTACATGCCTGTCACTGTACCAATACCATGCAGTTTTTAACACTATTGCTCTGTAGTACAGCTTGAGGTCCAGGATACTGATTCCCCCAGAAGTTCTTTTACTCTTGAGAATAGTTTTAGCTATCCTGGGTTTTCTGTTATTCCAGATGAATTTTTGAATTGCTCTTTCTAACTCTATGAAGAATTGCGTTGGGATTTTGATGGGGATTGCATTGAATCTGTATATTGCTTTTGGCAAGATGGTCATTTTTACTATATTAATCCTGCCAATCCATGAGCATGGCAAATTTTTCCATCTTCTGAGGTCTTCTTCAATTTCTTTCTTCAGAGACTTGAAGTTCTTGTCATACAGATCTTTAACTTGTTGGTTAGAGTCACACCAAGATACTTTATATTGTTTGTGGCTATCTTGAAGGGTATCATTTCTCTTACTTCTTTCTCAGCCTGGTTATCCTTTGAGTATAGGAAGGCTACTGACTTGCTTGAGTTGATTTTATATCTGACCACTTTGCTGAAGTTGCTTATCAGCTGTAGGAATTCTCTGGTGGAGTTCTTTGGGTTGCTTAAGTTTACTATCATATCGTCTGCAAATAGTGATAGTTTGACTTCTTCCTTTCCAATTTGTATCCCTTTGACCTCCTTTTGTTGTCTAGTTGCTATAGCCAGAACTTCAAGTACTATATTGAAAAGATATGGAGAGAGAGGGCAGCCTTGACTAGTCCCTGATTTTAGTGGGATTGCTTCAAGTTTCTCTCCAATTAGTTTGATGTTGGCTACCGGTTTGCTGTAAATTGCTTTTACTATGTTTAGATATGGGCCTCGAATTCCTGATCTTTCCAAGACCTTTAACATGAAAGGATGCTGAATTTTTTCAAATGCTTTCTCAGCATCTAATGAGATGACCATGTGGGTTTTTTTTCTTTGAGATTGTTTATGTAGTGGATTACATTGATGGACTTCCTTATATTGAACCATCCCTGCATCCCTGGGATGAAGCCTACTTGATCTTGGTGAATGATTGTTTTGATGTGTTCTTGGATTCGGTTGGCAAGAATTTTGTTGAGTATTTTTGCATTGAAGTTCATAAGAGAGATTGGCCTGAGATTCTCTCTCTTTGTTGGATCTTTGTGTGATTTTGGTATTAGCATTAATTGTGGCTTCATAGAACGAGTTGGGTAGTGTTCCTTCTGTTTCTATTTTGTGGAATGGTTTGAAGAGTATTGGTGTTAGGTCTTCTTTGAAGGTCTGATAGAATTCTGCACTAAAACCGTCTGGACCTGTGCTGTTTTTGGTTGGAAGACTTCCAATGAACACTTCTATTACTTCATGGGTTATAGGACGGTTTAGATGGTCTATTTGATCCTGATTTAATTTTGGTATTTGGTATCTGTCTAGGAAATTGTAGATTTCCTCCAGATTTTCTAGTTGTGTTGAATACAGGCTTTTGTAGTAGGATCTGATGATTTTTTGAATTTCCTCAGTTTCTGTTGTTATCTCTCCCTTTTTGTTTCTGATTTTGTTAATTTGGATACTGTCTCTGTGCCTTCTGGCTAGTCTGGCTAAGGGCTTATCTATCTTGTTGATTTTCTCAAAGAACCAACTCCTAGTTTTGTTGATTCTTTGTATGGTTTTATTTGTTTCTACTTGATTGATTTCAGCACTGAGTTTGATGATTTCCTGCCTTCTACTCCTCTTGGGTGGATTTGCTTCTTTTTGTTCTAGGGCTTTCAAGTGTGCCATTAAGTTGCTAGTGTATGCTGTCTCCTGGGTTTTTTTGGTGGCACTCAGGGCTATGAATTTTACTCTCAGCACTGCTTTCATTGTGTCCCATAAATTAGGGTATGTTGTACCTTCATTTTCATTAAATTTTAAAAAGTCTTTGATTTCTTTCTTTATTTCCTCCTTTACCAAGTTATCATTGAGTAGAGCATTATTCAGTCTCCATGTGTATGTGAACTTTCTGTTGTTTTTGTTGCCATTGAAGACCACCTTTATTCCATAGTGATCTGATAGGAGGCATGGAATTAGTTCGATCTTCTTATATCTGTTGAGGTCTGTTTTGTGACCAATTATAGGGTCGATTTGGGAGAAGGTACCATGAGGTGCAGAGAAGAAGGTGTATTCTTTTGCTTTAGGATGAAATGTTCTATATATGTCTGTTAGTTCCATTTGGTCCAAGGCTTCAATTAGATTCAATGTGTCCCTGTTTAGTTTTTGCTTTCCTGAACGATCCATTTCAGAGCGGGGTGTTGAAGTCACCCACTATTATTGTGTGAGTTGCAATGTGCGCTTTGAGCTTTAGTAAAGTTTCTTTTACGAATGAGGGTACTCTTGCATTTGGAGCATAGATATTCAGAATTGAGAGTTCTTCTTGGTGCATTTTTCCTTTGATCAGTATGTAGTGTTCTTCTGTGTCTTTTTTGATGACTTTAGGTTGAAAGTCAATTTTATCTGATATTAGGATGGCTACTCCAGCTCATTTCCTGGGACCATTTGCTTGTAAAATTGTTTTCCAGCCTTTTATTCTGAGGTAGTGTTTGTCTTTGACACTGAGGTGCGTTTCCTACATGCAGCAAAATGCTGGGTCCTGTTTACGTATCCAGTCTGTTAGTCTATGTCTTTTTATTGGGGAATTGAGACCATTGATATTGAGAGATTAAGGAATAGTGATTATTGCCACCTGCTATTCTTGACGCTATCTTTATGTTTGAGTGGTTACCTGCTTTTGGGTTTGATGCAAGAAGGTTACTATCTCGTTTTTTCCAGGGTGTAGTTTCTCTCCTTGTATTGGTGGTTTCCAACTATTATCCTTTGCAGGGCTGGGTTTGTGAAAAGATATTGTGTAAATTTGGTTTTATCATGGAATATCTTGGTCTCTCCATCTATGGTGATTGAGAGTTTTGCTGGGTATAGTAGTCTAGGCTGGCATTTGTGTTCTCTTAGAGTCTGCATGAGATCTGCCCAGGATCTTCTGGCTTTCATAGTCTCTGGTGAGAAGTCTGATGTGATTCGGATAGGTCTTCCTTTATATGTTACTTGGCCTTTTTCTCTTACTGCTTTTAATATTCTTTCTTTGTTTAGTACATTTGGTGTTTTGATTATTATGTGACAGGAGGTATTTCTGTTCTGGTCCAGTCTGTTTGGAGTTCTGTAGGCTTCTTGTACGTTCATCGGAATCTCTCTCTTTAGGTTAGGGAAGTCTTCCTCCATAATTTTGTTGAAGATATTTACTGGTCCTTTAAGTTGCAAATCTTCACTCTCATCTATACCTATAATCCTTAGGTTTGGTCTTCTCATTGTGTTTGGTCATCTCTGGATGTTTTGTGTTACACGTTTTTTTGCAGTATGCATTTTCTTTGACTGTTGAGTCGATGCTTTCTATGGTATCTTCAGCACATGAGATTCTTTCTTCCATCTCTTGTATTCTATTGTTGATGTTTGCATCTATGACTCCTGATTTCTTCCCAAGGTTTTCTATCTCCAAAGTTGTCTCCCTTTGTGATTTCTTAGTTGTTTCTACTTTCTTTTTTAGATCCTGGGTGGATTTGCTGTGATCCTTCACTTGTTTGTATTGTTTTTCCTGTATTTCTTTAAGATATTTTTGCATTTCTTCTTTCAGGATTTCTGCCTGTTGACCCAAGTTCTCCTGTATTTCTCTAAGCGATTTTTGTGTTTCCTCCTCATGGGCTTCCATCTGTTGATTCATAGTCTCCTGCATTTCTTTAAGCGATTCTTGTGTTTCCTTTGTAAGGGCGTCTACCCTTTGATTCATTTCTTTAAGGGATTTTTGTATTGTCTCCCTATGGGCCTCCATCTGTTGACCCATATGCTTCTGCATTTCTTTAAGCAGTTCTCGTGTTTCCTTTGTAAGGGCATCTAACCGTTGATTCATTTCTTTAAGCGATTTTTGTGTTGCCTCCTTATGGGCCTCCAACAGTTGACCATCCTCTCCTGCATTTCTCTAAGCGATTTTTATGTTTCCTTTGTAAGGGCTTCTACCTGTTGATTCATGTTCTCCTGTATCTTTATGAGATTTATTTGTGTCCTTCTTGAAATCCTCTAATAGCATCATGAGAAGTGATTTTAAATCCAGGACTTGCCTTTCGGCTGTGATGGGGTATCCAGGACTTGCTGCTGTTGGAGAGTTGGGTTCAGATGGTGCCATATTTCTTTGATTTCTGTTACTAACGTTCCTACGTTTGCCTTTTGCCATCTGTTTACGTCTGGTGTTAGTTGGTCCTGCTGTCACTGGCTGTTGGTTGGACCTCCTGTGAGCCTGCAAGGCTATTTCTGCCCCCCCCCCCGCTTACCGGGATTCCCCTGGCACCGATTTCTGGGGCCTGCCCTGCTCCTGAGTGACTTTGGAGTCCTGTTGTGCCTTGCCCCAAGTGATGTTATATTGGGGAATCCCTGCACATCCAAAGGCTCATCGTAGTTGATCCCTGGAGCAGAGGTCGCCAAGGGGAGGCTGGTGCGCTCCCTCCCTGTGCGGGTGCATTCTCTCCCAGTGTGGGTCCCTCTACAGGGCAGATGTCCCACAGCAGAACTGGCGCTTAGGTGACTGAAGAACTGCCCAGCTCTTGGGAGCAGGGAGCACACAAGCTGGCTGAGACCCAAGCGATATTATGCTTGATTGTCCCTCCATCTGGAGGTCCCAGTTGCCCTGTTGCTGGAGCAAAGATGGTGGAATGCACTCTGTATCCTCTTGGCGCAGATCCAAATTGATCCATTCTTATCTCCTTGTACAAAGTTCAAATCTGAGTGGATCAGAGACCTCCACATAAAACCAGATACACTGAAACTAATAGAAGATAAAGTGGGAAAGAACCTCGAAAACTTTGACACAGGGGAAAAGTTCCTGAACAGAACACCAATGGCTTACTCTCTAAGATCAAGAATTGACAAATGGGACCTCATAAAATTACAAAGCTTCTTCAAGGCAAAGGACACTGTCAATAGGACAAAATGGCAACCAACAAATTGGCAAAAGATCTTTCCAACCCTACATCTGACTGAGGGCTAATATCTAATATATACAAAGAACTCTAGAAGTTAGACTCCAGAGAACCAAATAACCATATTAAAAAATGGGGTACAGAGCTAAACAAAGAATTCTCAACTTAGGAAACTCAAATGGCTGAGAAGTACTTAAAGAAATGTTCAAAATCCTTAGTCATCAGGGAAATGCAGATCAAAACAACCCTGAGATTCCACTTTACATCAGTCAGAATGGCTAAGATCAAAAATTCAGGTGACAAAAGATGCTGCTAAGGATGTGGAGAAAGAGGAACACTCCTCCCTTGTTGGTGGAATTGCAAGCTGGTACAGCCACTTTGGAAATCAGTCTGGTGGTTCCTTAGGAAATTGAAGACCCAGCTATATCACTCCTGGGCATATACCCAAAAGATCCTCTAACATATAACAAGGACACATGCTCCACTAAGTTAATAGCAGTCTTATTTATAATATCCAGAAGCTGAATACAACCCAAATGTCCATCAACAGAGGAATGGATGCAGAAAATGTGGTACATTTACACAATGGAGTACTGCTCAGCTATTAAAAACAATGACTTCATGAATTTCACAGGCAAATAGATGGAACTTGAAAATATCATCCTGACTGAGGTAACCCAATCACAAAAGAAGACACATGATATGTACTCACTGATAAGTGGATATTAGCCAAAAAGAAGCTCAGAATACTCACGATACAACTCACAGACCATATGAAAGCTAAGAAGAAAGAAGACCACACCAAAGTGTGGACAGTATAGTCCTACTCACAAGAGGGAAGAAAATAATCTTGGGAAGCAGAGGGAGAGAGGGATCTGGGAGGGAGAGAGGAGGGGGAGGGAAATAGGGGATCCAGGCCAGATACAGAAAGATTTGGGGAGAAATACAGAGGGTCAGGATTTTGAAAGGAGGCGTGTAACAGTCGTGGAGAGGGAATTGGGGGTAGTCAACAGAAAGTCCCAGATGTCAGGGCCCCAAGAGATTCCCAGGACCCAACAGGGAGGGCATTGGCTGAAATACCCCCCCCCAAAAAAAGGGAGATAGAACATGTAGAGACCACATGCAGTGGACAGACAAGGCCCCCGGATGAGGGATAAGGTCACCCACCCACCTCAAAATATTAATCCAGAATTCCTCCTGTCAAAAGGAAATGCAGGGACAAAGAGTGTAGCATCCAAAGACTGTCTCACCTAGGGATCCATCCATTCTGCAGACACGAAACCCAGACACTATTGCTGATGCCAAGAACAGCTTGCTGACACAAAGAAGCCTGATACAGCTGTCCCCTGAAAGTCTCTGCCAGAGCCTGACCAATATAGATGCAGATGCTCACAGTCAAACATCAAACTGAGTGTGGAGACCCCAATGGAGGAGTTAGGGCAAGGACTGAAGGAGCTGAAGGGGCTTGCACCCCCATAGGAAGAACAACAATATCAACCAACCAGATTCCCGAAAGCTTCCAGGGACTAAACCACCAACCAAAGAGTACACATAGGGGGATCCACAACTCAAGTTGGATATGTAGCAGAGGATGGTCTTAATCAGGTATCACTGGAAGGGGAGTCCCTCAGTCTTCTGGAGGCTCGATGACCCAGGGAAGGGGAATGCTAGGACACTGAGGCAGGAGTGGGTGGGTGGATGGGGGAGCACCCTCATAGAGGTAGGAAGTAGGGAGAGGATATAAGGGGTTTGTGGAAGTGAAACTGGGAAGGGGGGATAACATTTGAAATGTAAATAAATAAAATAATGAATAAAAATGAGAAAAAAAGCCAGGCGGTGGTGGCGCACGCCTTTAATCCCAGCACTTGGAAGGCAGAGGCAGGAGGATTTCTGAGTTCGAGGCCAGCCTGGTCTACAAAGTGAGTTCCAGGACAGCCAGGACTACACAGAGAAACCCTGTCTCGAAAAACTAAAAGAGAGAGAGAGAGAGAAAGAGAGAGAGAGAGAAACCAAAATAATCTATATCATATTTCTAGGACAGCTTTGTTCCAGTTAGTGAGTGTTATTTTTGAATGTAATAATAATTTACAAATTTCCTTTAAACACCTCTTTATTTTCCCACTCTCTACATTGATCCTCATTTGTTTCTGTAATTGTTCTGT
This sequence comes from Tokudaia tokunoshimensis, assembly GCA_036184795.1. Lineage (NCBI taxonomy): Eukaryota > Metazoa > Chordata > Mammalia > Rodentia > Muridae > Tokudaia > Tokudaia tokunoshimensis. The sequence continues at coordinate 45,877,273 of BTHU01000022.1, forward strand.
AACTTGGGAGCTACATGTTGCCATCTTGACACCCAAAAGACTGAAGCAAAAAAGCCATGAATTCAAGTCCAGCCTGGGCTACTTGAGACATCTGAGGCCAGCCTGAGCTGCATATCAAGACTGGATTTGGTGTTGGGGAATGTTTGTATGTTTGTTTGTTTGTGGTTTTTGAGAGAGGACCTCACCGTGTAGCCCTAGCTGGCATGAAACTCACAAGAAACATCTACCTCTGCTTCCTAAGTACTAGGACTAAAGGTCCCACTAAGTCAGGCTATTTTGTAACAAAACTTCTGGGGAAATCCAACACATGTCTATTCACCCCAGATAGGGAGCCCATGTCAGACCAAAACATAGATACTACCAAAGTTCAACTTAGTGAACCAATGAGTTTTGTTGAAGTTGCTTACTGGACTACAGGTGAGGGGTTACTTACTGGAGCAAAAATGCCTCAAAGACAGCTGCTTCACCAAAGCTCAGCTTTCCAGGTTGCTCAGTTGATCTAAACCTCTCCTAGGCAGCTTGGCTGCTTGGTATCTGCTTTTTCCGGGGAGATAGTCTGCTCTCTTCACTTCAGCTTGGCTTGTCTGAGAGTGCTTTAGCCATCTTGACTGCTTACTCTGGCAGGGAGGGGCATAGTGAATCTGGTCAGTTTCAGGAACTTCCTGAAGATACTTTAAGTGATTTTCTCTTAGGGCTTAAGAAGCTTTCCTTTCAGAGTGTAATGTTTCAGTCTCAGAGGAAACTGCTACACATGGAGGAGGGACTGAGAATGGTGAAGGAAAAAAAAAAAGACTCAGTGCTTGACTTCATGCAAGACATGAAGGGACAGGAAGAATGAAGGTCTGGCCAGAGATCTCAGTGGCTGTGCATTTGGGGGTGCCTATTCTGTAGAGATCTAGGTGCATGTGATCTACCACCCAAAGGCTACCACTCTCCACTATTGAAGTGTGGATAGAACTACTTTTGTTGTTGTTGTTGTTGTCGTTGTTGTTGTTTCTGAGACAGGGTTTCTCTGTGTAACCCTCACTGTCCTAGAACTCACTCTGTAGATCAGGCTGGCCTCAAACTCAGAAATCCATCTGCCTCTGCCTCCCAAGTGCTGGGATTAAAGACGTGCACCACCACTGTCCGGCCCTAGAACTACTTTCATGGTACTAACAGCCTTTTCTGCTGCAAGACACAAACCTCAGAGAAAGCTTCCTTACTTCTGAGAATAAATTAAAGAGTATACTCCCATGACGCTGACCTTAAGCCATAGTGCCATGGCCCAGGCCAGCGTAGGCTTTGAATATATTTCATATCTTTTGTGCAACTACTATTTAATTCTTGTTTTCCTTGATGTTGGGGATGGTACACAAAGCCTTGTACATACTGGGAAAGCAGTCTATCACTGGTCTACATTCACAACCTCTACTTAAACATTAGCTATGTGCCAACACTGATCCCTGTTAAAGACTTTACCACTTTCTACCTAAGTATTCTTCCTATACCATAGGGGAAGAAAACTAAAACTGTCGAGAGATGCTAAGTTAATGCAATACCCAAGGTTCACAGCTAATCAATAGCAAAGCCTGGCCTGAGTCTCAATTGTGGGACAGAAAACCCCTCTGAAGTCAGTTGTCTGCATGCCTCCTCCAAGAAGGAATAATGCCATGGCAAGCTCCCAAGAAAGGTGAGGGGCCAGATCAACCCTATGTCCTCAAGCTGTACCAACGGAAAGACTGTCCACCAGCAGTAGCTATCATAGCAGCAATAAATCAACACCACAGACACTGACAACCTATATTTTTAAAATAATGATCTTATCTACCCTGTTACTGGAAACCAGCTAGACTTGATTTTCATTATATTAAAATCAAGATAATTTTTTGCACAAAGGTCATGACTAACAAAACTAAAAGTAATTCTTAATTTAAACAATAGTTTGTATATGTTTCTGTTGAGCTTTAAACCCACTCATTTCTGCCTGTGGGGCACAAATTCAGCAGCTTTGGATATAGGTTTGTCCTTTGAGTTCTCTCTCTCTCTCTCTCTCTCTCTCTCTCTCTCTCTCTCTCTCTCTCTCTCTCTCTCTCTCTCTCTCATTTGATGGTAGGAGGAAAGACAAAAACATAGCACCTCGAAACTCCAAACAGTGGACTTTAAAGTTCTGGCTATGATACTAGGCCAGGGACCAATAGGAGTCTCATTAAAAAATAGGAAAGCGTTAAATAAATGTGAGATTTCACAAAAGAGAAATGAAGAATCAGACATGATCAGTCGTCATGAGGATGTCACACTAGGATATGAGTGACAAGGAAACAAAGCAGCCCTCACTCTGGATAAAAAAGCAAACAGGGAAAGGAGAGAAGAAGCTGAGCAGGAGATCGAGGGAACAGAAATCAGTGAGAGGACTGAACTAGGGCTGGAGAAGTCAGGAGCTAGCAGAGGGGAAAGGCAAGGGTGAAGAGGGAAGTGAGCAGCCTCCTCCATGCTGTCAAGTGCTCTTCTCAAAGAAACTTTCACTCACTTTCTCTGACACACTCCTTTCCACCAAGGGACACCTGAGATGATAAAAAGTTTCCAGTCCCCACTGAACACCCAAGTTTAAAAAGAACCCTCCTCATCTATTGAGGCAAGAGGAACCAGTAAGAACAAACCTCTCCTTTGGATCCCCACCTCTTTCTGTATCCTTCTCTCTCTCTCCCCTTCCTCCCATAGTTACTCTCAGCCCACTTCCTTAGGTATCTATGGCTACATTCACAACAGTCTACCTGGGGACAGGAGCACTCAATGCCTTGGAATGCAGAATCAATCCTATACACCCAATCCAAACGAAAATGTTTTTGTCCTGTGTATTCTTGGAGAGATGTTTAAGACCAGACGAATTCTAAGTCAGGGAAATGGGTCTGCTGGTTAAACACTTACCATAGAAGTGTGAGGACAAGACTTTGGATTCCCAGCAACCAACCCTGTAATCCAAGTCGGCATAGAGGAGCTCCTGAGCAACATGGTTGCCTAGAAGAGGCAGCATCAAAGATCTCTGAGTTTAACTGAGAGACTGACTCAACGAATAAGATGAGGAGCAACCAAGGAAGCCTTCTAATGTTTGGTTTGGATTTATACTTGCACACATGTCCTCATGCAAACATGCATACATGCACACACTGAGAGACACATACAAATAAGACTGGAACAATTTTGTGAGAAAGTCAAATGATTAATCCACTTTCAAAACAGAAAAAAAAATTACACACACACACATATACATATATATATATGTGTATATATATATACATATATATATGTATATGTATATATATATATATATATATATATATATATATATATATATACATATATCTTGAAAAACAAAAAGTGAAGGAAGGAAAGCAGCAGTAGCCCTGGCCTTAAGTCTGCACACCAAAGGCTGTGGTGCATGTTGTGTCTGCTCCTCTGTTTAATGCCACAGAACAGTGCAGAAGAGAGGCTTTCCATTTTACACTTCTTTTTTTGTGTATGCAGTGTCTTGTCTGCATGTCTGTCTGTGGACCACATGCCTGCAGTGCCTGCAGAAGCCACAAGTGGATGTTGGATTCCCTAGACCCAAAGTTAAATACTATTGTAGGATTCGGTGGGTGCTAGGAACTGAACCAACAGGTGTTCTTAACCCCTGTGTCGCTTCTTCAGCCTCATTATCCTTTTTTTAAAACAGTAAATTATGCATAGTTTAGTTTCTTTTTTTATTTGATAATTTCTTTATTTACATTTCAAATGTTTCCCCCTTTCCAGGTCTCCCCTTCAGAAATTTCCTATGGTATCTCCCCTCTCCCTGCCTCTATGAGGCGCTCCCCCACCTACCCACCCACTCCTGTATTCCTACCCTGGCATTCCCCTACACTGGGGCATAGAAAACCCTCAGACCCAAAGGCCTCTCCTCCCATTGATGTTCAACAAAGCCATCCTCTGCCACATATGCGGCCAGTGCCATGGGTACTCTTTGGTTCATGGTGCTCCTTCCATGGGGATGCAAACCCCCTCAGCTACTTCAGTCCCTTCTCCAGCTCCTACATCAGGGACTGCCATGCTCAGTCCAATGGTTGGCTAAGAGCATCCACCGCTACATTTGGCAAGCTCTGGCAGAGCTTCTCAGAAGACAGTCATATCAGGCTTCCAGCAGCTAGCACTTCCCAGCATCCACAATATCATCCAGGTTTGGTAGCTGTATATGGGATAGATCCCCATGTGGAACAGTCTCTAGATGGTCTTTCCTTCAGTCACTGTTCCGTACTTTGTCTTCATATTTCTGCCTGTGAGTATTTTGTTCCCCCTTCTAAGAAGGACTAAAGCATACACATTTTGGTCTTCCTTCTACTTAGGTTTCATATGGTCTGTGAATTGAATCTTAGGTATTATGAACTTTTGGGCTAATATCCACTTATCAGTGAGTATACACCATGTGTGTTCTTTTGTGACTGAGTTAGCTAACTCAGGATGATGTTTTCAAGTTCCATCCATTTGCCTGTGAATTTCATGAAGTCATTTTTTAAATAGCTGAGTAGTATTCCATTGTATAAATGTACAAGACTTTCTGTATTCAATCCTCTGTTGAAGGACATCTGGGTTATTTGCAGCTTCTGGATATTGTAAATAAGGCTGCTATCGACATAGTGGAGCATGTGTCTTTATTACATGCTGAAGCATCTTCTGGCTATATATACAGGAGTGGTATAACTGAATCCTCAGGTAATACTATGTCCAATTTTCTGAGGAACTAGCAGATTGATTTCCAAAATGGTTGTATCTGGTTGCAATCCCACCAGCAATGGAGGAGTGTTCCTCTTTCTCCACATCCTCACCAGCATCTGCTCTCACCTGAATTTTTGATCTTAGACAATCTGACTAGTGTGAGGTAGAATCTTAAGGTTGTTTTGATTTTCATTTCCCTGAAGACTAAGGATGTGGAACATTTCTTTAGGTGCTTCTCAGCCATTCGGTATTCTTCAGTTGAGAATTCTCTGTCTAGTTCTATTCCCCATTTTTTTAATAGGGTTATTTGGGTCTCTGGAGTCTAACTTTTTGAGCTCTTTGTATATGTTGGATATTAGTCCTTTATCAGATGTGAGATTGGTAAATATCTTTTCCCAATCTGTTGGTTGCTGTTTTGTCCTATAAACAGTGTCCTTTGCCTTACAGAAACTTTGAAATTTTATGAGGTCCCATTTGTCAATTATTGATCTTAGCGCATAAGCCATTAGTGTTCTGCTCACGAACTTTTCCCCTGTACCCATGTGTTCAAGACTTTGCTGCAATTTTTCTTCTATTAGATTCAGTGTATCTGGTATTATGTGGAGGTCCTTGATCCACTTGGACTTGAGCATTATACAGGGAGATAAGAATGGATCAATTTGTGTTCTTCTACAACTGTAACTGTTGAACACCAGTTCAACCAGCACCATTTGTTGAAAATGTTGTCTTTTTTTCACTGGATGGTCAAAGATCAAGTGACCATAGGTGTATGTGTTCATTTCTGGGTCTTCAATTCTATTCCACTTATCTACCTGCCTGTCACAAACCAATACCATGCAGTTTTTATCACTATTGCTCTGTAGTACAGCTTGAGGTCAGGGATAATTATTCCCCCCAGAAGTTCTTTTATTGCTCAGAATGGTTTTTGCTATCCTGGGTTTTTTGTTATTCCAAATGAATTTGAGAATTGCTCTTTCTAACTCTATGAAGAATTGAGTTGGAATTTTGATGGGGATTGCATTGAATCTGTAGATTGCTTTTGGCAAGATGGCCATTTTTATTATATTAATCCTGCCAATCCACAAGCATGGCAGATTTTTCCATCTTCTGAGATCTTCGATTTCTTTCTTCTGAGACATGAAGTTCTTGTCCTATAGATCTTTCGCTTGCTTGGTTAGAGTAACACCAAGATATTTTATATTGTTTGTGACTATTCTGAAGGGTGTCATTTCTCTAATTTCTTTCTCAGGCTGTTTATCCTTTGGGTATAGGAAGGTTACTGATTTGTTTGAATTAATTTTATATCTGGCCACTTTGCTGAAGTTGTTCATCAACTGTAAGAGTTATCTCGTGAAATTTTTGTGGTCACTTAAGTATAATATCATATCATCTGCAAATAGTAATATTTTGACTTCTTCCTTTCAAATTTGTATCCATTTGAGTTCCTTTTGTTGTCTGATTGCTCTAGCTAGAACTTTAAGTATTGTATTGAATAGAGGGGGGGAGAGAGAGAGAGCAGCTTTGTCTAGTCTCTGATGTTAGTGGGATTGCTTCAAGTCTCTCTCCATTTAGTTTGATGTTGGTTACTGATTTGCTGTATATTGCTTTTACTATGTTTAGGTGTGGGCATTGAATTCTTGATCTTTCCAAGATTTTTAACATGAGGGGTTGTTGAATATTGTCAAATGCTTTTTCAACATCTAATGAAATGATCATGTGGTTTTTTTTCTTTGAGTTTGTTTATATAGGGGATTACATTGATGGATGTCCATATATTGAACCATCCCTGCATCCCTGGGATGAAGCCTTCTTGACCGTGGTGAATGATCAATTTGATATGTTCCTGGATTCCATTTTATTTTATTGAGTATTTTTGCATCAATATTCATAAGGGAAATTGGTCTGAAGCTTTCTTTCTTTGTTGGGTCTTTGTGAGGTTTTGGATCAGCATAACTGTGGATTCATATTGGGTAGTGTTTCTTCTGTTTCTATTTTGTGGAATAGTTTGAAGAGTGTTGGTATGTCTTCTTTGAAGGTCTGATAGAATTCTGCACTAAAACTATCTGGTCCTGGCCTTCTTTTGGTTGGGAGACTTTTAATGACTGATTCTATTTCTATAGGGGTTATGGGACTGTTTATATGGCTTATCTGATCCTGGTTTAACTTTACTATTTGATATCTGGCTAGAAAATTGTCCATTTCATCCAGATTTTCCAGTTGTGTTGAGCATAGGCTTTTGTAGGATCTGATGATTTTTTTTAATTTCTTCAGTTTCTGTTGTTACATCTTCCTTTTCATTTCTAATTTTATTAATATGGATACTGTCTCTGTGCTCTCTAGTTAAGGGTTTATCTATCTTGTTTCTCAAAGAACCAGCTCCTGGTTTTGTTGATTCTTTGTATAGTTCTTTTTGTTTCTACTTGATTTCAGCCCTGAGTTTGAATATTTCCTGCCTTGGATATTTACTTGGGTAGTTACTCCTCTTGGGTGTATTTGCTTCTTTTTGTTCTAGAGCTTCCAGGGGCTCTTAACCTGCTACTGTATGCTCTCTCCAGTTTCTTTTTAGAGGCACTCAGAGCTATGAGTTTTCCTCTTAGCACTGCTTTCATTGTGTCCCATAAATTTGTGTATTTTGTACCTTCATTTTCATTAAATTCTAAAAAGTCTTTAATTTCTTTCTTTATTTCTTCCTTGACCAAATTATCATTGAGTAGAATATTGTTCAACTTCCTGTATATGTGGGCTTTCTGTTGTTTTTGTTACTATTGAAGACCACCCTTAATCCGTAGTGATCTGATATGATGCATGGGATTATTTCAATATTCTTATATCTGTTGAGGTCAGTTTTGGAGAAAGTACCATGAGGTGCTGAGAAGAAAGTATATTCTTTTGATTTAAGATAAAATGTTCTATAGATATCTGTTAAATCCACTTGGTCCATAGCTTCTGTTAGTTTCAATGTGTCTCTGTTTAGTTTGTGTTTCATGATCTTTCCATTGATGAGAGAGGGGTGTTGAAATCTCCCATTATTATTTTGCGAGGTGCAATGTGTACTTTGAGCTTTAGTAAAGTTTCTTTTAAAAATGTGAATGCCCTTGCATTTGGAGCATAGATGCTCAGAATTGAGAGTTCTTCTTGGTAAATTTTTCCTTTGATGAGTATGAAGTGTCCTTCCTTATCCTTTTTGATAACTTTTTGTTGGAAGTTGTTTTTATCTGCTATTAGAATGGCTACTCCAGCTTGTTTCTTGGGACCATTTGCTTGGAAAATTGCTTTCTAGCCCTTTACTCTGAGATAGTGTTTGTCTTTGATGCTGAGGTGCATTTCCTGTATGCAGCAAAATGCAGCATCCTGTTTACGTATCCATTCTTTTAGTCTATGTCTTTTTATTGGAGAATTGAGTCCATTGATGTTAAGAGATATTAAAAAATAATGATAGTTGCTTCCTGTTATTTTTGATGTTATTTTTATGTTTGTGTGGCTATCTTCTTCTGGGTTTATTGAAGGAAGATTACTTTCTTGCTTTTTCTAGGGTGTAGTTTCCCTCCTTGTGTGGTATTTTCCACCCATTATTCTTTGTAGGAGTGGGTTTGTGGAAATATATTATGTAAATTTGGTTTTGTCATGGAATGTCTTGTTTTCTCCATCTATGGTAATTTAGAGTTTTGCTGGGTATAGTAGCCTGGACTGACACTTATGTTCTCTTAGGTTCTGTATGACATCTGCCCAGGATCTTCTAGCTTTCATGGTTTCTGGTGAGAAGTCTGGTGTAATTCTGATAGGCCTGCCTTTATATGTTACTTGACCTTTTTCCCTTACTGCTTTTAATATTCTTTCCTTGTTTTGTGTATTTGGTGTCTTGACTATTTTGTGACCAGAGGAATTTCTTTTCTGGTACATTCTATTTGGAGTTCTGTAGACTTCTTGTAAGTTTATGGGCATCTCTTTCTTTAAGGTTAGGGAACTTTTCTTCTAAAATTTTGTTGAAGATATTTACTGACCCTTTATATTAGGAATCTTCACTCTCTTCTATACCTATAACCCTTAGGTTTGGTCTTCCCATTGTGTCCTGGATTTCCTGGATGTTTTGGTTTACAAGCTTTTTGCCATTTGCATTTTCTTTGACTGTTGAGTCAATGTTTTCTATGGTATCTTCTGCACCTGAGATTCTCTCTTCTATCTCTTTTATTCTTTGGTGATGCTTGCATCTCTGACTCCTGAACTCTTTCCTAAGTTTTCTATTTCCAGGGTTGTCTCCCTTTGCGATTTCTTTATTGTTTCTATTTCCATTTTTAGATACTGGACAGTTTTGTTCACTTCCTTCACCTGTTTGGTTGTGTTTTCCTGTAATTCTTTAAGGGATTTTTGTGTTTCCTCTTTAATGGCTTCTACTTGTTTCCCTGTGTTTTCCTGTATTTCTTTAAGGGACTTATTTATTTCCTTCTTAAAGTCCTCTACCATCATCATGACATGTGATTTTAAATCAGAGTGTTGCTTTTCTTGTGTGTTGGGATTATCCAGTGCTCACTGTGGTGGGAGAACTGGGTTCTGATAATGCCAAGTATCCTTGGTTTTTGTTGCTTATGTTCTTGCCCTTGCCTCTGGCCATCTGGTTATCTCTGGTGTTAGCTGGTCTTGCTATGTCTCTGTAGCTTGTCACTCCTGCAGGTCTGTGTGTCAGTACTCCTGGGAGACCAGTTCTCTCTGGGAGGAATTTAGGTATGGAGAGCTATGGTACAGGGTCAGCTCAGGGGTGCAGACAGAAACCAGAAGGATCCTGTCCCTGGCTGTTCCTTGGTTCCTGTGTCCTCATGGCTCTGGGAGGGTCCCTCTTGGGCCAGAAATTTGAACAGAAGTCATGGTCTTAGCTGTGCTCACAGGTTTGTTGGCACTCCTGGGAGACCAGCTCTCTTCTGGTGGTATTTGCATATGTAGCACTGTGGCACAGGATCAGTTCCAGGCGCAGAGAGAAACCTGAAAGCTCCTGTCCCAGGCTGTTTCTGGGTTCCTCTGTACTGAGGGTTCTGGGCAGATCCCTCTGAGCAGAAGTGGTGATCTTACTTGCACTCACAGGCTTGTCCACCCTACTGAGAAATCAGCTTACTCCCGGGTATTTGGGTATGGAGCGTTGTGTCACAGGAGAAGCTCTGGGTGCTGTGGCTCATTATCCTCTTTTAAAGAGAAGGATACCAAAGCTCAGAAACCTTCAGTGACTTCCTGAAAGTCATTGCACAACTATTTCATCCATCTATTGTCTATCCACACAACCAGAAATTAGAATTAAATGCCATCTCTGACAAAGAAAACAGAGGACTTGAACACAACAAATTCCTCTCTATCTCACAGTTTCTGGTTTGTGTAGTCAGTATCTAGTGACATGTTTTGAGTGAAAACAGCTTTATAGGGACTGTTGGAGGATGAGCTTGACATTAGTGCAAATACTTGCTCAGGGCCCATACATATTTTTACAGCATTTCTTCACCTATCTAAACAATTGAGTAATCAAGGTTAGCATACCAGTATCATCTGGCAGACCAGTTTCCACAAAAGAAATACTAGTCCACCATCAGGAGCCATTTCTGACCCAAGCTGCCTCTAGTCTTAACATAAAGTCATGATGCTCAGAGCTCCTAGGCTACCTTGTAGACTCAGGAGAAGATAGAAGATTGTCTAAGAAGAGAAATTGGACCTGTATATGGTTCAGTATAAGGCTAAGAAGTCCCATTTAGGTGGCACCAGAGCAAAACGTACTAAAACTCAAATAAGGAGCTCTGAAGGTGGAGCCCCTTATTTGGAAGGAGCCAAAGCCAGGACCCAGTGTACCATGGTCTCAGGACAGGACTTTTTAAAGAGATTCCAAAGTCTTGGTGAAAGTACCTCTCTTTGAATCAGGCTCAGAAGGAACTCAACACTCTCCCCCTCCCAGTAAGTGAACATCATGGGGCTCTCCTAAGTTTTAGGCCACTCTTTCTGTGTTTCCTGTCCTATCATCTCAAACACCATAGTTGCCAAGTAGGAGGTTGACAGCTACAATGAACTCTTTGCCTATCAGTGACAACAAAGTGAATCAATTCACAAAGCAATCAACAAAGCAAACTCATTTCTTCCATGAACTACTTTCAAATTCAGAGTTTCATGTTTGGAAATTATAAGCCGAGACTTCTACACAAGTCTACCCCTAAATTTACAGTCCCCATGCAAATGTCATACAGGGGCTACAAGTTACTCCTTTCTCTCTTAGTCCTCACACCATATTAAAGATATTTTAATATGCATAGATATATCACAGCTATACAGACAAGCTCTATATATTTGTCACTTGATTGTTCCATCCAGAAACCTTTGATTATCCCTTGAGCACACAGAGGACACTATCATCCCTCAAAATGAATCTAGAAAGAAACTCATGCAGACCTCAGTGAGCCTGCAAGAAATCCCATGCTTCTGAAACAAGGGATAACTTAGAACAGGGCACATGTGGCCTGCAAGGGGGCATATTCCCTGGCCTCCAGAACTCATGCCATGGGCCAGGCACAGACAGGAAGGAGACAGAGCTAGCTAGCCCTCTGTTTTCCCAGATCCAAAGTGATGTCATTCATCACGTGATTTCTAAGCCCAAGCCCTTCAGCTTTCAGATTTGACTTCTTCAATCACCTCAGCCCATTCCCCAACTACTCTTTTGTTCTCATGTATAAAAATTTTTAGTTCCTATTTCTAAGTCATCCCGAATCTGACCTTGAAGCCAATGTTACCCAAGAAAGAAGATATTATATCTTTTTCAAAGTCTGCAGAACCTGAATATTTATGATATACCACATCAAGATGTCCTGGTGCAGAAATGTAATTCTTGTCACCTATGGCTACTGAAAAATTACTTTCTGGACACACTGGTGGCACCTTTTATCTTTTGAGGCTGACAGATAATGGAATTGCAACTTCCACACAGTAATCTCCTCATTTTATTGTGGTTTCTGGAAAAAAAATTGGTAGCAGAGTTAAACCCTATGGAAGACTGAAAACAAAATATGCCTGTACCACAAGAAGCTCTGTCCTGGATGAGATCAGGGGTCCTTTATTTTCTTGACGCTGTTCCCATTTGTGGAATAAGAATACAGGTAAAGAAGGAGGAGAGTGGCTGTGAGATTTACCCCAAATGTCAAATCTAGGACAGGAAAGCCCAAGTTCTTTGACATTACATGATATTGCAATATGAGGTCTTTAAAAAATGGATGAAATCGTTCTTCTCTTTGAAATGTCCTTAACAGTTTCCTCTTAACTTCCCGATGGTAGTTGTGTTATTTTAAAAATTGATATTGGTTATTTAGTCACATTCCTGATTACACAGCTTCTAAACTATTTGGAGTTTCTGAAATAAATAGTGATTTTCCATAAGAGATTGTGAATCTTATATAAATTGAGAATGGTACCTACTTAGTTTCCTGATTAAGGTATGTTGGCAATGAAGCCTTGATAAGAAGTGTAAAAGTTGTAGCCCTGCCTTCTGATCTGTAAGAAGGAAGGAAAGGTAGAGATTGGATCAACTGTATTGTCCAGTGACTTAACTATGCTCATACAGTGTTGTTCAGAGAGATTCCCAATGTGGCAGTTATTCATAGATAGGAGCAAAGTGTGCATTAACTACACAGACTGCTGTTTTAACAACAGTTGGTATCTGGAGAGTCAGAGAACTGTTTGCTGGAGTTGGAAGGCAGGAGACTGGTCACCTGTATCTCCTGTGTCACTCTGTTGCCTATATTTTTATTATTTTTTATTACAGTCTATTTGTGTGGTTATGTGGACCCATATGTGCAATAGCATACACATGAGGTCAGAAAACAACTTGTGAGTCTCAGATATCTCCTTCTACTATGTGAATCCCAGGGATAGGAATCAGCAGGGCCTAGTAGCAGGTGCTTTACCCACAGAGCCCTATGTTGGCCAAGAACTCTGTTCTTTTCCTCCTGTTGCTTTCCTTTACTTTGAGTGCAAGAGTTTGTCATGTTTGCATTTCTTTCTTTTTAATGTTTCATAGACTTGCATGTTTTCCTAGCCCAGACACTAGATGCTAATCTTTGTGTCATTCTAAGTTTGGTGTATATGCTGCTCAAGTGAGAGCCTTACCTTGTATTTCTTATGATACCTAATATGTGAGGCCCGGATTGAAATAAAAAATTAATAATATTGATTTGACTCAAATCTTCCCTCTTATGACTGTTCCTTGGGTTTTTTTTTTTCTGATGATACGCATTTAGGAAGGCTGACCAGAGCTAGGCTTGTACTCTGGATGCATTTACAAATCATAAAAAGCAACCTACAAGACAAAATGTGCCCGCCAGTATTTGTGGCACAACCATTATGAGGGTAGCCAACCACTCTCATATTGGAGAGTTCCTAATTCCACAGGAGGGAATATATGCTTAGTACTATAGACTAATAATTAAAATAAATATAAATAAATAAATTATAAATAATTCCATAAGAGGGAGTCCTGACACTAGTAATGATATTCTGCTACACTTGTCGGCAGGAATCCAGCATAACTGTCACCAGAGAGGCTTCACCCAGCAACTGATGGAAACATATACAGAGATCCACAGCCAAACATTAAGTGGCACTAAGGAAAAACTGTGGAAGAGGTGAAGGAAGGTTTGAAGGAGCCAGAGGGGTCAAGGACACCATAAGAAAACCTACAGAATCAGCTAACCTGGGTCCATAAAGGCTCACAGAGACTGAACTTCATCAGAGAGCATGCATGGAAGGACTTAAGTCCTCTGCACATATGTAAGAGTTGTGCATCTGGGTCTTCATGTGGGATTCCTAAGGTGGGAGCAGGGGTCATCTGACTACATTGCATGCCTTTGGATCCCTTCCTCCTAACTGGTCTGCCTTGTCTATCCTCAATAGAAGATATGACAAAGCTGGTTGATATCCATGGGAGGTCTCTCCTTCTTTTTCAGAAGAAGAGGAAGAGGGGTAGTAGAGGAGAGAGGAGAAGTGAGAGGAAGGGACTTAGAGGAGAGGAGGGAGGGGAAGCTGAGATCCAGTGTAATGTAAATAAATGAGTTAATTAATAATAAAAAGAATCAGTGAGTCACAAAACAAAACCTAAAGCATGAATGTGAAGGAGGTGGGGGAGAAGGTAACACAGGTAAAGATAGACAAGAAGAAAGGAAATTGTCAAAGAATAAATTTAATCCATTTTTAAAGGTGGGGAGGGATCATGGCAAGTACTCAGGCTACATCTCCAAACATCCTCATACAGAACAATAAAAAAAGAATGAATAGGGCTACCATACAAGAAAGAAGATGACAACCAACCCTCAGGCACCAACACTCTGAAATAATGCAATTAGGACCTCGTAAAATGGGCTTCTATAACTCATGTTCAAGTGGGCAAAATGGTAAGTGTTAGAGCCAAACCCAGAATCTACTACGTAAGAAACATGCACATCCTAAGCAGCTGAGAAACTGTGAGCTAAAACCAACTGGGGAGGAAAAAGCTCCACACACAACACTCACCAGCCTTTAGCCCCCTGACTTGCCTGGGCTGCTGTGTTTCAGACTTGGTTTTGTGGCCATTTCAGCAATGTATCCCAATTCCAGCTGCAAAGACTTTCCTCCAAATAAACCCGCAGATCAATTGCAATCAATAAAAAGAAAAAAATAAAAAGCAGTTCTTCAGTGTGTTCAAGCTTGAGTTTCTAAAAGCTAAACTGCAACATCAGCTTTCATCTGTCTCTAGGGTATTAAAACTTTCCTTTGCCTAACATCAAACCATTAGGAGTAGTTATAATACACAGAAGACCTAGACTCCCAGTATGTCTCTGAGTAATGGGGCAGGTGCAGGGAGAAGATTTTTAACAAGACTCTCATATTATCTGGGGACTTTTAAACTTATACAATGGCCTACACATCTCAGCATATTCTACTCTATGTTGAAACTTGTGGACATAAACATATGCTACATATAGCAAATACCCCAAAAGTAGCAGAGAGCAGTCACTCCAACAGTAAACCATACTGATATCCTTTTATCCTAGGAAAGGGACAGAAAAAGCAAGAAAAGGTGAATCTGTCTACCAGTACAATTCTGTTAGAAGCCACAGATGGCTACCTTCTTTGCTGGCCACGCCATTGGTATGAATACCTAGCCAGACTTGCATTTGGAAGGGCAGACCTTCTGTTCAGCTTGGGGAAATTCATAAAAGCATTCAATAACGCAAGACATGACTGGGTTTGCAGAATCATGACCACAAAAGACCATTTTGAAGCTTCTGTGACTGTTTTAGTTCACTCTCTGCCCCACAGTACACTTGATTCCCTTGCAGGACAATCTCTAATACATCATCCAACCTCTTCTCAAATGACCCAAATCGTGGGCTTTTCTCAGTTTCCCTTGGGAGATTATTCTGAAAGCTGAATAGCCAGAGTATTTTTTCCTGCTATGAAGCATCAATCTTTCCTTTTCTTAGTTTCATCCCCATTGTCCCTTGGAGTAAACCCCTGCCCTCAGCATTGTCTTTTTCTTTAGTGTTTACCAACGCACTTCTGGCACGTACTTACCACAGACTCGGCTTCCATGCACTCAAGCCATAGAGATCAAGGAAAATCAAAGAAATACAATGACAGATAAAGACTCTACCACCTGGCAGGCATAAACATAAATGAGATGTGGGCTCCAAGACTCAATAAAAGAAGGATCATCATCAATTCATCCTCTACACAGAGCCCTGTGACAACAGCGGAATTACTCTGAGGTGAATGATGCCCTGCCTATGGGATATGTTCTCGCTGTCATTCATTTCTGCAATCTAATGAGTTCTCCCTCCCCCAAAATGACTTTATGAAACATCAAATTTATTTCATATGTATCTTTAATTTCATCTACTTCCCACTTTTGTGTTTTGTATCTACTGTAGAGAAGTTGGTGTCTGGTGTGTAAATTCTCATTGCATAAACTGTTGAGAGCTCAGAGCTTGCCAGCACCTTGCCTCAGGTAGAAAAATCAACATAGGCTCTCAGAGGAGTGCTTCTCCAGGCATCACGTGCCTTGTTTTCACACTGATGGGTATGGGAAGATTTGGCTGTCTTCCTTCTACTCGTAGAATCCTTTTCTGTGATCCAGAAAAGCTCCAACAATTAAACATTGCTATTAAGCCTATTGGCTCCAAACAGAAAAAAAAATTGCTCATTTTATCTGCTATTCATACCCCAATTCTTACTATAATACTTAATCTAAAATGCCATTTCATCTCCATCAAATATGATTTACAGAATTTTATAGCTGGGTATTTCCTTAATGGAGACTTCTTGTTTCAGATGAACAAACTAGAGTTAGAGGAAAACAAAGTTGGATCAATTTTAAGTTCAACAGAGTTTTTCTTAATTACTTAAAAAAAATACAATCAGAAGTCAGGCAGTGGTGGCACATGCCTTTAATTCCAGCACTTCAGAGGCAGAGATTTCTGAGTTAGAGGCCAGCCTGGTCTACAGAGTGAGTTCCAGGATAGCCAGGGCTATACAGAGAAAACCTGTCTCAAAAAACAAAACAACAACAACAAAAAAAATACAATCAAGATCAGGAGTGTATATCAGTTATTAGAGTATTTGTAAAGTATAGTGAACAGGAAGCCCTGGATTCTATTCCTAACATCACATACCAGGAGTTGTGGTTCAGGACTATAGTTCCCAAACTAGAAAAGTAGGGGCAGAAGGATCAGAAGTTCAAGGTCACCCAGTCACCCTCAGCTATATACTGAGCATGTTGCCATCCTTGGCTATATGAAAGCCTTTCTCCAAACAACAAGAAAGAAAAAGCCTTCATTGATCATCTATATGTTAATAAGGCATGGAGATAAATATTCCATCCCTACCCTCAAGGAACTCTCAGACTAGTAGAAGCAATGATCAGGCAATTACAAACCTGTGCTCATGATTAATAAGTATAGTTATCCTCCAGTTGCCATGGAAGATTGGTTCCAGGAATCTCCATACATACCAAATCCAAGGATATTCAAGACCCTTATACAGAATGGTGCTCAAGACCCTCATACCAAATGCTTTCATATGATCTACAAAATCATTTCCATATTACTTATAAAGCTACTTCAATGAAAATGCTGTGTAAAGAGTTATTATACTGCATTACTTAAGGAATAATGATAAAATCCTCAAGTCCGAGCCAAGTATGGTGGTATAACCCTGTAATCTTAGCATTCAGCAGGCTAAGGCAGGAAGATTGTGAGTTCAAGATCAGCATAGGCTACACACTGAGATCCTGATCCAAAAGAAAATGTCTGTGCATATTCACAGACACAACGTTTTTCAAATATTTTGTGTCTGTGGCTGGTTGAATCCTAAAATGTAGAACACAGGGAAATAAAGTACCAGCTGTACTTGGCTAAGTACCAGATGCCTTAAGAAAGTGCTAGAGGGCTCTTAGCCCAGGTACATCTTTTTTGTCTTTCATTTTTGATACCCTCTAAGATGATCTCAGGTTATAGTTAGAGCAGCCTTCTTAAATGTGAAGAAGAGAGCTCATGCCTCTGCTTTAAAAACTTCAGGAATTTTACACATTCAAATAAAATTCAAACTTCACGCTGCTGTGCATACACACTACCTCTGCACCTCCTGTCACGTGCAGCCAAGTCCAGCTAACCCCAGCTCTGTCAACCTGATTCCAGGTTCTAGACTGCAGTCTTTTTTTCCTGCTCATTCTTCCCACATGTTCATTCCCTTTGTTACTTCTGTCCGAAATGCTCTTTGTACCACATTCACTGTCAACCTCTTCTACTCCCCACTGTGTTACCTGGTTTACCTGGATAGCTCATTGTCAAAGAAAGCTCATCAGTTTACTTTCTCGAAAGCTGCCTAGCAGTCACCTCTCTTTCTTCCCACCCTCATGTCCAATGCCTATACCTTGGTCACTTTGGTTCTGTTTCCTTTCCCTTGTGCTCTGTGTCTCTGTCTCTGTCTCTGTTCCTCCCCATCTTTCTCTTCTACCAACCTCCCCCGCTGCCCCGTTCCTCATTCCTTCCTCATCATCTCTTATAATTTTTGCCTTAAACTTATGTCTCCATTTTAATACTTGTCTTTCCAGATGATGGGACATTAGGACACAGAAGCAAACTCTGGACCTCCTTGCATAGGACATGATCATCTGCTCTGTTATTACTAAGTGTTGATGGATTCAGAGGTCAATCTGCAATAAAATATCTTTCTTGATGACAAATGTAACAACTGCATGTGACAACTGAGCACTTGAAATGTGGCCAGTGCAAATAATGCACTCAACTTTTAACCTTAATTAATTTAGAGATAGATGACCTCTGCTTAAAACACTGTGTGCATAATGCTTACTATACTGGACAATACAAATAAATGTAATATTAAATGCCAAATACTAAAATAACTGATTAAGTTTCACTGTATGTGTTGTTGATCCATTTGAAACTTGACTCGAAGGACACTTTAATTCATTTTTAATCCAAATTTTACTGGTTTGTACAACATATAGGGAAGGAAATAGAAACAGATGTAGCAGTACATGTCTATGATACCAGCACGTGGGAGGCTTCAGGCAGGAGGATGAGGCAGGAGGATGCTGAATTCAAGGCAAACCTGGGCTACATATCAAGTCTAGAACCAATCTAGGTTAAACAGTGAGACCTGAATTGATTTTTTTTTAAGTTTTGTTTTGCTTTGTGTTCAATTTTTGTCTTTTCTGAGGGTGGGACATGTGTTTGTTTACTTTTCCGTATGATCAGATTGCTGAGATAGGCTTCTCCAGGACTTTGTTGCTAGTATCATTTTGATTCTGGACTTATGAGGTAAACTAAAAGCTGAGATAAATATCTACATGACCTAAGGGGGAAAAAGGACACTCAAAAATTAAAGACAAAAAAGTAAAGAAGTCTAGTTATGCCATGACCTAAATGATAATACTTTTAGGGTCACAATTTTTTACCTTTATTTTGGAAATATGAGGGGAGATTTATGAGGAGAGGCAGAAATGCTGGAGCCAAGACAACTGGACAGAGAAGTGCATGAGCAGCCGAAAGCAAATTGTGACTCATGGGTCACTGTCATAGTGAATCCCTCTGAACCAGTTCTCAGTTCAGTGTGGACATACCCTACTCAACTCTCACATAGATCTATGTTATCTAATGGTTACCATCTAAAGGTTACTATAAAATGCATGTTTGGGATTCTATCAAAGGTATTTTATGGAATTCTATCCTCAGCTACTGATAAGTGGAGGGAAATTCAAATATCATTCACAGGAAGCAGAAAATTGAATAGTGGCAGAATAATTTTTGAAGAGTTACCAGTAAAACTTATTTGGGTTAAAAATAAATAAAAGTGTCTTTAGAACCAGGGTCCCAGTGGAGTGAATTTCTTGCTGAAAATTGATTGCTCTGAGCTTCCAGGAACACATGATTTCATTTCAATTGAACAATATTGCTAGCACTTGCCAACATCTTTTTAATGTTGTCATTGACTTAAATGAAAAAAATTTCATTTGGGATGATGAATGTACACTGTTGTCCCATGAAGGTGTAACCAGACACAAAGACAGGATTCAAAGTTCAAGCCCCAGACTTGCTCAAGCTATCATGAAGCAGGATGATCCACCCACATGACCTTGAACTCTGTACAGCCTAGAGAGACCTCAGTCTGAAACACGACCGCTTGAAGATGCTCACCTGAGATGTTAATACCAGGAAGCAAATGAAAAACCAGGATGTGAGTATAACTTTTCATCAGAAACAACTGGGGATAATATCTTAAATTCTTTCTGAACATGAAATGGTGCTATTTGATTTTAGAATTACTTACCTGAAACCTTAAGCTAAAATATGACTAGTTTCTCGTTCCTTCATTAAAAATAAGTCTACCTGTTGTATTTCCTTTTTGGTCAGACATTGTTAATTCTGTGCCTTTTGGCCCCTGTATTGTGTGCTTTGTCCCTAAGCCTGACATTGTCCTTGTTTGAGGACAATCATCACTGAAGTGATATATAAACCTATTTTTTAAGTTCTTTGGAAGGACTTCCAAGTACAATTGCCTAACATGTAATAGTTACCATCTTATTAAATTCATATATAGTGCTGCAAAATTCTTACTAATAAATCAAAGCTGAATACAGAATGACACCTGAGTGCCACCAGCGTTCTTGTGTCTTAAATCTCTGGGTACAAAATCTAGTTCCTGAATTATTTTCTCTAAGCTTAAAGGTATCCCTGTTATCTCTGGAGTGTACAGGTGCCAACAAGAAATTCTTCTAAATCTCTATGAGTAATCTTATTTTTCTCTGTCACTTTCAGAACTTCTTCTTTGTTCTTAGTTATTTATCATATAACTCTGCAATTTTATACTTTTTAAAGAAAGTCTGGCTTGCCTTGTGGATTTTCAAATCAATCTTCAAGCCATCTATCAAGATATCTATCAAGATTATCTATCTGTCTATCTGTCTATCTGTCTATCTATCTATCTATCTATCTATCTATCTATCTATCTATCTATCTATCTATCTATCTATCTATCTAAAGATTCAAGGTCTTGATATGTTGCCAGGCTAATCTCTAACTCCAGACTTCAAGAGATCCTCCTGCCTCAGCCTCTCATTTGAGTACCTGGGACTACAAGTATGTACCACTATGCCATGCTCATGGGCCTTGTGTGTTGCTCTTATTGGTTGGTTGGTTGGTTGGTTGGTTGGTTGATTGGTTCGTTGGTTGGTTGATTAGCTTTTGGTTTTGTTGTGCCAGGGTCTCTCACATATCCTAGCCAGACCTACATCTACTAAGCTTCCTACCCACACCTGTAGAAGTACTAGAATTACATATATTTACCACCATATCCTGCCCTTAGGCCTTTAAAAGTAAGTCTTATTTTTCTTGTTTTGTAAAATTCTCACCTATTATATCTTTGAATATTTCTTGAGTGCTCACTAATATCTCACCCTAGAATTCTTAATAGATACATTAAGAGCTCTTTCTATATTTTGCCTGTAAATTTATCTTTTGTATAAATGTTTACTTGCAGAAATCGTTAATGATTATCTTAGACCATAGAAGCCACAGAAAGAGAAAGGGATTCTGAGGCAGACAGCAGATGGGCAGGATGTTCTTGTGGCATTCCATTAAAGGTAAAACATTTCTCCTGCACTCTTTAGGGAAATCTCCTTCTGTTTTTTCTATACAAACTTTGTGGCCTCTTTTCTGACCCTTGCTTGGGTCCCAGTGGGGAGCTCCTTCCTGAAAAAGATTATTTTTTCTACTCAATTGACCCCAGGCTTGGCTCTGTATCTCTTCAGTAATCAATATGGGCATCTTCCAACAGAAGGGTGTGTGTGTGTGTGTGTGTGTGTGTGTGTGTGTGTGTGTGTGTGTGTTTATCTGTGTGTGTACCTGTGTTTGTACCTGTGTGTATACCTGTGCATGTGTGCCTGTGCATGTGTGCCTGTGCATGTGCATGTGTGTATACATATCTTTGTGTGTATGCATGTGTGTGCATGTGTGTATGTGTGGGCATGTGTGCATATGTGGGTATGCATGTGTGTGCATGTATGCATGTGTATATATGTACCTGTGTGTGTGTGTGTGTGTGTGTGTGACCATTTCCATTAATCTGCCCCATACTCTTATCTACTCATCTCTTCTCATCTTCCTAATCTTCAGGTGAATGCTGGAATCAAAGAATAAGTTCTCAACCTGCTGCCCCTGGTTTTCATTTTGCCATGAATCCAAGGTAGCAGTTAGACTCTCAGTACTATTTGTCTGCCCTTTTTTTATCTAAAATCAGAGACCCCGGATTACTCACAGTCTTTCTGTCATGTGTTAGAAAAAGTATAAGCCTGTGTTCAGATGGTGTCGGTCAAACGACCTCAGGTAAGTTGATTTTTCCTTCCACAAACCTCAGCTTCCTCATCTGAAAAGTGAAGAACCCATTCCCATGTCACACAGTTCTCAGGGAATTGAAAGAGATAAAATAGGACAAGTCCCCATCCCACGGCTGCCAAGTGATGCGTGTGCTTGAATGTTAGCTGCCCTCTCTATTCATCATGCTTTCTCCAAAGGACTGCCTATCCTGTCTTTCCAGTAGCTGTTAGTCCTGTCCATCCTGTGATAGCATTACAGTATCTTTGTAAAACAGATTATAAGACTGAATTCATAGGGCTTCAAGGAATGTTATCCTCGTCTCAACAAGAGTAAAGGAAAACGTGAACCTAAAGTTGTCTGGAATCCTGAGTTGGCCTCTTCATTTGACTATTGAGATCATTCATCTAAATTCTTTCCTTTAAGGATGACTGCCAACAGCCAAGAGAAAAGTGTGAACACAGTAGACAATGTGAGACAGCTAGTAAGCATGTTCTCCACTCCACTCTCCATATCTATTTACACTTTGACCGCTGACAAGATGGATCATCTCCAGCTAGGCAGAGCAAAAGTAATTACTCCAGACGATTGTCTCAGGACCGACACTAGCCTAGATCCCTTCCCCAGGGTTTGCATCTCTCCCATGATAGAAGCTCTGGATTAGAACAGCAAGAAAGGCATGTGTGGTTATGTCATCTTTGTCTTCTAACTTTCTCTAAGTCAAAGCCAAGAAGTAGAGCTGACGTTGCAAAACAACAGCAGTGGAACCTGCTCCCAGCCCCACCCAGCCTGGCTCGAGCACCACCCTGTTCCAGAACAGCCGCCAGCAGCTCTGAGTGCCCCGCTGTTCCCTCCCCATCACCCAACTCTGCTCTCACCACTGTCTTCCTCCTTGACAAGACTATGTTCTAAATGGTTGCTGCCTCGTGTAGTAGTAGCAATAGTAGTAGCAAATAATTTCTTTGTCCCAAGTGGCTGACACAGAGCTCCCAACCCTTTAATTTGATATGATTTTTAATGCTCCTGCGGTAACTAACAGTGAAGATTGTCATTAGAAAAACTGGACACATGATTAGACGCTTCATCTGTTCTCCCCAACCCAAATCCAGGAGGAAGTGGTCTGAAGATGGAGCTCAGCCCCTACTGGGTGGTGATTTAATCAACCCGGCTTGTGCAATGGAGCTTCTCTAGAAACCTCCAAAGGATAGACTTCGGCAGCTCTCTGAGGGTGGTGAGCACAGGAATGTGCTGGGAAGGTGGAAGACCTAGAACAGATGGATGGTCTGCATCCCCCAGCTAACACCTGGCCTGGCGCATCTTCCATTTGGTAGCTCCTGAGTTGTTTCTTTTATAGTAGTAAATAGAAAATTCTCTTGAGTTTTGTGAATCCTGCCAGAAAAATCATTAAATGCCCTCCGCCCAGGCCAAGCACTGCTGAAAATCACAGTTATGTCTAGATGTATAGGTGTCAGTGATGAAGGATGAGTGAGTCAACTAGGAACTCCATTGGTGGCTGTTGATGACTTGAGAGACTGATCCCTCTAACTTGGCTCTGATGCTAATATCAGATAGATAATGTCATAATTAAACTGAATTATTGGATATTTTGATGGCATTCATGAATTGTTGTAAAAATGACACACTTTGTTTTAGCAGGGATATCAGAAAATACCACAAATCTGAAAACTCCTTACCCTGTCCCTAGATGACTATGCTCTGTTATATTTGATATGCCCCTAGACATGGTCCAAAACTTTATACAACCTAATTCCAAAATGGGCCCTAGGCTGCAACATAGTCCCCTTCTCTTCCCTTATCTCCCTCATCCAGCACCAATGGATCCAAAATGGGTATATTGTCTTCTGCTTTTTCATGCCTCTGTCTCTGAACAGCTGGAGAGCGTGTGTCTGCTTTTCCCATAGACTTGAAGCACACATGCCTTCTGAAAATTATTCTCTATTTCTCTACCCAACATCAGTTTGCCCTGCCTTGAGCAACCCACCACTTTCTCCCTTCAGTTGCATGTTTGGACAGCAAGATCATCTTCTGTCTGTATCACATCTTTCTGATGCCTGTGTGTCTATTCCCTGGTTACTATAAGTTCCCTTTTTTAAGGGGTTCACAGCCAAGTTTGAGAAGCATATTTGAATCAGCACTGTGTTCCCACCCTGAGATGATGGTGAGCAGCTGACATTCACAGGATGAATTCATTCAGTCAGTTTTACTATTTGGAACCCACTGGCCTCAAGAGTCAAGTTAATCCTAGAGCTGGACACTTGCAAAATTTGCTAAGTAAGGGAAACCTGTTCTGTTCTTTTCCATACATGAGGACATAGAGTCAAACTTAGAATTATGTGTCATTTAACAAAAGAATAAATTTTAAGAAATGTGTTAGGTGATGCTGTCATTGTGTGAGCATCAGAGTTTTCTTACACAAGTCTAGATGGTAATACCCTATTATTACACAACAGGTCACACAGTATAACTTATTGTTCTTAGCTACAAATGAGCACAGCATGTTATTATGCTGAATACTAAAGTCAGTCATAACACAGTGGTAGGTACTTTTGCATCTGAACATGTCCAAACTTAGAAAAGGTGCAGTAAAAACTACCGAGAATAGGATTCCTTGGCTGCATTATAATTTTATGAGCCTTCCATCATAGCATGTGGTCCACTGTTGACAGAGCTGTCACTACACTCCCTGTGATTATATTGGGCTGTGCTTCTCACTGCATTTCTTTACTTTTGCCCAGAACACTGCTTTACAGAGCAGGCAACTTTTGAACTCAAATCAACCTCCAAAGAATAAAAGAAATACCTTGTGTCCTTCCATCTAGAATGATTGCTTTTGTTGAATATGGTTTTTCTGTCATTCCCCCCCCCCCCAAATCTTGAAAGCTTCAGAACTCAAAGAATTCCAAGAATGATTAGGAAGTGCTGTTTTTTCAGCCTGCAGACTCCAGACCATTGCCTATCATCTGATGATCTGGGAAGAAGTCAAAACTTTCCTTGCCAATATTTGTTCTTTATTCTTCCCCAAAGAAGTTAAAACCAGGAAATCATGAATGCTTTCAAACAATAAAACTCTGGACAAGTTCTGTTCATATCTATCAACCTTGAAGATTGATGGCCACCCCTGTATTTCCCCACACAGAGAGCTGTCACAGCTCCAGAGAGGTACTTCCTCCTAAACTAAACATTTGATGAGAAGTCCTAGAGGAGAGAAATGAGACAGAAACCAAAAAGGACTGAGCACCAAATCTCTATTAAGCTGATTCAACTGAAAATAAAAATGGCAAGGCTCAACTGCTGCCCTTCACTATGCGGGAGACGCTTCCATTTTATTGCTATAGTAAATTCAGACTAGAAAGCGACAGGATATTGGCATTTCAATCAGGGAGCTTCAAACAGGCACATAAGCATGTGTGCACATTCAGGCAAACACACACTCACATACACTTTCCCTGCCCAGCCCACTCAGCTTGTTGTACGGAAAGCTTTATGAAAGAAAACCTCGAGGATGTCCAGAGATTACTGCAAAGATCCAAAGGACGGAATTGTACGATCCTTATAAAAGAACTGGGAGCTATTTCTAGTCAATAGAAATGTGAAATACGTCCTTCTGCTCTTCAGGCTACACAGAAGAAAACAAACAAACAAACAAACAACTTCCTGGGAAGATACATTCTCACAGAACACATGAGCCTCAAGCTAAATGCTCACTGCTCACCTTTCTTCCCTAAGAACTAAGGATCTGTGATGTTACCAGGGTAATGGCCACCTGCCTGGTACCTTTGATCCTGTGGCAACTTATAAAACAGGGCCATGTCACTTCAGTGACTGAAATAAAGAGACATTATCGTATAAGTATGTTCAGAGTAGGGGTATAGGAAACAGGGCCATATTTCAAGCGGTCAGGAAGTGACAAATTTTACAACAAGTCACATCTACTGCAGGGCACTGCATTATATTTTTCCAGGTATAGACATTGCATGAAGGTAAATTGTTCTCTGCACATTTGTATTTATATTCCATCAGCTTTCTTGCCACTGGGAAAATAATGGCTCTGTCTACATATGTCAGATGAGCTTTATAATGGAAGTTGTAGCCTGTTTCTAAGTAAATTATTAAATCACCAGCTCTTTATTTTTTTTTTTTTTTTTTTAATTTTATTTTATTTTATTTTTTTAATTTACATTCCAAATCACTTCCCCTTTCCCGTTTCCTCCCTCCCCGAAAGTCCCATAAGCCCCCTTCCCTCCCTCTTTTCTCCGTTCAACCCCCTCTCATTACTCTGTCCTGGCGTTCCCCTACATCCAGTCTTTCCAGGACCAGGGGTCTCTCCTTCCATCTTTTTAGAAATCTATTGATATGCTGATTGTGTCTAGGGTATTCTGAGATTCTGGGTCAATATCCCCTTATCAGTGACTTCATACCATGTGTGATCTTTTGTGATTGGGTTACCTCACTAAGGATGATATTTTCAAGTTCTGACCATTTGCCTAGGAATTTCGTGAATTCATTGTTTTTAATTGCAGAGTAGTATTCCATTGTGTAAATATACCACATCTTCTGAATCCATTCCTCCGTTGAGGGACATCTGGGTTCTTTCCAGCTTCTGGCTATTATAAATAAGGCTGCTATGAATATAGTGGAGCATGTGTCCTTATTGCATGCAGGTAAAGTCTCTGGGTATATGCCCAGGAGTGGTATAGCCGGATCCTCCGGAAGTGTCATGCCCAGTTTTCTGAGGAGCCGCCAGACTGCTTTCCAGAGTGGTTGTACCAGCCTGCAATTCCACCAGCAGTGGAGGAGTGTTCCTCTTTCTCCACATCCTCGCCAACAACTGCTGTCTCCTGTGTTTTTGATCTTAGCCATCCTGACTGGTGTGAGATGGAATCTCAGGGTTGTTTTGATTTGCATTTCCCTAATGACTAAGGATGATGAACATCTCTTTAGGTGCTTCTCAGCCATTAGATATTCTTCAGGTGAGAACTCTTTGTTTAGCTCTGTACCCCATTTTTTAATAGGGTTACTTGCCTCTCTGGAGTTTAACTTCTTGAGTTCTTTGTATATCTTGGATATTAGCCCTCTGTCGGATGTAAGGTTGGTAAAGATCATTTCCCAGTTAGTTGGTTGCCGCTTTGTCTTTTTGACAGTGTCTTTTGCCTTGCAAAAACTTTGTAATTTAATGAGGTCCCATTTGTCTATTCTTGATCTTAGAGTATAAGCTATTGGAGTTCTGTTCAGGAAATTCTCCCCTGTGCCCATATGTTCAAGGTTCTTCCCTAGTTTCCCTTCTATTAGTTTCAGTGTGTCTGGTTTTATGTGGAGATCTTTGATCCACTTAGAATTGAGCTTAGTGCAAGGAGATAAGGATGGGTCAATTTGCATTCTTCTGCATGTTGACCTCCAGCTGAGCCAGCACCATTTGTTGAAAAGGCTATCTTTTTTCCACTGGATGGTTTTAGCTCCTTTGTCAAAGATCAAGTGACCATAGGAGTGTGGATTCATTTCTGGGTCTTCAATTCTGTTCCATTGATCTACATGTCTGTTACTGTACCAATACCATGCAGTTTTTAACACTATTGCTCTGTAGTACAGCTTGAGGTCCGGGATACTGATTCCCCCAGAGGTTCTTTTACTCTTGAGAATAGTTTTAGCTATTCTGGGTTTTCTGTTATTCCAGATGAATTTTTGAATTGCTCTTTCTAACTCTATGAAGAATTGAGTTGGGATTTTGATGGGGATTGCATTGAATCTGTGTATTACTTTTGGTAAGATGCTCATTTTTACTATATTAATCCTGCCAATCCATGAGCATGGCAGATTTTTCCATCTTCCGAGGTCTTCTTCAATTTCTTTCTTCAGAGACTTGAAGTTCTTGTCATACAGATCTTTCACTTGTTTGGTTAGCGTCACGCCAAGATACTTAATATGGTTTGTGGCTATCGTAAAGGGTATTATTTCTCTTACTTCTTTCTCAGCCTGCTTATCCTTTGAGTATAGGAAGGCTTCTGACTTGCTTGAGTTGATTTTATATCCGGCCACTTTGCTGAAGTCGTTTATCAGCTGTAGGAGTTCTCTGGTGGAGTTCTTTGGGTCGCTTATGTATACAATCATATCGTCTGCAAATAGTGATAGTTTGACTTCTTCCTTTCCAATTTGTATCCCTTTGACCTCTTTTTCTTGTCTAATTGCTCTAGCTAGAACTTCAAGTACTATATTGAAAAGATATGGAGAGAGAGGGCAGCCTTGTCTAGTCCCTGATTTTAGTGGGATTGCTTCAAGTTTCTCTCCGTTTAGATTGATGCTGGCTACTGGTTTGCTGTAAATTGCTTTTACTATGTTTAGATATGGGCCTTGAATTCCTGATCTTTCCAAGACCTTTAGCATGAAAGGATGCTGAATTTTGTCAAATGCTTTCTCAGCATCTAATGAGATGACCATGTGGTTTTTTTCTTTGAGATTGTTTATGTAGTGGATTACATTGATGGATTTCCTTATATTGAACCATCCCTGCATCCCTGGGATGAAGCCTACTTGATCGTGGTGAATGATCGTTTTGATGTGTTCTTGGATTCGGTTGGCAAGAATTTTATTGAGTATTTTTGCATCGATATTCATAAGAGAGATTGGCCTGAGATTCTCTTTCTTTGTCGGATCTTTGTGTGCTTTTGGTATTAGTGTAATTGTGGCTTCATAGAACGAGTTGGGTAGTGTTCCTTCTGTTTCTATTTTGTGGAACAGTTTGAAGAGTATTGGTGTTAGGTCTTCTTTGAAGGTCTGATAGAATTCTGCACTAAAACCATCTGGACCTGTGCTTTTTTTGGTTGGAAGACTTCCAATGACAACTTCTATTTCTTCAGGGGTTATAGGACGGTTTAGATGGTCTATTTGATCCTGATTTAATTTTGGTACTTGGTATCTGTCAAGGAAATTGTCCATTTCCTCAAGATTTTCTAGTTGTGTTGAATACAGGTTTTTGTAGTAGGATCTGATGATTTTTTGAATTTCCTCAGTTTCTGTTGTTATCTCTCCCTTTTCGTTTCTGATTTTATTAATTTGGATACTATCTCTGTGCCCTCTGGTTAGTCTGGCTAAGGGCTTATCTATCTTGTTGATTTTCTCAAAGAACCAACTCCTCGTTTTGTTGATTCTTTGTATGGTTTTCTTTGTTTCTACTTGATTGATTTCAGCCCTGAGTTTGATGATTTCCTGCCTTCTACTCCTCTTTGGTGTATTTGCTTCTTTTTGTTCCAGGGCTTTCAGGTGTGCCATTAAGCTGTTAGTGTATGCTGTCTCCCGTTTCTTTTTGGCGGCACTCAGGGCTATGAATTTTCCTCTTAGCACTGCTTTCATTGTGTCCCATAAGTTAGGGTATGTTGTGCCTTCATTTTCATTAACTTTCAAAAAGTCTTTGATTTCTTTCTTTATTTCCACCTTGACCAAGTTATCATTGAGTAGAGCATTGTTCAGCCTCCATGTGTACGTGGGTTTTCTTTTGTTTTTGTTGCCATTGAAGACCACCCTTATTCCATAGTGATCTGATAGGAGGCATGGGATTATTTCTATCTTCTTGTATCTGTTGAGGTCTGATTTGTGACCAATTATATGGTCAATTTTGGAGAAGGTACCATGAGGAGCTGAGAAGAAGGTGTATTCTTTAGCTCTAGGATGAAATGTTCTATATATATCAGTTAGTTCCATTTGGTCCAAGGCTTCAATTAGATTCACTGTGTCCCTGTTTAGTTTCTGCTTTCCTGAACGATCCATTTCAGAGAGCGGGGTGTTGAAGTCACCCACTATTATTGTGTGCGGTGCGATGTGTGCTTTGAGTTTTAGTAAAGTTTCTTTTACGAATGAGGGTGCCCTTGCATTTGGAGCATAGATATTCAGGATTGAGAGTTCTTGATGGTGGATTTTTCCCTTGATCAGTATGTAGTGTCCTTCTGTGTCTTTTTTGATGACTTTGGGTTGAAAATCAATTTTATCCGATATTAGGATGGCTACTCCACCTCGTTTCTTGGGGCCATTTGCTTGTAAAATTGTTTTCCAGCCTTTTACTCTGAGGTAGTGTTTGTCTTTGACACTGAGGTGCGTTTCCTGCATGCAGCAAAAAGCTGGGTCCTGTTTACGTATCCAGTCTGCTAGTCTATGTCTTTTAATTGGGGAGTTGAGACCATTGATATTAAGAGAGATTAAGGCATAGTGATTATTGCCATCTGCCATTCTTGACGCTATCTTTATGTTTGAGTGGTTATCTACTTTTGGGTTTGATTCAAGAAGGTTATTATCTCATTTTTTCCAGGGTGTTGTTTCTCTCCCTGTATTGGAGGTTTCCACCTATTATCCGTTGCAGGGCTGGATTTGTGGAAAGATATTGTGAAAATTTAATCACCAGCTCTTTAATGAAATGAGATTGTCTGTACTGACATCCTAGATAAAATGAGTGCCCTAGAACAGAATGATTAATTTAGCTACATGCTCCAGCAGATGATCAAACGGGAGGAAAGACAGGGTGCTGTTTTGAATAAGAATGGCCTCCATAGGCTCATATGTTTAAATACTTGGTGCCCAATAAGTGGGTCTGGGGGGCTGGAGAGATGGCTCAGAGATTAAGAAAACTGACTGCTCTTCCAGAGGTCCCGAGTTCAATTCCCAGCAACCACATGGTGGCTCCCAACCATCTGTAATAGGATCTGATGCCCTCTTCTGGTGTGTCTGAAGACAGAAACAGTGTATTCAATACATATAAATAAATAAATAAATACATACATACATACATACATACATACATACATAAATACATAAATAAATCTTTAAAAATAAATAAAAAATAAGTGGGTCTGTTTGGAAAGGATTCAGGAGTGTGGCTTTGTTGGAGGAGGTGTGTTAACTGGTGTGGGATTGAGGTTACAAACCCCCATACCATTCTGGTATCTCTCCTTCAAGGCTGTTGTCAACATGTGATGTAACCAGGATAATGGCTCTCAGCTACTACTCTGGCTCCATATCTGCCACTATATGTGCCTTGCTCCCCACAGTGATGGCCATGGATGCTCCCTCTGAAACTGTAAGCAAGCCCCAATTAAATGTTTCCTTTTATGTTGTCTTGGCCATGGTGTCTCTTCACAGCAAGAGCAAAGTAAGACAACCAGCATTTATTAAGCAAAACAAGGTTGAGTCAGTACTTACTGTGCGATTTCACTAAATCCTAGTGTCAACACTACAGAGGAGAATAATTATCCCAGTGGTAGAAATCAGCATCAAGAGATGGTAGCTCACCTACCTAGCAACATGATGCTAAGACGTAATAGATGTTGGCTTTGAAAATCTAGGTCCTATTAAAACATAAAGTCTTTCAAACAGCATATTTATACTGGACAAAGTTGGCCTAGATCATATTGGCCTAACTTTTGAAGCTAAACTTAAATATGCATTCAATAAGTTGTTAGATACTTGGTGTGGCTTCTGGGAACCAGAATCTGGATCTTCTGTAAGAGTAGTAAGTCCTCTCAACTACTGTGCTCTCTCTCCAGACCAAGCAAACAAATAATTAATAAATAAATAAATAAATAAATAGAAAATCGTAACTTCCATCATGGGGACCATGTCCCTTTCAGTAATGCCAACCACAAGGGAACATGATCAGTAGGGAAGGGGCCTTTTGTGAAGTGGGAAGTTTTCTGATCTAGGCTGTGTGAAATCTGTTCTTTAGGTTTTAGAAAAGCCATATTTTTCTCCCAGTATTTCCACTGTTTGCTAGATCATCTCAAATGCCCTTGTTGTTGTAATGTTTTTAACATGTTAGTCTTGTGATCATTTGGGAGTGAATGTTTCTTCCTAGATGAGAGATGTGTCATCCTATAGACCTGTGAACAGCTAGAACAAGCCTAGGCTGGGTCCTGGTCCTGTAGCCAAGTGCCAAGCTGTCACACCACGCTGGAAGAAGGTAACAGTCTCAGTTATAACTTGGAATCTAGCTTGTGTGTTTGAAGCTGCAGTTGGTGGGATAAGAGGCTCTGTGATGGGCAGGAAACAGTCTCCAGTTCAAACTAAGAACATGAGCTGAAACAGTGTTCATTTAGTCTGGGTGACATTGCTAAATTGGAGGCATTTGCCAACAGAGTGCAGCCTGAGCGCTGTTTACTTAGGGAAGTAGAGAGAAGGGCAAAGGAAGAGACAAGAATTGAATACAGGCTGTGAACAGATATATGCAAATGTTCATATATATTGAGTAAACTTATGCCATCTCTTACGTCCCATACATATAGACGATATGTCCTAACACAATTTCTTTTTTTTTTATTTTCTAAGTTTTTTTAATTTACATTCCAAATCATTTCCCCTTTCCCGTTTCCTCCCTCCCCGAAAGTCCCATAAGCCCCCTTCCCTCCCTCTGTTCCCCATTCAACCCCCTCTTGCTTCTCTGTCCTGGCATTCCCCTACATCCAGTCTTTCCAGAACCAGGGGTCTCTCCTTCCATCTTCTTGGAAATCTATTGATATGCGAATTGTGTCTAGGGTATTCCGAGATTCTGGGTTAATATCCCCTTATCAGTGACTGCATACCATGTGTGTTCTTTTGTGATTGGGTTACCTCATTAAGGATGATATTTTCAAGTTTTGACCATTTGCCTAGGAATTTCATGAATTCATTGTTTTTAATTGCAGAGTAGTATTCCATTGTGTAAATATACCACATCTTCTGAATCCATTCCTCCATTGAGGGACATCTGGGTTCTTTCCAGCTTCTGGGTATTATAAATAAGGCTGCTATGAACATAGTGGAGCATATGTCCTTATTGTATGCAGGTAAAGCCTCTGGGTATATGCTCAGGAGTGGTATAGCAGGATCCTCTGGGAGTGTCATGCCCAGTTTTCTGAGGAACCGCCAGACAGCTTTCCAGAGTGGTTGTACCACCTTACAATCCCACCAGCAGTGGAGGAGTGTTCCTCTTTCTCCACATCCTCACCAACAACTGCTGTCTCTTGTGTTTTTGATCTTAGCCATCCTGACTGGTGTGAGATGGAAACTTAGGGTTGTTTTGATTTGCATTTCCCTAATGGCTAAGGATGATGAACATCTCTTTAGGTGCTTCTCAGCCATTAGATATTCTTCAGGTAAGAACTCTTTGTTTAGCTCTGTACCCCATTTTTAATAGGGTTACTTGGCTCTCTGGAGTCTAATTTCTTGAGTTCTTTGTATATATTGGATATTAGCCCTCTGTCAGATGTAGGGTTGGTAAAGATCATTTCCCAGTTAGTTGGTTGCTGCTTTGCCCTTTTGACTGTGTCTTTTGCCTTACAGAAACTTTGTAATTTTATGAGGTCCCATTTGTCAATTCTTGATCTTAGAGCATAAGCTATTGGAGTTCTGTTCAGGAAATTCTCCTCTGTGCCCATATGTTCAAGGTTCTTCCCTAGTTTCCTTTCTATTAGTTTCAGTGTGTCTGGTTTTATGTGGAGGTCTTGATCCACTTGGAATTGAGCTTAGTGCAAGGAGATAAGAATGGGTCAAGTTGCATTCTTCTGCATGTTGACCTCCAGTTGAGCCAGCACCATTTGTTGAAAAGGCTATCTTTTTTCCACTGGATGGTTTTAGCTCCTTTGTCAAAGATCAAGTGATCATAGGAGTGTGGATTCATTTCTGGGTCTTCAATTCTGTTCCATTGATCTACATGCCTGTCACTGTACCAATACCATGCAGTTTTTAACACTATTGCTCTGTAGTACAGCTTGAGGTCCAGGATATTGATTCCCCCAGAAGTTCTTTTACTCTTGAGAATACTTTTAGCTATCCTGGGTTTTCTGTTATTCCAGATGAATTTTTGAATTGCTCTTTCTAACTCTATGAAGAATTGAGTTGGGATTTTGATGGGGATTGCATTGAATCTGTATGTTGCTTTGGGCAAGATGGTCATTTTTACTATATTAATCCTGCCAATCCATGAGCATGGCAAATTTTTCCATCTTCTGAGGTCTTCTTCAATTTCTTTCTTCAGAGACTTGAAATTCTTGTCATACAGATCTTTCACTTGTTTGGTTAGAGTCACACCAAGATACTTTATATTGTTTGTGGCTATCATGAAGGGTATCATTTCTCTTATCTCTTTCTCAGCCTGCTTATCCTTTGAGTATAGGAAGGCTACTGACTTGCTAGAGTTGATTTTATATCCGGCCACATTGCTGAAGTTGCTTATCAGCTGTAGGAGTTCTCTGGTGGAGTTCTTCGGGTCGCTTAAGTATACTATCATATCGTCTGCATTTCTTATAAAAAAAAACACTCACTAATCATAAGCATAGTCAAAACATATTTTTAAGAGAGTTGAGTAGGGTGGAAATTAAGAATCATCTAATTTATCACTTCCTCTTTGACAGATGATTAAGTGCCTAGACCCACATACTGTTCCAGAAAATACATACTGCATTCCTACTCTCATAGATATTATACTATAAGGGCAAAGGCAGCCCATAAACAGTGTGCCATTAGCACAACGAAGACAATAGGTCAAAATCAAAAGGGGGGAAATGATTAGGAGTTCTGTTTTACACTAAGTGAATTAGGTAAAAACCTCTCATTGCACATAGCCCTGAAAGGCATGAGAAAAGAGGACAGGAGTTAAAGAAAAATGGTTTCACAAAGAGATAACAGAAATTACAAAAGTCCCAGAGGGGGTGGTACTGTAGATGTTCAAAAAGGCAAATAGAGCTGAGAAAAAAAAGTGAGGAAGAGGAGAAACAGAATTAAGAAACCAAAAGGATATTTCAACAAGCAATGTATAAAACATTTACTACCTCAAACATAGGTGACTATGTCAAGGAGAAAATGGAGACAGGCAGAAATATAACTCATACTGACTGAGTGGAGAATGGTTCAACATACAGAAAGGGGTTAAAGATGAAATCCTCCTTCTTGGATGGCTTAGTGGTTAAGAACACTGACCATTCTTTCAGGGGACCTGAATCAGTTCCCAGCACCCACATGGCAGCTCAAAGCCTTCTGAAACTCCAGTTCCAGGGGATCCAACTTTCTTTTCTGGCCTCCACAGGAGCCAGAAAAACATGTGATACACAAACATACATGCAGGTAAAACACCCATACATGTAAATAAAATAAAACTTTAAAAAAATAATAAAATCATAAACAAATAACCAGGAAGTACTGGCACACACCTTTAATCTCAGCACGTGGGAGCCAAAGGTGAATCTTTGAGTTTGAGGCCAGCCTGATCTACAGAGTGAGTCCCAAGATAAACAGGTCTACACAGAGAAACTTTGTCTCCAAAAGCCAAGAATAAATAAATAAACAAATGTCATAGAGGATAGCAGTTCTTCCTGAGTCGCATAAAATTGATGGTATGGTACCACCACCACCACCTCCCTCCAAAGATTCATTCTTGATATTTCTTCATTTACCCCATCTTTTGCACATATATAGAGGAGTGTGCATGCACACCTTCAAGGATGTAAAAGAGTTTCCAAAATCCCATAAGCAAGGTGTCATGTTTATAAAAAGATAAAGTGAGGTGGGGCATGTTCTATGGAGGTGTGGTGAGGTACAGGAGAAGGGGGTTCCCTTGGTGGGCCCATGCTGAGGCATCCCTTCCCCCACCCCACCCCCCACCGAGGGAACAGCCACACAACTGTATAGTATAGAATAGAGTTTATTCGGGGCATGGGGAGGGAAGCTAAAAGGGTAGTAGAGGCAGAGAAAGGCAGAGAGAGAGTAGAGAAGTAGAGGAGTAGAGGCCGACCATGAGCACGAGGAGAGAGAGGGGGAAGGGAAGAGCAAGGAAGCACGGGAGATAGAGAGAGAGAGAGAGAGAGAGAGAGAGAGAGAGAGAGAGAGAGAGAGAGAGAGAGAGAGAGAGAACGGAGAGAAGGGAAGGGAAGGGAAGGCAAGAGAGAAGGGAAGGGAAGAGAGAAGGGAAGGGAAGGGAAGGGAAGAGAGAAGGGAAGGGAAGAGAGAAGGGAAGGGAAGGGAAGAGAGAAGGGAAGGGAAGAGAGAAGGGAAGGGAAGGGAAGGGAAGGGAAGGGAAGGGAAGGGAAGGGAAGAGAAGAGAAGAGAAGAGAAGAGAAGAGAAGAGAAGAGAAGAGAAGAGAAGAGAAGAGAAGAGAAGAGAAGAGAGAAGAGAAAAAGAGGAGAGGAGAGGAGAGGGGAGGGGAGGGGAGGGGAGGGGAGGGGAGGGGAGGAGAGGAGAGGAGAGGAGAGGAGAGGAGAGGAGAGGAGAGGAGAGGAGAGGAGAAAAGAGAAGAGAAGAGAAGAGAAGAGAAGAGAAGAGAAGAGAAGAGAAGAGAAGAGAAGAGAAGAAGAGAAAAGAGAGGAGGGGGCAAGAAGTCCCTTTGATAGTGAGTCAGACAAACCAGGCCCGTTGCTAGGTAACTGTGGGGTGGAGCTTCGACAGAATGCTAACATAAGGTATTTTTAAAACAAAGAAGGAAAGTGAAAATAAGAATGTAACAGGCAGATGAGTGAAGACTTCACTGAGGTGTAAACCACCAGCTATGTTTACTAGAGGTAGACTGCTTAAAAATACTCTAGTCCAGAAAGAAGGCAAAATATAACCAGTTGCATGATTCATACAAACTGAAGTAAAAAACAAACTCTTACCCAACTGAGACAGAACTGGTGCTCTACTAAAGAAACTTCTTCCTATAGGACCTCATCAAAGAGATGCTTGTTGTAGAAGTTTTTAATCCCGACATGGGATTTCCACCCCGCCTTTGACCATTTAGTTCCCAGATAAAATACATATATAACCTTTATATTTACAATAAGCCTTAAACACAGACAGCACAAGAGCTGGGCAGGGATCTACCCTCTATGCTATTAAAATCTATTTCCTATCTATAACTCCAAGCTATTGCTTACTATGTTTCATCTGGGCTGATCTTAACACCCATTGGCCGGCCCTCCTAAGGCCATGCTTCCTTGACTCCTAACCCATGGAAGCTTCTCCCTCCTCCATTTACCCTCTTCTTTCCCTCTATGTGGTTCTCCTCCAACCCCAGCACGGAAACCTAAACTACACCTATGTCTCATCTGCCCAGTTATTGGCTGTTGGCATCTTTATTTACCAACCAGAAATAATGTGGGGTCAAGGTCACAGGTCTCTGTGCAGACTCCAGGTCTTGGGGGTCCACACTTAGCATAACAATAGACAGAAAACCAAACCTCAACACCTGCCATAAGAAGGAACAATGTCTTTGGAAACACCCAGGAGCCCAGTCAGTCACTCTTGCATTGTTTGTTTTCACAAAACATCACTTCCTAACTTGTGAAAAGAAACTCGCTTGGTTGAGAAACTCCACAATATTAAAATCAAATTTTTTCTTACAAAACGATCCATTCTGTGAGGGTATAAGAGGGTTTTGGTTCCTTGATGTGACTTTGTGTCTCAACTTTTGCTGGATATTATGAAAACATGCTGTGCAAAACGTTAAAGCAGATACTTCTCCTAAGAAGACAGAGGGATAGGAAGATGCTCATCACAGGGACATGCAAACCCAAGGCCGTTGAGACACCACACATTCACCAGAGTGACTCGCATTATAACACTGAACATACCACGTGCTTCTGGTACAGATGGTACTGCTACAAGGTGTTATATGCCAGAAAATATCACAATCGCTTGTGAAATAACCACTGCATTCCTAGATACTTACACAACAGGGAGTGGGAAAGCATATGCAAACACAAGGAATTACATAAATGGTCTTATCAGCACTTTGTCTTGTAACTTGAGCAAAGTTAAGGGTGGGGGGCGGTTATTTGAGCAAAGTTGAGGTGGTGAGTGTTGGTATCAGGACCTCCAAAACCAGTGACATCACATAGGCAACAAGATCTGCACACTTGTTGCCAAGGCAAGAGTCACCATATTCCCAGAACCCACTTGGCTCCACCTCCCACCTTTACCTGTAACCACATCACCATCCATATATTAAAATAAAGGCCCCTCTGATCTCCCACACACACACACCCACCCACTTTCCGCCACCACCTTGCCTGCCCTTTCCTCTCTCAATAAACCTCACATGGAACTGTTTGGCCTGGTGAGGTCTTTCTGAAGCCGCCCGACAGTTCTAACAGTGAGTAATAGTCAAATTGTGGTATATCCATTAAACATACTACTACTCAGCAAGAAAAAGGAAGTTATTAGTATACATAGCATTGATATATTTCAAAATCAGCATGATGGAAAAAATCACACACTGTTCATTTATTTATATGACAGCCTAGAAAATATTCACTAACAGAGTGACAGCAAGAGGCTCAGCGATTGCCTGAGGAACAGCAGGGGTGGGATCCAGGAGCAATAGAAAGACTGGGCAGGAGGGCGTATGAAAAAAGCTATTGAAAGATATGCCCAGTGCCTTGACGGCAGTGATGCTTTACAGGCAGGTATGTGCATCAAAGCTTATCAGACTGTGCACTGCTAAAATGTGTGTCACTGTTTCCACAAAGAGTGGAGTAGATGGGGAGTGCTTGGTTTTGAAGAAATCATGGTAGGCGAATAACTAAAGTAGAGACAAGCTGGACGAACAAGATGAGGAAGGAAGCAAAGGTGCAAGAGCTATTTACAAGCAAAAAGAACAGATGGGGAAAGAAGAACTGGGAGCCATTGGAAGGAATTCACCAGGTGCTAAGTGTTTTGGGTGCCAGCCATTCCAGTGACTGTGAAACAGTTTCCCTTGAGTCGATCTGCAGCAAACTAGCAGAACATCAAATAACTGTGCATCTTCTAGTCTGTTGTGTGACCCTCATCGCACAGATGAGGAGCCAAAGCACCGGAAGTCCAAGCTCACATAACTAGAAACTGTGGCTGCATTTTGGCTGATGACAGCAATCTAATAGCAAAACCCATTCTCTACTGTTCTCTTGTCTGCCCAACTGGAATTCTATGATAAATGCCTGAATTTATGAGTATAAACTTTCAAGTGTGATAAAACAAAGGATTTGGTTTGCAAGTTTATATACTTTATCTTTTCATCCTATTCTTGCATATGCTTCTACATTTGCCATCCAAACTTTATCCTGCTAGCCATCTTGATATGCTGCTGCATAACATAAATTTTATTGTTGAAAGCTAACTTTAGTAGTATAAATATTGAGTCAGATCAATATTAGAGATTCTCTGCTCTTCACATATTAATGGTGTATTTGCTCCTTTAAGTGAACTACATAAAATATGGCCATTTTCAACAGGGACACTCAAGCTTCCGCTTTGTCCAGAAGGGAGATTTAGTGATTGTGCAGATTGTATTTCTTTTCTACTGGTAATTATTTCAAATTAAGATAGTTCACATGCTATAAGATTCATCTTTTTAAAGTGTACAATTCACTGTCAAGCATGGTAGCATAGGCTTGCAATCCTTTGGAAGAATGGCTGGAGTTAGAAGTTCAAAGCTAGTCTTGGCTGTACTGTAAATTCCAAAGTGACTGCAGTTTGCAGCAATGTACAATGAATAGCTGAATAGAGAAATAATGTATTCAGTCGACTAGTTTATGTATATATATATATATATATATATATATATATATATATATATATATATGCAGAGATACAACACTATAAACATTAGCTAGTCAGATTTTTTTTTACTCCAGAAAGAACTCCTATCTCTATCAACAGTCATCTCCTCTCATTACCAAACAACTGCTAGTTGATTTTCTGCCTTTCCAGAGATAAAAACATGAAATTACAACATGGCCTCTTGTGACTAGCTCATTACCTACTGTAGCACATATAAACAGGACATTTATAACTGAATACTATTCCACTTACAGACAGGCCATCTTGTGTTTTCTGTCCATGTTCTATTGCAAGTGAAGGGAAAGAGGACTAGATGGTGGCACTATCTATATAGAAAAGGCAGGAGAGGGGCTGGATAGATGACTCAGTGGTTAAGAGCACTGACTGCTCTTCCGAAGTTCCTGAGTTCAAATCCCATCAACCACATGGTGGCTCACAACCATCGGTAAAGAGATCTAACGCCCTCTTCTGATGTGTCTGAAGACAGTTACAATGTGCTTACATATAATAATAAATAAATTATAATAAAAAAAGAAAAGGCAGGAGAAAAACAAAGTTTGTAGCAGGAAGAGAACATTTCTATTTTAGACACACTGCGCATGAAGCTCCCATGGTACCTCTTGGTACAGATGTCTCGTTTGTAGTTCAAAGTGCATGTCTAACATGTAAAAGTAGCATCTAGTCAAGAGACACCGATGAGTACCGAGAGAAACTGAGTTTTACTGTTTGAAGCCGTTGAGTATATGAGAACAATGCAGTTAGATCACATGAAGCACATACAGCACATTTCATCTGCAGGGCACTCCTAAGTAACAGCATGTTCAGCCCTAGTTCTTAATGGTTAAACTAATAAAGGTCCATTTACTCTATACAAAGTCTGCCATCCATCCAGCTGCCCTCCAGGGTAGCTCAGATGTCCAGGCTGCTTGTATCTATCTCCACCATCTCCATTTGTGTTGGAAATAAGACAATACCAAATTTAAGAGAATAGGATAGGGTTTTTATTTTGTTGTGTGATTTTTGAATATTTACTTTAATATAACCCCATCCTTCACTCCCACTCAAAGTAATTGTCTTTTTCTTTGATATGTGTATGTGTGTGTGTATGTAGAGAGATACACAAAAATATAACCTTCTGAGTCTACTTTGGTTGTTTCTGTGTATATGATTTCAGGGCTGATCATTTTGTATTAGATAAACAATTAGGGGGCTCATCCTTGAACAAGGCTAATTCTCCCTCTCTGTCAGCAATTATTAGTTGCTTGTGGTACTTTGTCTAGGGGTGAGACTTTCCCTAAGGTATTTTACTCCCTCTGTGTTAGCATGTCTATTTATAAGTTAATGAAGATATCTAGGAAAGATCGATCATGTTGAGTGAAGTAACCCAGGCCCAGGTACACAAACACCACATATTCTCTCTCTTCTGTAGTTGTTAGTTCCAAATCTTCAGATATGAGCCTACATCACAGTGTAAGCAGAGAAAGCAGGAAACTATAAAGGTATCATGAAGGAAGGACTACAAGAAGGAAATGCAAGATACAGGTGATATAAAGAAGGGAATGGGAAATGGAGGGGAACTCTAATTGGAGAAGGATGTCAATACATAAAGAGAAGGGGGGGGACAAATAACACCAAAGTTGTTTTTAATAAAACCTTGAGAAATTATGTTATTTTATGACCACAAAAAAAGATATAATAAATATATAAGAAGATATGTAAGATTTATATATCTTATATATATATATGTATATATATATACTTAAAAAGATATATAAGATATATGCATGTCTTATATATAAATATATGTATGCATGTATATATAAATATATGTATATATATATACCTTATAAGATTTATACCTCATATATACATATATATGTATATATATGTATATATGAGTGTGTGCATGTGTGTGTGTGTTATATGTGTGATTGCCCTGAGGAATATCAGGTGTGGAAGAAAAAAAATATATATATTGTATATATATATGGTATATATCATATATAAATATATAAGACATACATCTTATATATCTTTTTAGGTATATATATATACACACACACATATCTAATATATCTTATATATATATTTTAGGTAGCTTTATTTTATGTATCATATATATATTTGTATATATATCATATATACATACTTATATATCTTATATATACATATAAAGCTTATGTATCTTTTTAGGCATATATGCATATACATACCTATTAAGACTATGTATATAAACTATATACTGAACTTAAACTAAGTCTTTTTTTTTTTAAACTAAGTCTTAAACTAAGTTATACTACCTGAGCTGACAGTGCTCCCTACAAGAGACATGAACTATTTTAGAAAACAAAAAGCCCAAGTACTAGACGTGAGTGCTGGGTCCAGCATACAATGACAGGGACTGCCTGCAGTAGACCAGGATGGAAATATCTCAGAAGCCTGCAGCAGCTCTTTGTAAAAATCAGTTGTTCCCATTTCTCCTAACCTTAGCCCTGGACAATGGCTATATAGATTTGATTTGTGCGTGACTGCTTTTCAGTTGGCCTTGGTGTGCATAATTATTCTATTATATCTGACTTTCTTACTTCTTTTTCCTTCTGCTCTGGCAAATCCTGTGAAACTAGATGCTCTCTGATATAACGATTCTTAAACAACTAAAAATTGAGGCATGGGGCACAGCACAGCACAGTCCTAATGGCCCAGTTGCATGCTGTGTGTTCTCACTGCACAATGGTAGTTCCAGATTAATGCTTGATTTGTAAAGAAAGTTTGAAGAAATTATTAGAGAATGGAATAGAGCCAACATTGAAACCCCAAGAAAGAAAAATATTATTAAAGTTATGAAATAAGTTTTGCACAACATTTGAAAGTGGTTCCTGGATAAGCAAGTATAGAATATGTAAAATCTTATACTAGTAAAACTAAGTCAAAACCCTGGGACTCTTAGGAGAGTCATTGTGTGCAATGTGCAGAAGCAGAAAGCTAGCAGAACTGCTGAGTTAAGGGTTAACTTGACTCTTTCTGGCCTCTGCCTGGCAGTTTTGTCCATGTCATTTATCATTAGAGCTTCACGGGAAAATGCAAGTAGCTGACCTCAGAGCTCTGAGCTCTGAAGTATAAGTCAAAAGTTAAAGTTTAAATAATGATAAGTTTGCAATTATTATTTTGGCTATAGGCCTGGGAATAGGGAAGCTTGAAACTTTGGGGAACAACTGTAATTCTTGATTCTTTGTGGGATGTGATTATTCTTTTGAATTTGATTTGGCAATGATTATACAATGTCTTTTTTTTCTACCTGCTTATGGAGTATTAATAAAAGACTGGGGCAAGAAAAAGGCAAGAGAGTGAGAGAGCATGTCAGGTGAATGTCGAGGGCAAGCGAAGAGTGAGAGTGAGAGAGCACAAGAAGAGCATGTGAAGAGTGAGTGAGGAGAGAATGTGAGGTGTGTATGGAGAGTATGTGTGTGAGTGAAAGGAGAATGCATGTGGTGTGTGTAGGAGATGTGTGTGACTAGTATGTGTGAGAATGAAAGGGGAACACACAGAGGTGTGTATGAGTGTGGGAGTTCAAGAAAAGAAAAGTGCACAGGAGAAAACCAGAGTGTGAAGAAGAATGTAGATTGTGTACAGCTTCAAGCTGCGAGCAAATGAGAGAGAGAGAGAGAGAGAGAGAGAGAGAGAGAGAGAGAGAGAGAGAGAGAGAGAGAGAGAAGAGAAGAGAAGAGAAGAGAAGAG
Organism: Tokudaia tokunoshimensis; assembly: GCA_036184795.1. Classification (NCBI taxonomy): domain Eukaryota; kingdom Metazoa; phylum Chordata; class Mammalia; order Rodentia; family Muridae; genus Tokudaia; species Tokudaia tokunoshimensis. The sequence continues at coordinate 45,920,158 of BTHU01000022.1, forward strand.
AAGAGAAGAGAAGAGAAGAGAAGAGAAGAGAAGAGAAGAGAAGAGAAACGTTAGGTCTTGAAAAATTGCCTGTCAGCTTGTAACCAAAATGTAGTCTGTGTATATTTGTTATGCGCCTTCCAGATATCCCTGCCTCCAGTTGAGAACTCCAATCCTGTGTTGAGGCTGGACCCCAACACATGAGAAATCACTGTTTGAGTTGTTGGTCATGGTAGTCCAAGTGACTTTCCAAACAATATAAGATATTGGTGTTGCCTGTGATTACCTCTCAGAAGTTGAAAATAAGCCCGTCTTGCTGAAGACACCTCACACTTAAGACACCCCACACTTAAGACACAGGACTTAGATTATTTGAGCAGGATATAACCTGAAAACTTTCTGTGGTCTAAATTCATAGTACAGAAAGTACTATGTAAGCTGCCAAGGGAGGAGAGCAATTAATGTCCTATCCAGTTGTGACACATATGAACCACAAATGACCAGCATGAGTGGCACTCATATGTTGGAAGCAACCAACAGCTGTCTAATTAGAATGAAAGCACTTAATAGGAAGGAAATTATTTCTGGTAGTATAAACCTATCCAACTACCTGGAGGTAGGTAACTCATGGGTATTACATAAGAACCCACTAGTGGCTACCTTGCTAGATCAGCCTAAAGCTAACCACATTCTGAAAATATCCTTATACCCACAGGTAAGTGGAGCTCTCACTTCTTCATCAGAGAAGCTTCTCTTTGTAAATGGAGACCATGACAGAAATCCACAGCTGGACACAATGTAACAACTAATAGATAGTAGAAGAACTCCAGTGGATACATCTACAACATAGTTCCTGCACCTAAACCTCAGAGCCAGAGGAACTGGAAGTCTCCTTTGAGATTGTGTCCCCTGGAAATGACTGTCTGAACAAGACCTGAAGAATGACAATATCTATAGGCATGCTAACATGGAAGAGGAAAAAAACACAAAACATTTTTAATATGCCGTTCTGTAGAAAGTGACACCAGAGCAGAGAAAAACGCAAAACAACTGGTGTACTGATCTGGCAAAAGACGGTGGTTTTTAACATCCCCAAATTATGAGAAATTCCAGTCCTTTTCTCCCATAAGTCAGAACCTCCCATCTCAAATGCCCAGCTCACTGCTTTAGGACACAAAGTCTTATCTAATGAATAATCTGGAACTTGGGACTTCTTTTTCTACTGGTGTGCTCAGTCACACCTCAGACGACCTGGAACTTTCCAAGCTCAGAGTTCTGAGAGAAGCATGCAGTAGCTGCAGCTAGAGGAGAGAGGGACCTGGAGCCTCCTGCTTATTTTGTAACTCTGGCGAACTCTAAGAACACCTCATATTGAAACCGAGCCATCCCAGACTGCTCTTAGGGTATGTGATCACCAGAATTACTGCCTGAGGCAGGGCAGAGTAAGGTACGGCAGGAGTTCATGACCTAGTCTGGGACCTGAAGAGCATCATTGCCACTTACTAGCAATGGGTCATAACTACTCATAGGTGACCTACTCATGTGCCAGCAAGTCAGGTAGTTGTGTGGGGAACCAGAAAGGAGAGCAGAGATAGCCAATAGTTTAAGTGATATCTCTCCTATATCTGATGGAGAAAAGACTTGAAATTTCATTCCCAAAGCAGCCTTTCTACTCCAAGTAAGTGAGTAAGCGAGAGATTACCTAGACTGGATAGTCCCTGGCTTTACCTGTAAGAGGTTATCTTGATTAAGTTAATGGAGGTGGAAAGACCCACTAAAAAAGTGGGTCCCATTATCCCCTGGATTACATAAAAAGCTTAGCACCAGCATTTATCTCTGTCTTGGGCCTGTGAAAGATCAGGAGAAAACCTTCCAGATGGGATTGACCATCTAAGCTAAAATGGCAAGTGTAACTAGACAGCATTAGGAGAAGAAGAAACATTCTCATAGAGGAAACTTCATATGGCAAATTGGTGGGTACCAGACTACACATGACACTGCTGGCCACATATGTCATACTTTTATCTTATGAGTGCTTAGGAGGTACTGGACAACATTAAACAAGAAATGGTTCTATCAGATTTTGCTTCAGGGACAATGCTCTGACTGAGTAGAAAGACAGACTTGGGGAAACAGGGACACAAAGCAGGAAGATCAGTTAATAATGTCTAGGGAAGTGGCGGTAGGGATGCAGAAGAAGAGTAAATGTGCACAATCTCTAAGACATGGTAAATGCCAAAGACACCGCGATGTGACCAGAGAGAGGAAGAGGAGTCATGCTCCCGGCTTGGGCACTGGGAGGCAGTGGAGCCACTGAAGGCACTGCAAAACTCCTCAGGCTTGGTGTATGCCATCACCCACGGTGGAGAGATACCGATTCTATAGTTCAGGGTGGGAACCCGAAACTCTGCATTTCTAATGGACTTACCAGGTATTGTGATGTTACAGGTGTTGGCACCTCAATCTGAACAGCAAGAAGCTAGAGAACACAGGAGAAGCAAGAACATTAAAGGAAGACAAGATAAGGTCACATAATACATTGCAATCCCTGTAATAAATCTCAGCAAAGAAACCCTGTGGGCAGTTAGCCAGAGCCTGTCCCAAGAGGACAAATCTGAAAGTCATATAAAAAAAAAAACCTTGAGGTGCCTCTACCTGCAGATCCCCACCAATAGTATAGAGGGATTGGAAACCAGATACCAATGACTCTAAAAGTGAGAGAGGTGCAGAAGGGGCCCTAAAGAGACTCAGTTGTACAGAGGAAGAGAGATATAAAGAAATAACCCCAAAGAGTCTGGAGGTAATCAAGGGCTTTTGCAAGATGAGACAGACATGCGTGCATAGGTAGATAGATAGATAGATAGATAGATAGATAGATAGATAGATAGATAGATAGATAGATAGATAAAGATAGATAGATAGAGAGAGAGAGAGAGAGAGAGAGAGAGAGAGAGAGAGATAGACAGACAGACAGACCTCCTGTCTGGCATTCCTCCTTCATTTTTTTCTAGTACTCAACAAGTGATCTGTGTTGGATTTAAAAGTACTTTTCCTCCTCACTTTGATAGCTGGGTTGACTTGAGTTTTCCAGAGACAAACTAAAATAAAGGAGGCAGCTGTCTAGAATCTTCATACCATCCTCATATCGACCTCCCACTGCAGTCACTGTGTTTTTAACACTCTCCCGCCTATTATTACACCTGTATTAATTTTCTATACATATTACATAACCTTTAAACCAACTTGATAAAAGTCACTCAATGTGCCAACACGGGAATCTATTACTGAAACACTAAAGATAGAATTTGAAAAAGTTTGGGGAGGGGGGAAGCAGTAAAACACATTTCTTTGCTTTTAAAGGCATCTTCTGCTGCTAAGTTACCAAGGCTGAATGATTAAGTACCCAGTGCCAGAAACTCTGGCGATTCCAAGAAATGTTTGTTCCCTCTCAGAGTTTATTATGTCAACTTCCAAAGAGCACTTTGCAAGAGGCACAAATGAAGTGTGGGAAACAAAGATAAAGAATGAAACTCAGCAGGAGATGAGAAATAGAAAGACATAAAGAAGAATTGTTAGAGTCTTTGAAAGTAAAGACAAAGATGAATGACAACCAGGAGACTGGGAAGAAAAAAACGTGGTGAATCTTGAAGGCTGACCCCATTAGAGTGTGTTTATAAGAAACAAACTGAGCAACAAGATACAGTTCCTAAATCCTACTGGGTAAATTCATGTCGTGACATCAAAATTTATGCAAGAGTGTCATAGTTATTTATGAGGGTTTTTTTTCCTTTTAAAGAGTGGGGATTCAATTTTGGAAACAATAGAATAATACACATGAAAGGACATTGAAAGATTATCTGGTTGTTGACAGCATGGGTATTTATGGGATCTGCTGTGGTGTCCTAGCCAAGGCCACACTCTTCCAGGACAGTCCTCAGGAATAACTAAGCTGACAAGAGAGCATGACACGCCCATGTGTGCCAAATGTATGACTTCCCTTGTTCTTTGCTGCAAAGCACTTCATATATTAGCTTAGACATCATGAAATATACACTGTGGCCCAGGGCTCTGATCCCTTACATGCCATGGAAGCTGATCAGCATCACTTGCTGAAAGCTTCCTTTGCCTGCATGTTTCCTCTCCTTAGTTCCTGGTCCCAGTGTTTTCATACATATCTCTGTTTCTTAGTGGGTATAATTAACACAAAGAATACATCTGCATACATGCATCTGACTTGGTCTCACGTCTAGAATATATAGAAAACTTTTAAAGTGCAGCTGTAGCTGGAGACATGGATCATTTGATAAAGTGCCTGTTGCACAAGGTTGAGGACATGAGTTCCGATCCGTAGCAACCACATAAAAAGCCAGGTGTGGTAGTTCTAGGTGACGGTGGATCAAATCCCTGGTGCTCTTCGGCCAGTCAGCCTACCCCATTCATGACTGCCAGTGAGAAACTGTCTTAAAATGTAAGATGGAGAGTGACTGAGAAAGACATCAGACATTAACCCCCCGCCCCCACACACGTACACAGATGTACACACAATGCATACAGATAGGCTGCATACATGCATGTGCACTCACTCACACACACACACACACACACACACACAGAGAGAGAGAGAGAGAGAGAGAGAGAGAGAGAGAGAGAGAGAGAGAGAGAGAGAACTGAGTCTTGAAACCTTCGGCAAAAATAAAAGGTTTCTGAACACACACCAATCAAATATACAAAATCAAGTGTGTAATGAATGAAGGGTGTATCTGGGAGCATTTGCTCATGCACACTGTATTGTTCACTTCATGCAGCCTGCATCTAAGCACACCAAGCACACTGTGCACTGCACACACCATCGTGCCACACAGTGCCAGTGACCCTGACCTCAAGCACAGGATCACAGTCAAGACTTGCATGCTCCATGCTGAAGGGTTTTCACTGTAAACATCATTCTCTGCCTTTTTAAAAATACAACAGAAACAAAAACCTTTAATCCCTACAATCATTTCTCTGTGTGTCAGTATCAGTGTATCTTCAGATTGCATTGTATTAAAATATTTAATTTTAAAATAGCTGTTTGAGCCACAGATACATTTCATGAAAGTTGTTCTCAACTTGAAAAACACTGAAGATGCTACATGTCCTGTAGTATCAAGCAATACAGCTAAGATTTAATCGTTTATGGAAAAATAATGCCCAATGCATTAGTATGCAAATTTGCTTCTATCTTTAATAAATAATAAAATTACATGTTATACTAAAGAATATATAATAAATTTTTATATATCAGTATGATTTTCATACCTATTTCATGGTTGTATGTTGTTGTTGTTTTTTTACTGATGCAAAATATTTATTCCACGTTAGTTATTTTATACCGGAGTTTTTCCCCTCAACAGACTTGTGGTAACCACATCTTTTAAATCGGTAAATAATGTTATCAAAATAATCTTAATCTTTGAAATCTCAAAAAAAATTCATATTTTACAATCCACCCTGAATATCAAGGCTGCAAGAATAACATTTCCTATATCCAAATATTTTACAGTTGTACCCAAAAAAAAGGGGGGAACCCCCAAAAACAAAAACAACCACATATGCTTGGTTAAGGGCTAAGTTACCCCAGCAGCCAAAAATAAAATAAAATATCCAAATTATTAGCATTAACTTAATACAATTATCACTTCAATAGTCACTTTGTCATTGACAATGATTGCTTGAGCACAGGGGGAGTGCCCAAGGGCTGGTAATAGAAACTGTTGAGCAGAGCAATATCTCCTCCCTGCATCTTTGCCCTGACAGCTCCCACTTGTGCACAGCCCCACAGGTACTGTGTGTGTGCTTAAAAAACAATCCCACCACACAAATGCCTACTGAGCAGATAACAGGGAAGAACAGCAAAAGCTAAGAATACAACTGCTCTCTCTTTGGGATATGATTATTTCTTTTGTGCACGAAGTATTCAACAACATAAGAAAAGGAAAAGAACACTTTATATTCTCTAAACACAAGACTGAGCTCAGTGGGGCAGGTCAACTGTGAGCATTAATATTTCTACTTCCAGGCATCGTCATCTGACGTCTCGCTGGAATTTCTTGGTTGTATTTTTTTTAAAAACAAAATCCCAAACATTTGATTTATCAAATGAAGACTCAGGAGCCAGATGCTAGGGTGAAAGCCTGCGAGCTCAGAGAGGCAGAGAAAGCACCCAGCAGATGTCTCAGAAAGAAAAGTCTCTTTCTCCTTCTCCATGCTATCTTAAGTATCCTTCAATTCATGACCCTCTTTTCTGTTTACTTATGTTCACTACCCTGATTACTTGCCCCACTTCTTGATCTAGGGTTGATTATTTTTAGCTCTTGAATTAAAGGTGTGTGCTAGGGCTGAGGCACATAGGTACTTGTTTATCCTAAACAGAAAGCTCTAGTATCAAAGGCTAAGCCACACCACAACTAGAAACAGTTTTTTGTTTGTTTGTTTGTTTGTTTTTTTACAGTTCATAGTCTCGGGGTTCACAATGTGATCAAATATCCTGCAACAGTTGTATGAAAATCTCTCAGTGAAAGGGGCCACAATGAGAGGCCAAATCTTTTAAATTCAGACTCCATTTTTTAGAGAACTTGACCTAAGTTTAAATGCAGATAAACTAACAGGCTGGTATCTAACATTAGTTTCCAAATTATTCCTCCAACAAAACCTGAGCCTAGCTCCAGTCTCTAGGTTCATCCCCAACAAGGCCAGAATCTCCAGGTTACACCCCCAACAAGACCAGCATCTCCAGGTTAAACCCCCAACAAGACCAGTGTCTCCAGATTATTCCCCCAACAAACCTGCACCCCCTGGTTACAAGCCCACCCCTAATCTAATGACCACCAATGCAGAGGGGGAGCAGAAGTTCAATTTATGATGACTCCCAGCACCAGCCAATTATACTAAAGGCCACATTAGCTTTCCAATTATATACTTACACAGTTACCCCTACTTGTTGCTTACTATAAAGCCTTGCCCTGATAGATATTCGGGGCTCCTCTCTACACCAAAACCATCCTGCCTGTCAGTGGTGAGCTGCGGAGCCTGAGCTAGATCAAATAAAATAAAGACCCTGCTATAAGTTACATCAGATTGGCTCCTGTCTGTTTTTTGTTGTTTGTTGTTTATTTGTGTTGGTTAGTTGGTTGGTTGTTTTTGTTTTGTTTTGTTTTGTTTTTGAGATATCTAAACTTCCCTAGCTCTATAAGAGTAGAAGGGCCACAGCAGAGAAAGTTAAAGACCTGTTTTAAAATGCAGTAAGACTGAGCTGGAGAGATGGTTCAGGGGTTAAAATCACTGACTCTTCCAAAAGTCCTGAGTTCAAATCCCAGCAACCACATGGTGACTCACAACATGGTGATGCCCTCTTCTGGTACATCTGAAGACAGCTACAGTGTACTTATTTATAATAATAAATAAATCTTTGGGCCTGAGCAAGCAAGCAAGGTTAACTGGAGAGAGCTGGACTGACTGGAGCAAGCAGGATTGGCCAGGAGAGAGCCGAGGTCCTAAATTCAATTCCCAGCAACCATGTGAAGACTCACAACCATTTGTACAGCTACAGTGTACTCATATACAGTAAGACAATTTGTGTGTGTGTATGTGTGTGTGTGTGTGTGTGTGTGTGTGTGTGTGTGTACGTACATGCACGTGTGCTTTCTTGTTAGTATTCAGGTGCAGTAATGTTAGGGTGCATACCAAAGGACAACTTCAGGGCCATTCCTCAAGTACTATATACCTTTGGTGAGGGGGCCTGGAATAGCTGAGCTGGAGTTTACACACCAAGTAAACTATTCTGGCTAACCAGAAAGCCCCTGGAATCCACTTGTGTCCACCTCCCAAGATCTGGAATTACAGACACACATTATTACATCTGCCCTTTTTTTTTTGTTTTGTTTTGTTTTGTTTTGTTTTTCGAGACAGGGTTTCTCTGTGTAGCCCTGGCTGTCCTGGAACTCACTTTGTAGACCAGGCTGGCCTCGAACTCAGAAATCCTCCTGCCTCTGCCTCCCAAGTGCTGAGATTAAAGGCGTGCGCCACCACCGCCCGGCTGCCCTTTTTTTTTCAATGTGGGATATGAGGTTCTAATTCTTGTCTTTGTCCTTGCAATGTAATTACTGGACAAGCTATAGCTCAGCTAGTTCAACTTTTAAAGGATATATTCATTGAACGGTGTGGAGATGTCGCTCAGTTGGTGGAATGAATGCTGGAAGGCCTGTATCCAATCCCCAGCACAACATGAACCGGGCATGCTGATGCACATCTGCAATCTAGCACTCAGGAGTGAGACACAGAAGAATCGGAAGGTCAAAATTATTCTCACCCTCCTACATTTCAGGTTTTATAAGACTTTGCCTTAAAAGACTAAAGCTGTTCCTTCTGAGTTTGAATAATTTATAGTGTTTACCTCTGTTGGTGGGTAACTCCTAATTCCTGTCTTGATTAATTTTTTTCACTTTTTTTTAATGAGAAAAAGGCAGGACAAGATTATCCATTTTCTTTTTTTTCCTTTTTAAGATTTATTTTTACTTATATGTGTATGTGTTTGTATGCATGTATGCCGTGTGTGTGCAAGCACTTTTGGAGGCCAGAAAAGAGCTTGAGACTTCTGGAGCTGGTGTTATAGGTGGCTGTGAGCCATCACTTACCTGTATGTAGATGCTCAGAACCAAATTAACATCCTCCAGAGAGCAGCAAGCATTCTTAACTGCTGAACCAGTTCTTCAGACCCTGTCCTTTAGGGTTTATCATACAAGGGTTGAGTTGGATTTTTTTTTATTGCATTTATTTTCATAAAATAATGGGATGGGTTTGGGCATGCCCACAACAGAACATGTGGGGGGGGGGTCAGAGGACAATTTGTAGGAGTTTATTCTCTCCTTCTCACATGGGTCATGGTGATTGACACAGTTCCTGGGACTTTACCTACTGAACCAATTCAGAGAAGAAGTTCTTGGTTTTCTATTTTACTCATTTCAGTCACTATCTCTATTGCTTCCCATACTGCCATTTAGTTTCTAATTAAGATCTCTATATACATACACCTTAACACATTTTATATTTTGTTTCATACATATAGTTATGTGGCACAAAATTCTCTCTGAAGATGTAAAATAATAACTTTGGGACTGTAGGGGATAACTTATTGACATAGCATATATTCCTCATTTGCAAGGCTTGTGGCTCAGCCCTCAGGACAAAAATGTAACATAAACTAATACGGTAACCTGTATTCTCTTCCCTCACAGTAATTTTTTTTCATATCACTTACAGTCTTCAAACTGTTAGTTACTTATACATTATTGTTGGCCAACTAGCCGTTTCTACACTAATAGAAAGTCCACTGGGACTGGAAACTTTTATTCCTATAGCGCGCTGTCCCTCAAAGACCTAAAATGATGACTAATACGAAATAGTTATTCAAAAAATTTTGTCAGAAAAATTCAGTTATCACATGCCAAAACAAGAACGCTACTGGTGTCCAGTTTTTCAACACGTACTCCGAGCCAGAAGTTGCTAGTGCTTGAGACCCATTGCTGAACTCTCCTAATCACTGAGGAGACGCCAAAAGCTAAGAGGGAAATTGCCAATGGATGTTGCTTTTACAAATGTGTTCGCATTACTTAATAGCAAACTGATCCTAGAATCTGCTTTCATATTCCAATGTTCTTTGCTGCCCGTCCAATGCCTTCTGCACTTGCAGAAACTGAGCCTCAGCCCACGAACGGTGGGACTTTGCCCCCAGCACCTATTCACCCGACGCCGCCCAACCCAGACCCGTTGCCCCAGGAGCCGCACACGCCCCTCTGTCCCACGCCTAGCCCTTTCGTCCCGCCCCCGAACCGGAAGCACTTGCCTGAGTTTCCGGTGGCCCCGGGCTCGTGGTGTTCCTGGCCATGTCTTGGTTTCGAGCGGCCTCTGAGATCCCGTGCCCTGAAGACCAGGACGTGTTTGACGAGGAAGCGGACGAGTCTCTGTTAGTGCAGCGGGAATGGCAGGGTCACATGCGGAAACGAGTCAAAGTAAATGGACCGGGCCCGGGACGCGCGGGGAAAGGGACTCCCACGCGGAACACAGGGACTCCCCGGTCTTAGGAATTCCTGGTTGTACATTGATAACTTTTAAACAGGCGCGTTCTTTCGGAGCCCCAGCTAGGTTTGGAGCAGGGGCATTGAACGACTAACGTGAACTTTATTCAGTCCCTCAAGAGTTTGTAGTTTGGGGAGGAAAAGAGCTAAGGAGGAGAAATACACACCCACTAACGACCGGCAGAGAAGGCAGATCACAGATGTTCAGTGGGTGGAGAATCCAAACTTAGGCACGGTGTTACACAGGCTTGGAAAAGGTGTACTGAAGAATGTTGTCAAGGGACGGTAAGGGGAAAGTAGAGAAGGGAATACTGTCCCATCTTTACTTTAAATGTGTTATTCAATCCAGACCAGTCTCACCATTCATTGAAATTTAATAGTATCTGGGTAGAATCGGCGCTTTTTTTCTGGATGAGAACTACTTGCTAGGATCTGTCTCCACATAGAGGTGGATTCCAGAGAATAACGATCCCTGGAACCCATATCGTGGAAGGACAGAATGGGTTTCTGGAAGTTACTTTTTGATCTTCACACTCAAGCTATGGCATGCAAGTAAATGAAATGCCCCTCAAGAAAAATAAGTAAATATATGTTACTTAAATATTTAAAAGATAAGAACTGCATCCACCTAATATGTTAGCCATTAAATTACCCTTTTAAAGCTGCAGTTGTGTCTACACTGTTAAATGTTCCAGTAAGTTATTATTTGTTGAGCCCAGCAACCATCATGTCATTACAAAAATGGCTTAGGAATCCGGGGCTAAACCAATAATAAGAGGACAAATCTCTGCACCATACTTCAGATTAGATTTCTAAAATCAGACTTCCTCTTCACTGTTCCAAAAATAGTTTCCTCTTCCCTGGCCTTTCCAGCCTCCTTAACTCTCCTGCCCTAGTCAGTTACCAAGAGACCAGACATGTAGTTTTTTATTTCTGTGTAGATCTTGCTAAAACAGTTTTTAAAAATTACATACCAACTGCTGTTGAATGTTTGCACAATAACCCTGGCTTTCCAAAGTGAGTTAAGCACATGGCATGAAGGCCTATGCCTGTCACCGCTTAGGAGGATGAGGCAGTGGGATAATGAGTTCCAGGCCAGCCTGGAAAAGATTTTAAAAAAAAATAAAACAGATGTGATAAGGAAAGATAAACCAATAATAAGATTTCAGGAGAAACATTCTGCTTTGGATTTATGTCTCTGCCATATCATAATCCAGTTAACATAGTAAAAACCTAAATTTGTCCTCAGAATTGGTTCTGTGCTTTTCCTGAAAAGATTTACTTGGTGTCAGTTACAACTGGTTTCTTATTTTTAGGAAGGTTACAGAGATGGGATAGATGCTGGCAAAGCAGTTACTCTTCAGCAGGGCTTCAATCAAGGCTATAAAGAGGGTGCAGACGTCGTTATAAACTATGGACTTCTCAGGGGGACATTGAGGTAATTTAAAAATTTTAAGTGATGACTCATTTAGCCACGATTCTAATGGAAGTTTTTAATGAAGGTAATATGTAAAAATGAAACATTTTAAAGTGTTTTTCCTGATGTTGGATATATGACTCTTCTGATCATCAAATACAGCTTTCAAAATATTTTAACAGTTGTTCTCAATTCATCCATTTTAATCAGTGTACCTGATGCCTTTCCCTTTTTGCCATTTGGACTAGCACTAATCACTCGTGATGGCGTTTTCAGCTTCTAAATAAGCTGTTTTACCTGCACATGTAGTAGATTACAGCATGGTAGGTCTTTCAGCTAGAAGTCAATGGGGAAATCTGTAATAACTATTAGAAAGAAGTCCTATTTGTTTCAGCCCTGAACTTTAAATACCTGTAGAATGTCATAGCAGTAATGGTAGAGACTGGAGCCAAAAAGTCAGGTACACATGCTGACTAAGAGCTGGGCAAGCCTCTTTGATGGGGATACTTTGTAGACTATCCTTGTAAAGAAACAAACTGCTGCAAAGAATCACGTTTAAAGATAAAGAAAAAAAAATTGTTTTAAATTTTGTTGAGACTTTTAGAAAAGTAAGTAGATTATATAATTCAGAACAAGAGGAAAATGGCCAAGCATTCATCTTCACTTCATGTTTATCACCTTAGAAAGCTTATGGCCCAGTGTTTCACATCCATTGACACTTTATTCCTACAGCGTTTTCAAAGAGGGCTGCAACGCAGAGTAGAGTGTGTTCCCAGCATGCACACAGCCCTGGCTTCAGTACCCTCCAAAAAGAAAAAAGAAAGAACCATTATTTTTATATTATATAAAAAATCAGGGAGGAAGGTTGGTCTACTAGAAAAGTAACAAAAATAAATATATTAGGAGTCAAATTCTTAACACTTTTCAAGAATATTAAAGCTCTGTTGGTGATTCTCATTTGTGACAAAGTTTAGAATGAGTGATTCAGAAGCTGTGTGATATCCTTAAAGAAGAAAGTGGGACTGGTGCCGTAAGTCAGGGTTAGGATGCTTGCCTCAACTATCTGATGCCTTAGGCTAAATATTGAATAGTACCAAGAAAAAAAAAATGACTTGAGGTCACATTGATAAAAGCCCAGGATGAAGTCTCTAAAATATTCCTGATAATGTTTTGTCTTTAATAATTTGGCAAGTCTATGTTTTCTATTTTAAAAGGAAAGAAAAATGAGAAACTTTTTTTGGTCTTTCTATAAATAATATCTTACTGTACAGAAGTTACATGGCCAGGAAAATGTTAAATTAAAAAAAAAAATGGGGCTGGAGAGATGGCTCAGCGGTTAAAACCACTGACTACTTTCCAGAGGTCCCACCGAGTTCAATTCCCAGCAACCATGTGGTAACATACATAAAATAAATAAATTTTTAAAAAAAAGAATACAGTGCTATGAAAGAAGGGATATCATTTATAAACAGTTTATAATATTAAGTCTTCTTAATTAACATTAAAATATACTGTATTTAAACTTCACTGTTACATCATTATTTTCTTAATTTTGACTTGCGTTATTGATTAAGTATTTCTGCATGGTGTTGTCTAGAAGAAAGACATGTATTTAATATTCTAAATGCCTGTGACTCATCTTTTTTCTATTTAACTCTTGTTCATATTTTCATTCAGTGCTTTGCTTTCCTGGTGTCACCTTCATGGTAACAGTTCGACTTTGATCAGTAAGATAAGTAATCTTCTGGATGCCGTTGGCCAGTGTGAGGAGTGTGTGCTCAAACGTCTGAAATCAGTTACGTCACAGCCACGAGTTACAGATTTATTGAACTCCATTGAGGATATGGACCTTTGTCATGTAGTTCCAGCTGACGAAGTGAAAGGTGACAATAATGCTGAGATTAACACAGATTCTGACAGGAGTCCAAATGGGATGGATTGTTCACATCCAGAATGTTGCAGAACACAGGAGCATGCGCATTTGGAAAAACCAAGCCTCACTTGGATTCTGGAACAGACATCCAATTTAGTGAAACAGCTTGGAGTATCAGTAGACATATTACAGCACCTGAGGCAACTATAAAATTATCTCCCCTTTCTAGTGGAAGTAATGCTCGAAATATTACTTAAAGCATCGTGTTCTAGATAAGGTAACCGCTGATTGAACACTTCCCCTGTAATTACCCTTTGTGGAAGTGTTAAGGGTCTTCAGCATTAACACTAATAAATGGAATGACGTTTGTCTTTGTCATTGGTAAATTGTTTAGTTTTAGATACAGTCAGAAATCCTCATTGTCATTTTCAAATTTCTAGTCAAAATCAGTTGTTTTTAAGACTAGCAAAAGCCAAACATTTTAGAACAAGGGAAAAAAAATCTAATGCTGCTTTCTGCTTTTGTCGGAATCGGGTGGTTTAGGACCTCTTCACCAGCAAGCAAGCCAGAGTCACCAGAAATAACCTGAAGGCTAGCATAGATAAGTAGAAGCAGATCATTAGATAAATATGTAGATATGTAGATAGCTATACATTAAAGCCAAGAGACTGTAGAAACTGACAGAATATTTATATTATTGAATGAATAATAAAAAGCAAAGTACTAAAACTCACCTTACTTATGTACTGGTTAAAGATATTCAATTTCATGAAAAATAGAAAAAATAGTTTGTGCTAAATTGTAAAGAAAAAGAAATGCTTAGTTTTCTAGGTAATAGGGACTTGGCCACATTTTCTCAAAATGTAATAAATTATTTCCGTCTGAACTACAACTTTGCTTGTTATTTATGTTGGAATTTAAAAAATGACAAAAGCCGGGTGGTGGTGGCGCCCGCCTTTAATCCCAGCACTTGGGAGGCAGAGGCAGGTGGATTTCTGAGTTCGAGGCCAGCCTGGTCTACACAGTGAGTTCCAGGACAGACAGGCTATACAGAGAAACCCTGTCTCAAAAAACCAAAAAAAAAAAAAAAAGACAAAAATCATTACTGCTTTGGCATGAAATGTATAATCTAGCATGGACAGAATCACAATCAGATTTTTGTTCCATGACCCATGATCAGGAAAGAAGTTTTTCATCTCTTTTCCCCACCTGATGTTAATATGAAATGCCTGACTTGAGAGACACCCAGATAATTGTCCCTTACTGACAGCTTCAGTTGCTGTCTAACCAGTATTTAGCTGTGCTGAAAGATGCATTCATGAGAGACTGGCTGAAGGAGCTTGTAAAGGACTACAAGAATACGTTCTCCTAGTTTCTTAAGTCCCTGTTTAAAATGCACAGAACATTAAGAAATTGGGGCAGCTAAATTTGAAATAGTGTTGTAGATATACTAATACATGCTTTATCAAAGTAACATTTGATGGCTGGGTTTTTATTTTGAAACTTTGTGGTACTGGGGATTGAACTTAGGACCTCATGAACGATTTCCTTATTGAAATCTTAAACCCACAGAATATTAAAGTCTTTGAAGTATCAGTGTTGCTCTACATTGTATTTTCCATAGATATAACCATCTCTAACTCTGATGACCACTCTAAGATCTGAATATAATAAATTTTGAGATTTTATCTAGATATACCCTGATAAGATTCTCTAAATAGAAGATCCCTTGCCATCATTAATTGCATAAATTGCCCTTATACTAAAAGTCACAGAAGATGAAGTCGGGTATTAGCTGGGGGAGCTAGAGGGGTGGTTCAGTGGTTAAAAGCACTTGCTACACTCCCAGTATCCACTTAAAAGGTAAATATGGTTCCAAGCATACATTAACCCCAGGGGACTGGGGGACCTGTAGGATTGCAGGTACTTGCTGGCTTGCCTCAGAGTCTGTTAAGATGCTAAGTGACCTTGCCCCCAAGTTATTTCTGATTGGTAAGTAAAGATGCCAATTGCTGGGCAGAAGAGACATAAGGAGTTCGGTTTCACAAACTTGGTGTCAGAGGAGAACCATGAGGGGAAGAAGGGTGCAAAAAACATGGTCCTGAGGACTGGCCAATTGAAGTTAAAAACAACACAGATAAAACCTAATAAGTAATAACTCAGGGTTATCAATAAATAAATTTTAACAACATAAAGGATAGTCAACTGCCCAGCTTTTATACTGTTTAAGTCTTATTATAAATATAAAAGTTATATGTGTCTTTTATCTAAAAAATAAATGGTCTAAGGCAAGATAAAAACCTGGAGACATAGTTTCTATAACAGAGATTGCTAGGAAGACCTGTGATGCCCTCTGTCTTCTGTGTGTGCCCCTGCACCACACACAAAGACTGTTGGGCTAGGGGGGAAACTCTCTTTTCCTTTTTCAAAAAGTTCTAGAGTAGTTCCTGGACTGCAGTTGGTATGATCAACCAGAAACAGTAAAGTCTACTTGACTATGCCTTTTGCCTTGCTTTCTATGCTGTGAGCCAGCCATGTCTCATGAAAAGGCCCTAGGTGAATGTAAATGGGAAGGCAAGAGTGCCCTGCAGCTGTGACCAGAGTTTCATGGCCAAGAGATTACATCTGAAGTAACTTACTTCTGGCACTGACACATTTAGATGTTTTTAAGCAAATGGGGAAAGGGAGCTTTCCTCTGACACTTACGTCATTAGAACTACTAAGTCCACCAAATTATGATTTGCAGAGTAAGCAGGCAGCTAAATTGATCTATAAGCATCTTTATTTGCAGCCATGCACCATTTGCTAGGGATGGATTTTGAGAAATGTGACCCTGGGGAGTTCCATTGAACAAATATTGAAATATATAAGGTGTTTATGATATCACAAAGGGATAGGACATTATGGGACCATATTATGTCTGAACCTCATTTTTGACCAAAACATAACTATGTGGCACACTACTTGCTAACTGCTTTCATGGTAAACCCATATAAAGGCCAAATTGTGATTTTTCACCCTATTCAATGTAAGGTTATACCTTTTATTGTTTTGTGTTCTAATCTAAGACCTAAGGGGAAATAGTTACATGTATGTGCGTATGTAGATTGTATGGAGTCTAACTTATTTTTAAAATTATCCCCAAATTTGACCAGTAGATGAAATAAACATATGCTGTTCATAAACTACCAGTCAAGACTTTGCTGTCCAGAAATCTCAAATCCCCATTGTGAAGATGCTACATCCTCATACATGCTGTTCATGACTAACAGAGTTTGATGCTCCTGCCTCAAGTGCTTGCTGTTTACTCACACCCTCTTCATACTGCTTTGTCCTCAGGTCACTTGTTAGGCAAGGTCACAGATGCCCCATTGCTGATGTTGTCAGTCCAGCCACTTGCCTGTCCATAGACAAAGTTAGCCACCCCTTCCCATAAGTCCCTCTGCTTGCTTCCCTTTATTCTTGTCCTAGTTACTACTGTTCTTTATCATTTTGCTTTTTGTCCATTTCTTAAATCTCTGGAGGTTTCATTCTTGGGCCCCTTTGGTTTTTTTACTCTAACCAGATGATCTCACCTCCCATAATACTATGCTAGCATTTCAGCTTCCATCTTTATCCCAGGCTCCAGAGCTAAACTTACACCTGCCAGTTTCTCAAGTCTATTTTAGTGGCTTAAACCAGCATATCTAAACGGACAGCCTATTACTTTCTCCTCTTTCCTTACTCTCTTGCAGTTTGTGTTTTGACTCTCTTAATGTCATCTGGACTCACCCAAGGCTAAACATCTTTATATCTTGCACTGGATTTTTTGTTTTACCATTGTACTCTAGATATCTTCAGAATGTTTTGAACTTGGCCTTTCATTCAAATAGACTTTTCTTATTTTTTTTTAATTTGTCTTGTTTTGTTTTGTTTTGTTCTGCATTCTTGGTTTTTTTTGTTTGTTTGTTTGAGGTAGGGTCTCTCTGTTCCTGGATGTGTTCCCTTTTTCCTATGTATTATAAGCTTGATTTTCAGTTCTGGGTTCAAGCAGTATTATCAGCCAGATTTCCCTGCATGCCTCCTCCCACCATGCAGTTTACATTTATTTACAGACAAGACTACAGTCATTCTGCACATACTAGGCTATTCTCAACCTCTGATTTTACTTATTTTCAGCTCCTGCCCAGAGCTTTGTCACCCTGTCCATCATACCCTGAAAATACCTAGCCAGCTAAGCTTCAGGTTTTTCCCAGTATTCCCTCTACATCAGCTGGAATGTCCTTCAACTTCAGAGTCATGAAAGTGCCTTGCTTTATTCAGGGTTAAATGCCTGGTACTTAGCATCTTATACTGTACAGAGATACACAGATTGCTGCATGAGGGAAGAAAGTATGAGTGAATCTTTTAGCCTAACTGAAAAGACTAGGGATGTGGGATTCCAGAATACCTGTTTAGGATGTTGCTGGGTCTGCAGAAATGGCTCGGCAGTTAATAGCACTGCTCGCTCTTCCCAGAGCCCAGCAGCAGTTCCAAACATTCACATGGCAGCTCACAACAATCTGTAGCTACAGAGAACATGATGCCCACATCTGGCCTCCTTAGGCCCTGCATGCACCCGGTACACAGACACATGTATGATTTTTTTTAAAGATAATTTTCTTTTTCCATGTTAATGATAAAAGTCCACACATCCGAAATGGTTCACCATCTTATACCAGTTTAAATAGAACATCAAGCAACAGCATTACCAATCCTTAAAAATAGTATACTGAGTTCAGACTATAGCACAGTAGTTTTTCCAAAAAGAACCAAGACTTTCAACCTCTGGAATACTCCCATTTTCTTGTCCTTTTATGTGTGTTTGTATACAATTCACTATCAAAGAGTGAGGCCAGGGCCTTTGAATTGTGTTTTTTAAGAAGCTGTTAAAATTCTGTTTTATTCATATGAGTTCACTGTCTTCAGACATACCAGAAGAGGGCATCAGATCCCATTACAGATGGCTGTGAGCCACCATGTGGTTGCTGGGAATTGAACTCAGGACCTCCGGAAGAGCAGTCAGTGGTCTTAACCGCTGAGCCATTACCAGAGTGTAATTATGTCCTCATGTTCCTGCATTATTAAGTCAGCACTGCTTGAATTAGTAAACTTTAAATCCTAACAATGTAAAATTATGTATCCAGACTTTCAGACAATATGTAGTGATGTTCAAAAGAGTTTTTCATTTCAGAACTTATTATGTGAGGGGATGATTTTAGCATATATCAAGTGATGATTAAATTAATAATGTTGTTTTAGAATTATGTAATGGCTTGTCTTTTGACCAGATGAAGTACTTGTATGTAACTGAGCATGTGAGTTTAATAAATCCATTTTCCTGAGGAAAAAAAAAAGAAGCTGTTAAATTAGTTCAGAGCCACTGGGTGGCGCTGGTTCACCCTGCTGTGTCCCATTCCTTTGCCTGTGCCCTCTCTCACAAGGAGCTAGTGATTATCCCTGAGGTTGTGCTTACGGTTGAATCATTATAAGATTAGGCATGTGGGGAAGGGTTAGGAGGACTGTATTAACAAAAAACTAGGATGTCTGCCTATTTCTAAGCTGAGTTTTTCTAAAAACAAAATTAGCATGGGCCTGGTATCAAAATTATCCCATAGCCAGGCTATGTCAAGACCCTTTCACAAAAAACTACCTTTCATTCTCTGAGACCTAAAGGAACATCTAGACTCAGAAGCATAGAGCCTTCAAAGAGAGACTTTGAGAAGTTATTGTTTTATGTGCTTGAAGAGTCTACGTGCTGGGCAAGACCAAAGTTTTCAAACACGTCAAAGCCATCTCTTCTTCTCTAGCTCTGGGTCCTACTTCTCTCTTACCCACACAAACAACTTTTTATAATGTAAAGGTAGGAGTAGACAACTTTTTCACCCATTCTAGCATTTCTCAACAAATCCACAGCCAGATAAGATGCGCCTCACATAAAGGACATGTCATTCAAGTAACTAAGCTGCTCACTTAGGAATTGCCCAATCAGCATTATGGATGCATGTTCTCTGATGTTTATTTTTTTTTTTAATCACATTGTTCTCAGCAGTCTCTTCTCACATTTATTGGGGGTGTGGGGTGCAGTGGCCTGAGTGTGCAGGTCAGAGGACAACTTGCTGGAGTTGGCATTCTTCTTTCACCACATATATCTTGGGGATCAAACTGGGGTCCTCAGTGGCATTTGTCTTTACCAGATAAGCCATCTTTCTAGACCCTGACACTCTTTTTTTTTAAAAGCATATGTTTCTGTATACATTTTTAAACAAATTTTATCAAAATTTTATAATAAAGTGAGAGTCTGGTTTGACAACAGTATTGGCAGCTCTTGCCTTTAAAGTAAAACTATACTGATGTGATATTGAAAAATACAGTTTTGGTTATTCAGAGACACTGCAAAATACTTATCGCACATCAAGATGCTAAATGATGTATTATTGGTGTGCCTATATTAGGGTCATTTGATATCTGGAAATTGTCACAAAGTTCATCACAAGTCACACATTTGTCAGGTAGAAGAGCATTTTTATCTGTTATGGAACAAAAGGGATCCTTCATAAAGTTGTCAATGGCAGAGGTAGAGTGCGTTTTTCTTAGAGGCTCTGTGGCCTCTGTCTCTCCAAGGTGAACATGACACTTTTGCCCATGTCACAGGCTGCTTTGTCTCAAGTGTGAAATCAAGGAATAACTCCAGAAAGTTGGGCAAAAGAAGTTGCTGATGATAGAGTGTACTGTTTGTTGTTTTTAACAAAATCTCAAACATTTGGTTTTACCAATAAAGACTCAGGAGCCAGATGCTGGGGGTCAACGCTGCTAGTTCAGAGAGGCAGAGAAAGCACCCAGCTGACCTTCCTCCTCAACCAATGTCCCAAAAAGAAAGAAAAGCTCTCTACACCTTCTCAAAAAACCCTCAAACTGAATGTCCCACCCTCTACTTCCTCTACATCTCTCTATCCTAATTCCTGACTCCCTCTTACTCTCTGTGGTTTTGTCCCATATTTTTCCCCTGCCAACTAGTTGCTTGCTCTACTCTTGACCTATCCTATTTACAGTAAACAGAAAGCTCTTGGATTAAAGGTGTGTGTGAGGCTTGAGCCATACCACATCTAGAAACAGGTTTTCCCAATAAATAGCACAATCTTGGAGTTCACCGTTCAAATATCCTGCAACAATGTACATTGGTAGCAAGAATGACTAGAGAAAATGACAAAAGTACATTCTAGAAATCAACATAATTTTGTTTTTGTTTCTTTTTAATTTGGTATGAAGTAATAATACATTTGCTGAGAAATCCTGACTCTGGGAATTGGGTTGAAGAGAGTAATTAAGAGATTTAAAATATTAGCACAAATATAATTCATTGCCATATTCCCTATAATGGAGAAGCATGAGAAATACACTGATAGATCAACAATTTAAAAATTATTAGGCTGCAGCAGTAGGATTACAAGTTTGGGGCCAGCTCAGGACAGAAATGAAAAAAAAAAAGCTTTCAAAAAAGTATTATTATAACCTACACCAGATTAAATGCTGCATTTAAATAAATAATGTAAATAAACATTACAAGTTATCATTACAACAATAATAGAAACAAAAAGTTTGGGATATACATTTAAATACAAGTCTCTGTAAAATGTTATGTAGGAACTTAGACGCTTTATGCCTAAGGCTTTATGTGTATTTTGTACATAAATCTAGATCATTCTTGAATATGGTAGTTCTGTATTGTAGTGAGATTACAGGGCTTGGTTTATCAGAATGAATTTTAATGCACTGTTTTTATAGTAAGGAAAGAAAGGCTAGATTATGACTCATGCCTGTATACCAAAACTAAAGAACAGTAGGTAAGAGGTCTTAAGTTCAAGGTTAGCCTAGGATGATCTGGAAAAAAAGCAAACACACTTACTTCAAAACACTGAATCAGGAAATGTTCTTGTGGAAGTAAAATATACAATTGGGAATCAGGAAGAGTTGGGGGTTTTTGTTTTTCAATTATATCAAAATCTTAAATTTAGGTCTTAAAATTTAATGGTGTTATTGTTTGGGTCATAAATGTCTCCCAAATGTTAAAAACATTTGGATCTCAACATCTAAGTGCTACTGAGAACTGCTAGAATCTTTAGAAGATGGGACGTAGGGGGAGGGATCTAGAGTTCTGGAATCATTTGATTGAAGGAAATGTGCAGACATCAAAATCACTTTCTCTGACGTGCTGCTCCCTGGACTCCACTGTGATAGGCAGCTGGGCTCTAACCCTATTTTCCCAGCCATAAGAGGAACAACTTTGCTCTGTCACTCACTTCTTCCACCGCATAACATTCTGCTCTGCTTCGGACCAAAGTAAAACAAAAATCTACTGACCATGGGCTGAAACCTCCAATTCTAAGCCACAATAAAGGTGGTTTCAGAGTGGTGGCATGTTCCTGTAATCCTAGCACTTGCAAAGTAAAAGCAGGAGGGAGGTTCTGGAGTTCAAGGTCAAGTCAGTGAGATGCTTCACCTGGCAAAAGTGCCTGCCTTGCATCTTAGTTAAGATGTCTAATATTATTTCATCTTACATTTACATATCCCAGTCAATTATTGAAGGAAGTTAGGGCAAGAACTGAAGATAGGAACTTGAAGACAGACACTAAAACAAAGACTGTGGAGAAATGCTTATAGTTGGTTTGTTCTCTGTGGCTTTTGTTTACCCTTCTTTCTTATACTATCTAGGACCCATGCCAAGGGATGGAACTGCCCACAATGGGCTAGACTCACTCATACCAGCCAATATTAAGAAAAGTCTCTAAACGCTTGCCTATAGGCAATGTGATGGAAGCATTTTCTCAATTGAAGTTCTTCTTCCCAAATAACTCTGAATTGTGACAAATTGAAAAGAAAACTAGCTAGGACATCCTGGAAACCTGATAGCCTAAATTTGACCCCAGGAATTCCTTTTGGAAAGAAAGAACTGACCTCTACAAGTTGTCCTTTGACTTATGTATGTATACTGTGGTACACACACACACACACACACACACACATACAGATCACTAAAAACCATAACAATAAAAAATTTTGAAGGAGTTAATGGTCATTCTCAGCTACATGAGTTCTTAGAAGACACCAGAAAATGGAAAGACTTCCTATGCTTAATATCTCTTAATATGAAAATTATTATTACCAACATATCCTAATCAATTGAAATTCAAAAATATGAGGAATTAGAAATTTGTTGGCTCTCACCCAGTGGTCTCTCTAATTTGGTAATTGGAGAGATATGTCCAATATTGTACAATCTATATACACTTTCTGCTTGTTTGTACGTGACCGTGTCTTGCTGTGTACCACATAATGGTCTTGAAATCATGCTTCTCCTATCTCAGCCTCTCTATAAGTAGAATTGGTTAATTGATGATTTTACACTATACTATGGTTTTCAGAGCAGCTTACATATTTCAAAATTATTTATACAGCTAAAAAAAACAGACAAATTAATTTGGGAGGTGGCTTGTAAGAGAACAATAAAGAGTGAGACTGAATGTTTTGCTTGATATTTATAATTACTGTATCAATTTTGAAGATGACCTTGTAAGTTACTCTTTTTCTGAGATGAATGCTTCTCAGAATCATCACAGGCAGTGAACCAGAATCTTACCTTTACCTAATGTCTGTGCCACCCTCCAAACAGAACCATTATTGATTGAAACAGTTGATGAATGACTTCACGGATAGACTACCTTAATACACATACCATTTCTTAAATGAATGTAACCTGTTCTTTGTGGGCTGAGAATGATGACAATCACTCAAGTCAAATAGCTTTGATCATAGCAGGAAATCTGTATCCAAATAATTGTGCCTATAATTCATCCCTTGGTACAGCAGAACTGTCAACTCTTAGTTTAGAGGTACAATCATTTGGTGATGTGAGGGACATTGAAGTACAACCTTATTACAATGAATTCCAATGTCTAAAAATTTTCTTATTTTAGGTATCCACCACAGTAAGAACCAAGATTTTAAGCTCTACTAAAAACAAAACAAATGAAAAGACTTTACTTCTTATGTTCATTTAATAGCATGTTCATCATTTTTATAATTGGTATAAAATATATATTGTGTCTAATATAATAAAAAGGAAGATTAAAGGTATGCACTAAGGGTGTGTCTGTATTCCAGTCAGATAACAAAACCTAGGTCTTTGGATGTGACCTAGCCATGTCGCTGAGTTAAAATTTCTTTAGAAAAAGCTATTGGTAATACTCAAAAATGTATGCATGAATACATAATTAATAAATGAATCACATATGCTTTCTTGAAACATTTTACTAATATAAAATTGAGGGAAAAATGTCAAACCCATGGATAACCACCTCCTTTGTATTTGTATAGAGTTGTATTTGCACAACTTATTTTACTAGTATATTTTAAGTCACTTAAAGAATACTGGTGAAACCTAATATAATACAAATATCATGGGATTATTTGTTATATGCAACCATGTATAGAATAATGACAAGAAGAAAGTATATATGTAGTACAAACACAGTTTCAGAATAAAAAAAAATACTTGCAAGTTGAATTAACACATTTATGAAACAAAGAACTGGCCACTGGCTGAATATTAAATCTGATTTTCTCCAAACATTTCCCCTTTTCTTAGATTAGATATGGGAGGAGTATCCAAAGAAAAAACTGCTAGCCAATTAACAAACCAAACAGCCAGAAGTCAAAGTCAAGGGCTGAAAGAAAAAAGTCTTGAAAGCAAACAAAACAGATACCTTAAACCAAATAATTTGAAAGCAGACCAAATGGAGTAAAACAGAAGACAAAGTATCCAACAAAAAGGATTTTAAACAATAAGCTCTGAAAGACCACAATGGATCTGTGGCCAAAACTCAGTATGTCTGAGCTCCAGACTGAAACCCACCTAAGGAGACATCATTTTATGGCTGGGACGCAGGGGCCTATTCTCCTGGAGTCTGGTGTCCATCCAGGTGATAACTCTAGTGAAAAGAGAATTATTCTTGAGGTTCCATGTTGGGGGTCATAACTGTCAATGAGAAAACACAGTTCTCACTTCAAAGAGTAAGGTAAGGTATTCTCACAGTCTGAGAACTGAGAATCAGGTTATCCAAAATTCTATTTTCCAACGTGGCAGCAGTTTTATAGTTACAGAAAAAGAAAGTCAGAAATCAAGGCATTTTTAAAATAGTGTTGGAAACATCAGGCAGGTGGGCTACAGCAAATAGGGAAATCTGGTTAGACCCTGGATGCTATGTGTCAGCATTTTGGTTGGTAAAAATTAGGGGGGTCTATTTGTACATTGCACAATTTTTACCTATTGTTCACAAAGATGTCAGCTCACATACAACAGAGGGAAATAAATGGCTACTAAGGGCCTGTGGGGACCCAAAATGATTTAACTATGAATTTGCAACATTGTAAATTCTCCATATCAATGAAGTTCTAATCAGTGAGTCACCCTTCATAGTTACAATTTTTTCCTAGGGATTTTAAATTAAAAAACTTTAAAATTATTTGAATGAAAATAGAATCACATCACTTTCACCTCTCCCCGTCTTCCTTCCCAACTACTTTCCCATTTCCCCCTAATCTCAAGTTGCTATTTATTCCTAATGGCAGACGGACAGACAGACAGAAAGATTAGAAGAAAGAAAGAAAGAAAGAAAGAAAGAAAGAAAGAAAGAAAGAAAGAAAAGAAGGAGGGAAAGAAGGAAGGAAGAAAAAGAAAAGAAAGAAAGACAGAAAGAAAGACAGAAAAAACGAAAGAAAGGAAGGAAGAAAGGAAGGAAGGAGGGAAAGAAGGAAGGAAGAAAAAGAAAGAAAAGGAAAGAAAGAAAAGAAAGAAAGAAAGAGTACAAGTTAAATGTAAAATAGTACTACTTCTTGAGGCTTTATCAAACAACCTTGGTGTTACTTGTTTCTCACCCTGCTTCTCCTTCTGTGCTGACCTCCTTCCTCCTTGGTTGGATTCCCCTTTCCCATTTATTCCATTTCCCACTTATAATTGTGGTGTCTTGCTGTTCTCTTCTCAAGCTCCTGTCCCATCTATGATTCCTTTATACTTTCCCTGTTTCTGTTCTGTAGTTACTCCATGTCATATAATCACATCTGAAGATATGGACCTAGGAACTGCAGATGAGAAAGAACATGTACATACATTTGCTCTGTTTTAGTCTGGGTTGCCTTATTCAATACAATCTTTTCTAGGTTCATCTATTTACATGTAAGTTTCATAATTTTGTTTTTCTTTACTACTAAATAGTATTCCATAGTGTGTATGTAGTACATTTTCATTATCCATTTATTTGTTGAAGGACATTTAGATCATGCCCATTTCCAGGTTATTTGAATAGGGCAGCAATGTTCATGGCTGAACAGGATCTGTGGAGTAGGATGTTAAGTCTTTTGTGTCACAGAGTAGTGTAGCTTTGTCATATGGTAGATTTGTTATGTTTTATAAAAAAGAAAGAAAGAAAGAAAGAACCAAGATGTTTGGTAGAGGTGTCTCTGCAGACCCATGCTGAGGCATTCCTTCTCCTTGAGGTACCAGCCATATGACATATATAGTACGGAACAGAGTTTATTTAGGGCATGCATAGGGGAGTTGAGGGAGTAGAAGCAGAGAAAGGTGGTGGGGGGAGCAGGGAGAAGGAGAGACAGGGAGAGGGGGAGGGAGAGGGAGAGAGAGGGGGAAGAAGCAAGCCAAGAACATGTGGAGAGAAGTGAGAAGGGAATGGGGAGAGAAGGGACAGAGAAGTAAGAGAGTAAGAGGGTAAGAGTGTGACGAGGGGCAAACAGCCCCTTTTTTAGTCATACCTGGCTATAGGCATACCTGGCTATTGCCAGAGGTGGAGCCTAGAAGAAATGCCAACACGATTTATTTTTAGATTTTTGAAAATTCTTCATATTGATTTCCAGAGTTGCTGCACCAATCTGTAATCCTTATAAAACTTAAAATAGCCCTCCCAGTACAGATAAGGAAACAATCAAGCAAGGGAAGAAGAAACCCACATGAAATGGAAACTTAAAGTTTCTTTGGAAAGTCAGTTGGATGGTGTTTTGGGGGGACAAGCACTTGAAGGAGTGTTTTCCTGAAGCAGACACAAGTGAAAGGCTAAGGCAGACTCAGACACAGGAGAAAGGATATTCTGCTAAAACAAGCATATGAAAGGACACGTCATGAATGATTCTTCACTAACAACACACGTGTATTGGTCCTCCTTACACTATGCAGTTGAGCTCTATTTGTTGAGACCCCATAGAGAGAAAAGCACCAAAAAACTTCTGGTGGTGTGCTGCAGTTTCTTGCTGCTTCCTCGGCTGATTGGCAGAATAATGTCAACCGAGACAGACCCATGTGCTGAGTCAAAACCTGTGGAGGACACATGATGTTTGGAGAGAGTATAAAAAGTACTTCATGGACAGTGACAGAGGCTGAACTTGTCTTGCTTATAGAACTAGTTGTGCAATGCTTGTTGGTCTCATATCTCTGCTGATCTTCGCTTCGATGAGAAACACAGCTGACAACTTCTCCTGGCCCCTCCTGCTGACTTGCGCTGAGGCTGAGGCCTGGCTGTCTCTGCTAGGTAGTGCAACCACTGCTGATTTGTGTTTGCTATCCCAACTCTACTGAACTGGACTTCTGGTGCATCAGTAAAGTGTTTGCAAGTGGATTGAGCTACTGCTGCTGACCTGTGAACTGAATAGTCTATTTCCAGACAACACAGACAGGAGTTGCTCCAACCTTTCTAAACAGGTCCACTTACCCCATATCTTTTCTTTCCCACTACTTCTGGTGGGTGGTGGGCTAAAAGGGAGGTTAAAACATTTAAGAACCATCATTAAAAATAAGGCTTGAAAAAATTAGTTACACCCACAGATGGGGAAAAAAATCTTTGCAAGCTGTACACCTGACAGAGGACTCATACCCAGGAGAGAGAGAGAGAGAGAGAGAGAGAGAGAGAGAGAGAGAGAGAGAGAGAGAGAGAGAGAGACAGAGACACAGAGACAGAGAGAGAGAAAGGGAGAAGAGGAGGAGGAGAAGTAGAAGGAGAAGTGAGAATTGTGAAATGGACTAGGATCTAAACAGAAAGTTCTCAGTAGAAAAATAAAAATCATCAAGAAATACCTCATAAGGTGTTCATCATCATTAGGAATTAGGGAAATACAAATTAAAACAACTCTGCAATTTTATCTCACGCTAGTCACAATGACTATTTTCCCTTAATGTGTTAATTTATTCATTTTAACATCCTAATCACTGCCCACCCCCCCACACACACAGTCCTTCCCCTTGCCCGTATCCCCAAATCCTAGTGTATCAAGTATCTGCAAAGTTAGGTGCATCCTCTCTCACCGAGGCGAGAGAAGGCAGCCCAGTTAGGGGAATGAATTCCACGGACAGACAAAAGCTTTAGGAACAGCCCCACTGCAGTTGTTGGAGGACCGACACGAAGGCCAAGCTATACATCTGCTACGTGTGTGTGTGTGTGTGTGTGTGTGTGTGTGTGTGTGTGTGTGTGTGTGTTGGGGGTGGGGTTGTCTTCATCCCATGTATGCTCTTTGGGAGCCCCCCAAGAGTCCAGGTTAGTTGGCTATGTTGGACTTCCTGTGGAGTTCCTTCCTTCCAGGCCCTCAATCCTTCCCCTAATTCTTCCATAAGAGTCCCTAAGCTCCATCCAGTATTTGACCGTGAGTCTCTGCTTTTGCTTCGGTCAGTTGCTGTTCTTTCAGAGGACAGTTATGCTAGGCTCCTGTCTGCAAGCACAACAGAGAATCATCAGTAGTATCAGGAATTGGAGCTTGTCCACAGGACGGATCTCAAGTTGGCCCAGAGTTCCTATCAATGTGGGATCTGGAGATGCTACTGAAGGTTTCAGGTTTGTGGGGCACGGGCTCTTTCTGCAGAATGGCTTACCAAAGCCTATCTTTTAATGTTTCTGCGGACTCACTAGCTCTGGAAGTTGGTGTTACTAATTCCCTCTTCTAATGTGTCAGAGGCTGGAAAGCTGGGGAACATCTGCAAAACTGTGGCAGTGAAAGCTGTGCTGGGCGAGAATTCTACACGAGCCTTTTCTAATATGAGAGTCCTGTCTCCTGGGAGACTTCCCCCTTGATATCGTTATGGCTGTCTACTTAGTGGTTTCTTGCTGATCTCATTACTAACTTAGTCTTATGTACAAATTAAGCCAAGGCTTCCCATTTATTCCCTTGCCTCCTTCTAAATTTTAGGTGGGGGGAAGACTCAAAAATTTACTGAATCATTTAACTGAATTTCTGTTTTAAAAAAATACCTTTTTAAGAGAACTAATGAAAGATGAAAAGCATAAAATAAAAGCGAAACTCAATGTGCAGAACTTTGTGTAGAAACTTAAATGTGTAGAAATGCAAAAAACAAAAACTATAACATGCTCAGTAGCACAAATGGCTTTTATTATAAAATACCTTACACTGTCATTTTAGGTGGGAAAATTAACTTATAAATTGATGACTTTTGAAAACTGATGGCAGTAGATAAAAATTCCTGCTATGTGACTTTCTATGCGACTATTTCAGTGGTAATGTGAGTATTTTAGAATCTTAAATCTAAAATTGAAGCTATTCATTATTTGTTTTGGAAGGGCATTCTTAAACAGGTAAAACATTGGCTCTTTCAGACTTAATATGCAGTCTATGACTTCTTTCATATTAATGTGAAGACAGGGCTTCTGTGTTAAATGTGTTCCTCTTAGCTACTGCTAACAGAGGGCTATTTGTTTTGATCACTTACTCAGTTTCAAGCCTTTATGTTTTCCATAATTAAAGGCAATTTACTTAAGTGCCCAACATCTCCATTACCAAATAGGTTCCTGTTTCCCAGGAGGCCTATCAAAGGAAACTCCCAGAAAAGCACAGGACCCAAGCAACTGTGACAAGTCAGCCTGCCCTGGAAGTGAAGCCTTATTTCAGGAAGCAACACTTAGAGGCAAGACCAAGGACAAGGTCGCTTACCACCACAGACTCACCATGACTCAGTAAAAGTCCCTCACCAAACCTTATGACTCAGACAGAGAAAACACCTAGTAAAAGATGGATGTGTTCTGATTTGTGGTTTGTGATTGTAAAAAAACAGAAATTCAGAATAAAATCCAATGTGTTTTCTATACAGTCCCATAAGCAGGAAAGTCATGTATTTATATAGATCAGTGATTATTGAATATATCCTCAAGATTTTGTATATTAAATATTTATTAAGCTTCTGCATTAACACCAGGCTAATATGGTTATGTCAGCCAACTTAACTCAAATGTTGATCATCTTCATTATTAGAGATACTTTTAAAGATTTTTATAAATTTTAATTGGGGATCTAAGGGGGTGGGGAGAGATATGCATGTGAGAACAGGTGTCCTCAGAGGCCAAAGGCATCAGATCCCCTGGAACTAGTTACAGGCAATTGTGAACTGCCTAACTCAGATGCTGGAATGAACTCAGGTTCTTCGCAAAGGCAGTACATGTCTTAACCATCTCTTCAGCTCTGGAGATACTGTTCAACAAATTATCATTATTAACACTAATTTTAGAGATTTCCTGAAATAAAGTAAAATGTAAAAAGGAAAAAAAGGGTGCATTTTGAACACTTGAAAATACATCAAACACAGGTACTAACGAGGACTATATTCTTCTCACAGGACCATAGGAAATTATCTCTATTTTACAGACAATGGTCAAAATGAATCTCTATCTACCCCACTCCAGAATGGTTGTCTTAAACCCTGCAGTCTCTCAAAGCTGTCCATGGGAGCTGGGGTGAGGGGTGCCGTTTCCCACAGAGGTTGTCAACTGTCTTCCCTCCCTTTCTTACTTTCTTACTTTTGCAGACATTCCATGGTTTTTCTGTGACTTACCAAACATACACACTTGCGTAGACATACATTTTCCCATATCTGTAAGGGCTAGGAGTCCAAGATCAAGATGTTGGCTGGCTGCTGCCGAAGCCTCTGCACCAACTTGAAGATGCTCTTTTGTGAGTATGCACATGTCTGGTCATCAGGCTTGGTGGCAAGTGCCTTTAGACCCAAGCTCGATCCAAAGGACCCACATGATGGAAAGTGAGAACTAATTCTCACAAGTTATCCTTTGATCTCCACTGGAGTACCATGACACATCTAAGTGAGCACACACACACACACACACACACACACACACACACACACACAAATAAAATGTAAAACTGAGTTCTCTTTAAACAAAATAAATAAGTACTTTTTCTTTTTATAATGATGACATTCATATTTGATTAAGAACCACCCTAGATACCTCATTTGAACCAGCAAAAACACTTAGCTCCAATATGATTACATTTTGGAATGTCATTAGAACTTCAACAAATAAATTTAGTGAGATGAAACTAATATAAATTTAGGGACAAAATTCAGACCACAACACCAATCTAATAAATCACTTTACTTGAAATTTTATTTCTGGGTTAGCTTTAGGAGACATAAATCATGGTACAAAACAGGAAGGAAGGAAGGAAGGATATTATCTAACACATTGTACAAAATGTGCTATTTATAAAAGAATATTGGTCTGCTGACATTAAATTCCTTTAATTTTTTAAAAAGAGTTTTAATGGTCTTTTTGTTGTTTTTTTTAACTTTTAGTTTTTATTTTTATTTGTGTGTGTGTGTGTGTGTGCATGTGTGTGCATGAGTGTTTACACATGTGTTTATGGGTGTGCTTCAGATGTCCTATCTTCTCCTTCCTTTCCCTTATAGAACTAATTACACATATGTTGGACCTTTACTGCCGCCTATGTCTAATAATTTGGGTTATATCCTGGACATAGTGAATAACACTATGTTGTGGAAATTCCAAACTTTGTTATGTGTTCTCAAGAATATGAACTTTGTTTTAGTGGTAAACAGCTGGCATGGCGGAACTGAACTCCCAAACTCCATGTTCTTTCTCTCTATTCAGGTTTTAGCCTTATGTGGGCTGCTTACTCTGTCTTGCCTGTATTATGTAGAGCTGAAATTTTCAAAACAGAATTCTTCTTGCTTCCCACCTAGGACTCCCTACTTTCTGGAATATGCTCCTTCACGGTTCAGTTGCAGTTGTCTCCAAAAGAATCTTAACAGTTAACCCATGAGAGCAGTTTCTGAATTTCACATTCCTTTGAAAGTCGAACACTATGCTCAGCCAACAAAAGATGAAAAGCTAGCATCACCTCTGCTTTCTTCTGGGGTTGAGTCCTGTCCATTTCCTGCTCAGTGTGCTTGTTTTCAATGCTTTTGTATAGTTCTCTTCTGCATTTTGTCTGACTGTTATGTGCTCCTTTTGAAATGGTTGATCTAATACCTCTTCGTTGCCACCATACTTCATCATTTATTTAAATTAAATTCATTTTTAAAACTTGTTTTTTTTTAAAAAAGAATTGTGGTTTTTTTTTTTTTTATGTATATGAGTACGGTGTAACTGTCTTCAGACACACCAGAAGAGGGCATCGGATCCCATTACAGATGGTTGTGAGCCACCATGTGGTTGCTGGGAATTGAACTCAGGACCTCTGGAGGAGCAATCAGTGCTTTCTTAACCGCTGAGCCATCTCTCTAGCACCTTTTTATTGCTTATTTGTGGCTTTCACATCATGCACCCCAGTTCCACTCATTTCCCCTTCCTTTCGTATCTGCTCTCTGCCCCTCAAAAGAAAAGAACATAAAATAGAGTTTTAAGAAAAGAAAAAGAAATCTTATCATGGAAACTATAGTGTGTCACAGTGTGTCTGTCTCACAGTATACTCCTTTGTCCACATTTTGAGGCCTCTGGCTTCTGCTACACTATCAATACTGGTTCCTCACAGGGACTCCTCTCAGATATCCTATTTTTTCCATGTGTCTTGGAGATCCTATAGCTTTGGATTTGCAGGATCAGCCCCTTCACTCCCTCCAACAGTTCATAGATGGGGTAGATGTTGGGGTGGGCCAACTCAAAGCTTTGGATCTGAGCATGAGAGGTAACAGCCCAGATCATGGACATCTGCTTGGCCTTTGGTAGTAATTTGAGTCACAGAAATCAACACAGACCCCAGTTGTAGCAGGACTACAGACCCAGACATGGTCTGTGGTTGCACCTGGGCCTCCACATATCTGCCTATTCCTCATCACCATCTAGTCTCCAGTTCCACCTTTCTCCAGGGTGTGCAAACCCCTCAGCTTCACTTTCTCTTTCATTTCTACACTTACTCTGTCTTTCCCATCTGTCCGTCACACATTTGTCTATTGTAGTGGCGCCTGCGACAGGTGCTTGGATGTCTTTCTTCCAGCTGTCCCAGGAGATGGAACTGGGAGAGGTGCTTGGGTGTCTCAATTCATCATTTTAAAAGATAAATCTACTTCAAATGTAAATGTCTGCTGTTATTTATTACTTATTTATGTTAATTCTGTTGCTTACCATTCACATAAGCTTTAGTTTTCTTTTCTTTTTTCTTTTTTAATACACAAAGCCCTCAAAAAGAATCTGCTCACATGTTAGCTAGTGAGCCCTATCTAGCTTTCTGGTCCAAAAAATCAGCAAGAGGGTAGAGAGCAAAATCAGCTAGAACCTGATTTTGTGCAGCTCACAATTGCTTATAACTCCAGTTTCAAGGAATCTAACATCCTCTTATATCCTGTGGGCACCTTCACTCATGTGTACATATCTCTACACACACACACACACACACACACACACACACACACACACACATACACACACAATTAAAACTAAAATAATGAAGACAGATGGATAGAAGTTGGAGGTTAATATAATAAAAACATATAAAATTATTTCATAATTCAGAAAATATATTAAAAATAAAATAAGAGGCTAGAAAGAGGGCTTAGAAGTTAAAGGCTCTTGCAGAGAGCGTGGGTTAGATTCCCAGCACCCACCTGACAGCTCACAATTCTCTGTAACTCTAGTCCCATGCATCCTGTGTCTTTTTATGATCCCTGTAGATATCAGGTATGCATGGAGTACACAATTAAACATGT
This sequence comes from Tokudaia tokunoshimensis, assembly GCA_036184795.1. NCBI lineage: Eukaryota > Metazoa > Chordata > Mammalia > Rodentia > Muridae > Tokudaia > Tokudaia tokunoshimensis. The sequence goes on from BTHU01000022.1 coordinate 45,953,580, forward strand.
AGACAAAAATTCACACAGCTGTAAATGAAAATGTATATAAATAAATAAGCAAATTCAAAAAGATTGAAATAACTTCCTATATCCTATCTAACCACAGCACAATAAAACCTAAAATTGAAAGCAAATAAATCTCTTTTAAATACACAGAGTCATGGATATTAAACAACTCCTCACTGAATGATGATTGGATCAAAGAAAAATCAAGAGAGAGAGAGAGAGAGAGAGAGAAGTGAAAATGAAAATACATCCCAACAGAAGCTCTGGTACACTGAAAGCAATGCTATGTGGGAAATTTATAGCTCTATGTGCCCATATTGAAAAGTCAGAAAGACAACAAATAAATGAGGTAATGATGCAACTCCAGAATTTAGAAAAACAAGAACAAAACACATCCAATAGACAGCAAGAAATTAAAATCATGGCAGAAATTAATAAAATAGAAACAAAGTAATATAAACAGTCAATGAATCTAAGAGCTGGTTCTTCGAGAAGAAACGCAGAACTGACAGACCCTTGCTCCAGCTAACCAAGATAGGGATCCAAACTCATAGAACCAAACATGAACAGGGAAACATTACAACAAACTCCAATGAAATCAAAACTATTCATAAGGGAATATTTTAAAAACCTGTATTCCATTAAGCTTGGAAATCTAAAAGAAATAATGGATTTCTAGATTCAGCCAAACTGCCAAAATTAAAACAGACCCATAACAAATAAGGAGGTTGAAATAGTAGTAAGACATCTCCCACATTAAAAAAAAAAAAGCTGGGTCCAGATGGTGTCACAACAGAATTTCACTAGATATTCAAAGATTTGTGTCAATTCTCAACCTATTCCAAAATAAAAATAGGAGAGCACTCCCAAATTCCTTCCATGAAGCCAATATCATTCTAATACTGAAAATAAGGAAAGAGAGAAAGAAAGAAAGAAAGAAAGAAAGAAAGAAAGAAAGAAAGAAAGAAAGAAAGAAAGAAAGAAAGAAAGAAAGAAAACTTACAGGCCAATATCCCTTGTAAATGTAGATTCAAAAATGCTCAAAATGATTTCAAATGAATACAGACACTCAAGTCACTAATAATGGTGAACCACATCAATGGACTTAAATACAAAAATTGCACCTCAATAGATGCAGGAAAAAAAAAAACCTTTGGCAAAAATCCAAAATGCCTTTGATAAAAGACACAGAGAAAGTAGGCCTACATAGTTCATCTTAAATAAATGCTGTATGTGAGAAACCCACAGACAACATCACACCAAATGGAGGAAAACTTGAATCATCCCCCTGAAGTCAGGAGTGAAATGAGATATCCACTATTCCTGCTCCTTTCCAATATTGCACTCAAAGCAGTAGCCAGAGCACCAAGGAAATTAAAAATATGTGAATAGGAAAAGAATAAGCCAAAGTATCCCTATTTGAAGATGACATGATATCATATTTTTTACTTGTCCTGAATTACCCTTTAGTTCTATTCCTGTGGCTGAGTGAGTAGAAATCTAAGCTATTTTTTCAAGGTTGCAGACATTTCTGGGAACATGTCCAGGCATTCCATTCAATTATTCTCTTGTTATTAATGAAGATTTTATACAGTTCTTTTGGAAGTTTGCACAGTAAGTTTCTGAATTAAAGGAATTTGAATTCACATACAGTGGTATTATTTGAAAGGAGAAAGAATTGTCACAGTGAGACATGTCTTAGAGACAATGAGACCACTGCAAAGGAATTAGAAGAGTCATAGAGTCAACTCAGTTCAACAACTGCATATGTGACAAGCCATGCTTGCCTGAGGGAAAACTCTTTGGAATAGACAGTTCATAGCTTTTTTAAAAACAGCTTTATTGGGTTGGGGATGTAACTCAATTTGAATAGGGCCTGACCAGCCTTCATGAACCCTGGGTTCCATCCCTAGAATCACATAAACCAGGTGTGGTACTGCATATAATTCTAGCACCTCAGAAGTAAAGGCAGGAGGATCAGAAATTCCAAGCTCATCTTCGGCAAGTCCACCCTGGCATATATGAGCCTCTGCCTCAGTAAGGAAAAAGAAAGAAAGAAAGATATCAGCTTCATTAAGATATACAGGCCCAGTGTCCCTAGTCAGAACCTGAAATCTTAAATGCTCCAAATTAATATTTTTGAGAACTGAGGTATACCATAGATGGAAACTGCACTTGACCTCATGACAAGTTTCAGTTAAAGCCCAGGCACATGAAAAACAGAGTGTCAAATGACCTCTGACCATGTATGTGTACAAGGCATAGGCAATCACATACCACTGACTTTGTCATCATCAGAATAATGTTTCTTTTTGAGTTTGCAAAGGTTAGTACTTAGCATGGAACATTGGAGAATAAAATAAGTCCTAGTAACTGAAGAAATCTGTAAGCCACTCTCATAATGATAGTTACTCACCATGAGGCACTGGGTTTTCCCTCTCCCTCCTGGTTGTCTTGTGCTTTTCCCATGTATATTTGTGTCAGATATTGTTTACAACACTGTATTGACACTGCTGTTGCCCTAACAACCATCTGCCCAAACTGGTCTCCTTCCTGAAGATATACGCTTAACTTTGTGCCTGGGCTCTTAGGTCACTTCCTGTAATATAATAGATACTCAATCTATGCCTATTGAATAAATGAATGGCTGTGCTGGAGGAGTAACACCACCAGATTAAATAAACAAGTTATGCCTATAAAAACTTAAAGGAAAAGGTTTTGGAAGCATATATGAGTCTATATTATTAAAACGGACTTTCTTTTTTAGTTTGGGCTTCCAATGGCAACTTCTTTCCAGACTTTCAAAAGATATCTCTGTAATAAGCCATTTTCTAATGCAATTCTTGGCCTAAGTGGTCCCCTAGGAACCTTCAAACAACCTAGGATATTGCCAGGCTGTTGTTTGTTCTCCACAATCTGATGGAAAGCCCCTATTGCTGAAGATACATACACACACATGCATCGTTGAACACAGAAATGTCAAGTAGATTCCTACCTAGAATCTTAACATCCATGGTACTGGAAGGCACTCCATGTGCTACCAAAGGATAACACCAACACTACTACAAATCCTTCCTTCTACAATGGTGACCTGCCTAAAAGATAAGTATAGGCTTAGATTTTTCTCTAAACCTACTTTATTTAGGGTTCTTAAATGCTTCAACCTCCCTTCCTTCTAGTCCACTGACCAGAGCTAGGAGAGAAAGAAGGTTAAAAGGAAAACGGGGTTGTGGACCTATTTTGTAGAAGCACTTTGGGGAGATTCCGCATTTCGTTGTCGGGATACCAACAGTCCAGTTCAATAGCAAGCACCAAGAATGAATCAGTAGCAGTGGCAAGGTCCAGCAGAAATCATGAGGTTCTGCCGAATCAGCACGAGTCAATGGAAGTCACTAGATTCAGCAGGAATACCATGACAAATAATTTGGTGCATTTCTCTCTATGAAATGAAGACCAGTGAAGACCATAACAAGGTATTGCAGTGCAAGAGCAACCTTTCACTGTTTATGGGGTTTCATTTTTACTCTTTCCAAATATCACACGCCCTCTGAAGCATCTGCTACAGCAAAACTTTACATGCCCTCTCATGTGTCTGCTTCAGCAAAACATCCTCTCTCAAGACAACATCCAGAAAAGCATCATGTGACAAAACTTAGTTTTCAAAGAAACCAGGACTTTCCGCTTCAGATAAGTTGGTACAATAGTGACATCAAGTTTGTTAGAGTAACCAATCAATATCTGATTTGAGTTAAGGCCCACTCCATGAGATGGCACCTGTATCATGCTTCTTTGGTGGCCAAGAACCTGAAACTAGATAGGCCAGAGACCTAGGACAAAAACAAATACTATTGTTCTGATAAAGGGATGTCACAATTAAATGATGCCTTATGACATTCTGCTCACTCATACATCAGTGCCTTTGTCAGCCATCATCAGGGAAGGCTCCTCTTGCTACAGAAAGTAACAAATATAGTGACCCAAAGTCAGACAACATACAGTCAGTAAAAGATCTTGGAACACTCAGCCTTAAAGGGGATGTCTCCATCAAATCTCTCCTCTCAGGAATCAGAGAACGCTGTGGAAGAGGAGGTAGAAAGAGTGTAAGACTTAGAGAGGATGCAGAACACTAAGGAATCAAGGCCTTTTAGAAACAACAGGGCTGGAGATGTCTGAACTCAGGGAGACTGAGGCAGCATGCACGTGGCCTCCACTGGTCGGCGCCAGATGGAGTCCTAGAGTTGAAACAAGTAGGCACATTATCCCATCCCTACTCCAGAAGCTATCTCTAATTGATAGTCACTTGCAAATGAAAAATTAGTTTTCTCCAAGGGAGTCTCAATGGGGAACCAAAGCACCCTTAAGAGTAGGCCCCATTCCCAGCAGTATATGGCCAACAGAAAGCTGAAAACCAACTATTGGCATCTTTGGGGGTTTGAAGGTTCTTTGTCAAGGTTTTTGTTTTGTTTTGTTTTTTCCTTACAGATCCTTTGTGAATTATTATAGTTTCTGGTTTTGTGCTTTTATGTGTGTATAAGTGTATGTCTCTGTGTCTATATATGTTTCTTGTGCTGTTTCTTTAGCTCATTTTCTTCTTTTTTTTTTTTTGATCTATTCTAATTTGTTTGTTTTGTTTTATCTTATTTTATTATTATTCCTTAGATGCCTGTTTGTTTTCTAATGAGACAGAATGGGCATGGAACCAGATAGGAGGAAAGGTGGGTGGGACTGAAAGGAATAGGGAAAGAGGAAATAGTAATCAATATATTTTATAAAAAAAATCTACATTCAGTAAAAGAAAAATACATAAATATATTTGTATCACTAAAACATAAGCCACTCACTGTCATTCCACAGAATGGAAATGCAAGTGTTGTCTCCTTTAATGGAACCATTTTTGATATGTGGCTTCTTTGAAGGGAAAAGGATCCTTAGACAGGTAAAAGAGAATATTTAAATACTCTTTCTGTACTAATTCATGTTATATTGGATAATCAAACATAATATTTTTCCTCTCAGAACCCTGTCACTTATTAGAAAGAAAGACATAAATGTGTGTGTCTGGGAGCTTGTTTAATTGATTCCAAGGTTGCCTCTGGAGAAGAAACTCCAAGAGGCAGCTCACCTAGGCTCCCATGTAAATGCCATGTTCCTTGCAGAGGTGGTCTTACTGAGCTGTTACCAATACCGACATGTTTCCGTTGCTGTAGCAGCTTGTTGGCTGCTCAGAGTTCTTTTTACCCACTGGAATCCAAAACAAAAACACCTGAGTAACGTTTTTGTTTAAAGCTTCAAGTAAGAACAACTTTTGAAGTATAATGGGTACTTTACTGCATCCCTCCACACTTCGAAGGTTTTCCTTTAAAGACCTAAATGTTTCCATCCTAGACAGTAAAACAACTGGTTTCCAGTCATTCTCCCAGTAAAGAGACTGTGACCTATCAACATGTTTACTTGGGATTGAACTCAAGGCCTTGCGTTGGCTGGGTAACTGCTCTGTCCCTGAGATACAGCCCCAGAACCAGCATGCTCTGTGGAGGAAATCCAACGTGTAGGTAGAAAGGGAGGAAAAAAGAAGATAAAACTTTTTCTTAGGACTAAATATTGGTAGAAGCAATAAATGAATTTGCAAATGCTGCAAGTAAAACAGCAAGGGAAGATGAAATTAGCTGATCGGTTACCTTAAATGCATCAGACAGAAAAGAAAGATGATTTTTCAAGTATTCCTACCACTAGAAGGAATATATTGTGTGATTGTGTAGCATGGAGAAGCTTGCTCAGAGGCAGACCATGCTGCATTTAGAGTCTCACTCTGCCCCTTGCTAGGCTTCTCAGAATCTTGGTTTCTTCATCTGTAGACTATAAAAGTTCCCACTTTGCAGTGTTGTTTTAAAAATAAAATGTACCACAAATATGATGATGCTCGAATGACATTCAACAAATATTGAACATGGTTATTGTTTTTAGCTATTCTGCCGTGAAATCCATAGTCACTTAAGCTCCTCCTACTTTTTCTTCCTTAGGAGTTACAAGCTGTAAATGAAGAGGCACAAACCCATAAAATGAACTTTCCTTAGAGCAAGAACTGTATTTCATTTATTGCTGTATTCCCAATGACTACCATAATGTTTGATATGTAAACATTTGTTGGTGAAATAAAACAATCACTAGCAATAAAACATAATTTTAACTGTAAGTGGCATGCTTTGAATTATATCATCCCCAAATTCATATATTGAATTCTTCACCTCTGATATTTCATAATGTGATCCTATGTGGTAATACTGTTGATATAATTAAGATAAAGTCATACTGAAATAGAATGTGCCCTTACTCCATTACAACAGACATGACCACCACGGAAGGATGATGACTAATACTGAGATACTTCCTCTGAAGTCCAAGGAACACCATAGATTTCCATAAATCCAGAATCTAAAACAGAGATTTTGTTCAGTGTCAGAAGGACAAAACTCAGTAACTCTGTGGATAAAAACAAACACTTGCCACAAAGCCTGATAATCTGAGTTTAATTCCTCAAACCCATATTGTGGAAGGAGAGAAACAATTTCCACAAATTTGCCTCTGACCTCCACCTTATGCCATGGCACATGTGTACTCACAATCACACACACATAAAAATAAAAAAATAAATAAAACCCTCAATGACACAGTGATCTCATATTTGTAACTTTTAGAACTATGAAATGATAAATTTCTGTTGTTTAAGCCATTCAGTTTGTGGTATTTTATTATTACAGTCTGGAAGTCTGATAAGGGAAATTAGTAGCACTATTTCCAAAGGCTATAATTCTATGATGGAGTGAATGTACTCTGAAGCGAACCACCAGCTGATATTATTTTATATAAGCACAGGGGTAAATGATAAAACAAAGGAAATGAAGAATCAAAATTGTTTCTTGGGTGCAACTCTTCTCAGTGTTTATTTTCTTTTTGTTTTGTTGAGACAAGGTCTTGTTATATAATCTAGGCTGGCCTTGAATTGTGGTCCTCCTGCCTCTTCTTCTAAGATGGTTGGATTATAAACATGTATCATCATCACATTCTGCAATAAAGCACAGGAAAATGTCAAATGTCTGGTCCCAAGGCAAGAGGAAATCGGGAACACAGCCAATTTCAGAGCCAAGGTCTCTTCCAATTACCTAGACATGGGAAGAACTGCTCCTCCTGCCAAGAGTAATGTATTGCTAAATAGATACAGTAAACAGGCAGAGACAGTAACAGACAGTTCCATTTATTGATTTTCTGTAATCACCTTTAACATATTTGCAATGTTAAAATTCAAACTTCTGACTATGTGTTAATTAGGTTTCTTATAGTTGTGAAAATATACTAAACAAGAGTGACTTAAAGGGTCACCATCTTGTGGGAGCAAAACCTACACCAGGCTAGGAGCAGACTGTGTGGAGGTCTCTAGCCAGTATCACTTCTACCTGTCCACAAGCATGGGGAATATCTTTGTAAATCTCTTCAAGGGCCTTTTTGGTAAAAAAAGAAATGCTCATGGTGGGTCTGGATGCTGCAGGGAGGACAACAATTCTATACAAACTGGACAAAATTGTGACTACCATTCCCACAATTGGTTTCAGCATGGAGACAGTTGAATACAAGGATATCAGCTTCAAAGTTTGGGATGTGGGCAGCCAGGACAAGCCAGTCCCTGCAGCACTTCTCGAACACCCAAGCCTTGCTTACCAATGAATGACAAAGAGCATGTGAATGAGGCCCGTGAAGAGCTCATGAGGATGCTAGCTGAAGATGACTTCCGAGATGCCATTCTCTTGGTGTTTGCTAATAAGTAGGACCTCCCCAATGCCATGAACCCAGCCAGAATCACAGATGAGTTGGGGCTGCACTCTCTATGCCACAGGAACTGGTACATTCCGGCCACCTTTGCCACCAGCGGGGATGAGCTCTATGAAGGACTAGACTGGCTGTCTAATCGGCTCCGGAACCAGAAGTGAACCAGACCTCTCCTTCCCCCTCACTTCCTCTTCTCTGGCCTCCTCTTCCCTCTCATGTGGCAAATGTGAGACTCTGTGGTCCTGAGTGCCAGAAGCTATCTCCGTTGGTTGGTCACAACATGCATTGCACTGTGAGATATATGTGCAGACACAGTCTGCAGTCAGGTTTTTATTTAATGTAAATAATTTCTGTTTCCATTGAGGCAGTTTCTGGTGCTCCTATAAAATATTTCTTAGCACTTTTTTATTGTAAAAAGATAATCAACTCACTGTCAGTATAGAGAAGGGATTTGGGTGTAGGGGCACCTGGCCTCTGGAAGCCATTGGGCTGTAGACTGGTGTCAGTATCCATTTTGGTGGTTGGTTTTTAACCCAAACTCAGTGCATTTTTTAAAATAGTTAAAAATACAGGACAAGAACACTTGAACATACAGAATGGAGACTATGCCTAGTGTAGGTTTTACAGTTAATGGCCTGAACGCTAGTCTATCAGATCACTGTTTTCCTATGGGAACAAGAGAGAAGGTGATGAACAAACCACCATGTGCTATATGGTCACAATAGAGGCCCCTGTGACTCCCCTGTCTTTGGGTCATCTGTATTCCATAGCATTGTGCAGGGCCCAGCTTGTACTTGGTGTGTGGCTGGGCCGGATGGCAGCCTGCATACCTAGTTTACTAACGCTGGCAGCAGGCCTGGGTCTCACCAGTAGGAACTTGTGCAAGGTGGGAAGTTCAGTCCATTACAGACCCAATCCTGGAGCATCCTCATCTCCATGTGTGAAGTAGCTTCCTCCCTCAGCCTGCAAGGGCCCAATTTGCCATCAAAAGACAACCTCTACTTTGTTTTCTTTTGTATTTTGATAAACACTGAAGAAGCTGGAGCTATTAAATTCATCTTAGGAAATCTCAGAACTGGTTTATTTAGTGTTGTGGATCCTCTCACTGCTTTCAATGCACAATTAGTAATCAACTCCTTTGTATATTTGTTTTCAGTTTTCATTTTGACAAGCACTGTAATTATAGCTATTAGAATAAAATCTTAACCATGAAAAAAGTGACTGAAAGAAGAAAAGATTTATTTTGATTCACAGTTAAGGAATACATAAAGTCAGTCTATCATGGCAGGGAAGACAAGGCAGTGAAAGGGTGAGACATCTCTACATTGAATCTGCAGTCAAGAAGCAGAGGGAGATGGATGCTGGTGCTCAGCTTGCTTCTCTCTCTCTCTCTCTCTCTCTCCATCACACACACATATATACATACATATTACATAATATATATATGTATATATATATAATTTTCTATATGGGACCTAGCCCATTAAGATAGCGGCAACCCTCTTCCGTCTTCAATTAAATCATCCCGGAAACAGCATCAAGACACGTCCAGAGGTGTGTTGTGTCTCATTGTTGGTGCTAAATCCAGTCAAGCTGACAACGAAGATTAATGGTGCTGAGTTCACCCCATTGTCAACTTGACACTCAGACACGGCACTTTAATATATAACATCCCACTCACTACCACCAAAATGCTTATGACTATTTCATAAAGCAAAACACATTTAGTTAATCACCAAAGTCCCCTGAGTGTTAATAGTTCTAATACATCTCAAAGTGCAAAGTCCACAGTCTCTTCTTAGATTCCAGGTAAGCTCTTAACTGAGTCCCTGAAAAACAAACAACCAATCCACAAAGTTTATACTGTTTTATAAAATGGTATAGAGGAAAGAGTTCCATAGATAGATAGATAGATAGATAGATAGATAGATAGATAGATAGATAGATAGATAGATAGATAGATAGATAGAGATAGATAGAAATGCAAACAGTACCAGCATCCATCTCCCTCTGCTTCTTGACTGCACATTCCATGAAGAGATGTCTCACCCTTTCACTGCCTTGTCTTTCCTGCCATAATAGACTTCATGTATTCCTTAAGTGTGAGGCAACACAGCCTTACATAGAGGCCTCCTTTTAGGAAATCAGGTCCTGGTATGCATTCCAGACCTCAGGAGAAACCTTTGTGATCTTGTAACTCTTCAATTTTGCATGTCTGTAAAACTACATAGATGACACTGCTTAATCTTAGTACCAGCTGCAGATATAGTCTAGTCTCTCCCCACAGCCTCCATGGGCTTTGGCAAACAAACCTGGGAAAACACCTCCCTAACTGGTTGGGGTTTCTTGTTTGTTGGTTGGTTTTTTAAAGTAGAAAACATTCTCTACTCAGTTTCTTCCATTTCAAACAGATTTGTATTTGTATAAGCTGAAACCCTTGATGAATGGGACTGTGACCCCACAGCAGTTTTCTTATTAGCCCAGTGCAAAGCTGGAGCTTTCTCTTATACGCTTCAGCTGCTTTCCCCCGTCTGCTTTTCTGTAACTTCAAACTCTCTCATTCTCTTTTTATTACCAAACCGGACAGTTTCCATTTTTCCTGCTTCAGCTTCTCATTATAAACTGTAATAAGTCCAGTGACTAATAACCATGCTAAAGGCTGAACTGCCTGAAATTCCCTCCACTTGGGAAATAGTAGAACATTTGTGACAAGAAAGTAGAGGAGAACAAGGAGGGTGGAAAAGCTTAAGCAGAGATGGAGGTACAGTGATGGAGAAGAGGAAGAGGCTGGGGAGGGACAGCCAAAACTAAAGATATGTGAAGTCATGTGGCCAACTAGTGTATAGTAAAATTTAAAATGTAATTAAAACAAGAGTTTTAAAGGATTTATCCTACATGAGTGGATAATGCTGCCCCCAGAAGCCATGTTATTAAATTAAGATCCAAGTACTTGGTGGGATAGCTTCCATGAGTTGTTAGGAAGGTTTGGAGGCCACCAAAATAAAGCAGGCTATTGCCATTACTCTTTTTGACCACCATAGCTAGATGGTAAGACCTTATGATGACACAACATAATTTGGGATTAGGGCATAGAAAAATGGAGCTGGAACTGAGCTAGAAGCTTCTTCCCTATTGGCTAACTTTCATAGTGAGTGCTATGAAAATGCAGGCTACTAAAGGAGAAAAATCAGCAGTCTTACTCAGCTGAGAACCGTGTGAGCTATAATACCAACTTGTCATGTAAGATGTGTGCACTGGTGCCATAGTAATGCCTATGGAGTTCTTAGGCACCAGTGGGGAACTTACTACTATTATCATGCAAATATACCTGTTGTCTTCAGTGAAGTTATACACACACACACACACACACACACACACACACACACACAGAGAGACTTTGTATGTATAACATGAATGGGATTTTAATTGAACAAAAGAAATCTTCCATGACAAGATCAGCCTAGGGCTCAAGAGTTCAGTATCAGGAAAACAGCTTTGGAAAAATCAGCCAGAAAGAATGAAAAGAAATACTGATATCCTACCAGTTGTGAGATGAGGATTATCTTAATTTTGAAATATATAAGGACAGAACTTATGCATTTATATTATGCCTTGGTCAGTAATAAAAACCTTGTGATCACTTGTCTGAAACGACAAAGGAGTCATTATCTCATATCACAGGGATTATAGGAAAAGGGCAGGAGATATGAAAGGACAGTTGACACAAAGGACTTCAGTTTTCTCGTATGTTCACTTAACATTTTCAGCTGATATAAAAATGGCTATAAAAGTGCGTGGAAACACATCCCACATCCATAGGACATCCAGAGGCCCTTTATTGGTATCTCTTTTAATAAGGAAGTCTTCCCAAAACACAACTCGGGCAGATTTTCTTGTCTAATGGAACAGATCTTTACCACACTCTTACCATTAAACCAATCTCATGCCAAGAAAATATATTCTCATTCTGAAACTCCTTGGCATAGACCATGGAGTATTCAGACCTAACATCGTTACCTGAATCACAAGAGGAATGCATTCCTAAGAAACTTGGGATTAGTGGGTGTGCAGTGTGGCCACCACTGATATTGAATCTCAAAGAGAACACTGTTTCAGGATTGTTGTATTAATAGGTGTATCCTATACAGATACTGCATGTATATATGTTTATATATATATATATGTGTGTGTGTATATATATATATATATATATATATATATATATATATATGTATATGTTTATACATAAGATTAACTTTTGGGTCAGGAGTGAAGCAGACTGACTTCCATCATGAGGTGTGGCTCTCTTCCAATTAGCAAAATAAAAAAAGTACTGACCTTCCTCAAGGAAGGGGAGACCTGAAGCTGAAAGCTGCATCTCTCTCTCTTTCTCTCTCTCTCTTTCTCTCTCTCTCTCCCTCCCTCCCTCCCTCCTTTCCTCTTCCCTCCCTCTCCTTCCCACTGTCCTTTCTCCTTCCCCCCTCCCTTTCTCTTCAAAGTTTAACAATTCTTTGGTAATTCAATACATGTATATAATGAATTTTGTTTTCATCTCCAGTTAACCTCTCACCCTTCTTCTTGGAGTGTTGTGTACAGATGTGTGAAGATGTGTCTCTGTTCTTCTTTGCCTGTCTAAGGCACCTTCTGATTGGTTAAAATAAAAATCCTATGGCCTATAGCAAAAGGCAGAGTAGTAAGGTGGGACTTCTGGAGAGAGAGAGTGAGAGGAATTCTGGGAAAGAAAGAGTGGTAGGAGATTCAGCCAGCTGGACATGGAGGAAGATGCAGGCTGGGAAGGAAGGAGAGGTAATTAACCAGTCATGTGCCAGAACTTAGATTAGTATAAATGGGATAATTGAGTTATAAGCTAGTAGGAAACAATGCCTGGCTATAAGGCCAAAAGTTTATAAATAAATATAGTCTCTGTGTCATTATTTGGGAACTGGGGCAAGCAAAGAAAGACATCTTCTCCTGCTATGGCCCATCTTTTCCACAATTTTTCCCTCTTCTTGACTTGGTCTTCTATTAAAATATTGACTCTTACTGGTACAAAGATCACTGGTTCAAACACTTAATAAAGCTGGTTAACACTAGGACATGGGAGTAGAAATAGGAGAAGCATTTCAAAGACAGTCCTTGTTACATGAGACCCTTTGTCAAAACATCAAACCCAAAGATTTGAACTTATTCCATACTTACACTTGGACATATCAGACTAATGACTTCAGTTAGCTTCCTGGAGGTCTCAGTTATTACCATACAGATCTCTTTCTCTCTCTCTTTTCCCTCCTCCACAACATGTACAACCATACAAAACTGGTCCTGTTTCTTGGGAGAGACCTAACACAAGGCTAATAATTTCTCTGAAAGTAAGCCATGTCTTGAGTTCTTATAGGGTGCTCGCTTCGGCAGCACATATACTAAAATTGGAATGATACAGAGAAGATTAGCATGGCCCCTGCGCAATGAGTTCTTATAGGTAAGTGAAACATGCCTTCTATATTATTCTTTTTGCATTTAGAAATTAATGGAATTCATTATTTTGACTGTTATTTTAGAATAGATTGGGCGCAGCACAGGTAGAGAGGCTCTGTTGCCCTACTTGGTGGTGGCAGGAGAAAAGGGATGGCTGGAATTTAGTTTCACTTCATTTTTGTTGATTCATTCATAACTACCATGCTCTTTTAATGGAAGCCTGACAGAATGCTAGAGGTCATGGCAAAATTCTTTGAAAACTTTTCTTATCTATACCATTTCATAAATCTAAAATTTTAAAACCTCATTATAACATCAACTTATTGCTTTATTCTTTCCTTTATGAGTTCCTCTATCCCCTTGCCTACCGTAAACCCCCAAAGAGAAAGTTTTATCACAAGTCAGAAGTAGAAGGGTGGGAGATAAAGATTATACTTTTAAATATGCATTTCAAAACCACAGAGACATTTGGATTTAGATTTTAACTCCCATTTTACAAATGTTTGGCAAGCAGAAGAGTACTATTACATTAAACATCCACTTATAGCTAAAATTCCCTTCATCAATGGAAGTCTCACGCAAACAAAAAGGAAGCATAGAAACCTAAGCTCCTTCTCTTTGACGGTGATTAGTCTGTGGCTCCTTGAAAAACAGAAGGAAAAAATGAAACAGGTTCTTCCATGCTGCATAAATCAACTCCACCCTGGTGAGTTTGCTGAGATGGAACCCAGCAGATGGTGGGATACAGTCTACATCTTAGCTGTTAAGACTCATTCACACACATGAGGGTGTGCCCAAGATTTTCTATCTAGCTTTAGAAACAAAACAAACAAACAAACACAAAAGAACAAAAAATTCATTGCATCACACATAAAATACCAAAATAGCATTAAAATAATCAAAATATCCAACATTTTTGCATAACGATAGGATATAATTCTTTTGTCATTTTTATAGAAGTAAGGATACACTATGTGGAATGATTTACATAAAATTGCCTATTGCCAACATCTGTCCATACTATTGAAGGTAGTCTCGTCTACTTGAAATGCCAATTGTAAACACCAACTACATATAAATTGCCTTCACAAAAACATCTAGATTAGAGTTTGATCATGAACTAGCTAATCTAGCCACACTGACACATAAAATTAGCTACCACAACCTCCATTTTTGAGGGATGGGTGATGGAATTTGTTCTCTTCACTGTATTACCTGGTTCATAAACTGGTGGTCTGGAAATGTATACCTAACTCCTATGACCTAGATTTATTAAGAAAACTGGGAAAAGAATGACAAAAAATTTAGCCTTCCCTGGCAAGGTAAGAGTCAATGAGTATGAGGCTTGGAAGGATCAATGGCACTAAGGGCAGCCAGTCATTCTGTGACAGAGGCTGAAGCAAACCTACAGAAGAAGACAAGACTTGGGCAGTCTTGGTTCCCAATCAGTGAGGTCTAGATGCATTCCTGCATTTTCATTGATATCATTACTTCAATTTTATGAGCTATTCTCATTGTTTCCTTTTTAAATCAAGGGATGTTTTCTTCATCACCCTTTAAGCAGGATTGAGCTGAATTCATGTCATATGCAACTAGAAGTGACTGTATTAAGATACCCTGAGAAGACTGTTATCACTGGGCTACATATAAGCATTTGTTTCCCTCTCCCTATGGACATGTGGTTTGCTTACTCACTTTGAACAAGAATAGTACATGAGTGGAAATGTGCCACTTCAAAGTCAGAGAAATATTTGAAAGGTCCTCTGTCTGTGGGCACTGTGGTGCCTCTAATGGCAGAGTTTCTAATTGTGGAGAACAAACTCAGAAAACTATACATGTATCATGTACAAACATGAGATTAAAACCACTGATATTTTGAAGTTTCCCCCTCGCTGCAGTATATCTCAGCTTATTTTAATAGAGAGGAAACTTAACTTTCAAATATTTTCCAATGGTTCATTCATCTTAGACAAAAACCAGTACTGGACCAACATGGTATTAATAGTAGTACACAAAACATGCAGTTCTTGCCCTCCCTAGGAAGAAAGACACCTCCAATTATCTGAGATTAATGTAAGTATTCAAGAAATTTAAGAAGAGGGACTGTAAGATCATGTTTTCCCCCAGACTCCAATAGCTGCATGGCTAAGATTGGATTTTTATACAGCAGTAATAATAGGGAAGTGATTACAGTTGAATTAAGAAAATGACTATAGAAACAGTGAAATGAATGGCTTCAAGATATAGCAGTGGGGAAGATCTGGGAGTTGAGTAGATATTAAAGAAATAAAAGTTCAAAGGAAAGTTTCACATCTATGAGTTTGGTGATTCAGTTTGAACATGCTGGGTTTGAGTTGATTGCCTTTAAAACAACCAAAAGACATTAGGTAGGTAATGCATATGTGAGCATCATGCTTACCAGTGCTATATAGAAGCCTCACAACACAGTTTTAAAAAGTAATTGGAGGGGGAATAGAATACATATGAAATGAAAAATGGGTGAAGAATACTGTGGGCTAAAGGGTTAAGAAGGGATGGGGCCGGGGACAGATAGGACAATGGATGCATTAATCAAAACAAAGGATATATGACATAGCCTTATAAAATCCCATTAGATAATAAGTTAATTTCAAAATATAATTTAAAAAGTTTCAAGAGAAGTACCTAGCATGGTTGGACAATGTCACCCCCAGAATACATGAGTTATTAAGTGTAAAGCATGGGATACCTCCCAATGAGTTACTAGTAAAGAAGGTCCCAGAAGCCTCCAAAACACCAGCTGTTGTCACTGCCCTTGGTTAACCACCATGACTAGATGATGACCTATTGCTGAAGACACTACACACTATGGATGCAGGACATAGATCAATGTCAGGAAACTTCCTCCCTGGTGGCTAGCATTCCTGGTGTCAGAGGGTGCATCCAGGCTGATGTGTAAGAAAAGACATTAATGGACTTATCCAGTGCTGGACTCCGCATGCTGCAATACTGATCTGCCAGGAAAGATGTGCTCACTGTTACAATACATGATTGTTTAGGGCTAATTGTTTTCTGATTGGATGTGAGGCCTGCTCCATGTGAAGAATTTCATGCCTAGTATTGTAATTATGGTCAAATGCCCATGTCTAAGACCTTATCGTAGAACCTGCCATTGTTAGTTTGCTAAATGATCATGCTGTCAAATCGCCACCTAAATATTTATGTTATATGCTACACATAGACCTGGGCTTCTCCCAACCTTGGTCAGAAAAACTGTTTTGCAGTAGACACTAGTCAGTGTGGAGATGTATAATCAGTCAAAGTCCCAAGAATGAGTCTAAGTGCTTGGCTCTAGATGGACCTTTATATCACACACACAACAGCTTCTGGACATAACATGATATCCCACTTATGAAGTCACAGAAACTGAAGTTACATTCACGGGACCAGCATGAGATCAAGCCAGCCAAAATTCTTGTTTAGATGCTCTCCATGCTCCATCTATTACTGAGGAGCTATTGATGGCCAATAGTTTCTGAGACAGAGAGAATCTTTCTTTTTTGAAAATATGGCCAACTGATAGGATTCCTGTGTTCTAGTAGACAGCCCCACACCTGTGTACATAGAAGTAGCACTAATTAAGCTTAGTAATTTATTAAAAGAAAGAGAGAGAACGAGAGACACGGAATTTGGAAAAGGCAGGTTGGGGGAATATAAAAGGAGTTGGAGGTGGAGAAGGTGACATACATTTTATTGCAGATTAAACATATGAAATTCCCAATAAGGACAAAAAAACTTAAGATATAAAAAAGCCACAACCACACATTTCCAAACTTTTACCATTGACTAAGGACCAGGGCTTTCCAGGAATCTTCCAAGCTACCAATGCCTAGAAAATCTAACTAATGGCTCTGAGTCTATCAATTGTATTGTTCCTTCTAATACTTTTGGACTTTTTTGAAATCTTCCCTAGTGCCATACCTCCTCCAACAAGGACTTAAATTCTAATCCTTCCAAGCAGGTCATCAACTGGGGACTGAGCATGCAAATATATAAACCTACAGGAAGCATTCTCATTCAAACCACCATAATACAAAAAGGTTTATTTCATCTTACACTTTTCAAAGTCCATTATATATGAAGTCTGGGTAGGAACTCAAGCAAAGGCATTGGGATAATGATGCTTAATGGCTTGTTTCCCATGGATTACTCAGCTTTCTTATACAACTCTAGATGACCTGCCCAGGAGTGGCACCAACCACAATGAGTTAGTCCCACCCACATGAGTCACTACTCAAGAAAACACCCCACAGGACAATTTGGTGGGGCATTATCTCAATTGAGAGTTCCTTTCCCTGGATGACTAACTTCTATCAAGTTAAGAAAAACAAAACAAGAGTCAAAATAAGTGGTTTTATGTTATATACTTTAAGTTAGTTGGTATCTTGCCATGGAAATAGGTAAGCTTAAGTAGGGGCTAAGGAAGGATATCACTTGCATATCTAGGCATAGGAGTTCTAGTTGGCCTCACTGATGTGGCTACACTAGGGAGAACAGAAGGAATAGAGTTCTGACAACTTGAGAACTTACCCTTGTGGACCACACATTTTCAGACTTTCTATACAGTTAGAGGGAAAGACTATTCAGTGATTGCCAATGCAACTGCACATTAGAGTTACAGAAATTCAGACTCCTTGATTTCCACCAATTATGTTGGATAAACTAGAAGGCATTTGCTCCCTCAGATTCTAAGGAACGAGTAGGTTTAGGAAGCTCTGGTTCCAATAAAATCTGAAATTGTACAGAGCACTAAATAGAGTCAATAACTGCCCCAAGCCTCATGAGTCTCAGATAAATTACTCTTATCAGGCTTGACTGCCTTCTTAGTGATTATATGATAATGCAGAATGGAGAGGTGAGACAAAAAGAAAAATTTTTCTTGAAAATTTCTTTTTGTAGCAAGTTCTGCTGTATAATTTTAAGATTTAATGCAATAAAATCTGTACAATCCTTAGAACCATACCTGGACTGAAGTAAGGATAAGAAAGACAAGCACAAATTTTCATTGTCTTGTTCTAGAAGTTACTTTGCTCTGGGTTAAATCAGGTAAAATTTCATCAGCTATTAACATTTTCTGTGTAGAAAATTGTATGGAAGCTTTGATTTACATAAATGAAGAATTTATTTTGCATTGTTTATTTTAATATGCTATGATTTGAATTTTAAGATGATTATAAGTGTATGTACACTTATAATTTATTTAGAAATTATTTAGAAAACATAATTTGACTGTAATTATGTACAGGTTCTCATGCAGTCCAGAATGGCCTTGAACTCACTGTGTAGCCAAGAATGGCCTTGAAATCCTGATGTTTCCAACTTCCCAGTGATGGAATTACAGGCATTCACTGCCATATGTCGTTTCCCATTTTTGATCTATTATGAAAAATGTTAATAATATAAAGTTTTGGATCTATAGTTGTGTAGTATTTTGTTCTTTTAATATATAGTTACAGTAAAGTATTTTACATTATCCTTTTATCATTGTATGAATTATTTAGAAAACATAATTTGACTGTAATGATGTTCCAAATGAAATATTTCTCTTAAATGAGACAATAGATACACTTGATTCTGTTTAATTTCCTACAAAATTTTTCAGTCTTTTAATACTGAACAGGTTTTATGCTTATCAGTTATAAATAAAATTGTGCATTTTATCAATGGAAATGAAGAACCCAAATTAATGTTTTATAGTGCTCTTTGGTACATTTTGACATAGTCTGAAAATGACCTTTGAACAGCAATTGAGATCCACTTTAACTTTGTTCAATTTTACATTATTTTTGAGGGGTATTATCATATCTTAGCATCAGTTCCTAGTTGTTCTTGTATGGGTATGGATATATATGTCAACAGAATACTTTAATATCCTCATGCAGAGTTCTAATTTAATTTAAATGACCCTTGTTAAAATGAGCTATTTAATAAACAGATTGGTTTTTCCCAGAGAAGTGCAGAAGAACAGAACAGAAGAGAAAGTATTTATACAATCTGGATGGAACAATCAGACAGTGAATTAAACCAAATCAGAGAAGCCAAATGCTGTTAGAAAGGAAGCAGCTCTTTAATCTCAGAGTCAAGGAAGGGGGATAAGGTCACAGCTTAGTTATTGTATTTCAGACCCTGTACCTTAGAAAAGGAAACTCCCAAAATGTCCCTAATATGTAGACAGTTTGAGTCTTGGGAGTCAAGAAGGATAATATAAGTAGGACACTTGAATAAAATGTGCTTTCTTTTTTTGTAACATATACATAGTTTATTGTAAGAATTTACTCAAAAAATTAAGGATGCAAGTTATTGAATATAATGAAGCTAACTTATTGACCATAGCCATTGTTTAGACCTTCTCTTTTTTTTTTCTAACAGTAAGAGGCCATTTTTCAATCTGTGTTTTGGATTTCACTTCCCCCTGCCTCTTGTGGAGACCTCCACACATCAGCTATTCATTAGGTATTAGAATATTAGAATGGCTGTTGATAGTGAGATGTATTAATACAGTATTTTAAAAATTTCTCCCAAGTAAAGCAGAAAGGAGAAAAGGTTTTGAAATTGTGAAGTGAGACTGCATCTGCTTGAAAGTGGGAATATAACCCTATGGTGTATCTAACTTCAGCTCCTCTTGCCCACTCCAGAACTTGGAACCCAGCACACAGCAACTACCACTAGATAACACCATTCACTTCAGACTAAAGAAACCCCTCTCTTGTAACCTATGTCCATCCTTCTTTACCACTTTAGTAAAGTACACCTTTATGCAATAGAGATATAGCTCTAGGAACAGAGTGTCTGCTAGCTAGGCATGAAACCCAGGGTTCTAGCCCAGCAAAAACAGACATGATGGTGCAGGTCTCTATTAGCAGCACTTGGGAGATGGAGTTAGGAGAGTCTGAAGTTCAAGGTCATCCTCAAGTTACGTGGTCAAGACAAAACCACACATACAAAGTACACTTTTACCCTGCATATCTCCAAAAGCAAAACATTGACTTCCAATTCTCTAACCCTCCAGTTGCCCAGCAAACAATTCTTATTTGGCTTATGAAGTTTATATGACTTCATAATTTGGGAAATCATCTCTTTTGGATGGTTACTGGCACTGTTACAAAGACCTTTTTCCTTCCTCTTCTGCAATAGTTCACTGTCTACTCTGTTTGCTATACTGCCCAACACCCCCATTAATCAGTCCTCCATTTACAAACAGCTTAAAATTTAACGTATCTAGCCTTTCTACTTCCAGAATTTAATAGACAACACAAAAGCCAGCCATGACTTGACTCCTCTTTCTGTAGCCTCATCTTTCTCATCAGCCCTGGTAGAACTTTTAAGACAGATAAGTGGTACTCAACCTTCTCCATGATCCTTGTTCTGCGGGGACTCCCTTTATTTGGATCCGGATTTACTATCTTCTTTTTGTACTGGAAAAAGATCTTACTTAGATTTAGAACTCTAACCTACAGTTAGTAAAGTCATCAAGTCTTCCCTCCATTCATACTTCCAAACGCAAGTATTTGGTTTCTTAGTTGCAAACTTGACTGAGTGGACATTCATTCCTTTAATTAGTCATGCCAACCAAACAAGTTATTGGTTCTTAATTTGGGGCCAAAGGAAATGAGAATTTTAAAGTCCGGGGAAGAATGTGTGGCAGCTAACAGTCGCTAGGCAAACTATCTCGAACTTGGGGGCAGACTTAAAGAAAACAACATGCAGTTTAACTACTAATTTAAGAGCTTAAATCAGTGTGTTATGGAGCCGTCGCCTTATCTCAGTGAAATATCTAGTGTCGAAAGGGAATTCTCCTCCAAAAGGAACCTGAAGCCCATATGCTAAGGCCAGTTCTCCACTCGGTCAGCTACCGAGAGCCTCCAACCAGGACAGGCGAACAATCTACCTCCTAGGACTTGATCTGCGACAAGCCACCTTGTAGGCTACACGCTGGAAAACTCTTGCCGGAGAACCTAGCAGCCTCCAGAAGCAAGATGGCGGCCTCCCCCTCCCCTTCTTTCTCCAGGAGCCCCTCCATGTCCAGGGAAGACGAAAACACCGCGACACCAGAACCCCGGCCCGGCCTTGGGAGGCGACTGCGCATCGCGAACCCGTTGGCTCGCCGTGAGACACCTGGAGGCTGTATCACTCGCGTCTCCCCAGCGCGTGTCTCCCCCGCGCCCGGAGAGCCTTTGTTGCAGTCGCCTTGGAATATTCGGCCCCGCGGGCAGGAAGTGCCGGCTGGCGCCCCGCCCCGCTGCCCCGCGCCCCGGAAGTGATCTGCGGCGGCTGCTGCAGAGCGGCTGGGAGGAGGGTGGGTCTCCCTAGAGCGGAGTGCCGGAGTCCTCCTCCTCCGCCGCCGCCCAGGCTGCCGCCGCCCTCCGGACTCCTCTTGCCGCGCCCCGCGCGGAACTCCGAGCGTAGCCCCGAGCGCGGTCCGATCGGCGCAGCCGAGACCCAAGAGCCCGCGGGTCAAGCGGCTCGCGGTGCAGGTGAGCGCTCGCCGGCCGGGGAGGCCGGGCCGCGGCGGGGGTGTGTCCGACGGGCCAGGCCCGCGGCCGCCGAGATTGCACGTCTCGCCTGCCGCCTGGGCTGGAACCCAACTGCGCCCCGACAGCGGGCGGCGTCTCCGGAAGGTCACCTGCATCGCGCCGGTGGCTCCCAGGGCTGTGCCCGGGCGGTGCCCGCGACCTGGAGCTGCCGCCGCCGCCGCAGTCCCTGCGCCGCACTCCACCCCTGACCTCCCTCGCTTTCAATTCACTCTTTGCCAGTACAGAGCAGCTGCTTTTCGAGCTTCTCTGCCAGTCTTTGGAAGGAATGGGTTTTTCAGACTAAAGTCTTTAGACGCTTCGTGTCCAGCTGAATGCTCATAGGCTCGTCTTGTACAGGTTTAGCCTTTAGAAGAGGAAGGGAATATAGGTATTGTGTGATGGGGGTATCTTCCGCGTTTGGTTCCTGAAAGATATCAAGGAGTAGAAGATACGATTTGTGTGCTTTAGCTGGGCATATGCGTGTTTGAGTGGGCGGGCGTGGTGGCACTGAGGTGGTTGTGTTGTCTGGGGACTTAGGAGGAATTAAAGAATTAACTGGCCTTTGCTTGGAAACCAGAATGTCCAGACTTGTGAGAGCTCATCCAAGTGTCTTTGGGCTACTGTGAGAACTCTGGTGCCACGCCCTACCTGTCCAGCCAGGAAGCACCCAATTTACAAACAGTTTGGGTATGTGTGCCGGGAGAACCTTTATTTCTGTAAATTCTTTTCCTGTAAAGAAATTACAGCTTTAATCACGTTCTCAAAATTGGCTAACAAATTTATTACAGCATAGAAGGCATTCCTTTTGGCTTATGCTTGTTAAAATGTCTAAGTATCCTAATAGCCTATGTTGTTTGTATCTGTTGATACAATATTCTTGCAAATGACTCTTGTGACCCTTAAGATGTTTTTTACAGCTCAGTATTTTTCAGAGGAGGAGCCTTTTCATCTTCCTCTGTTAACATGTAAAGTGTTCAGAACTCCCCACATTTCTTCACTGAATGAATGAATGTGAACGTGTACAGTTGATGGAATAGCAATTGATTTTTGGCTGGTAGTGGCCTACCAAGCAAAGGGTACTAGATTCCGTCTCTAGCAAGGCCCCCAAACAAGTTTGTTCAGAGCACAGTTTTGTTCCTTTGAGATTCTTGGAATATAAAAATTTTGCATTGTCTTTTTTTGTTCTCCAGAAGGTCAAGGAAAAACTCAGGAAGAATTTCATTTCACAACCCCAGCCCGGGGAAAGGTGGAAAAATATTTAGGGATTGTGATTAGACAACATAATCATTTATATTTTATTGTTTCGTGTTTACTTCTAGAGTATATCCAGAGTTAGAAGGAAGAGATTTACTGGCAAAAGATAGCAAGTGTATGTGTGGAGTTGATAACTGTACCCAATCTTTAAAAAGAGGAAGTTATGAGTTGATGCTGCTTAGAAATAAGGTGAAAAGCACGATTTTTCAGAGTGGCTCATTTTTTGTCATGGATACATGAAATCTTCTGACACCCCAATGTGACCTTGGCATCTTTGGTCAGCAGGCACTTTGATGTTCGGAGATCCACATGCTTCTCTCTGCTGAGTGTGCAATGCAACATTTATTTTGAAGTAGTATTTCATTACAACTATTTTTCCCCAGGGCATTCAGGGTGGGGGAAGCTAATCATAGGAAAGAATTATAGGAAAGAATGCTCACCATTTTTAAGGGAATGTTTTGACCTATAGATGGTTGCATTATTCTCAGTTTAGGCTTTGCATATCCTTGTCTTCTAGTATATAGTGGTTCTGCACTGACTTTCTAAGCAGCGTTTCTGCAGAGCACAAATAAACGTACCAATATCACTTCTTGTATATGGGTCTGCCAAACTTGTGCTTGTATTCTTTTATAAATGTGTGAAAAGAGCAATCATTTACAAATACTGGAAGCTGTGAATGTTAACTAGGGAAGAGACTATGATCTTGAAGAGATAGGAGACAGTTTCCATTGTTTTTATAAAATACTATAATTCTTAGATTAAGGAGAGAGAAACCTTTGGTTTTGTAACACTACTATATAGAGGTTAGCTTTCCCTTCTTTAATTCGACAACCATCTTGGTAGTAATAGTTTTTATATATTGGTTGCCCATCAAGCACTGTACTGAGGATTGTAATGATACCAGTATGCTTATATTATTTCTTTTTTCCACCGTATCTCTGTAAGATGGGTGGTCTTCCCCAACACTAAGTGAAGTTATTTGGCCAGAGGCCCAGCTCACAAGCTAGCATGGAGTAGAGCTAGGATTTAAAAGTACATAACAATTTCCAAGAGCACTGAAAATTGCAGCTAATCCTAAAAGTCAAGTGGATTCTGACTGACCTGAGCTTCCAGAAAAGATACTATGCTTATCACTCTTAGTCTTGAAGTATGGCCTGGGGTCACCAGTGACTAGGCAAGGGGCTTCAAGTGGGAGTTACAGGCATCTTTATTTCCAGGGTGCTTGCAAACGCAATGTAACTGCACCCCTACATACAGTCTGTTGTGTACCAAGATGAAACATTGTTCGTGTAGGTGTTCTGGTAGAATACTAGGAACTCAGAACAGGATCTTTGATGGCTTTTTACTTCTGCAGCACTTATTTGAGCCAGCCCTGTTTGAAATCATATTTGTTTCCTTCTTTCTTCCACTACTGTAGGTGGGATCAATGTAGGACAGTAGGAAGAATATATATATATATATGTGTGTGTGTGTATGTGTGTGTGTGTGTGTGTGTGTATATATATATATATATATTTTTTTTAAGTTATAGAACTCTATTCTTACAGGTCTGGTTGTCTTTTCTCCTGCAAGTGTGGATTTAAAAAAAAAATACTACTTGTTATGGGCTTAAAAAGTAATGGATAGAGGACATGTCCATCACTTGGTTTAAAAGATGAGAAGTGAGATGCTATCATCCCAAATAACAAAGCTCTTTCTATAGCCCCCGCAAGGAACAGTATTTCTTGTTTACTTTTTAAAGCTGAGTACATTTTAAAAGGGAATTTTTATCATTGATTTAATCATACATGAAAGTGAAGGTTTATTTCCGCAACATCATGAGAGTAGTCTATATAAGCCATTAATTTTATCTATCTATCTATCTATCTATCTATCTATCTATCTATCTATCTATCTATCTATCTGGGGGGGGGGAATTTTGAGACAGGTATTTCTCTGTGTAACCCTGGCTGTCCTGGAACTCATTCTGTAGACCAGGATGGCCTTAAACTCCGAGCTCTGCCTCCTGAGTGCTGGCACCACCACTGCTCTGCTTAAATAAATATTCTTAAATATGAAAAATTGAAAAGCTGAAGGAAAAAATGCCAGTGTCATGTAGAAATTAAATAATATGATACTTTCCTGAAAGTGCTTCACAATGTCCTGTATTAGATACAAGAGACAGAATACTTGACATATATAATTTACTTAAGTCTGAGTTCCAATTCTATTGTTTGATTCAGATTTGAAACTAAGTGTCAGGGTTTCACAGTATGATTTTGGACAGTCCAGCCAAAGATAATGAGCTTAATTGCAGAAGCTATGTAAAATGGATGAAATCCCACAAAGATTCTGATGATGGTCATCTAAGCCATAAGATCTCTGTCATTTTTTACCGCAATCAAATAGCGATGGTGGTACCCATTGAATATGGAGGCTGGTCAGTGAGTGCTGTCTAGGTTTATTTTGATTACTGAGACCCCGCTTAGCCCATAGTTGGCCTCCTGGTAATCTTTTCCTCATATTTAAAACATCCATCATACTCACCATTGGTTGAAATCCTCTGTGGCTCATGTTGAGCATTATCCTTAATCTGGTACATAGAACCTTCCAGAAGGACTACTTACCTAAACTCACTCACTGGGCCCATCCTTTCCACAAGCACAGTTCCAACAGTGCTGTGACCCAGAATCCTGGTGTTTACTTGGGTGATCCCATTCTCCCTTCCTGGAGATCTGACCATTCTTCTCCCCAGTCTAGTAAACTGCTCGTCCTTCAGGCTCCCATTGGGTTACACTTTTTCCAGGAATTATGTCTGTGTGTAGCTGGAATTTTTGGTTTTTTGTTTTGGTTTGGTTTGGTTTTGGTTTTGGTTTTGGTTTGGTTTTTTTTTTTTTTTTTTTCTAGACCTGTATCTTGAAAGAAAGAAAAATCTTCAAGACTAGGCAAAATAGTAAGGTGGGCATACCTATAATTCTGATAATTTTAATAGCTAAGGCAGGAAGACTGTAAGTTGGAGTAAATAGTGAGATTCTGCCTTAGGTTGGGGGTGGAGTGGAGAATTCTGTGTTTCTGTGACAGCTATCACAGTACTTATTACACTGTGGAGAGTGATTTTGTCAGCTTATTTCAAGTTTTGTTCTACTCTCCTGAGGACTGAGTTCCAGGTATATGCCACCATGATTGACTCAGTGTAGTTTTCTTTTGGATTTCCGTTACTATAAGTGAGTTGAACACTTTCAAAATATGCTTAAGAACCACTTTATTATTGTTATTAGCCTGATTTTCTACGTGATTTGTGGGTATTTTTCCTTCATCTTTTCAACTTTTTTTTTTTTATTTAAGAACATTACCCTTTAACGTTGCCATATGTTAAAATAGTTAGTCATCCTTTGGTGTTGCTCATATTGTTTTTGTCATGAGAAGTCTTTGTTTGCTTAATTAAATATAGTCATCTTAAACTTATTTCATCTGGAGTTCTAACCATACAAAGCTTTCCTATGCCCTTAGATTGTAGAGAAATTTGTACTTATTATACAGTTTTATTTCTCAAGTTTAGTTCCACATGGAGCATATTTCTGTATATGGTGTAATAAATGAATCTAATTTACCACCTTCAACTATTGATATAATTATCCAGTTATTAAAACCAATATTTGCTCATTTGACACACGCTATATGGAAATGGGTGCGTTCTATTCTGTTGGCTTTTCTGGTCAGTGCTGTGCCAGTACCATTACCCTAGTCATAGAGATCTATATTCACTGAGGTGTGGTGTGCTATCTGACTGGGTAACCCCTGTTGCAGCATCTTCTCCTCACCATTTCTCTTGTTCTGCTGTATCTTTTTTTCCCTTGTGAATTTTAGCATCAGTTTGCCTGACTCTGTTGGTTTTCTTATTGGAATTACATTACATTTATGGGTTTACTTAGGAGCAGTTGCTATCTTGGTGGCACTGGAACATTTAACATTAATGAAGAACAAGCAATGTATTTTCTTTTTTGTGTCTTGAGAACTAACTTTTTAATACAACTTTGTGTGGTTCTTATTAAGTTTAGTCATATTTTATCTTTTTTTAAGATATATGTTCAAAGTGGTTATTATTTACGCAAATAAATACTGTGATTTCTGCTCATTTTCCTGATACCTTGCCGAATTCTAAGTTACTTTACACTGTTTTCTCTTACACTTTCCAGATACTGTCACATCACATGTAAATACAGTTTCTTCCTTCTTCTCTGTGCTTATGTGTGTTAACTTGTCTGGTTACTTGAGCTAGTCTCTCTAGAGCAATATTAAATTAGAATACAGATGCTAACATTGTAACTGGATATTAATTTAGCTATGGATATGCCTTTTAAAGATTGCAGTTCCCTACTCTCTTTAAGAGACATTTAACTAGAGACATATTGAGATGTTGTCAAGGTTGGGTTTCGGGGTGAGGGGAGCAACAGAATACAATGGTGAGCAAGGCTAGGAATGCTTGGTGGTTCCCCAGTCACAAATGGGTCTTTTTTCTTCTAGCTTCTCTCTGGCATTCTTCTAGACTTCATATTATCTTCTCCCAGTCTTCTTTATCCTGCTGTGGCCCTGGCTTGCATCATTGGTTCTCTAGGGCATATAGCAAAGCCAATGTGTAATCCGATGAGTGTATCCAGGGATAACCTAGAGTAACAACTATGGGGTAGTTCTAGACAGGGTTATCCAAGGACCAGCATCATCTAGCTTTGAGGTTAACCTTTCTTCAGTTTATTTATGCAAGCCATATCCTCTGCCTAGAATGATGTCTAGATATAACAATAGGCAATACACACCAATGCTCAGTCTTCGAAGACCTGAAGAGAATTATTTCATTGCTGTATAATTCATGCAGAAAACATGCTCCTGGTATTGCTGTGGATTACCACAAACTTCTGATCCTGCCACCACGTCACAAATACTGGGATTATAGGTATACACCACTATGTCTCACCAGAGTAAATTTGTTTGTTAATTGGGATTGACCCTAGGATCTTGTGTATGCTGGGCAGGTGTTCTATCACTGAGGTACATAGATTCTCACAATTTCAAGATTATGTAAGTCCATGTGTGAGTGTCCAATCCATATCCTATTTTACTTTAAATCTTTCCTCTCGATGGCTGCTGAGTGGTAGGCAGTTAATTTCTTGAACCTTAGCCTGCAGAGCTTATCCCTAGATATATCTGCACTGGCCTGTATATCTTTACTGTCCTAGGAATGCTGTCAGGGTGTTAATAATCTCTTAGTGTTCTAGGCTGAAAGCATCTTGGCAAACATCTTGGTCCATGCCCTGCTGTGCCTCTGCTCTCCTGTGACCTGAGTAGCCATTTTCTCTGCATCTTACTGCCTTAATGGCCTGGATTTGACTTGGATGGGGTTGGAGAACCTCAGAACTCACTCTTTGACACATGTTGCTGTCCTAGTTTAGAGTTTGGAGTAAAATTTTTTTCTCTTTTTCTTTTTTTTAATCCTCCTCTCCACTGCTTTCTAGCCAGAGAAATCTGTCTCTTCTCAAGAAATCATTTCCTTCTCATTCTTTCTTCTTTCTTTTTTCTTTTTCTTCTTTTTTTTCTTTGTAGTGGATGACCCTTTTGTTTTTCAAGAACATCTGGCCTTGAATTTGTGGTCCCCTGCCTCTGCTATGCTAGAATTGCAGGCATGCATCACCTCTCTTGGCTCCACTCGTCTTTTTTGCCTTAGGCGTTCAGTCTGTGAAAGAAAATCTCTGTCTTCTGAGGCTTTAGGTTTCTGGGACATTAGCTCTGGATCGCTTAGTGCTTCGATAATTGCTGCCTTTCCCACGGCCCTACTAGTTTCTCAGGTCTCCCCAATTCTCTATGTACTACAATTAGGAAAATTCACTCTATCCCTTACCTTATATATTTTTACGTGTACTTTTATTATTTGTTGTTTGCTTACTCCCAAATAAATGAAAAACTGATCTCTTCTTATTCTTGTTTTTTTTTTCAGTTCAGAAAATTCAGTTCTGTATTTGTTTTTTTTAAAGCCTATATTTGTCTTATTAAAGTTGCTTGAAATTTGTATATTTGTGTATTTGTTGCTTTGCTTTTCTGTAACTTGTCCTTTTTATGTTCTTTTTTCCCTTATTCTGCAATGAAAAGGCTAATTCTCTTTTAAAAACATTGAAATGTAGTTCAACTACCATGAACTCATTCCGTTTAAAATTTCATATTAATATAGTCAAAGAGCTGTGTTGCCTTTACCACTCATTCTAGAACATTGCCCCTTAAGGAGAAAGCAATTTCGATTTGCTAGCTATCTTTGCAGATTTATCCTGCCTTGTAGCCCTTGGCTGCTGTACTTCATGTCTCTACAGATGTGGCTGTATGTATTATTCTGAATGTTGTAGGATTCTGTAGATGGTCATTGCATCTTTGATTTTCAGGGTTCACTGCATTGTAGCATATATGAATATTTCATTTTTGTATGGTTGAATAATCCATTGTGTGACTATGCCATGCTTTATCTATTCATTAATTGATTGATATTTGAGTGCTTATGCTTGGGGGGCTTATGTTAAGTCTTAACACTGAAATGTATCTGCTGACTTAACATTAACAATTTGAGGAATGGCCAAAGTAGTCCCTAAGATACCTGTTTCTTTTGTTGAAGATATGGAAGAACCAGCAGTGTGCCTTTCCAATTTTATTCCATCTGTATAAACTTACTTTATTGTCCAACTTTTTGCTCGTAACCTTTGTAATAGGTATAATTTCTATATTCTGTCATCTGCTAGGGTACTTTGTCTAAGCAGTTCTGTGTGTGTAAAATAATCTATATTTTAACATATTGTGTATTGTTTTCTTTGTATTAGCATAAGGTCAAATGCTGAGAATGCTTTGTTATAAGAATATAAATGTGACTTTTGAACTTCTAAATAAATTTTCTTTTTAGTTCACTAGCAAGATTTATGATTTACATTAGCATTTTTGATGAGTTTCATACTATTGAAACTTTAATATATATTAATATATGTATGTGTCTGTTCATTGTAGGTCCCAGGTTCTTCCTCACTTCAAAGGCGATCTTTAATGAAGCAGCTCTCCAAGACGATCCTTGCTTATTCATATTGCTTTATTGGGGGTGGATGTGGACACATACATTTTATTTGGAATAAACCAGGGATTATGTACTTTTGAGGGGGAGGGAGTAAGAATATGCAGGAAGGGAAGGTCATTGGCTGAAGGCTAAAGCTATCTAGATACTTCTTTAGCATTGAGAAGAACTCCAGGGGCTATGCTACATGACTGAGTGACTATGGTCCTCTCAGTTAGTGATCTCAGAGTAGGCATTAGAGGCTTGGAGGGGGCTGCTCCACTCCTACTGTCTCAGATCTCTGAAATTCTGGGAGTTGAGCATACCCCACTTCAGCAGTTCTTATGCCTATCTGGTAGTATGGTCCCACATGCCCTACATGTGTTTATCTGCCATACGTGTGAGTGTCCAAATAGGCCAAAGAGGGTGTTAGATCCCCTGGAACTTGAGTTATATGTGGTTCTGAGCTGCTTGCCACAGTGTTGGGAACTGAGCTTGTATCCTTTGGAAAAGCAACCAGCCCTCTTAACTACTAAACCATCTCTCTAGTGCCACTATTGGAACTTTAAATTCTTAAAATACATTTTTAGAATTTGTGGAATAACAAGTAGTGAGAGAAAATGTCCGATGGAGGAGTTAAAGAATTCATAGGGAATACTGGCTGTATCTCTTAAGTCAATAGTGTAGTGTTGATTACAAAACTGCAGAGCCCAAATTATGAGTAGAGTAACCAAAAATGGTATTATTGTTTCATGTTGTATATATCTTAGTATGTAATATGACTAAATGTTTAAACATGAAACTTGTCTTGGTTTGAGTTTGATTGCTGTGAAGAGACATCATGACCACAGAAACTCTTATAAAGGAAAATATTTCATTGGGGCTATTTTACATTTCAGAATGTACTCCATTATCATCATGGCAGGAAGTATGTCTGCCTCCATGCTGCCATGATGCTAGAGAGGTAGCTGAGAGTTGTACTTAATTCACAGGTAGTAGCAGGAGACTTGTGTAGCACTGGGCATGGTTTGAGCATATAATACTTCAGAGTACACCTCCCCAGTGACATATTTCCTCCAACAAGGCCACACCTACTACAAGGCCACACCACCTAATGTGCAATTCCTGATGGTGAAACATTCAAATGCATGAGTCTATAGGGGCCATAACTATTCAAACCACCATAAAACTTAACTAAATTTGTATACATGATGTTATTTGACTTTTTTTTTCCCTTTGAGACAGTACTAGGATTATAAGTGTAACCACACAACTGTGTCTGTCCGATCTGTATCTTCTATTTGTTCCATATAAAGATCCAGTGGTGGCTAATGGGATGGATCAGTGAGTAAAGATGCTTGCTGCCAAGTCTGATAACCCAAGTTTCACCCACAGAACCCACATATGGAAGAAGAGAATCAGTTTCCACAAGTTGTCCTCTGACCTCCACTCACAATGGCATACTTGCATCCACATTCACACATCTCACACACTCACACACACACACACACAGAGGTAGTTAGGTGATGGATGGATGGATAGATAGATAGATAGATAGATAGATAGATGATAGGTAGGTAAGTAAATGAATGGGTGGGTGGATGGATGGATGGATGGATGAAAGACAAATTTAATAGAGATCAAATGAAAAGCCAGGTATGGTCACATATGTTTGTAACCTCATCACTCAATATGTTGAAACAAGAGAACTGAAAGCCAATTGGCAACCAGCCTGAGCTACTTAGTGTGCCCCTATCTCCAAAAACTAAAAAGTAAAATTAAAATAAATTGAACAAATGAGAGTTCCATTTGAAATGTTTTATTTTGAAGCTTTTTACTCCTACAGGAATGTTAGAAGAAGTAGTACATTGGATACATACAAACCCACACCTATATCATCATCCACTGATTATCATTTTTTATTTATTCATCTATCTATCTATTCAGTGTGGTGCAGGGGATTGAACCCAGGGCCCCATGCCTGCTGGGAGGTATACTACCTGACAGCCCTGATTACTATTTTGTTACATTTACTTTTCTTTCAGAAGTTAAGGGTTTCTTGTTTATTTGTTGAATAATTCATTGGTTAGCTGTTTAAAAGTAAATGGAGAAATTAATTTCCTTTGCTTGAATCTTTTGAGCATAAAGGCAGTTTTCTACATCTCTACCATATTCTAAAGCCTAAGAAAGTAATACCTCCACAATACTGTCTAATATCTAGTCCAAATTAATATTTCTCAGTTGTCTCTTAATGTTTTTAATAGCTGTTTTTCCCTTGTCTTAGGATTCAGTCAGGGTTTATGATTTCTCTCTCAGTTATGTCTTTAGTCATGTTTTTCAATGAACTGTATTCCTGATCGATCAACTTTTATGAGATATAACATTTATCCATTTAAGGCTTATATGATTTTTTTTATAACTCCTGAATTGTGAAACCATTGCCATAACATAATACTCAAACATTTTGAAACATAGTTTTCAAACTTCAGTAAGATTCTTCTTTATGTATTTGTGTGTGTGCTTTGTATGTGTACATGTATGGGCATGAGGCTCTCAAGTGTTATCCTCAGGAACTCCTTTTTTTTTTTTTTTAAAGATTTATTTATTTTATGTAAGGACACCATAGCTGTCTTCAGACAGCACCAGAAGAGGGCGTCAGATCACCATGTGGGTGCTGGGATTTGAACTCAGGACCTTTGGAAGAGCAGCCAGGTGCTCCTACCCACTGAGCCATCTCTCCAGCCCCAGGAACTTCTTTGATACATGGTCTCTAATTGGCCTGGGAGCCCCAGTGATCTTCCTGTCTCCATCTTCCTGCTTTGGAATTACAGGTGCCCACCATAATGCTTAGCATTTGTACATTTCTTGGGATCAGACTCTGGTCTTCATACTTGGGAGGCAACCGAGGCTCCCACCCCTAGCCTGAATCTTGATATGATTCTATATGTCCAAGTTAGCCCCTATTCCCATTCTCCAGGACTAGGCAACTATTTTATATTCTTTTCTAGGAATTATCCCTTTGCTCTTCCTGAACAGAACATAAATACTGAGTCATATAATATGTGGTCTTTTATGCTATTTTTTTAATGTGGCATATTTAAGACTTGTTTATTTTGTAGCATGTATTAATAGTTTTTCCATTTTTATTGATGAGTTGTATTCCATCCTATAGATATGTTACATTTTGCTCACCCATTCACTGATTGATGGATATCTGGATTATTTCTATGGATTTTTTTTTGTTAATTACTAAATAATCCTACTGTGAATGTTCATGTAACTATCTTTATTAGAACATGTTTTCATTTCTCTTGGTATGTACTCAGGGGTATAATTGCTGGATTATGTGGTACATTATTTATTCTTAACTTTTTAAGAAACTATTAAGTCTTCTAAGTTGACAGCATACTGTTGTTTTCATTCCCACCACCAACTTTTAAGGGCTGCTGTATGAGGGCTCAGCCATAAGAGCACGTTTACCAGCCATTGTTAGAGTTTGTTTTTGTATTCCATGACTATCCTAGTGGATGTAAAATGATATCCTATGGCGGTGAATTCTGTTTGTGTGGTGTGTTGTCTCTTCGCCTCCTAGGTGCTGGGATTATTTTATTCATGACCACTTACGTGGTACTGAAGATTGAACCCCGGACTTTGTGTTTGCTAGACAAGCCCTCTTCTAACTGAGTGGTAGCCCCGCCCTCCTCGTGATTTAATTTGCATGTCTCTAATGACCGTGGTGTTGCATCTCTGTGTGCACATAGAGGTCATTCATATAACAGCTTTAGTGAAATGACCAATCCAGTCTTTTTTCCCCATTTCTTTTTAAATTGGGTTGATACCTTATTATTGAGCTTTTTATATGTATTCTATGTATTAGATTTTACACACACACACACACACACACACACACACACACACACACACGCCTTTCATTAGATTTGTGTCATTAATAAACATTTTAGTTGAAGAGTGCTTGGCATTCTGTAATGGTGTTAACTATGAGTGATGCATATTTTCTCACTTGCTGTGAAGCTGTTATTTGAAGGTTGGAATAAAATGAACTTTTCTTAATTCCTCTGCATGTGTATTACTCAGCCACATACCTAGCTTTTGATTTAATTTTGTTGAGCTATATTGAGTAAGAAGTGTTTAGTTATTTTTTCTCAAAGAGGAAGAGATAATACACAGACAAATCCTATGTGTGTTTCTCTTACAATGTTATGTCATTCTGTAATGAGTAGAAGCTTGGTTAATTATGAAGTGTTAAAAGTAAAAATATGTTAACTGATTGATTTTGACTATGATCAGACTTTATGGGTAGCACTTTTTTGAAACATGTCTAACATATTGTTTAAGATAAAACATCCCACCATTTCCCACCTCTCAAGGAGGTGAAAGTAACCATATTAATGGTGAAACAATGTGGCAATGGTTCAGTCCTGCATCTCCTAGCCATTCTTTTATCTGCTTTCTTTAGGTCTCTGAATAGGGCTTATATCCAGTTGTCTTGGAGTTCTTGTATTCTTATAGATTGCTGAAATCAATCTTTTATAATTAGTTTGCTATCCTTCCACATCCACTGAAGGGATTCTCAAGCTGTGTCAGTGCCTATATGTTTCATGAGTCATCTCTAAAATGATTTTTTAAAGGTAAGGCATTCCCAGTTCATTTTCATGGCTGGGTTTGTGATAGGTATGGCAATAGCAATGAGGGCTGTTGCTGTAGCTCATTTTCCTGCTCAAAATCAGATTTTTTTTCTTACTTGAAGTATTTCTTATCTAAATCCTGAATCAATATTACAACTAATCGTTTGTGTAGTTGAACAGGAAACTTTGGGTAGGATGTGGATTTTGCATTTCTTTCATGTACTCCCTTTCAAGATTTATTTTTTAGCATGTAAAAGGGAAAGACTTAACAGGTCATCTAGTGTATTTCTCCACCTGCAAGAGAAACAGTGCTTCACTGTCATGGGTTCACCAACAAAAGACAGTTATAAGGAAAGAAACAAGTTTATTAATGTGTGGGACAC
Organism: Tokudaia tokunoshimensis; assembly: GCA_036184795.1. Taxonomy (NCBI): domain Eukaryota; kingdom Metazoa; phylum Chordata; class Mammalia; order Rodentia; family Muridae; genus Tokudaia; species Tokudaia tokunoshimensis. Next base: position 45,988,762 of record BTHU01000022.1, read on the forward strand.
AGACCCTGAGAGGAAAGCTCAATGGAGAGTAACACAGTGGCGGCTTCACAAAGAAGAGTGTATTTATGGTGAAGAACCAAACCCTCCTCCCCACAGAAACAAATACAAATTTTAGGCTTTTGGGGACAAGAAACTGGGAAGAAACTAATGTATGGCTATCTTTGCTGTAGTCTAGAATTCACTCAATGAGGTTTATTCTGTCTCTTGGTAGAAGAGAGGTAGTTTCTAACTCTTGATTGCTTCAGTAAAACAAAATAAAACTTAGCTCAGAGAAGTATGTTTTTCGTACCTGTTAAGACACACATGCACACTTATCTAGCCACTAGCCATTGTTAACACTTACAGTGATGCTGTGGCATATGCTTCATCTGGGGATGTTGGCATTTAAAACTATATCCTTGTTTTGCGCTGAAACATTATCTTGATCATTTTCCTTGTTCTTTTTGGCTTTCTGGATTGCACATTTGAGGACTGTTACCTATAGTCTGGTAACAGACTTGAAAGTGGCACTGTTTACAATGTCATACCTTACTCAACTACTGGAATCTGGTAGATTTTTTTTTAAATAAAACTAGTTCCATCTCTTTAGTTTGTATCTGTCATAATTTTTTTAAAATATTGTAATTAACATTCGCCTATTCAAAGCTTAAGTTTTAGAGCCCAAATATAAATCCCTAGAATTTATAGATTATCTTCTGTGGTTGGGCCCTGACCAGACAATTTCAGATTCAGTGTTTCCATTTATTTATCCAAACGCACACCTTATGGTAGAAATTCACTGAAGTTTAAGACTACATCATTAAGATGTAAAGTCTGTCTCTGTGTCTATCTGTCTGTCTTTTTCTCTCTTTTTTTATTCAAAAGTTTTTTTTTTCAGCCTCCAAAGTATAAATCCCAAGGCCTCAGTGGAACAGATTGTTATTCATTTGATGCTCAGGGAAAATCATTAGACCATAATTCATCAAATTGCTGTTAAATTGCAGAAATTGTTGGGCTGGGTGGTAGTGGCACATGCCTGTAAACCCAGCACTTGGGAGGCAGAGGCAGGCAGATCTCTGAGTTCAAGGCTAGCCTGGATTACAGAGCTAGTTCCAAGACCGTCAAGGCTACACAGAGAAACCCTATCTTGAATACCATCCCCTCTCCCAGAAAAAGAGGAATTTGTGAGACATGAAATTCTGAGTATGGAATCTATTGCTTGTCCTCAGTGTGCTATTACGTAGTGGCATTACTCTAGGCAATGTACATTTCAAGAAAGTATTCCCATCCTTTAAAAACGTACAATCTCCTTTCAGGAACTCGGTTCATTCACATCATGAACTGTCCACTTCCTGAACTCTCAGAAAACAAAGCTTTTATTTTAAAGCTTCCATATCTGAAGTGAGTTTTCTCAGCTTCCACACCAAACCCAACAGTGGAAGAAAGGACTTTGAACATTTTCATCATAAAGATATTTTAAATAAGATTAATTTATGAATTATCTGATATAAACATTATACAATGTATAGAAGTACCAAAATATGACTTAATATGATACCCCACTTATATGTATAGTTTTTATGGTTTTTGCGTATCAGCTTAAATGGTATCTAAATGCAAACCAAAACTTCTTTCTGACCTGAGTACTGCTCTGGCAGCTAAGTTTGTTGTTGAGAAAGTCTCACAACTCTTAGATTTCGGTATGTGTGTTAAGAGGACAGTAGATTGTAGGCATTTGCTCATTGATGATCTTTTTGAGAGGTAGTTTCTCATCTCTAGAACACAGTTTAATTTCTGAAGTTTATCCTTCTGTTGTAGCACACACTGGTCTAATCCTCTTCTACTATTGATAAGGATTTAAGAGTACTGCCTGCTTACCTTTAGGCTCAGAGTTAGAAGGATAACTTTGTATTACTTCAGAAGAACAGTATTCCATCTTCCTCTTGTTTCCTATTGGGTTGGTTACTACTTTGTTGTGAATTGTCAGTAGAGCACTGCACCTTATGGCTTTGAGCCCCATCTAATTTTGTTGCAAATTTAACTTTTTGATACAAATATTAACAATTTGTTTTTTAACCAAAATTTTTATTGTTTAAATTCCCAGAATTAATCATTGTCATAGCATTACTACTATTGAGATTATAAAATAGTGAAGTTATTCTTGCTTTTAGTGAGATTTTAATAACTCATTAAAATTTTTATATTATGTATTATTAGAATACATGGCATCCCATGAGCAAATTGTGCAAAATGTAAGAGACCTATATTCTGCTCATAAATTACTTGCTGATGTTTCATTATATTGATAAATTAATATAATATAACCAAACCTTTGATGAATTCTGAACCTTAAATGGTGAGAAATATTGCAATCATAATTGTAACTTTAACATCATTAGGATTTAGAATACACACATATACATGGAAAATACTGTTGCTTATATTACAGTTATTAGGCCATGGATAAACAACAGTTTTCTTTTTGTGGCCATTTTTTGTTATATTAGTCAGTAAAACTCATGACTTTGTCAAGGTGTGGGAAGTGAAGGCACAAGGGTTCAGAAAGGACATTTCCTTTTTTAAGCTAGTCATGTGAACATGTGATGAGATGAAAGTTATTACTAATGTTTTTCTTCATACCCAAACTGGGATGAATTAGCAGTTATGGCTTCATAAATGAACCAAGAAAGAGAAAAATGACAGTAACTGAGTTTTTTTTTTGTTTTGCTTTGTTTTTTTAAGACTCCATCGGTTGTTCTTTCTATAACATTTGAAGCTAATGGATATGCATCTGTTATACAGAAAGTGTAAAATCTCAAAGCAGTAGCTTTGTGGTGGAGGAAACTCCCTGCAAATTTTGATGAGTGAACAAAACAGAACTGGGTTAGTCTCTCCACACTGCACTCTTCACTTCTCTTCTTCAGTATTGTCTTGGGCACTTAGAGCTTTAGTGTTTTCAGACTGATTGACCAATTTCCACTCTGATTCTTTAGATATACTGGGGAGGAATGACATGTCTACAGTATGAGTGTTTCTCTTGGTCACTTGTGTCATTTCTGTGATAAAGTTCCTTGACAAAACAGACAGAAGGGGTGGCGGTATTTGGGCTCACCCTTCAAGGGAAGTTCATCATGGGAAGCAAGAGTGTGAAGCAGCTGGTCATATTGTATCTACACCCAGGAAGCAGAGGGATAAGAGTTCTGGTGCTCAACTCAAATTCTCCTTTTAATACAAGAGAATTGTGTCATTTACTACCCTCAGTTAAGGGGCCTTTCCACCTTAATCAACTAAATCTAGGTAGTCCCTCATAGGCAGTCCCAAGGCAACATAGTCTACATAATCTCTTACCAGTATGCCTGGAGATGGATAAATTGGCAATGTTAGCCATCACTATGCTCTAATCATTAATAATCTAAATTATTATTTAGGTTTCTCAGCAACGTTCCCTAGTTTTTGAGTAAAGTTGTTTGTGATAGCTATCTCCAAGATGTCCACCAAATATCTTTGCTTCTTGATATTCAAATCCTTTGTGCTCCCTTTTACAACAAATAATGGGAAACCCGTGGAGCCAAAAGACTACTGAGAAATATTACAGTGTAACTTCAAAGACTTAAAAACAGTGAAGCGTCTGATTTTCCTTCTTCGATAACCCAGTTTGCAAGGAACCAGCTGTCACGCCATGATGACCTTGAAGTAACCCAGTGGAGAGACCCAAGTGGTAAGGAACTGAGGTCTCCTGCCAACAACCACATTCAGTGAAACATCTTTAAAACAGATTGTCCTTGGATAACAACATCCTTAGAGTAACCCCAGCTGAGAACAGTGAGGTGGCTGGACTTGAGGCATGAGATGAGTTACACATGAAGAGTTAGTAAGGAACATCAGGAATAACTTCATGTTTGTGGTATGGCCACCTTATCATGACTCAGTGGTAATGCCATCCACTGAAATGTGGAATCTGAGAGAAAGAATGGGTTGTTTTAGTCAATTCAAGCATATGACTATCTTACAGTAGAAGATGGAAACAGATAGGTTCTATCACCTCAAGTCTTTACCTGTTAATATTGAATTTTGATGCAAGATACATAATTCCTTGTATAGTCTTATGAGTCTTATTTACATCTGTCTGGTTCTTGCTTTACAAACATTTTGATGAATACTATAAAATATTAGAAGACAGTGGGCATGCTTCCTCAGATTTTAGTACCTTTTCCTTTAAAAACAAGCAGGGATATCACTATGGATTGAGAACCCCAAGCATTTCTGTTAGTGAGACAATTCCTTCTGGGAGGAAACTTATATTGCCTCTGCCCTAACGGGTCTTGCCCTGTGAATTTTTTCTGATGACTCAATATGACTTTTGTAAGCTTGTTAGAATTGACTTGGTTATCTCTGGTCAAAGAGTTCCTTAGGTGTCTATGGCCATTCCAATTTACTATTTCCTAGAAGGAAAACTTGCATTGGTGTAGTTTGGGGATATTTCTAGTTACATATTTTAATTCCAACTTAGACATTTGTTAGCTATGTGACCTTGGCATGTGTGCAGTGGATTGCATGTTTATGTATCCCATTATTCATATATAGATCTCCTGATTTCCAAGATGATAGGTTTAGAAGGTGGACCTTTGGGAAGGTGTTAGGTCATGAAGTTAGAACCCTCAAGAATATTTATATGGCCCCAGAGAAATCTTTCACCCTTATACTATGTGAAAATATGTTGAGCATAGAGCTGTCTGTAAACCAGACTCCAAATATTCTGCCACCCTATCTTTGCTTTCAAAGTCTTAAGAAGTAAGAGAAGTAAGTGCTTGTTGTTTATAAACCATTCTATATGGTGTTTCATTCTAGCATTCTAAATGACGTCGGGGTCCTAGTTATGTGATATATTAAAAAAATAATAATAAAAGACAAAAACTACTTACTCCCTTCCTACCTGTGTTATAAGTGAAGACTGAGGGGAAAGTTTTTAAACCCTTAAATAGGCTTGGTTTTGCCATCTTACCCGCTGGTGTGACTCTAAAGTATATCAGGACATTTTCCAGGAAGTCAGGCTTAAACTTTCCTATGAGTATCTTTACTGATGCTGTCTTTAAAGTCATAGCTGGGAGGGTGAGATGGCTTAAAGGGTTAAAGGCACTCGCCACGCAAACCTCACTACCCAAGTTTGATTCCTGGGATGCATGTAAAGGGAGGAGCGAACCAACTTCATAGTTGTCTTCTGACCTTCACATGCACAAAGACACAATAATTTTTTAAATTTAGTTATATCCAAATTTTAGAGTTTGGTTGATTTTAAAGGTTTGAGGGCTTTATGTCCAATATTTTTATCCTATAGACCTGAAAAACATGGTCTGTAAAGATTTACGAGTAGCAGTAAACCAGAATTTTTAGAGGGTCAGCAGCAGAACCCTAGGCCCATTTAGTTTATAATCGTTTAGTTTAGTGTATAATCAGAGCTTTAACAAGAGCCAGTAAGAACAGACTTGAGAGACAATGAGAGGAACACGTTAATGATTATAAAAATGGAAGTGCAGCTGAAGTGAGGGATCTGGGCATGGTGGTACATGCCTTCCATCCCAGCACTAGAGAGGCAGAGGCAGATCTGAATTCAAGGCCAGCCTTATCTACAGAGTGAGTTCCAAGATGTCCAGGGCTACATAGAGAAACCCTGTCTCAAAACACAAAAAAAACAAAATAAGATGAAGGAATGGATCTATCTCAGAGAGGAACAAATTGGTGAATGGCAAGAAGACAGTTTTGTGGGGTGATGTCTGTTTAATTAGCTATAGTGAATAGGATCTGCTGTATAATGGGAAGCATTAGGATTACCAAGATCATTTATAAAAGGGGCAAAGAGCCAAATCCATCCCACTGCCAGATTTTAGAATAAAAGTTTTATTGGAATATAGCCATACCTTTCAGCTTAGGTATTGTCAGTCCCAGTGGCAGAGTTGAGTAGATGGCTCTAAAGCTTTTAAGTATTTTCTAGAAAACTTACTGACTTTAGATTTATAGTAGTTGAAGAAAGGTTGAAATACTGGTAGGGAGTCAAAGAAGCAGAAGCCAAATAAGAAAGCAGGCAGGAGGAGGGGAAAGCTGTGCAGATCAACTCTGTTTAAATAGCCTTTCCTACCATTATGGGCACATTCACTTTACCCAAGTAGAAAAAAAAATACATCTCACTCAACATCCACCTGTCCTTCTGCAAATGCTAGGGTTACAGGCTTGCTACAGAGATAGCCCTGCCTGACTTTTATATGGTTGATGGGGATTCAGACTCAGGTCCCCAGGCTTAAACAGCTAACATTTACTCACTGAGCCACCTCTACAGCACCCCAAATATTTTAACTAAAAAGATTTTGATTGAGTTGTGTGAACCACAAAATAATTGCTTTGTTTATCATTGACTGTTATAGCAAATGTGCATTAAAGTGGTCATCTTGGAAATCACTAAAATGTGGATATAGAATAAGGAATTCAGTTGGTTCTGTCTTCTGCCCCATTTTTGCTGTGTACTTCTTTGATGAGTGCTTACAGGCAATTCGTTCCAGTTTGTACAGTAATAAACTAGAAAGATTTTGCCAGTAAGACAAAATCTGCACATTTCTTATCTTTTCCTCAGTAAATTTTCCTAATTGTAAAAATCATCTCCCATTCTGTAGTTTATCCTTTTTACTTTGTTAATTGTACTTTCAAGAGCACAGTTTTCAATTTGATGAAAGTGACTTCATCTGTTTGATCTATATGGATTTTGCTTTTGGTGTTAATAAATTGTCACCTAAGTCAGAGTCATATTCTCCTCCTGTGCTTTCTTTCAGATTTGTGGCTTAGTTTTCATATTTAGAATGGCCCACTTAGGATTCTAGTTTATGTGGTATGAGATATGGTCATATGTTATTTTTTACAAATGGATGTCAGCATTACTTTTTGTGATGTTTTGGTGACTTCTAATAGTACCATTCCCTGGGATGAGCATATACAAACCACCACACTTTTGAAAAGCTTATCTTTGCTTCACTGCCCTTTGTCCCTTTATCAACAAATATTGAAAGCTGTAAACAATAGAGATGCCCATCAGAAAGTGAATGGTTAAGGAATTGCAGTATGTCCACATTGCACAGTACTACTTAGCAATAAAAGGAAATGAACTATTGATACAAGCAACAGCATGATTCTCAAAACTATGCTGGGTGAAAGAAGCCAAACAACACTGTGTATTATCTCATGAATCTATGGAGTTTTTACCTTTTGTTTGTTGGTTTCTGAATATCCATGCTTGCCCGGCAAGAAATTAATTTTCTTCATTAGCTTTTTTAATTTTTAAGAAATCAATTTAAAAGAAGAAAGCAGTACATATTGCATAATTTCTTTTTTATGTAACTCTGGAAAATCCTTCACTAATCTGCTACAGAAAATCAGGTCTATGGAGAAGAGAAGTGTAGGGGAACAAAGGGATTATAATGGCCAAATGTGTGAATGTGTGCAGTTTACTTTTTATATAGTGTATTTCAGTAAACCTGTGCAAATAAACTTCTAAAGTATACATAGAGTCACAGTAGGTAGGTCAGGTTTTGATAATCAAGAGGCTATCTTTTCCCATATAGACATAATTTTTGGAAAATATTGTATTATAAATTAGAGTATTCTAAGTCATGTCAGTCCTAACATAGCTTCTTTTTGATATCTGTATTTAGCTGTCTACAAATCCATTTTGATAGTTGACCCAAATGTCTCCAAATTGTCCCCAGATATTTCATTAGCAGTAATTGTATAATCATCAGGATTAACATACAGCATTTATGAGGTGGGGAATAAAAAGAAACCTTCTGGTTTCCATCTGCGTCTGGAGCTGACTCTGTGCCCCAGCTCTCCATACCCAAATCCCTCCAGGAGAGAGCTGGTCTCCCAGGAATGCTGACACACCTGAGAGCACAGGTGAGACCACCACTTCTGCTCAAATTCCTGACCCAAGAAGGACCTGCCTAGAGCCATCAGGATAAAAGAACCGAGGAACAGCCTGGGACAGGATTCTTCTGGTTTCCCTCTGTGTCCCAGAGCTGACCCTGTGCCACAGCTCTTCTTACCCAAATCCCACCGCGAGAGAGCTGGTCTCCCAAGAGTGCTGACACACAGGCTTACAGGAGGGAAAAGCCACAGTCAAAGACAGCAAGACCAGCTAACACCACAGATAACCAGTTGGTGAGAGGCAAGTGCAGGAACATAAGCAACAGAAACCAAGGCTACTTGGCATCATCAGAACTCAGTTCTCCCACCACAGCAAGCCCTGGATACTTCAACATACCAGAAAAGCAAGATTGATTTAAAATCACATCTCATGATGATGATAGAGGACTTTAAGAAGGACATAAATAACTCCCTTAAAGAAATACAGGAGAAACAGGTAGAAGCCCTTAAAGAGAAAACACAAAAATCCCTTAAAGAATTACAGGAAAACATAGCCAAACAGATGAAGGAATTGAACAAAGCCATCTGGATCTAAAGATGGAAATAGAAGCAATAAAGAAATCACAAAAGGAGACAACCCTGGAGGTAGAAAACCTAGGAAAGAGATCAGGAGTCCTAGATAGTCATCACCAACAGAATACAAGAGATAGAAGAGAGAATCTCAGGTGCAGAAGATATCATAGAAAACATTGACACAACAGTCAAAGAAAATGCAAAATGATAAAAACTCCTAACCCAAAACATCCAGGAAATGCAGGACACAATGAGAAGACTAAACCTAAGGATAATTGATATAGAAGAGAGTGAAGATTCCCAACTTAAAGGGCTAGTAAATATCTTCAACAAAATTATAAAAGAAACTTTCTCTAACCTAAAGAAAGAGATGCCCATGAACATACAAGAATTCTACAGAACTCCAAATAGATTGGACCAGGAAAGAAATTCCTCTGATCTCATAATAGTCAAAACACTAAATTCACAAAACAAAGTCTGGCGGTTCCTCAGAAAATTGGACATAGTACGGCCTGAGGACCCAGCTATACCACTCCTGGGACTATACCCAGAAGATGCTCCAACATGTAATAAGGACACATGCTCCACTGTGTTCATAGCAGCCGTATTTATAATAGCCAGGAGCTGGAAAGAACCCAGATGTCCCTCAACAGAGGAATGGATACAGAAAATGTGGTACATTTACAGAGTGGAGCACTACTCAGCTATTTAAAACAGTGACTTCACAAAATTCTCAGGCAAATGGATGGCTCTAGAAAATATCATCCTGAGTGAGGTAACTCAGTCACAAAAGAACACACATAGTATATACTGATAAGTGGATATTAGGCAAAGAGTGTGGAATACCCACAATATAACTCCTGGACCACATGAAGCTCAAGAGGAAGGAAGACCAAAAAGTGGATGCTGCAGTCCTACTTAGAAAAGGGAACAATATAATCAAGAGAAGTAGAGGGTGGAAGGGACTTGGGAGAAAGAGAAGAGGGGGAGGGGAAAAAGAGGGGCAGAATCAGGTATGGGAGAAGATGGAGGATATGTACAGAGGGTCAGGAAATTGAACAAAGGTGTGTAGCAATGGGGTGATGGGGAACTGTGGGTAGCAACCAGAATGTTTCAGATGCCAGGAAAGCAAGAGCCTCCCAGGACCCCACAGGAATGACATTAGCTAAATACACTACAAAGGGGAGGGAGAACCTGTCGAGTCCATATCCAGAGGTTAGGCATGCCCCACCCCCACCCCGGTTGAGGGATGGGGCCACCCACCCATCTCCAAATTTTTAACACAAAGTTACTCCTATCTAAAGGAAATACAGGGACAAAGTGTAGAACAGAAACTGAAGCAAAGGCCATCCAGAGACTGCCCCACCTGGGGATTCATCCCATCTGTAGACACCAAACCCAGACACTATTGCTGATGCCAAGAAGTGCTTGCTGGCAGGAGGCTGATACAGCTGTCTCCTGAGAGGCTCTGCCAGAGCCTGACCAATACAGATGTGGAGGCTCGCAGCCAGCCATCGGACTGAGCACAGGACCCCAATGGAGGAGCTAGGGGAAGGACTGCAGGAGCTGAAGGGGCCTTATCTGGAATCAATGGGGGGGGAGTCCCTTGGTCCTGTGAAGGCTTGATGCCCCAGTGTAGAGGAATGCTAGGGCGGTGAGACTGGGATGGGTGGGTGGCAGAGCTCATAGAAGCAAGGGAAGGGGAGGGGATAGGTTTGCAGAGGGGAAACCAGGAAAGGGGATAACATTGGAAATGTAAACAAATAAAATATCCAATTTAAAAAACAGATTAACCTCATTAAAAAAAAAGAAAAAAGAGTAGTGAAAGGTGGTACTAAGTATTATCTTAGCCTGCATCAAGATTCCCTTTTTTACCAGGTAGCTTTACCTTTCATTACAACGCAGGCAGAATTATTGTCCTTAGTCTGTAGGCATTTTTGAGGATCAAAGTCAAAACCCTTATTCGCTTGTCTTTTATTAGCCCCATACCTCATTATAGTTGTGTCCTGTTGACTGAAATGTAACTAGCAAACCAAAATTCCGCATTACTTGATCTTTCATACTTCTGAATATTCCTTCGGTTTATGAGAGTACCAGCTATATTTAGACTTAAGAATTTATTATACTTGAATTAAACAAACCCAGGCTTCAACTTGTAGTTTCTCGGGTTGAACTCTTGTAAAATAGCATGGAAAGAGTTTTAATCTTTTATTATCTTCTTTTCAAGCCCTCAGAGTCAAGCCTGACTCACTTGGGGTTAGTTATGAGCAGGTACTGATTCATGATCAGGAGAACTGGGGAAGAGACAGGTGCTGTAAGAGCTGCTGCCATTCCCTGGGGATGGAATGCAGCTGTTAAAGTGCCTACTGAAACAAGCCTTCGTCTTCTTAAGGCTCTCACTGCTGCCAAGGTATGTTCTAAATAAATCCCTGCTCAGGAAGAAACTGTTGAGTCACATTCTGGCCAGTACTGCTTCAAATTAAACTAGGTCTCATTGTAGTAAGCCAGTTATGTCAGCCTGCCTTAACTCATAGGTTAGTTCTGGATTTAATTCTGCCACAGTAGTTCTCAATCAGATATTTATATTATGATTCATAACAGTTAGAAAATTACAGCTATGAAGTAGCAACGAAGTACCTTTCTGGTTGGGTGTCAGCACGACATAAGGAAAACTGAGAACCACTGCTCTGCTACAACTCCCTGGGACCTCTTGCAAGTGACCTCAGTCTTCTGATGCCTGTTTCCTCATATGAAAACTGACGGGTTTGGCATCTGTTATGCTACCTTTCGTGGTTCTTCAGGGTTACTGTATGTATTTTTTAACTCTTCTAGGTAAAAAGTAAAGCAGCTTATTAAAATCAGATTACTTTGAGAGAGGGTCTTTCAGTGAACCTGAAAGTTAGACTAGAACATGAAATACAAAATAAAGTAACTTAGACCCAAAAAGGCAATGGGCATGTGTCTTTCTTACTTGAAGATAGGAATTTTATCTGATACCCTTTTCTTTTTGTCTTGTGTTGACTATATGAATCTTTCCATTGGGTTTGTTGGTAGTTTTTTTTTCTATTAATTTTAGAGACAGCGTTTCTCTGTGTAGCTCTAGCTGTTCTGAAACTCACTCTGTAGACCAGTCTGGCCTCAAACTCACAGAGATATATGCCTGCCTCTGCTGTGATTAAAGATGTGTATCACCACTGCCCAGCTATGATTTTTTTGAAATCCCATGATTTTAGGTTTTTTTCTGTGTATGAATGTTTTGCTTTCATTCGTGTAAGTGCCTTGTGTACATATGTGCCTGGTGCCCCTGAGAAAACATAAGTCTGCATTAGATTTCCTGGAACCAGAGTTAGAGATGGCTGTAATCTGCCATGTGGGTGCTATAGATGGAGCCTGGTTCCTTTGCAAGAACAACTGCTCTCCACTTCTGAGCATCTCTCCAGCCCTTCCCTATTATGTTTAAAATCATGAAAATGTGTTGAGAGAGGAAAGACAGCACAGGTTGCAGGAGTGCTTGTGTGTGCCTCAGGTGACCAGCACCAGTGCTAGGACTAGAAGAGAAGCTCATGGAAATGGGCCTGTGGTAACGTGTTACATACAGTGTGCATCTTACAGTGCTACCAAGATGCTGACCTGACTAGATGAACAGAAGTGGTATGTGTAACAAGCACAATTTAAAGTTTGCTATTTTATGACCCCTCTCTGACTTTTCTCCTCCCTCCCATTCTTCCTCATTGTTCCTTAAAAAGAATTGACTGTTCAGCTACAGTCCCTCAGAGTAGTGGTTCAGTGAGTGATCTGTAAAAGGGCAGGATTCATTGGCGCAAAGAGAATCTTCGTGGTTGGAGAGTCGATCTTCAGTTTTAAATTCTTGGTTTCTAGAAATTATTTCGGGAAGTAATTTTGAAAGCATTGTCTAATCAGTATGTCCTTAAAGCAGTATGTCCTTAAGACAATACTTGACTTTCACAATAAATGCGTATTGATGTAGGTTTTGGTTATGGGAAGAAGTATGGCCATATGAAGTCTTAATTCAAAAAAGCAAAGAAGTTACTATATAAAGAGAACACTAACTCTGCCTTAAAAAGTAGACTCTCAAATGTTTGTAAACCAGAAGCTATACTTAAATGTTTATGTTAAAATGTTTCATGTGTTTTATGTTTCATGACTTTGCATGCTTGTAATTCCAGTACTACTTGGAAGGCTGAGACAGGAGAATTGTAAGTTCCAGGCCAGTTTGGACTGCAAAGTGACAACTCCCCCACCTCTTTATTGAGAATACATTTTTTTTCCCCTCACAATATATCCTGAGTACAGTTTCCTCTCCCTCTACTTACTCCTCCCAGCACCTCTTCTTCCATCCAGATCCACTCCCTTTCCCTCTGTCATTAAAAAACAAACAGGCTTCTAAGGGTTAATAATAAAATACAACAAATAAACAAAAACTATCATATGGGATTTGGACAAAACAAACAGAAGGAAAAGAGCTCTAGAGAAGGCTCAAGAATTAGAGACCCACAAGTTCATTCATAGGAATCCCATTAAAACACTAAACAGGCAGCCATAATATATGCACAGAGGACCTGGTGCACACCCATGCAGGCAAGCCCTGGGCTTGCTGCCTCATTCTCTGTGAGTTCATGAGCTTTGCTTATGTTGATGTAGAAGGCCTTGTTTTCTTGTCCCCATCCCCCTTGGTTCTTACATTCTTTCTGCCTCCTCCTGAGTGATTACCTGAGCCATAAAGGTCAGGGTGGGGGACCTTGATGGAGACATCCCATTTGGGGCTCTAAGTTCCAAGAGACCTTTTCTTAATAATAGTAGTAGCAATATTTCATTTCCTAATCATTGTATGCTAACCAACCTTTTCCCAATATTTCTTTAACATACAGTTTGAGGAGCAAGGACTTTAGTAGGTAAAGGTACTTGCCATGCAAATCTGTTTACCTAAGTTTAATCCTCTGAACCCTTGTAAAGGTTGATGGAGAGAACAGAATCCACAAATTACCTGACCTCCACATAAGTGCAACCACACACACACGTACACACACAGAGAGAGAGACACACACACACTCCATATATAATTACATACAAACAAATAAAATTTAAAATATATGAATATATGTTTGGTTTGATACTTGATATAAATCTTGTTCAGTTGACCAATTCACTACTCTTGGGATATAGTTTGGTTGGTTGGTTGTCTGTTTTGGTGTTGAGGAATGAACCCAGGACCTCAAGCATCCTACTAATTTTTTTAAGTTGGATCATTGAAATATGGTTAAATTGATTATTTTATTTTGATTGAAGCTTTTAATTTTGATATAACAGTAAACAAAAAAGCCTAGACTAACATTATGCAACTTACTGCTCATACCCAAAACCAATTGTTTTCCATCTTCTAGTGTCTTTTATACATGCAGACACTACAGGTTATTTTTAAGGGATTTATTTATTTTTATGTATGTATATGAGTATTTTGCCCATCTATGTTCCTGGTACCCACAGAGGGCATTACATCTCCTGAAATGGAGTATCAGATGGTTATGATCCACCATGTTGATACGGATAGCTGAACCCAGGTCTCTGTGAGAGCAGCAAATGCTTTTAACTGCTAAGCTTTCATTCCAGCTCCGATAATGTGTTCTCATCAAGCCCACCTCCCACTTCCCTGTTCTGATTCCTCCTCCACTTCTCTATCCATGTGTTCCTTCCCAACTTCACGTGTTCTTTAAATAACAACAAACCCTGAGTTCACTCTGCTCTGGAGTATGTTTGTGGATGTGAGGTCATCTCCTAGAACACGGGTAGCCTCTCATGGCCCACAACCCTGAGGAAAAACTGATTCTTTGTCTGCCCACACCTTCTCATCTGGGGTGGGCTGGACTTCATGATCACGTCTCTTCTGTGCTGAGGTTTTGTCTGTCTTGATCTGAGCATTACATACTCTTATTCTCTATGTGTTGACCACTTGTGGGTCTTTGTGTTTATCTCTGCTGCTAGAAGAAGATTATCTGCTGAAATAGAGAGACTGATTTATGTGCATAACAATAACTGATAAGAAGTAAGTTTAATAGTATGTCCATTTAGCAAAATAATAATAGGGTCTCTCTTAGGACCTAACCTATGTAACCACAGGTTCTCGCCCCAGTACTGGTGCCAGGCATGAGTTCCATCTTGTGGAACTTGCTCGGGCAGTTGGTCATTCCCATAACATTCACCACTTTGGTGAAAGTGTTTACTAGTGTTTAAGAGTTGTTACTCTGGTGGAGTCTTTGGTGTCTATATAGAATCTACAATTAGGAATACTTTGAATTCTTCATTTCCAATTTTTATTTCTTTTAGTATTTCTTTTAACTTACTACCCTAACTACAGAAACTGTACTGAATTTTAGTGAAGAGAGTAGACACCCTTTTCTTATTCAGGGTCTGATCAGAAGTGCCTCCTCTCCTTTTACTGTGGTGTTGGCTCTAGGTTTGTCATAGCTTTATTATATTGAGGTGTGCTCCCTCCATCCTTAGGCTCTCTGTGACTTTGATCATGAAGAGGTTGTTGAATTTTTATTGAGAACTTTTTCTATATATATGTCTTTGAGTACCTTTAAATGATATGTCACATTTATAAATTTACGTGCATGCATCTCTGAAATGAAAGCAAATAGATAATGATGAATTATCTTTTGTTGGGATCTTGAATCATGTTTGCCAGAATTTTATTGAGGATTTTTGCATCTGTGTTCATAAGGGAGATTGATCTCTAATCTCATTTTGTTGTGGTTCTATCTTTGCTAGGCTTGATATCACAGTACTGCTGGGTTCATAAAAAGAATTTTGTAGCATTCTTTCTTTTTCTGTTTTATTGAGTAATTTAAATGGTACTGATATTCTGTTTTGAAGGTTTCAAAATTCTGCAATACATCTGTTTCTTGAAATTGTTTTAGTTGAGAGACCTTCGTTATTGTTTCAATCTCACTGCTGGTTATGGATTTACTTAAATTATTTATTCCTGTGTGGTTTAATTTTGTTGGGCCTAATGCATCTAGAAATTGATTCATTTCTTTTAGACTTTCCATGTTAGTGGAATATAGGACTTTAAATACATGCTGATAATTTTCTGAATTTCTTTGGTGTCTATTGTAATGTCTCTTTATTTCTAATCTTATTAGTTAATTTTTGGAAAATTTGGATAGGGGTTTGGCAGCTTATCTTTTTTTTTTATTAGATATTTGCTTTATTCACATTTCAAATGTTATCCCCTTTCCTCGTTTCCCCCTCTGAAAACCCCCATCCCATCCTCCCTCCCCCTGCTCACCAGCCCACCCACTCCCACTTTCCTGTCCTTGCATTCCCCTACACTAGGGCATTGAGCTTTCACAGGACCAAGGGCCTCTCCTCTCAATGATATCTGAAAAGGCCATCCTCTGCTACATGTAGCTGGAACCATGGGTCCCTTCATGTGTACTCTTTGGGTGGTAGTTTAGTCCCTGGGAACTCTGGGGGTACTGGTTGGTTCATATTGTTGTTCCTCCTGTGAGGCTTCAAACCCCTTCAGCTCCTTGGGTCCTTTCTCTAGCTCTTCCATTGGAGACCCTCTGCTCAGTCCATTGGTTGGCTGTGAGCATCAACTTCTGTATTTGTCAGAAACTGGCAGAACCTCTCAGGAGACAGCTCTATCAGGCTCCTGTCAGCTAGCACTTGTTGGCATCTGCAATAGTGTCTAGGTTTGGTACCTATTTATGGGATGGATTCCCAGGTGGGGCAGTCTCTAAATGGTCTTTCCTTCAGTCTCTGCTGCACACTTTGTCTCTGAATCTCCTCCCATGGATATTTTGATCCCCCTTCTAAGAAAGACCAAAGTATCCACACTTTGGTCTTTCTTCTTCTTGAGCTTCATGTGGTCTGTGCATTGTATCTTGGGTATTCCACGAGCTTTTGGGCTAATATCCACTTACCAGTGAGTGTATACCATGTGTGTTCTTTTGTGATTGGGCAAAATACCCAGAAGATGCTTCGACTGGTAATAAGGACACATACTCCACTATGTTCATAGCAGCCTTATTTATAATAGCCAGAAGCTAGAAAGATCCCAGATGTCCCTCAACAGAGGAATGAATACAGAAAATGTGGTACATTTACACAATGGAGTACTACTCAGCTATTAAAAACAGTGAATTCATGAAATTCTTAGGTAAATGGATGGAACTAGAAAATATCACCCTGAGTGAGGTAACTCAATCATAAAAGAACACACATGGCAGTTTATCTTTTAAACAACCATCTCTTTATTTCATTCATTCTTTACATTTTTTGTTTGTTTCTCTAATTTCTGCTCCAATTTTAATTATTTCTCCCCATATACTAGTGAGAGTTTGTTCTTTTTCCAAGGCCTTAAGGTGTATCATTTGCTCTTAGGACTGCCTTTATTGTATCCCAAAGATTTTGCCATGTTATGCTTTCATTTTCATTCAGTTCTAGAAAATTTTTTAGTTTCTACATGATTCATTTATTATCCAATAGTGTGTTGTTTAGTTTCCAAGTTCATGTACAGTTGTATATGGTTTCTTTTGTTGATGATATTCTGTCGTGGTCATGTAGAAAATAGGATGTTACTTCAATTGTGGGGGGTTAGGGAGGAGTTTGAGAAAGGGTTTCTCTGTAGCTTTGGCTGTTCTGGAACTCACTCTGTAGACCAGCTTGGCCTTGGATTCAGGGAGATAGACCTGCTCTGCCTCCCAATTGCTGGGATTAAAGGCATGCAGCACCACCACATGGAGGGAATTGGTATGATACAGAGTCCCCTGTAGTTCAGCCTAATCTCGAGTCCCATGTAGCCAAGCATGACTTTGAACTATTGATTCTCCTGCCTTCATTTCCCAAGTACTAGAATAACAGACATGTCCCACCAGATTTTTCCAACTCTTTTCAGCTCTTAGACTGTGCCATGATACCAGTCGTGGTAATCTTTTTAAAAACTCAAATGAAATTATGGCATGCTCCTGCTTAGACCGTCTAGTTTTCTTGGTGCACTTACAGTGAAATCCAAGCACTTTCCTGTGACTTTCACTGCCTCTTGTGATCCTGTCTCTGCCTACCTTTCAGTCCTATGTCATGCTGCTTCCATGTTTTTTACCAGGCATCTCATCACCAGCCTTTTTCTAGTCCTCAGGAGCATGCCAACCCCTTCATGTTTCATGTTCACTGTGCCCTGTATTCCTGATGTCTGAAATGTTCTGCCCTTAGAACTGGCTACAGCTTTTATGACCTTCAGTTCTCAGCTCTCAGAGGTCACATCTTTAAAGACATCCGTCTTGACTATCTGTTAAAGGAATCATCTCGTTACCCCTCCAACACACACACACCCTTTTTTTTTTTAATCTTTGTACTTAGGACTAGTGGAATTTTCTTTTTTTAATGTATATATAATGTTCTGGTAGGAAGTCACTTTAGGTATTTACCATATAAAACAATATCTGGACTGGTTATTATAGTTTGGATCTCTAACATTGAAAGCTTGATTGCTAACTTGTGGGCCATGGCAGAATGTTTAGGAGGTGTGACATAGTAGAAGGAGGTTAGGTCATTTGGGGCATGCTCTTGACAGGAATATTGAAACCCCATCCCTGTTCTTTCTGTCTCCACTTCCTGACAACCACTGAGGTACAAATCTTTGGTTTACTACACATTCTCTGCTTTGTTTCCCTACTAGGTCAAAGCAACCTGCTAACCCAATTTTGATCCTTTACATGTCTAATGAGGCATGTGCATGCCTACATTCTGACATTGTGTATGCATAAGCATATGTACACATAACACACTCATTTTTATGTGATAATAATAAAGTGAAAAAGTCATAACTGAATAGACACGGTGGCCCTATAATCAAGTGACTTCTGGCGTACTGTACATGAGAAAACCTATATTGAACAACTACACACTCAGGTAATTTCAAAACATGATAAGGGTTTTAAAAGGAAAGTGTCAGCTGCTACTTGGGAACACAGAGAAAAAGAAAGCTCAATTTATATTGAGTGTTTCGGGTGAGACTGGGACCCCAAAACTGAGAAGACAGAGCTGGGTAAACAGGAAACCTGATGGCAAAGGTGGAAGTCAAAGAAGACCATATACAGAAGGAAAACAGTGAAGGTTTGACTGAGCTGCGCTGAGATACAGCACAGGGAAGTGGGCAGACAGAGATAGGTCTGTGAACTGCTGCTAAGCAAAGCTGTTACAAATGTGGAGGAGATACTAAGGATGGAGTCATAACCCCTTGATTGCCTAAGGAGCCTCCCCATGGGCTGTGTTTGCTGTGACTTTGTAGCATGCTTGCCTCTTAAAGTCTGGCACCCTGGCCAAAGGCAACTATGTACCCACATCACCACTACAGCCTCTGTAAGAGACTGGACTCCACATTGAGAGCTTTAATATATTAAAACAAAAGAATGTTCTAAGAAAGCCGAGGGCATACTACATTGAAGCAGTCAAGTTATATTGATTACTCTGAAAACCACAGATGTCCCCATAGCATGATTGTTGAATCATGCACTGCTGGAATCCTATTTGTAAGTCTGTTAACAGGTGTTGGATGAGTTTTCTTCACTTACAGCAAGCATTTCTGAGGATGTCCTTAACGCAAATGGCAGTCTTTGTTTCCTACTGAAATTAGGAGGAACATTTCTTCAAGCATTGAGCATATGAATTAACATGAAAACAAATGATGCTTTAACCTGTTCTCAATACTCCAGTGTAACTAACCCCACCCAACCCCATTATCAGCTTGTGGTTGCCCTCAGAATTTTTACTTTTGGTTAGAACTCCTTACCGAATCTATTAGAAGTGAAATGCCCTTGAATCATTGGCTTGTCTCATTGCTGTGGCATTCATTGATGGATGATTCTCCCTCTAAGAGTGTGCACTCTGGTTACTATCTATTTACAGTCACTGCAGAAGGAAAGTTATTGTCTTGAACCCTAAGGACATTATTTCTTCCCTCCACTGGAATTCTAAGGAGTATACTGAGCCCTCCCTGTTTCATTTGTCTTAGATTCTTCTTAATCCTCTGAGGACTCTGGGAAACACGATGGCTGCAAACAAGCCCAAGGGTCAGAATTCTTTGGCTTTACACAAAGTCATCATGGTGGGCAGTGGTGGTGTGGGCAAGTCTGCCCTGACTCTGCAGTTCATGTACGATGAGGTAAGTGACCAAGTTCACTTGAATAAAGGTTAAGCTTGGACTTAGTATCCTCTACCGTAGTTTAAGTGTTATTTGGTAGGATTCTTTCAACTCCTTGAAAGCTCCTAATATTGTTTTCGTTTTAAATTAGAAGCCAATATCAGTACCTACTTAGTTCTACAAGTCAAAAACTCACGAGCCAGTCTCTAGACCCCAGGCTAAAAAAATAATTGGGAGGAAGCAGAAGCAGTACTGAATTGTTTGTTCATTTGCATATTCTATACTGTTTATTTCTTATCTAGTCTTCTCTCAAACTAACCTTTGTATTAGCCCTTCCCTCCCTTTTTTAGGTTGGGATTTGAGACAGAATCTCACTCACAAGTTATTCTGGCTTGAAAAGCTCAGGGCAGTTTGTTTGTCTCAGCTTCCCACATGTAAGATGGCAGGCCTGAGCCACCATGCCCATCACTAGTCCCCTTTCCTGCCAATAAGGAAGCTAACCTAAAAACATTCATGTTTTAACTTTCCTAAAATAGGTAAAAGACTTCACTCTAATAGCTGTAATTACAGTGCTTGTCAAAGTGACAACTGAAAACAAGTATATAAAACAGTTGATTACTAATTATGTACTAAAAGCAGTAAAATGCTCCACAACATCAAATATACCAGTCCTGAGGTTTCCCCAACAGAAGTGGAACAGTTCTGGCTTTTTCAGTGTTTATCAAAACAAAAGAAAAAAATAGAGGTCATCTTTGGATGGCAGGTCAAGCTCTTGCAGGCTGAGGAAGACAACTGCTTCAACATGGAGATAAGCATGTTCACAGATATGGGGCTGGAGTGGGCCTACCCTCCCAACTTACACCAGCTCCTCTTAATCTGCTGCCAGCATGTCCAGATGAGCCCAAGAACAAGGTGGGAATGTGGGTTGTCACCTGGCTCAATCTTTCACCATCCAAAGAAGAGGCCAGGCCCTGGACTGTTTGACTACCAGCCCATCCCTAGGTGGCTATGTGATCACAAGTATAAGCAAGCTGTGAAATAGAGGTGACCTAAAGGCAATCATGTCACAGGGTCTCAGCTGTGGTCATGCAGCCAATGGTAGTTTGTTCCCACAGGGTAACAGCCAATCAAGTAGGTTAGTGTTTAGTTTGCTACTGTAAAAACTTACCTTCTGTATGGTGAAGTTTCTCATCTTGCCTTTTTTTTTTAATGCACTGAGTTTGTGTTGAAAACCAACTACCAAAATGGATCCTTACATTGGTCTACAACCCAATGGCTCTGGGAATCAAGTGCCCTGACACCTAGATCCCTACTCAGTACTAACAGAGAGTTAGTTCTCTTTTCAGAATCAAAAAGCTAAGTAATATTGCATAGGGGCACCAGAAACTGTCTAGGTAGAAACAGAAACCATTTACATTAAAGAAAAACTTGGCTGTAGACCATATGTACACATGACCCATTCATGGAGACCCATCCTGCACCTACGACTGTGGAGTCAGACTTGCAACATGAGAGGAAAGCTGAGGGCAGAAAAAAGGAACTGAACTTGGGAAGGGTCTGGTTCACTTCTGCTTCCAGATTGATTAGACAGCCAGTCTGATCCTCTATAGAACCAGCCCTGCTGGTAGGGCAGGTGACCTGAATGTACCAGTTCCTGTGGCACAGAGATTGCAACCCCAGCTTGGGTGTGATTTCACCTACACTGTGGCACTGGGGAGGTCCAGTTGATATCTGCCTGTTGGCAAACACCAGAATAGCATCTCAGCTCAGCCTCAGCCAGTATCCTTATGAGCCTCAGGAGTCTCGTTCACACACTCTCTGTCATTGCTGTCTATTGTAGAGATCAAACCTTGGGCATTCTGTAAGTAGTGGGATGTTTTTTCTGGCTGCCCATACCCTACATGGTGAAGCTGATGTTCTTGTACTAAGCAATCAACACCTTGAAACTAGTGGTGAGAGAACGGTGATTACTGCTTCCTCATGCTTCAGTTGTATGGTGGGAATGGTAATCAGGGTTTCACCATGCTTTCATTCCTGCAACATCCAGGTCCATCCTGAAAATGTTTTTTTGGTTTTGTTTATTTGTTTGTTTGTTTTGTTTTTTCAAAAAAGACCCTTGAAGAGGTTTGCAAAGATATTTCCCATGCTATTATACAGACAGAAATGATACTGGTTGTAGACTTCAGCAAAGGCTACTCAGAACCAGTCATTGGTTTCACACGCACAAGATGATGGGGTTCTCAATGTTGTGTTGATTTATTTATTTTTATTTCATGTTCATTGATTGGTATTTTGCGTACAAGTGTGTCTGTGTAACAGTGTCAGAGCTCCTGGAATTGGAGCTACAGACAATTATGAGGTACCATGTGGGTGCTGGGAATTGAACTTGGGTCCTCTGAAAGGGCAGCCCATGCTCTTAACTGATGAACCATCTCTCTAGCCTCTGTCAGTTTTTTAACTTTCAATGGATGGTTAAGCACAGTGTTAGGAAAAGTAATGGTAAAATGTTGGATAATCTTACAGTTACTAAAACATTATGTTTTAAATAATCATTGTGACTGTCCACCACAGTGATTCTCAACCTGTGGGTTACCTAAGACCATCAGCAAACACAGCTATTTATATTACAGTTCATAACAGCAAAACTACAGTTATGAAATAGCAACAAAAATCATGGTATGGTTGGGCATCATCACAACATGAGGAACTGTATTAAAGGGTCATAGCCTTAGGAAGATTTAGAACCACAGCTCTATCGTGTACTATTTGCTGTTCTAGAGTTAGTATGTATAGAACTGAGTACATAGTAGTTCAGGGCCCCTGCTGTGAAAGTAGGTTCTAGTAATTTACATAAACATTAAGCAAATAATGAAAATATTGATTAAAAATCTATACTGTCAGTGTGTGTGTGTGTGTGTGTGTGTGTGTGTGTGTGTGTGTGTGTGTGTGTGTGTATAATAATGGAGTAAGGATGATGCTGTTGTAAGGTCGGACCATCTGGGTCTGAAAGGTTAAGGTTTCTAGAGAGTGGTCTCCCCTTATACTGACTTGTCACCTTTTGGAGAAAGACATAGCAGTATTTATCTAAATATTGGTTTATAAGTTATTTCCACAGTTTTGGAGCCAAAATCTTGTTTGTTTAAAGTCATCTAGAGTAGGATTCTAAATTTGATAAAAATATATGTATAATGTGTTTTGTATGTATAGTATTTTTAGATTGAAAATGCACTAATTTCAAGGTGTAAACAACCTAGAAGTAAGACTTCAACCCAGTCTTTTTGCAGATAAAACAGTTGCCCAGTAATCTAAAATGAAAATTGATGCAGCTTTTACTATTTGGCGAAAACACGTAAAGAGTAGTGATTTCTAAATGAGATATTTTTAAAAGTAAAAATAATTATAAAAAAATGGATGTGTATTTTTGTGTTTTGTAGTTTGTAGAGGACTATGAACCCACCAAAGCAGACAGCTACAGAAAGAAAGTAGTGCTGGACGGGGAAGAAGTACAGATCGACATCTTAGATACAGCAGGGCAGGAGGACTATGCTGCAATTAGAGACAACTACTTCCGAAGTGGGGAGGGATTCCTCTGTGTCTTCTCTATCACAGAGATGGAGTCCTTTGCAGCTACAGCAGACTTCAGGTATGGCTGAGCCTAATCTCGTGTATACAAAACAGTTCTTTCCAGAAGCAGGTGGATAACTGGAGCTTCTTGCCCGTTAATCATTACTGTCTTTCCACTTTCCATCAGTATGTGACTCTGGTCCCTGTGGATATACACATACATATTCATTCAGGTTTTACGGTTGTCCACGTGCTGGCCACATTGTAGTTTCAAGTACCCAGAGGACCTTTATGCTTTGCTAAAGTGTTTCAGAGTAAAGCATGTCTACTACTGTAGTAGTATAGTATCACAGAGATGTTCCACATCTTTTCTATAGTAGTCAGTTTCTCAGCACTTGTGTCATGGTCAAAGACACATTGTCATTCTCTTTATAATATAGGTGCCTAGAGTTTTTAATATACAAATAATCTTATAATCTAAATATGTAAAGTAAATTACATTAGCATATTTGATTTTTTTTTTCTACACTATACACTATGTACCAAATTGGAGTTTGGCATAGGTTTGGCTTAGAGGAGATAACATCACTCTCTGTCTGAGAGCTATCAGTGTGAACAGTCTCTGGAGCAATATTGAAAGTACTCAGTTCATCATATAAGATGCTCTTTACATACAGAGTTTTTTATCTGTAATAGGAATTCTATCATGCAAGGCTCAGAAGAAGCATGTAATATATTCTGGGTTTGCGTAGCCTAGTTGTATATATAAGACATGATGCAAAACCCCTTTACATGAAGGGTAAAGTAGGAAATGATCATCATAGAAGATCCAAAAAGGGAAGGAAGGCATTGGGAGAACATCATAAAAAAGATGACCCTGGGAGAAAAGAGGATATTTAAGTGTTGGAACACTTATATACTTATACTTGAAACTCAGGAGCTCGTAAAGAATCTTAGAGAACAGTCTTCCTCCCACAAAGGCATGTGGTTGAGAAAATGCACAAGATGAGATTTATAAGATCAGATCAGTTGGTTTCTGTAAAAGAATTGCACATGTGATACTGCATAGTGGATGACAGATTCTGGAAACTTGAAAACGGCGAGACATGGAAAATTATATAAGTGCTAATACATGCTTTTTCTTTCCTCCAGAAGATACCAAAGGGTTTATTATGAAGCAGGCCTTGCTGTTAGTAATGGAATAGGGTTTTTTTTTGCCACAACTATGGTTGACTGGGAAGTCATTGCTCCTCTGTGTACCTCCAGTGCAGTTTCCTTCCCATAAAGAAGAGCAGCCCCAGTGACTCAGCAGCACCAGGAAAGTCAGTTTGAGACTGTCTGACTGGTTACAGACGTCACTCCACGTGATTCAACCTGAAAGTTAGTTAGCACCGGTACTTTCCCTAAATACTTCCAGCCTTCCCCTTTCCTGCTCATGGTCACTAAGGCAGACCATTGCTTCCCCATCTCCTCAAATATGCTTGCTACCATACTAGTATCACACTTACCATACCACACTGTTTTAAATGTGTGCGGGTGTTTGTTTTGCCTGCTTGTATGTCTATGCACTATGGAAGCCAGAAGACGGTAGTGGATCCCATAAAGCTGAAGTTCCAGTTGTTAGCTACTAAGTGTATGGGAATAGAACCCTGGCCCTCTGGAAGAACAGCAAATGCTCTGACCCTCTGAGCCATCTCTCCAGCTCCACACTTGCCACACTGTTTTACTGAACTTACATATATTTTTTTTTCTTACCAGAAAAAAGTCTTTCTCAAGAACCCATTTCTTTCCCAGTGCATCATTTATGATCATATAACAGTATAATATGTGGCTAATGTACACTGGATTTGAGAACTGTGACCTTTTTGTAGAACTTTGAACTTTTTGAAGCTACCTGTCCTTATTTCAGAAATAAAATTGGGCCAGGTTTTAAAGGGATTTTTCATATTTTAAAATTTTTATAGTAATGTCCAAACTTGAACTAGACTAAGAAAGTAACCTAACATGTAACAGTAAGCCTGGCACTGGGAGGTGGCACAAAGGCATCTTTGCTGCAGAGTAAATGTGCAGCCTGGAACCATGAGACTCTGCCTATCAAAAGAAAAAAGAGTAATAGAGATTTTGTTGTTACCAGCCCTGGTAACAAACCGTGACGAGCCAAAATTCTGAAAATGTTTGCGTTCCTGTAATTTCTGCATCTCTTAATAATTATATACATGTCTATGATAGAAAGATAATCTAAGATATTTATTTTTCTTTCTTATTTTAAATTTTTAATTACGTTTGTTTGTTTGTTTAGTATATGTACATATGCTGCAGGACAAATGTGGAAGTCAGAGGACAAATTGTAGGAATTCATTCTCTTCTAGAATATGAGTCACAGAGAATGAGTTCAGGTCATCAGCCTTGGCCACAGGCGCCTCTACTATCTGAGCCATTCAGCCACCCCATGTTTCTTCATTTTGAAACTGAAAAGGCCAAACATGGTTTCAGATACATGTAACTCAAGTTCCCTGTGATACTGAGGCAGAAGGGTCACAAGTTCAAGACCAGGCCACACTGGCAATTTATTGAGACTTCTCTCAGAATGAAAGGAATTGAGGGCATAGCTCAGTGGTCTAACTCTTTCATAGTGTACACAGGGCCTGGGATTCCGTCTTATGACCTTAAAATAAATACACAAACGAGTGAAACGTCCTACTCCGGTAGTAAGAGCACCTGTGACTCACTGTGTAACTGACTGTACCACACACTGTCATAAGCACTCACTGTTAATCCTCACAGCAACTCTGTGAGGATTGCATTGTCAATCCCACCTCACATATGAGGACAGTGAGACAAAGAAGCACTTTGCTCAGAATCACATGACTAGGAAGAACAGAGTCATAATACTTTACAATCAGTGATACCTTAAAACACATAACATCTTTGTATACAAGAGCTATCTTCGGAAATCTCTTGTCCCATGTGGGAGGGACCTTTGGAATGTAATAAGAGTAGTGCTGTCTATCTCAGCAAGCTTCTTCCATAATCTCAGCTTAACTAAGAGAAAAATGTCACAAAGAAACAACGGAGAGACTCAGTCACGTTGCTATAATCTTTCAAGCTCCTCATCAAGATAAGGATAGTCTGAGAGTCCACACAACCTGTTGGAATGTCAGGAAACTAAGTGCTAATGAGTGCCTGGAGCAGAACAAACGATGCTGGGCGCGAATGGGAGTGTCAGGCCGAGAACGGGACTCGGTGTCAGAACATTTGCCTAGCGCCCCACACTGGAAGAAAACACTAAAATCAGTAAAAATATAACTAAGGATATCAGTTTGGATCTGGGTAGTAAGTGGTATGTGGAGTTGCTGATGCATGAAATATGCTCACACTTACGATAGCAACCAAGGGAAGCCGTGTCTCCTGCACTAGAGCATATCCTCACAGCGTTTGTGCTACTGCCATGCTTGTGCTCCCTGTAGCTTTCCATCCTTTAAGGGAATATGTACCTAAATTGATTGTCGGTAGGTAACAGATGAACTTGGTACTATCTAGAAACATGCCTGTAAATAAATTCTGATTGCAGATGGCTAGTTGTTATTCTGAGGGGTTTGTTTGTTTACTTGTTTTTGTTTTTAGATTTATTTTATGAGTCTTTTGGGCCTGCATGTAGCTATGTGCACCATAAGTGTGCCTGGTACCCTCAGAGATCAGAAGAGGACATCAGATCCCTTGAAGCTGGAGTTAGGAGTGCTTGTGAACCACCATGTAGGTGCTGGAAACTGAGCCTGGCTCCTCCACAAGGGTGCCACGTGCTCCCAACTGCTGAGCCGTTACTCCAGTCCCTATTTTGTGATTTTTTTAATGTATAGACATTGTGTTAATACTTTCTTGCTTGCTTTTATTTATCTAGGGAACAGATTTTAAGAGTAAAAGAAGATGAGAATGTTCCATTTCTCCTGGTTGGTAACAAATCAGATTTAGAAGATAAAAGGCAAGTTTCTGTAGAAGAGGCAAAAAACAGAGCTGACCAGTGGAACGTTAACTATGTGGAGACGTCAGCTAAAACTCGCGCCAACGTTGACAAGGTAAATTGTTGTTCTCACTGTTATCATGCCATGTATGTAAAGGCCCTGTTACCCTACTTTATCTAATCTCTAGGATCCAAACTAAAATTTAATGCAGTGATTCATTTGTCTGTTTATTTGTTTTTGTTTTTAGTTTGCTTTGATTTGTTGAGGGTGGGAGGAAGCCATAGCACACTCATGGAAGTCAGAGGACAGTGCAAAGCAGTCTCTTCTCTCCTCCCACCAGGGATTAAACTCGGGTCTTTAGGCTTGGTGGCAAGCCCCTTTACCCACAGCCATTTCACCAGCCCTGGCAGACTGAGTGTATCACCTGTAAATGTTTAAGTGAGACAGTAGAAATTCACCTTGTCTTGGGCCTTCTCGGATAGAAGACACTGCAGATGAAAGTGCTTTTTTTAAGTCATTAGTAGCACTCCTCATCCCACTTACTGCCTTCATTTTTAATGACATTGTAAAGTGTCAAAGAAACTCTCCAGATCCTAACATGCCAGCACTGTATGTGCTTGCTCTGACTGATGCCTGCCTAGTGTTATGTAAGGCCTCTGAAGGGAGGGGGCCTTCTGGATGGAACCCTTTCCAGATATTGTGACCGTGTTATCATGATTAAATTTTTTAGTAATGTGGTCAGATTTAGTACTTGAACACAGTGAGTCCTACAATATTTCTGTTCCATATACTGTACTGGTTTTCTGTAAGGTTATATTAAATAGTTTTAAAGTTCTTATAAAATAGAGTTTAATATTAAATGTGAGGGAGATTTCAAAGCATAGGCATATCTTTCTTCCTAATTGTCCTAAGAAACTTGTGAACACACTAAAAGTGACTGGAATGAAAGGGGAAAGGGGAAGAGAGGCAGATAGAGGCAGTGACAGAGATGAGCCGTGCTGTCACAGCCATGTCCCATCTGCTGACCTCAGAAGACTGCCAGGTGGGATCAGAGTACTCGCAGGATAGTGAGAGGACAGCCAGCAATCCAGAGTGCGGCCCGAATGCCTTACCAGAAACCAAAAGCATTTGCATGGCTTTAAACTTAAAAAGGACTTTAGTCTTACTTATAAAAACAAATGTACTGTTTAAAAATAGAATGTCATTGTTTTTAGCCTATCTCATTGGAAAAAAATGAAAGTATTTTCTTGGCAAAAAATGTACGAAAAGCCTCATATTTATAGAAGGGCAGTGTGGTGATTATCTCTCAAAACTGTGACCCAGCACTTAAGATTCTAAAAGTGTTGTCCTGGTGTAGACAAGGGGAATGGCACAGTCCCATTCCTAACCAAGAAGCTACTTGTAATCGAGTGACTAGGAAAGAGACAATCAGTTTTCTCCAGTGTTCTGTCACTGCTGTGTTAACCTACACCCAGGACAGGTAGGTCCTGGGCCCAGGAGCAGCTGGTTAGCACAAGAGCAACTCAGTAGGTCTCTCTGTGCTTTTTGCTTTGTTTTTGTGCTTTTTGTATTATCTTGTCTTGGGAGTGGTTTGTTTGGTTTTTTTTTTCAGAGAGAGAGAGAGAGAGAGAGAATAAAGTTGTGTAGGTAGGAACGTGGAAAAGACTGGGAGTTTCAGGAGAAAGAGAATATGAACAGAATATTATATGAAAAAATTAAACCCCATTAATTCAAAAGTATTAAAATAAAAATTAAAATGTATTTTCTGGAAAAATTATACACACATATAAATATATTTATAATGGTAGTCATTGAAACAGTATTTATAGATGTGAAAAGCTACATGTGTCCAATAACAGACTTGTTTTAAGTCATGATGAGTCCTTATACTGAACCCAACTATTGAAAGGAAAAAATGATTTTAACTACTGAGCCATCTCTCCCACAGCACCCACAAGTTTTTCTACTACAAACAGTACTTCACCAAACTTTCTGTGATTAGAAAGTGCATTTAAAAAATGCATTCTTTTTCATCTGAGGTGACAAAGTGCCCACCACACCAGTGTCCTTGTGTTCCATAATCTTTATAAGACACTTTTTCATAGTCCATGCCAGCCCGACTAAAACAGCCCTTAAAACTTGTAAGAACAGGGTGAACCCTGATTACTGCACATGTGAGACTGCACATGCTTTGATTGATTGATTGATTGATTGATTGATTGATTGACCCAGTCATCTGCCCATCTGAATGAAGTCTTTCTGCCCATTTGCCTAATGACTTTCATACCTTTTGATTTAGAATAATAACATTAATCCTCTGTCCACTTCATTTGCTGTCATTATTGTCTGCTAATCTGTAGCATGTCTTCATGTGGCATACTTTATCTTTGACAGTGGGAAAAATAGATTATACTGTCAGATTTTGGTTGGTTTATTTTGTGATTTCTGAATTATATGGCTTCCTTAGAGCGTTCAATCACACACACGCGCGCGCGCGCGCACACACACACACTACTTTCTTTGTGTATAATAGCTCCTTGGTTCTCTTGACAATTTAATAGTCTCTAGTGAGAACTCAAAAGTAGAAATACTGATGAGAGCAGTTTTTAATTTTTAGCCACAGATATTTTAACTCAAGCGTAAACCTGTGGGTTTGTTTTGTCTGACTTTATTTTTATTTATGTGAAAAGGTATTGTCTCTGGTCATTAATGTGGAATTAGAAAGCCAAATTTCATAGGCACTCGGTTGCCCTAAAATGAGAAAAGAGGGTGGAGCCAGGAGAACAAGATGGATAGACTGGGAGGTGGTTCTGCTCTAGGGGGGGTGTTGGCTGTTTTGGGGGAGGAGGGTCTGTCTTCCTCTTCCTTGGTTAATGTTTGTTTTAGTAGGTACTTGAAATAGAATTTAATTCATCAAATTAGCTGATGCCAACTTTAAATATTTCCTACCATGTTTTCTAGTTTGGGTGACTTCTGAAAGTCATCAACTTGTTAAAAAGTTAAGCCTTCTATATCCTTTTCATAGTGTACTCTATCTGTCTGATACAGTACTGATATAGAGACCAGTACTGGAAGACTCTCATGAAGATCTTTGGCCAGGGGGATTCCTGCCAAAGCTAGTTCCATCTGAATTGGAAGCAGAGGCTTCCAAAATCCCTGGAAGAATTTGAATCCCAACATTGTGGTCTATGCCATTGTGGTATTTCAGCAATGTATGCGGTCCAGTCCAGAATTTACCTTTTTAACATCCATTACCTTGTCTATTGAGGTATTAGCATTTTATAGCTTCCTCACTTTCTCACCTAAGTTTTACATTTTTTGCTCCAACTCAAAAATCAACAATTACCCAAGAATCCATTTGGTGGATTGTAACTCAGCAGCCTCAACCTGAGAATATTTGCTCATTAGTTTTCAGTTATTACCTCTATGTGACTTTTCATTGAACAATTGTCAGGAAATCTTTTTTAAAAATAGAAGAGGGCCGGACGGTGGTGGCGCACACCTTTAATCCCAGCACTTGGGAGGCAGAGGCAGGAGGATTTCTGAGTTCGAGGCCAGCCTGGTCTACACAGTGAGTTCCAGGACAGCCAGGGCTACACAGAGAAAACCCTGTCTCAAAAAACCAAAAAAAAAAAAATAGAAGAAAAGCTCATGAATTCACATTGTTATTGCCCGTTCAGATTTTCTACCACAGATCCTTACCTCTTTGAGGTAGCACTCATCCGGGAAAGCCTGGCTCCCAACAGCAACATTGTGTTGTCCTGCAGAATGTGTGTGGGTCACTTTCACAGTAAGCCACAGAGTGAGTCTTAAGACTTGTTTGACTTTGTTTTTGTTGTTGCTGAGGTTCTGTATGTGTGTGTGTGTATCTGTGTGTCTGTATGTTACTCAGGATCACATGTAGAGCTTCTTGCATGCTAGGCATTATAGTCCTACTTATTTGAGTTTTATTTTTAATACCTAAGGTGAATTTTCCATATACTGTGTTCTAAAGACCCTTGAAATATTTTTTTTTCTACATGATTGTGTCACCAACTAAGAATTTAGTCATTGTTCCCAGTTTTCAAATTTTAATGAATTTTATGTTTTCTTTATGGTTTTAGTGGACAAAATTGTAATTTTCCCAGGTGGAAATTACATTCAGAGGTGCCCGACAGTTCTGATATCTTCCATTGTTCTTGAAAATAGTGCTCCTAGTAATCTAGTGAGTGTCTAGTTCATCCTTTGATAATTTTATCTTTACAAGTTCAAGCAGATGCACATGCACTGCTCGCCCCTCCATACAAATACCTTCTCCATACATCTGCACCTGGCAGTTTCCCAGTTAGTTTCTATTGAGAGCTAAAGGCATAGTAAGAAAAGCATGTCACAAACTATAGTCTTCGTCATTTGTGCTATATATGTATGCACACATGTGACAAGTTATTTTTTATATTTTTTGTTTATTTCTAGTCTTATTGAAGTTGGGAGTTTTTTATATTTTTTTAATTCCATAATTAGTAACTGAATTTCTTGCGAAAATGCAAACATATGTGAAGCTTGGCCAGGCAGTTGGTGAGTTCAAAGCATCAAGACTCTAAAAACCAAACAGAATGTAGAACTATGGACTGTGAAAGTTACCCTCCCGTCTCGCACTTATTATATTTTTCTAGGCCTTTCTTTGTTAGAGAACAGATTTGTAGTTGAAATTTAATACTTCTACTATTTCACTAGCAATTTTTAGTTACCATGTTAATTTTTTTCATTATAAACATAATTACCACCAAATATGAATTAGCACAATATATTTGTTGATCACAAAATGTTCATTATATGGGCTGGAGAGATGACTCTGCTGTTAAAAACACTGGGCTGCTCTTGCAGAGGACCCAGGTACAGTGCCCAGCACTCATGACAGCTCTCAACCGTCTACACCACCAGTTCCAGGGGATCCAGTGCCTCTGGCCACATCAAGCACAAGGCACACCATTGGTACACATACCTGGGGTACACATGGCACACATACATATATATATTTAGGCAAAACACTCATACACATAAAATAAAAATAAGTAGCCTTTCAAAAGTATTTCATGCAATCCTTTGAGTTTTATCTTGGTCTCTGCCATTACTATATATCACTATTTTCATTTGAATCTTGAAAATTGCAATAGATAGGTAGGGTTCATTATACAATTTACCATGAGGTGTATGGCATTCAGAAAAGTTGCTATTTTCCTCAAGTCTCAACTTACTTGTGTGCTCTCCTCTGCCTGCATTCACCAACAAGCCCTCTTAGGGCAGGGTAGCTCTGTGTCTGAGCATTTGCCATCCTGTGCTGGGCCCTGGGCCCACCTGGGGAAGAGCTCTTAGGATTCATTCATCCCCAGGTTGTGCTGCTGTGATATAGAATCACCGAATTTATGCCGTCGCTTGTTTTATTCACTCTACTTCCTTTTTTTTTCTAAGTTTTTTTATTTACATTCCAAATGATTTCCCCTTTCCCGTTTCCTCCCTCCCTGAAAGTCCCATAAGCCCCCTTCCCTCCCTCTGTTCCCCATTCAACCCCCTCTCGCTTCTCTGTCCTGGCATTTCCCTACATCCAGTCTTTCCAGGACCAGGGGTCTCTCCTTCCATCTTCTTGGACATCTATTGATATGTGAATTGTGTCTTGGATATTCTGAGCTTCTGGGTTAATATCCCCTTATCAGTGACTGCATACCATGTGTGTTCTTTTGTGATTGGGTTACCTCACTAAGGATGATATTTTCCAGTTCTGACCATTTGCCTAGGAATTTCGTGAATTCATTGTTTTTAATTGCAGAGTAGTATTCCATTGTGTAAATATCTTCTGAATCCATTCCTCCATTGAGGGACATCTGGGTTCTTTCCAGCTTTTGGCTATTATAAATAAGGCTGCTATGAACATAGTGGAGCATGTGTCCTTATTGCATGCCGGGGAAGCCTCTGGGTATATGCCCAGGAGTGGTATAGCAGAATCCTCCGGGAGTGTCATGCCCAGTTTTCTGAGGAACCGCCAGACTGCTTTCCAGAGTGGTTGTACCAGCTTGCAATCCCACCAGCAGTGGAGGAGTGTTCCTCTTTCTCCACATCCTCGCCAACAACCGCTGTCTCCTGTGTTTTTGATCTTAGCCATTCACTCTACTTTCTTATTTCTAGGTATTTTTTGACTTAATGAGGGAAATACGAGCCAGAAAGATGGAAGACAGCAAAGAAAAAAATGGAAAAAAGAAGAGGAAAAGTTTAGCCAAGAGAATCAGAGAACGATGCTGCATTTTATAATCAAAGCCCAAACTCCTTTCTTATCCTGACCTGACCATACTAATAAATATAATTTATAAGCATTGCCATTGGGGGCTCAATTGACTGAAATTACTTTAACATTTTGGAAATTGTTATGTATCACTAAAAGCATGAATTGGAACTGTACTGGAAGTCAAATTCAGTTAAAAAAGAAATTGTGTGGCTTCACCAAGAAGCAGAGTTCAACTTATTTCATTATTACCTACATTATCACAGTCCTGAATGTAGCGTGCAAGCTTGTTTTTTTTGGGGGGTGGGCCAGTCTTTCTCAAACTGTTAATCAAGAGGTGAGATGGGGTGGGGGTAGAAGTAATGAACATTTCCTCTGGTGTTTATTATAAAGCTTAAATTTTATATTGTTTTAAAATGTCTTGGTCTTCTACTGCTTTGGAAAATGACAATTGTGAACACAATGGTTAACTGTACCACTTTTTAAACTTGTTATGCAAATCTTGAAGAAATTACTGGCATGGTTGTTGCATTTAGTAAAACTGAGAGTAATTCATCTGTGAATCTGCATATTAATTACCTGATGATTAACTTAGAAAAAAAGATGTGAACTTACTATACATGGACATTTTTGAATATGCCTTAATTTAGAAACTGAAAAATAATCCAGTTACATCATTCTGGGTGTGTTCTCACTAGCACTCGGGGCCACTCGCTGCCCATGTGGCAAATAACAGAAGAACTTATCTTGCCAGGCAATGTAGAGCTACAAGAAAGACTCCTGAGAAATGTCCAGCTGCTAGGAGTCTGACCAAATTAAAGATGTGTGCCATACTCTGGTTCTTACAGTTCCAGAGCTCCTTCATTGGTTTTAATAAACTATAAGGTAGTTAAAGATGAAGGGCCAGCATATATTTATATGATGAGTTTAGATTATGAGCGTGAGTACCAATTAAGTTTGAGTGAATGCCCCTTTTGTGTAGAGTGCTGGTCCCCAGTAATTGTTTTCTGCAAGTGATGCGCATTTAAGTGTTGAATCTCCTGGAAGTAGAGCATAGGGAAGACTATCAGGAGAGCTAATGTGGTCTGTACTAGGACACTTGAGGAAATATGCTTTCCACCTGTCAGTTCTAAATATGTGCTCCTGAGGTTACAGTTTGGGTGTTAGGAAAAGTCTTTGTAGTCTCTTTATGTTCATAATGAATACTGTAACAATATTTCCTAATAAGAAGCAGTCAAACATGGATGGCACATACTGACCAGATGTCAGCCTGTGAAGTTTCCGCTGCAAGAATTCAAGCATGCTGTAAGGAACATAATTTCAATGGGAAGTAAACTACTATTAGATTTTTCTTTTCCTCTGTGGGGCTAAGACACTTGATTAAACAGTTTTTCTTGTTACACAGTCCTAATTTCATAAGGTCAAAGAAACACTCAGGCATTCCAGGAAACAAGTGTGTACATGATGTTACCAGAGACAGGCATTCAGGAACTCTACTGTCTAGATACTACATTCAGCTTATCATAAATATTTGTCCTTGAAGGGTTTGATTTAATATTTTCACAGACTAGGCCCTGTGCAAAATTAGAGTTCCCTGTGTAACGCCTGCCAGCAGGCCCAGCATGGCTGCGTGCACTCATTGCAGTCTTGTTGAACCAGGGTCCTAACCACTAACATTGCAATTTGCTTTGAGACCTTCCCTCTCCTGGGTACTAGGTGCTATGAAGCCAGCTGACAGAAGCATTACATGTCTTGGGCTGATGCCACTACCCGGTTCATTTATTTGCAATTTGAGCCATTTAAAGACCAATAAAATTCCTTTTCTATAAATGTTTGTGGTGTTAATTGATGTTTACAGAGTGATATTCTTACTTTACCACTTGAGTATCTTGAGCAGAGATTTACAAAAGGCTGAATCTTGAGCAGAGATTTACAGAAGGTTGAATCTTGAGCCGTAGGTTTGGAGACCTGCATGTCAAGTTTAAGTCACTGCTGGGCGTGGGAGACTGCTGTGACAGCTGCTGACAGATGGGCTCTGTGCGGTCATGAAGAGCTCAGTTACCTTCACCTTCAGATGCTTTGAATAGATTGCAGATTTTGTATTTGTTTCCTAATCAGAACATTCCAAAGACAATTTTGCTCCAAGAGGTGGGTAGATGTGACCACCTGTTACCTTTCACATTGGATATCTTCTGGTAAACCGTGGTCATTAACTGTTGAACAGACAAAGAGCACATTGTTTCAAATGCAGTTCATCCAAATACCTTAACTCATAAACAGTGATGGAAGGAGTGCATTTATATTTGAGCCAGAAAAATTCAACTAAACACTGGGAAACAGTGCTGAGTGCTATGAACCTATTGGTTGGGGTGAATTTTAGGCTAAATCAGAATGCCATGTTTCATTTTAACTTAAGTTGTCTTGGTGAACCTGAAGGGAGAACTATCAAATCAGTCTCGAAATTCCCATGGGAATTCAATTGCAAGGCTCTTTGCAAATTCCTTCAGGAGACAAGAATATGTCAGTAGACCTCTTCAGTGCATGTCTTCAGTTTGCCGTAGTATTCTTTGGTCTGCCAATTCTGGCTGTTGCTGAAAATATGCTGGTGAAGTAAAACAGGTTAGGGGTGATTGCTACTAAAGAAAATGCCTACCGAGCATGTGCAAGGAGAAGATGTAAAGCTACAAGATCTGAGATTAAACGTAGTTCTCCTTAATCTTATTGCTAGTCCATTTAATAGTAGCAAAGATGGCACACCCTTCAGGTAAAATACCAACCTTATAGATTTAACATAACCTGCTGAAATAGATGCCTTTGTTAGTCTTTATTTTGCACATGAGGAAGCTGGGGCATAGAAAATGATGGTCTTAAACATGTGATTCTCCTGCCTCACGAGTGCTGTGATTGTAAGCATGTACCAAGTTTATATGATGTTGGGGATCAAATCTAAGAACTCAAGCACTCTGTCAACTGAGCTAACCCCAGGCTCCTAGTACATACTCTTAATTACTTCATTAGGAAAGACACAGAATGGAGCTGAGAATATATATAAAATAACTCATTTAAAGTCTGTTAAAGTGGGAATCATCTCAGATTTCCCAGCATTTGAGGGGTGTCTTTAGAAGGCTAGCAGATGTTGCTGTGTAAACAGAAAAGCTCCTGCTTACATCCTGGTTGCTATCCAGATAGGGAAACCCGGTGCCGAAAGTCAGACTTTGTGTTTCCTCCCATCCCCATTTCAGTAAGGAAGCAGCAGGGAGCCTTCATCCCACAATAATTTAACTGCAAAATCATTTCCTAGTCCTAAACACCAGTAGTTCTGCACATAGCTGTTGCAGATATGTTGGCAGGGATAGAGAGTAAGGGGATAGGTGTATGGAGGTAAGGGGGTGTCTTTCTAGGCATAAGAAATATGCAATGGGTTTTTGTTGGTTTTGGTTTTGAGAGGGATGTTTAGTTGAGTTTTTTGTTTTGTTTTTGTTTTTAGATAAAATGGTGTTTCTCTGTATTACTCTCCTGGCTGTCCAGAAACTCACCAGGCTAGCCTTGAACTCACAGAGATCCACTTGCCTTTGCCTCTTGAGTGCTGGGATTAAAGGTATGCACCACCACTGACTACATGGGTATTTGTTTTGTTTGTGGTGCTGGGAATCAAACTCAGGACCTCTTCATGCATGCAAAGCAAGCATTTTACCTACTGAGCTATATCCCCAAAATCTATTTAAGAGAAGCCTCAAGCTATCATAATGTACATGAGTAATCTGTTAAAAGGACAATATTGCTTTTTCAGAAGCCCCAAGGCAAAAGAACACCTAAAGTACTTGCAAGCATCTTCACACCTAAGGACAAAGTGAACCAGCTAATAAGAGGGAAAGTTGAACTGAAAGCAAACAGAGCTGGCATATGCACTAATTTCTCCACTGCCCTTGTACCTGTTACAATTAATTCTCCCTTTAGTAAGAGTTTCTGTCTGACACCAGTTAACACTCGTTAAACCATGAAATAACTGGAATTTATGTATTTTATCTGGCATGTTGGATTAAAAAAAAAAAGGAACTAGAAATCTAGATGAAGGATCCAGAGACTCAAGTTTCTCACATCAGTGGACTTAGCACTGACAGGACCCTCAGAAAGAAGTAAACTGCAGAGACCAGATGGCCTTCATTGGCTAGAGAGACCAGACTGGCCCTTCATTTTCCTTCTACCCAGTTCTAGTAACTCATAACAACCAGAAATTAATTGTACTTACCTAGTGTTCTCAGAGCACTAGGTTCAATCCTCAGCATAGTCAGAAAGATAATTCCAATGACTAATGTAGGAATGGCGGTGTATGAAGACCCTGGAAGGAAGGACAGGTTAGAGATGCAACCACTGGTAGCCAGTTGGTTTCTAAGACTGAGAAAATGGTTACCAAAGCCAGGGAAGTATCAGGGAGGGGATGGAGCAAGGATGGTTAGTAGGTACAGAGGTGTAGTTAGGAAGAGTCACAGTGTTCTAAAGCACAGTAGGATAACTGTAATCAACAACAATTAATTGAAGTAAATAGGTAATAACCAGGATTTTTAATGTTCCCAACGAGAAATGGATAATAAGTGTGCCACCTAACATGGAAATTATACCTGGTTACAGGTAATGAAATGTCATGCTGTATCCTTTAAATATGTACAACTACCACATCTAGGTATAATTTTTTTGCAACCTACTTTTATTTTTTTATTTTAAAATAGTGCCAGCTTATTATTATTCTATTGGCTGGGGTTTTTTTCTGATTTTTTTTTTATTTTGGACTGGGAGGGGGATAAAATCGGACTGCAACCTACTTTTAATAAGGGTTCAATTTCTCCTCTAGCCTACCTCCCAGCAGGGGTAGTGGAAGAAAAAAGTTAGTAGGTCATGGGGGATGTGGACCTGTTCAGCAATAGTTCTTTGGGGGTGAGCTCAATTTCTTTGGCAGCAGTTCAGTCCTGTAGCAAACACCAAATTCAACTCAGCTGCTATAGACCAGTCCTCTAGACAGGCAGACACTACACACAAACCAGCAGCTTCAGTTCAGTCCACTTAGCATACAGACACCAAACAAGATCCAGCAATTGTAGTTCAATCCTGAAGAAACTGCCAGACTCACCAACCAGTCTGAGGCAGGCCACAGAAGTGGTAATGTGCTGCAGAAACCCCAGGAGCAGTTCTTGGGTGAGTTTCTCTCAATGGCCGTGTTACCACAAGTTGAGCTTAACAACGGTAAGTAAGACGAACCAATACATGAATGTCATTAGTGAAGAATGGTGAGGCAGAGAAAACCAAACCAATGCTCAGTGCTTGTCTCCCACTGTCTGTGGGGTCATATTTACACTCCTTCATCAAGCATCCTTTCACATGTCTACTTTAGCAAGACATCCTTTCACCTGTGTGCCCCAACAAAACATCATCTGGCATAACTTTCCAAAGAAACTAGAAGTTTCCACTTCAACCAGACATCAGTGTTACACTTTAGTCAGGTTTACAGTGGTACACAGCTAAAGTACCAGCTACTTAAGATACTCACCCAAGTCCAGGAGTTCCTTACTGAGCTGGTGAGAACCTAGCATATTAAAAAGATCAGGAAAACATATACTTAATTAAATACTGAGAAAACATTTTAAAATAACTACACTGTGCCAACTACAATAGATAGAAGAAAGAGACAGAGATGGATGGATGGTTGGATGGATGGATGGATGGATGGATGGATGGATGGATGGAGCAACTAGCTCCTATCTTAGCCTCATCAATGACTTGGAGGAACATGTGAGGAATCACTAAAGTGAATGGAGATTATAGTGGTTCAAATAGGTATGGCCCCCACAGACTCATGTGTTTGATGCATGGCCCATAGAAAGTGGCAATATTAGGAGATATGGCCTTGCTAGAACAGGCATGACCTTGTTGGAGGAAGTATGTAACTGTGAGGGCAGGCTTTGAGGTCTCCTATGCTCAAACTATGCCCAGTGTGGTACACAGTTTCCTTCTGCTGCCTGTGGATCAAGATGCAGAACTCTCAGCCACTTCTCCAGTACCATGTCTGCCTGCATATTGCCATGTTCCTACCATGACAATAATGGACTAAAAACTCTGAAACTGTAAGCCAGCCCCCAATTAATTGTCATAGTGTCTCTTCACAGCAATGGAAGCCCTAAGACAGAAGTTGGTATCAGGGACTGCAGTATTACTATGATAGACCTGACCATGCTTTTGTTTGGAGGAATGTGGATTTCGAGACTTTGGGTTAGGAAATCAGTGGACTGCTAATCAGGGCTTAATGGGCCATCCTAGTAGGAACATTGAAGACACTGGTGCTGAGAATGATTTGAACTGTGTTGGCCTAGCTCAAAAATTTCAGAGGAGAAGAATTCTAGTATATGACCCAGACCCTGTTTTTGTGATGTTTTGGGTGAGAATGTGGTTGCTTTTGGCCATGTCCAAAGAGTTGACCTGAGGCTAAATTGAAAAGTTTTGGATTAATTTCATTGACAGAGGAAATCTCAAAACAGGCTAGTGTAAAAGTGTCTTGTGTGTTTATTAGTGGACAAAATTATGCAGATCTACAATGAAAAGGAACAAGCTGAGCAAGGAACTATATAAAATGTACAATTTGAGGAGAAAGGGGTCACCAAGAAGTGGAATGTCAATGTGTTCCATGTCCCGTGTTCAATGTCATAAAAAAGTTAAAGAAAAGCTGGATGTTAAATGGAATGAAGGTGACCTCAGGGCAAGACACCACCCAGCTAAGCTTCCAACTTGTGTAAAGTAATGAGAGAAAAGTGAAAAGGAATTAAAGGAAAGTTTAGGGCTAGGTATGGTGGGGCACACCTTTAATCCTAGCACTAAGAAGGCAGAAGCTGGTGAATCTTTGAGTTCAAGGCCAGCCTGGTGTTCAAAGTGAGTTCCAGGACAGCTGAGTATAGACAATAAAGGTAACCATTGAAAACAGAAAGGTACTGAAGATGTAATTGAAAAAGGAGGCCATGTTTCAGGCCCAGCAAAAAGCAGAATGTGGCAGCCTCGGCCACATGGTTCTGGTTTTGGAGTCAAAGATAGAAAGGGCCTATGGAATCTCCCTCCGGGACTAAGGAAATCGACTGAGACCAAGTGTATGGTAGGGGTGTCCCTGCAAGGAGGCCCAGAGAGACCCCTGTGTGCAGCTGTGAAGGTGAAGCCTGCATTTCCTTGGAAACTCCAAGAGGTTAGAGATGCCAGGGTCCTGTGATACCTGCCAAAGCAAGCTGTTAACAAAGAGTGGAACCAGCCAAGGAGAAAGAAGTGTGCTGCAGTCAACAAAGCTGAAAGGAGTTGAAGATCTGAATTTGACATCAGATATGGAGATAGAGTTTGGAGTTTGCACAGCTGGATTTGACCTTGCTTTGGTCCAGTATTTCCTCACTATGCTCCCTTCTCTATGATTTGGAATCATAGTGTATGTCCTACACCACTGTATGTTGGAAGTACATGATCTGGTTTTTATATTGCTATTGTAGGGGATTATAGTTAAGTGATAGCATGAATCTCAGAAGAAACTTTGAACTTTTAAACATTGTTGAGACTGTGCTAGACTATGGGTACTCTTTAAATGGGACAAATTCATTTTGCATTATGTTATAGCTACAAACCTATGGGGGTCAGAAAGTGGAATGTGGTGGTTGAATAGGAAGTGGTACTAGTAGGAGGTGTGGCCTTGTTGGAGGAAGTATGTCACTGTGGAGGTGGGCTTTGAGGTCTTCAATGCTCAAGCTATATCCAGTATGGCACACAGTCTTCTTTCTGCTGCCTGCAGAACAAGATGTAGAACTCTCAGCACCATATTTGCCTGCATATGACCATGTTTTCTCCATGACAATAATGGACTAAACCTCTGAAACTATAAACCAGCCCCAGTTAAATATTTTCTTTTGTAATAGTTTCCATGATCATGGTGTCTCTTCACAGCAACAGAAACTCTTTGACAGAGATTCTCTTTGACGTGAACTTTTGACGTAGTGAAAGCCTGTAGTGTGCTCCCATTCATGGTCTGAGATGCTCCCTCAGTCTGAGATTCAGCCTCAGTGCCGTTTTGTTTTGTTTGCGTGGTAAGGTTGTATGTGCCCATGCTCATGTGTATGTATACTTGTGATTCTAGATGTTTGTCCATGTATGTGGGCATTCATATGTGGAAAACAGAGGTTGGCAGTAGATGTCTTTCTTGATTACCACCTTACTTTCTCAGGTCGTATTTCTCACTGAATCTGGAGCTTCCTAATTGGACTAGACTATCTAAGAGCCATCCTAGCTCTGCATCCTAGTGTTTGCATTACAGACGCTTGCTACCATAGCCAACATCACTTGTTCCCTCACAGCACCACTGCCTGATGAAAATGTCCCATTAAAACAATGAGCATCTGCTTTGTGAGGCTGCTTCTCTCTGGATGCAACAGCAATGACTCATTGTCCTGTTGCAGAGGTAACCATTTCTGAACGAGGGCATTGGGAAAGGAGCATCTGAACCCGCGCTTATGTAGCAATCTCTTTGCACTCTGAGCCATTTTCCCACTCTCCTTCCAGTGTTTTTGATAACAAGAAGGCAGAGGGTGATGCAACCAACAACACTGAAGCTGCATCTTGGCATCTGCATCTCCAGAAGATCAGACTCCCCTTTGTGGTCAAGCATCCTTAAAGCTCTGGTTACACTGTTCCCACTGTATCAGGAGGTAAGGTACCAGGATATTCTCTCACACTGTCCAGTAGCAAAGATTCTGCCTCCTTAAAGTCCTGATGTCACTATACTACCACATGCATTGTGTTGTTTTAGAGGACCATGAGAAGAAGTACCTGATAAAGGAGATCTAATCAGCTCTGACTTGGGAGAGAAAGAAGGGTCCCCTTACTCTGTGAATATGCCATTCATCAAACTTTTCTTTAAACAGACTACAGCTCTTGACTAAATTCTTCCCTTCAAGAAGACAAGAGCCAAGAGAGTACTATATTATTTTATTG
Organism: Tokudaia tokunoshimensis; assembly: GCA_036184795.1. NCBI lineage: Eukaryota > Metazoa > Chordata > Mammalia > Rodentia > Muridae > Tokudaia > Tokudaia tokunoshimensis. Next base: position 46,031,165 of record BTHU01000022.1, read on the forward strand.
CTTGATTTACAGGAGCACACAATTATGTGTTGCTAAAGAATTTCACTCTTGAATTGGTTCAGGGAAGCTAAAGATACCACCTCCCAAAGCTCTTACAATCTGACTAGTACTATAATTGGTTCTTAGTTGTCTCTGTGGTAAAAATTCAATCCTAGATATGGTGGTTTGAATATGCTTGACCCAGGGAGTGGTCCTATGAGAAGGTTGTGACCTTGTTGGAGTAGGTGTAGCCATGTTGGAGGAAGTGTCACTGTGGGGGTGGCCTTTGCGACTCTCCTCCTAGTTGCCTAAGAGATTCAGTCTTTTCTGAGTTCTCTTTAGAAGAAGATGTAGAACCCTCAGTGTCATCTCCAGCATCATGCCTGCCTGGATGCTGCCATGCTTCCTGCCTTGGTGATAATGTACTGAACTTCTGAACCTGTAAGCCAGCCCTAATTAGATGTTGTCCTTTATAACAGTTGCCTTGGTCATAGTGTCTGTTCACAACAATGGAAACGTTAAGTAAGACACCCAGCATAGTGGTATTGGGGGCTAAAAGGCACTTTTAGGCCATGAGCCCTAGTGGGAAGAAGTTAGTTTGCAGGGGAGTGCCCTTCTAGGGCACTATGGGACTTTAGCCTTTTCCTCTTCAGCAAAAGAACCTGTGATACCTAAGTCATACTTTCATTTATCCAGATACAGAGTAGTATCAAGAGCTCATATCAATCAGGATTTTGTTTAACATAGAAAAAGAAAAGAAAGGAAACTACTTATAGAAACAGAACCTCTTATGGGCAGGCCAGCCACTACCATGTTCAGGTGTGAGTGTACCTCACAGCACACCTGCCTGATCAACATGTCCCATTAAAACAACGAGCACATGCTTTGTAAGGCTGCTCCTCTCTGGAAGAAGCATTAGCAAGTCATTGTCATGTTGCAGAGGTAACCATTACTGAAAGAAAGCATTGGAAGACTAGCCTGCGAGCAGCAGGAACACATGTTCACATCTGGCAGCACACAGATGCTTTAGAGTAGAGACTCCTACACTTGGGGGAGGTCCTTCTCCATGTTGGATTTCTCACTTGTTCACTTTCATCCATTACCTCATTCACCAAATTTCAATTTTAAATTTTTCTCAATAATTTTCAAATCTTAATTAAAGGATATCACTATCCCATCTCCTTCCCTCCCTCCAATCCCTCCCATGAGTTCTCTCTAACTTCCTTGCACGTGCACGCGCACACACATACACAAATAGAACCTGCTGAGTATATTTAGTGTTGCATACATATTATTTCATACATATATATTTCATCCATGCACATATATATGAAATCATTATTTTAGGACTGGCTACTTGATATTGAATGATCAATTAGGGGCCTCATCCCTGAGGAAGAATAACTCTCCCTTTCTCAGTAATCCTTAGTTGCCTGCAGCTCTTTGTCTAGGTTAGGGCTTGTCTATTGGTGTCATCCTTGATCAGGTGTTCTTTAGTTGATGAGACTTCATGCATGTGACTTACCTGTCATTTCATAGCCAACTTTCTGCTCTTCTAGCTCTTATTTTTTCCACCCCTCTTTCACAATGTTCCCTGAGCCTTAGAATCAGGAATTGTGTTTTAGATGTATCTGTTGGGGCTGGGCAACCAACAGTCAGCTGTTCTCTGTATTTTGACCCATAGTTTGCAGTAATGGTCTCCATCTGTTACAAAAAGCTTCTTTGATGACAGGTGAGAAGTACATGTCTCTAAGGGTATAAGAATAAGTTTAGAATGCAGTTAAAAATTATACTGGTCTACTAAAGTGGAGCCAGTAGGTCCTCCTCTAAGACTGGTGACCTCACTAGTCCTTGGTAGTTGGTGAGTTTTGAGTCCCAGATGTGATTTCCCTCCTATCGGCATTGAGTCCAATTAGACAGCTGTTGATTACTTCCAAGATATTAGTGCTTATATTACATCTTCAGAGATAACTTTCCATATGATTGTAGTGGTTTAAAAAGGGCTATGGGGGGCTGGAGAGATGGCTCAGTGGTTAAGAGTGCCAACTGCTCTTCCGAAGGTCCTGAGTTCAAATCCCAGCAACCACATGGTGGCTCACAACCATCCGTAACACCCTCTTCTGGAGTGTCTGAAGACAGCTACAGTGTACTTACATAGAATAAATAAATCTTTGAAAAAAATAAAAAGGGCTATGGACTCCTTAGGCTCATATATTTGAATGCTTGACCCTTAGGGAGTGGCACTATTTGAAAGAATTAGAACATGTGACCTCTGGAGTAGAGATGGCCTTGGAGGAAATACGTCACTGGGGATGGGCTCTGAGGTTTCAAAAGCTCAAGCCAGGTCCACTGTTTTCCTCTGCTGCTACCTGAGGATTTGGATGCTGAAGTCTCAGCCACCATGTCTGCCTCTATGCTGCCATGCTCCCTGCCATGAGGATAATGGACTAAGCCACTGAAATGGTAAGCCAGTCCCAATTAAATGCTTTCATTTATAAGAGTTTCGAAGGCCATGGTGTCTCTTCACAGCAATAGAACAATAGCTAAAACACTGGTCACCGTTGTGATTCGTAAGTATCACAGCTGGCTAGGACTATAAATTGCTTCACCAGTTTGTCAGTTTGCATAGCACCTTCTGGTACTATAAAAGCTAGTCCACAACTGAAGTTTTTGAAGATCAGTAAAGTACAGACTTTCTTTCTTTACTGCCTTTATTCTCTTTGTGTGTGTTCTTATGTATAGGTGCATGTCTGCATACATGTTTATCCACATGCACATGAAGGCCAGATGACAGCCTCAGATGTTTCAGGTGGCATCTATCTTATGTTTTGAGACATGGTGTATTACTGGCCTAGGAACTCACCCAGTAGGCTAGGCGGCCCATGAGCCCCAGGAGTCTACCTGTTTCTACCTTCTGGGCAATAGAGCCATCATGTTCAGCTTCTTTTTCTAAGTGATCTAAAGACTGAACTCATGTTGTCATACTTATGTAGTATTTTACCTACTAAGCCATATCCCAGCCAATTATTGCCCCCATTCAAATCCAAGCTGAAGTATTGGTATATTTGTTTAGCTATTGTATTGGGTTCTAATACCTAACTCCCTTCTAACACTTATTCCCCTCTAATCTCTTCCAACCCCCCCCCAACACTAGGTAGGAGAGAAAAAGATAAGAGGGGAAAAGGGGCATAGACCTCTTTAGACTACTTCCTGCTGATTAGGGGCATTGGGCTCCTAGAGACAAGTCCAATCTTCATTGTCAGAATATCCAGTAATCCAACAGACACAATAGCAAACACAGCAGCAGGGACCAGCAATAGCCATCACAGACCTTCTCAGAGGTTCTCCCATTTATGCCCTCTCCGGACTCACCAGAATTAAACTACCTACAGCTGGCAAAAGTCACGATGTTGCTAGTGCATGAGGCAAATCATAATCACCTGCTGTTTAGCAGCATCTCATCCCACACCTGGGATTAAAACAAGAATATATTCACATAACATTCGCATAACTGGCTTGTTTCTTGTTTTGTTTGTTTGTTTTTGGACACAAAATTCTCACTGCACTGAAGAATTTCACCCCAATGACTGCTATGGTCCCCGTTGAGACCATTCCCACTCTTGCTCTTCTGTCCCTCTCCCAGCCCCATCCACGGATGGACACAGCAGTGAGACTGAGCTGCAGGACTGATCGTGACTCCTTTTGCATAAGCAGTTGAACAATTTCCCCTTCTTAGAATAAACACATGACTTCAGAAATGTGCAGCATCCTGAAAATGTTATCCTCTTATCTGGCAAAAGGAACATTGAAGATGTGTTTGTATGAGGTGTCTAGAACTAGTTAGATTATCCTGCTGGATCCACGGTAGTCACAAGAGTTCTCTTTGTTAGAAACTACCAATCCTGTGGTAAATTTACAGCAGCAACAGGAAGCCAGTGATAGAGGCTACCTGGGTTGCACAGAGCTGAGACTGCCCACTCTCTCTGTTGGACTCTTCTTAACTCTATTTCCACCACATTGGGTCTTTGGAGCCTTTCCCAGTTCAGGACCATCTCCTGATCTAGCCTCACTGACAAGAAAACTCCTTTTCCTTTCTCTCTGGCAAGTACCATTTGTTTCCTACCTGAGTTTATTCCTCTACCACTCTCTTTTCCTTCCAGGCAGACCCGATTTTGTTAGAATATAGAGTCTAAGGAAGAGTCCCAAGGCACCGCCTACTTCCATGTCTGATTGTATAAGCAAACAGGAAAGCACTTTGCCCTGGCTATTGGTTGGATCAGATGCCCAGTGTTTCCAGCCAGTGGTTTTGAGGCAACACCTGCTTCCTGACTTCTAGGAAATGTTTATGGTAAAAATAGACCTGCAAGGTAGTTGCCCCAAACTTTTTAGCAATGATTACCCTGGGGAGACATTTGGACCTTTGAATGTCACTTGGAATGTGAACACATATAGACCACAGCAAAGGGAGGAGAACTTGGTCTTTTTTGGTGCTGAATTTTCATCCTAGACACAGGATTTCTCTCTGTGTAGCCCTATCTGTTCTGTAGCTTGCTCTGTAGACCATGCTGGCTTCAAACTCGCAGAGATCTACCTGCCCCTGCCTCCTAAGTGCTGGGATTAAAGGTGTGTGCCACTTTCGCCTGGTTGATATTTTGTTGTTGTTTGAGGTGAGAGTGCTGCTTTGTTCTGTGGTGCTAGAGATTGAAATCTTGTACAGGCTGGAAAATCACACTTCCCCGGCAGAATCCTCAGCCCTGAGCTGGACTGACATTGTTAAGCCATTGTATCAATCAGTGTGGAAGATTCTTTGTAAGCACCCTCTAGGGAATGAAACATTTGTTTCCTTTTTAGCTAATTGAGTTAGAGTTTTTGATACTGGAACCAAAAGCGTCTTAACTGAATGGTGGCCATTCTTGTTATCTTTCAGATCAAAGCTTCCAATAGCTGGTCGCTGCTTCCTCAGAAGAACTGAATGGTGGCCATTCTTGTAATCTTTCAGATCAAAGCTTCCAATAGCTGATCGCTGCTTCCTTGGAAGACTTCAGAGCTTTATTTTTGTGTTGTTTTTCTGAAACAAGTATTTTCTGTGTATCATGGTCCATTTTGAACTCCTGTTCCTCTTGCCTTGACCCCTGGGGATTATAGGCCACATCCATCCCTATGTCCTTTACCCCTTATGTCATGCCCAAGGCTGAGTACAAAGAGATGGTCTATATACACATGTCAGAGTGAACAGGGTCGGTTCAGAGATAAAACAGTAAACAGGCTGTGCTTCCTGACAATATGGGGAAAGAGACACTTCACATACAATGGAAATCATGGAAAGTCCCCTGAGATGAGAAAACATCCCAAGGAAGAAAAGAGTGGGGAGTCCAGAGTCACAGAATCACTAACTTTAACAAATCAGATTTTGCTACTTAGAAAATGTTTCCTTTGTGTGTTTGTGATACTAGGGATAGAACCAGGGCTTTGAAGATGCCATAGGAATTCTACCACTGGCTACATCACCATTGTATAACTATAGAGTAGGTAACTACAGAGTAGGTAAGGTCTCCATACACCTTTGATCCAGTGTCAGTAAGAACCAATACTCTGTTTATCTTTCCCATCCTTTCCTCCAACTACCCATTTTGGGGAGCATTTTAAGATAGCCTGGAGAAATTATAATTTTACTAATAAATATTTCCATTATTTGTTTTGTTCTTTCTGGGTGCTTTAGGAAAACAGAACAAAAGAACAATAGGATAGGATGGTGGTATAGATCAGTGATACAGCATTAACCTCTCATGTGGAAGGCACTGGGTTGAATTTCATAAGGTTCCTATTACTGTAATAAGCACCATGGGGAGGAACGGGTTTACTCCAGCTTACATCTCTCAGGCCACATTTTGTCACTGAGGGAAGTCTGGGCAGGAACTGAAGCAGAGGTCATGGAGGAACTCTGCTTATCAGCTTGTTCTCCGTGGTTTGTTCAGCCTGCCCTCTTCTGTACCCCAGGATGAGCTGTATGGGAGTGGAACCACACACAATGAACTAGGGTCTCCCACATCAATCATAAATAAGAAAATGCCCTACAGACTTGCCTATAGGCCAATCTAATGGAGACATTTTCTCAATTAAGATTCTTTCTTCCCATATGACCCTACCCTTGTGTCAATTTGACATTAAAAACTATCCAACACCACACACACACACACACACACACACACACACACACAGACAAAGGGAAGGAAGGAAGGAATAAATGAATGAATGAAAAAGGAAAAAATGAAAGAAAACTGTCGGGAGGTGAGCTGTGCACAGGTAGCTAGGTTCCAGGTTGAGTACTGACCTTGAAACCCGAGCAACCTAGTAGGCGGGGCTGCCATCTACTTGAGAAGGAAGGAGTTCGGTCACACCCCTAGGGCCCCTGTCCCCTGTCACAGTTACAGTCCCCACAACCTCCCCCTCCCCTGCAGGAGGGGTGTGTGGCTATCAGTCACATAGGAGAAGCACCAAGCCTTCCCATATGTAAATAAGGTTTCCCCAAGCTCTCAGTCCAAGCCAATGAGAAGTACCTGCTGTCAAACCCTGAATCACCCCCAAAACCGTATATAAATCCTAGCCAGGGAGTTAAAGGTGTGCGAGAACTACTCAGTCATCTGAGAGCTTCTGTCATAAGAGCTGTAACACTTTGGAAGAGGTCTGCTCTCCCGAAACACCAGCAGCAGCTCTGTTGTAATCCTCCCTGGCTAGGCAGACTTTCGTCAGCACACCGGACCCGACCTGACTCTGCACAGCGCAGCTCAGGTAACCAAGATGGTGGCACAGCAAAGGCTGAGGTGGAACCAGTTGCGGTGGAAGCAACTTTCCCCGCCTGCTCCGCACCCCGCCCCCCGCCCACGCCAGAACTCTCGCACCCAGCTGGGCTTCCACCCCACAGAAAACCATCATTATTCCTTAACATTACCCAGTCTCTTTCTCCTTACTGCCCCCACAACTCTCTTTACAGCTGATTTGCTTGAATCAGGATCTGAATGTTATTCCCAAGCATATTTAATTGTATGTTGAAGTCTCTCCTGGCCTCCCCATCTAGTGAAGTGAAACAAGAAAACATGTTTCAATTAATAGATTGACCTTGATAACATAAACCTTGGCTCCTTGTGTCTTTCCTGAGTCTATGATGATTCTCAGGAGACAAGAGCTAAAATTAAGTTGTCCATAGTCTCAGAGGGTCTAGGGTGTGTTGGCTAGTTTTATGTTAACTTGGCACAGCTGAAGTTAACTGAAAGGAGGGAAGCTCAACTGAGAAAATGCCTCCCATAAGATCCAGCTGTAAGACATGCTCCTACTTAGTGATTGATTGGAGAACCCAGCCTATAGGGATTATGCTATTCTTGGGCTGCTGGTCCTGATATGTGTGTGTGTGTACATATATATATGTATGGAGGCTGAGACTCCATGAGAACACATAGGCCATTCCTGCCAGGGAAACAAGTAGATTAATTCCAGATCTTCACCTCTCCCTCTGCTCCTCCAAGTCAATGCCCCAGTCTTATCCTAGCTTTGTAGCAAAACTCTTGCTTCAGCCTCCCTTCCCCTCCTTTTTTTTCCATTGGATATTTTATTTATTTACATGTCAAATGTTATTCCCGTTTCCTGATTCCCCCCCAGAAACTCCCTATCCCATCCCCCCTACTCCTGCTTCTATGAGGGTGTGCCTCCACCCACCCACCCCTCCCGCCCTCGCATTCCCCTACATTGGGGCATTGAGCCTTCACAGGACCAAGGGCCTCTCCTCTCATTGATGTCCAACAAGGCCATCCTCTGCTACATATATGGCTGGAGCCATGGGTCCCTCCATGTGTACTCTTTGGCTGGTGGTTTAGTCCCTGGGAGTTCTGGGGGGGTTCTGGTTGTTTGATATTGTTGTTCTTCCTATTGACTGCAAACCCCATCAGCAACTTCAGTCCTTTCTCTAACTCCTCCATTGGGGACCCCATGGTCAGTTCAATGGTTGGCTGCGAGCATCCACCTCTGTATTTGTCAGGCTCTGGCAGAGCCTCTCAGGAGACAGCTATATCAGGTTCCTGTCAGCATGCACTTCTTGGCATCCACAATAGTGTCTGCGTTTTGTCCCTGGGAGCTTTGGAGATCTGGTTGGTTGATCTTGTTCTTCCTATGAGGTTGCAAACTCCTTCAGCTCCTATAGTCCTTGCCCTAACTTCACCATTGGGGTCCCAGAGCTTAGTCCAATGTTTGGCTGTGTATATCCACATCTGTATTGGTCAGGCTCTAGCCGAGCCTCTCAGGGGACAACAATACCAGGCTAGGCTCCTGCCAGTAAGCACTTCTTGGCATCAGCAATAGTGTCTGGGTTTGGTGTCAGTAGATGGGATGGATCCCTAGGTGTGGCAGTCTCTGGATGGCCTTTCCTTCAGTTTCTGCTCCACTTTTTGTCTCTGCATTTCCTTTTGACAGGAGGAATTCTTGATTAATATTTTTGAGGTGGGTGGGTGACTCCATCCCTCAACTGGGGGCCGTGCCTATCCACTGGATTTGGTCTCTACAGGTTCTATCTCCCCTTTGTTAGGTATTTCAGCTAAAGTCCTCCCTGTTGGGTCCTGGGAACCTTTTGGGTTCCTGGCATCTGGGCTTTCTAGTGGCTTCCCCCAGTTCCCCCTCCCCCACTGCTACACACCTTCTTTCAACTTCCTGACCCTCTGTACTTCTCCCATATCTGAACTGGGCCCCCTTTTCCATCCCCCTCTTCTCTCCCTCTACTTCCTAGAGATTATTCTCTTCCCCCTACTGAGTAGTACTGTAGTGTCCACACTTTGATGTGATCTTCTTTCTTTTTGGGTTTCTTATGGTCTGTGTGTTGTATCATGGGTATTCTGAGCTTCTTTTTAGCCAATATCCACTTATCAGTGAGTGCATACTATGTGTGTTCTTTTGTGACTGAGTTACCTCTCTCAGGATGATATTATCAAGTTCTATCCATTTGCCTTCAAATTTCATGAAATCATTGTTTTTGATAACTGAGTAGTACTCCTTAGTGTAAATGAATCACATTTTCTGTATCCATTCCTCTGTTGAGGAACATCTGGGTTCTTTCCAGCTTCTGACTATTATAAATAAGGCTGCTATGAACATAGTGGAGAATGTGTCCTTGTTATATGTTGGAGCATTTTTTGGGTATGACTTCAATGCCTGAGATTCTCTTCCATTGCTTGTATTCTGTTGGTAAAATTTGCATCTGTGGTTCTTGTTTGACTTCCTAAATTTTCATTTCCAGATTTCCTTCAGTTTGGGTTTTTTTATTGATTCTATTTCCACTTTCAGGTATTGAATTGTTTTATTCATTTCCTTCCACTGTGGTTTTTCACAGATTTCTTTAAAGGCATTATTCATTACATCTTTATGGACCTCTATCATATGCATAAAGGCTGTTTTAGGGTTTTTCTGTGTGCTTCAATTATGTTGGAATATTCATGACCTATTGTGGTAGAGCCACTGAGCTCTAATAAGTACATATTGTCCTGGATATTATAGATTGTGATTTTTGCACTGGTGTCTAGGCATCTCAGGTTGGGAAGATTGTAATTCTGGGTCTTGTCTTTGTTAGCTATGTGTTTTATTCTTCGGTTTTTCTTTCCTCTCTAGTTTTTAGAAAAGTGGCTGTGTGTTGCCACTAGGTCCTAATAGGTACGGCACTGGGGCTTCCAGGTACAATGTGTTTCTGGGTATTGGGACTGAGAATGCGGATGGGCTGCGGGCAGTGAAGGAACTTCACAAGAGGGAGAAAATAGGGTGTTTGTTCTGCCAGGGTCTGCTTAGTTGTTCCCCTATGAAAAAGAGTGTGGAGAGGCCACAGCAGAAGGGTTAGCATAGATCTTGGCATGAGTCGAGGGGATTGGACTTGGAGGAATGGAGGGAGAGGTGAAGATTTGCAGCTATCCTGCCTGCTTTCCTGGCAGGAATGACCTGTGTATTCCAAGGGAGTGCCTGCTAGAGTTTCAGGACTGAGATAAAGCAGGGAGTGGGAGAAGGGGAGAAGTTTGGGGAGTAGATCTGTGTGATTCACTGGAAAGGATGGGACCTGGGCATATACCCAAAAGATGCTCCAACATATAACAAAGATACATGTTCCACTATGTTCATAGCAGCCTTATTTATAATAGCCAGAAACAGGAAAGAACCCAGATGCCCTTCAACAGAGGAATGGATACAGAAAACATGGTACATTTACACAATGGAGTACTACTCAGCTATTAAAATAATGAATTCATGACATTCTTAGGCAAATGGATGGAACTAGGAAATATCATCCTGAGTGAGGTGACCCAATCACAAAAGAACACACATGGTATACACTCACTGATAAGTGAATATTAGCCCAAAAGCAGCCACCAGGAAATGCAAATAAAAACTACTTTGAGATTTCATCTTACACCTGTCAGAATGGCTATGATCAGCAGAACAAGTGACTATTCATGCTAGTGAGAATGTGGAGTATGAGGAACACTCACATATTGCTGATGGGAGATCAAACTCATAGAGCCATTACAGAAACCAGTGTGGTGGTTCCTCAGCAAAGTGGAACTTGACTTACCTCAGGATGCAGATATTTGACTTGTCTTAGTCAAGGTTTCTATTCCTGCACAAACATCATGACCAATAAGCAAGTTGGGAAGGAAAGGGTTTATTCAACTTACAATTCCAAATTGCTGTTTATCACCAGAGGAGGTCAGGACTGGAACTCAAGCAGGTCAGGAAGCAGGAGCTGATACAGAGGCTGTGGAGGGATGTTTCTTACTGGCTTGCTCAGCCTGCTCTCTTATAGAACCCAAGAATACCAGTCCAGAAATGGTACCACCCACAAGGGCCCTCCCCTCTTGATCCCTAATTGAGAAAATGCTCCACAGCTGGATCTCATGGAGGCAATTCCCCAACTGAAGTTCCTTTCTCTGTGATAACTCCAGTCTGTGTCAAGTTGACACACAAAACCAGCTAGTTCAATTGATCCCTTGTCAACTTGACACACAAACACATCACTATTAAGCCTCAACCCTTACTTTCTTATTCATCCCCAAGATCTAAATAACTTTAAAAGTCCCACAGTCTTAATATATTAAAAGATCAATCCCTTTTAAATATCCAATATCTTTTAAAATTCAAAGTCTTTTAAAAATTCAAAGTCTCTTAACTGTGAGCTCCACTAAAATACTTTCTTCCTTCAAGAGGGAAAAATATCAGGGCACAATCACAATCAAAAGCAAAATTCAAACCCCAATGGTTCAATGTCTGGGATCCAATTCACGATCTTCCGGGCTCCTCCAAGGGCTTGGGTCACTTCTCCAGCTCTGTCTTTTGTAGCACACACCTTGTCTTCTAGACTCCAGCTGCCTGTACTCCACTGCTGCTGCTGTTCTTGGTGGTCATCTCATGGCACTGGCATCTCCAAAACACTGCTGTCTTCCGCTGTAACTAGGCTTCACCAATAGCTTCTCATAGGCTCTTTTCATAGTGCCAATCCTCAACTCCTATGCATGACCCCTTCAGTCCTGGGCCATCACTTACAACTGAGGTTGCCCCTTCACCAATGGCCTTCCACGGCCTCTCACAGTGCCAAGTCTCAGCTGCTCTTCATGACCCTTCATGCCTTCAAAACCAGTGCCACCTGAGTGACTCTTACATAGTACCAAGTTCGGCCACAGCACAAAGTATAACCGTGGCTATCTCTGGAACATAGCCTCTGCGCTCTCAGAAAATACTTCCCAGAAGATTTCACCTCAGTGATGCTTGTCTCTTCTTAATCACCGCTAATTTCTTAGCTCCAGCTAACCAGCATCAATAGTCCCAGTAATGCAAAGGTTTGCTTTTGTGGTTCTGGTATCTTGTTAATCACAGCTGATTCTTCAACCACAGCTAACCAAAAACACAGAATCTTCACAATTAAAATATGGCCCTGATAAGAGTCTTTAATCTTCCCTCTGAAATTTCACAAGCCAAGCCTCTATCTTCTATGCTGCTCTCAACATTATCTTCCAAGCTCCTACACAACATCCCACAGAGCTCTTTAACACTGAATATTTTGTCTAGCCCAAAGTTCCAAAGTCCTTCCACAGTCCTCCCCAAAACATGGTCAGGTTGTCACAGGAATACCCCACTATGCTGGTACTCATTCGTCTTAGTCAGGGTTTCTATTCCTGCACAAACATCATGACATGACCAAGAAGCAAGTTGGGGAGGAAAGGGTTTATTCAGCTTACAGTTCCAAATTGCTGTTTATCACCAAAGGAGGTCAGGACTGGAACTCAAGCAGGTCAGGAAGCAGGAGCTGATGCAGAGGACATGGGGGGATGTTCCTTACTGGCTTGTTTCCCCTGGCTTGCTCAACCTGCTCTCTTATAGAACCCAAGAATACCAGTCCAGGGATGGTACCACCCACAAGGGATGGCCCCTTGATGACTAATTGAGAAAATGCCCCACAACTGGATCTCATGGAGGCACTTCCCCAACTGAAGCTCCTTTCTCTGTGATAATTCTAGCCTGTGTCAAGTTGACACACAAACCCAGCCAGTACACCACTCTTGAGCATGTACTAAAAGGATGCTTCATTCTTCCACAGAGACATTTGCTCAATCATGTTCATTGCTGCTCTAGTCATAATAACCAGAAACTGGAACTAACCTCAACCAAATATGCATAAAGGAATGTGGTACATTTACACAATGGAGAATACACAGCCATTTTTTAAAAAAAATGGCATAATTAAATTTTCCAGGAAATGGATAGAACTAGAAAAAAAATCATTCTGAGTGAGGTATTCCAAACCCAGAGAGACAGTTATGTATTCACATATATGTAGGCATTAGCTGTAAAGTCAATGATGACCAAGCTACAATCATAGAACTATAGAGGTTAGGTATAGAATAAAGAACTAGAGGGAACAGATAGATCTCAGTAGGAAAAGGAAATAAATAGGTAAGGATGGAAGTCAGGGCCTACCAGCGTAGTGGGGGATTCCTGTGACAACCTGACCATGTTTTGGGGAGGACTGTGGAAGGACTTTGGAACTTTGGGCTAGACAATCCATTCAGTGTTAAAGGGCTCTGTGGGATGTTGTGTAGGAGCTTGGAAGATAATGTTGAGAACAGCATAGAAGATAGAGGCTTGGCTTGTGAAAATTCAGAGGGAAGATTAAAGACTCTTATCAGGGCCATGTTTTAATTATGAAGATTCTGTGTTTTTGGTTAGCTGGGGCTGAAGAATCAGGATCAAGTGGGAGGGGAGGAAGGTAGAGGTAATTATAGGAGGGAATATGAGAAGAGACAACTAAAGTTAAGAAGTATTTGAGGTGTAGTATGGAAACCTAATTCAGTAGAAACTTACTGAAATATGTACATCACATGAAGGTGATCTAAATGAAATTGCCAAATAATGAGGGAGACAGAATCCCAACTGGTCCTCTCTTGTCATCCAATGAAACTTCCAGTATTGGGATTGGGTTACATCCAATTGAGTTGTTAGCCAAAGGGGTCCCATGGAATTCCCAAACAACCCAGGCTGTTGACAAGACTATAAGTTGCTTTCCACAAACTGATAGCAAGGCCTTATTGCTGAAGACAACACCTTTATTGGACCTAGAGATGTCGAGCCGCTACCTACATACAGCCTTCAACCCTATGCCCCAGCATCTTTAGTACAAAAAGATACTCTATACACAGGAACAGTGGGGCTGCCTCTATATAAACAACCAGGACCATGCAGCTACAAAACATCTCCTGCAAGAGGACCTAATTGAGGACTGCCTGTGAATCCACAGATGAGCTTGCTGCAGTATTTTTCATCTGCTCCCGGTGTCTGTGTCCCTGACTCTGTGCCAACTCGCCCCCAACCCCCAAGAGCAGGTAGGGTCAGGCAGAGAGCTGTCCAGGGCACAGGCAACAAGGGACATGCCTGATGTTCCTGGGTGAATCACCAAAGCTGGGACAAAATGGGAAACAACATACAAAAGGGAGGATTGGGATACTGTTCAGGGCCCTCAAGTTCAAATACCTCAGTCCTTAACCAGAGGAGGACTGGGTTCAGGGAGATCGTCAGAGTGACATCTACAAAGAATACCTCAATTGTGCTGAGGCAGGGTAGTCACTTGAGTTCAGGAATTTAAGCTAAGGGAAGAAAGAGGAAGGGAGGGAGAAAAAGAGAGAGGAAAGGACATTCCTTTTTTTTTTGTACGTTCATTTTATTTTCTATATTTTTTTTTATTTACATTCCCAATGAGCTCCCCTTTTCTGGTTCCTCCCTCCCCAAAAGTCCCACAAGCCCTCTTCCCTCCCCCTGTTCCCCAATCAACCCCCTCTCGCTTATCTGTCCTGGTATTCTGCTACATCCAGTCTTTCCAGGACCAGGGGTCTCGGAAAGGATATTCCTTAAGGCAGTGTCTAGTCAGGACATACTAGCCTCAATCAGCAAAAATGAGTACTTGCTAAGCACAAACTTGTGAAAGGCTGGAATTCAGGTAATAATTCTTTCTACAAGTGTATTCCCTAGGGTCAGCAGCTTCGTTGTCTTGCTGATCACCATAGCCCCAGCTTTTGGAGCAGGGCCAGGGTTCATAGACAGGCCCTAATACAGACTGACACCCTTCCCAAATACAACCAAGCCAGGTTCCAAGGAAATGTCACCCCGGTGTCCTGGCTTCAAAGAATCTTCAGCAAGGACTTCCTTTTCTTCTTTCCTAAACAGTGATGTCTTGGTTTCCTGGTGTGTTGTTCGTGTTTTTGTTGTTGTTTGTCAAAACAAATGCTAGTTAGAGGTATCTTCGAAGAGGAACCTCAGTTGAGAAAATACCTTCATCAGATTGCTTGAGGCAAATCTACCAGGCATTTTCTTGATTTATGCCTTATTGGGATAATCTTCTTATCTGTATAAAGGGTGTCTTTTTCTATTCAAATGTTGATTTCAGTGCCACCATCCACCTTGAGGCTTGTGGGAGTGGCTAGTAGCCCCAGGAAAGTTTCCTTCCATTGGGCTTCCAGCAACTGTCCCCGAAGCCTCTTTACATAGAACCAGTCACACCAGTCTGGAAGTGGTGAGGAGTCTGGCATCCCTGGAGCAATTAAGGCAGACAGTTTGGGCTAAATCTCATGCTGTGGGAAACCTCCTGGGAGGGCCCAGTGGACACCAAAAGAGTTGGGATACCAAAGAGGATCTCAAAAGGGGTCAGGATAAAATGGCAGGGACAGAACAGGGCCAAGGGGAGGGGCACCACATATCCTGAGTCAGTCTCCAAGTCAATTTAGTTAAGGTCTCTCATAAGGTTCTGTTTATTTTCTCTACCTGCCCTGAGCTCTGGGGACAGTACACCCAATAATGCTTCTAATTAGTCCTCAATATCTTTGTCAATCCCTGACTTACCTTAGAGACAAAAGAGGACCATCATCCGATCCTCTGAACCTTGGGAAAATTTCCTCTAATATCTTCTTTAGCTATCACAGTAGCTGTTTCCTACTTGGTGGGGAATATCTCAACCCATCTCGAGAAAACATCTACAAACACAAGAAGGTTTTTGTAACCATATTCTCCTGCCTTAACTTCTATAAAATCTCTCAATGTACTCTGGGCTGTTCTCCCCTAGGTCTTTTGCCTTGCTTACTCTTGACTGCATAAGCATTCACTTGCTGGAATATCTTACACTATTTTACTATCTCTCTGGCCCAAAACTGGAGTCTTATAAATATATACTTTAGGTCCCTTAACTGCTTGGACAAACTTTTTATCTCCTAAATGAATCCATCTGTGCATTTGGCCTAGTAAGTCTTTTGCTTACTTTCTGGGGAGTATAATTCTCTCTTCCTGTGTGTGCCTTCTCTTAGTAATAGTTGGTAGGGTGGCTATCAATCTGAGTCCTTTTTTTCTTCAGTATATTCTAAGTGAGGCCATTTCTTAGTCCAGTCCCATTTCCCAGTGGGTGTCTCTTGCAGGCCCATCACCAGTATAAGCTCCTGCATAGCCACTTCTGGAGCCACTTGATCTGCCTGGTTATTGCCCACTGAGTCTCTTCCCTTCTGATGTCCTGGGCAGTGGATAATACTCACAGTTGCCGGCTTCATTAGGGCATCCAAGAGGTCCAAGATTTCCTGTTTGTTTCCTCTGATGTGAGCATATGTCCCGTGTGGATGTTAATTTTCTTGCTGGCTCTAAGTTCCAAAGTCTTAGTGAGGGCAGTTAGCTCCACTTTCTGCGTTGGCGTGCCAGGGGTAGAGGTTCTACCCAGATGATATTTGTGCTGTCCACCACAGCAGTACCTGCTGGTCTCTGACCTTCATGGAGAAAACTGCTCCGGTCTGTAAACCAGGTATCCTCCACTTTTGGCAGGGGTCAATCGGAGAGGTCTCTCCTTTTGGGCCAGTAAGCTGCAATCCGTCAGGCAGGAAGTGTATCTTGACCCCCCCATTTTGGAGAGTGTGTCTCACCCCAACAGGGGGTAGGGACAGTCTGGGGTGCCCTAAATGAATGGGCTACCCAACCCATCCCTAGGTCCACTGTTATTCGGGTAGCCCATATGAGATACCAGCAAACACAGAGAAAAACATCAGCACACAAACAGCTCAACCTTGTCACAGGCAGGCATCTAGGTCCAAGAACACAGAACAAGATGCTACCAAACACAGAGAAAAACCATCACTACACAGACAGCCTGACCCTGCCACAGACCGGCATCCAAGTTCAAGAACACAGAGAAACGACAATCAACACACAATTCGCCCCTTGATGTGCCCAGTTACAGACACCAGGTGCTCCTTCCTGTGCAGCAGGAACCAGATAACAGAGTTGCTCTGTCAGCTCCAGCCACGCTGAAACAAACTAGGTGCCCCTGCCCATATGACAGGAGCCAGATAAACCAGATTATAGCAAGACCCGGCTCCCGCCGTTACTGCCTTGCTGTCTCCAGAAGGAGTAGAGCCTTCCCAATTCTCTCACGGGGGCCTGAAGCGTCCTCCACACCCCAACCCTCCACCGTGGTCTCAACTTATGGCACATCTGCCAGCCCCGAACTTGACCACACCAGACACCGTAGGCTCTCTGAGCCTCCCAGATGCTTGCAAGCAAACCAAAAATTCAGACAGACTTACAGACTCAGACTTTGACAGTGAGACAGACAAAAAACCTGTGGTGTTACCTACTCGAGACCTCTGATTCACTACTCCAGCATGTCCCCACAGGAGGTCAGATTCCAATGCACCAAATGTAAGACTCTGGGAGCCTTAACTTACCGGAGAGACCCCCTGAATAAACAACGTGGAGACAGGAATCGATGCAAAAAGCAAGAGGATTTTTTATTTGATTCAGCATACTGGGGTCGTCCTGCACATGGGGAGAGGATGACCACGCACAGCAGGCTGTGCTGGCCTTTATACAGTCCTCAAGGCAGCTGCCATTAGGCACAATGTGATTGGCAGAACAGTGTTCCCTAAGGGTCTCTGGGCCTTCCCTAGCTGCAGGGACCTCCCTGTGGTCAGAGGAATACAATTTAGTCTCTCTCTTCTGGGAGCAGCAAGTGTTCTTATGACCTTTCCAAAGTTCCTGAGTTAACCCTTTCAATATGCTAGTTGGGAACAAGCCTAAGCTATAAGGCCATGCATATAAGTTTGTGTCATTATTCAGAAGCTGGTAGGTTGAGATAGTCCGATAATAATGACTGATGTGGGCAAGCCCAGCTCATTGTAGGTGGTACTACCCCTGGCAGCTGGTTCTAGGGTGTACATGGAAGAAGGATGAGCAAGTCACTCGGAGCAAGCCAGAAAACAACATTCCTCTATGGCCTCTGTTTCAGTTCCTGCCTCCAGGTTCCTGCCTCGAGTTCCAGTTTGACTTCTCTCAGTGGACTGTGATCCAGAATTTGTAAGTCAATAAACCCTTTCCTCTGAGAGTTGTTTTTGGTCAAGGTCTTTCTCACAGAAATAGAAAGCAAACTAGGACACCAGTGACTGACTGCTTTAGGAATGTTCCGCTGCGCCTGTGGGGCTGCAGACCCACATTTCTCACTGCTGGCCCTCTCTAAGCAAATCAGAGGAGGCTCACTGGTTGGAATTAGGCTTTCTACAGCTGACACTGTTCACGCCCCTCCTCCCAACACCACTGCAGGCAGCTGACGAGATTTCTTTTCCAAGGATAGGAAAACTCCCACCCAGCCATCCCTGACTGAACCCCACCCAGTCTTTTTCTGGCAGAATCAAGTCAGGACCAGATTGCTGAGTGAAGCCTGCTCCCTTCCAAGCTGCCTCACCCAACAGCCTCTGTTCTAAAGTAACAGAAGTTGATGTCGGCATGGAAACTGGCTGGGGTGGGGGGAGTGTTTGGGGGACACATGAACATGATAGGTGCCTCGTTGTCACGGGATCTGTCTTGGAACTGTTTTTGTTCTTCAGCCAGCAATCTGAGAAGACAGGATGCTCACCCTAAAGAGCTATGGTCTCTAGCCAGCAGTTATATAAGTAAGGAGAGAAACTAAGGCAAAGTTTTATAGTCTGGTCTTGGCCTCTGGTCCTGTCATTCTTGCTCCTGTAGTTTATGGTGCTATTCATTCTCTCCTTATGGTTTCCTCTCTCAGTATAACTGGTGCGGATTTTACTTTTTCCTCATTGTTATCTCTGTATAGTAGTGGGGTATTTGGATATATTAAGGCCACCGGGTCTTCAATTCCTCCTGAGCCCCTAGCATGAATCACAAGTAGGTTGAAGGTTAACTCAGAGCAAATATTAGCTCTGTCTGTGTGTGTGTGTGTGTGTGTGTGTATGTTTAGATTCCTTCCTACAGAATGAGTACAAATGTACTCTTATATACTATGAAGTGTCCTACCATTAGAACTTCTGGGAACAGAGTGGGGTGTCTTTTGGACTCCTTTATCTGGCTCTATACTTCCTAACCCCCATCCAGAGTAATGGCTTCAAAGTATCCAATTAACCTGTCTGCCCACTGCTAGAAAGCTGCCTGCCTTACCTACTCTTGACAGCACAACCTCCTCCCTCTGGTGACTGAGTCCTGATTTCCTATGAAGGGGAAGAAAAGAAAGAGGAGGAAAAGATGTGGTTCTTGGAAACCTGGGAGGAGGGTTCCCTGATAGCTGATAGCGGCTGCTCCTGAACCAGTCCACAGGAACGGATCACAGTAACTAGCAGAGGGAGGTAGGACCAGCCCACCCCTTACAGGAAACAAGGTCCCAGAACACAAATCGTTGTTGCCCTACGCTTTTCAAGCATAGAGGGGAAAGGGACTATCTAAGATGCTAAGCAGTTCCAGGTGTAGAGCTAGAGTCCATCTTTGGACTTCACTTTGCTCTGGTCTCAGTTATCTGTTTGCTAAAACAGACTATGGTTCCGAGCCTGGGATCTCCCAACTACTTGAAGGCTTTCAGTAGTCAAATATGAAATGGAGAAAAGAGAAGAGGAGGAGAAACGGGGGAAAGGGAAGAGAGAAAGGAAGGGGAGGGGAAGGGAGGGGAGGGGAGGGAGAGAAAGAGAAAATAAGAAAAAGGTCAGTGTGGTGTTGCACTGGCTGGTGTTGTGTGTCAGCTTGACGCAGGCTGGAGTTATCACAGAGAAAGGAGCTTCAGTTGGGGAAGGGTCTCCATGAGATCCAACTGTGGGACATTTTCTCAATTAGGGATCAAGGGGGGAGGGTCCCTTGTGGGTGGTGCTGTCCCTGGGCTGATAGTCTTGGGTTCTATAAGAGAGCAGCCAGAGGAAGCAAGCCAGTAAGGAACATCCCTCCATGGCCTCTGCATCAGCTCCTGCCTCCTGACCTGCTTGAGTTCCAGTTCTGACTTCCTTTAGTGATGAATAGCAACATGGAAGTGTGAACTGAATAAACCCTTTCCTCCCCAACTTGCTTGTTGGTTATGATGATTGTGCAGGAATAGAAACCCTGACTACAACAGGTGTTCTTCCTGGAAATGACTTAGTGATAGGCAGCTTCCTGCTGCCAGGTTTCCTGATTGAAATTACATTGGCATGCTTAGTGTTTCCTTCAGAAAGCTTTTTTTTTTTAATGTACTCTGGAATAAGACATTTTAATCTATCCCACTTATACATTTGTACCTCTGTTTGTGATGGCTAATCTTTATGGTTGTCAACTTAACTACATCTGAAACCAACTCAAATTCAAGCAGCTGGGCATGCCTGTGATGGATTGTCCTGATAGGATCTTTTGAGGTAGGAAGACCCACCCTAAAGCTGGGCCCCGCCTTCCGTAAAGATGTGCAATAAAGAAGCTCTGCTCTTTGCCTGCTTGCTGGCAGGTTCACTTACCCTGTCGCTGAGGCATCCCTTCGTTGATGTTAGAGTCTATTTCTTCAGATTCCAACATCGACTAAAGACTCGTAGCTCTCTAGGAATCCTCCAGGATCCCAGCATCAGCTCAGGGCTGCTGAGACATCTGGTCTCCTGGATTTGGGGCCTTTCCATGGTAAGACAGCCATTGTTGGATTACCCAGATCACAGCCTGTAAAGCAGCCAAATAAACCCCTGATTGGAGAACCCTGGAGCCTGTGCACATCATGAGCTCTTTCATCTTGTTGCACACTAGGCTGGGGAACTCTTACCTTGCCTTGGAGCTCACTGGGCAGCATGATTGATGGATAGCTGGAAAACGGCTCTGGTCTCTGTTTATCAACAGCTGAGGTGTCTTTATGTAAATAAATGTATAACCCTTTAAAGTTAAGAGATTAATAAAAAAATGAAAAACAATAGAGCTAAAGGAAAGATTTCTGTAGCCTTCACTCAAAACCACTGAGGGAGCCCTTACTGTATTTGAAGGTACCAGAACGACCCCTGCTTTGCTTCCACGTGTGAGTCTTGTCTTCTCCATGAATTCAGGGCTAGGTCATCTGCAGCAGCTGGCTGGAGAGTGTTTCAGAAAGGCATGTCTCATAAATTATTCATCTGGATTCCCTAGCATTAGGCATTTAAGGTTTTTTTTTTCCCCTACTTTTGTTTATTATAAACATTACTTCCACACACTTTGTTATTGTTTCCTTGGGAGCCGTTTCTACAAGGAAGCTTGCAAGGTCAAATGGAATGCACATATTTTTAAAATGTAAAAAACAAAACAAAACAAGCAAATTGAATACATAAAAAAATAGACCAATAGTTTTAGGTGGTAGGGTCCCCTGAGGACTAGGATAAATAAAACATATAGGTCAAAGGGCACAAAGTTGCAGTTACATAGGATAATAAATCCAGAGCCCTGATTTACAACACAGGGACTGGAGATAATACCAGCAATTGGGCAAGGTAGCAGATTTTAGGTACACACATACTCCATATACATGGAAAGTAGAAGGGAAAAGCTACCACCCATGGTCTGTTAGTATGCTTGCATGCTTGTTACTTCAGTGTGCATATATGTGTGTGTGCATGCACGCACACGCGTGCACACACACACACACACACACACACACACACACACACCAATGCTTCCAGCAGTAGCATTACTGACATAGCTGCCTCTGACATTTCTTAACTCATGGCTACTATAAGTGGCGCTGCTCTCACTATGCCCATGGTTTTTGATATTTAGGGGAAATGAGTCTCCTCTTCATTATTACTTTTTCTTCAGAATTTTTAGGTCATCTTTGTATGCTATTATTTTATATAAATGTACTTTATATAATAAAAATGTCAGAAAAATAATGCTAACATTTTGACTTATTTAAGCACATATAGATTAACTCAACATGCTTGCTTGGAAAATTTTCACTTATGTTTACATTTCTTGTTATAAAATTTTTGTATCTCTTGGCATAGTATTTTAGTTTTATTCCTATCATTTCTAAGCATTGAATTGTGTTTATTCCCAGGCAGTCTGTATCTTTGACCACTTTTGGGAACAGGATCTTCTTCTATGGAATTCTCATGTAACATTTTGCCAAAGAAATGAGCTAACAGTACTTAGACTTCCAATATCTTAAGGAAATGTTGCTTACTCACACTTATTTGTAAGCAACTATTAAAAATGCCATTTGCTTAGTAACATGTCCCATTAGCTTCTAATTTCATGGTTGATACAAAGATAACATGGAACTTTTGAGAAATCCCAAGTTGCAGGGTGGTGTTAGAAGTCTACAGGCCCAGATCTGAAGTCACTATACAGAGCTCCTACTCAGGCTGAAGGGAAGAGCACCCAATGTGGGTTACACCTCAGGTGCTGCTCAGTGCTAAAGATAATGGTAGACCAATCAGGTGACCTCAAAAACACATCCAGGGCTGGCATTCCGGTCAGCAGAGAGGCTTAACAGACAATCCAGTGTGAATGAAAACTCTCAGGGCAGGGGAACTACAGGAGAAGGCGCAAACGCTGGAAAAATCCTTTTCTCCAAAAAGATAAGCACTCCCTGATGATGGGATGTGGTGTGGAGGAGGAGAAACACTTTGTTTTCTCATGAAAATGCTGTCAGCCACTGCTCTGAAACCCCTTCACTGCCCCTTATCCAGCTTCTCCCTGCACCCAGTCTAGGCAGATCCTTGAGAGAGTGCCCATGTCTCCCTGTTGGGCTGTGGCACTCCCCAGTTAAGGCCCATTGGCTGCCCTCATCAATACAGCCCTTGCATTCTCCAGAGTGTACCAATCTGTGTGATAAATTCTATGGTCTCCTTATTAGCGAGACTTGACAGCCTGGGTTTGGAAACCAGGGGTCAGGGATTCTGAGCTGGTTCCTATGAAATAAAAGTGATGGGGACTGCAGGGAGGGGTCCACATGGAAAAGGCCGAGAAGGCAACGACAGATATGCCGGCTCACAGCCATGTTCACAGACACCCTTGCTTGTTAAGTGCCTCCAGATGCATAAAGTGTAGCATGCTGATCTCTCCCCTGTGATTAGGAGGAAATAAAACATTCATTCTCTTTAAGAATCATTTACTGATATCCTGCTTTGAACCAGGAACAGATAAATACTGAGAAGCCAAAGGTTTCAGAAGATGGAATTGAGAATTAAAGAACAGGGAGGTAGATGCTATGAGGTCAGCTCTCAGGGTCACAGGAGACCAGAGGAAAGGCTGGAAATCTTTTCTGGAAAAGCAGTGTTGGGGGAGTTAGATCTCTCAAAGGAGATAGTTGAGCCTGGTTCTGTAGAAAAGAAGCTATCTGCTGTGGGAAGCAGGGAATTCTCAGCTTTCAGGAGTCTAAAGGCCCATTCACAGCACATGGTAATAGGCAGTGGGGACCGGGAGGATGGGGCTGGTGTATCTTCTAGCCTTCCCTCTTAGAGCCAGTTTGTGTCAGGATCTGGGCTGGGGTGAAGGTCAGAGGTATCCAGATGGCTTATGGAAAAGAAAGAGAAAGTCAACTTCAGTTTATGTGAAGTCAGAGAGACTTCCCAGATGAATGACGAAATGGGCGGTTTGACAATTTAGAGAAGCCACACGGACATCCGCCAGGGCACTACTGATCTAGTAACATGACAGTACTGCCCCACCCTCCGTATCCTCCACC
Organism: Tokudaia tokunoshimensis; assembly: GCA_036184795.1. Classification (NCBI taxonomy): domain Eukaryota; kingdom Metazoa; phylum Chordata; class Mammalia; order Rodentia; family Muridae; genus Tokudaia; species Tokudaia tokunoshimensis. The sequence goes on from BTHU01000022.1 coordinate 46,054,623, forward strand.
CTCTGTGGTTTCTCCAGTGGCTCCTTTGGTTCAACAGTAGGCATGGGGGATCTAGAAACAGCAGTGGTTCTCAACTTTCCTATTGCTGCGACCCTTTATTACAGTTCCTCCTGTTGTGGTGACCGCCAACCATAAAATTATTTTCATTGCTATTTCATAACTGTAATTTTATTATTGTTTTGACTCATAATGTGTTTTCCAGTGGTTTTAGGCGAACCCTGTGAAAGGGTCATTTGAACAAAAGGTTGAGACCTGCTGACATAGCTAGCTGAGGTTCTGAGGCCTGGCAGAGAAAACCCCAGCCTTCCCAAGCTACCTCCCACATTCTTGCCATTATGTGCACACTAGGAAAACAGTCCACAGAGCTGACTCTCCTGCTCAGTGACCCTCAAATTACTGTCTAATAAGTTCCCAGATGATTCTGGTCTAGGGTTCATACTGGGACAATTTTTGTCAGGTGTCCCTTTTACCTGGGCAACAAGATCTCATAGTCAACGACTCTGACTCTGAGTGGGCTCAAAAACCAGTTTCCCTCTGTATAAAGGAATAATTCTGAATGAGATTTATGTGAACATGGATGCCCTTTCTAAAACAACAGGACAAATCAGTCAGTTATTGCATGCAAACCTAGAGAATTTACCTATTTCCTAAAATAGTTACATTATATCCACAGAAGAATATGTTCCCAACACCCAGTTGATGCCTGGAACTGTGGGTAGTACCATGCTGCAAAGACCAGCATGGGTGGGGGGGGGTGGGGGTGCACACTTGCAACCCCAGTGTTGGGAGGTGGAGGCAGAAGAGTCAGGAGTTCAAGGACAGCCTCTGGGTTTGAGACAACCCTATGAGCCTGCCTGCCTGCCACAACCCACCTCTCCCCAACCCCTACCCCTGTTTGTGTGTGTGTGTGTGTGTGTGTGTGTGAACAGAACCCAACCAAATGTAGGCTTAGATTTTTTTTCAAACCTACTTTAATAAGGGTTCTCATGCTTCCACCCCGCTCCTAGCCCACAGTTGAAAGGTAGGGAAGAAAAGATGGTAAGTGGAACAAGGGGCTATGGACCGATTAGACATAGTTTGGGGGGGCAATTTGAATCTCAGTTTGTCAGCAGTACAGTTCAGTAATGTCAGGATACCAACAGTCCAGTTCAAAAGTTCATCACCAAACATGAATCAGCAACAGCAGCACAATCCAGCAGAAACAGCCAGGCCTTTGCCAAATTGTCATGAGTCAGCGGGAACGACCAGGACTAGTCAGAAAGCCAGGAGTTTTCTGCCATGCCTTTCTCAACAAAGCGAAGATCTGTAAAGACTTGAGACAGATGAATTGTTGCAAAGCTAGCTATGCAAGCACCCCATCATTGTCCGTTGAGTCCTACTTATACTCTCAGCAAACATCCTGTGAGTCTGCTTCTGCAAAACAGCATGAGTCTGCATCACACGACAAAACCAAAGATTCCACTTCAACCAAATCCAACAGACCCTGTATTCTCTCTTCCGTATATAAGAATACTCAGCAATCCCCATCTCGGCTCAGCGCTGTCTGTCACAGCTTTCACAGTTGGAGCTGTGATCCGGGAACTGACACTGACTTCCTTTTTCCTTCACGGTTTCACGGCGGATGATTTGCTCTAATTGCAGATTTAGCAGCCTCAGTTCATTTTTTTCCTCATTCCTTATTAAAACTTGGCCATGTCCATGTTTTCACTTAAAGACTGCAGCTTCTGTTTGGCATCACAGACTTGCCACCCTCTGTATTATTGCCTTTTGGAGTCATTATTAAGTAAAATAATGATCATTTGAACATAGGCACTGTGGTGTCTGTCCTGTTTGTCAAATCTAATAATCCAGACAGCTAATAACTGTAGTAACTGACTTGTGGGCAGGCAGCACGGATGGAGTGGATATTCTGGGAGGGGAAAATTCACACCCTGGTGTGGACAGAGCAGGACAGTGTGTGCATTCGGGCTAAAAGTTGGGAATTAATTACTTCTGGAATTTTCTGTTTAAACCACAGTTTAAAAGTGGAATCGTGGACAAAGGAGATAGGTATTGCTGTAGCTTATAGAGGATTCTTACAATGCAGAATTTGGTGGTGAAATCTTTTTTTGGACCCTCACAATACTTACATTATCAACATGGCTTGAGTGATTCTTATGCACAAGAAGGGGTTTGAAGACCAGTAACTTTGGCCTGGGAGATGGCTTCATGAGTAAAAGCTTTGCTGCTCAAATCTGACACTACAAAGCCCCCAATGTAATGGCATGACTCTGTAATCCCAGCATTCCTAAAATGAGATGGGTGGCTGAGACAGAGCAGCCTAAGCTCACAAGTGAACAATCCTGGAGTGAGAGGACCCTGACAGAAACAAGAGACTTTGCCTAACATGGAGGAAGGGAGGAGAGAATCAATTCCTTAAAGTTGTCCTCTGACCTCACATACCTTCACAGAAACACAGGTGTGTTCCTGTGCATGAGTGCACACACACACACACACACACACACACACACACACATACACACACAAATAATAACTTTAAAGTGGAAACAAAAAAAAAAAGAAATCAGTAGTCTACAGTAGTGAATAGTGAATTAATGGAAATTTGATCATTCCTCAGTTTCCTGCCTTGCTGCTGGGCCTCTGAGAGTTTCCAGGCTGTCAAGCTGTTTGAGAACTTCTCTCCCTGGGTGGGGCCTGTGTCAGTGGCCTCATCTCTGTATGTTGAGACCAGGCTCCTGGCTCCCCGACTGTGTGCTAGGTGCTACCACCTGCCTGCATGGTTTTATTCCTTTTCTCATCCACAGAATCTAGTGTCAGAAGGAAATGTGATTCTCATGCATTTAAGAGTCTGGATGTCTCCTTAAGTCTTCTTCACTGCTCCAAAAGAGATGGGCCAGCACTAAGTTTACTAAGGGGAAATATAAACGGGGTGGTGATTTGAACTGTGGGAGCCTGGCTCAACAGGTTTCAGAGGAGAAGAATGGTAGTATATGGCCTACAGTCTGCTCTTGTAGTATTTTAGTGAAGAATGTGTTCTTTCTTTCCTAAGGAATGGAATCACTTTATTCAGAGTGTCCATCTTGCCTGTGAGTATGTCTGCTAGCACAGTTGGAAGATGACTAAAGTGTGGGTCTGTATGAGGCTTGTGGACTCCTCATGCGGCTCAGTTCAGCAACCTGCTCCTTTCCCCAGTTACTATTTCTTGCCAAGAAAAGTCACACATAGGCAAATGTGAAATTCACACTATGCTCAGACACCTCCCCATACAGCAATTGCCCTGAAACAAATTCAGGTTTTCTTATAACAAAAGTGACTATACCGCAGGACGATAATGCTGAACCACATGTAATTATCTGCAATCCCATCATTCTAGAAGTAGAATTCTAGAGGTGCTCCTGAGGCACAGATCACTCTTGAAGTAGTAAGGTCAAAGAACTTGGCATTATGGGCCAGGAACTTAATGAAAGAATGTTTAGCTAGTATGCAGAAGGTCACCCTACTGCAAAATTCTTTTATTTAACTGTTTCACATGGTGTGGTAGTTTGAATATGCTTGGTTCATGGGAACTGGCATTATTGGGAGGTGTAACCTTGCTGGAATAGGTGTGGCCTTGTTGGAGGAAGTGTATCACTGTAGGTATGGGCTTTGAGGTCCTATGTGTTGTGATATTTTTCCAATCCAATTTCCCGGTAAAAGAAATCTCAACTCAATAACAATACAAGCTATACACCTAGATTGGGCCGATCTCCCACTACATCTATGTTATCCCATATAACTTGCAGTTTCTCCAGGCCATGAGCTTCTCTCCATCCTCCTGTAGATCCTCCATTGCTCCTCCCCTTTCCTGTCAATCCTTTTGTCCTCCCCCAAACCCTTAGCTCCTCCTACCTCCTGCCCAATCATTGGCTCTAGCCTTTATTTGAAAAGTTAAGGTGGGGAAAAGGTTCACAAGGCACCTGTATACATGATTAACTCCTCCTCTGCAGCCCCTCCCAGGAGTGGAATTAGCATCAAAATACAAGCCCAGGGCTATCCACACTATGCTCAGGCTCCAACCAATGTGGAAGAGAGCCTCCTCCTGCCTACCTGCAGAAGATAGTTTCCTGCTACTGCCTTTCAATCAAGATGTAGAACTCTCAGCTCATTCTCTAGCATCATATCTGCCTGAACACTGTCATCCATTCCTGACATGATGATAATGGATTGATGTTCTGAACCTGTAAGTCAGCCCCAATTTAAATGTTTACCTTTATAAGAGTTGTCTTGGTCATGGTGTCTCTTCACAGTAATAAAGTCCTAACTAAGACAGAAGTTAGTACCAGGAACTGGGATAGTGCTGTGATAGGCCTAACCATGTTTTTGTTTGGAGGAATGTAGATTTGGAGACTGTGGAAAGCAGTAGAATGCTTTAAGTGGGGTTTAATGGACCATACTAGTAAAAAACATGGAAGACAACGTTGCTGAGGGTGATTTGAACTATGGGAGCCTGGCTCAACAGGTTTCAGAGGAGAAGAATGATGGTAGTATGTGGCCTAGAGACTGTTCTTATAATATTTTAGTGAAGAATGTGGCTGTTTTTTGCCCTTGTCTGAAGAGTCTGCCTGAGGCTAAGTAAGGTAAAGAGATTCAGATTAATTGCACTGACAAAGAAGTCTCAAAAACATCCAGCATACACTTTGTCCTCTGGTTTACTCTCATGAAGAATGTTCTGATCAAGCATAGCAAACTTAGAAAGGAAAAATACAAAATGTATGGTTCACAGAGTAAAGGGGCACCAGCAAGTGGAATGAAGCTAAATCCTATATTCAAGAATATTAAATGGATTTAAGGGAGTGGTGACTTGGGCAAGATCCTACCCAGTTAAGCTTATGGATTTGCAGTTGGACAAGGGAGAGTTAAATCATGTTAGGTGGTTTTATGACCTGGTTCTTGTTTTCATTTGGACTTTTGATCTGGAATGAAATACAATCCAGAAATAGAGGGCATATGTGTGATCCAGATCTTGAGGCTGGAAGACACATGATTTTGATCTGGATCTTGAGGCCTAGTGGTCATGAGAAGCTTAGGCCCAGGCATGGTGGTACACTCCTTTAATCCAAGGAAACAGAGGCAAGCAGATCCTGAGTTCAAAGCCAGCTTGGTACAGAGCATGATCCAAGTAAAGAAAGGCTTAGGTCTAGGTATGGTGGTACATGCCTTTAATCTCATCATTCAGGAGACAGAGGCATGTAGATCTCTGAGTTCAAAATCAGTCTACAAAGCAAATTCCAAGCTTAGGCAGTGAAAGAGTTGGAAAACAAAAAGCTGCTGATAATGTAATAGAATAAGGAGGGGCATGTTCCAGTACACCCTGCAAGAAGCAGACCTTGGCAACTTCAGCTATGTGGCTCTGGGTTTAGAGTCAAAAGTAGAAGGGCTTATTGGGACTACTGATGCTAGTTAGCTGAAGCTAAGAAGCTAGTGGTGATTATGAAGAGACCAGCATCACTGAGGCAAAATATTCTAGGATGTATTTTCTGAGAACATAAAGAAGCTGTGTTTCAAAGATAGACATTGTCCTGTCCCAAATGTGATAGTGTGTAAGAATCACCCAAGTGGTACCAGTTTTGAAGTTCATAAAGGGGTCATTGGAGAACAACTGAGGCTTGGCACTGTGAGAGGCCAGGGAAGGCCATTGGTGAAGGTGCAGTCTCAGTTGCATTTGATAGCTCAGGACTGAAGGGGTCATGCAAAGAAGTTGAGGCTTGGCATCATGAAGAGAGCCTTTGAGAGGCTATTGGTAAAACCTAGTTGCAGTAGGAGACCCAAGAGTATTGGAGATGCCAGTACCATGGGATGACTACCATAAATAGCAACAGCAGTGTAATGGAGTCAAGCCTGAGCTTACAGTGCTACAGAGAACAGAGCTGGGGAAGTAACCCTTTGGAGTAGCCTGGAAGATAATGTGTGGATCCAAGATCTTGGAACAAAAAGCTGTAAAGTTGAAGTTGCCTTGGACACCCCCAAGATGTTAGAAATGCCAGATCAATAAATTGCTGCTGAGGAAAGATGTTAGCAGGGAGTGGAACCAGGCCAAGAGAAAGAAGTTTGTTTCAGTCAATAAAGCTGAAAGGAGTTATATCTGAGGAACACTTTGACATCCAACATGGAGATGCCCAACTGTTTGGAGTTTGCCCAGCTGATTTTTTGGTCTTCCTTTAGTCCAGTATTTCCTTGTTATGATGTCTTTGAATGATAACATATATCCTTTGATGTTGGAAGTATATGATCTGCTTTTTGATTTTTGATTTTATAGGAAATTACAATTAAGAGATTGCATGAATCTCAGAAAATAACTTTTGAACTTTAGACTTTTAAACATTATTGAGACTGCTATAGATTATGGGAACTTTTGAAGTTGGACTAAATATATTTTGCATTATGTTATGGCTAGGTATGGCCTTCATAGACTCATGTGTTTAATACGCCTGTGGATGTCAGGAATGTGGTGGTTTGAATATGCTTGGCCCATGGGAAGTGGCACTATTTGGAGATGTGGCCTTGTTGGAGGAAATATGTCACTGGGGGTGGACTTTGAGGTCCTATGCTCAGGCTCCAACCAGTGCAGAAGAGAGCCTCCTCCTAGTTGCCTATGGAAGACTATCTCCTGCTACTGCCTTTCAACCAAGATGCAGAACTCTTAGCTTCTTCTCCAGCACCATGCCTGCCTGGATATTGCCATCCTTCTGGACATGATGATAATGGACTGAATCTCTGAAACTGTAAGCCAGCCCCAACTAAGTGCTGTCCTCTATAAGAGTTGCCTTGGTCATGATGTCTCTTCTTAGCAATAAAACCCTAAGACACATGGTATGTGGATTTTACATTTAATATTCCCTAAAAGTTATATTATAGAGAATTCTTTGACTCTTCTAATATGGGGAAAATGAAGGACATTGTTTCTAGACAAATTAGAATTCCTAGTATATTTTCTTTATCTGAAATTCATCCAGGTGGGCACTTCTCTAAGCCTCTTTCCAGTAGGTTATCATCTTGTGCTCATATGATGCTTCATAAATCTTATTTTCTATATAAGGAAATAGGCAAACAGCTTATAAAGTACATGACTTACTGCCCTGGGTCCCAGTTTCTTCTCTGCTTCCATTTGAGTAGTTCCATCTTATCATCTTGGACTTGCCCTGCATTCAGACCAAACTGCAGCCATGCTCTCTTGTCTACCAGAAACTTCTTTGAATGTCTAAAACATTTTTAGGTCAACATGCTTTGCTCTTTTTGAAAAATGAACCTACAGAAAGGGGTGTCATTATGGATTTTTTTTCCATTTATGTCATTGTACATTGTTGTATTGCTTTACCTATTGCTTTACTTATTTACCCATACACACTGGCCTCCTTCCTCTACAAACAGTCCTCCTTCTACATGCATACATACATGTACACAGATATAATACATTTTTATTCTATACACACACACATATTTCCCTTTTAAATCTATACTTCAAATATCAAAGATAGTGATATTTGTCCTTATCAACCTTATTTTCTTTAATATGATTATCTTTGATTCTACCAATTTTCCTACAAATAATAGAATTCATTATTTTTGGTTGAATAAAACTCTATTGTGTACTATATATACATATTTTTTATCCATTCATCTAATGTACTCTCTCTTTGTTACTTTTTTATTGATATCAAGAGATATCATAACCAAGGCAACTTATAGAAGAAAAAGTTTATTGGGGCTTGTTTATAGTTTCAGAGGGTGAGTCCATGACTATCATGGTAGGTGTACAGCAGCAAGTAGGCAGGCATGGTGGGGTAGTAGCAGCTGAGAATTTATATGTTGAAACAACAACCATGAGGCAGAGAGAATGGAATGGCAAGGACCCACCCCAGTACTATACTTTCTCTAGCAAGACCATACCTTCTAACCCTTACCTAAACACGTGGAAGCTGAACAATGCTCTACTCAATGATACCTTGATCAAGGAGGAAATAAAGAAAGAAATCAAAGACTTTATAAAATTTAATGAAAATGAAGGCACAACATATCCTAATTTATGGGAACAATGAAAGTGGTGCTAAGAGGAAAATTTATAGTGCTGAGTGCCTCCAAAAAGAAACGGGAGACAGCATACACTAGCAGCATAATGGCATACCTGAAAGCCCTGGAACAAAAAGAAGCAAATACACCCAAGAGGAGTAGAAGGCAAGAAATCATCAAACTCAGGACTGAAATCAATCAAGTAGAAACAAATAAAACCATACAAAGAGTCAACAAAACTAGGAGTTGGTTCTTTGAGAAAATCAACAAGATAGGTAATCCCTTAGCCAGACTAGCCAGAGGGCACAGAGACAGTATCCAAATTAACAAAATCAGAAACGAAAAGGGAGAGATAACAACAGAAACTGAGGAAATTCAAAAAATCATCAGATCCTACTACAAAAGCCTATGTTCAACAAAATTAGAAAATCGGGAGGAAATGGACAATTTCCTAGACAGATACCAAATACCAAAATTAAATCAGGATCAAATAGACCATCTAAACCGTCCTATAACCCCTGAAGTAACAGAAGTTGTCACTGGGAGTCTTCCAACCAAAAAAAGCACAGGTCCAGATGGTTTTAGTGCAGAATTCTATCAGACCTTCAAAGAAGACCTAACACCAATACTCTTCAAACTATTCCACAAAATAGAAACAGAAGGAACACTACCCAACTCGTTCTATGAAGTCACAATTACGCTAATACCAAAATCACACAAAGATCCGACAAAGAGAGAGAATCTCAGGCCAATCTCTCTTATGAATATCGATGCAAAAATACTCAATAAAATTCTTGCCAACCGAATCCAAGAACACACAAAATGATCATTCACCATGATCAAGTAGGCTTCATACCAAGGATGCAGGGATGGTTCAATATAAGGAAGTCCATCAATGTAATCCACTACATAAACAATCTCAAAGAAAAAAACCATATAGTCATTTCATTAGATGCTGAGAAAGCATTTGAAAAAATTCAGCATCCTTTCATGTTTCATGGTTTCTTTTTTTTTTAAGATTTATTAATATTATTATTATTATTATTATATGTAAGTACACTGTTGCTGTCTTCAGACACTCCAGAAGAGAGCATCAGATCATGTTACAGATGGTTGTGAGCCACCATGTGGTTGCTGGGATTTGAACTCAGGACCTTCGAAAGAGCAGTTGGTGCTCTTAACCACTGAGCCATCTCTCCAGCCCCATCCTTTCATGTTAAAGGTCTTGGAAAGATCAGGAATTCAAGGCCCATATCTAAACATAGTAAAAGCAATTTACAGCAAACCGGTAGCCAACATCAATCTAAATGGAGAGAAACTTGAAGCAATCCCACTAAAATCAGGGACTAGACAAGGCTGCCCTCTCTCTCCATATCTTTTCAATATAGTACTTGAAGTTCTAGCTAGAGCACTTAGACAAAAGGAGGTCAAAGGGATACAAATTGGAAAGGAAGAAGTCAAACTATCACTATTTGCAGACAATATGATAGTATACTTAAGCGACCCAAAGAACTCTACCAGAGAACTCCTGCAACTGATAAACGACTTCAGCAAAGTGGCCGGATATAAAATCAACTCAAGCAAGTCAGTAGCCTTCCTATACTCAAAGGATAAGCAGGCTGAGAAAGAAATAAGAGAAATGATACCCTTCACGATAGCCACAAACCATATAAAGTATCTTGGTGTGACTCTAACCAAACAAGTGAAAGATCTGTATGACAAGAACTTCAAGTCTCTGAAGAAAGAAATTGAAGAAGACCTCAGAAGATGGAAAAATCTGCCATGCTCATGGATTGGCAGGATTAATGTAGTAAAAATGACCATCTTGCCAAAAGCAATATACAGATTCAATGCAATCCCCATCAAAATCCCAACTCAATTCTTCATAGAGTTAGAAAGAGCAATTCAAAAATTCGTCTGGAATAACAGAAAACCCAGGATAGCTAAAACTATTCTCAAGAGTAGAAGAACTTCTGGGGGAATCAGTATCCCGGACCTCAAGCTGTACTACAGAGCAATAGTGTTAAAAGCTGCATGGTATTTGTATAGTGATAGGCATGTAAATCAATGGAACAAAATTGAAGACCCAGAAATGAATCCACACTCCTATAGTCACTTGATCTTTGACAAAGGAGCTCAAACCATCCAGTGGAAAAAAGATAGCCTTTTCAACAAATGGTGCTGGTTCAACTGTAGGTCAACATGCAGAAAAATGCAAATTGATACATTCTTATCTCCTTGCACTAAACTCAATTCCAAGTGGATCAAGGACCTCCACATAAAACCAGACACATTGAAACTAATAGAAAGGAAACTAGGGAAGAACCTTGAACATATGGGCACAGGGGAGAATTTCCTGAACAGAACTCCAATAGCTTAAGTTCTAAGATCAAGAATTGACAAATGGGACCTCATAAAATGACAAAGTTTCTGTAGGGCAAAGGACACTGTCAAAAGGACAAAGCGGCAACCAACAAACTGGGAAATGATCTTTACCAACCCTACATCTGACAGAGGGCTAATATCCAATATATACAAAGAACTCAAGAAGTTAGACTCCAGAGAGCCAAATAACCCTATTAAAAAATGGGGTACAGAGCTAAACAAAGAGTTCTCACCTGAAGAATATCTAATGGCTGAGAAGCACCTAAAGAAATGTTCAACATCCTTAGTCATTAGGGAAATGCAAATCAAAACAACCCTGAGATTCCACCTCATAACCAGTCAGAATGGCTAAGATCAAAAACACAGGAGACAGCAGTTGTTGGAGAGGATGTGGAGAAAGAGGAACACTCTTCCACTGCTGGTGGGATTGCAAGGTGGTACAACCACTCTGGAAAGCAGTCTGGCGGTTCCTCAGAAAACTGGGCATGACACTCCCAGAGGATCCTGCTATACCACTCCTGGGCATATACCCACAGGCTTCCCCTGCATGCAATAAGGACACATGCTCCACTATGTTCATAGCAGCCTTATTTATAATAGCCAGAAGCTGGAAAGAACCCAGATGTCCCTCAATGGAGGAATGGATTCAGAAGTTGTGGTATATTTACACAATGGAATACTATTCTGCAATTAAAAACAATGAATTCACGAAATTCTTAGGCAAATGGTCAGAACTGGAAAATATCATCCTTAGTGAGGTAACCCAATCACAAAAGAACACACATGGTATGCAGTCACTGATAAGGGGATATTAACCCAGAATCTCAGAATACCCAAGACACAATTCACATATCAATAGATTTCCAAGAAGATGGAAGGAGAGACCCCTGGTCCTGGAAAGACTGGATGTAGGGGAATACCAGGACTGAGAAGCAAGAGTGGGTTGAATGGAGAACAGAGAGAGGGAAGGAGGCTTATGGGATTTTCGGGGAGGGAGGAAACGGGAAAGGGGAAATCATTTGGAATGTAAATTAAAAAACTTAGAAAATAAAAAAAAATTAAAAAAAGTTGTGAAAAACACAGAGACAATTGGAAACATTATTTGATTTTTACAAAACAGCATACATTTTTAATTTTTTTTAATTATAAGACCTGATGACAAAGTTTTTCAATGTGGAGACCCTTAATCAAAAGTCTTTCTCCTTCAGGCACAGTTGAAGAATAAGCAATTAGCTCAATATTCAGCTCTGCTAAGAGGATAAAGCATTAATCTAATTGTAATGGGAATGTAAAAAGCTGGACAGCAAGTGAAAAAAAAGCCTACTTGCTTTCCAGAAGAGCTGGGGGATTATTTTTTTCTTGTTCTGTTTCTGCTTTACTTAAAATTCTTCCACACTTTAATACAGTTACAGATATTGACTACCGGCAAGCATGAATTTCAAGACATAGTCACTATTTATTTTAGGGCAAGGAATATTCTGGAAAACTAGCCAGCCCATCACTCACCTCCCAATGTGAAATTCAGTCTATTTTGCCTTTCCCTTTCCTTTTTTAGAAGCCTGGACAAAAATTTGTTTTAAAGAAATTACTTTGTGTTTGTCTGGTGCTGGGTAAACAAAGCATGCTAATCAGGAGAACAAGCCCTCCCCACACTAATGCAAATAAAATACCAGCATCCAACTGAAGAGACATCTGTCATTATGGTAGGGATGCAAGAAGATGGTGAGTACCTGTGAAGGCTAAGTTTATTTTACAATAACTTGTCTATGTTCTCAGGAAGGCTCTTAGATTGCCATGGTGAGGCAAGCAGTGACGATCTCACTAACATCTGAAGACTTCTTGAACAACATAGTTTTAAGTGACTTGGCTTAGGCCTCACAGCTAGATTGGGCCCCAGGGGTTTTGTTGTCATTTCTGAGGGCTCATTCTACCTCCCCACATACTTCAACATTCCCTCACAATGGAAAACTGGGGTTCCTTGCTTAATATTGACCTAATTTTTAAGTAAGAATAGAAAGAAACTGATTTAAATGAGTGCTTTTTAAAATATTTGTGTTCTCTGTAGAATGGAAAATAAAAAAGCCAATTTTAGGAAATTAAAACAAGTTCTAATAGTGAGGATGTTTTTAGGCTTAATGCCAGGAGAAACAAATGTGTTTGCCTCTGGATACACTTTGCCGTTGGATACGGTCTAGAAGAGGTCTTTGTGCTACAGTGGCTTTGAAGCCATTAACAGCTTTCTTTCTAGAAAAGAGAATGAAATCTCTGACCTAGATGGAGACCTAACATTCCAGATGGGCTCATCAATTATCTAGCCAAAGAACCTCAGGAAGGTGATAGGTGCCACCCTTGTGAAGGCCAGCTCACCTTAAATCATGCTAAAGAAATAGAACCAATTATCCCTTTATTGAGATCCTGTATTTTCCCTTCCCAGAATTCCCACCAGCTAGTGCAGTCCCTAAAGGCTGCCATGATTTACTGGATCTGCCCATCAGAAAGATGCAATTTTTGCCTTTTCTTTTTTCTGTTGCTTTCAGATGCTACCACAAACTGAAGCATGCTTTCTCTGGTATTTTGGGCTTTCTTACTCTTTCTCTAAACCTCCCTCAAAGTCCAACCCAGACCAAATCTCAGCCTGGAGAGGGGAAGTTGGTCATGAAGTTCTGCCTTAGCTGAGGGTCAGTTGGCTACAAGGAAAGAAAGGGTCGTTTTCTCTAAAACTGTTATCTAGTTTTTCTTCTTCCTCTTCTCTATTCTCCTCCTCTAGGTGGATGCTGAGATTTATGTTTCTTGCCCTGGGTTTTTCTTCTAAACTCATAAAATTGTCCTTTAGCTTCAATTTGAGTCCTGTCTTAAGTTCTTTTATTGAGACTACAAACCCCTTCTTAAAAAAGGACTCAAATTTCTCCAGTACTATCTGGCAACTATGAAAGGTTTCCTAGATTTTCCATAACATTTGAATAATTGGGTTGTTCCCTCAGAAGGGAAGTAGAACTTCAATCTCATTATCTCTTCTACATCCCTGCTATGAGGTGAACTGTAGAAGTAATTACCTACACTGCTTTGGGGCAGCACACACCTACCCAGGGTCTCCCTAGTCTTTGATGTCCAAAACACTTCTGGGCAGCCCTTTCAGGGGCCCACATTCCTTCTCACCTACATTTTGGATGATTTTCCTTATGCAGTTCTAAATCTGATCCATCTCCCTCTGAATCCTGGCAATTTTCTCTTCCTTTCTTCCAGTTCTTAACCCTCACAATCTAAAAGTTCTGCCCCTCTCTCTCCACCCAACCATTGGCTATTGACTCTTTATTGATTGATCAAAAACCAATTGGGGACAAGGACCTTCAGCATTTGGACTTGCAGATTCCCAATTAATTCAAAGCATTAGAACCAATCTCCAACGTGAACAAGTTGTTTTTTGACATACACTCCTCAATGGGTCACAGCATATGATCAATCCACAGTAGACTAAAACCTCTAAGACTAAGCTAAAGTCCATCTTTCTATTTTATAAGATAAATAAAAATACAACTGAATAATTTGTCACAGTAATGGAAAGATAGCCTTAGTGTAGGCTCCCCTAAAGTAGGACAAATGTATAATTCTCTGCTACCTAGAATCGTTATGAGAATTAATTAAATTTTTAAAAAACTGAAAGAAATAGAAACAAAAAAATCCATAGGCAACAGACTGAGCAAAATACCTCTTTAACAACTACTGTATGTTGGAGAGGGTTTGGGTGAGAGCACCTAAGAGACATGCAGTTGAGAACATGGGTTAGAATCTACATATGCTCTGGTTTCAGTATCACTGTTGTTCTTTGACAAGAATAAAACATATTGCTTGCCTTGTTACAATGTAGATGTTGGGTACCCAAAAGTGAAGAATGTGTGAATGTTGATCATTGTTATTGCTTTCACTTGGACTATGTCTGGGGAAACAGTAGCTGTTGGCAGCCTTCTTCTTAGAACCATGCTGGAAGGGCTGACTCAGAAAGACATAGATCCACAGGGATAATGAGCTCAGGGGTACATTCATGATGACCAGGTTTGAGTCCTATATTCAACTTTATGCCAGGTTGTGGTGGTCTGAATGAGATTGACCACATAGGCATATATATTTGAATGCTGAGTCCTTGATTTGTGGAACTCCTTGGGAAGGAAATGGAGGTGTCTCCTTGTTGGAGAAGGTCTGTCAAGCCTCCAGTAAAACTGTTGCCTGGTCATGGAGTCTTAACACAGCAACTGAAAAGCAACTAAGACACAGATCCTCCCTTAAACTTTGCATTTTTTCGTGAGTTAATTAATTCCTTCTCACAAGATTTACTTATGATGTATATAATTCACTCAAATTTAGTTAGATTTATTTCCTTTCATTCTGGGCTGTGTGCTATCACTCCTGAATGAAAACTTAAATGGTACAACTTAGTTTTAGGAGCCACATATTATGCTAACAACATATCTGCCCATTGTAGTGTTCACCTGTAATCCAGCATCTGAGTAAGGGAGAACACTAGCTAACCTATCTAATTAGGATTTATCAACTCACCCTAGCAAGAGAGTAAGACATTGGGACTGGCTTGAGCATCTGAGACCTCAAAGTTCTTAAAAGGTTCTCCTAAAATCCTTAAAAGGTTTTCTCCTTAAAACTTTCTTCTCCTGAAAAACAAACAAACACCACGTGCTGCTTGTTGTCTGCCTTTGCTGAATACAGAGGCAGCCCCCACCCCTTCCTGCTCCTCTGTGGTAATCCATCTCCTTTGTGCTGAAACTTGGTGTCTGGGTGTGTTCTGCACTGACTGTGTGCACCCTCCACTTACAAGAAGGAACCTGATTAAACAGAGAACAAATGTGTTAGTCAGCTTTTCACTGCTGTGCCAAAATATCCATGAGGACCGTGTGAGGGTGAGATTTATTTGGGGCTTGTGGTGTCAGACATCTCTATTCATGACTACTTGGTTCTGTAGTTTCTAGCCCATGCACTGTGAGAGAGCATTTCTCTGTGTAAAATGTGCATAGAACAAAGTTGTTCCCTTCATGGCAGCCAGGAAGCAAAAACACTGAGTTTGTAGTATAGATTTTATTGGCGAATTGCCATAAGTCTGTTTGAGTTCACTGAGAAGTTGGCTGTAGAAGTGGGTTGGTTTCCCTTTCAGTTCCAAGCATGTTTGTCTCAAAGTATCTTCCAAGGCCCCTTGTCTGCAGATGACTAGCCCCACTAACTGCCAGAGATGGGGAAGAGAACAGCAAAATAAATAACCTAAGACCAAAAAAACAGGCCCTGGAAACATCTAAGTGGGGAACTGTTTCTAACGGACATTCCTATTGTCTATCCCATGACATAAAAATGCCCACCCACAGTGGTAAAGAGAAGCCAGAAGCTTACTCATGAGAGAGTTGAAAGGCCTCATGTCACATCACTGAGAAAGTAATCAATAAAGTCAGTGATCTCATCATGGCCACTCAGACCCCACAGACTCACTTGCACCTTGAATTTGATGATTGATTGCTTGATTTTTATAATTGTATATATTAGTAGCAGTTTGGTGGTAGGAGAGGTAGAATGGGGGTGGGGAGGTTAATGCACCAATACCATGGTACCTATCTGGAGGTCAGAGGACAACTTCCTAGAGTTGGATCTCACCTTCCACCATAGGTTTGGAGATGAATTCAAGTCCTCAGGCATGGGAAGCAAGCACTTTTACCTGCTAAGTCATCTTGCTAGAGGCCTTGATGCTAGTAACTGCTTTCCATATGTGTGGTAAGGGCAAGAAAGATGCAAGAAAGGGCAGCATCCTGCACATAAGACTTAGACTTTGGTATTAAGAGAGGAATAGAAGAGCAAAGTGTATGCCAGGATAATTCCCAGAGCAATGGTGTAGAGAGGAAGAGAGTAGTACCTTCCAGGAGATGTGGATGGCTACAATTTGTCTGTAAATATGAATTCATCATGTGAGTAAACAGAAAAAACATAGTGCTTACAGGAATTATACATGCTTTACATATGTTAGCTCATGTAGACATCTCAGCAACCTGTGAGGCTGAGAATATTAGAACTTTTTTTTTTTAAGATTTATTTATTGTATATAAGTACACCATTGTTCTCTTCAGACACACCAGAAGAGGGCGTCAGATCTCATTACAGATGGTTTTGAGCCACCATGTGGTTGCTGGGATTTGAACTCAGAACCTCTGGAAGAGCAGTCAGTACTCTTAACCACTGAGCCATCTCCCCAGCCCCCTGAGGCTGGGAATATTATTAGCTATATTTACCTATGGGAGCAGAGGGGTTAGGCAACTTAGCAAAGGCCCTAGCTAGTAAGTAGTGGAGCTAGAAGTTGACCTCATATTAGACTGGCTTTTCTGGACATCTGTGGTGGTTTGAATGAAAATGGTTCCCATGGCCCATAAGGAGAGGCACTATTATGAGGTATGGCCTCGTCGTCGGAAATGTGTCACTGAAAGTGGGTTTTGAGGTCTCAGCTGCTCAAACCAGCCCCAGTGTCTCACATGCTTCCTGATGCCTTCTATTTCAGATGTAGAAACCTCAGTTCCTTTTCCAGGACCATATCTGTCTGCATGCCACCATGCTTCCTGCCATGACAATAATGGACTAAACCTCTGAACTATAAGTTGGCCACAATTAAATGCTTTTTTTTTTCTTTTTAAATTAAGAGTTGCCATGATCGTGGTGTCTCTTCAAGCAATAGAAACCCTAACTAATAAAACATCCTTTCCCTAGTCTGGAAACTGTCATTTGTGCATCCTCAGAGTCTCACTGTCCCCAGGACACCCATCTGCCCTCAGTGACTTGTGTGAGCCTGCCTGCCACAAAGAGTGTACCAAAAAGCAGAATTGCTATATCAGGGTTGACTTCTCGTCCTCTGAAAACTAAGTTGACCCTAAACTTTTGTGGTTTATTCTACTAAGACACCTTGAGCTTCTAGCTTTTTCCTCCTCTCTTTGGTCTAGTACCCAGATCTTCTCAGCCTGTGTGTTGGCTGCTCTTCAATGCAGTCTTCTCTCTGCCACCATGAGTATATCAGTAAGCATTAAAACCCCCATCAGGGGCAGACCTTGGACACAAACTCGGCAGTCAGTCCCACAACACCGAGAGGAAGCTCCACTCCCCGGCACTTTTACACGCCCAGGATCACAGGATTCCAGGATCCCAGGATCCCAGGAGCTTGGTCACACCAGGATCTCAGGGTCCCAGAGGCAACTTGACTCCCAGGAGCTTGGACACACCCAGGATCTCAGGAACACAAGATCCCAGAATCACAGGATCACAGAGACAGCTCGACTCTGAGGAGTTCTGACATAACCAGGATAACAGGAAGGACGGGCTCCAGTCATATATAATGAGGGCAGGTAGCACTAGAGATAACCAGATGGCGGGAGGCAAGCATAAGAACATAAGCAACAGAAACCAAGGTTACTTGACATCATCAGAACTTAATTCTTCCACCATAGCAAGTCCTGGATACACCATCACATCAGAAAAGCAAGATTCCGATATGAAATCACTTTTCATGATGATGACAGAGGACTTTAAGAAGGACATAAATAACTCCCTCAAAGAAATACAGGAGAACATAGGTAAACAGCTAGAAGCCCTTAAAGAGGAAATACAAAAATTCCTTAAAGAATTACAGGAAAACACAATGAAACAGGTGAAGGGAATGAACAAAACCACCCAGGATCTAAAAATGGAACTAGAAACAATAAATCACAAAGTGAAACAACCTTGGAGATAGAAAACCTAGGAAAGCAATCAGGAGTCATAGATGCAAGCATCACCAACAGAATACAAGAGATAGAAGAGAGAATCTCAGGTGCAGAAGATACCATAGAAAACATTGACACAACAGTCAAAGAAAACCCAAAAAGCAAAAATCTCCTAACCCACAACATCCAGGAAATCCAGACACAATGAGAAGACCAAACCTAAGGATGATAGGTATAGAAGAAAGTGAAGATTCCCAACTTAAAGGGCCAGTAAATATCTTCAACAAAATTATAGAAGAGAACTTCCCTAACCTAAAGAAAGAGATGTCCATGAACATACAAGAAGCCTATAGAACTCCAAATAGACTGGACCAGAAAAGAAATTCCACCCATAACATAATAACCAAAACACCAAATGCACTAAACAATGAAAGAATATTAAAAGCAGTAAGGGAAAAAGGTCAAGTAACATACAAAGGGAGACCTATCAGAATTACACCAGACTTCTCATCAGAGACTGTGAAAGCTAGAAGATCCTGGGCAGATCTCATACAGACCCTAAGAGAACACAAATACCAGCCCAGGCTACTATACCCAGTAAAACTCTCAATTATCATAGACGGAGAAAAAAAGATATTCCGTGATAAAACCAAATTTACACAATATCTTTCCACAGATCCAGCCCTACAAAGGATAATAGATGGAAAACAACAATGCAAGGAAGGAAACTACACTCTAGAAAAAGCAAGAAAGTAATCTTTCAACAAACCCGCACAAACATAATTCATTTCTAGCAACAAAAATAACAGGAAGTAATCACTTTTCCTTAACATCTCTTAATATGAAAATTAATATTACTAACATATCCTAATCAATTGGAATTAAAAAATATGAGGAATTAGAAATTTGTTGGCTCTCACCCAGTGGTCTCTCCAATTTGGTAATTGGAGAGCTATGTCCAATATTGTACAATCCATATATACTTTCTGCTTGTTTGCATGTGACCATTTTTTGCTGTGTACCACATAATGGTCTTGAAATCATGCTTCTCCTATCTCAGCCTCTCTATAAGTAGGATTGTTTATTTGATGTTTTTATACTGTACTATGGTTTTCAGAACAGCTTACATATTTCAAAATCATTTATATAGCCAAAAGAAACGTAGACAATTAATTTGGGGGGTGGTTTGTAAGAGAACAACAAAGAGTGAGACTGAATGTTTTGCTTGATATTTATAATTATTGTATCAATTTTGAAGATGACCTTATAAGTTACTCTTTTTCTGAGATGAATGCTTTTCAAAATCATCACAGCTAATGAACCTGAGTCTTACCCTCACCTAATGTCTGTGCTATCCTCCAAGCAGAACCATTGTTCATTGAAACAGTTGATGAATGACTTCATGGATAGACCATCTTAATACACACACCATTTCTGTTTTTTAAAGATTTATTTATTTATTATATGTAAGTACACTGTAGTTGTCTTCAGACACACTAGAAGAGGGAGTCAGATCTCTTTACGGATGGTTGTGAGCCACCATGTGGTTGATGGGATTTGAACTCAGGACCTTCAGAAGAGCATTCAGTGCTCTTAACCGCTGAGCCACCTCTCCAGCCCCACATACCATTTCTTAAATGAATGTAACCTGTTCCCTGTGGGCTGAGAATGATGACAGTCACTCAAGTCAAATAGCTTTGACCATAGCAAGAAATCTGTACCCAAGTAGTTGTGCCTACAATTCATTCCTTGGCGCAGCAGAACTGTCAACTCTTAGCTTAGCTACTATGGTGGTAAAATTCTTTGGTGATGTGAGGGACATTGAAGTACAGCCTTATTACAATGAACTCCAATGTCTAAAAATTGTTCTTATTTTGGGTTTGTATCACAGTAAGAGCCAAGATTTTAAGTTCTACTAAAAACAAAACAAACAAACAAATGAAAAGACTTTATCTTTTTATGTTCATTTAATAACATGTCCATTATTTTATGATTGGTATAAAAATACATATTGTGTTGAATATAATAAAAAGAACATCAGGAACGAAGTATAATAGGAGGTGCATAGGTGGATAATAAACAATCTTCAGAACTGATTAAACAGTCCACAGATGACTAGACCTGGGATCTTAAGTCTGCAAAGTAGCTTTCTTGGTGTAAGGATATAGGGGAGAGAGACTGAGATCGGAGGTCCTGCCCTACGCTCCTCTCCTGCCCAGCTGGTCTGCACTTTATCAGGCAATCAGAGGTGATGGAAAACAATCTTTAGACATCATTGAGACAGGGGATACTCCAATAATCATGTCAATGCCAGCGTCTAAACTGCAACCACATCTCTGGGCACAGAAGTCAGCATCTGAACACACACAGTGCACAATATCATCCCCCAACACTATTGTGCTACAAGAGTCTCTTGCCTGGCTGGCCAGTATGACACTAAGGGTCCAATGTCTGAGTCACACTGTTTGTGACAATTCTTATCCAGAAGTCTCTGTAGCTCTTTCTAGCACTATGACAGCCAGACAGCCAGGAAGAAACTTCTAGACTAGTGCCAGCTTGAAGCATATAACTTTTTCAGCAATAGAGCCTTTCTTCTTGTTCTGGAGGGCAACCAACAGTAATGGCAATTTTCAAACTCAGAGACTTTGGTATTATGCCCAAACTGGCCTGTTCAGCAAGTTGGTTTATGCACCCCCTCCCCCACCTCGTCATTTGACCTGGTGATATGGAACTTCAGTGTGAGTAAATCTGTTTGGGTTCAGTTCATTAGGCATCCCACAGTAGCTCAGTCCAAGCCAATGGGATCCTATGCATCCCATTTCATTTTAACACACTACTGGGCAGGGTTCAGAGAAGCCAGAAACAGCTCCAGCAGGACTGGAGGATCTCAAAGTCTAGAGGCTGTCCACAATAAGGGGAGCCGACAGATCAGTATCCTACGAGCATGAGCTACACTAGTGCCCTGTGCATCTACGGAGTGTGATATATGGTGGCTGTTTCATGTCTACCTTCCAAATTCCATGTGCTAGGCCCCTGGTGGTGCAGCACAGCCTGAGATTATGCGGGGAAATGATTCTGTGACTAGTGTCAGTAACACTAAACTGCTGCAATACTAAAGCACATATCTGGGAAAATGAGGTCCAACTTGTGGCCATTACTTCTCTCTAAAGATGGAAGAGAGGAGGTTGGAGAAGTACTTGGGGCTCTTCCAGAAATTCAGTCTCTGGGACCCACATGTGGTGGCTCACAACTTCCTGCCAGAAAATCCAGCTTCAGGAGGTTTAAAGAGCTCTTTTGACCTCCTTGGGAACTACACTCATGTGGCATACACAGAGATAGAAACACACAGAGATAAACATATTTTTTTTAAGGCTGAAGAGAAAAGGGAGTAAATGTCCTGCCCAAGGAGTTTCCTCTTTCTCATTTACTTCATGCTTTATTTTGGAGGAAAGATCTGCATGGCTGCCCCTGACAGTTACCTCTTCAGAAGCACCCACATCCTCTGCCCTGGATTTTTCCCAAAGGAGGGTCTTTTATCACAGTTCAAAATGCAGGAACAAAGGCTCCCTGACAATTTAGAGTTTGGGAGAGGTAGCTGATTTTTAAGGGTCTGAAATATGTGAGTACGTTTCATCATACACTCTTAAATCCTGGCAGTCATGACCAGTGAAGCAACGTAGGTCTCTATAAGAGTGTTCCTTTTGTTTCAGTACTCAAAAAAGTTGGCAGATGTGGACTTTGTCTCCACAGTTGCCAAGCTCTGACCCTTGGCAACAACACCTGGATTCACCCTGATTTCCATCCTGAGCTTCTGATCCATCCTGGGTAGACCTGTTTCCAAGTGACGATGATGATGACGCTGATGACGAAGACGACAACAATGACAACAACTACTACAATGATCGTTTCAGGCTACATTTGAGAAGAAGTAGTCTCGGAGTCAGGAGCTCAGGCCTCCAGGCCACACTTCATAGGTTGGATTTCTAATTCACCATCTGTTTTCTGTGTGACCTTGGGCAATGCCTCAGAGCTTTACATAGAAAACTAAGATAAAATAGCAACAGCTTGAGGAGATGGTAGTGAGGATTAAGTAAGTTCAGATATAAAAGTATAGATGAATCTATAAATACCTTGTCCATAAAATTACACATGAAATACAGATTTAAGGAACAGTGAGTCCTCAACAAACATTGTGACTCATTTATTGTGGAGCAAGTGCATATTGGAAACTATTCTAGGTTTCCAGATCTTTTGCATTCTTAAATCCTAGAAGACATACTTAATTTCTCAATAATCAGTTGGGTTTCATGTCTCTTCATTTTGGACCTTTCGTATTCTAGGGTGCTACCAAAAATGAGTCCGGAAAAAGATTATGATAGAAATATAGCAAATGTCTCATTCATACATATATATATATATATATATATATATATATATGTATGAATGAGAGAGACCATCCAGTGGAAAAAAGATAGCCTTTTTAACATATGGTATTTGTTCAACTGGTGGTTGTCATGCAGAAGAATGCAAATCGATCCATTTTTATCTCCTTGTACAAAGATCAAGTCCAAGTGGATCAAGGGCCTCCACATAAAACCAGACACACTGAAACTAATAGAAAAGAAACTGGGGAAGAGCCTTGAGCACGTGGGCACAGGGGAAAATTTCCTGATTAGAACACCAATAGTTTATGCTCTAAGATCAAGAATTGACAAATGGGACCTCATAAAATTATAAAGTTTTTGTAAGGCAAAAGACACTGTCAATAGGACAAAACAGCAACCAACAAATTGGGAAAAGATCTCTACCAACCTTTCATCTGACAGAGGGCTAATATCCAATATATACAAAGAACTCAAGAAGTTAGACTCCAGAGAACCAAATAACCCTATTTAAAAATGGGGTACAGAGCTAAACAAAGAATTTTCACCTGAGGAATATCGAATGGCTGAGAAGCGTTCACTCTTCTGTAACCTCCTACATTCTTGCCAGATGTTTTTTCTTTATTTTATATTGGATGACTGTGAAGCTATACATAGTAGGTTGTGGAGGATATCAATTTTCAGAGTGCATGTTAATAAGAATTAAAGCGGACCTACTTGAGATGAATCATCCCATAAATATTGTTTTGCCCTAATAAAATATTTAGAAATAGAGAAAAAAAAAAGAAATGTTCAACATCCTTAGTCATCAGGGAAATGCAAATCAAAACAACCCTGAGATTTCACTTCACACGAGTCAGAATGGCTATGATCAAAAACTCAGGAGACAGCAGGTGCTGGTGAGGATGTGGAGAAAGAGGAACACTCCTCCACTGCTGGTGGGATTGCAAGCTGGTACAACCACTCTGGAAAGCAGTTTGGCGGTTCCTCAGAAAACTGGGTCTACTACTACTGGAGGACCCTCTTATACCACTCCTGGACATATACCCAGAGGCTTTACCTGCATGCAATAAGGACACATGCTCTACTATGTTCATAGCAGCCTTATTTATAATAGCCAGAAGCTGGAAAGAACCCAGATGTCCCTCGATGGAGGAATGGATACAGAAAATGTGGTATATTTACAGAATGGAATACTACTCAGCTATTAAAAACAATGAATTGATGAAATTCTTGGGCAAGTGGGTGGAAATGGAAAATATCATCCTTAGTGAGGTAACCCAATCACAAAAGAACACACATGGTATGCACTCACTGATAAGCAGATATTAGTCCAGAAGCTCGGAATACCCAAGACACAATTCACATATCAAACGATGCTCAAAAAGGAAGAACAATGTATGGATACTCTGGTCCTTCTTAGAAGGGGGAACAAAATTCCCACTGAAGGAGATACAAAGTGTGGAGCAGAAACAAAACCCAGACACTATTATTGATGCCCACAAGTACTTGCTGACCGGAGCCGGATATAGCTGTCACCTGGGAGGCTCTGCTAGTGCATGACAAATACAGAGGGGGACACTGTCAGCCAACCATTGAACTGAACACAGGGTCCCCAATGGGGGAGCTAGAGAAAGGATCCAAGGAGCTGAAGGGGTTTGCAGCACCATAGGAGGAACAATATGAGCCACCCAGTACTCCCAGGGCTCCCAGGAACAAAACCATCAACCAGATAGTACACATGGTGTTACCCATGGCTCCAGATGCAGCAGAGGATGGTCTTGGCAGACACCAAAGGGAGGCGAGGCCTTTGGTCCTGGAAAGGCTCGATGCCGTGGTGTGGGGGAATGCTGGGACAGGGAAGCGGGATAGGGTTGATTGGGGAACATGGGGAGGGGAGATGGGTTATGAGACTTTCGGGGATGGGGAACCAAGAAAGGGGACAACATTTGAAATGTAAATGAAGAATATATCTAATAAAAAAAGAAAAAAAGAAATATAGCAAATGTCTCATTCATATATATATTTACACACATCTATACATATACATATTATATGTGTGTGTATGTGTGTGTATGTATGTATGTATGTATGTATGTATGTATGTATGTATGTATATAAACATTTGGAGAAGTCACCTTTAAGGAAAAGCTTAAGTTTAATTTTTTAGTTGTCCACGGGGTGGCAGCACTGCTTTGTAATTTTACTGAACAGTATTGTCCACTCCTGCCCATTGCCACAGACCTGGCTGGCTTGTTTGGATTTTGAACATGGCTTCGTAGATCTCAGTTTATTCCACACCCTTATTTAGACTCAAATTCATCAACAACGTGGACAAAGAGCACCTCCGCACTGAATGACAATGTTGTCTCTTCGTAGCTTGGAACACAATTTCAGTTTGGCACAAAGGGTCTCAGCCGTGGTTCTCAGCAGTGACGCTGGTTTGAAGTGAATGCAGTGAAACAGATCCTCCCAGAGGTCATCAGACCTGACAGTCCAGGTTCGAGGTCAGGAGTGTCATCGTAGGAGACCGGCTCCTCACTTCCCTGCCCTGAGCACCCACCCACAGCAGGGAGAGGATAGAGTGTGTCAGACCAACCTGGCCATCTCTGCTCTCTCGAATTCCTTGTTTACCCAGAAAGAAAATGGAAAAACATAAAATGCAATGTCAAAAGATAACAGGGGACTGGAGAGATGGCCCAGCGGCTTGGTTGCTTTCTGCTCTTGCAGAGGACAGTGTTCAGTTTCAAGTACCCACAAAAGGCCTCATACCTGTCTATGACTACAGTTCCAAGGGATCCTAAGCCCTTTTCTGGCCTCCGTGGGCTTCTACAGGCAGATGGTGCCCAGAAACTCAAGCAGGCTCACATATACATACATAAAAAATAAGTTAATAAAACCAAACCAAACTATATTCGGATTTCTTAGAACCAAATCAGTTTTTACATTATGATGACGTCACTGAAACTCTATGCCCCAGCAGATATTTCCGGGTCTGGCTGCCTACTTTCTTACACCTTTAGGTGGAACCTGTCACTGTAGAAAATCTTTTGTTTAATTGAAGTCCAAGGGGATTTGTTCTGGGAAAACTTTTGGGGACAGAGTTATGGCGCCCTCTGGTGATTAATCGTAGGCATAACCATCCTGGTTTCCATTTCTACCACCAAACAATTGAATCCGATGTAACCCCCACTTTGAGATTGTTAATTTTCACTTAATTTTGGGATCCCCAAAGTAGATGTTAGGAGACTATTTATCAGCAACGTGTAATCAAAGCAGAATTAAAGAGGAAGAACCAATAAGGCAACTGTGAGTTAAAAATAACTATGTGCTTGGTGTCTAGAGAATTGGTACCTGCAATCCCCAAGCTCCCTTTCCCCATCTTTTTCTGGAAGATAGTATAAGTAAATGACTTCCTCCCAGTTGCACAGACCATGTCCTTTGAGGATTCTATCTCCACCAAAGCTTTTGCCAGTGCCTTAGTTCGAGGGTTGGTGCCAGGTCCTGCTCTTTATGCCAGGAAGTGGCACTGGTAGGTAACACACACTTTGCACAGTGGCCAGAGAGCCATTGTATCGGCCTCGGTGGTACCCACAGCTGTACTCCTGAGTTGCACTCTTAAACATGCTGATTACAATCTTTAAAGTAGAGGTAAGGGCCACGTGTTTTGGAGAACTCCTTAAGTGATTCCCCGGCACGCTCAAGTGTGGACATCCCAAACTTGTGATTCATCGAAGTTTCCATGTGGATTTGGAATGTGGATTCCAAAGGCAAGAGCCAGTCTGCATGGTTTTCTTTTTCAGTTCCAGGGATGCACTTCCGTCTTTGGGTGTGCTAGAAAGTGCTCTACCATCATAATAAATTCCTAGGCCCAGTGTCTATTTTTCTTCTGCCACAAACACACTTTGTCAACCTCACTCTACCTTTGTAGGTCTCAGCAGTATTCTGGGAGCACAAGTGTAAACTTCCACGTTTTCTCTCTGAAAAATGCTTCCCACGTCTCCCAATCCTTATCTGCAAATCAGTGGTTGTAACCAGACTCTTTGTTAAGCAATGTTATATTTTTAAAGAAACAGTTTAGTTGGATGTGGTGCTGAATGCCCTTAGTTCCAGCACTGGAGAGGCAAAAGCAGACCAATCTCTGTGAGTTTAAGACCCAGTCTTGGCCCCAATCCCCCAAAGTACCTTTCACCACCTTATCCTAGCATCTACCCTTCATAGGCTTTGTAGGACCAGCTTGAGCTGCTAGACCTGGCTGGAGCCAAAAAGGAGCTGAGCTCCACCCCTGCTTGCATTACCTGCCACTCAGGCTGGATCACTGGTTCTACAGGCTCTGTCAGACACAGTGACTATTGCCTCTCCATCAGGTATACCTGACTAGTAAAAGAACCCTGGCTGGGTGAATAATCTCGACCCTATCAGGGAAGAAATGTATAGCAGCATACTTGGGTGGTTAACTATCTTTCTCTAGGACAAGCCTCGTCTTTTTTTTTTTTTTTTTAAAACCAACATTGACACCTTTCCACCCCTTTGACAGATTGGTATTTATATTTTAAAGCAACCCAGAGACTTACTAGCACAACATTTAGCTTTTGATCAGGTTTTTTTTTTTCCTTCTGGGAACTGAGGCCTGACAAAAATCTTACTATATTTGCTCCTGAGTAATCTGAAGAGACACTTTTGTCTGCTTTAGGGCTTTGCAAACCCAATTTACATAACCACCCAGAGCCTTTCTACTTCATAAAGATCACAAACCAAGATGGAGCTCAGCAAAACCGCTAAAGCCCCATACCAGTCCTGAAGTCTCTGAGGTCTCACTTCACTCCCCTGCACAATATTATCAGACCCAGTGAACTGATCATCAAAGACTGTAACTTTGCTAAACAATGATTCTTTTAGCATCAAAGAATACTTCCTTTAACATGCCCGTATCCCTAGTTAGGCTTGTCCATCCTCATATTTCCTGCCAGTCTCTGATATTCATGAAAATACCCAGTGGATAACCAAGTGGCCCATATGAGCCAGTTTATCAGGGACCCGTTTCCTTTCTTGCTTGATGTTATACAGCTTTTGCCTCAGCTCCCATAGGAATCACACCAATTCCACTCACTCCCATTCCCTGTGTCCTCAAAAGCTGGGCTGTAAGATCTTTTACTACTTATTAAAGTCTTTTCTAATGCAAGCAGTTTATATGCAGAGTGGTTCTTGTTCACCATAGCTTCTCGTACTAAGCCATTATTAAGGTACCTATGTGGAAGCTGACTTATGATGGATGCTTCCTTTCATCTGAATTAAAGGTCAGACCAGACCTTTACCTCACTCTCTCCATCCTCAATGTCTGATTCGTTCCATGGCTTCTAAGGATCTTGGAACCCAGAAAGGGCTAATTAGCACAGATCTCATTTGTGCTTTCTCTTACATCCCACCAACTCTAAGAAACAGGAAGACATCACCTCTACTTCATCGCCTTTTGCCTTTTCCTGCCCAGTTGAAGTCTATTGCAGAAGACAGCACATGTGTGTCCTTTGTCATCATAATTCCTTCCTTCTATGGGTGAGTTCTCTCTGGACAGATGGCTGAATACCAGTGACAGGTCCTATCACCCATCACAAAGGTCATGAAACTGCCACTATAGCCAAAGCTCACCCCAAACTTGGGTCTTTTGGAAATTATAACATATTTTCGAGTCAACCTTAAAAGGTGTCTTAAAACTCATGAAACAGACTTCATTCATCAAAGAGGTATGCCACCTTACACTACATAGAGGAAGATGACCACAATGACATTTCCCTTTAATGATGTTCCACTCTCAGACGGATCAGCCTAGTGGCATCACTTATCTGTAGCAAGAGAGCATCTTGTACTACACAGGGAAAGGTAGTCATATTGAGATTGCTGCAGCAAACATGCCAACTTCAGACTCATCAGCCTCCACTGTGTATCTTATCCCTCACTGAAGAGGCCAGACAATGACTTCTCTTTAGTTTATCTTAGTTCCTATTTGTTTGTCCATAACATTTGTAAAACTTTTCCTAGGGAAGTACAAGCATCTATTCATACCAGAAGGAGCATCAAAGACACACAAAAGAAAGGATTCAGCCTAAGTCTTGTGTAGCAAACCAATGAGTTTATTGGGGTTATTTATGGGAGCATGGACCAGGGCTAACTTACAGGAGCAGGAGTAATGCTAAAGCAGCTGAAAATCCTACCCCATCTTAGGGGTACTCACAAATAAGGTATCCTTGGAGCTCCCTGCCCGGCTTACAATTAGCTCCACCAGACTCTCCTCCTCTAGAAACAGTAACCACATGTATAACCTCAGGAAGGTATAACCTCAGGAAGGGGCCACATGAGCCTTTTACCTTTCTAAGCACCTTATAGATGCATTTCCTGGGCCTCATAAGCTTCCTGACCTCAAGTGTCTTTCCTATTTTCAGAAGAGATATTTCCATTTGCAAGAAATGGCTACACAACAGTAGCTATTCGAGAGAAAGTTAGAAGGTCCCAGGGTATCCACCAGAGAATGACAATGCTTGCAATAGAACATATTGGTTATGATGAGATTTAAAGCTGTACTATCCAGAACCTTTGCAATGTGCTAGGAACAGTGTCCCGTGCTCGTCACCCTAGCACTCAGGAGGCTAAAGCAGAAGGATTTCAAACTTAAGGACCAGCTCTATAGTGAGACTCTGTGTCAAAAAAAATAAAGAGAGAGGGGTAGAGAGAGGGAAGGAGAAAAGGAGAAGAAGAGGAGGGGAAGGGGAAAGAAAAGGCGGGAAGAGGGAAGAAAAGAAAGAAAATCTTGCAGTGATGGACAGACTTCACACCTACTTTGTTCCTAGGCAGATGTGCCTAGTGTTTACTTGAAACGTGTTTGATGAAACTGAGACAATTATTTTTAATTATATTCAACTTTAGTTCATTTGAGTTAAAACAGATTCCACTGCTATTGAATTACAGAGGACCTAGAGCAGCTAAGAGTGGCTGAGCATGAAGGAGCTGCTACTCAGTATTGATGACCTCACCCACCAAGACCCCTCTTCCTCTGGTCTACTTGTCTTGACCCTGCTCCGGGGGAAGGAACCCACCCCACCTCTCCCACCCTTCCGACCAAGGACATGAAGCATCTCCTACAAACTTCCTCCCTAGGAGAAGAAGCTGTTCTGACATTGGGAACCTGAGAGACAGACACTGTCCACAGCCTTTTCTTCCTTTCTTTGGGAATATGAGAAGGGAGAAAGGGACGATCAAAGGGAAAAGTGCTTCCTCCAGAGGCAAGAGAGTCCCTGTGTGAGACATAAAAGGAGGGACCTCTGAGGGGAACACTGCATTACTCACTTGAGAGCAGTTTCACAGAGGAGGTGAGCAGAGTCTGGTCCCTACTAGGAACTAAGGTCCATTGTCTTCCTCCATTGTTCTTAGAACTTCTTATTTTGTGTTGGAGTTTGGAGGTCTTTCTAGAAGATGGACTTGTTCCCTACTCAAATTGACTCTCAGGATAATTTCTAAAGGAGTGAAGAGACTAGAGATAGAGTGACTGAAGGCTGTGGTGGCAAATGGTACCTTTTCTCTGTGTAAGATACACTTCTGTATTTCATACACACATCGTCTCATGCCTTGGACATTCCTCACCCAGTGGAGTAGAGATACACATGGGGTCGTTTTCCCAGAGTAGGTGATATGAGGGTGAAAGTAGTGTATTAAAAGAAAAATAAATTTAACAATAAGGTTTAAAGAGAGAAGGGAGACAGGGAGGGAGAGAGGAGGGGGGACTACTACAAATACTACAATGGCCATCGGGGAATCCTTGTAATGCAGAATTAAGTCAGCTGAGATATTAAGTAACCAGATTTCTGCACTGGGTAAGAAGACCAAGGTCTAGAGTTCAGGCCAGGGATTGGGGGTGGGGTGACGTGCATCTAGCTGGAGCATGAATTCAGTCTGGTATATTGTGAATGTCCTTGGAGAGGTCACCTACATATCTCAAGCCTCAGTTGCCTCCTCTGTGTAATGGTTCATTATACCGACTTGTAATCCACCTGTGAGTGACCATACATACTCTTAATTATCAGGGGAACTTTATAAAGACAAGTGAAGCATCTATCACTCTTGAGGCTGCATTTACATGAACATTAGAAAAGGCAAGGCTGGAGTTCATCTAGTGAGCCCGTCACTGCTTCTACCTTCCAATCCTCCCCTTAGCATTTCATCAGAAGATTGAAAACTTAAAAGAAAAAGAACTGTAGAAAACAGTTGAAAGTTACAAATGGCTGTAACTATGAAGAATAAAATGTGCTCCCAATGAGCTGGGCAGTGGTGGTACATGCCTTTAACTCCAGCACTTGGGAGGCAGAGGCAGGCAGATTTCTGAGTTTGAGGCCAGCCAGGTCTACAGAGTGAGTTCCAGCACAGCCAGGGCTACAGAGAGAAACCCTGTCATGTGCCCAATGATGTATAACCCTAAAGCTGCTTCACTGGTTTTTATAAAGTTAGCACATGCTTTGAAAGCAGTTTATTAATTTTAGAGGTACGTTAAAACATTTTGGTTTGAATTAAGTTATTTCTGTTTAGTTGCATTGATCTGTCAGAATGTAAAACCTAAGAGTCATTCTTGCCAATGGTTTCCAGGGAGCAGGGCTCGCCTCTCACAAGGGCAGAAAAGCTGCCTCCTAAAACCACACTTGCTCTGACTTGTCAAGGTGTCCCTCTGTGCTGTTCTTGTGTCAACTAATGAGCCCACTACCTGCGCCTCTAATACAATAATCCAAGTTGAGAGTGCCTCTCAACGTGTGGGAGCAGAAGCTACATAAATCCAAGGATGCAAACCTCCTTTAGATTGTGTCTTCCACAGAAACAAAAATCACATGGACGGACTTGTTCAATAAAGGCCCTCCTTTTACCTATAGAACCCAGTAGCCAGAATGAGCTCTAAACTTTTGAAAATTTACATCTCATATTAATGCAGAGAGAAACTTAGACTTTTAAAAAATAAGACTGGGTTTTATGTACTCACTAATAAGTGGATATTAGCCCAAAAAGTACAGAATACCTAGGATACAATTCACAGAACTCAAGAAGGCTAGCAAGCTGAAGGATCCAAGTGAGAATGCTCCAATCTCACTTGGGAGGGAGAAGAAAGCAATCGCGGAGGAGAGAGGGAGGGAGGGATCTCGGTGGGAGAGGGGAGGGGGAAGGAAAAATTGGAGCATGATTAGGTATTGGGGAGGGGGAACAGGAGAAAAGCCCTGAGGGTCAGCAGAATGAATAGAAATAGACAAGCTCAGGGAGTGAGAGGTGGGGGGCGGGGGGATCTAGAGTGTACCAAAGACCTGGGAGGTGAGAGATTCTTAGAACTCAAAGGGAAAGATCTTAGATGAAATGCCCAACTGTGGGGAGAGGGAACTTGTAGAGTGCACCTCCAGTAGAAAGACAGGGCATCAAGTGTAGGGATGGGATGGTCATCACACAGTCAAAAACTCTAACTCAGAATTGTTCCTGTCTAAAAGAACTGAAGGGACAAAAATGGAGAAGAGACTGAGGGAAAGAAGATCCAGTGACCAGCCCAACTTGGGATCCATCTCAAGGGGAGGTTCCAAGGCCTGACACTATTATTGATACTATGGTGTGCTTACAGACAGGAGCCTAGCATGGCTGCCCTCCAAGAGGCCCAACAAGCAGCTGACTGAGACAGATGCAGCAGATACTTACACCCATCCAATGGACTGAAATCAGGGACCACTGTGACTGAATTAGGGAAGGGCTGGAAGAAGCTAAGGAGGAGGGCAACCCCATAGGAAGTCCAGCAGTCTCAACTAACCCAGACCTCTGAGATCACCCAGACACTGAGCCACCAACCAGGCAGCATACACTAGCTGGTCAGAGCCCTCCCGCCCCCCCGCCCCCCATGCACAGCAGAGGACTGCCTGGTCTAGCCTCAGAGAGAGAAGATGCACATAACCCTCAAGAGACTTGAGGCTCCAGGGAATGGGGAGGCCTGGTGGGGTGGGGGTGGGGGATGGGAGGTAAGGGGTTGAGCCATTCTCCTGGAGACAGCAGGGAGGAGGAATGGGATAAGGAACTGTGGGAGGACAGACTGGGAGGGGAATAATGACTGGAATGTTAAAAAAAATAAAATAAAAGTTCCTGCCTTGGTTCCCTTGACGATGAACTGTAATATAAGCAAAAACAAAAACCAAACAAACAAAAAAACACTTTTCCTCTCTCAAGTTGGTTTTGGCCAATGTCTTGTCACAGCATCAGAAACCAGACTAGGACAGATACTCACCAGAATTAAGTGATAAAACCTCTTTGCTAAAAACACTGTCTATCTTGGTTGCATGATTTAGAGAATCAAGCTGGAGTTGTACTGGAAGCCTCTTCCTCACCAGCTAGAGCTCATAGTGCCAGAGGTGTTGTTCAGGTTGCTAGGGAAGTGTCTTAGGGTTTTACTGCTGTGAACAGACACCATGACCAATGCAGGTCTGATAAAGGACAACATTTAATTGGGGCTGACTTATAGGTTCAGAGGTTCAGTTCATCATCATCCAGGCGGGAGCATGGCAGTGTCCAGGCAGGCATGGTGCAGGTAGAACTGAGAGTTCTATATCTTCATCTGAAGACTGCTAGCAGAATACTGACCTGCAGGCAACTAGGGTGAGGGTCTTAAGCCCACACCCACAGTGACACACCTATTGCAAGAAGACCACACCTCCAAATAGTGCCACTTCCTGGGCCAAGCATATTCGAACCATGACATTCCACTTCCTAGGGCAATGGTGGCGCACACCTTTAATCCCAGCACTTGGGAGGCAGAGGCAGGTGGATTTCTGAGTTCGAGGCCAGCCTGGTTACAGAGTGTGTTCCAGGACAGCCAGGGCTATTCAGAAAAATCCTATCTCGAAAAACCAAAAAAAAAAAAATAAGAAAAAAAAGAAAGACATTCCACTTCCTGGCCCCCATAAGCTTGTTCAAACACATGAGTCTATGGTGGACATACCTAGCCATAGCATAATAAAAATGTACATTTAGTCTAGCTTCCAAAGTTCCCACAGTCTATAGCAGTCTCAACAATGTTAAAAGTTCAAAGTTCAAAGTCTCTTCTGAGATTCATCCAATCATTTAACTATAATCCCCAAAGCAAGACAGGAAACCAGCTGGGCAAGCTCTAAACTCTGCATCTTCATGGCTGATGGCAAAGCAGTTTTCAGATCTCCACTCCTTTTTCTTTTTTTTTTTTTTTAAAGATTTATTTATTTATTTTATGTATATGGGTACACCATTGCTCTCTTCGGTCACACCAGAAGAGGGCATCAGATCCCATTACAGATGATTGTGAGCCACCATGTGGTTGCTGGGAATTGAACTCAGGACCTCTGGAAGAGCAGTCAGTGTTCTTAACCGCTGAGCCATCTCTCTAGCCCGCCACTCCTTTTTCATCTTAGTTGACTGTAACAAACTTCTTTTCCTGGGCTGGTTCCACTCCCTGTTAGCAGCATTCCTATGGCTCTGGCATCTCAAAAATCTTGGGGTCTCCAAGGCAGCTTCAATGTTATAGCTTATTGTTTCAATGTCTGGAATTTACACATGATCTTCTGGGCTCCTCAAAAGGGCTGGTATCATTTCTCCAGTTCTGCTCTCTGAAGCACTCTAAGTTCAGGCTGATCCACTCAACTGAAGCGGCTGAGATCATCCCATGGTACTGGCATCTCCAATATGCTGGGGTGTTCTGCTGCAACTAGACTTCACCCCTAGCCTCTCTCTCATAGGCTCTGTTCATGGTGCCAAGCCTCAAATTCTTTGCATGACCCCTTCAGTCCTGAACTGTCAACTACAACTAAGGCCGTATCTTCACCAATGGCCTTCCATGGCCTCTCACAGTGCCAAGCTTCAGTTGCTCTTCATGACCCCTTCATGCCTTTAAAACTGGTACCACCTGGGTGACTCTTACACATCACCAAGCACAGCAGCAGCATGAGGTACAACCGTGGCTATCTCTGGAACACAGCTTCTTTGTGCTCTCAGAAAACACTTCCCAGAAGATTTCACCTCAGTGATGCTGGTCTCTTCTTAATCACCATTAATTTCTTAGCTCCAGCTAACCAGCACCACTTGTCCCAGTAGTCCCTTCTATTTTTCACTCTAAAGCCAGAGCCACATGGTCTGAGCTGCCGAGTTCTGCTGTTTGCTGGGGCTGAAACATGCCCGTCCCCTCCTTCTGCCCCCCCCCCATTCTATTACCAGCTTTCTGTTTTCCTGACTCCCTCTCTAAGCTCGGCTGTCCTGGAACTTGCTCTGTAGACTGACCCCGAATTCAGAGATTTGCATGCTCTGTCTCTTGTAATGCTGGGATTAAAGGTGTGTGCCATGCCTGGATTTAAGCTTTTCTTCTAGAACCTGCTTTGTCCCAGAGGTGCCTTGAACTCAGAGATCTGTTTGTCTTTGTGTTTTGGGATTAAAGGTATATAACACCATGCCTGGATCTAAACTTAGCTGGGTAAGATCTTGCCCCCAAATCCTGTAATCTATTATCTCCTAGAACACAGGATTCAGCTCCATTTCACTTACTGGTGCCCCTTTAATACTTGGACCATATATTCTATAATTTCCTTTTCTAAGCTTGCTATGCTTGTTCCAAACACTCTTCATTAGACTTAACCAGAGAACAAAGTCTCTGCTGGGCTTTTTTGAGACTTCCTTTGTCAATGCAATTACTATAAATGTCTTTACTTTAGACTCAAATAGACTCTTCAGATAAGGGCATAAAAGCAGCCATGTTCTTTACCAAAATACCACAAAACAGTCCCTAGGCCACATTCTGAAATTCTTCTCCACTGAAACCTTTTTGGCCATGTTTGCACAGTTCAAATCATATTCAGCAACAAAGTCTTCCATATTCCTACTAGGATGGTCCATAAGCCCAACTTTAAGCATTCTACTGCTTTCCAAAGTCTCAAAATTCACATTCCTCCAAACAAAAACATGGTCAGGCCTATCACAGCAATACTCCAGTCTCTGGTACTAACTTCTGTTTTAGTTAGGGTGTTACTGCTGTAAACAGACACCATTATCGATGCAAGTCTTTTTTTTTTAAAAAAGATTATATATATCATCACTGTCTTCAGACATGCCAGAAGAGGGCATCAGATCTCATTACAGATGGTCGTGAGCCACCACGTGGTTGCTGGGAATTGAACTCAGGACCTCTGGAAGAGCAATCAGTGCTCTTAACCACTGTGTCATCTCTCCAGCCCTCGGTGCAAGTCTTATAAAGGACAACATTTAACTGGAGCTGGCTTATAAGTTCAGAGGTTCAGTCCATCATCATCAAGGCAGGAGCATGGCAGCATCCAGGCAGGCATGGTGCAGGAGGAGCTGAGAGTTCTACATTTTTATTTGAAGACTGCTAGCAGAATGCTTCCAGGCAACTAGGGTGAGGGTCTTAAGTCCATGCCCACAGTAACACACCTACTCCAATAAAACCACACCTCCAAATATTGCTACTTCCTGGGCCAAGCATATTCAAACCATGACAAGAAGAAAAGGCATTGATGGTCTTACTCAGCTGTGCACTCAACAAACATAGAACCTGCTAGGCAAGGTGTGCAAACTTGGGTAATAGTTGCATGCTTGTTACAGTGGTAATCAACTGCTGTCTGGTTGGATTTGAGGCCAATTCCAAAGGAGGGATTCTATAGCTGGTACTTTCAACTAACTCAAAGGCCAATGGTAGGAAACGTCACCACGGCAGGAGACATAATTCTGTTGTTTAGCTAAATTAACTAGTATCAGACTACTTTCTAAATATCTGTTTATACCCACTGTGTTGCTTTTTTTTCTCCCTTGATGTAATTAAACACCACGTCCAAGGCAACTTTTAGAAGAAATAGTTAGTTTGGTTTTGCATTTCAGAAAGATAAGAGTCTTTCATGGCGGAGAAGTCTGGCAACAAGCATGGTAACTGACGCGGAATGCTGAGCCCTCACAGCCTTTTCTGTAAGCGAGAAACAGAAAGAGCAAACTTGAGGAGAGTAAGGCCTCTCTCAAACCTGTCCCAGGGTTGTACTTCCTCCAGCAAGGACACACCTCCTAAGTAACCTCCCCCCCTCCCACACACACATATCAACTATGGACCAAGAATTTCAAATACATTGAGCCTGTTGGCGTGAGAACATTTTCATTCAAATCACACACCCATAGACACTCTCCGCCCCTATCAGAGAAACCTCTTTTTGTGGAAAATGGTGGTAAATACAGAAACTCCTGACTGCTCACAATGCTGAGGATAAGTGAAGGTTGAGTGACCAACATTTATAACATCCTCTTCAAGTTTCAGGGAACACTGTGGAAAAGATGGTAGAAAAAAAATTGTAATAGCCGTAAGATAGGAAGAAGAGTTACAAAATGCCATGTTTGGGGCAGTACACAGCTATTATAATGACAAAGTCCTCTACACTCTGGACGCTTGCACTGGATCTGCACAGAATGTAGGGGACTTTGTGATTACATTAGGAGCCAGGTGAGGATGGAAGATAGACTCAGGGAGTCCTACACCGCACTGATTGTTTTCTATTGATAAATTCTGGGAAAGGGGAAATGTCTTCAGCTGGGTAGTCCAGAACTTCCAGAGTTCTACAAATCCAGAGTTGTCACTTGGTTGCCAGGTGCTTGTATCTTGATGTACATCTGTTAATTTAGTGGCAGTTGAGGGCAGAATATGATGTATCTTTTGCCATATAACAAATATCATGAAACTGGGGAGAGAGTACAAGCAACACTAAAAAGATGAATGTCACTGGGAACTGGTTTAGGATGATTACTTCCTAAGTGCCTCTGCCTATTTATGTCATTACTCCCAGCAAGCTTTTCACTTTGAAAAACATACCAGACAAACTTAGTATGATAGATATTATCAAAAATAACTGAAATACTTATGGTAATTTGAAATTACATTTGTGTATACTTCACTTTTAACTAACAAATTATATTTTGCACTTTTTTTTGTTTTTGTTTTTTGTTTTGTTTTTAGTTTTTTGAGACAGGGTTTCTCTGTGTAGCCCTGGCTGTCCTGGAACTCATTTTGTAGACCAGGCTGGCCTGGAACTCAGAAATCCTCCTGCCTCTGCCTCCCAAGTGCTGGGATTAAAGGCGTGCGCCACCACCGCCCGGCTGATATTTTGCACTTTTATTTTGATAGAAAATTTAAGCAGTACGTATATGTTCCAGCTGATCTCTTCTCCCCACAGCCACTCCTCAGATTTGTACCTTGCATTAGTGTGCTTCGCTTGTTAATATTGATGAGTTGATATTGATACATTGTTATTAATCAAAATACATAATTTATAGTAAGATTCATTGCTTACTTACATCATGCATTCTATGGGTTTGATAGAAATATGAGGACATATATCCACATCACCGCCACACAGAACAAGTTTACATCCTTAAACCAACCCTCACTCTACTTACCTTGGCTACCCTTTCTCCTCCCTTTCTGACCCTTAGCAACCACAGATCTTCTATTGTAACCACAGTTTCACATTGTCCAGAATGTTATATAGCTGGAATCTTACAGCTTGAAACATTTTCACATAGACTTATTTCATCAAGCAATATGTCTTCTTCTGGCTTAACCCATTCTTTTGATTCTGAATAAATTTCTGTTGAAATGTATGTGTGATGGGATGTTTTACTGTTCATTTATTGAAAACACCTTAGGTGGTTTCAGATTTGGGCACTTATAAACAAAATCGTTTAAACACCAATGTTTGGCTTTGACTTTTGTTTGTTTATTTTTGTTGGCTAGGGATCCAATCCAGAACCTTGTTCGAACTAGGCAAAACATCCCATCACTGAGCTGTGCCCACATCCCACCATATGCAGGGTTTTATGTGAATACATGCATTTTTATTCCTTCTTCTGCAGGTTTACAGTGTTGGAATTTTCTATGCGTGCTTCCCCTCCCCCCACCAATTCGGTTCATTTTTTTCCTCTTCCATTTCTTAGAAAAAAACTTTGATGTTGACTTTTGCCAGTCTGGATTTTCATTACATCATCATTAAATAGTAATTGCAATAGAATCTCCTCAAAATTGATAATTTTTGCAATTTTTTGTGTGATTTTCAAAGTCTCTGAAACTTCTAGGATCAAGCTCATTTCCACAGATAGGTAGAGTAGGTTACAGCTGAGACTGGAGCACTACAGCCGCTTTCCATAACACAGCCATAGGTTCTTTTTATGTGATGGCTTAAGTGTGAGTTTTGTGATTTCTCTTTTCATTCTTAACTGATCACTTTGTTGAGTAAAACTTGTGGAGTAAGCGTGTCTCGACTGCAGCATATTCCTTTGAGAACAAAATAAAAGGTGTGGTTCCTTAAGGACAAGTCTACAAATGCCACATATGATTCATGTCTTTTACGACACTCTGGAGGTCCTACACACACACCGCAACGGAGCAAGCTACTCTGCATGGAAACACATACTTTGCTTTCATTCTAGACAGCTGAAATGGACAGCTCTACTTTAATGGCTCCAAACTCTGTCTGACCCCCTCTTTCTGTTTGAAGGAATCTCCTCTGTCTGGGTGAGATTTGCATTTCCTTCCCTCTCTGGAAGCACCAAGCACCAACTTCTGCTGTGTTAGAGCTTGGACACTTGGGTGTGGGCACATGAGCTGTAGTCAGCAAGTGATCACTTTTCTAGAATTTATTAAATGACACAAAGACAATGACTTTTTCTTTGTTTTTTGTTTTTGAGACATAGTTCTCTGTATAGCCCTGGTTGTCACGGAACTTGTTCTGTAGAACAGGGTGGTCTCAAACTCACAGAGATCTGCTTTCTTCTACCTTCTGAGTCCTGGAATTAAAGGTATGTGCCACCCACTGCTCAGCCAAAGAATTTATTTTTAATTGACAACTGTGAAAAATTGTCTTCAATGTTAGTGAGGAGCAGTCTCCAAAAGACATTAGCAGTGTCCTACTGCAAAGGTGGCTATGTCTGTTGTGATGGTTTGAATAAGCATGGCCCATGAGAAGTGGCACTATTAGGAGGTATAGCTCAGTTGAAATCAGTGTGTCCTTGTTGGAGGAAGTGTGTCTGAAGTGGAAATACAAGAAGGGTTTTTTGGAAAGTCATTTGGATGTTGTTTTGCTGGAGCCAACACTGGAAGGAACATTTCGTTAAAGTGAACACAGGTATGAAAGGCTAAGGCACAGTCATGAAGGAACATTTCGCTGAAGCAAACACAGGAGAGAGGATGTTCTGCTAAAGCAAGCATGTGAAAAGACACATGATGAATTCTTTCCTAAAGACACCCATGTATTTGTCTGCCTTACATAGCTGAGCTGCATTTATTGGGATGCCCAAGTTCTGGGATTAAAAGTATGTGCCACCACTATCTGGTATTGAATAATTTTTGTTGAAAGTAATTTTTCCCTGCCCATGACTCCCTTTCAAATGGCAATTCCCCTCCCTTGCTCCCACATAGGTACTCAGACATAAAACGTTAAGATACTAGAGAGATTTTTCAGTCTTAAATGCACATGTTGCTCTTCTAGAGTATACAAGTTCAGTTCCGAGCACCTATCTTAGGCAGCTACAAACCATCTGTAACTCTAGTTCCAGGTAATTAGTCTTCCTACAGGGGTAGCTACACTTTCCATAGTTCTAGTCAATATCACAAATATTCCACAGTTCAATTTTCCTTTATTGCCTGCTTAAGTCATGGGAATTTACATACATCCTTTGCAGGATACAAGGCTATTTCTGTCTCCCAGTCAATTTGGCAATACCATGTTCCTTGGCATTCATCTTTCTACAAATCACATTAATCAGGACTACATACTCCTACTGCTATATACCACTCTGGCCCAAACCGAAAGGAAGAAATACTGGAGGTTAAAGGTTTGAGCAGTGTGTCATATAGTTTTATGTTAATTTGATAGAAGCTTAAGTCATCTGAAAGGAAAGACTCTCAATTAAGAAAATACTTTCATACAGGCTGTAGATAAGCCTGTAGGGCATTTTCTTAGTTAACAGTTAATGGGGGAGGGCCCAGCCACCCCTGGGCTGATGGTCCTGGTTCTATAGGAAGGCAGGCTGAAGTAAGTGGACCATGAGAGCAAGCCAGTAAGCAGCACCCCTCCATGGCCTCTGCATCAGCTCCTGCCTCCAGGT
The DNA here is from genome assembly GCA_036184795.1 of Tokudaia tokunoshimensis. Classification (NCBI taxonomy): domain Eukaryota; kingdom Metazoa; phylum Chordata; class Mammalia; order Rodentia; family Muridae; genus Tokudaia; species Tokudaia tokunoshimensis. The sequence continues at coordinate 46,095,337 of BTHU01000022.1, forward strand.
TTCTGCCCTGTTTGAGTTCTTGACCTGACTTCCTTCAGTGATGAACTACGGTGTGGAGGTGTAAACCAAATAAACCATTTCCTCCCCAGCATGCTTTGGTCATGGTGGTTTATCACAGTAATAGTGACCCTAACTAAGAAAAACATGAGGATTGGGAATCAAGGAAAGAAAATTATTTGGGAGTAGGTGATGCAAAACTAAGGTTGTATGAAAAAAAAAACTTATGGAAACTCACTGATTTGTAGACTTTAACATGTAATTTTTAAAAAAGTTTTAATGGAGGTGTCTTGCATGGATGAACAATGATTCTTCCAGAAGACATGTATTATTACACAAAAATCTCAGTATAAGTTATAGTATACCTCCCTAAGATTTAGTGGTTGGGAGTTGACAGAGGCTGGGAATGGTGGTTGGACTGGCTAATTTTATGTCAACTTGACACAAACTAGAGTCACTTGAGAAGAGGGAACCTCAATCGAGAAAATGTCTCCATAAGATCCCCTGTAAGCCACTTTCTTAATTAGTGATCAATGGGGGAGGGTTCAGTTCATTGTGGGTGGGGTCATTGCTGGGCTAGTGGTCCTGGGTTCTATAAGAAAGCATGCTGAGTAAGCCATGGAAAGCAAGCCAGAAAGCAGCACCCCCTCTGTGACCTCTTAACGAGCTCTCACCTCTATGTTCCTGCCCTGCTTGAATTCTTGCCCTTATTGATTTGGATGAACTGTTATATGAAATAAACCTTTTAAACCCCAAGTTGCTTTTGATCATGGTATTTTATCAGAATTCCCATTGACCACTTGGGCTTCTGATGGAGTTTATTGTGTACCCAGGAGAATATGGAAAAAATATACTTTTAATATATAAAGATAAATATATGATATATAAAGATGAATATATACTTGCATATATAAAGAATGTATATATAAATGAGGTTTATTAGAATGATTTGTGGGCTGTGGTCTAGCTATCCCAGCAATAGCAGTCTACCAAGAGAAGGTCGAAGAATCCAGTAGTTGTTCAGTCCTTGAGACTGGATGTCTCAGCCGGTCTTAAGTATACAGAATCCTGAAGAAGAAGGCAATAATGCCAGTGAAGGAAATTCATTCTTTTAGTTTTGTTCCTCTATAGAACACTAATATGAATGGCAAGAGTATTCATAAGAGGGTAACTGTTTTAGATTCCTTTCTGTTGTTGTGTCGATACAATGACCAAAAGCAATTCATGGGGAAGAGTTTATTTCAGCTTTCAAGTTTTAGCCCATCACTAAAGAAAAGTGGGAACTCAAACTGGAATCTGAAGCAGAAACCATGTTGTGATACTGCTTCCTGGCTTACTCAAAGGCTCATACTTAGCTAGCTTTCTTTTATAGTCCAGGAACACCTACTCTGGGATAATGCCACACATAGTGGGCTGCCTTCTGCCTTAATTACTAATCAAGATAATATCCCTCCATACTCTAAGACAAGCTCATAGGCCAACCTTACCTTGGCAATTCTTCAACTGAGGCTTCTGCTCTCAGATAACTCTAAGGATCTGTGCCAAGTTGACAATTACGAATAACCAGGGCAGTAATCAACTTCTTTCTGATTGGGTTTGAGGGTTTCTCCAAGAGGAAATTCATACTAGGTACTGTACTTCTGTTCAAAACAAAACCAAATTACCATAGCTAGTATCTCAGTCAAGGTTCCTATTCCTGCACAATCATCATGACCAAGATGCAAATTGGGGAGGAAAGGGTTTATTCAGATTACACTTCCACACAGCTGTTCATCACCAAAGGAAGTCAGGACTAGAACTCAAGCAGGTCAGGAAACAGGAAATGATACAGAGGCCATGGGGGCATGTTACTTACTGGCTTGCTCAGCTTGCTTTCTTATAGAACCCAAGACTACCAGTCCAGTCCAGGGATGGCACCACCCACATTGGGCCCTCCCCCCTTGATCACTAATTGAAAATATGCTTTACAACTGCATCTCATGGAGGCATTTCCTCAAGGGAAGCTCCTTTCTCTTTGATAACTCCAGCTTATGTCAAGTTGACACACAAAACCAGCCAGTACAGCTAGGGAGGTCATAGAGCCTAGAAATGAACTAACACAGTTGCTCTGCTAAATGACCAGGTTGTCAAACTATTCTCTAAACATATACGTTTATAGCCACAAATTAGTACTCTTAACCTGGGTCAAAGCTTAATGAAGAGACTCATAACTGGTTAAAGTTGAGAATAAGCACTAAATGGGCTCAGGGAACATGGAATAGGGGGAAGAAGAAAGAACCATAGGAGGGGAAAAGTACTGTGAAATGCTGTTTTCTGGACATGACATGGTGGTTTTACTCATGAACTGGAAGCAGCTATGGTTACATGTACAAGACTTACACAAGATCAAGCTAGTCAACATTCCAGTATGGCTAGGGGAGGAAATTCCAAGCCCCCTCCCTGCCCCAAAGCTGAGGAGATACTCCAATTGAATTTTCATTAGGGTTTGTGATTCTTGGTAGGTTTCCATGCTCCTCCAGTGGATGGTCCTTTATCCTTGCAAATTTGGACAGCACTAACTGAAATTGATTAAAAAAAAAAAAAAAGAAGGACTGAAGGTGGGAGGAGTTTATGTTGGGGAGAGAATGGGGATGCTGGAAGGGGGGAGTAGGGTGGTTTGATAGAGATACATTTTATACATGTGTAAAACTAAAAGAATAAGCTAAACATATTAAAGAACAAAAATTTTCAGTTTCACATTATTATTTATGTGATGATCAGCAACTCCATTTCTCTGAGTTTTATTTATTTTTGGCTGTTAAACAGGATTAATAAGTTACTTTATACCTCAAGTGATGATTAATAACACCTCCCCCACTCCCAGCATAGTGTTTTTGAGGCTCATCTATGTTGCACGTAACAGAAATATTTCCTTTTTGTTGCTGAACATTCTACTCTATGGATATGCCATACTTCATATTTGTTCATGAACTGATGGACATTTGGGTTGTTTCTACTCTTTATCTATACTGAATCATATAGTGTTTAATTGTATAGTGCTACTCCAAGCACTTGTGTGCACATTTTATGGACTTATGTGCTGTGGGTTTGTAGCCCTAGCAGTGGAATTGCTGATACATATAGTAACTCGAGGGCTGATGTTTTCAGAAACTACCAAACTGTTTTCCGAAGTGGCTGTACCATTTTATCTCCCCAGTAGCAGTGAATAAAGATTCCAATTTCTCTACTTCCACCACTTGTGGAATTGTCTGTAGGCAACAGTATTTGAAATAGTAACTTATTATTAATGACTAATGTTGAAAATGTGCTTTTTGGCCACTGGTATATCATTGAAGAAATGTCTATTCACTTTTTAAACGTCTTTTATACCAATACTTGATTCTCTTTTCACTTCTTAATGGAATTCTTTCAGGCAAAGCAATATTTTTAATTTTCTTCAAATCCAATGTATTTTTACACTTCTTATGTATGCTTTTTCTCATTTGAGGGGTTTAGTTTTGTTCTATATTAACTCAAGGTTGCAAAAGATTCCCATTTTACTTCTCCATACTGTATGGTTTCAGCTCTTACATTTAGGTCTCTGGAATGTTTTTAACATAGGGTGGGAATCAAAGTCTATTCTCTTGCATGTAGATATCTAGTTGTGCAAGTACCATTTGTTGAAAAGGCAAGTCTTCTCCACTGAACTGCCTTCACACCCTTCCTAAAAATTACCTAATCAAAATGAGAGAGTGAATTGATTTTTAAATGCCAATCCTAATACTTCTTTCTATTGTAATATTTTGTAAGTAAAACACAATTCGACCTGCTAGTTAAAAATTCAAATATAATGGAGAGAAACTTGAAGCAATCCCACTGAAATCAGGTACTAGACAAGGCTGTCCACTCTTTCTCTACCTGTTCAATATAATACTCGAAGTTTTGTATCAAATAGTGATACAAAAAGTATCACTATTTGAAGATGATATGATAGTATACTTAAGTGACCCCGAAACCAGAGAACTTGTAACCTGATAAACAACTTTAGCAATGGAGTACTACTCAGCTATTAAAAACAATGAATTCATGAAATTCTTAGGTAAATGGATGGAGCTAGAAAATATCATCCTAAGTGAGGTTACCCAATCATCTTAAGTGAGGCTACCCAATCACAACAGAACACACATGGAATGCACTCGCTGATATGTGAATATTAGTCCAAAAGCTTGGAATACCCAAGATACAGCTCACAGACCACATGAAGCTCAAGAAGAAGGAATACCAAAGTGTGGATTCTTTGATCCTTATTGGAAAGTAGATCAAAATACCTATGGTTCACAGCCAACCAATAAAATGAACACAGGGTCCCCAATGGAGGAGGTAGAGAAAGGACCCAAGGAGCTGAAGAGGTTTGCAGCCTTGCAGGAGGAACAATAATATGTACCAACCAGTACTCCCAGAGCTCCAAGGACTAAACCACCAACCAAAGAGTACACATGGAGGGACCCATGGCTCCAGCTACAAATGATACTTTGCTCCTTCTTAGAAGGGGGATCAAAATACCCATGGCTCACAGCCAACCAATGGGCTGAGCATAGGGTCCCCAATGGAGCAGCTAGAGAAAGGACCCAAGGAACTGAAGAAGTTTGCAGCCCCATAGGAGGAACAATAAGATGTATCAACCAGTACCCCAGAGCTCCCAGGAACTAAACCACAAACCAAAGAGTATCATAGAGGTACCCATTGCTCCAGCTACATATGTAGCAGAGGATGGCCTTTTCAGACATCAATAAGAGGAGGCCATTGATGCCCCAGTGTAGGGGAATGCCAAGTCAAGAACGTGGGAGTGGGGGGGTTGGTGAGCAGGGGAAGGGTGATGGGATAGGGGGTTTTCGGAGGGGATAGGAGGAAAGGGGATAACATTTGAAATGTAAATAAAGCAAATAGCTAATAAAAAATTTAAAAAAATCGCTCAGTTTAGGATGTGTAATTGCTAATTTTACCATATGGTGAACAAAACACTTCAATTGCTTTTATTGTATATATCTGTCCTGGAGAATATTTATACTGTCTCAACATGTATCTTTTGTATTTGTTCACTTATTTTTTTTTGTTTAAAAATACAAAAGATTCATCAATAAAAGATTCAAATATAGAGTATTTCCTGTGACCTTCATTACTAGTACTGTATTTTATGATATCAGTGATGTTAGCAGCTGATCATATGCCCCATCTTCCATACTTAAGAGATATTTTAATAAAATATAGGTAGATTATTATATTGATGTCAAATACACTCATGGATATAGTTATTTAAACTATTTTTCTGTAGTTGAAATTCCAAATATTCCTAAAAATTTGTCTCCTAAAATGGCTTCTTTTTATGAAATTAAAGATCAAGAAAATATTTACTCCACTAAAATGTTTTAAAAATGACATATTTCACTGTATGGATTTATCTCTATAATTAATACATATCTAGTGCAGTGTAATTGCAAAACACAAACAAATTTTTTTTCTAGAATTCGCATTCTGTTTTTGGCCAACAAATTTGCCAGAACAATTACAAAAATTATTGGGGAAAAAGCACAAAACTAATTTTACTGTTGGTATCATCTCTGAAGAATTGGTAGTAGCTCTTTATAGCATCATATGTGAATTATTCTGATTCTATATTTAAAATGAACTTGGAGAACTATTAATATCATTATGATTATATACATAATATAGAACATATTACTATTACATATATTTAATTACAATTACTATATTATTAATTAAAATATCATATAATTAATTAGTGATATGCATTCTGGTTGTAGGATGAGGGTCAGAGACCATGACAAAATATTTAGCAATTTCATTTGGCTTTAACAATATCAGGAAAAAAAAATGATGCTTAAACCAATTAACAGTTTTATGCTTTTGAGGGTTTGTCTTTGTAGACCAGGTTGGTTTGGTGAATTCACATGGTTGAGAATACATTGTGCCCTTCTGTATTTTCTTTACCCAAGCATCCTTAGGCTATATGTGCTCCTTTGCAATCATATGGTAGCTGGATTTGAGTTTTAGAAAGTAAGGGTGAAGAGGAAAGGTACAGATTAGCTGAATGCACTGACTAAGCTTCTTTTCTTCTTGCTGTGATAAAATATTTTGTCAAAAGCATCATAAGTGGAAGGGTTTATTTCTGGCTCACAGTTCAAGAGTACAGCCCATGGCGGTAGAGAAGTCAAAGCTGCAGTAGCTTGGAACAGCTGTTCACATCGCACCCACCAGGGTGTGGAGAACTATGAATGCTCCATTCACGGTCCATTTTCTATAGGCCAGGGTCCCAGTCAGTGAATGGTTCCACACAGGTAAGACGGGCCTTCCCACATTAGTTAACCTAGTCCCATAGTACTTCACATTTGCACTGAGAAATGATCATCTAGGCCTTATCCCTTAGTGCCTTCTTACGTTTTCCCATTACCAAAGGAACAACTGCACTCTCATTAGCATTACTCATCAGTGTTAGCAGCCACTGTGACGACACTTCACATAATATACATTGACTATCGTTACATGGAAATCCCAGCAAATCAGTTTCAGGTGGAAGTGCTGAGAAGCATGAGGGATTGTTGTTTTACTGAAAACATAAATTTATACAGAATGGCAGCGGGTCAAGTAGCGTCCGCCCCTGATTGTGTGTCGCCATCTTCCACACGTTTTCTTCCCTTCCTTTCCTCCTTTTTTCATTTTTTATTTTTAATGACAGAATTTCACAGTATAGCACATCCTGGAATTTGCAATTCTTCTATTTCAGTCTTCCGAATGCTGAGATTAGAGGGGTTTCCACTATACCTAGCTACAGTTCATTGGATTAGATAAATCCAGAATATTTGAGGTCTTTGTCACAGGTGATCTATCAAAATGTTTTAAAACAACAGTGATGTTGCCCCTGTGTAATTTATTAATTCAATATTAGAGGTGACATGTCAACCATATTAAAGATGCATCTTGTGTGTGAGTTCATGAAGTTCTTGAAATTATTGTTACAGGAACATTGGATTTTTAAAAAAAGATAATTCGCAGACATGTTGGTCAATGTACCACATATGTTACTAGATTTTACTTTTTTCAAGTAGACATAGTGAAATATTCCACTAGTGCATCATGTTTAGCTTTTCAAAACAAGTTCCTTGTGCTTCTGTTTCTATAAGCCCTTTCCACCTTAAGTTGTTTTTGTCAGTGCTTGCTTACTCTTTCTTTCTTTGGAGACAGGGTCTCCTTATGTAGACTTAGCTCGTACACGCACGCACGCACGCACGCATGCACGCATGCACACACACATGCACAAACCAAAATGCAATGAAAAAATTTAAAAAACTAAACAATAAAAATGTTAAATAAAGCTAACAGTTTCCTCATGGGAGTCAGCTCTTGTGACCTTGTTTAATTCTATCCCTTCACAAAGGCTCTGCCTTCAGTTACCATTGACACATGATTTAGGAATTGAGTTTCTAGTTCATGGATTTTTGGAGGAAACATTCAAGTTATAGCAGTATTATACTTTTCTATTTTAATTCTAGAATATATTAATACCATTGGGCTCAATATAAAGTTCAGAGGCAGTAATGTATAAAACAGCTTGCATTCTTGAAAGCATGGTCTTCAATCTGGACAGAATAATGGATCATACTTGCTAGAAGTATACTTTGGGCCAGTTTCTGTATGTCTTACTCTTACTTGTAAACTATTGGTAATTATTACAGGAAGATTGACATGATAATTTATATTCAGGATGGAAAACTCATGACTAAAACAGTGTTCTAGTAACTTGAACAAACATTGTAGACCATGACCATTCTTGGAAAACCCTTGAACATGGTCGTCTTACTTATAGGTGCTGCTGTATTGAATGAGATAATACTTAGCATAGAATGGTGGTGCATGGTAAATGTTCAGTAAATACCAGTTGGTCTTTGTTTATTCAAAACTTCACTAGGCTTAATTTAAGTGGTAATTTGCTGATTTTCTCTCTCTCTCTCTCTCTCTCTCTCTCTCTCTCTCTCTGTGTGTGTGTGTGATGGATAATAAAAAGGGTTGAGAGTTTAAAGATTTTTCAAAACTAAGAAAAGCTGTAAATCCGCTCTCTCTAAAGGAGAATCAATATTAACAAATAATGTAAAAATTCCTATTTACAGGATCATGGAGAGAGTGTGTAGCCTACTTATGAACTGTGTACCATTTACAAGCTTAAAGGCAATGATCAAGTTTTTATGTCTGTGATTTCATGAAGCTTTTGATCCAAGGTCCTTTATACTCTTAAAAATTGGTGAAAATTGCAAAGAACATTTAAAAAACTGTGACTTATTGATATTTTTTGCTATATTAGAAGCAGAATTTGAGAGAATTAAAAACAAAAAATCCAACTGGTGTTTGCCTATAATCCCAGGATTTACAAGGCAAAATCGGAAGATTTTTAAGTTTGAGGCCAGCTTGGATGTTAAGTAGATAGATAAAATGAGGAAAGAGAAAGAGGACCAAAAGTCATCTATTTAAAGCAACTCTTTTGCTGGGCATGTGCCTTTAATCCCTGCGCCTGAGAGGTAGAAGCAGGTAGATCTCTGTGAGGACAGCTCAGTCTACAAGACTCTGCCTCAAAAAAAAAAAAAAGTAACTCTTATAAGTCATTTAAAGATTTGTTGTTTTATATTCTGCAACATCATCTGTCCCCTCCCTTCCCCCCGCCACACACACCAAGACAAGACCTCATGTGTCTCAGGCTGGTCTTTAATTTGTGATGTAGCCAATGCTGATCTTGAACTTCTGATCCTCCTGTCTCTTTTTCCCCTAAGTGCAGGGACTAGGCTTGCAAACCTCTTTACTGCCCATTTTAATTGAAATTTGATTTTTAAAAATATTTTTATCTTTTATGTATGTGTTCTCAGGCCAGAAGAGAGCATTGGATTTCTGTAACTATAGATGGTTGTGAGCTACCATGTGGGTTCTGAATTTGAACCCAGGTCTTTTGAAAGAAAAATGAATGCTCTAATTGTGGGATTCTATCTCCAGTGTCAAGCTGCTTTCTTATGGAATGTTTTAATATTTTGTTTGGATAAACTATGTAAATCAGATACATTACTGGAAGGGTAATATTTCAATAGCCTTTCTAGACTGTGGATAACCTTCAACACTACACTAACGTTGTAGTTTTCTACCTATCTACCATGCAGGTGTCCATTATCACCTTCTACTTTATGTGGCTGGGTCTCAAACCCAGGGCTTTTGCATACTAGGCAAGCTCTCTAACAACTGAGATCCCTCCTTCCCCCCCCAGCCCCAAACTATAAAGAACAGTGTATATGGTATGATAATGATCTGTCAGATAAACATAGAAAAATATTTTTAAAACCACGAGGCAATAAAGACACATAATTACAGGAGAATCACACTAACAGCAAACTGAAAAAACAATCAAGAAAACAGTTTCAAGTGGAATTTAAAAACTCTTTCTATCCAGGTAGCAGATATTATAGAAACATCAAATTTAAAGATAATTTCTATTACTTTGGAGCTTGAATCCTATTAATAGCATTTCCAAGCAAGTGAGCAAGTTCTTGAGGAAACATGGGTGGCAGAATCTCTTTAAAATATATCTGTTACTTTCAGCCTGGACTAGGCACTATACATTTACTATGGACCGAGTTTTATTTGTAGGGACAATAACTGATGAAATTCTCAAGTGGAGTAGCTTATACTAGAGGAACTATTATACAAACATCGTTTTGTTTCTTCTGTTCTATTTCAGGCTTATGTTTTTTTCTTGGCGTGGTGGGATGGGGTGGACGGTGTTGTTATATAGAGGTCAGATAGGCCAGAACTCACCGTTGTCCTTGACCTGTTTCAGCCTCTATTGTATTGGGAATAGACATATACCATTGCATCGGGCTTTAAAAAGCAGCATGATGTGATAGGTTGATCTTATTTTTCTGAAAAACCCCTAAGTAGTCTTTAGTAAGCTACAGAAGTGCCAGTCCAGTTAACAATAATGTCAAGAAGAAATTTGTTTTAGGTAACATACTTCTGAAATTTAGTTTCCCAGTATCTTTGATTTGCCCCCTGCTGTGTAGAAGTTCCCATTGGGTGATCCATCAGGCCTATCATTGTCAGAAGTCTATTCAAGCCTAGTTATCTTCTAGCAAGTATCTTTTGTAAACTTCGAAGTCTGAGCTTCTATCAGTTTGTGATATGATGATGCTGAGGTCAACTTGATTACTAAGTATTTAAGAACTAAAAACCAGCTGATGATCTGAATAAATTTCTTAAGAGGTAATTGCATGTCCCCACTTAGCAATCTGTTTAGAGTCTTTCCAGTATTAATGACCAACAAGCCATTTAGATTTTAATCCAATTACCCTGAAAGCCTAGCCTCTAACTGAAGGGCAATCTTAAGGCAAGAATGCAAGTGAGGGCATTATGTAGTTGACAGCTCGTAGTTTAGATATAATTATAGGTGAAAGTACAAAGAGGGAAGCCTCCATTACTACAAAATGTTTTTAATGTTCCTGGAATTTTCAGTAGTCCTCCTTGGTATTCGACCTATTTTCCAGATTTACTTAAGGCATTGTTTTTAAAGTTTTATTTCATGTATGTGAGTACACTGTAGCTGTCTTCAGACACATCAGAAGAGGAATCCCCATTTCAGATGGTTGTGAGGCACAATGCGGTTGCTGGGAATTGAACTCAGGACCTCTGGAAGAGCAGTCAATGCTTTTAACCACTGAGCTATCTCTCCAGCCCTACTTAAGGCTTTTTAAAGGTTCCAGAACTTCAGTGTTGCGGAAGCTCAAAGCTATGAACACCAAGTATATTTTTAGGTTACGATCGGTCCTTGAACTTGGGTGTTCATGAGTCTAATCAGGCTAACGTCATATTCGCCCTCTGTGGGGAGCCTCCTCTCCTCTCACAGATGCTCCAATCCCGAGGCTGGGGAAAGGGTAGTCGTCAAGTTGCGCCAGTCCCGCCGTGACCTTTCACTGGGGCCGAGCAACAAGCGCCATAACTGGCGCCACGGGGAGGGCCTGCAGCGACAGCATAGGGCAGCCCACGCCTCCTCTCCTTTCTTTAACCCCGCTCCTCCGTCCCACCCCTGTCGGAAGTGGAGTGGCTTCTCCACGTCACTTCCGGTGACGACCAGGGTCCTGGCGGGAGCGAGCACGCAGCACCTCTCTCGACAGCGCTACGTAGCTCCGTCTGCGTTCCCTAGCGTGACGAGCGTGCGCGCCGCCGACCTAGCGTTTGGTTTAGGGGAAAGTCTTGAGGAACGCGGCGAGTGGGTGGTGCGCGGTGAGGGCTCCGCCAGCCAGTCGCGTCGTCCTCCCGCAGGGAGATCGCGGAGTGAAGGGAGGGGCGAGCGGCGCGCGCGGAGCCCGCGTGGAGGGGCGGAGGACAGCGAGCCGCGCCCCCGCTCCGGAAGCTGCGCGCAGTGCCCTCGGGGCGCAAGGCCCAGGCCCGTCCGAGCGCCGCGGGGTGTCGCCGCCGCCACAGGAGGACGTGGACGCGCTGCGGCCGGCGACGGAGGCGTGCTGTGGTCGCGCCCACTGCCCTCCCGCGAGCTCGCCCCCGACGTCAGGACGATGGAGTGAAGCGCGGCCCGCGGTGGCACTTCCGCGTTGCGCCGCCGGAGCCCGAGGCCGCCGCAGCCGCCGCAGCCGCCGCCGCCGCCGCCGCCGCCCGGCGCGGCCGGCTTTCTGCCGAGCACAGGATCCTCCCGCGCCAGGCCCTGACGCCGCTGCGCACACACCGCGACAGGAACTGGGGACGCGCGTCCCGACCCGGATTATCGTGGCGCGACTCCCGGCCGGCCCTGCTGCTCGCTACCCCTCCGCCGCCCCTGCCGTCCCCTTCCCGGCGGGGGACATGGCCAGGGTCTGACCCCGGAGGAGGCCGCACCCGCGCCGCAGTCTGCGGCGGGCTCTAGGCGATGCCGAGTAGCTCGGACACGGCGCTGGGGGGAGGCGGGGGCCTGAGCTGGGCCGAGAAGAAGTTGGAGGAGCGCCGCAAGCGGAGGCGATTCCTGTCCCCTCAGCAGCCGCCGCTGCTGTTGCCGCTCCTGCAGCCGCAGCTCCTGCAACCGCCGCCGCCCCCGCCGCCTCTGCTTTTCCTGGCTGCCCCCGGCGCGGCCGCCGCCGCAGCCGCCGCCGCCGCGGCCTCCTCCTCCTGCTTCAGCCCGGGCCCTCCTCTGGAGGTCAAGCGGCTGGCGAGAGGCAAGAGGCGCCCCGGAGGGCGGCAGAAGCGGCGCCGCGGGCCCCGCGCCGGGCAGGAGGCGGAGAAGCGCCGGGTCTTCTCGCTGCCTCAGCCGCAGCAGGACGGCGGTGGCGGTGCCAGTAGCGGCGGGGGTGTGACCCCGCTGGTGGAGTATGAAGATGTGAGCTCCCAGTCCGAGCAGGGGCTGCTGCTGGGGGGCGCCAGCGCGGCAACGGCGGCGACGGCTGCCGGGGGAACGGGGGGCAACGGCGGGAGTCCGGCCTCCTCCTCCGGCACGCAGCGGCGCGCGGAGGGGTCGGAGCGCAGGCCGCGCCGGGACCGCCGCAGCAGCAGCGGCCGCAGCAAGGAGCGCCACCGCGAGCACCGGCGGCGGGACGGGACGCGCAGTGGCAGCGAGGCCTCAAAGGCCCGCAGCCGCCACGGACACAGCGGCGAGGAGCGGGCGGAGGCAGCCAAGAGCGGCAGTAGTAGCAGCGGCGGCGGCCGCCGCAAGAGCGCGTCGGCTACGTCCAGTAGCAGTAGCAGCCGCAAGGACCGGGACCTCAAGGCCCACCGCAGCCGGACTAAGTCGTCCAAGGAACCGCCCTCGGCCTACAAGGAGCCGCCCAAGGCCTACCGGGAGGACAAGAGCGAGCCGAAGGCCTACAGGCGGCGGCAGCGGTCCCTGAGCCCGCTGGGAGGCCGGGACGAAAGCCCGGTGTCCCACAGGGCCTCGCTCAGCCTCCGGAGCCGCAAGTCCCCCAGCCCGGCGGGAGGTGGCAGCAGCCCCTATTCCCGGCGGCTGCCGCGCTCCCCGAGCCCCTATAGCCGGCGCCGCTCGCCCAGCTACAGCCGCCACAGCTCCTACGAGCGGGGCGGCGACGTATCCCCCAGCCCGTACAGCAGCAGCAGCTGGCGGCGCTCGCGCAGTCCCTACAGCCCAGTACTCAGGTGAGTCCTGCCCCCTACCCCTAGGAGGCAGGGAAAGTGGGGCGAGGCTCCTCTGGTCTACTCGGTCCACTTCCCGGACCTGAGCTCTGGGCCGGTGGAAGAGTTTCTAGCGGGGAGGGGGAGTGCTGTGCACACCTGTGAGGGTGGGAGGGACGACTCTAAGAGTTCAAAGTTTTTAACTTGTTGCTTTTAACTATTAACAGGTTTGTGCAAATGCTCTTCCAGCATTGCTAGTTTGACTTAATTTGTCTTAATACCTGTTTATGGAGAAAACGTTACTTTGTTGGTGGTTTATTAATGGACTGCAATACAGAGACTTAGATTGTAAAGAGCAACCAGAATCAGGTGATGTCAGAGGATTGCAGATGTTTCATGTGGTTAATACGGGGATGGGAAAAGCAGCTTTTGTAAAGTTTAATACTCGAAATACATGTAAGTAGACGTTGATAGAAATAGTTTGAAGATAAACTATATGATATATGAAAGAGTGATTCTTGGGTAGTTTTTTTTTATCTGGTCTTTCAAAGTCATGGTTTTAAAAAGGAGGGGGAAATGACAAGTTATGTTTAGTATGTTCAGTACTCAGTTGTGAATAATATAAGTGGATATAGTGGTACAGCGTAACGAGTGAACAGCTTAGTACATTCTCAGACCACTATAAATCTGAAACTGCTCACTGTAAAGTTAGGCCTTTTAACTAATAATAATCCTAATGAACGTGTTCAGAAATTTTTGCAGAGATTTGAGTACTGCTTTTATATAGCAGTTAAGCCACTGTTAAGTAATAATCGTCTCAAAAATTGTGTGTATATTGATACATACCTATTCTGTAGAGCGAATTAAAAGTGACTTGAGTACTTTGTAGGTCTTGTACCTTCTATTAACATATCTGGGCCTTCTAGGTTTTATAGTTTAGGGTTTGGTAAACTAGCCCTAGGATTGAGTAGGTTAAGTTTCATAACTTTATATAGCCATTTAAGTGTGTAATGACAATTTTAATGAGTAATTTTAGATTTGATAAGGTTTAGCAAGATTTCTTGTTCCATATTGGTGGTCTGTACTATATAGTGCAGTTTGTGTGATTAGGACTGTACATGCTTGGCAAATATCTAAGAGCACATATTATATGTTAGTGATAGTTTAGGCAGGGCAATTATGTAGCAGTGAAGAAAGACAAAGTTACTGTCCTCATAGATCTAGCATATAGAAAGTCCACTTACTATGGAGTCTTTTCATGGTGTGTGTATTGACCAGCTGTATTTCCAAAGGGTTCATTTTTGGAATAAGCTTTTCAGTAATATTGGTCAACATTTCTGACAACTGGCCATGTGGTTCTCTCCTGAATACACCAATCGGTGGGATCACATTGTTTGGGCAGTCTGTGTTGGACTTGAGTTCAGACACTATTTTCCCAGTTTCTTTCTTGCATGATTTGTTAGGCTTCTTACTTAGCAAAACCATTGATGACTTAGTTTGCTAAACTGTAATAGTTAATACTTGTCTTTTTTTATTATTTCAAGGGATAAATGAAAAATTGCCTTTTATAAAGTATACATCCCTAAAGAAATCTAAAGTGGTTGAATTGTAAATCGTTTGAATTGTTGAAAGTCTTCATATGGAAATAGAAATCTACATCTATGTATAATGCTTTGGAATGTACTCAACAAATTTGGGTACTAGTCTTTAAAACTTGGAAGATGTCATGTTTCCAGGTCTTTTCTCTGGGCCAATAGCTTGTTGTTGTTTATTTATTTATTTATTTATTTATTTATTTTTATTATGAGGTATGGCTTTCAGGTTTTTTTTATTTGTTTGGTTTGTTTGTTTGCATTGTGTTACTTGTTAAATGTTATTCTTAAAATTTGAGGACCATAACTAATGGCTAGTTATTTGAAAAACAAGATTTAAAAAAAAGCAAATGTATGTACTGCTGAGGAACATGAATTCACTTGTCCAGCTTAATGCAAACAGTTTTATTTGTTTCTAGGTTTAGTAGTAGAGTCAGATGACTGGCTCTTTAATGAATAGACGAGATTGTAAGCTCCACAGTGGCATCTGGCCTGTCTTGCCCATCATTGAATCCCTAGTGCTCAGCACTGTATTTGGGTGGTTATACAATCTTAATAATCGTTGAATAGGTAAGTGAAGGGTTGATAGATAAGACTTGACTGAACATAGAATCTGCCACTGTGAATCTGTATTACCTGCCTCATTTGAATAAATAAATAATATAGACCATGTGCTATGGTATAAGAAACTTCAATATGACATTTTCCAAGCCCACATACTAATAAATTACCCATGTAGATTTTTTTTTTAAAGGAAATGTATCCATACTTAATATAGTATTAAAATCATCTCCCTGAGCATAACTATTAAGTCACAGAATAAATTCTCTGTTCTAGGGACTACCTTACAACCTGTTCTTTGCCTGCATTTGTGTCTTCATTCCATAGCTCCTGCATTTTGTTTCATCAGTCTTCTTGGCTTTATTTCTCCTCATAAGCTGTTTATTGTATTTTACTTTTTTTCTTTTATGGTTTTTCCAGGTAGGTTCTGTCCTGTGCTCTGTAGCCCAGGCTGGCCTCCAACTCAGATCCACCTGCCTCTGCCTCCTGAGCTATGGGCCTCTTCACTATTTGATTGTTGAGGTGTGTAAAAATTCTTATCATCTTCCTGATAAGCCCTATAATAAAGGTGAGGTGTGTTAATACAAGGAAATAGAAAGGTGCTGAGTGTAGTGTTCTGTGTGGTGATAGTTCCCATCGATGAATTGGAAAACAAATACCCCCCAAACTTGAGTGATTTGCTGATGGAATATGAAACAAATGCTTTAAAAACTTCAGTGCTTTGCATCAAGGTCAGTTTGAACTCAAAAAGCTGAGCTAGCTGATTTGAAAGTCTTTAATATTGTGCTGTATTCAACCTCAGTTGATATTCGGCCTGTTTTGTAGGGGGAAAAAAACCTAAAGTAATGTCAAACTAGAATACTTGAGTTTTTTTTTTTTTAAACTCCTATTATAAAAATGCTTCTGGTTTGATATGTCTCATAGAAAAAGTATCAGAAATGTAAGATACAGAGTAAGTGCAGAAACAGAAGAGAATGGAACTTAGGGTAAACAGTTTATTTCCAAAAGTCGTGGTCCATTCATTCTAAGAAGATGGTCCAGTGTCTTGCTCTTTTCTCAGGTCAGTCTTTACCATACATTTTCATGTGTTCTGTCCTCTTTAACTTTCTTTCATTCTAACACTAATATTTATATCTGCCTTTCCATTATTTGCTTATTTTTTTGTATTTTTTTATTTCTTGTATTCTTTTGTTTTTCCAAGACAGTTTCTCTGTGTAACAACCGTGGCTTTCCTGGAACTCCATTTGTAGACCAGGGTACCTCAAATTCACTGAGATCTACTGTCTTCTGATTACTGGGACTAAAGGCATGAGCCACTAAGCCTGGAACTTTTCCATTATTGTACACTCATGTAGGCTGTCATTATTAATGTGTCAGACTTCCTATTAATACCCTTCCTACTCCTGTTCAGTTTCTTGAAATAGGGACTTGCTCGGTAGCCATGTCTGGTCTTGTACTCAGGGTAGTCCTGCCTCAGCCTCTGGAACACTAGCATTAAAGGAGTCAGCTACTATAGTATAACTGTTTCCTCCTACCCATTCTAGTCAATGGTTTATTAGGGAAGTTTTCTTACTAAGTAGTTAAATTCTTTGTCTCTTTTGTAAGGTTGGATATAAACATTGTGATACGTTATGACTTAATGCCTTTAATGATCTAACCCCTATCATGATTCTATCATGACTCTTATTTTTCAAACACTTTTATTTTTCTGTATTTCCCTGATAACTGTTCTCCAAGCTTGAACTGACAACCTTTTTTCCATCTATCTTAGATCTTAACATCTTGATTGTTCACTCATCTGCATGTTCATTTTTTTTCTCTGTGCTCCTTATATCACTTTTGTTTTATTTTTGCTGTAGATCTGTTAAAAGTACCTGGATTCAACCTTAATTGACTGAATGCATTTGTTAGTCTTTACTAGCTGGTAAGCTAAAGGATGAATTTACAACATCTATTTGGTAGTAGTGGTTTAATTCCTTAAGATCCCCTCCCCTCTTTCTCTTTCACAGAGTAAGAAAACCAATTTGTACAGGTGGTACCACCATGAAACTTGCTAGCCATTTTGGTTCATATATTCTCTAGGATTGTGGAGGTAATTGTGATTTATAGGGAAAGACTTTAGTGGGTAAAAATGTACCATACTTTCTTGAATTTGTTTAGAATTTGCTGATTCTGGAAAATTATCCTTTGACCTTCATTCACATGCCCACAACTTGAGTGCACCACAATTAAACACAGACAATAAAAATTGTTATTTAATAATCTCCCAGACAGGTATGGTGGCACATATTTTTAATCCCAGTCATGTGAGGCAGACGCAGGTGGATCTCTTCATTTGAGACCAGCCAGGGTTGCATAATGAGATCCCCACCTTAAAAAAAAGGAAAGTCTTAATTTACTGGAAAATGAATAGAGTGCTCATTCACTTTAATGTAAATAAAATAAACATGGACCTATAAACTGCTTATATTTGCTGTATTTTGTACAGATCAGGAAAAATAATTAGTTTTTCTTGGTGAATTAAAATCATTTGTTATGGTAGGAAGTGTCTGAGAAGACTTATTTTATGTAAAACCCTAAAATTCCCGAAAAATCAATTGAAAGTGAATGTTGCTTAATCTTCTTATATAAGGTAATTGCAACCTCTTCTCCTAATTGGTATCCCTCCTCCCATGTCACTTTCTTTTTCTTATGTTTTTTTTTTGGTAGTGGTAGTTATTGTTATTTTTGTTTTGAGTTGCCTTTATCTCACATATGGAAATTGTTAATAAGTTTTGATGTGGATGCTGGAAGCAAAAGTACCAAGCTGGAATCAGAAATACTTCTTCTTTAAGTAGTACTTTAAGTGATGGAATTAAAACCTGTAAAATAATTCTCCTCCTCCTCTTCTTCCTCCTCTTCTTCTTCCCCCTCCTCTTCCTTCTAACTCTTCCTCTTCTCTCAGCACAAGTGCTCTTTCCCCACTCCCCTCCCTTCCCCTTCACAGTGGTGATTTCCCTGGCCTCTGTCCTTGGGGCTAGTGAACTCCTCCACCCCAGAGCAGCTTCCCAATAAATCTGCCTTTGATATTAAAAACCAAACCAAACCAAAAAAAAAAAAAAAAAACCAAACCCTTTAAATTGTGGGGGGACTCAATGCTGTGAATGTGTTAGAGAATAACATGTTAGTAAAATAGAGAATTTACATAAAAAAGGTATTGAAAGGAACTGGAAATTGCATTTTTATGTTCTGTTTTCAGTTACACAAGGACACTTTCAGTGGGTTGCTTCAATACTTAACATAGTATCTAATAGTAAATTCTTTTATCTCTTTGGAAGTAGTATTTTCTCTTTTGATACTGCTCTTTATTTTTTATCCATTTATAAAGGCAGTAAAGCTTATAGTAGAAGTTTTCAGTTAGTACAGAAGTGTATGAAATTGAAACTGTTCTTTTAAGATTTATTTTTATGTGTATATATGTCATGCCTGCATATATAGTATGTTCACCCATGAATGCATATTCCTTGAGGAACCAGAAAAGAGCATTGGATTCCCCAGAACTGGAGTTACAGGTGGTTGTGAACCATCATGTGGGTGCTGGGAATCAAACCTAGATTTCCTGCAAAAGTAGCAAGTGCTCTTAACCACTGAGCCATCTCTTCAAGCCATTGTAAGTTCTTAAATATCTTAAGGGTAGGTAATCATGTGACTCAGTCCAGACCTTGCCTAAATCTGTATACATGAACCATTTGTGTTTGACATTTCGATGAATGTTGTTGTTGAGACCGTTTTTATTCATTATTTGTGTGCACTTGTGTTTGCATGCTCACAAGTCCATGTGCATGTTTATGTGCCAGAGAGTGCATGCCAGGGAGAACAACGTGGTTTTTCTTCTTTTGTCCTGTGGGTTTAGGGATTGAACTGAGGTAGTCAGGCTTGATGGCAAGCACCCTGATCTTCTGAGCTATCTTACCTCTAGTGGGTGGGTTTTTTTTTGTTTGTTTGTGTTTTTTGTTTTTGTTTGGGTTTTTTGAGGTAGGGCATTGCAGTGTTCACTAGCGGTTCTAGTACTAGCTGTGTAGCTTAGGCTAGGCTCTAACTCACAACAATCTGCCTGTCCTTAGCCTCCTCAGTTGGTGGGATTACAGGTATGTACCATTCATTATACCTGGCTACATTTTATTTTTAATCAATAAGTAGTGATTGTGTGCATTCGTGAGGCACATGTGAGCTTCTAGATAGTTTAAAAATCTATTGCCTCACATTGTGGTTGGTGTGTGTGTGACTCCGTGGGATTCCATCTGGGTGTGCATCACCATTCCTATATGAAACCTTCCCTTAGCAATTTTGAAATATCTACCCCTCCCTCCCTCCCTCCCTCCCTCGCTCCCTCCCTCCCCCCTCTCCTCCTCCTCCCCCTCTCTCTTATTTCACTTTAATCTTTTTCCAGGTTCATCCACAGTATTATAGATGACATCATTTCCTTATTTTTTTCGAACCTTTTTGTCTCATGTGTGAGGGTGCACATGCATGTGTCCCCTTTTCAAGTGCAACAAGCACTGGTAACTGCTGTGCCATATCTCCAGCTCCCCAAAGTACATTATTATTATTATTATTACTACTATTACTGCTTTAAGTTATGTGTATATGTATCTCTGTGTGGGTTTGTACAGTATACATCGAAGCCAAAAGGTGTTGGATCTCCTGGAGTTAAGAGTTAGAGGGAGTTGTGTGCTGCTCGGCAGGGAGCAGAGCAGTACATACTCAACCTTTGAGCCATCTCTTCCGCCGGTTTTCCTTTTTACAGTATTTTACTTTGTATATATGAACCACTTTTTTTAACCTGATCATCTTGGTAATGAATACTGATGTTACTCTCTATATTGAATATTTTGCCCTAGTAAGCATGAGAGTATAAAAGTTTAGTTTACTGATTTATATGGAGAAGTCAGATTACTGAACCATGTGACAGTACTATTTCTAAAGTATTGAGGGTCCATTACACTGCTTTCCATAATGGTTTTGTTAATTTTCATTAGCACCAACAGTGCAAAATAGTTCCCTTTTCTCCAGTACCCCACCAGTCTATTTCAGTTTTATTTTCAGTTTTCTTATCACAATACTGAACATCTTCCCAAACACTTATTCACCCATCACATCTTTTTTGTTGTTGTTTCAATGTTTCATATTTGGAATTGGATTACTTAATGTTTTGCCAGACAGTGCAATGTCTTGGTCTTTACTTTCTTCAACAGTAATTTCTTTTTTTTTTTGGTTTTTTGAGACAGGGTTTCTCTGTGTAGCCCTGGCTGTCCTGGAACTCACTTTGTAGACCAGGCTGGCCTCGAACTCAGAAATCCTCCTGCCTCTGCCTCCCAAGTGCTGGGATTAAAGGCGTGCGCCACCACTGCCTGGCTCCAACAGTAATTTCAGAAAGCAAAATCTTATCATTTTTAAAAAGTCCAAGTAGCATTTTAACTTTTATGATTTATAAAATTGGGTAATAAACAAAACTTTGTCTAACCTTGAAGTGAAAAAGATTTTCTTCTTGGTTCATGGGTTCATCTTTATAATGTGTAATGGTATTTCACTAGCATACTTCCAGTTGTGGGTTGTCCAGATGTTTGTATTCTGATGTTAATTCTGCTTCCTCAAGAGGGGTTGCCGCTGATGAGCGGCCCATCACATTCTCAGGGGATCTTATATGAACCTTCTCCTCATTTTAATTGGTCAATAAAGGCTAGAGCAGTGGAGGGGAAAGGTGGGACTGGAGTTTCTAGAGTGGGTACAGGTAGAGAGGCAGAAGAGTACCAGAGGGGAAGGAGAGAGGACTGAAGAGGAGGAGGAGGAGGAGGCGGCGGCCATGATGGACCAGGAGAAATTGCAAGTAACAAGGGGTCTTGTAGCTGGGAAATAAATTAGTATAGTGTTAGATCTGTCTCATCTAGTTGTATAGCTTATAATTATAATAACTGGATTGTGTGGTTTTATAAGGGCTTATTGGCGCTGGAAATTCCAGCAACACCTTCTTCCTTGCATATTCTTAGTAGATTTGCTTTTAGAACATGTATGACGTGTCTTATAGACACAGAATTTTAAAATATGGGGCCATATTACTTATATACTTACCTTTTCAAATGCTTTTCACTCC
Organism: Tokudaia tokunoshimensis; assembly: GCA_036184795.1. Classification (NCBI taxonomy): domain Eukaryota; kingdom Metazoa; phylum Chordata; class Mammalia; order Rodentia; family Muridae; genus Tokudaia; species Tokudaia tokunoshimensis. The sequence continues at coordinate 46,116,751 of BTHU01000022.1, forward strand.
TTTGTATAGGTCTAACTTGTTGAATGTCCTCTGACCAGTGTGATAGAGTTCTTATAATGTAGTCTGCTAGTTTGTATATTTTAAAGATATTTCTCCTGATTGTAGAATCTTACATCAATATATTTCTTTGTCAGTATTTTGAACTGTCTACACCTGGCTTCCATACTTTGGTGAAAATTTTTAATTTTGTTTTTTCTTTCAGCCACTTGATTTTATAACCAATAGGGTATTTTTTTTTCTTAAGGTAGTATCTCTTAACATCAGTATATGACAGTTAAGAAATGATATTAACCTGATCTATTTTTCATAGTAATTGCATCGGTTTTACACTGGCAGTGAATGGGGACCTTTGCTTATTCTACATCAAACCCACAAAGTGTATTTGATTTATAGCCATCTCTCACTTGAATATATCAGTGTACTGACAATTTTGGAGTTTTGGTTTCTTTTGAAAACACAGAAATATAAGAAGTTTTTGTTTTAATCCTAGGTGCAGGATATGGGGCTGCTCAGATTGTCCACAGCAGTTGACTGTGATTGCCTTGTGCTCTAGCAGGGGCATGTTTTTGCCAGCTGCAGATAGTTTCTGTGGTCATGTGACATTTGGAATCCTGGGGACTTTTCAGACGGATGCTAGGGTCCCAAGAGGTGGTGGAGATTAGTGGTTACTGTTGGTTGCTGTTGGTCATCGTTTGTTAGGTGGTTGTGCACAAAGAAGAAACAAGAAATTCAATATCCTGATGGCAAGGATCAAACTTGTCCCAGCTGGAAGAGGTCTATCTAATGATAAAGTGTTGTCCCCTTTCTGACCCCTGACTTTATTCAGGGACCTCTTTCTGGTCCTCTCTGACCTTTTTTCCTGTCTTGTGTTAGGGGGTTGAAATGGTGGAAGAAAAAGGGTTGGAGAAGGGTGGAAGGAAGAAGAGCCCACAAAGTAGTCAAAACAGTTCCATGTCAGTGTTAGTGGATTTTCAATAAGTGTGTTACAGTTTTCTCTTGACCAGCTAGCTCTTAAGTAATTGAGACTGGACTAAAATTTAACAAGCTTTTTGGCACAACAATCTTGAGCAGTTATTACTCTATTCTAATCCTCTAAACTGGTCTGGCAGTCTCCCAGCCCAAATTCCTGAGATATTTGCATTTTTTGACTTTCTCTGCTCCAGCAGTCCCCTCCTTTCTCTCTTTGACTCCCTCCCCTGGCTGACAGGAAGTCCAGTTCTATTCTCTCCGCCTTGTTAATCTCTCTTTATTGACACATCAGGGAACAGTTGGGGAGCTGATGTTTATACAAGATTGAGGCGGGATATTTCTCTGAATAAGGATTGCAACCAGAAATAGGGGAGACAGAAATCAGCAATTGAATCTCCACATAGTGCACAATAACATGTCCAGTGTTGTTTTTATTTATGTCATGTATTTTATTTATGCCATGTCAGTATGGTTTTATTTACATTTCTTTGAGGGATTGTGAAGTTGAGCATAGTTTTTTTTTGTTTTTGTTTTTTTTTTGAAGAAATATCTTTAAGTTCTTTTTCTCTTTTTAAAACTTGGAATTTGACTGTGGTTTGTTTTTGAGACTAGATTTCACTGGGTAGCCAAGCTAGCTTGACATTCATCATTATTCTGCCTCAGCCTCCTGGATTTGGAATTAGAACCCTGTTCTATGATGCCTGGCACTACACTTACTATAGGTCTTTTATACTTACTAGCTACTCTCAGACATACTTAAATATTTTCTCATTTTTATCACTTCACTTGTTATAATAGTGCTGTTTTGTCTGCACCACCCCCCTGTGGAATTTTTTTTGTCTAGTCTGGTAGCCCAGGAGATCCTGCTGGGGTTATAGGTGGGAATCTGAACTCGGCCTCAAGGTTGAGCAGCAGGTTCTCTTAACCACAGAGCCATCTCTCCAGACTATTGTCTTTTCAAAGAACTAGTTCTTTGTTTCACTGATTTCTCTTCTCTTCTCTTCTCTTCTCTTCTTTTTTCTTTGGTTTTCTTTTCTGTTTTTCTTTTTTTTAAAAATGTTAATTTATTGTGTTTGAGACAGGGTCTCATATAGCCTAAGTTGCCCTTGAACTCACTATATTACCAAAGATGCCCAAAATGGGATTAAAGAGCACCGTCCTTCTAACCTAGGTTCTTTTATTAGTTCTTTATACCGTGCTTTAATCCCTATCTCATAAATTTCTGCCATGATCTGTATTCATTATTCTTCTAATTTTAGATTTGGCTTTTTTGTTTTTGAAGATCCTAAGGCAAATAATTTGATGTCTATTTAGTATAGATTTTCTTTTTTTTAATGTGAGCACTCATCCCTTAAATTTTGTTCTTAGAACTGTGTTTGTTTTATTTCACTGGTTTTTATAAATTGACTTGTTTTAAAATTACCTTCCTGATTTCTTGAGTGACTCATTGCTATTTGTATCATTACTGGACATAGTGTGCCACACCTGTAATCCCAAAAATTGGGAGGCAGAGTTATGAGGTTCCCTGTAAGGGATCCAGAAGGTTGTCCTTTATTTTTTTTTTTTGTTTTTATCTCCATGATTGAGAGTGAATGTTAGACACCTACTAGTCTCTATTCCAATCTTGTCTTTTTTTGTGTAGAAGAATTTGTTTTATCAGATTGGTTACACTGATATTTGGTGCACATACATTTAAAATTGTTATGACTTTTTTGGAAACATTTATTTTTAAACATTTATAGTGTGTGCATTAGCACGTCCTCCCACATGTGGCATAGCAAAAGTGGAAGTCAGGAAAACCAGGGAGTCAGTTCTCTTTTACCATGTGGATTCTAGGGATCAAACTCGGGTAGGTGTTAAGGCTTGGTGCATGCACAAGTGTAAAGTCCTTATGACATTTTCTACATTATACACACTGTACTTTGATCATATTCATCTCCTTAAGAATCTTCTCTTGACCCACTCTCAGTCGCCTTCCTGATCCCATACCTCCTTCCAACGGATCGTCGTCTACTTTCACAACACTTTTATAGTTGCAACTCAGTGAAGTTACCAGGGTTGTTTATGTGAGGGTTTGTTATGAAGCATGCATGGTTGGGAGTTTGTTTATGGGGACCTATGCACCTTATTAGTGTCTGCATGGCTGAAGAAATTCTTACTTCCCCCCAGCAACCATTCTCTGTATAAATCTTCAGGGAGGTCTAGGGCCCATGAATATTCCATGATGGGTGTTGAGGGCTCAATTTCCTGGAGGTGATCACAGCTGCTTTGAGTTTAAGAGTTTATGCCCTAAAAGTCAGTGTTCCACACTACTCCAGCCTGCTTCTTCCAAGCACTTACATTCTTTCTATGTGTGCCTATTGGGAATCAAACTCCATACATGCTGGTCAGCAATTCTGCCACTGGACTGCCATTTACAACTCAGTGAAGCTTTTTGCATTCTGCTTCTTCCATGATGTTCCCTGAGCTTTGAAGAGGGAGTGATGTAAGTGTTCCATTTATGACTGGACGTTTAATGGTCACTTATGTATTTGACCAGTTAGGAGATTATGTTGTCCCTGCTGAGCTGAGGTACTTCATACAGTATTTTTCAATTCTACCTATTTTCTTGAAAGTTTCATTTTTATGACAGAACAAAATTCTATTTTGTGTGTTTATGCCATATTTTTATTATTAATCTATTGTTAGAATCTGAAAATAGTTGTAATTTGCATTTCTCTGATGGCTAAGATTATTGGGCATCTTTTAAAATCTATAGACAATTTGCATTTCTCTCAAATTCCTTTGTTTCCCAGCCCACTTTTTTGATGTTGTTTAATTTTTTAAAGGACATTAATTTTCTCAGATGGCTATTTTTTTCCATTCTGTAGATTTTTCCTTACTTGATTAACTGTTTTGTTTCCTGTAATTTCATGAAGTCCCACTTGTCAGGTGGCTTTATTCTCTTGGGTTAGTAGCCTGAGTTCTATTGACAAAGACCTTGCCTGTGACATACTTATTTTGAAGTGTTTCCTTTTCCCTCGTTCAGTTTGATTTTCACATCTCTTAAGATCTTTGATTCATTTGGAGCTAACTTTTGGGCAGGGTTGAGAGAGAAGGACCTGGTTTCATTCTTTTTTTCCTCACATGTCGACACCCACTTTACCCAGCACTTTTTTTTTTTTTAATTTAAGAAAAGGCTGTTTTTTTTCCGTCAGTGTGCATTTTTGGTTTCTCAAAAGTAGATAGTCATAAGATATATGGACTTTAGTCTACATCCTCAGTCCTATTCCATTTGAGCAATGTGTTGTGTCTATTTTAGGGTCAGTACCATGTTTTTGTCACTATAGGTCTGTAGTATTGCTCAAAATTAGGGATGAAGAGAATACTCGTAGTTTTTGATAATTATTCAGAATTGTTTTGGCTATCCAGCTTTTCATTTGTTTGTTTTCTGTGTCTGTGCCCATGTCTGTAATGAAATTTAAGATTATTTTCAGCTTCTGAGAAGGATAGCATTGGGGTTTGATGGGGATTTCATTGAATCCATAAGTTGCTTTTGAGAGGCTGACCATTTTACAATATTAATTCTACCAAACTATATGTACAGGGAATCTTTAATTCTTCTATTTCCCTCAGTTTCTTTAATTTCTTAAAAGTTTACTGTGCAAGTCTTTTTAGTTTTTTGAGATTGGGTTTTTTATATTATGTAGCCCTGGCTGTCTGGAACTCGCTGCTATATAGACCAGACTGACCTCCAGCTCAAAGAGATCTGCAGACCTACCTCTGTCTCTCCAACCATCATACCGGGCTTCCGCTTCTTTTTCCCTCCCTTCCTTCCTTCCTTCCTTCCTTTCTTTCTTTCTTTCTTTCTTTCTTTCTTTCTTTCTTTCTTTCTTTCTTTCTTTCTTTCTTTCATCTGTTGTGAATAGGATTATTCTGATTTCCTTCTTAGTATGTTTTGTATTTAAATAAAAAATGATTTTTTTCGGGGACGGTGGACTCTTATGTATAGAATCAGGTCATCTGCAAATTAGGATACTGTGATTTCTTCCTTTATGTGTATCCACTTTAGCTCCTTCACTTGTCTATTAAACATTTCTGATTTTGCTGGAAATGCTATGAGTGTTTGTTTAGTGTGTGGTTGTTCGGATGTCTATATATATTGCCTTTATTATGTTGAGATATGTTTCCGGAATCCCTTGTAGTCTTTAGGATTTCTGTCATGAAAAGATGCAGATTTTTTGCAAAGACCTTTTCTCCATCTATTGAGATGATCATGTGATTTCTGACTTTCAGTCTATGTCGTGGGTCATATTTACTGGTTTATATGTGATCTATCTTTTTATCTCTAGGATGAAGCTAATATAATTTCTGGGATATCTGGATATCCCAGAATATCTGGGATAAAGCCATCTTGACCATGATGTCTTATCTTTTCTGTGTGTTCTTGAACTCATTTTGCAAGTATTTTAATGAGGATTTTTGTATTAGTGTTTCATCAGGGAGATTAGTGTATCTCCCCCGGTTTTGGTGTCAGGGCTTCATAAAAAGGATTTGGAAGTATTCCTTCATTTTCTGTTTTGTGGAATAGAGAGTGTTAGTTCATTGAAGGTCTGGTAGAATTCTACATTGTATACACCTGGTTCTGAGGTGTCTTTTGTTTGTCTTTTTAGTTGTGAGACTACTGTTTTTTTCTCTCTGGTTGTGAGGGATCTGTTGCTCATTTCATCTTGTTTTACTTTTGGTAGGTCATGGTTATCTTGAATTTCATCTATTTTCTTTTAGCTTTTTCAGTTTAGTGGAATTATAAATTTTTATATTGTGGCCTTATGATTTTATTTCTGTAGCATCTGCTGAAATGTTTCTCTTTTTATCTCTGATTTTATTAATTTGTATCCTCTTTTTTTTGGTTAATTTGGCCAAAGGTTGTCAATTTTCTTAATCTTTTCAAAGCACCAAAGAACTCACTGAATCTTTGTAGTTTTTTCACTTCTATTTTGTTAATTTTACCCCTGATTTCTATCTCTCTCTCTCTCTCTCTCTTCTCCCCCTCCCCCCTCTCCTTTTCTCTCCCTCTTTCTCCCACTCTTTCTCTCCCCACTCCCATCCATCCCTCTCCATCCCTCTCTCCCCCTCCTTCTCTCCCTCCCTCCCTCCCTCTCCCTCTGGTGTTTTTCTTTTCTAGACCTTCAAGTATAACATTGAATTATTGAGAGATCTCTGCAGATTTGATCTCTTACCACCATCTTCATAGGTTTTGGATTGCATTTTCATTCAATTCTAGACGTTTATAAATTATCTTCCTGATTTCCCCTGTGCAAGAATTTTCATTAAGTGGTGTGTTTAGCTTTTATGAGTTTGTGTATTGTCTTTTCTGTTGTTTTCCAACTTTATTCCTTTGTGATCAGGTAGACTGTTGCATGCTCTTTCAATTTTCCTCAGTATTGTGACTGATTTTTTTTGTTGTTGTTCTAATTTGTGGTCTGTTTTGGAGAAAGTTCTATGGGCTGCTGAGAAGAAAATATATCTGTAGTGTTTGGCAGAATGTTCTATAAATGTCCATTAGCTCAGTTTGATTCATGATGCTATTTAATTGTAGAATTTTTGTCAGAATAACCTTTGTTTTGATAAGTTGGGATACTGAAGTCATTGACTGTAATTGTGTTGTGGTCAATCTGTTATTTTTTGATCTTGCATTGCTTTCTTTTATGAAATTGATGCCCGCATGCTTGGTGTATAAATGTTTAGGAATGTAATATCCTTTTGGTGAATTTTTCCTTTAATGAGTATGAAATGCCCTTTCCTCTCACTTTTAACTACTTTGGGTTTGAAGTCTATTTTATCAGATATTAGATTAACTATGCCAGGTTGTTTATTTTTGAGATAGGGTTTCTCTGTGTAACTCTTTGAACTTGGAACTTGCTTTATAGACCAGGTTGGCCTTGAACTTAGAGATCTGCCTACCTCTGCCTCCACAGTGCTGGATCCTACTTTTTAATCCAATCTATTCCTGTTCTTTTATTGGGAGATTGAGATCATTAATACTGAGAATTATTATTGAACAATGCTTATTTATTCCTGCCATGTAGTTGTGGTGTTTTCTTAGACTTCATTTGGTTCACTGTTATAGGATTATATATTGTTTTCTGGATAAAGTTTACCTTTCTTTCGTCTGACATATCCACTATACAACTGACGATTTGCATATATTACTTCAATTTGTTTTTATTATGGAAAGTTTTTCTTTCTCCTTTGATTGTGAATGGTAAGTTTCCCTGGGGTAATAGTTTGTATTGGTGTGTGTATGGTCTTTTAAAGGTTACAGAAATCAGTTCAGGACTTTTCTGGCTTTCAAATTATGATTTTTTTTTTTTTCGAGACAGGGTTTCTCTGTATAGCCCTAGCTGTCCTGGAACTCGCTCTGTAGACCAGGCTGGCCTCGAACTCAGAAATCTGCCTGCCTCTGCCTCCCAAGTGCTAGGATTAAAGGCATGCGCCACCACCACCCGGCTCAAATTATGATTTTTAAAGTTATTTTGATGTACCCTACTGTTCTGTGTGGCTTGATTTTCCTCTCTTGTAGCCTTCAATGTACATTCTTTGTTTTGTACCTGTTTTATGTAATGTGGGGAATTTCTTTTCCTGTCTTGTCTATTTGATGGTCTGTATCCCTTTTGCACCTTGGCAATTTCTCTTTCCTTTTTTGGGGAGAAATTTTTTTCTGTGATTTTGTTGAAAATATTTTCTGTGCCTTTGAATTGGATTTTTTTCTTTTCCTATACATACAGTTATGTAGGCTTAGTTATTTTGTAATGACTCAAATTTCCTGCTAATTGTATTCCAGAGGCTTTTTTTTTAAATTTAATTTATTTATTTTTAAAGATTTAATTTTTTCATGGAGTTACTTACTTTCTCTGTTTTGTCTTTAAGACCTGCTATTCTCTTTTCCACATGATTCAATACTTTGGTACGACTTTTCCTCTGAGCTTTTTGTTTTGCTTCTTGAACTTTTCATTTGAGTTTTATTTCAATTGAGCTTTTCTTTAGAGAGTCTTTTTAGCTTTGGAAATTAGTTGCAGAGTATTCTACTCACTGAAGATGAAATAAGTGGCACCATAGTGCCTGGTACCCTGAACTCTAGTCTAATAAAGGAAAAGGACATCTCAACTCTATCCAACTGTAAGATGACAAGAAAGAAAAATTAGATTAAAAGTATATTTTAAAATCTTGAACTGTTTTTACTATTTCATTCAACTGTGTTTTTGAAGTTTTCATTCAGTTAGGGGTTTGTACATATCCTTTGAGTTTGGTTTTTTTTTTTGTTTTTTGTTTTTTTTGAAGATATTTGTAATTGCTATTTTGAAGTCATTGTACATTAAGCTAGGTTGCTTTTCTTGGACAACATTATGCTGGGGGCTAATGTCAGTAGTGTTTTTTGATATGGGCATCTGGTCTTACATTGATTTGTTCAGTGAGTGTTTGAATCTTTGCTTGCTGTTACCTCACCTTGTCTTGTTTGGATCAGTGGAATGGTTCTTGTTTTTCATTCTTAGAGCCACTGTTGAGGTTTGAATAACATGTCAGCTGTGGTATTGGCTCAGCGAGGGATAGGTACCGACTTCTGAGCCTACTTTAGTCTTAGAAGATTCTCATTGTTGATCTTCAGAAGTTTGTGGAAGGTACTCTAGATTCTGAAAATAGTCTTTGGGTAGCAGGGGCTAGGGTCATAGTGGAAATGAGTAGTGCTTTGTGGGGGCTGGGAGCAGATCACAGAATATTGCATTGTTTTCAGATAGAGGAGGCTAGTCCTGCGATCTGTATGTGGGATTAGGAGCATAGCGCACTATGGTTCCAGTGTATCTTGATAAATGGGTTTGACTGGTTTGGAATTCTTGGTCCATGTAGCTTTATGTGATTTCCATGGAATGGTGGGTAGGGTGACTACCAGGAGGGTGAGCAGAATGGGTATGGGGGACCTCTCGAGTTCTGAGTTAGACTCCAAGTGTTGCTGTGGTGTGGTAGGTGGGGGGTGGTTGTTAGGCTTTGGACAAGCAGAGCTAGATACCTGCTTCTCTGCTGTGGCTGTGCTGTTTACCCTTTTAAAATCATTTTTATGTGTATGGGTGCTTTGAATGTTTGTTTGTGCAATATGTGTGTATAGTGCCTGTAGAGGCCTGAAGAGGGTGTTGGATGCCCTGGGACTGAAGTTACAGACAGTTGGGAGTTGAACCCAGGTCCTCTTAACACCTGAACCATCTCTCTAGCCTTTCTACTGTGCTCTTTATTTGACATTGAATTTTTTATTTCTAGCATTACTTCAGTTTGGTATTTGTTTATTAATCCTATCTCTTTAATGAGTTCCATTTTCGTATCCTTTATTGACTTATTTCATTCATCTTTTATTACTCTGCTCCTTTTTAATGCAATCAGGAGATTATGCAGACCCTGTTTCATTTCTTTGAACATATTGTCATTGTTTTAGATTCCTGGTCTAGAATTTGTCTGAGTCTCTTTCATTCTGGGCCTTTACTCTGAGGTTGATAACTTTTGGATGGGATGTTGTGTTAATTTTTCATGTTACTTGTCTTTTTATACTGGGCTTTATGCACCAGGAGTTATATCGTTGATTTCCTTCCTTCCTTCCTACCTTCCAGTTAGTATATGTAAGGGTCAGTTAAGAATACTTTCCCCAGTAGTTGTCACTAACTAGAGTACACCCCCTGTGAAAACAGGATAATAGTTAAGTATACAGCAGTCACTCCTTAACTGCTAATCATTCTGTGGAGCAAAGTGATATCGCTAGTACTTTGTGAACTGATATATTAGTTACAGTGCATATTAATAGAAAGAAATAAGAAATGGGAGATTAGTAATTAGCATTGGGTGATAGAGGATAAAAGAGGGTTATGTTCATGATACGGTAGCTACGGTAGTAGGGAGTGGTTGAGGAATGATACAGGATCATTGGACAGAATATCTCTATCTTTGTCATATTAAGAGGAGGTGGGTTCTTGGTGTATGTTTTGTGTGTGTGTTTAGACAGTCTCATGTGTCCCAGCGTGGTCTGGAGCTTGCTGAGTAGCCTTAAACTTTGATTTGATTTTTCTAGCTCCAACTGCTGAGTGATGGAATTTATAGTTGTGCTTCATCATGCTTGGTTTATGTTGTGTGGATGATTTTACTAAGGGCTTCTTGTATGCTAGGTAATTATCAGTTGAATCCAGTTCAAATGAGGGGAAATTTTAGATAGGTGGTAAACATTATGCTGAGATGTTAAGTATCTCTTTGTCTGGCAGGTACAGGTGATTAGAGCAATGTTAGAAAAAACATTCTAGGCCTGGTATTTGGTTAAGTTTGAATGGCTGGACAAGGGCTTTGTGTACATGCTATATAATTAAGGAGTTTTGGTAGAGGGGTAATTGGAAGATTACTCAGGTAGCTGCATTGAGAGTAATTAGAATAGGTGGGGATTTCGTGTAGGAGCCTGGTATAGACACTACTCCAAGAAAGTAATTATTCAGAATCTAATAGTGAGAGTAGCAGTAGCTGTTTAGGTTAAAGAATTTGGCGACTAGTTAAAACTGAAGAAAGGTAGAGTTGACAGGACTTGGAGATGAATTGAATATAGGGGAAAAGAGACCTTGTGGAGTATACAGTGACTTCAGGTTTTTGCCCTTTTATCAGGCACCTTGCAAGAGAATAGGGACTATTTCAGACTTAATGCACCTTAATTGTTGAGCTGTATCGTACTGAGGGCTATGTTTGGTAGTTGGAAGTGAGGAGGAAATGACCTTTTAAACCAGAGGTTCATATCCATTTCAGATAAAGAGGCATACAAACTAGCTATACAGTTCAGACAGTTACTGATAATAAATTACAAATTTATTTTAAAACAGTTCTTTGATATGAATACAATGCTATTAAAGACCTAAACAGATTGGATACTAAAGAAATGCTTGTACTTTTTCACTTTACATAAATAATTAAATGTTGCCTGAATACTTAATACTGGCATATGAGTTCTTCAGTGTTGTTCAGAGTCGATTAATATTGTTTCATGATGATCAGTACTGAGAGCACTGCGTCGCATAAACAATACAAAATGGCCAAGGTAGGTTTTTGGTCCTTTGAGAAATTGATGGAAATCATATCCTAATCCCATGCCAAAATCCATCTGATGACTAATCTGTAAAGAAACTCAGCAATTCAAACAGCCTAAGAGGCTGTGGTCTAAGCTATCATGTGTATCTTAGCTACTATTGCTGTGAAGAGACACTTTTGACCAAGGCAATTCTTATAAAAAGCATTTATTGTGTGCTTGCTTACAGTTTCAGAGGTTAGTCCATAATCATCATGGCGGGAAGCATGGCGACAAGCAGGCAGACATGGTGCTGGAGAAGTAGCTGAGAGTTCTACATCCTGATCCATAGGCAGAGAGAGAGAGAGAGAGACTGGGCCTGGCATGGGCTTTTGAAACCTCAGAGCCCACTCCAGTGACTGACACACTTCCTCCAACAAGGCCACAACTCCTAATCCTTCTAATCCTTTCAAATAGTGCCACTCTCTGGTGACTAAACATTCAAATATATGAGCCTTTGAGGGCCATTCCTATTCAGACCACTACAATTTGTAAGTATAAATTAAAATCTGTGTGAGAATAAATGTAGTTAGGAAGAAGAACCTTAAGAGGCAGAAGCTGCCAGCATATATAGTCAGGAAGAAAGTAAGGAAGCAGAAATGGTAGGAAATATTTTTAAGAATGTACTTAATGTTGTTGTTGTAGACATTGAATTTTTCTTGTTCTGGTTTTGTAAAATATACTTTTTTCCTAGTTCATTTTAGTGACTGAGTTTATGGGCACAGGTGTTTGAGCAGTAGGAAAGATAAAGTAGCAAGTTACCAACCAACAGCTTTTGATTAACCTGTCTACAATTTAAAAAAAAAAAATTGTATGTATAAGAATATAGGTATAGGTAAGGACGTGAGAAACAGCATTTTTGACAAGCTTACAGGCTATGCTATTTGTGGTCAATATCTGGTAAGGTAAGGTTCAGGAGAGTGGGACATCAATAGTTTACTAGAGTGGTCAATTTTAGATAGGAATGAAGTTGCATGTAATGTGGAAGGTAATTAACAGTTTGGGAGAAGACATGCCTGGTAAATCTTGCAACTGAGGTTGTGAGCTTGAAGAAAGTTGTGAAGGTTGGCAGTAACTACTAAGAAGAAAAGGCAAGTGAAGGATTTGGAATGTTAAAAAAATTCATTCAACAGTGAGTATTGGTCTCGTTATTCTATCTACAGTGATAAATGGAGCAGAGAGAATATATCAGTTGGATAGGGTAGATTAAGAGATAAAGGTGGTAGGGTGAGAGAGAAAAGTGATTTTGAGGATAAAAGTGGACTGTATGGTAGGCCACATAATGGGTCCCTTAAGATATCCATGTTATACTCCCTGGAAGCTGTATATAAAGCATGTTGTGGCAAAAAGTTGGTATGATTAAAAAAGTAGTTGTCGTTGAATTAAGGATTTTGAGATGGAGAAATTATAAATTACCCAGGTAATTCATATGTGATTGAATGAAAGGTTGAGTCAGAAATGCCATGTGATGATAGAAACAGAAAGGAAAGAAATATGATGGAAAGAGAGGCCTGAGTGATGGAGGTCTTGAGTAAGTGAAGCTGGGAGTGGTAAGAGAACTAATTTTTCCAAGAGATTTCAGCAGAGATAGATGGTTTAATTTTTCAGAGCTCACTGGATTTCTGTCTTAGAACTGTGAAATAATTTGTGTTGCTCTAAGTCATCATATTTGAGGTAGTTTGCTACAGCAACAGTAGTATTCAGAGAGTATGGAAGGGAATATAAGAGAGTTAGGATCAATAAGATGAGGCAGTGCTGAGATAATGTGTGTTCGCTGGGAAGTGAAATTTATAGCCTGGTTAAATAGATAGAGAATAGTAAAATTAAAAATAGAGAAGGTTAAAAGGAGCAAATATGAAGAGGACCATATATGTACTTCATATATGCACTTTTCAAATCTTAATTTCAGATGGTGCCAGATCTGATGGAATCTGTAGTTTGACTATAATAGGGGTTGAATGGGGAACAGGGGGAGGGAAGAGGGCTTGTGGGACTTTCGGGGAGGGGGGAACCGGGAAAGGGGAAATCATTGGGAATGTAAATAAAAGAAAAGAGTACAGAATAGATAAGATAGATATTAAATGAGATACATTTAAGAGTCTTCTACAGTGCTGTTGGAAATAACTAGTAGAACACTTAAAACAGTGCATAATAAATTTAGGACAGAGGAGCATCCTTTGGTCATCTTTTTTAAGCCAGTGTCTGATTACGTAGCCTTTGCTAGTCTGGAACTCACTATGTAGATCATGCTGGTCTCACACACACAAGAGATTTTTGCCTGCTTCTGCCTTCCTAGTGCTGGGATTAAAGTTATGTCTTCATGTCCAGCCATTTGAAATTTTGACTTAGGAAGGTAGGTAAGTGTTGCATGTATAGATCTTTTAAAAATTATACACAAGTAATTTAAAATCTAAATTGTGCATTTAAGAGAAAAATGCGCTTTAAAAAAATGAATTTTCTTTAATCTGCCTGACATTTTCCACTTTTCATTTTCCTGCAAATACCATTTGGTTTTGCTTATGGCTCAGTGAAGTTCCATTTAGTATATGTACCATTTTTTTTAAACACATTTGAATGTTGATAGACATCTAAAGTGGTTCCATTTCCTAATTATTATACACTAAACATGGAGGTAGAAAGATAACATTTTGGGGAAAAAAAGACAACATAATTATTTTCACCTTGGTAAACATTTCATACTTCTTTTGAGGACTTAACAAGCTTGTAAAGTAAATGTGACTGAGAGAATTCCCTGAGAATGTTAAGATAAGGCAGAAAAAGTGGGATAAGAAAAATTGGGGATAATGGATAGCAGTAGTATTGGATATTTATTACACGAATTTCTGTGTTTTCTGTCATCCTAGGAAGTTATACTGGGAGATGATACCCAATGATGGATTGGATATTCTTTAGCAAAAATAATTTAGGAAGCTAAAGTTGTGATAAAGTATTTTGACATACCTATTTTGATATATTTGGTATACCTCTAGGCCAGTGAACATTATAGAAAAAGTGAAATCCAACTTAGATGGTTCAAGGGAATTTAAAAAGAGATCACAGAGGTGATGTAGATTAAAGGAGTTCATAAAGGATGGTTAGTTAGTAGTAACCTGGAACTCTAAAGTGGCAAGAATACAGTGCTGTTGAGGTATGATAAGAGCTGTGGAAAAGAGGGTATATTGCAGTAACATTGATGGCAAAGGGCAAAACAGCCTGAATTTGTGTTTGTTTACCAAGTACAATGTTAAGAATTGGATTCTTGCAAAGTCTCTGATATAGTTGAACACATTATTCACTTGTTAAAAAGAACTCTTTAGGAGCTGAAAAGACGGCTCAAGAGTTCAAAGTACTATGTGCTCTCAAAGAATCAGCACCAAGGTCAGGCACCCTGCTCTACAAGATCCAAAGTCCCCTTCTGCCTTCGATGGATATTAGGTTCTCTCTTAAAGCAGCTGTTCTCAATTTGGCAATTTTGAGCTGTTCTCAATTTGGCAAATTTCAGTCTCCAAAAATATTTACATTACTATTCATACATACAGCAGCAAAATTACAGTCATGAAGTAGTCATCAAAGTAATTTTATGGTTGGGAGTCACCACAGTATGAGGAATTGTATTAAAAGGTCGCAGCATTAGGAAGGTTGAGAACAACTACTACAAGGGACACTCAACTAACCTAATTAATAGTGAACCCTAGTTTGAGTTGCAATTCTGGTTTTATTTGAGTTGTATGAGTTTGGGAAAACTTCTTAGGAGCATAATCTCTCTTTCTAACTGTCTCTCTCTCTTTCTCTCTTTTATGAGAAGGTGTCAGATGCCCTGGAACTGGAGTTACAGACAGTTGTGAGCTGCCATGGGGATGCTGGGAATTGAACCCAGCATCTCTGGAAGAGCAGCCAGTGCTCTAGCCATCTCTCCACTCCAGCCCATCTCTTAGCTTTTTAAAAGATGTCTTTTAAAAATTTTATTATTATGTATATATCTGTGTATAAGTATGTGCAAATTAAACATAATGTCTATTGAAGCCAGAAGGGGACTTTGGATCTAGAGCAGGGTGCCTGACCTTGGTGCTGATCCTTTGAGAGCATATAGTGCTCTTAACCTGTGAGCCATCTTTTCTACTCCTAAAGAGCTCTTTTAACTTGTCCAAACCAAGCAATGAATAATTAAAACGTGCTCATTGTAGATTCAATAGTATAGAACTATTAGAAGAAAACATTTTAATTGTTTTAACTTATGTGAGTATGTGAGAGTGTGTGTATGTCTGTGTGTATTGAGGTCAGAGGATAACTTGCAGAAATTGGTTCTCTTCTACCTTGTGGATTCTTGGAGATTGAATTTTTGGTACTAAGATTTCTTGGCAAGCACTTTGAACTGTATTGTCAGCCCAAGAAAAATTTTAAAAAGGGAAAATTTTATTTATAAAAATGTAGTTCAGTAAGATCATTATAGTGTAATTTGTTACAGGTTTGAACATGCATTTCTTTCTTACAGCCATGTCTGAAGCACTAGTAAAGTGGTAGTGCTTTTAGTGATGCATGGCAAAATCATTAGTAAAAGTTACCAAATTTGAGTTTTCTTTTGTTTTTGGTTTTTTAGACAGGGTTTCTCTGTATAGGCCTGGCTGTCCTGGAACTTGATTTGTAAAAGGTTGGCCTAGAATTCACAGAGATTATTTGACTGGCTCTGCTGCCTTCTGAGTGCTGGGATTAAAAGTCATGTACCACCATGCCTGGCAGAGTTTTGATTTTTATTTTTTATATATTAAATTTCAGGCTACCAAACTATGATTTTCATTTAATTTTATCCTTACCATAGTAATTTTGCTTGTATTCTAGAATTATAGAATGTTTATAAAAATATCTCTGATGCTAGCCATAACAGGATTTTGTTGTTGTTGTTGTTTCTGCCCATTTTCACTATGGGTTCCTGGAATTTCTTGCTTTACTTTTCCTACTGCCTGTAATTTCCGCAGTTTCTTTGGTAGTTTACTGTGCTAACCTGTCCTAATTTATTACCATCATTTCTACCAAAGTCTAGTAAGAGCTGTCTTTTCCTCTGTTCAGTATGTTACATTTTGTTAACCTGTCTCCTGTAGAGTTAAAAATTGTGAATTTAATTACCTACCACCCCCATATGCACACAAAACTTAGCTAGTTAGTTAAAACTCTAAAAAGAAATGGAATCCAATTTAGATGGTCAAGAGATTTTTTTTTTAAAGACTATATTTCCAGTACAGATATATTTTTTTCCCAAAAATATTTAGGGGATGTGTGTACACAACTTGAGTGTCTGTATGTGCACCACCCTGTGTGCATAGTAGCCTGTGGAGGTCAGAGTAGGGTGTCAGATTTTTTGGAACTGGAGTTAAGGATGTTTGTGAGCCTCAATGTAGGGGCTGGATTTTTAGTGAAGTGAGTGCAGTGTAAGATAGAGGAGTAGCAGGGAACTCCGAAATGTCAAAAATAGGAGTCATGGTGAAGAGACAGTTTGTGCCAGAAAATGTAACCAAGTTAAGGGAGGGGGGACAGGGAGTGGGTGGGAGTGGAAGGCTTTATCTGCTGCTATCAAGGTAGATCCTTACCTTATTTTTCCTTTCTGAGTTAACAGTGATGGCCTGTTGCTGCCCTAATTGTTACATTTATTAGGGAGGTTTTTTGTTTGTTTGTTTTAAATCCAGGTTTATTTTTGGGCATTCAAAGGCCAGAGAAAGGAAGAATATTTTAAAGAAAATTGTCATCTGGTATTTTACTTAATGACAACAACATTTCAGAAACACTATATTACCATTTTAAAATTAAGTAAATTTGTTTCATTTCAGAGATTTAAATTAGCTTTCTACAAATCTTAATTTGGTTATTGACTAAATATTAAATTATTTTTCGTCAGACGATCTGCCAAGTCCCGAAGCAGAAGCCCATATTCATCTAGGCACTCAAGATCTCGTAGCAGGCACAGACTGTCTAGATCCAGGAGTCGTCATTCAAGCATTTCTCCTAGCACACTAACTCTGAAGAGTAGCTTGGCAGCTGAATTGAACAAGAATAAAAAGGCAAGAGCTGCAGAGGCAGCAAGAGCTGCAGAGGCTGCTAAGGCTGCTGAGGCAGCTGCCAAAGCTGCAAAAGCCTCGGATGCTTCTACACCTACCAAGGGGAACACAGAAACTGGTGCCAGTGTCTCACAGACAAACCATGTGAAGGAAGTAAAAAAACTTAAAACTGAGCATGCACCTTCTCCTTCAGGTGGTGGGACTGTCAAAAGTGACAAAGCGAAAACAAAGCCACCGCTTCAAGTAACAAAGGCAGACAATAATTTGATCGTAGAGAAGACCACCAAGAAAACAGTTGTTGGGAAGGAGAGTAAACCTGCTGCTACAAAGGAAGAACCAGTGTCCACTAAAGAGAAAGCCAAGCCGCTTACTCCAAGCATAGGAGCCAAGGAGAAGGAGCAACATGTGGCTTTGGTGACCTCTACATTACCACCATTACCTTTGCCTCCCATGCTGCCTGAAGATAAAGATGCAGATAGGTAAGTCCAGACACATTTGAAATTTGTCAGTAACTCCTCAAAGAATGGGTGGGGAAGGACTTTCAGAGGGCCTTACACTATGTAGGCTGGCCTGGAACTTAGTGTTCAGAATAGGCTAACCTCTTAACCCACAGAGATCTACCTGCCTCTGCAGAGATCCTGAGTGCTTGTATTATGGGTGTGTGCCACCACACTCACCCAGCTACAGTTTGCTTGGTCTATACTGTCTCTTGCTCTTCAGTTTTCATTGTGTCTTTGCAGGTTTGTATGTTTTGTGTGTATGTTTTCTTACTATTACTTAATACTACTACAGACATGGCTGTGCCAATAACTTGTTTCTTTCAGTGATTGATTTAAGTTCAAAGTTTTAAGTATATAAATAGGAAACATTATTTTCAGCAAAGTTTTAAGTAACTAAATAAAAATGTGCTGTGAAAAAGAAAAATGGGTAAAGTTTTGTTAAAAGTATAATAAATTTTGTTAGTGGACTACAAGTAGAAGGTCATAGCTATTGAAAGTCTTACGTTTTCAATTTTTCTGTGCTCTATTCCATGTATTTATGTCCAAAAGTAAAAATATTTATCCTGAAAAATCATAGATTAGTTATTTAAATTATGTGACCTGTTAAATTTTGTAATCTTAAATTCTGTGCATCTCAGATACTATGATTATTAGCTTTAGTATAAATCAAGACAACAGGAAATATTGACTACCTTAGGTTAATGATGGTTTTATTAAATAAAGAAATAAAATGGCTCATTACTATTTTGCAGAGAGTTACAAGGTATAATAGACAGCATGCTTTGTTTGAAAAAGACTGGATTTTAGGCTTTTATAAGCACATACTGTTGGCTTTCCCTCTCCTTTCTAAGGGAGGAGTAACTCCACACCCCCACATCCCCTTTCACCAGTCTTAATGAGAATGGCAATTTTATATTTAAAAGTTTCTTTTTAGCAACCTGATATGAGTTTTTGTTTTTTGTTTCCTGTTTGGTTTTTTTTTGGGGGGGGGGGTAGAAATCAGTATTTGTTGAAATTGTCAACTATCTTATTGATGTATGATGTAGAGATCATCTTTTCTGTTCTGATATGCTTTTGGAAACCTGAATGTGAAAGCCATCTTTATTTATCTGTCATTCACTGGAAATCTAAAAATCATTTTAAAGAACCATAATGGTCTACATAGTCTCAGTAGTTATGTCTTAAGGAGTGCTTTCCATCTTGCTTTCTTTAAGTGTGCTTCTACCCATTCCTAGTTAACTGTCACAGTTAAATCATTAAATAAGTATCTGTGAAAGACTGTATGTGGGTTTTTTTTGTGACTATGATTTTATAAATCTATACTGCTTTATGTATTTAGGTATTTAAAAAAGTTAAATAATAAAATTAGCATCTATATAACCTTCTAGAGAAGTGGTTTTCGATATTCCTAATGCTGTGACCTTTTAATACAGTTGCTTTTGTGTGGTGACCTCTAACCATAAAATTATTTTTGTTCCTACTTCATAACTGTAAATTTGTTACTGTTAAGAATTATAATGTAAATATATCTGATATTCAAGGTGATCTCAGGCAACTCCTGTGAAAGTATTGTTAAGTGTACCCCCCCTGCCCCCGCTCCGTCCCAAAGGGGTTGTGACCACAGGTTGAGAACCAAGTTTTTAGAGTCAACAAATGCTAATATTTAATATTTATTTCTATACTCTTAATTTTTCTGTATAGGGAAGGTGTATGTGTATGCACATCTTTTGAAAATAAGTGCCATAGTTTTCAGTTTAGTCACAAGTGTCGTTAATATAACCTAAGACAGTGTTACCCTCATGAATTGAAGAATCTGGATCTGCAGTCTTTTTTTTTTTTTTAATTAAAGATTTATTTATTTTATATATGTGAATACACTGTTACTGTCTTCAGACACACCAGAAGAGGGCATCGAATCCCATTACAGATGGTTGTGAATCACCATGTGCTTGCTGGGAATTGAACTCAGGACCTCTGGAAGAGCAGTCAGTGCTCTTAACTGCTGAGCCATCTCTCTAGCCTCTGGATCTGTAGTCTTATTAGTATTTGTGTGATTATGTCTTCTTGATGACAGTTCACTTGCTCTTCTCTTACCTTTCCATTTCCTGTAACCTAGAAATCAATTGGATCTTGGTTAGGTTGAGAACAAATGTCTGTTTTGGGCCAGAATATTCAGATGATTTTATGTGCTTCCTCTTATATGTTAAATTGTGATGTGATAACTTGGTTACATGGTGACCAACCTTAAAACCTCTGTGTAAAAAGTACTTGTGACCCTTTTGCGTGTAGAATTTGTAGGATAACACATTTGTCAGTTTGAAGATTTGTTTTCCCTGCAACTGGTCATCTAATGGTTTAGCACCCACTAATAAGATTTATTTTAATCAGTTACTATAATTAGAACTGCAGATGATTTTGGAATTTGATTACTCCTCTTATTAGCTGTTAATAAAGCTAATACTAAAACGGCAGTTCTTTTTACTCCTCCCAGTCTTATTAATTGTAGGGAACTTTTTTCTACATTATCAGTCATAGTCTACCGATTAGAGGTTCCACTAAGCTAAATCCTTTCACCTTTTCACTGGATTGGCGCCCTTATGAGTCTTAGCCAAATAGTATATGTCATACTCACTTTGAATCCTTCTCCGAGAACTGCAGTAAACTGTTTCTTCTGTTACCATTGTGTTTTTATAAAAAGCATGATTGTTTATTAAAAATGAATTAGGATCATGATGCTCCTTCACTTACTTTTTTTCATTTACTGTGTTGAAGATATTTCCATGTTAATCTCGATAGGTTCAATATGCTTATCTATAACAATAGATACATCATACTTTCTACTAATTATGTATATAGACACTTGGTTAAGATAGAATATGACAAATTATATACATTCAAAGCTTTAGAAATGAAAGCAACAAATTGTATCCTAACAAGACTATGCGAGCTTATATCCTGAAATGTTGTGGAATCATCTTTTGTTTTTGTTTCATATTTGCAAAGATAAAAAGATATCATTGAATCCCCATTTGCCTTGCACTTATTACATTTAATCAGTATCCATATATTACTATTAATTAAGGTCTGCTCTTTATAGATTTCTATGCTTTTTACTTAATTTTGTGTCACCTTTTTCTTAAAAGTTTTTACTTGGTGGGTGATGGATGATAATCTGTTTAGATGAACTTGAAGTATGGCATATGGTATACAGCCTTTGCATGCTGCTTAAATTTTAAAATATGGCCATAGTTTTATTATGTAATCAATTATTTATGGTTGATATGACTTACCCCCTTCTTTTTTTTTCTTTCTTTAGCTTAAGAGGCAATATTTCTGTCAAAGCAGTTAAAAAAGAAGTAGAAAAGAAACTCCGATGTCTGCTTGCTGACTTACCATTGCCCCCTGAGTTACCAGGAGGAGATGATCTTTCCAAGAGTCCAGAGGAGAAGAAAACAGCAACACAGTTACATAGCAAAAGAAGGCCTAAGTATGTGCTTGCTTTCTACTGGCACTTAAGTTGACTGGACACACTATATCCTGGATAATTATAAACTTAGAAAACATTAAGATTAAAAATAAAAGGTGTATATTTATTTGAACATAAATATACAGAATGGTTCAGAGTTCTGAAACAAATATTCATGAAGGGTGGTACCTATTTGCAGTGACTAATAAAACCAAATGAAATTTTCTTACAGTTTGTAATTATTAATTTGGGGGTGTTGCATGTGTCAAAGACACTATCATTAAAATAGCTAACTAATAAAAACACTGAAATTGAACAAAGTGGAAGACAGCATTCAGTGCACTCAAACAAAATCAGTAATGGATAGTGTTTTCCTCATTTTTTCCATATAGCTGTATGCATTTGTAATTTTCCAAGAGATAGAATTTTTCAAAATGGAGCTGATCGTAGCTTCATGTTAAATACCAGATAGAGTTCTTTTCCTTGAAGGTAAGAAATAAATACTGGTGCTTTTTAAAAATGTCTACTCAAGAAAGGAAAAGTTTAAAACTTTTGGGAGAGATTTGATTGAGAATTGCTCTTCAGGTAGCATCTTATTTAAAAATATAAGATCGTTTTCTATTATGAGAAGAAAACTTTAGTCTATCCTTGAATCCTTTTACTATAATTCTTGAGTCTATGTTGGCCCTGTTATTAAATATCAAAATATAGCAAGCATCTTTTTAAAGAATTTTATTTTTGATATATCTATTAATCTCTACCCAAGTGTGGAATTCTGAGTTGTGGTTTTACATGAATTAAGAACTTTCTGTACTTGTTTGAGTGAAAATCTTCAGTATTTTTATGATAGTGTTTTATAATGCTATAAATCATTTTGTAAATAATTTGTAGTCAGTTTCTTATGTTACTATTTGCTACGTTGTACTGTGTGTGTGTATGTATGTGTGAGCGTGTGTGTGTGTGTGTATGCACATGTATATACACATACATATGGGGAGAGAGAATCCCTGAATGAGAAATTTTATGGAGACTGAGTAGAGAATCTTGACGATTTCTAGTAATGTTGTTTCTACCTACTTATTGAAAAGCTACATTCCTAAAAGCCTTTTAAAGAAAGTTCCTACTTCTCTTTGAAGTTCTGATCTACGTAGAGTGAGTATGTAGAAATTATAGTTTATTTTTGTGACAACTTGTAATATCGACCAACAGTAACTTGTTTAACATGAATGTTTACAAATACACATGATTAGGATAAAATAACAATTTAAGATTGGTCAGGATTGCTATTGAATTGTTAAGCAGTTCATTCAGTTTGCTTGATTGTCTATAAAAACTTCAGAACTATATTTAATAGAATATGTGGGCCTCGCTATGGTGAAATCAAAGAAAAAGATATTGACTGGGGGAAACGCTGCGTGGATAAATTTGATATCATCGGAATTATTGGAGAAGGTACTTATGGACAAGTTTACAAAGCCAGGGACAAAGACACTGGTAAGAATGTTAAGTTTTGGGTACAGTGTGCTTACTTTCTGTTTTTTTTCCCCCTTCTAATGTATAGTTTTAAGAATTTCCAAAAAAAGTAAAAATTAATTCTTTGTGCTGTTGTTTAGTCTTAATTTTATCCTGTATGTGCATTTTCTGTGTCCTCGTATCAGTACATGTGGCCGCATAACAAACTTGTAAAAACTTTTTTTCAGTATTTGTGATGTTATATGGCAGGATTTAGGGGGATGCGTTCCTTTTGTGGTGAAATAATTATTAAAACTATTGATACCTAGGCTAAAGTATTAGTAGTTTAATTTTTATTTTTGAGGCAAGGTATGTATGTTTATATTTAGTCCAGACTGCTTTGAACTTTGTGACCCTCCTGCTTTACCTTGAGGGCTGGTGTTACAGGCCTGTGTCACCATGCTTGCTTTTAGGAGTAAGTTATTTTGTATTAAGAAGTCACATAAAATTTTCTTTTGGCCAACTTTTTCCCCTGTTGGACAAGACTCCAAAGACCCTTTTGACAAGACTCTGAAGCTTAAAATTTCAGAACATTACTTTTTCAGAGCATAATTAGGAACATGGGGGAAAGTTTTGAAATACTTCCTCCAGGAAAACAGTTGTGTTAAAAGTCACATTACAGAAGAAGTTAGGTATTTAATGAAATAATGCATAAAACTAGCTTCCCTGCCGTTCCCTCCTACTTTCCTTGAGACAGGATTTCTCTGTGTAGCTAAGACTGACCTGAAACTCATAGATCTTCCTGCCACTTGCCTCTCCCTCCTGCGTGTTGGGATTAAAGGCATTCATCACTAGTGCTTGGCAGAACTAGTGTTCTTAAAACTTATACTGCCTTTTTAACATAAACTAAGACTAAAATTGACAGCTGTTTGAGGCCATTTAGTTTATCACCTTATGGTTAGAAACTAATGAAGGCAATTAGAATAAACAGTAACCATTGATATTTATAATGTATTATTAATAAAATCAAATTATAACTTTCAGAAGCTTTAATGAAACATACTACATTATAGGAAAACAGCGTAAAAATTTAAAAAAGAATTTTAATGCTTAAGAGGATAATTTTTTTCTTAGAAAATTTGTAACATCAGTCTTTCCTTCCTTCCAAAGAAGTGGAATGAATATGCCTTTATGACATTTTTTCTTATGCTGACTGATGCTCAGCGTACTAAGGCTATACGTATTTCCACAACACAAAACAGAAACCCCCCCTAAATCTCCAAAATCTAAGCCATTTCTGGACCTAAGCTTAGCGTGTAATAACTTTGTGTTTGTTTGTATGTCTGATTAATTACATTCTGTCTGATACCTAAATTTTAATATTCTGGATATATTGACCCCTCCTTCACACAGAAAAGAATGATAATAAGCTCACTTTTTACCATCCTTTTTTGACTAATGGGCAGTATGAAACAATAAATACATACCCACCTCATCCTAACCAGTTGTATAGTGTTAAATGGAGGGAAATGCTCTGAAATTTACTTGAGGTTAATTTCTTAAACTACAAATATTATTTAGTATGTTGCAAATGAAAATAACTTGTGAATTATAATTTTAAAAGGTAGGAACAGAAGTGATAAAAACATTTACATTATGAAAAATGGCATTGTCTTTTGATAGCTAGTAACTTGATTTTGTTTAACTGTCTAATAGGAGAAATGGTAGCCTTAAAGAAAGTACGTCTGGATAATGAAAAGGAGGGTTTCCCAATTACAGCAATTAGAGAAATTAAAATTCTTCGGCAACTCACCCATCAGAGTATCATCAATATGAAGGAAATAGTGACTGATAAAGAAGATGCTTTGGATTTTAAGAAAGACAAAGGTATGTATGAGACTTTGTAACCAAGTCTTTGAATTCATGATATTTCCAATTTGAAGATTTTATTACTAGATGATGATTAAGTACTGGGTAAATAAAAATGTTCTCTAGTGTCAACTCATTTTAAAATTTAGTAGAGTTAAAGAACTACATTATTTACTTTAGTGGTTCTTGAGGTTCATGAGTCAGATAAGGCAAATGTATTTACCAGTGTTAGAACTCAAGTACTAAAGAGTAACATTTGCTTTTTTTGAGCTTTGACATCTGTGTGTGCATGTGTGTGTGTGTATGTTTGTGTATGTGTGTGTTTGTGTAATGTTTGTATGGTTTACTAATTGAGAAAGGATTAGAATATACTTAAGGTACATTTGTACATTATAAATGCTGTGAATACACAGAAACTAAAAGATGGGGGGCATTATGTGTGTTTATGTATGTGTGTGATATACATGTCTGTGCACATCAACTGAGGTCAGAGGAGATATCAACTGTCCTGTTCCATCACTGTCTACTTTATTCCCTTGAGAACAGGGTTTATTGCTAAACTTGGCATTATACTGGTGGTCAGCAAGCCCTACTGATCTTCCTGTCTCTACCTTTCCATAGAGCTGGGGTTATAGATGTATGTGACCATTTTCAGTTTTTATTATGTGTTCTGTGGCTTTGAGCTTAAATTCTCATGCCTATTCTATGAACCATCACATCACCCTCCCACTGACACCTTTTGACAGGCGTGTACCATATTTCTTCAAGTATAGGGCAACATTTTTGAAATATTTTTTAAAATATAGGTTGATATATGGTTGCTTTTAATTAAAAAATACTTCTAAGAAAAGTTTGACTTTCGTTTAATAATAGCTGCCATATGGCACACATTAAATCTAATATAAAATAGACTGAGTTGGAATGTCTTTAGTTTTTTTTTTTTTTTTTTTTTTTGTTGTTGCTGTGATAAAATACTCTGGCCAAAAAAGCATCTTAGAAATTGAGGAGTTTATTTGTTTTATATTTTCCTCAGTGATACAGTCTTTTACTGAGGGAAGTTAGGGCAGGAACTCATAATGGAGGAATGTTGCTTGCTTGCTCTTGTGCTAGCTCATGTTTAGGTAGTTATCTCATATATCCCAGGACCACCTGCCTAGACAGAGCTTCCAGAAATAAAGATGGTGGTGCTCCACATACATTCCTAAAGGCCATTTGGTCAGTTTCTTAATTGAAGGTTTTCTCTTCATGTGCAACTGTGCTATATCAGTTTGACAATAAGAATCAATCATCACAGGTTAAAATTGAAAATCATAGTCTCTTTACAGGCTGCACACATACAGTCTTACTCTTCTGTGATGTACAGTTTTAAATGATAGGTCATATAGTAATTAGGTTGTGTAAATCACCCTGTTTAAAAGTATTCTGTAGTGTAGAATTCAGAATCATCCTGTTCCTTCTCACATTTTTTTTTTTGTGAAGCCCATATTTCTTATTACCCCAGCATTTGACATGGTTTGCCATCTTAACCTTACTTTATTGCTTCTGAGTGCATAATTTTTTTTCTAGATTACACAGCATTTTTTTCTTTTTTCTTTTTTTTTCTATATTTTTTCTATTTACATTCCAAACGATTTCCCCTTTCCCGTTTCCTCCCTCCCCGAAAGTCCCATAAGCCCCCTTCCCTCCCCCTGTTCCCCATTCAACCCCCTCTTGCTTCTCTGTCCTGGTATTCCCCTACATCCAGTCTTTCCAGGACCAGGGGTCTCTCCTTCCCCATCTTCTTGGAAATCAATTGATATGTGAATTGTGTCTTGGGTATTCCGAGATTCTGGGTTAATATCCCCTTAACAGTGACTGCATACCATGTGTGTTCTTTTGTGATTCTTAGTGAGGGTTACCTCACTAAGGATGATATTTTCCAGTTCTGACCATTTGCCTAAGAATTTCGTGAATTCATTGTTTTTAATTGCAGAGTAGTATTCCATTGTGTAAATATACCACATCTTCTGAATCCATTCCTCTGTTGAGGGACATCTGGATTCTTTCCAGCTTCTAGGTATTATAAATAAGGCTGCTATGAACATAGTGTAGCATGTGTCCTTATTGCATGCAGGGGAAGCCTCTGGGTATGTATAGCAGGATCCTCCGGGAGTGTCATGCCCAGTTTTCTGAGGAACCGCCAGACTGCTTTCCAGAGTGGTTGTACCAGCTTGCAATCCCACCAGCAGTGGAGGAGTGTTCCTCTTTCTCCACATCCTTGCCAATACCTGCTGTCTCCTGTGTTTTTGATCTTAGCCATTCTGACTGGTGTGAGGTGGAATCTCAGGGTTGTTTTGATTTGCATTTCCTCAATGACTAAGGATGATGAACATTTCTTTAGGTACTTCTCAGCCGTTAGATATTCTTCAGGTGAGAACTCTTTGTTTAGCTGTGTACCCCATTTTTTAATAGGGTTATTTGGCTCTCTGGAGTCTTAACTTCTTGAGTTCTTTGTGTATATTGGATATTAGCACTCTGTTGGATTTAGGGTTGGTAAAGATCTTTTCCCAGTTTGTTGGTTGCTGCTTTGTCCTTTTGACAGTGTCCTTTGCCTTACAGAAACTTTGTAATTTTATGAGGTCCCATTTGTCAATTCTTGATCTTAGAACATAAGCTATTGGTGTTCTGTTCAGGAAATTTTCCCCTGTGCCCATATGTTCAAGGTTATTCCAATTATACAACAAAAGGAGGTAAAAGGAATACAAATTGGAAAGGAAGTAGTCAAACTGTCACTATTTGCAGACGATATGATAGTATACTTAAGCGACCCAAAGAACTCACCAGAGAACTCCTACAGCTGATAAACAACTTCAGCAAAGTGGCCGGATATAAAATCAACTCAAGCAAGTCAGTAGCCTTCCTATACTCAAAGGATAAGCAGGCTGAGAAAGAAGTAAGAGAAATGATACCTTTCACGATAGCCACAAGCAATATAAAGTATCTTGGTATGACTCTAACCAAACAAGTGAAAGATCTGTATGACAAGAACTTCAAGTCTCTGAAGAAAGAAATTGAAGAAGACCTCAGAAGATGGAAAAATCTGCCATGCTCATGGATTGGCAGGATTAATATAGTCAAAATGACCGTCTTGCCAAAAGCAATATACAGATTCAATGCAATCCCCATCAAAATCCCAACTCAATTCTTCATAGAGTTAGAAAGAGCAATTCAGAATTCTGTTATCTGGAATAACAGACAACCCAGGATAGCTAAAACTATTCTCAAGAGTAAAAGAACTTCTGGGGGAATCAGTATCCCGGACCTCAAGCTGTACTATGGAGCAATAGTGTTAAAAATTGCATGGTATTGGCACAGTGACAGACATGTAGATTAGTGGAACAGAATTGAAGACCCAGAAATGAGTCCACACTCTTATGGTCACTTGATCTTTGACAAAGGAGCTAAAACCATCCAGTGGAAAAAAGATAGCCTTTTCAACAAATGGTGCTGGTTCAACTGGAGGTCAACATGCAGAAGAATGCAAATCAATCCATTCTTATCTCCTTGCACTAAGCTCAATTCCAAATGGATCAAGGACCTCCACATAAAACCAGACACACTGAAACTAATAGAAAGGAAACTAGGAAAGAACCCTGAGCGTATAATTGAAAAGAAAGTACTTACTGCTTGACTTTAGTTAAAATGTCTCAGATTGGATAAAAGTCTTACTGAACATTGTGACCTTATTAGTAAGTCTTTTAAGCCTGTTTCTTGCCATTCTTAAAAAGGGATGTGTATGTGTGTGTCTCTGTGTGTGTGTGTGTGTGTGTCTGTCTTGTCTGTCTGTCTGTCTGTCTGTCTATCTACCTATCTATCTATCTGCTTCATTAAGTGTGGTACTCCATGTCAGTACTTCTTGCGCACGCACACACACACACACACACACACCACCCACCCACCCCCCCTCTGACTCACACCTTCACACCAATTCCTGCTGAATATGATGTTATGGAATTGAAATTTAAATGATGGATTTCTTGTTACTTAATATTACTTTATTCATTGGTGAGGACTTACACATCTAGTAAGCTTCCAACTTCTACTAGATTGACACACAATTTAACTCATTTACTAAAAAGGATTTTAAAAAAAAAACCTTCCCAATAACTCAAAATAATTACTTAGCTTATTATTTTCTTCACAAAAATAGAAGTTATACCTATTTTGTTTGGGCCCTACCAATCAGAGTCAAGCAGTACAGATGTTGCTGAGTGAATAAATGAACTTTGCTTTATAATATTGTCCAAACTTTTAGAACCTATGAAAAGGCTAGTAGTGACTTTGAAAGAATCGCCAACAGTCTTCCTTGTATTCTCTTCTTGGTTATAATTTTTTTGCCTTATTGAGTTACAAATTCTCAGAAACCACATTTCTTAAAATTCTTGTACAATGTCCCCCATTTTACAAACATAAATTTTCATAGATGTTGATGCCTATTTCAAGATATCTATTATTCAGATTAAAAACGTAAACATGTACTTTAAAAAATAGTGTTTTGGTACTTGAAATTACTGACATACATCCTAAGACAGTCAAATTCTGTTATTCCAGCCATTATGTGTTCGATGAGCTATGGTGCTTTCACTATATTAGTGTTTAAGTATTTAGGAAATATGAATACTCTTTATATTTGCAATTTTTAAAAAAAAATCAAGGAAAGAAACAGGGTATATAGTAGGGCATACCTATAATTCTAGCACTTAGGAAGCAGAAGCAGGTAGATCTTTCTGAGTATGAGACCATTCTGGTCTACATAATGAATTCCAGGCCAGTCAGTATTATAAAGTGAGTCTTTAAACACCATAGATTAAGGAATGATTTATATCTTGATAAAATGTACAGTATAAGGTTTCATTACACTACTCAGATGGGACAACCTAAAAATATGAATTGTTTATCTCTTGAAATTTTTATCTAATCGTTTCAGACCATGACTGGTGAAGAGTGAACTGAAACATGGGCTAAGGAAGGGCTTCTGCAGCATATTCTCAAGTATAGACCAGTATGCCCAAATTGTTCCAATGTACATATCATGTAGAAAAAGATGCTATATTTTCTTTTCTTTTTTTTTTTTTTTTTTTGGTTTTTCGAGACAGGGTTTCTCTGTATAGCTCTGGCTGTCCTGGAACTCACTTTGTAGACCAGGCTGGCCTCGAACTCAGAAATCCACCTGCCTCTGCCTCCCAAGTGCTGGGATTAAAGGCATGTGCCACCACTGCCCGGCTGATGCTATATTTTCTTGCTGCTTCTGTTTAACATCATATCGGTATTAAGAGCAATTAGATATAAGATAGACAGATGAGAAAAGACACAAAACCATTTTTTTTGTGTGTGTGTGTCCATTATAGACAAGGTACAGTATGTGCTTGTGCACATTATGGACAACAAGATGAAGAGTAATAAACACAACCAATTATGTTCACAGGATAAAACATCTAATAATAAATTGATAGAAAATGCCAGGTTTGTAACTTGAAAAGTGAGCAAAAACGTTGAAAGTATTGAAAAGACTAAATAGAAAATGCTCCATTTTCAGAGCTTAGAAGAATTAATCCTATTAAGATAACACTCTGCCCAGTTTATCTTCGTAGTTACTACAGCCTTTCTCAAAATTAGAGGAGTTTTCCTTCAATATTTTAAACTTATTTTTAAAAAATTTAAGAATTACATTTGTTTGTTGGGAGGAGGGTGCCAGTGTGTGTATGTTCAGGTCCTAGGACAACTTGGTGGTAGTAATTTCCTTATACCATATGGGTCTTGGAGAATCAAACTTCAGTTTCAGGGCTTGGCATCGAGTGTCTTTACCTGTGGAGCTGTTTTGTTATGCCATATGGATTTTTAAATACTGACAAGAAGATTCTAATATTTATATAAGTACAAGATCTGGGATAGTTTATAGCTGGTCATTGCTACTTTGTGGGTCTTTTTATCCCACATGGTTTCACCTCTCATCACTAGATAGGGAAAGGAGAGAGAGGGAGAGAGAGAGCTTTGAATCTTATTTCTTGTTTCTTTGACACAATTACGAAAAAACCACAACCAACAATCTCCTACCTCATCTTTAGGGAATCTAGCATTTATATGCCCTCTGAAAAATTCCCAGGATTCCAAATGTTACAGTCACAAAAAATATCTGCAGCTGGCAAAACCACACCTCCGCTATAGCTAAAGGCAAATCATAGTCAGTTGCTTCCATGTAGCCGATATCCTCATACCTGGAATCAAATTGAAAGCATATTCTTATTGCATTTCCGTGTTTTTTTTAAAGAAACCAAAATTCCAGAATTCTTACTACAACAGTCAATAGGGTCTGAGAAGAAAGAGGAAAGTTGAGTGCATTGAATTTAATAACTCTTTACTGCAGGGTTAAAGTGACCGTAAGTGTCTTGCAGTACCATTAGAGTAAATTAATGATTAGAAAAGATTTTACACTCATAAATCAGTTGATCCTAGTATTTAGGTTAGACTAAAGTGCTAAATGTTGTTAGATGACATCAAAAGCACAAACAGTAAAGGAAAATAGAGTTAAATTGGATAATATTAAGCAGTGAAAAGAGGCTGGGCATGATGGTGAAAGAGATTGAGTTTGATGGAGCATGCTTAAATCACAACTTTGATAGATAGAGGCAGGTGGATCTATCTCTGCAATAATTTCCATACCAGGTAGGTCAGCCCGACTGAGTGAGACCCTGTTTACAAACAAAAATAAGAAAGAAATGAAAAACCAACACATGATAGGAGAGACTATGTTTAAGCCTTATCTGATATGGGACTTTTAACAAGAATATAAAAGTCAATTTTAAACTAAATAATTAAAAGATAAGGTGATTTAAAGGACCTAAATAGATTTTGTTTCCAAGAAAATGTGTATAGCCAAGAATCACATGGAAAAAAAAAGAAGTTCAACATGATAGCTATTTGGGAAATATAAACTCAAGCCATAGTAGTAGGCTAGCTCACACCCATTAGGGTACTTTATGAAACGGAGCAAAACCAGCATAGAGATTATATAGATGGTTAAAGGCATTGAGATAAAAAATAGAGTGGTGTCTGTGGAGCTTAGAAGGGTAGGAGGCTTTTACTGTGTATTAGGCAGTCAGAGAAGTCCAGTTGTACAAAGATGGGAAGAGTTACAGAGGTGAGTGTTGGTGGTGTTTGTACCACTGTGTAAATGTAATTGTCTTTGAACTGCATACTTAAAAATGATTAAGATGGGAGTTTTATTATTAACGATTAAAAAAAAAAGCCTCAGTATTTTCTTCCCTTTTGTACTCTGTTTTCCTCTTCTGGAAAAAGAAAGTAATAATTAAGTTTATTGTCGTCTTTTAATACAAATGAAGCATTTTGAAGTAACACACAATATATAGATAAATCTTAGTGATAGGTTGATGATAAGAACAAAATGAGATCGCTAGTAGAAGCAATTATGTTTTATTAGGAAGGAAGGATAGTGATTGAAGAAGTGAATAGTTTAAATCTGTAGTACAACTCATTATATGGAGATCATACTACATCGTTACTAAAATCAGAAGTTAACTTTTAAAAATATACCTTTCGGGGCTGGAGAAGTGGCTTATTGGGTAATAAATAATACTTGCTTTACAACCATGAACACCTAAGTTTTAATCTCCAGCACCCTTGTAAATCTATGTATGCGTATAACCCCAGCATAAGGCTTTTCACATAGGTGTATTTAGACCTGAGTTCCTTGCTAAACAATCACACAGATATGTGAGCCTGTTGGCCAGTCGGCCAAGCTATCTGAAATGGGGAGCTTAGGTTCAATGAAAGCTGTTCTGTAAAGTTCTGAGAGAGTAGTTGAGAAATACACCGGTATCCTCTGGTCTCATGTGTACATGAGTCCCCCCACCAACAAAATCTAGTCTTTCTGGATACATAGAAGTCTCTAATTATTTGAACTAAAATTGTCAAGAAAAATAAAAATCAGGCTGCCAAGATGTCTCAGCAAATAGAGAGGTGTTGCTTGCAAAGTAAAAAAGAGGTATAAAGGTAAGTTACAGAAGCCTGATGACCCCCAAGTTCAATCTCTGGAAATCATGAGATGGAAGGAGAGAGTGGACTCCCAGAAGTTGTTCTCTGATTTCAATACGAGTGCTTCAAAAAAGAATTATTCCATGTCAAAAAGTTGAATAAAAAACTTCAGTCGACTCTAACTACCTGATAATAATTAACCCATTAGAAGGAAAAGTCAGTGATTGAGAAAAAGAAAAACTAGATGAAACAGGAAAGGTTTAATTAAAACATTGGAGTACAGCTGGGCCTGACATACCTTTAGTACGTGGGAGACAGAGGCAGGTGGATCTGAGTTCCAGGACAGCCTGGGTTGCAGAGTGACTTCCAGGACAGCTGGGGCTACACAGAGAAACGTGGTCTCAAAAAACAAACAAATAAACCCTGCCGAATATGGAAATAAAGGGCATAAATGAGTATTAGGGGAATATATGTGCATATGTAGCCAATGCAAATAATACACCCTCTAGTGAAGAGACAAGAGGCTTCCTCTCCTTAACTTTTTTTTTCCTCTAGACACTGTTTGTATATAACAAGTATATGTGTTACTTTTATATTTTATGAAATTAAGGGCAAATTATCCTAACTTCTGCAAATAGATAATGTTTATATACCTTATATAGCATTTAAAAAGTCAGTATTCTTTAGTGCTATAATTTCAATGTATCTTATTGTGTTAGGGTTTTTCATAAAGGTGTATTTAGACTGTTGAGTGTTTGACTGAAAAAGTATAAATGTATATTTTGAAATTTACAGGATACCTTCTATTCTGTTTTATAAGTATTGTTTGGTTAAATGATATAGTGAGCTTTTTTTCATATTAATTGCAGACAGATCACTTTACAAGAACGCTTCCTCAAATTTTTTATTCTCATCAGAATATTTTGTGTATGCAGTTTACTGAAATGTTGTGTACTGTTGATTTTTCATCTTTGTCCATCTTCTAAGAAAAATTTCCTATTTTGGGATTATACATATTTTCATGATTTTGTCCTTTTTATAACATTTTTTCTTGTGCTGTGTATGTGATGTATGTGTATGTGTTTTGTGTGCTCAGGTGTAACATGTTGGCTCATGCAAGTAAGAGTTTAGAGGTTGCCATTAGGTGCCCTCCTTGATGGCTGTTCACCTTCTATCTTGAACGGTGGTCTCACAGCTGAGCCTACACTCACCCATTTGTCTTGTCTAGTTTGCCTGCTTGCTCTGGAAACCATCTTTTTTCAGTCCCAAAGTGCTAGGAGTTTTTATGGGTGAGCACAGTATTAATGGTAGCGCTGGGGATCTACAGTACAGTTCTCACGCTTGTACAGTCTTTTACTGGCTAAGTAATCCACCTAGCCCCTTTACATTTCTTCGGATTGCTGGCCTTTTTACTTTTTCATAGGGATTGATTGAGCTGGTTAGTTTTTATCAACTTGATACAATCTAGGATCACCTGTCAGGAGGGAACCTCAAGAAAGAATCTCCAGCTGTCTTTATGGGCATGTCTGTGGGGCATTTTCTTGATTAATAATTGATGTGGGAGGGCCCAGTCTACTGTGGACGAGGCTACTCCTCGCAGATGATCCTGAGTTGCATAAGCAGTGAGCTAGGCCCTTAATCCCAGCACTTAGGGAGGTAGACCTGTGGGTGGATCTGTGTTTGAGGCTAGCCTGGTCTACAAAATGAGTTCCAGATCAGCCATGGCTAGACAAAGAAATTTTCTCTTGAAAATCCTCTCCTCCCCACCTGTGTGAGCTGGGGCGGGGGGGAGGGGGAGGAAGGAGAGAGAAAGAAGGAGGAGGAGGAAGGGGGGAGGGGGGAGAGAGGGGAGAGAGAGACCCTGAGACCAGAGTGAGTAAGTCACAAAATGCTAGCTAGTGCATACTAGCTTTATTACTCTGTGGTTTCTGTTCATTTCCTGCCTATAAGTTCCCACTTGGCTTCCCCTGGTGATGGACTGTAACCTGGAGCCAAATAAACCCCTTTCTCAGTTTCTTTAGGTCATAGTTGTTATCACAGCAATAGAAATACAAAGCAAACTAAGAAAGGATTAGAACTGTTATTTTGTATGTCATTGCTATTTTTCCCCATTGTTGTTTCTTAACTTTCATTTTCTATGTCTTTGTGAGCTTTATTTCTTCCTTAGTAGTTTGCGCGCATGCCTGTGTGCACGCAGTTGGCATCAATGACCCTATCTTTTGAATATCCAGTTTCTCCCCCCAAGTTACTGTGTTGTTTAGAATGGCCACTTTTCTAGTTAGAATTATAAGGAAACGTTTTGGTACTTAAATTGTATTTGTTTCACATTGTTTCAACATTGTTGCCCTGAATAAAGTCCTGAATTTTCCAGCTGGTGTTCCTCACTGACGCTTTTCTGTTGCATTTCCTTATTGTTGTGTTTTAATTTCTGGTGTGTAGAGGTCTTCTCTTTTTCTCTAAAACATAGTTATTTTCATATATATGTGAATAAGAGGTATGAAACTTTGATGTGAATGAAATTACAGTGCTGTGAGGGACAAGGATCTATGAAAAAGTGTCCATAGGAGAGGCTCTCATAAGGTCACCCCCAGCTGAGGAGCTGCTAATGGCTGCCTGAGGTTGGTCAGATGTGGCTTGTGGTAGGTGGTCCATGCTTCCATGGATGGCTGTGCACCCTTGTGCGTAGGGGCAGTACTAATTGGACTCAGTTATTTAGAAACAAAGGCAAAGACTTGAATTTAGGACAAGGATGTGCATTGGATTTGGGAGGATGAGTTAGAGGGAGGACTGAGAACGAATGAATCTAAATACTGAAGAAAGAATAAAATACTGGGGATATGGATCATTGATAGAAGTATTAATATAAGGCTATAAAGTGAAAATTATCTTAACCTTTAAAGAACATTTAAGGACATGGTATGATACTTTGAACATAGTACATTAATAAACTGTTTTATTTTCAGTAAGATGTTCTTTTTAACTTACTGTTCTAATTTGGACTTTTCAGAGTTACAAGGTTATTTTTATAATACTGCTTCTAATAAACAATACAAGCAATTTAAGTAATAGGAGGAATAATTAATGTAACACACACATCACCACTGGGAAATGCTGTAGGCCATTAAAAACATGTCAAAACTAGTTAAAAATTGTTTCATTGATAGTTGGAAAAGAATAGTTAAAGTTTAATATAATATTTATGTTAATATTTTCTAGGACCACAAGGAAATTTTGGGGATGAAGATATATTCATTGTCTTAAGTGTATAGTAACCTCTAAACACATGCCATTTGTTACTATCAGAGAACATATAGAAGGTAGTAAAAGTATCTTTTTGTTAAAAATATAAATTTAAGCAAAACTATTGAGAGCACTGCTTAAAAAATTAGTAGGATATCGAATCTCCATAGATTTAGTTTGTGGAATTGAGTAATTACAGTTACTGGGGGCTGGCCACCAGGCTGGAGATTCTGGTAGAAATTGGTTTTACAGCTTTGGGTCCGAAAGCAGTCAATTCCCCCCTCCCTCTTTTGTATATACCGATCTTTTTTCTTTTCTCTGTGATACTATAATCATATCATTTCTCCCTTCCCTTTCCTCCCTTCAAATCCTCCCATATCTTCAGAAAAAGGTCTTTAGTTTTTAGTAACTGTTGAGGGAGAAGTTCTCACTCATTATTGCATCAAATATTTCTTTTGTTTCTTTCTCTCTTTTTTTTAAAGCCTTGGAAGAATGTTAACATGTGTGATTGTTTTATGGTCCTTGGATGGTCTGCTGTTTTTTTATTCTCCTACCCCACCCCACCCCACCATACACATTTTGTTCTGAACATTTCTATTCACACATCTTTGTACTCAGTGATTCTTTCCTTTGATGTGTTTGGTATACTTGTTGAGCCTTTTTTTCCTTTTCTTAAAAAGTGAAATATTTTGTTCTCTTTTACTTTACAGGTGCTTTTTTTAAAAGAACAAAACCTTTAGCATAGACAACCAAGAAGAGTTAATAGAGTTTGGTTTTACTTCATTGATTTCCAAAATTAATAGAATTACTAATATATGTAAATATAAGCTTAAAAATATGGGACCGTTTCCATGTAGAATAATGAAATAATAATAGGACACTGGTAAGCCCTCCTTCCTTTTTCAAACACTTAGAAAGTATTCTCATGTGCTGACTTGATTTTGTACAAGAGATGAACACAAAAGTCATCATTGTCCATATCACACAGCAAGCAAAGAATATAAATTCAAGGGGTTTTAGATTAGTATGGGACACTAAAAAGACATTATTTCTGGTACAGTGTTAAAGTTCCAACATTGACTTAATTCTTAGAACTTCAATTTCTCTTCATATAGTATCCATCTGTTCTTACATGTGCACTTGGTTCTGTTAGCATTCTTAGTATATTCATCATAGCATTCCTAATCAGACAATTGTAATACATTTATTGTATTTACTTTTGATGTTGTTGCTTAATTGTATTTCTTGAGCCTGTGTTTTAATATGCCTTGTAAATTTTTCTTGAAGTCTTAAATAATACATTTATTATTACTGAGGTACATAGGTCTTTAGTATAACTTTTATACTCACCTGGCTTATTTGTTTGGACTATTTTTAGTATTTGTTGTACTTGCTAGTATTTGAGGCTAAAATTTCCTTTCTGTTTTATGGCTTGTCTTCCTAGTTTGTTGTTTATCAGTTTGTTTGACTTTTTTTTTTTTAAATAGAGCCTTAGCTTTTTCTGATGCACTCTGGTTTGTCAGCTATGAGCCTATTAATGGTATGGAATTCGGGGTATGAGAAGTATTATTTCTTTAGTCTTTAGTAGACTTGTGCTCCAAGGCTATAATGTTCATAGGTACTTTTTAACTTTGGCTGGCTTTTCTCCCCTTTAATTGAGATGGAACCAGAGTGTACCAGAGTTGAGGCTTGTTGGTTAAGATCTGAGAAAAACAAGACTTGTTCATAACAGGATTGCTTTGGGCAGTGATTCTCAACCTTCCTAATACTGTAACCTTTTAATATAATTCCTCATATTTTGGTGACTCCCAACCATATATTTTCATTGCTACTTCATAACTAATTTTGCTACTGTTATGAATCATGAGGTAAATAATCTGTTTTTTTTTTTCAAGTGGTGACCCTTGTGAAAGGGTTGTTCAACTTCCAAAAGGGTGATGGCCCATGAGTTGAGAACCACTGTTCTGGGCATGTTGTTTCTCTTTTTTCCTGATTTTACTGGAGGCACAATATACATTTTTTATTTTTCATGAGCATTTTGGCATAGGGCTTCTAGTGATAAAAATTTATCTGCCTGTTTCTCTAACTTAGAAATAGTAGTCACATTTATTTCTTGTCTTACTACTGTTTTGTGTTGTTGACTGCTGGTTAGGGGTATTTTCCCCCATTCTCACCATAGGGAATTATTTTCAACAAATGGTTCTGTTTTTATTTCTTAGTTCTATAATAGATATATTTGATTTTTATGTTGGTGGCCATTCTTAGGATACTTTTTTCCTTGCTATATCTAGATAGGTGTTTAGTTATCCTACCACCACTTACTGAGAAGATCATCTTACTGAGTGAAATACATTTTTGTGTTCTGTTCCTCTATTTCCTTCTATTTTTTTCGGGGGGGGGGTGTAGGTGGGTGTATGTGTGGTGTCGGTACCTGTTTGTTGGGTATGTTAAATGTGTGGAAGCCAGAGGTTACTATCAGGTGTCTTCTTAAATTGTTCTCTACTTCAGTGTTTGAGACAGGATTTCTTATTGTCAGCTAGTCTGTCTGGCCAGTGAACTATAGGGGATCGGCCTCTGTCCTGCTTCCCAACAATGATATTAAAGTCAGTGCCTCTGTGTCCTGGGGATCTGAAATCAGGTCCTCATGCTTGCCAGTCACTAAGCTATCTCCCAGCATCACAGTCTATTCTACAGTGAAAGTTTAGTGTGTACTTGGAATCTGTATTTTGATTTCTTGCATCACACGTTTTAATTACAGAAATTTTTTTAAAAAGAATTATTTTATGTATATGAGTACACTGTAGCTGTCTTCAGACACACCAGACGAGGGCATCAAATCCCATTACAGATGGTTGTGAGCCACCATATGGTTGCTGAGAACCTCTGGAAGAACTCAGGACCTCTGGAAGAGCAGTCACTGCTCTTAACCACTGAGCCATCTCTCCAACCCTTATAGAAATAATTTACATTATAATTAAACATTTTTAAAATAGGAGTGTAGAACCATTCTTTATCTTTCTTCTCTTTCAGATGCTTTTGTTCTCAATTATTTTCCTGTATGATATACATTGTAGAGAAAAAACTTTCACTGATTGTACTTGTTGATTTTGCTGTCATAAAAATATCCAGATAAAAACAGAGGGGAACAAAAGAGTTTATTTGGCCTACAGTTCCTGAGGGAATGTGGTCTAGCATGGTGGGGATGGGATGACAGCAGTGAGGAAGCAGAGTGATCACATTTCATCCACACACTATTGTTATTATTATTGCTCTTACATATTTTTGAGACAAAGTCTTGCTTTAAAATTACCAGTTTGGCCTTGCATTTGAGATTTTTCTGTCTTTGCTTCATGCCTCTGTACTTAATACCTAACAATGTAGTGTATTACCAAGATATTTTATATTTGGTTTATACTAAGTATTGGAAATCTGGTACAAGTTTCATATTTAAAACAATTTTTAACTAAGCCATAAGTGCTCAGTAGCTACCTACGGGCTCCTGGCTAACTCTGGGTTGTGCAATTGGAAATGAAACCTATCTTGTAAATATTTATATTATGTTTCCCCTATACACCTGTGTTAATGTATAGAATATATAATATTATATACTCTTGAAATCTTTTTATTTAAATGCTGTATTGTTTTGATTTGGCGTTGCAGTGAGATTAAGCATCTTTAATGTTATTTTGGACACAGGACTGTGGATGACTTTGAACTTCTGATCCTTCTCCTTTTATCTTTAAAGTGCTAAGGTTACCTGCATACACCATTGTGTCCATCTGACATCCATTTTATTTGTCATCTTGTGCTATGGGATGAGTTTCTTTTGTACTGGTTTATAAGGCCTTCTTTTATATTAAGGATATTTACTTTGTTATATTGTGGACAGTATTTCCCAGTTGTCTTTTCTCTTTCTATATTGTTTTCTAGTGGTAATCCTGAGTCACTATTTAGTGGAATCTGTTAGTTACATTTTCATTAGTTTATCTGTGATGGTACAGCTTATCTCCCTGTGAATTAAAATTTTATTTAAATGAGTTTTTTCTGTTACTTTATTATTTATTTAAACTTAAAATTAATGTTTCCACAATTAATGGATAAAACATTTGTAATTTGTTTTCTGGTCTGTATTTTATTTCACTGTTCTATCTTTCTCTAAGCATGACAGGGCATATTAATTTCTTATAGGGCAAAGTATATTTTCAACAGTGTTTGGATGATGATCAGATACAGTTTCTTCAAGGTGAATTTTATAGTTATTTTGTCAAGTTAAGTGCCCACCTTCCAGGCAAAATTATAAAACCTAGCCACTATTTATTTTCTATTTTGATGTTTAATTCTTGTTACAATTTATTTCTAGTCATTTGTATTTTTCTGTTACTATAATATTACTAAAAACTTTTTTTGTGTGTATGTCTGCTCATGTGTAGGTAGCTGGAGGAGGGTGAAGGTTCATGTAATTTTTCCTGAGATAGGTTTTCTTATTGACCTAGAAGCTTCTTAAATTTTACATATTAACATCTATACAAAATTAGTAACCATGAAGATTTTTGTCTCAATGTCTAGCATTTTCTTGTTAAATATGCCTGGTTCTTATCTTCAGAGAGGTACTATAATAAATTTTTAGAAGGCATCTTTTTATTGTATCATTTTTGAAAGTTCTTTGCTTTGTTTAAAGTTAGGAGCTGATTGTGAATTGTGTTGAGTGTCTTCTTTAGCATAATACTGGTTTTCTCTTCACAGATGATGACATGGCTTTTGTTTTTCTTTTTTCTTTTTCAGTTTTGTTTTTTCAAGACAGGGCTTCTTTGTAGATATGACTTTCTGTAAAGCTTTGCTTGATTATAATGTTTGTTTATTTAGCTTTGGATTCAATTTGTATAAGTTTTATTTAAGATTTTTAAACACTAAACACTGGTTGTATAAAGTTGTAATTTTTAGGCTTTCAAATGTAGTCTTATATAAATGAATTTAATATAAATCACCTAAAGATGACTTTGGTCTATTGGGCTTACACACTCTTGTAATAAAAGCAATTCTTTGCGCAACTTTTTGATATTCTTTGAACCATACAAATTTTATTCAGTTTTTTTTTCTGAAAAACAATTTGTCTGATATAGGGAAGAATTTAATTGGATTAAAAGCTATAAATAATGTGGAAATTAGCAGAGATGATCTGTATCATAATAGCTCTCATTAGAAGAACACTGCTTTTGCTGTTTTCTTGAGACACTTTTTTTGATACTAAGTTCTGAGAAGGTAAATGAGTCTTATAAATAATGACAAAGTAGTTATTTTCAAGGGTCAATTCCCTATACCAGTATTTTATCAAAGTCATTTGAACCTCTAGATAGATTGTAGGAATAAAAGCCTTTAATATGTTAATTATTCTCATTCTCAGGTGCATTTTACCTGGTGTTTGAATATATGGACCATGATCTGATGGGACTGCTGGAATCAGGCTTGGTTCATTTTAATGAAAACCATATAAAATCTTTTATGAGACAGCTCATGGAAGGCCTGGATTATTGTCATAAGAAGAACTTTTTGCATAGAGATATTAAATGTTCAAATATCCTTCTAAATAATAGGTATGGATATGAAACTTATGCATTTAAAGTGTTAATGTAATACATAACTTCCTATAAATTCAGTTTATTCTAATTTCTTGGGTAAGGAACAGCAGTCAGTTAATATTGCCTCTATAGTTATTCTCCAGTAGCTCCAGTAATGATCTGCAATGTTCATATGTACTTTTTGTTTGGTATTCTTCCAGATAATTTGAAATGAATGAATCTAATCATGAATAATATGATTTTTTAAATTTTATTTGTAATGAGTGTGTGTTTTGCTTGCATGTGTGTCTGTGTACAATGTCAACAGTGTTTGTGGAAGCTAGAAGAGGGTGTTGGATACGTTAGAACTGGAGTTACAGATGTTTGTTAGCTACCAAGTGGGTGCAGGGAATGGAACCCTGGTTTTCTGAAAGAGCAGCAAGCACTCTTAGCTTCTGAGTTATTCTTTATTCTTATCCGCACCTCCAAATGTTAGATTTTTTTACATGTATTTTTAAAATATGTATATAAGGTTAAGGTAAATATTTTCAGAAACAGTATAATTTTAGTATTATTGTACTTAGTACTATTTTTAAAATTTGAATAAAACATGCATCACCTGGTTTAAATGGTAGAACATAATTTGTGCACCCTAACCTTTTAAGAGCTAGAAAACTAAACATAAATTTCAAATAATGTGATTTAGTTCTTGGGTACTATGTGAATAAGTACTCCTACACCTAGATGTCATTTGAGGTACTTTCCTAA
Source organism: Tokudaia tokunoshimensis (assembly GCA_036184795.1). Classification (NCBI taxonomy): domain Eukaryota; kingdom Metazoa; phylum Chordata; class Mammalia; order Rodentia; family Muridae; genus Tokudaia; species Tokudaia tokunoshimensis. The sequence goes on from BTHU01000022.1 coordinate 46,158,765, forward strand.
GTAGGAACTGAAATGGCACCTGAAATACTGTTACGCTAGCACCATTAAGTGTTTTTTGCCCTGTTGGAGGGTTGTTTTAGACTATCCTTACTACTGCATCTTTTTAATAGTACCTAGGGATCTAAGGCTTTTTACAAAATAAGGTTGTATTTGTCTCGCTTATTTAAAATGTAAATGTTGTGTAAATAATTGGTACACTATTAACACATGACTGTACATCTTCAGGACAATATAGTCCCTCCATTAGTTTCTATTTCTATCCAGCTGAATCTGAAAATTAAGAACATATTGATATATATGATTGAATAGGCCCATAATGACAATAACAAGAAACAAAGCAAAATACTAATTGTTACCTTGTATAATTTCCCATTAGTTAGCTTTGCCTGATATGTATAGCAGTGCAAAGAGTGAATTTATGTGTGTTTTTGTTTCTAATGTGTTTTCATTGAGCCCTGGAATAGAATAAAAGTATATATTATCAAATTCATGATAGACTAATGCTTTTTTATTTTGTCTTATTTCTACCAGAGGACAGATAAAACTTGCAGATTTTGGACTTGCTCGTTTATATAGCTCAGAGGAAAGGTAAGAGTACCTTTTAACAAATTATTGTAAACACTAAGTTCAGTTTTAAGCTATATTTAGAGTATTAATTTTTTAAATTTTATGTGTATGAGTCTTTGGCCATGTGTTTATATGTTCATCATATGCATGTCTTGTACCTGTGGTGTCAGAAGAGGGTCTTTGGATCCACTGTAAGTGGAGTTATAGAGAGTTGTGAACTATCATGTGGGTGCTGTGAACTGAACCTAGGTTGTCTGAAAAAGCAATAAGTGTTCTAACTGTTGAGCTGTCTCTCTAGCCCTGATTTTTTTTTAATTTAACATTTATGCTTCCTAAATAATAATGAAAAAAAAACTGGTTTGGCTGTCTTAATCTTACAGCTTTGTTTTCAATTTTTAAATAAATTTGATTTTTAAATGGTAGATACATTTTCTCTTAAAATGTAAGACTTTAAATATGAGTTCAATGGATTTTAAATTTTGAAAATTAATAAATTTTTAGTACAGATGAAGACATTAAGGATTTTAATCATGTATTTAATAATAAAGTTTGGTATATACTTTATGAATAGTACATTAAATTCTAAACCTTTGTTTTTATTATTTTAGACTTCACCTTTTTTGTTTTACTTATATCTACAGTAGTCTGTTTTTTCCAAACTCACTGGAACTATTTAAACAAGCATTTGTGAGAAAGTTCAGTGTATAAGATAGAGACAGATGGAGCTGCTCTGCCTAAAGTTGGGGTTGTGTATCTATCTGGCTCCCTTTGTGTCTGTAAAGAAAAAAGACTCTTACAGAATTAGTACAGACTTTCAAAATAAAAGATTTTGTTGAAATAATGATTCTATGTAAATAAGCTGTGGGATTGATTTGTCTTAATAAATTAGTGTAGCTGATTCCTTTCTAGCTTTTATGTATAAATTTGCTTAATTAAAATTTTTTTGTGAATTAAGTAATATACTTTTTAAAAATTATTTTTAATTGGTATATCAAGTTATATTGTATATAATACATTGCTTTGAATTATGAATAACATTGTAGAATGACTAAAGCAAGCGAATTAGCCCAGGTCTTATCTCAATTTTTTTTACTAGTGGCTAGAACACTTAAGATCTGTTAATTTTCAAGAAGACATTGAGTTATTAGATTTATCAAGTTGTTTGCTAAATATGTTGAACTTAGTCCTTTCATCTAACTGAAGATTTTATATTTTTTGAACAACTCTTCAATACACAACTTCAACACACAACTCTTAGCAATTACATTCTTGACTTTACTTTTTTGAATTGAACTATGAGATTGTGTGGTCTATGTCTTATTTACCTTAATGACCTTCAGGTGCATCATATTGTTACAACATGTAATAACACAGCATATTTTTATGAAATATTTTATTAGAATTTTTTCCATATACTGTATTTTGGTCATATTCTTTACACTCCCCTCTCCCAGAGCCTTCCACCTCCCTATCTACCCAAATACATGAAATTCTAATGTGTCTATATACCATACTTTCTTCATCAATTCTTCTGTTGTTGGACACATTCAGTTGTGTCTTTGCTATTGTGAAGAACTGAATGTCTTTAAGGTATGTGTTGACAGGGTCAAGGAGTTAAGAGAGTTCAGCTTTTTAATTCTTTTATTTGTATTAAATAAAACAGAATCTCACAATATAACCCAAGCTGGCTTTGAACTCAGAGATCCAACTACTTCTACCTCCCTAGTGTTGAAATTACATATGTATACCCCTGTGCCTGGGGCTAAATTTTTAAATATTTCTACCATATAGTAATTTATCTTTTGGGAATTTTTCAAGAAAATGGTCTTAATGTTACTTAGTCTAAAACTTCACTTGAATAATAATTTTTAGAAGTTTAAGATAATCTGGCTATTTGGGGGAATTTGGTTAATTAATTGACTCTAGTTTTGTAATCTCTTTATTTCATTGTAGTTTTATTGTCCTTAATGCAACGTAACTAGCATACTTGAATGAATGGCTTCCATTCTTCTTACTTTCTTATGTTTCATCCTAATTTATTAATCTTTTATAGCTAATAGGTTATTTATTGAAGATATCGCCCATGCATTTGGAATAGATGTTCCAGACAAAAATTATTGTATACACACATATGTCATCTATCTTTGATACATGTAGTATATATGTTACATGTATGTGGGGTTGTGTATGTGTGTGTGTGTGTCAAAAATGTGGCAGTTTGCTGACATGATCTCTGTTGTGGTGAATTGATGTAGGAATTTTCAGGCTAGAGAAATTTACAACCCTGTAATTTCGATCTTAAAGTTATGCATAGTAAATCTTTTTTGGGGGCAGTCAAATTAATGAGAAAAATTTTGTATCATTTGTTTTATAAGTAAACATACCATCTTTGAGGGAGTTGTTCCTTTAGATATCACCCTCTTTTTTGCTTTTTCTTAAAAGTGTTTTTAAAATTTACTGGAGAAATCCACTTTCTCATAGGACAAAGAAGTATTTTGCACAAAAGTCGAAATTTACTGCTTTTTCTAGAGAAAAAATTTGTAAGAGTACATTTATTATTACTGTTTCAAGTTTGAAGAAAATAAAATAGTCCTAGATTGAGATACTTTGTTTGTTGTATTTGCATTTCCCTTTAACCAGTTGTAAAATTCTGTTTCTTGAGGGGGTCTCACTGTGTAGTCCCAGTTGGCCTCAAACATACTTTATAGTTTGGCTTGGCCTTGACTAGGCCTCCTCCTGGTACCTCTGCCAGTGTACTGGGGTCGCTGTGAGATCTTGGTTAAGCTTGTTAATTAATTTCATGACTTTAAGTGTTATGATGATGGATTTAATGTCTCCAAAGTTGCACCTGGAGGAGATGGCTCACTTACAGAGGGCCTAGGTTTGGTTTCTAGCAACCACATGACACTTCACTTTCATCTGGAATTCCAATTCCAGGGTATCTAATGGTATCTTCAGCTTTTAGCCTCCATAGGCATTAGGCATGCACATGGAACACATACAAACATGCAGCAAAACAATCACACCCTCAAAAAAGAACAAAACTTTACAGCTTCAAATACTGGGCTTACAGTGTTGCTCAGTGGTAGAGCCCCTGTCTAGTGTGTTTGAGACTGTCAACTCAACCCATAGAACTACCAAAACCAAAATTCTGCGAAGATGTGACTTATAAAGTACTCAAACAAATACAAATATCTATTAATGCTTCTAAAAGTTGCCATTATCAAGATAAAACTTCATTAAATAGTAACCAAAGTCGCTGCGTTTTTCTCTGATCCCATGAAAGGGGAGAGGGAGAAAAGGTTTTTTTTTTTTTAATTATTTATTTTATTTTATTTTTTTAATTTACATTCCAAATCACTTCCCCTTTCCCGTTTCCTCCCTCCCCGAAAGTCCCATAAGCCCCCTTCCCTCCCTCTTTTCTCCATTCAACCCCCTCTTGTTACTCTGTCCTGGCGTTCCCCTACATCCAGTCTTTCCAGGACCAGGGGTCTCTCCTTCCATCTTTTTAGAAATCTATTGATATGCGGATTGTGTCTAGGGTATTCCGAGATTCTGGGTCAATATCCCCTTATCAGTGACTGCATACCATGTGTGTTCTTTTGTGATTGGGTTACCTCACTAAGGATGATATTTTCAAGATCTGACCATTTGCCTAGGAATTTCGTGAATTCATTGTTTTTAATTGCAGAGTAGTATTCCATTGTGTAGCTATACCACATCTTCTGAATCCATTCCTCCGTTGAGGGACATCTGGGTTCTTTCCAGCTTCTGGCTATTATAAATAAGGCTGCTATGAACATAGTGGAGCATGTGTCCTTATTGCATGCAGGGAAAGTCTCTGGGTATATGCCCAGGAGTGGTATAGCCGGATCCTCCGGGAGTGTCATGCCCAGTTTTCTGAGGAACCGCCAGACTGCTTTCCAGAGTGGTTGTACCAGCCTGCAATTCCACCAGCAGTGGAGGAGTGTTCCTCTTTCTCCACATCCTCACCAACAACTGCTGTCTCCTGTGTTTTTGATCTTAGCCATCCTGACTGGTGTGAGATGGAATCTCAGGGTTGTTTTGATTTGCATTTCCCTAATGACTAAGGATGATGAACATCTCTTTAGGTGCTTCTCAGCCATTAGATATTCTTCAGGTGAGAACTCTTTGTGTAGCTCTTTACCCCATTTTTTAATAGGGTTACTTGCCTCTCTGGAGTTTAACTTCTTGAGTTCTTTGTATATATTGGATATTAGCCCTCTGTCGGATGTAAGGTTGGTAAAGATCATTTCCCAGTTAGTTGGTTGCTGCTTTGTCTTTTTGACAGTGTCTTTTGCCTTGCAAAAACTTTGTAATTTAATGAGGTCCCATTTGTCTATTCTTGATCTTAGAGCATAAGCTATTGGAGTTCTGTTCAGGAAATTCTCCCCTGTGCCCATATGTTCAAGGTTCTTCCCTAGTTTCCCTTCTATTAGTTTCAGTGTGTCTGGTTTTATGTGGAGATCTTTGATCCACTTAGAATTGAGCTTAGTGCAAGGAGATAAGGATGGGTCAATTTGCATTCTTCTGCATGTTGACCTCCAGCTGAGCCAGCACCATTTGTTGAAAAGGCTATCTTTTTTCCACTGGATGGTTTTAGCTCCTTTGTCAAAGATCAAGTGACCATAGGAGTGTGGATTCATTTCTGGGTCTTCAATTCTGTTCCATTGATCTACATGTCTGTTACTGTACCAATACCATGCAGTTTTTAACACTATTGCTCTGTAGTACAGCTTGAGGTCTGGGATACTGATTCCCCCAGAGGTTCTTTTACTCTTGAGAATAGTTTTAGCTATTCTGGGTTTTCTGTTATTCCAGATGAATTTTTGAATTGCTCTTTCTAACTCTATGAAGAATTGAGTTGGGATTTTGATGGGGATTGCATTGAATCTGTGTATTACTTTTGGTAAGATGCTCATTTTTACTATATTAATCCTGCCAATCCATGAGCATGGCAGATTTTTCCATCTTCTGAGGTCTTCTTCAATTTCTTTCTTCAGAGACTTGAAGTTCTTGTCATACAGATCTTTCACTTTTTTGGTTAGAGTCACGCCAAGATACTTAATATGGTTTGTGGCTATCGTGAAGGGTATTATTTCTCTTACTTCTTTCTCAGCCTGCTTATCCTTTGAGTATAGGAAGGCTTCTGACTTGCTTGATTTGATTTTATATCCGGCCACTTTGCTGAAGTCGTTTATCAGCTGTAGGAGTTCTCTGGTGGAGTTCTTTGGGTCGCTTAAGTATACTATCATATCGTCTGCAAATAGTGATAGTTTGACTTCTTCCTTTCCAATTTGTATCCCTTTGACCTCTTTTTGTTGTCTAATTGCTCTAGCTAGAACTTCAAGTACTATATTGAAAAGATATGGAGAGAGAGGGCAGCCTTGTCTAGTCCCTGATTTTAGTGGGATTGCTTCAAGTTTCTCTCCATTTAGATTGATGCTGGCTACCGGTTTGCTGTAAATTGCTTTTACTATGTTTAGATATGGGCCTTGAATTCCTGATCTTTCCAAGACCTTTAGCATGAAAGGATGCTGAATTTTGTCAAATGCTTTCTCAGCATCTAATGAGATGACCATTAATACTTGCTCACACACCCTTCCCAGGCAGAACATGTTAAAAGCGATGCTGCCATCTAGTGGCTACTCCAGTTTTGCCATTTGTTCAGGGACTTGGAGAAATTATTCAGCATTATGGCTCATTGCTTTTTAATCTTGAATTGATGTCAATTTAGAGATGGATACAGTACTTTCCTTTTTTTATGTTTTAAAATATCAAATATGGTTTTGAGAGAAGGGAGCCCTGACCTACAGAATGGTTCTAATGTGTGGCAGGGATCTTTGGGGTTCCTGGGTAATGCTAAGGATCTTATGGGAGGCTGGAGACCTTAAGGCTAGAAAATACTAAAGAGTGATACACGTAACAGTAAATAGTATCCTTCAACAGTCTTTACAGCCGAAGTCTTACTCAGATCGATGACTTAATTGGAAAATCAAAATGAAATTGCAGTTCTTTCTTTCCTCATGTACTCTGTTTTGATTATGTAAAGTGAGAAAGGCAACTAAATTTTCTAGCTGTGTCCTGCTGTCCCACCATTCTCCTGGAACCTATCAACCACATTTTCTCTACTACAAATCTAAGTTTCCAGTTGATATTTTTTCATATATCAAGCATATGTGTTTGTTGTACATCTCCATCAAAGTGGTGTGCATATCTTAAATTAATCCATGATACTTTTCCTTGTTTAACTATGCCAGAAAAAATTACTTGAAGTGAAAGTCCCCTGAGATGGGTACAAGTTAAAATACATGACTTTTTGTTGTTCACATCACAAGTACCCAATAGAGTTAGGAAGTAATCTGGAATTATTGACAGAAGAAATACTGTTTTCTGAAGTACTTTCTGGCTAAGTCCTTGGATCATACCTTGATCTTGTGAAAGTATCTTTCAGGTAGAGAGCATTAGGGGCCTCACCAGGTTTCTTTAGATGGTATCATTAGGTAAACAACCATTTTGGTAGTTATTTTATAGCAAACGGTTTCCTGAACTTATTTATGTGTTTTGTCTGCGTGTATGTATATGTAACGTGTATGTGCAGCACTCAAGGTGGTTAGAAGAGAGTGTTGGAGACCCTGGCATTGGAGTTATAGATGGTTTTGAGCTGCCATGCGGGTGCTGGAAGTTGGACCTGCATTCTCTGAAGAGCTGCTGGTGCTCTTAACTCCTGAGACATCTCCAGCTCCAGATTTGTTGAATTTAACTGACTTTGTCCTCCCAACTTTCCAGTCATAATATATGTTTTAACTATTGTTTTCTAAAAGTGGATTAACAAGTTACATTTTTTTTCAGTTTTTTCCATAATCTTTTCAATTCTATTGTATTTAGGTACTTTAAATACTAAACTAGGAAGCTAAAATTGAAAAAAAACCAAATAATTAAGGTAAAGGCCTTTTTAAAAAAGTGTTTTGTTATTGTTGCAGTCCCACCAGATACTGCTTCACTTTTTGATATGATAATGTCAGCTGCCTTTTCAGTAACTAATAAAAGTACTTACTCAAATACTGGTGTTAATTCCTGGTTAGTTTTAGGTTTATAAATCAAACCAAAAGCCATCAGTGGTTTACAGATGAAGGTGCTTAATAGCAAAATTGGAACTTGCTAGCTTTTAGCCTCCTTTATTTCTGAAGTATATATAAAGTTTAGTTTTGCCATATGCTAATAAGAGCTCATTGGACTTACTGTTTTAATTTAATAACGGGTTTTAATGTGTGTGACCGCCTTTGTTGGAATTTATTGGTTAGAACTTTAATTATGTAAATAAATTGAAACTCTTTTCAGTGCTATATTCATGAAGAAAAAAAATTGTGTTATGATAGGACTCCCTAATTCTTTGTATGGTATAAACAAGATCTCTTGGATGTCGGGAATCTGTAACCAGATCTGGAAGCTTGAAAGGCTAAATTTTTAGGATTCTGGATTTCCAATTTTTGCATTTGAATTATCTCTTCATTTTACAACAATACTTTCAAATTTCTCGGAATTTAAAATTTTAACTTCTAAACATAATTTCAATTTCATTTGCTTTGATCTTTACCCTTGTAAATATATCAATCTAATCATAACATAGAATGTTTTCTTGTAATACTATAAAAATTGTTGGGTTTTGTGGTTTGTGAAACTGGCTTTAGTGCTCTCCTAGCTTTTTTTTTTATGCTGAGTTTTGCTTTTATGATTAAAGTCTTTCTGTTTGCATACTTTCTCAGTGTTTGCTTTTTTCTCATTAAATAGTAAAATGGAAAATGTGGCATAATATCCTTTTTGGAGGAGCAGAACCAGAACACCAACCTACTTAAAAAAAAAGAGAAAATCATTGTTAGGGAGTTAAGTATATGAGCCAGGCTGGACTTGAATTGAAAATCCTCCTGTTTCTCAGCATACTGAGTGCTATGATTTCAGGAATGTACCATCAGTTTACTTTGTTAAAAGAGTTTGTTTAAAACACTAATAACACCATTAACTTCTTCAAAGGATTCTTGCTGCCTTCCTCCCTCTAACCTCCACTCCCCGACTTTGTTTCTGTCTCCCTGCTCTAGAAAACATTTATTTGCTCAGCCATCTTAGGGAGCTAAAGATTCAGTGTGTTTGATAGTAAAAATATTTTATGGGTCTTGTGTCTCTGGAAACAATGTGTTTTAAAACTCAGTTTGACTGTGTTTTAAAAAGTGAGTTAATCTTGAAAATCTGGAAACAAGAACTATTGAGCAAATAGCTGTTGCTCTAAATTTTGATAAACTTAAGGCTAGAAAAGGACAATAGACTATGTGTAAGAAAGAGGTGAATTATTTCACAAGGGTCTCTACTGGAGAGTAGTTAGAAATCATTACCTGTTGTGAAAAATCTGTCTCCATTCCTACCTATAAGGTTTCTGGTCAAGTAGCTGAATACATTTACAGTTAGGAGAGGCAAAACTATTGAAAAAGTCTGGCTTTTTTTTTTTTTTTTTTTTTTTTTTGTTTTTCGAGACAGGGTTTCTCTGTGTAGCCCTGGCTGTCCTGGAACTCACTTTGTAGACCAGGCTGGCCTCGAACTCAGAAATCCTCCTGCCTCTGCCTCCCAAGTGCTGGGATTAAAGGCGTGCGCCACCACTGCCCGGCTTATTGAAAAAGTTTAGTAGTGACATAAAGTATTATAATTTCTCACTTAATGTTAACTGATGGCTCCTTACCTTATTGCACCATTAATACTTAACCGTAGCATCAGTTTAAATGGTTATTGTCATATAGTCATCCAGGCAACTTGGTTGGAATATCTGTGATCATTTACACAAGCCTTCCAAGGCTGTTGCCAGAAATATGAGGGGTGGGATTATGAGACATGTCTAGAAAAGACAGTGGCAAGCACTTGGTCACATAGCCACACCTCGCTGCAGTGAGGATGAGAAGTATAGTGTATTTATTTAGTGGGGCAGCTGCTGTAGAAGAAATGACCAAGTACTAGAGGACGCTGTTCTCACTACCGCAAGAAGTACTGTTTTAAAGCAATTTTCAACAGAGGAATTTTTGATAGGACAGTTAAGATAGCCGTCTTTGAGGAAATAAATTGGAATTAAGATTTGAAGGTGAAGAAAGAAAATTTAATGAAGATCCAGACAAAGAATATTACAGTAGGAGAGATTAGTTGATGGTAAGCACCCTGATGTTTAAGAGTCTGAAATTCTATAGTGGGGTCACAGGAATAAGATCTTCAGTATACAGGCTTATTATAAGGCTAAATTAAGTTTTATTTATTTGCACTGAGACATGACCTGGTTTTCTTTTTGAAACAACATGTTTTTAAAAGATGGAGTAGGCAAAGACACTTTAGAGGTGAGAAAACCATTAACTATACTGTTGAAATAATGCATAAGCAGTAGTAATAGCAGCTCTGTTGGAGAAGTTATTTAATCCTGACCTGGGGTTTCTAGCCCGCCTTAGATCATTTAGATCCTGGATTTAAAAAAAAAAAAAACAAAAAAACCCCCAAAAAAACCATCCTTTACAAATAATCCCTAAACAGCACAAGAACTGGGTGGGCTTTTAGAATCTACTTTCCTATCTGTATCCCAGAGTTATTACTTACTATTTACTATGTTTCATCTGGGCTGGTAGTAACTCCAATTGGCCAGCCCTCAGGGCCACGTTTTCATAGCTCACTAAACCTGGTGTTTTCTCCTTCCTCCTTCATCACAGCTCACTCTTTGGTTGTTGCTGTTGAAACTGTAAAAGTGTTGTTGCATCTGAGATGAGTTTGTTGATTCCTGGCTAGATATGATGGCATACTGTTATCTTAGCACTTAGGAGGCTGAGACAGGAAGATTTTTAACTTTGAGGCCTACCTGTGGGCTACCTGGGAAGACCATGCTCATTCCCCACCCATAAGAGCAAATAAAGGCCCCTGGGTGTTTTCCTGTAGCAGCTAGGTAGGTATTAACAGAATGATCAACATTTTTCATGACCTTAAGATTTTATTTCTTGTCTCAAAAAATACTACAAATTATAGTGTGAAAGAAATCACTGAATATTTTATTATGTTTTGTTTGAGAAATTTAAGTATTTTAAATCTTGCTTCCTTTACATGAATTTAGATAGGAAACATCATAACCAAATCAACCTTCCTGAACACACCTCTCCAAGCTCTGGAATTTCTAAGATTCTATAGAAGAAACACATTGAAATACATCACCAAACAAGCGAAAGTATCTGGCAAAAACTTACATTTTAGAAATAATTAGAAAACAATTAACTGATATATTAAATACTTCGTGATATATTTATATTTTGTGTAGTTTTGTGTTTTAATCATCTTGCAAGTTGACTATTCTAAATTTGATAAAGGTGGCTAATCAAACGTAAAGCTAAAAATGACTATGTAATAAGTTACATAAAATTTGATAAATGGCATGTAAACTAATCTTTTGTTTAAACTTTTCTTTTAAATAAATTTCATCACTTAGATATTTGTAGTTTCTCCATACTTTTATTTTCTAAATTTAAAAATTAGTGTTTTGCATTAATTTAAATATTTCTTTGAGAGTATAGTTAATCTAGTTTCAGTCTTACAGCATAGGCTTAAAGTGCTCATAGACCCTTGAAACAATTTAAAAGCTAGTTCTGAATTGTTTTTCAAGCTTTCTTCCCCTATCCAGAAGATTCATATGTCACCTTATGTTACATTTAAGTGTTGGCTTTATGTTTGGGTTCATGTTAAAGAATGTTTTGACTTTTGTCTGAAGTAAAGAGAGTTTTAATACAGTGGAAGCAAGTCAAGATTAATTATTGAAAGTGGAGACTAGACTTTGTTGGGAGCTCTTTTGCCTTGTATGAAATAATAGTATAGAGTTAAGAAAAATTGAAATACTTTATATTATATGAAGATAAGTGATACCAGGGGATAAGCTAAGAAAATTTACTAAGTCAAGTATACTCAATTTTCCTTTGCTTTATAGGCATTTTAGCCAGATGTGGTGATATATGCCTGGTTTCCAGCTCTTGGGGTCAGAGTTAGGAATGTCACTGGAAATTCAAGGCCACTCTATCTACAAAGCAAGTCCCAGGACCTTCAGGGAAGGGATAGTGGGGCTTTGCTTGAAATTAAACCAAACGAAAAAGCCTTAGATTTGTTAACTTTCAGTTTGGTCAGTATCAACAGAAGTTTTTTTGGCTTTGGAAATACTGTGATGTTATTGGTGCTCAAATTATTTAAAGACATTTGGCCAGGTTAGGATGGAGCAGTTCAGATGCATCCTAGACTTTCTGGAGCCTTAGACCTGTGGTTGCTAAGAGAAAGCTGCTGGGTTAAATTATGGGCAGTTTTATTTTTCTTCTCCCCAAATGAATCCGATTCAACCAGTCTCAGGTGAGTGAATGGGCTTTTCTGGGGAAACTTGCTATCTGCCTTTGTTATTTGGAAGACATCTAAAAGAATAAGGTTTATAAGTGATCTAAAGATGTAATTATTCTTAAGTCTATACTTTAAACCATAGGTCACAATTCTTTACAATCATCTTATTCATATGACTCATAAGAAAGTGATTATTGTCTGATGTTTAGAAATACTTTGCTGCAACTGGGCAGTGTCTTTAATCCTCAGCATTTCAGAGACAGAGGCAGATGGATCTCTTAGTTCAAGGTCAGCCTGGTTTAAAGAGCAAGTTCCAGGAAAGCTAGAGCTACATAGAAAAACCCTGTCTTGAAAAGCAAAAGACAAAAAAACTTTGCTACTGAATTTTGTACTGGACGATGGTCAGACTTAGTGTTATTATAAACTGGCTAGATTGAAGTAACCTCGGTTTATATATGTTCTCTTTGTAGTTCTCTGATAAAGCACCATACCTGTAGCTTGTAATTCTGTGTAGTCTAGACCACAAATAATTATATAGTCAACATCTTTATTTTTACAAACCAGAGTGCATCCAAATGTGTTAAATATTATCAAAGATATGCCTAATTAAAAACTTTTGCTAGGGGCCAACTGTGGTGGCACCCACCTTGATTCCTAGCAACATGGAAGAGGCAAGAGGATCTCTGTGAGTTCAAGGCTAGCCTGGTCTTCACATCAAGACCCTATCTCATCAACAAACAGCAAACTTTTGTTAGGGACTCAGGTAAAGCACTTGCCTAGCATATGAGTGTTCTTCGATTCACTCCTCAGACCCAAAACAACCAGTCATCGTATTAGGTAATCTCAGTTTGAACTACAATGTTTTTCTGTTAGTTGTTCCTTTATGAATTACTAATTTTTAAAGTTTTTATGGAAAGGAGAAAAGATTACTTGATGTTGACTGAGTGACTTCTCTTTGACCAAATAACAGTTAACAGCTAACTGCTTATTTTTATATTCACATGTTGATGGAATTACTGCTGCTTGCCCATGCATTTTATGATCGTGTGCTAAATACCTTAGTTAATCAGAATTAGGATTATGGAATTGCTTTGATTATACAAAATAGTATTTTTTCCATTAATTATTTATTCACTTTACATCCCAATATTTGGCTCCCCTCTCCTCCCAGTCCCACAATACTACATCTCTTCCCCCTTTCCCACATACCTTTCTCTTAGAAGGGGGAACCCCCTTAGAACTAGGTGCATCTTCTTCCTCTGAGGCCGGGCAGGAAGCCAAGTTAGGGGAACAGGATCCACAGACAGTCCCCCTCCTCAGTTATTGTGGGACCTGCATGAAGAATGAGCTGCACATCTCCTACACATATGCCTAGGTCCAGTCTATTGCCAGTTCTTTGGTTGGTGGTTCAGTCTTCGGGAGTCCAAAATAGGATTATTGTGAGAATCTCTTAAAACAACAAATGCTAACTTTAAAGAGGCCTGTGATTTTTGTTTTTGTTTTTGTCTTAGTCGCCCATATACTAACAAGGTCATTACTTTGTGGTATCGTCCACCTGAACTGCTTTTGGGAGAAGAACGATATACACCAGCCATTGATGTATGGAGCTGTGGGTAAGATGGACACATTTTCTTAGGGTACTAAAAAGTTCTGTTAGTGAATTAAAATGAGAAAATTTAGATAATAATGGCTCTATTTTTCTCTATTAGATGTATCCTTGGTGAACTCTTCACTAAAAAGCCTATATTTCAAGCAAACCAGGAACTTGCCCAGCTAGAGCTAATAAGGTAAGCTGCTGGTGACATTTTTTTTTTTGGGAATGGATGTACTCCACAGGTATTGAACTCATTTCAAACTTGTGTCTTCAGTGACTACTTTAAGGAGGACAAACTAGAGTGCACTCATTCCAGTAAAATTAAGGATCTTAAAGATGTTTTATTTTTTTCTTTATTTTGATGGTGACATGGATTAAGTCAAAGAACTTAGTCTCTCATAGGACTGAGAAGGAAGAGTATAATGATAGGAGAGCATGCTGCATGATTAAATACTTTTTTGTGCACACATGATAAGTTTACAGATAAACAGTTGTGCATACTAGAATATATGTATATACTTTTATCAGCCTATGCTATTTTTGGTAGGCTCTTAAGATATAGCTTACAAGCAGTTAATTTTCTCTTCAGATTGCATTTTAAGAGTATTCTTTTCTCTATTTGCCCCTTTTTCTTCTTTTGTCTGTTCCTTTTCCTGTCAAGATAGGATTTCACATTGTAGCACAGGCTAACCTTGAACTCTCAGAAGTTCTCCTGCCTTAGTCTCCCCATGTTGGGATTACAGGTATAAGTCATCTCATCAAACATTAAATTTTTTTAAAAAGGAGTTTGGTTTTCTTTATAACAATGTAAATGTACAACATACAAGATTTGCATGAAAATTTCAAAATGAGAATAAGGTATTTTGGTAGAATTTGGAAAGAGACACAAATTTACAGCATTTCTCTTTTCTAACTGAACAAAATAAATATAAAGCAACAGACAGGAACCAGAGAAGGATTCCTAACTTCATCTTAGAAATCTGAAGGATACCACCTAGAAAGAGCACTTTATTCATAGAAGAAAGTCCAAAGTGGATATTCGCCTATGGGGAAGTTCATTACAGTATTAGAGTTTGGCTATCCCATAGGCCCCCACCCCTCCAGAAAAGGCCCCAAACTTTATTATTGTTCTTTTATAGTGGTCAGATCTTTTGCTATAGAGCACAGCAAACAAAAGTGTGTTAGAGCCTTTTCTCTGGGGTAACATATACAGTCAGAAGTACCTTATCCAGAACTAACACTACTTCAAGTCCAAGGCAACAGTTGCCTTGTAAAACGAAAGCATGTGTCCTAGACTTAACCCATGGGATTCTACCTACCCATGGAAATTTTAATGAACTTACAAGAAGAGCATCTCAGTCCATTTCATTTTTGTTACTGTCTGAATACCACAGACTAGATAATGTAAATAGAATAAACGTTGTTAGCTCATGATTCTAAAGGCTGACAGTTCAAGATTGAAAAGCTGTGGATGGCAAAGTTCTTCTGGTTAATAGCAACTCTTCGAAATCCAAAGGTGACATAGGGAGCAACAGATAAAGCCAAACAAAGAGGCTAGCTTTTATGATAGAGATGGCCCTGTAGTAACTCATTAAGTTTCCAATGCATGAAATTTAAAGAACATAGAAAAACAAAGCAGGGACAGAGTTTACCAGGAACAAAGCAAAGCCTTTATCTTTCCTTTTCAATATTAGAAGCAAGTGAACTAGAATCTTGAGGAACTGATACTCCCCCAATTTCTCATTGTTAATTTGAACATTTATAAGCATTAGTTACATATTAGAAGACACCAAAAATGATAATTCCCAAAGAATGAAATAGCAGGATATATGCTCTAAATGAAACAAGATAAAATTAGAATGCAAAAATGAAGATGAAGTTTGCATTTTAAAACGAGCAGTAGGGAAGGTGGAAGGGATGGATGGTTTAGTGGATAAAGTGTTGCCATGAAGCCTAATGAAGTAAGTTTGACCGAGAGGACAAATTCATCAAAGCTGTCCTCTGCACATGCCTACCATAACAATTGGACATGCCTGCCAAGCATACATACATACATTGGAAGCAGTAGATTAAATATTAAGGTGTCATAGCTCAATCTTTGCTTCAGTTCTGTCATGTGCTGTATACTGATGTTTGGTCAACCTCAGGCCGCGTGGACAGTGGATCCAGTGAAGGTGAAAACTGCCACCAGCTAATGCTATCATAGTTTCTTTAACATGGTAATGCATACATGGCTTACAGTTTGGGATGCCCTTTCTACCATGCTAGTCATTTTCAAGCATAGTACACATAATCATGAAGTACCCAATACTCATAAATGGTAATAAACTGCTGCTGTCTTACTGGCTTAGATACTTACTGTACTTTTTATTCTCACATGAACAAAGGATTAGCCTAAGTACATTGAAAATGCTTTTAATATTTGCTTTTGAAATGCAAAAAAATAAAGATACCAAAGTGATGTATGTGTATATTCTCTTTAATGTGATAACCTCTAAGCCTGTTCTTTGTTTCATTTTCGGTTCTGATTTTGTTGGCTACTAGTCCTAGTTAGTATAGTTAGGCTTCAAGGTACATATTACTGTAGCAGTTTCACCTGGATTATTTCAGTTAAACTTCTTACAACTCAATGTCTTCTACTTCAGTGTAAAAAATTTATCAAGTGATAATTGGAAAAATTGTGCTTTGAATTAAACATTCTGTACATGCAAGAAATAGGACTTCTGAAACTTTTTATATAGTATGTACAAATAGTAATACTTTACAAACACTGTAAATTTTCTATATTGAAATTTCTGAGGGAGACATTAGCAAACTATTCAAGTTTTCATTAAGAATTCTATAATGGTAAAATATAGCATGAAGGATCTTTTCAAAGAACTAATAGAAAAATGCTATAAATAAATTTGTAACATGAATTAGAAATAAAGTTCATCACAAGAATATATAAGGAAGCTTTAATTACTGTAATTTTTCATTTTACTAATGGAATGATCTGTTTATCTGATTTGCATAGACATTTGCTGCGGATATATGCTCTTTAAGTGTAAGGGAGTGTAAAACACAGTAAAAAATATATATCATTAACAGTCAGAATAATGTTTAATGGTAAAATAGAAGAAAAAAAGTAAAGAACAGTTACTTTGTTGCATTGCTATTTACCAGTGTTTAGATGTACAAAGTCAATTAGCAGTGTTAGAAAAGTAAATCAGTATAAGATATATATATATATAGTTGGAAATAATTTGTATATAACACAGCATATATTCGTATATAGAGTAGAATATGTTGAATGTGCCAGACGATCACCTAAAATGCCTGAGAACAATAAGGTTTATTAAATTGACAAGATTAAAAGACTCATGACATGTTAAGATGTATATGTCATGTTCTAATCTATAAAGAAAGCAGTAGCTTTTATAAATGTGTACCAGCTAGAAAATACAGTGTGGTAGGGACACCAACATGTGTGCCCCTGAAATACTGAAAACCTATAAAACTATAGAATATAGAATATTCTTAAATATATCCAAGATTTTAAAACCTCTTGGAGAGGGTGCTGGAGAGATGACTCAGTTGCTTCTCTTGCAGAGAACTTGAGTTTGGTTCCCAGCATCCATGTCTGACAGATAACAGTTGCTTATAATTACAGCTCTAGGGGATATGATTCGTTCTTCTGATCTCCATATATATATATATATATCTGTGTAAGGGTAATTGTGAAAATATCTAAGAAGGGATTAGAGGGACAATAAGAAAATAACCAGAAGGATTTTTTCTTTCTTTTTTTTTTTTTTTGAAAAAAAGTACTTAACATAGCTTGTTAAAACCAAATACAATAACCAAACTACTTGGTCACAATATATGGGTAAATCAGTGGAATTACATGAGAACTTCAGAGAATAAAGCAGATGATGTGCACCATTGAGTGTAATATAGAGGAAAGCAAATCAAAGTCATTTGGCTGAAACATTTAGGTTTAAATGTTTGACACAGGAGGGACTCACTATTTTACCCCATCTAGCCTTAGAATCACATTGTACACCAGGTTGGCCTCAAGCTTATGACAATCTTCCTGCCTCCCAAATAAATGCTGGGATTATGAACTTATGCCATGATGCCTGGCATAAACAATGTCTGTTGATGACATTTTTGGTGTGGCATTACTGCAACATACTGAGAATGCCTTCGAGTCTAAGAACTGAAATTCCCATATTTGCATTTTCTGGTTCTGGGTGGGCAAAATTAGACAAAACTAATTGATAAGATATAAGGGTGTAGGAAATGATGCCATGTGGTGTGTGTGTGGGGGGGCGTGGGGGTGGCCAGGGAAGGTAACATTTGAGGGAAAATCTAAATTAAGTTCTTCAAAGTCATTAAAGAACCCTAGAAGTAAGTGTACTTGATTTGTTTTTATGAGTATTAAGTGAGTGATCAGGAGCAGAAAGGCTCAGTTCAATCTATCTACTCGGTGAAGTGTTATGTTATGGGTAGGATGTACAATAGCAGTATAAGAACAGTTTCACAGTTTGAGTCCATTTAGATAAAACACATTAAAGATGTCTGTAATTATTCATCTGAAGATGAACCTGTGAGAAAACTAAGAAGGAAGAGTTCATTTACTAGTTTATATATTTAAACATGTTTGATTTTGATAGTATTTTAAGAAGTTGCTTAAGGTATGATTCTATAACATTTTGTAAAAAAACTTAAGAAAAACTAAAAGAACTTTCTTAGAAGTGTGAGTATATCAGACAGCAAAAGTATACTGAAGTGGGTGGAGTGGGCCTTGGAGTCTGGTAGACCTGAGTTCAAATACCAGCTTCATAACTCCTGCTTATTTGTGCTGTAAGGTCTGTGATGCTGTAAATTCGGCTCTTCGTAGTTAGAACAGGACTGATAACATGCCCAAGGAATGTAGGAAATGAATGTAGTTAGTCTGCCCCAGCGCAGACTTCCTGTCTTTTGCCTTACTTCAGTCAGAAGCTGAGGTATATTTGCTGAAATGTTGGTGTCCGGATTAAAAGTGAAAAACTAATCTGGTAGAAATAGTAATAAAAATCTGCTTTAAAACTTACACTACAATGACTGATTTGTTTATAATTTGCTTTGTTCAAGAGAGTTCAGCTGGAGGTGGAGCTTAGTGGTAGAAGACTTGCCTAATATGTAGGACATTCTGGTTTCAATCTGCAGTAGCAATAAATTTAAATACAGCATAATATATGAATATTTTCACAAGGCAGATGATGTGGTTTGCATTAGAGATAGAATGGATTAAGAAAGGATGAAAAAAAATGAAATATTGGAGGTAACAAAATGGGGCAGATAGGGGTAAAGATTGTTTCTGTGTGGATGTAGACAAAGGTTCACACATGTTCTTGTTTTGTTTTTTGAGACAGGCTCTCTGTCTGTGATTGTCTTACTCTGTTCTGTAGACCAGGCCGTCCTTAAACTCTACAGATCTGCCTGCTTCATCCTCCTGAGTGTTAGAGATAAGTGCTACTACTCCCGGCTAAATATTAAGAGTATGCACTTTAAAGCTTCAGGTGTGAGTACAAAAATTTAGACTGCATCGCTTCTAAATGAAGAAAACTTCTAGTTCTGAGAAAAGTGGTACATGGCTTTAGTCTTAACCACTGGACCATCTCTCCAGCCCTTGGCCTCACTTTTGATAATCTCTTCTATTTCAGTCCCCCAAAAATACTGATGTAAAACAAATAGAAAATAAATTGTTATAAACTATTGAAATGAAATATAAGGATGAATGTTTATTAGAAAATCTTTTAATGTAATTTGTGGCATTACAATTCTAGTGAAAGAAATACAGATGATGAGAACAGTAGAGCTAAAATTCAAACTGACAAACTAAAATTTAAACTGACAAACTAAAATTTAAAAGCCTCAGAAATAAAAAATTAAAGAGAAGTAAATGAGTGTGTACACACACACACACACACACACACACACACACACAATGGGGTGTCCAAAGGTGGAGGGGTATGGTGCTTACTTTCCAGCACTGGCTGGCCTGCAACCTAAGTACACCAGGCTAGGCTGACCATGGACTCAATGATCTACCTGCCTCTGCCTCTCAAGTGCTGGGATTACAGAGTATGTACAGCACATCTGGCTCATTGAATACATTCTTAGTAGTAGATATGTGGAAATTCTTGTGTGTGTTTGTGGATATATTGCAATGTGTATTTTGTGTTTCTCAAACTAAAATTTATCTTTTACAGAGTAAATTCAAAACCAGAGATCAAAATTACCATATAATATGCCATCATCAGCATTTTAACACTCTTTGAGAATTGTTAAATAATGCAGTGCTTTGTATCTGTGTATTGTAAATCTGTAAAGCTTCAATTTTGATCCTTTCTTATATAAGTATTTCCAGATTAACTGCTTAGAAAATACAATGCTCTAAAAACATTCAAAAGAAAAAGAAACTGTTAACAGGTAACACCAGGTCACTGGAAAAGATACAGAAAACTAAGGGAAATAGGTTATTTCTAGGATGAAAATGTTAAGTCTCTAAGTTTAGAACATCAAGATTTTCTCTGATGTCTTGTGTGCTGCTGTTGGCTGGTACCTTTAATACTTATTTTCCAACAGCACATGTAATAAAACACTTGAAACTCTTTAGCTTATTGTAGCTCTTATAGTTAGATGCTAATTTTTATGGCTTTGAAATAATATTGATCACTTTATTCAAAAGAACAGATTTCTGAGTTTTATATTTAGACTGATATCAAAGACAGGATTCAAATCTAAAGTTTGTTTCACTCTATCTGCATTTGTAGAAGGCTGGTTAATCTTCACTGAATAACAATGTCTGTGCTTCCAGCTCACCTCCCTTGAACATCATAAATTTTTGCTATACTCATATATTTAGTCTTCCTGTTACATGTCTATTCTTAGTATTTTTTAATGCCTGTACCTGTTTGTTCTCGTGTTCTCTCTCTCCCTCCCTCTGTTTCTCTCCCTCCCCCTCCCTCTCCCTCCCCCACTCTCTCTCCCCCCCTCCCCTCCCTGTAACTTATTTCTCTTACTCACATTTTCACCTTGTATGGTTTATCCTTGGAACCATGACCAAAAATCTTCATCTCTTCTCTAACTTAAATTTTCTTTTATATCAGCAGTTGAATGTGTGCTTCATCTCTCTATTCTACTATGTTCTATATTATTAATGTGTATTTTGTCTGTGTCCAAGAGAAACATACAGTAGTATGCTAGGCATACAATGAAAATATAAAGGATAAAACAAGTGCTTAAAGGAAAAAAATAGCATGTGAAGGAATGTTTATTCTTCAAGCCTTTGGGGAAGAGAGGACCTTGTTGTGTAGATTGTGATAAGGATACAGCTGCTTAGAATCTAATAGAATCACAGAAATGAATGAAAGAAAGAGCAGCCTGGGAAGAAACACATTCTGAGAAGGGATAAGGCTCCTGTGCATGAGGTGGTACCCTTTTGGGATCCTAAGAGGTTTTGAAAATTGAGTTTTAAGCAGAAAAGACACTAGTATACGAAAAATAAGACATTTTTTGTCTTAACATGTTAAGTCTTACGGATGGTATTAATGATACACATATATTCTTGTGATTTTTTTTTTATATATACTAAAGCCTATTTTTCTAAATGTGATTACCTCTATATTTATACCAAACTGTTGAGAAATTTCAAGGCATAATCAACGAGTAGAACAATTAAAATGTGTAAGTCCTTGTGACTAGGGGCACTGCTGAAATTGCAGAACTGTATATTTCAAGATTACTACCTTCAGAGTGCTTCTTGTTTACATCTAGAGTCAGTGATTACATTTGGGTAGGAAGTCTGTTTCTGCTGTTACCATCTAGATACCCTATGTTTATGAGAGGAGACCATGTCAGCACCCCAAAACCAGAGTGAGACGTAAACTAAACTCACTCATCTCCTTAACTTGTAATATATAGGCCACATATTGTAAACATTACCTATGTTTTAAGATTTTATGTAATAGGAAGGTTCTTTAGGAGATTCAATGTATATGTGTGAAATTTGGGAATTTTCAAATTAAATTGTGAAGACTAAAATATTTAAATTTCTCCATAACATTGTATTAAAGCTTTTATGTCCTTAACAACTGGTTGATGTTTAAAAAAATTATTAGTTTTTGATTGTAGTTTGTGTAATGATAATTTTTTTTTTTTGGTATTGTTTAGCCGTATATGTGGTAGTCCATGTCCTGCAGTGTGGCCTGATGTAATCAAACTGCCATATTTCAACACCATGAAACCAAAGAAGCAATATCGGCGGAAGTTAAGAGAAGAGTTTGTTTTGTAAGAAAGGAATGCTTGAATATCCGTATTGCATTGAGTTTTTTTTCTGTAGTCATTTTGAGGTTTAAGTTTGTTTTTTTGTCTTTTGTTATAATTGAAGGCAGAGTTTCACAGGCTGGCCTTGAATTGTCTATATAGATAAGGATGGTCTTGAACTCGTGACCTTGCATGCCTCATAAGTGCTGAGATCATAGGTGTGCCCTGGCACACACAGCTGAGATAGACATACTGCAGCTCTTTTCCTACGGACTTGTGTTGTGAGCTTCTTTTTGCCTTTTCACCTCAAAGTCTTGTGACTGAGCCATTCGGTTTTATTTGTTTACACGAAGAAAACTTTAGATAATGTTGTAAATTTCATTGAAACAGCTTTCATATGATTTGAGCTTAGGTTTTTTATTTTAGGGGGCTGTTAGTTTTTAACTTATAACCATGAATTGTTCAGAGTATTAAAGGATATTGTTTGCTAAATAGTCCAGCACTGTATAAAAATAACAATCCTTTTTGAAAAGAAAATCGATACTTCTGCCACATACTGAATACATTATTTAACCAGTATTAATACTTAACTGATTACTAAATTAGTATTAAAATATAACCTGCAGTTATCTTATTTGTTTATAGTGTTCTATAAATTATAACAAGATTTTATTAATAAAGTAATAAGAACTTTAAAGATATAGGTAATCAAAGTAAAGCAATTGGTATTTAGAATATGATTTAAAATTAATTTTCAAATTTGTAAATAAGTGCTTGTAGAAGCACAGAGCGAGCGTGTATGAAGACTGTGCTTGACTTTTGTGTCCTCTGGTGCTAGCATCCCTGCAGCTGCACTCGACTTATTTGATTACATGCTTGCCTTGGATCCCAGTAAGCGCTGCACTGCCGAGCAGGCTCTTCAGTGTGAGTTCCTACGAGACGTGGAACCCTCCAAAATGCCTCCACCAGAGTAAGTGACTTTTTTATTTTAGATTTGCGTAATCTGGACAGCTTTGAAAACTTTGTTAATTAGTTGTCATGATCCATGATTCCATGCCGAAGTTGAAATAGTTAGGTAGAACATCAGAAAATTACACGATTTGCCCCCCAAGCATGCAGGTGCTGTTTATTGTTGAACTTCCCGTAGAACAGTAAAAACGGCCTTTACCATTGCTTTAGCTGATGTTGGGTAGTGATATGGTTCCCTCCTTAACAATTCTGTTACGGAGGAATATGGCCATCGGGCCTAAACTTCCAGTGGTGCTGCTTTAGCCAGAGTTTTGAGTTATATGCCAAGCTTAATCTGTACAACCCTCTACGGTAGGTATTATCACCACTGCTTAACAGAGGAGGAAGCAGGCTCAAAGAGGTTAAAAAACTTGCCCAAGAATACAAATATGGTAAAGGATGGTGCCAGTTCTCAAATTGAAGTCAGTTTAATAAGAAACAAGTTCTGAAAATAATCTGTGACATCTCCCACAGTAGAAAATCCTTGTCATTATTTCAAAGAATGTTAGTATCAGAAGCATTTTTGGAATGATTCTTATCATGGAGAGAAAATGCGGTTTGGAGAATTAGAATAGCTAGTTTCTTAAATCTTCATATAGCTTCTATAATTTGTCTAGAATCGGTTGGGAAGAAGATTGTCCATTTGCTTCTCCATGATAGGGGCTAAAGGTTTGTAGGTATTTCCTTGGTATTTGTTAATGTGATCAGCAGCATTAAAGGGAGCCTATCTCCAATAAAATACTTTGGTGTAATAAAATTCACGTATTTTAAATGAATAAACATGGACTTTAGAGTTCAAATCCTGGCTCTTCCACTTTCCAGTTGTATTGAGTTGTATTTCCACAGGGTTTGTCACTCAGATTTTATTAAACTATATATAATGGCCCATGAGGTAGTTTGAAAGTCATCTGACATGCAGTAGTCATTCACTAGGTTTTCAGTTTCAGGTTTCCTTCCTTCCTTCCTTCCTTCCTCCCTCCCTCTCTTTGTCCCTCCCTCCCTCCCTCCCTCCCTTCCTTCCTTCCTTCCTTCCTTCCTTCCTTCCTTCCTTCCTTCGTTTGGGTTGTATAGTACAGACTGGCCTTGAACTCAAGATCCTCTAGTCTATGCCTCTTGAGTGCTTAGATTTCAGGTGTGCACCACCTCACCTAGATCAGATACTCCTGAGCTAAATGTTTAGTATTTATTGTTCTTTTGCTTGTTTAGATATATCAGTAGTTTCCAAGTGGCTTGATTCTTCTAGTAGCATATTAAAGTTTTTGTTGTTGTTGTTTTGTTTTACTGGTTTTAACTTTTGATTTTGAGTTTTCACCTCTGCAGAAAAGTAGAATATTCTTCACCTAGATTCAATAGTTATTTGTGTGTGGACACATTTGTTTCATTACTTTATAAACTTTTTCTCAAGTAGTTGAATATTAAGCTATTGCATGAATCTATAAAAATTGGAACTTTACTATACATACTACTATTATACAGCATAAAACATAAAAACTACAGTGCATAGTACATATTTAAGTCTCTCCAATAGCCCAATAACATTTTTTTAAGAAACTTTCTATGGAGTCAGGATTGAACAATATGTTCAGA
Organism: Tokudaia tokunoshimensis; assembly: GCA_036184795.1. NCBI lineage: Eukaryota > Metazoa > Chordata > Mammalia > Rodentia > Muridae > Tokudaia > Tokudaia tokunoshimensis. The sequence continues at coordinate 46,183,219 of BTHU01000022.1, forward strand.
ATTCATATATTTGTTTACTTAGAATATATCTTCAATCTTTCCTCACTCTTAGAGAAGGTTTTGATGACACTGCCTTCTCTTTTTGGTGGTGGACATCAAACCCAGGGCCTTACACATGCCTGGCAAGTGCTTCTGCTAAGCTACATCTCCAGTCCCAACGAAGGCTAAGAGCTTAAGATAGCTGTTTGGTAAAGCATCCCATAATCTGGATTTGATAAGTTTTCTGTGATTACATTAATATTTTTCAGTGCAAGAATAATACCTATAAGGTAACATGTTCTGATAGACTACATCAAGAGGAATATAATAAGATTTTGTCTTGTTATTTGGGACATAATTACTAATTCTTATCACTTAATCCTCATGAAAGGATTGTAAAGCTGTCTCAAGCTTATTTTCATATAAACTTCTAAAGCCAAGTTTACAAATTGCAAAAGAATTTTTAATTAACATTTTAAAGTATTGTAGTTATATTAATCTCATAAATGTATCCATTGGGATCTGAATGGCCTTTAAAATCACTTAGAAAATGTTAAACATTTGGGCATTTTTTTTCCTCTTGAATTTCCATTATTTCTTAAATCTTTCTTCATTCTAATGTAACTAATATTACATTAGTTGTGATATTGTACTTCTGAAACAATGGTATGTATATAAATTTTAAAACATCTCTATGAATATTAATATATGATATTTTATACTGTAGTACACATTTCAGTGTTTTAAACCAACAGAGACTTTTGTTGGATATGAAGTCTAATAGAAGTGATCGAATTGAGGTCTTTTTCTATAAATAATTCACATAGTAATTTTCATATCTTTGAACCCGTCCTATTATCTAGACATTGAGACATAGTTCTACGTTATTATTCACTTATTTTCATGAGTGTCCTTGCAAATAAGCATTCACTGAAGAAGTTGTGCACAGCTATATCACTGCCTTTGAACTTCTTCTGCGTTAAGTATCTAAAGTTTAGTTTTGCTTCTTTAATCAAAAAAATGAGATTGGGGCAAGTTAAGATCATGGGTTGCAGAGGACCTGGGTTTGGTTTCTAGCACTCAAATGGTGGTTCACCACCATCTAAAACTTCAGTTCCAGGGAATCCCTATTCTGACTTTTGTGGGTATCAAGCACATATATGTTACACAAACATATTTGCAGACAAAACACACATTTCAATAATCAAACAACAAAAAATGTGAGAATATTTGAAAAGCTTTCCCCTGCAGGTCTCCTGACAATAAGGAAGTCATGTGACCCAAAAGCTCATTTCGACATTAGTCATTAACTTTTCTTACTGGCTCTACCATTTTTTGTGCTATGACTTAAAAGACTGACTGGTGTAGTTTTGGTTTTCTGTTTTGTTTTTCCTTATAAACTGTAATTCTTGTCAAACAATGCCCTGTAACTCAGAAATTATTTTTATCAGATACTCTTTACTGCATTCTTCTGTTAAAAAGTAAAGATAGCAGTACACTCACGGGTGTTCTCTGAAACTGTTATGGAATGTATGCTCTTAGATATATTACCGAAGAAGGCAAGCCAAGGTTATGATTACATCGATTCAGTATTTAAATGAAAAGTTACATAAATATTTAATGCCCTCTATTTAACATATAAGAGAAACTACTAAGTAGGGGTGTTACTCTATAAACTATATAACTAAAATGTGAATTAGAAGGCCCCTAGCCTATCTATACCTTATCAGCAATATAAAAAGCATTAACTATTTGGACAGTAATGTGACATCTATAATTAGAATAAGTATTTTATGACTTGATAAACACACTTTCAGACACTGAATGAAGATCAGCGATGTCAGACACAAATATAGTATGTACTATGTGAGTAAGGGATGCCCTGATACAAATTAACATACTACTTATGTCCCCTGGAAATAGGTAATAATTGTTAATCTCGTTTTTTAAAGAAAAAGGAACTGAGATGCAGAGGTCCAGTTACTTGTCTGACAAGATAGCAAATAAGTGGCTGAGCCAGCATTTGAACCTTCAAGGAAGAACATACTTTTGGTTATCTGGAGAATCAGCATAATTAATCTGCCATTTTAGATATTGTAAGGTTATGTTTATATTTCATAGAGATGAGTGTTAAGGTAATTAATAATGAATCTCTTTAACTTGTGGGAGGAAACAAACAAATCCTTTACCTGGATTTCTTTGCTTTTCCACAAGAGCATTGCATTTCTTGGCTGTTAGAATGGAGGAGGTGTGTTGATTTTATTTACCCTAATCTGTACTATAGTATAATTGAAATCAGCATCCCAACAGAGGCTACAGCCCACATCATAAAACACAAACACATTCCCAGAAAGGAAAGTCTTTTGGAGGGTTTTTGATGCCTTACAGCTACCCAGTATCAATATTTCAAATTATCCCTTTGTTTGTTACTCCAGGAGGTTTTTACACGCTGAGGCAATGCACCATAGTAAGATGGCTGAGAGGTATGCCTTTGTTTTGTTTTCGGACCTCAGGTGCATAGACTTGGTTTAATCATAATCCTTGTGTCACTCATCATTGGTCCATGCATGGCTCTCTGTTATTATTTTAGTTACTTTAATTAGTTATTTTAAATGTTAAATAAGCAGCCATGAGCCTACCAAGCAAAAGCTAGAACCTTGAGAATAACCCACTTTAATCATATCATAACCCTTCTTCCTACCCACGTGTTCCCTTGCCCTCTTCTTCCCAAGGTAACCATCATTCCCGTTTCCTTATTCTTGTATATATTTTCTGTTGCCATCTGTATGTATCCATAAAAAATTACATTTAAAAAATGTAGTTGTTTTTCATTTTATACAAAGGTGTCATGCTGTTTTGTAATCCTGTGAAATGACATTTTTTAATTAATATATTGCTAAGATTCAACCATTCTGTTGCATATGCCTTTATTTTATAATATGAGAAAGTAATTGTGAAAGAATTATCTGCTTGAGCATTCAGGGTATTCTTCTAGTTCAGTCTTTGAAAAGGGTCCATGTGGAATACAGTCCCCTAACACAACCTCAGGTACACTCTTGGAAAGTCCTATGTACCTCTAAAGATAAACATCCAAGTTGAGGACAGCAGGCATATACCACTAGATGGCATTACTTAAAAGAATCTAGATATTCTGGGCAAGTTTATTAACCTTTCCAAGCCTTAATTTTCTCACCTTTAAGCTAGAGAAAAGTAATAGCAAGTTTACATGGCCTTATTACTGGGATCAAAAGAAAACATTTGTAAATCAAGCATTTTTGTCTTTAAGAAAAAGTTATTTTTAGTGTTCACTGTTAAAGAATTATATTGAGATGAAAAATTATTATATAGAGGTAATTTTGGTAGTTACTAATCACATAGAATTCTGTTGATAATTATAATGAGCCTCTCTGTGCCTGGATTATCTATTCTTGAGACTCATCTATAGAATCAGTTTATTTCCAAAACAATTGGTAATAGTAGCAAATATGCGACTAAAAAATGAAAAGATTTTACTAAAATGTTTTGTACGAATCCTGTGTTCTAGCCTATTATGTTACTCTCCTTTTTATTTATGTCTGGCTTCTATAAATAGCATGTTTCTGCATTCTTTTTCAAAATTCTTATTCAGTGTACAGCGTGCTGTAGTTGGTTTTAAAAAGTTATACCAAGGATAATAGCCAGCTTTTATTAATATATATTTTCATAATTTTGATGAACAATTATTGATTACTCAGAAAAATAGTTCATCACTAGGGTACTTGTACATATGCGTGCACAGCAGCTGTGACAATATGCACAAGGTCCACTTAGGATCAAGCCAGACAAAAATCCCATCATGGAGGGAATGAGTTCGTCATGAAATCCCACTCTCAGCTGAGGAAATATTTGCAGTTACGGCTTCTGGGAAAGGGAGAGTCACCTTTTTCTTCAGGGATGTGGCCCCTTTAGAGTTTATTCATGTTCCAGCAGGTAGCCTTTTACCCATACACATACTGGTAGCACTCAGTTGACTTAGTGAATTTTGGGAGAGAGAGAGAAAGAAAACACATGAAACTGGGAGGGAATAGAGATTTAGGGGAGATAGGAATTTTAGGGGGGAGATGTGGGATATGTACTTGTTCAAACACATTAATGCATGAATAAAATTTTAAACAATAAAAAATTAGGACAAATAAATATAAAAATAATTAGTCCACCACTAAAGTTAAAACCCTGAAGTATGATGGAATTTTATTAAATGTTTGTATGATGTTTTCCAGAATGGTTTGTGGGAGGGGAATAGCTTTCGTGGTACATTATAACGTTAGAATTTCTTGTTATGACATTTGTGATTTAGCGTTCATCTGTTTTTTTCAGCCTTCCTTTGTGGCAAGATTGTCATGAATTATGGAGTAAAAAGAGAAGAAGACAGAAACAGATGGGCATGACTGATGATCTTTCCACAATCAAAGCCCCTAGAAAGGACCTGTCTCTGGGCTTAGATGACAGCAGAACTAACACACCCCAGGGTGTGCTTCCACCTGCACAATTGAAATCTCAGAGCAACTCAAATGTAGCACCTGGTCAGTAAGGCTTCTTTGGCTTGTTTTGTTCACATTGCTTTGTGACCTGTGTTGAATGTGTTTGTTCTACTGTTAAAACGTATTATGGCAAAAAGATGAATGTTAAGGCTTATTCGGTGAACTGGGTATTACTTTATTGTTGGTGCCAGCACAACTCACATTACAGTCTAAAATCACGGATTTGTGGTGATTGGTCAGATTTCTTTTTCCTGTTTCTCTAGTTCAGGAGTCGGGTATGGATGCCTTTTCATTAACATTAGTCTATGAAGTTAAGTGTTTAATTAAGGCATAGAAAACACAAAGATAGCCAAAACTGCAAAACGGATTTTTTATCCCATTGATGGATATCTGTACATCATTCTTAGTAAGACTGTATTTTAAAAGATTGAAATCTGTTATTTAGACCTAGTTATTTCAATTTTTTGCATTCATATCTATCTACCTATCTATCTAGAGATAGGGTCTAATTTTGTAGTCCTCACTGTCCTAGAACTCTCTTTGTAGGCAGTTTGGCGTCAAACTTACAACCACACATCTTTGCCCCTACTCCCCAAGGGCTGGGATTAAAGATGTATGCCACTATGCTTGTCTAGTTGAAGAAAGAAAATTAGCTAGATATATCCTACTGGTAATGAATTGATATGTAATATGCATGGTTGTGTAGGTCTTTCTAACTCAAAATGGCTTAATGTTTTTTAAAGAAAGTAATCTGAATAAAAACAGATTTTTTTTTATAGTGTGTAAAAAATTAGTTTGCACAGTTAACTTCATTTTTGAAGTGGGATAGCATAATAAAGAATTCAGAGACTGCATTCAGAATTAAATTTCAGAATCCAGGATCTTGGCAAATTATCCACTCTTAGGATAATAGATATTGTCTTATAAAGTGGCTGTGAGGGATAAAGGCTACAAAAGGGCTGGCACTGTTAGCAGTTGTCTCTGTTTATTTCCCTCACAGTGATAGCTCCTGGTTAAAGCTGCATGGCTCTGGTGGTAGTCTTTTTCTTTTGAAAAATATATTTCTAAAGATGAATTACCCAAAATAGACTATAGTTTTAACGTCTGTCTTGACTTGTGTTGTAGTTAGATTTTGAATGTCACAATGGTAAGTAGACTGAGATGCTCATTTCACATTGTTTCATAACTTCCTCAAGTAGAATTTTAATACTGTGTAACGAAGAGGTTATGGGGGTTGGGAAAACTGTGAATTATGGCAGTTCTAATCAATACATTTTGTCTTTAGTAATAACAGGCCCTGGACAGCCGTTAAACCACAGTGAATTGGCAATTCTTCTAAACCTACTACAATCTAAATCAAGTGTTAATATGGCTGATTTTGTTCAAGTGTTGAACATTAAGGTAAACTCTGAGACTCAACAGCAGCTAAATAAAATAAACCTTCCTGCTGGAATTTTGGCAACAGGTGAAAAACAGACAGATCCATCAACACCACAACAGGAGTCTTCAAAATCATTGGGAGGAGTTCAGCCTTCACAGACCATCCAGCCTAAAGTGGAAACTGATGCTGCCCAGGCTGCGGTGCAGAGTGCATTTGCAGTCCTCTTGACTCAGTTAATAAAGGCTCAACAGTCAAAACAGAAAGATGCCATGCTAGAGGAGAGGGAAAATGGATCAGGACATGAAGCTTCATTACAACTCAGGCCACCGCTAGAACCCAGCACTCCTGGATCTGGTGAGTAATTGGCTTTGACTGTTCAGTGACATTTATTAAAGACATTCTCAGGTCACTGGTGAGAGGTGGTTCCCTGTTCTGTTTACTTCCTGGAGTAGATTGTTTATAAAATTGTCCATGTATGACATTATTCATTATGAATATTATACTTTTTTCTAAGATAAATTTGCAATAACTCTATTCTCAATACAAAAGGATAAATGTTGTGTGTGTAGTAGAAACTTGCCCTTCAAGCATTAAGTACGACTATGTGGAGTTGAATAGTGTATTCTTTAGTAATCTTGTGTTTAAGTAATAGTGGGCAACATGAGCACTTGTGAGATATCCTTTGGTATTTGGTCAAAGGTGAAATGTATGGCTGTTCTAAATATTTCATTTTCCACGGTAGTAACTTTTGACCCTTTCATGGCTTTATTTTACTTAGGGCAAGATGACCTCATCCAGCACCAAGACAGGAGGATATTGGAGCTGACACCAGAACCAGACCGGCCTCGGATTCTGCCTCCTGATCAACGACCTCCTGAACCTCCTGAACCACCACCAGTCACTGAGGAGGACCTGGATTACCGGACAGAAAACCAGCTTGTACCTGCCACTAGTTCTTCATTAACTGACCCACATGCTGGAGTGAAGGCAGCCCTCTTACAGTTGCTTGCTCAGCATCAGCCCCAGGATGATCCCAAAAGAGAAGGTGGTATTGATTATCCCACGGGAGACACATATGTGCCCAGTTCAGACTATAAGGACAACTTTGGATCTTCTTTCTCTGCCGCTCCTTATGTTAGCAGCGATGGTCTAGGAAGTAGCTCGGCTGCTGCACCTTTGGAAGCACGTAGTTTCATTGGAAATTCAGATATTCAGTCTCTGGATAACTACAGTACTGCTTCATCTCACACTGGTGGTCCACCTCAAACTTCTGCCTTTACCGAGTCATTTCCCAGTTCAGTAGCTGGATATGGAGACATTTACCTCAATGCTGGTCCCATGTTGTTTAGTGGAGACAAGGACCATAGATTTGAATATAGCCATGGTCCTATCACAGTCCTCACAAACAGCAATGACCCTTCCACAGGGCCAGAGAGTACTCATCCCTTGCCAGCAAAGATGCACAACTATAACTATGGTGGTAACTTACAGGAAAATCCAGGTGGCCCAAGCCTCATGCATGGACAGACCTGGACTTCTCCTGCCCAAGGACCTGGATACTCACAAGGATACAGGGGACACATTGGCACATCAGCTGGCAGAGGTCGAGGCAGAGGGTTACCATACTGAGTATCTGTTTTTCCTCAGGCACATCATTTTTATCTGGAAAGACTTTTCTAGCTGCAATTTCAGGCAGCAATCCAAGAGACTTGAATAATATTAATTCAACAACAGCTTTATTTTTATGTGGAAAGGGTCTTGCATACAATAGTGAAAAAAACAAAACAACAAAAAAATCTTTGCTTAAATTCATGCTGTTCTTAAAACTAGCTCTATTGATTGTACATCGTCACGGATTTTAGTTAACAATTTTATTTTGTATTCTTGCAGTTTTAAGTGGATGCTAACATTTAGGGACATGTTTTTATGGCCCTGTTGCAGATCTTCTGAACTATGCACACTTGTGCTTTTTTGTAAGTTTGGACCAACTTTTATGTAAACAACCTACCCCTTCCCTCACCCCTCCAGTTTTACAACAATCAGAAAGGGCACTGATTTATTTGGTATTTTCTTTTTACCAAGCTACCTTTAGTCAAAGGTCACTGTCAGTCTTTGCACCTGCTTTCAGTGTTATTGTGAAAGGTGTACTTTGTGCTCATTTCAGAAAATAAAACACAACCTTTCTCTTGATGCAACAGTTTTATATAAAAAAAAATGGTCAACATTATTTTTGTTTTGTTTTTTTCAGGTTACCATAACAGCAAAATTCATTCAAATGAAATAGTGGTTTTTATATGAAAACTATGGGTAGGGTGGGGAGGGGTTGAGTAAGTGCCTTAACAGGTAAGCTTAAGGACTGAGGATGAAGTTAGCCTTCACACCACTGTCTTTCTAAGGGAGTCTGCACTGTGCTGAAGGGGCAGGAAGCGTCTCCACTTTTAGGAGTTGCTTGGTCAGTTCTGTTAGGTCCATTCCCTCTGCCTGTCACACTGTCCTTTTCTGCCTGTCTTTTGGCTGTGTTAACTTTCACTGTTACCTTCTCTTGGTAGGGGTGTAAAAGGAAAAGAAAGGGAGAACTCAGTACCTATTGTTACTTCTGGGAAGTACTTTTTTTTTTTTTTTTTTTTTTTTTATCAGTTAAGTGGTTGAAAGTAATATGAGAATTATAGAGTGCTCCTTTCTTTCTGGCTGTCATAGTGACCCAGTTTCTATTTGGAGGGCAGGATTTTTGAGGCAAGTATGTACAACAATTCACAAATACTTATGATACATAATAAATGTATTAAAGTCCACAGAAGGAGGGTGGCAAACACCATATTTTAAGTTATATAATTATTTTAAGAAAATGTCAACTTAAGTAGAAAACATGTCCTAGATTTAATTTAGTAAAGCGAAAAGAAAAAGAGAAAAACCTTCCTTCTTCCTTTCAATTTTGTGAAATTTACTGTAATTTCTGTCAGATTAGAGCAGTGCTATTCTATTAAAATCAACCAAGAAAGAATAACAATGATGTTGTCAAGTCTCACTATGTTTATGTTCACACACAAAAAAAGAAAATTATATTTCTGGAAAGGAACCAAAGGTAAATAGCCAGCATCTCCTTCATCATTAATAAATAACAGACTGGGAAACTGAGTGTGCCAACTTACAATTTGAACTGTTCTAGTACGTTTTACATTGGAATAGTAAATAGGGAAGAATTGTTATGAAAAGCCAGTTTTAACTTCATGCCCTTCATATTATTTGTGACCCTGCACTTAAAAACATTCAGGAAACATTGTTTGTGACAGAATATTTTAAAGATAATTTTCCAGTTTATGCCTATTAAAATGAGTTTTCAGTTGACCATTTTATTTTTTGATGGTATTTTGTTGGTAAAAAAATTAATGGAAGAAAAATTATTTTGCTTTTATTGAATATTGGGTACTAACAACTTAATACAGTAGAGGAAGTGAAGAAATGTTTTGAAATTTAGCAAAATAGAGTATTCAAGTCTCTGAAATTTTAATATGGTGAGTCTTAGAGCTTTAGACTTTCCTATAAGTGACAATATCTAAATTATTATTTGTCACATTTGATACATCTGCTGGCCATAAGCAGCTAATCTAAAATTGAAACTATTTATGTGACATGAATAGCCTGTGTTTTAAAAATTAAATATTTTATATAAAATTGACTTGTGTTTGGATAGTTTTTCTGATTAAACATTTCAGATATATATCCATGTTGGGAGAGTGGCTGGGAACAGGGAAATTATTCTAATAATGTGTGTTTTCTAAGACCGTGTAACTATATCCTGTGTATAAGAAAAAGGGATGCTAATTAAACCATAGTGAAGAGAGGCAGTGATTGCAGCACAGTCGAGACTCAGGTGGTGGTACATGAAAAGGTAACCCACACATGTTTAGACATATCAGTGAAGTATTAATGCAGTGCTGAGAGGTGGTAGTTGAGTTCGGTGCGTCTGGATTAAGAACAGAGCTGGGAAATCACTAGTTACTTAAAATCTGTATTTTGGGTAAGATTTAAAGTAATAAAAGTCTAAGGGGGTAGAATCAAGTCACATTGCAGATAAAATGAACGTGAGATTGACCTATGGAAAATCAGTCCTCCTGTGACGTTTTTATATCTCACAAGAATTTTTCCTGCATGGAAACTTCAGTATGTCCCAAATCTTCAATTGTTACCTGTTGGTAAACTGAAAATTTAAAGGAATAATTCTAGAGAGTTAATTGATTAAACTGGTTTGTGGAATGTGATAGTTTAACACCTTCCACTTTTGTCAGCAAATACATATTCAGTGACTGTTATCATTGAGGATATTAACCACGTAGAGATGAGGTAGGCAGAATTTCTAGTTTGTTAATGTCTAGAAAAGATAGGTGTTTGAATATACTATACTTAAATGAATATAAAATGGAAATTTGAACGGAGAAATAAGGCTCCATGAGAAGCAAAACCAGAATTTCACCGAGGGAAACAAACTTACTTAAATATTGCTACTTCATAAGAATTAACCAAGGTTTGAGAAAAACGCATATGGTATGGGTTCATGCTTCTTAAGTGAAATGGCTAGTACTTTGTATGTAAGGTTTTGGTGAATTTGCTATGGGTCCACTCCTGCTCTGATTATTTTTTCACACCAGGTGGTTGTTTGAAGTGGAACTTAAATACAGGTTCGAATATATAACTGGGATACTGGCTTTGCTAGTTTAAAGCTGAACCAGGCCTACTGGTAGCCCCAAATGGAATGATTAACCTCCCCAGTACAGCTGAACTAAGGCTTAGAGATTGCCCTGGTTTATTTGTGATAGCTGGATTGCTAATGTGGTTCCTGTAGACCACATCTAATTTTTCAGTAAACACTTTAAATTTTATTGTTTTTCTTGAGTTCTCATATAGCTCAGGCTGGCCTTGCATTCACTGGCTCCTGATTGTCCAACTGTTAGGATTATAGGGGCCCGTTACCATGCCTATGCCATAACAACTTATGACTAGGAAAACTGTATTAGACTAGACTAGTAATTTAAATTGAGAGCTAGCTCAGTGAATGCTTGCCTAGCATTTACAATGCCCAGGTTTAATCCCTAACACACTCAAAAACACTAAAAACTTTGTATGGCGAGGCACAGTGGCACATGTCTGCATTCCTAACACTTGGGAGGCAGAGGCAAGAAGTTTGAGGCTAGGTTTTTTTTACCTATTGAGGTTGGAGGCCAGCCAGAGTTATACTGACACCTGTTGGAACAAGCAAAAACAAGAAAAGCCTGTTTTCTTTAACTATAGGGGGAAAAAAAACCCAGAAAAAGTAACTTTGAAAACTAGAAGGTGGTAGCAGATGCATTTCCTATTTGCAGTTACTAAAAGGCTCCTTTGTATTTTCTACAGGCCACATTTAGTAACTCTGAGACCAAGTCTTTAAAATGTCATTTCCTGTTAACAGTATTTCGATGGTTCTCTTCTTAGAAATAATTTTATAAGCCTGTCATTTACCAAATGGCTTTTCTGGTGATTTTTCTTAAATTACTAGAAGTTACTAATAATAAGCTATTTCATGGTCAGCTGAAGATGGAAGCAAACAAAATTTTGATCATAGTGGTAAGGGCATATATTGTAGGTCTCAACTCTCCAGAAGTTTCTAGTTCTCATTCTATTAAAATGAGGGCATACAGTAAATTATCCCTCCCCCCGTGCATTAGTTTGTTATTATAAAGGTATTATATTCTTTTGCAAGAGTTTTAAAATGTTCTCATACTTCAGTTTAATGTAAAAGCCATTTGTTTTTAAGAGGGAAAAAGAAAAGTCGTATTTGATAGTCAATAAACTTCCGTAAGAATTCCAGGGCACTTTTAAAGCTGTATTTTCTTTTTGTGTATATTCAAAGCAGACTCTTTAGAAAAGGCCACTCTAGATTTACTGTGCCGTGTATGTTTTATTTTTTGTGTGGTGGTGGTGGGGCGGGGTGTCTGTCGTCGGGCAAAGCTTAGAATGTAACGCTTTTCCCTTTTGTAGAGTCGTCGTCGTTAGGAGTAAAAAACACAGAAGGGTTTTTTGTTTTGTTTTTATGTTAGGTGACAGTCTTTTAAATTTGTGTTTCTTTAATTACTAGTGAATTTCATTACTTTATTTGGTAGTCTGACTTGTGTAAAGTTTTATTTGTATGGTTTTGAAGGTAGCCCTTGTTGACCTATGAATCTTCAAAAGTACCTGTCTTTGGGATGTCCTGTTATACAAAAATTGTTTTCTCTAGTTAATAATCTTTTCCTTATGGTTTGTTCTTAGAGACCCTTTTGGAATTCCAAGAGGACATATGAGTTCTGTTTCTAACCATATCTAAAATTTACTTTGTTAGGTATAGTGAGGCAAGGATTCAGTTTTATGTCTATTTCTGAAGCCTATACTTAGTTATATCAACAGCATCTGTTGACCAGTTTGTTCTCCCCTACTTTTTAATGTCTTCTCCTGAGGTTTCTGTGATGTTCCAGCCTGATCTGTTATGTGTACATGTTTTTTTTTTTAAAACTAGACATTGAATTAAGAGCCCCAAACATTAGGAGAGTGCTTTCCATTGAAGTATATTGTGTTTTTATTATTATATTTCCACTTCTTAGCAAAATCCACTGTTTGGATAATGTGTTACAGGACAGAGCTTCAAAACTTTACTAGCTGGGGATATAGCATATTTGATGGATCATGCCCAAAGCCCCAGCCTTGATATTGATCTCTGGCATAAAATATATGTGGTGCTGCACAACTATAATCTTAGTGTTTGTGAAGTGGAAGCAGGAGGATCAGAAGTTCAGTGTCATCCAGCAACACTTTGAGTTCCTGAGGCCATCCTGGGTTACATAAAGACTGCATTTAAGCAAAACAAAAGCAAAGCGAACTTTAAATTTTTCACCTTTTCTGTTTTCTGTTCCTGTCTCTACATATCATTTTACCCATTAACCATTTTAATTGAAAATATATATAGCCAAACTTTGTTAAGGTGAGTTTGCCATTTACAAGGTAAGGTGGCATTTTGTTAGGTTCCCTGTAAGTTGCTAATTTTTATTTTTGTTTTTCAATATAGTTTTTTTTTCAGATTGTATTTTGTTCCTTTTAGAAATGGACTTGTAAGCATTGTGAGGTTTTGGGTATTTGCACATATGAGTGCAGGCGCCCACAGAGGCCAGCTGTTGGATTGCCTTGAAGATACAGGCAGTTGTGAGCTTCCCAGTTGTGAGCTGCCTGCCTGGTGTTAGTGTTGGGAGTAGAATTTGGGTCCTTTGCAAGAGCAGCACTTGTTCATAACCGCTGACCATCTCTACAAGCCCATTATTGCAATATTTTAAGCTTAACTCTTAACCCTAAAGTTAACTCTTTATAGGAAAGTTGCTATTTAAAAATAGAAATCTAGCTAATAGAGTTGATTGAGTTCTCTTTTCTGATTTTATGAATGTGTAACTTAGAGTTTTAGACTTCATGGATAAACAGATTAGGGATGAGCTACTTAATGTGTTAGTTTTTTGTCCATTCATAAAGCATATTTAATAGGATCAGATTATATTTCTTAACAATGTTTTTATAGATTTTCTCCTTTAATATATGCTACCACGTCCTAATAGATATCAATTAATGGGATCTAAGCCATCCATTTAAAAATTTAATATTGCTGTGTACTATTGACTAAGTACTTAGGATTCTGTATCTGTGTTTACTCAGGCAGGCATTGATTAGCATGTTCTTTGACAGAATAACAATTGGAAAGCTGTTTTATTTAAAATATATGTCCTAAGAATTAACCATTAATTAAAGAAGTTAAAGTTGTTTTATTTCTAACAACAATCTTGCTTCCTTGAAAGTAATTCTTTTAGTTTTCCTCTTTCCACATGTATTCATTTAGCCAGTTTCTAACATAAATCTTGGGAAATTTTATTTTTCTGAAAATTTATATATTCTGCAATATGTTTGAATGAAGAGTTACCATCATGAGGATACACTTAATATCTGTTTTTAAGAATATTATTAATATCCTTTGGGGTGTTTTAGGGTAGATCTATTTTTTTCTTGTTCTTTTAACTTGTGTGTGCCCAGGCTATAAGCTCCAGAAACCCTCACTTAGCTTCTAGGTGAGCTGGGACTTCTTGTCATTTTTTTCCTTGTTCTTATTTTCTTAAGTTCCCCATTCTACTTCTTCCATTTTCTCATTCTTCATCTATAGTTTATTTTATAATGTAGTCCACTATTTGGTTTTGGTGTTTATTCAATTCCATATTTCCTACTTTATTGAGCAATAATTCTCTTCAACTTTGAAAGGGGGCATTTTAACGTTAAGAATTACTGGTTACTTTTTTGACTTGATCTTATTGTTTAAAATTACTGTATTTTCACTTATTTTTTAAAACCCTGGTGAGATCCCCTGTATTCTTCTTGTCTGTTTGCCTTATATATTCATATATACTAAACTATTCAGCACATAAATGTTCCTGGTATCTTTTCACATTTTAAACATCAATTACAGATTCTGTCTTAGTATGCTCCAGTTACTGGTCTTCTGTTTAGTTTGTGCTGTCAAGTTGTTTTGAGACTAGGTCCATATGGGCAGGAATAGTCTTGTATGCAGTGATCTTCCTGTGTCAAGCCTCCAATGTGCTGGAATTATTTGTGCTATCATGCCTTGACACTCTACCTTTTTGTGTCACAATTATGGTCATTGCTTTACAATATATTTAACTGTGTGTCACTTTGTGGGTATGTGCATGTGAATGCAAGTGCCACAGTGTCTAGAAGAGGGCATCGGGTACCTTGAGCTGGTCACAAGGTGCTGGGGATAAAGCTTGGATCCTAAGAGCAGTATGTACTCAGACTACTGCGCTCTCTCTTTACCACTTTGTTTTGCTTAATTTTTTTCTGAGATTTTTATTTTCAAATTATATTTTGGTGCCTTGTGTTGAAATCTAATTTAAAAATTTTAAGATTTTTCTAGCCACATTTTCCTTTTTGAAATGTAATTTTTGTTGGTATGAAAAAACTGAACTTGGCCTTGTGAATGCTAATCAAGTACTCTGTCACTGAGATAAGTTCCCCACCTACATCTATCTTGAGTGAATGACATAATCAATAAAAAAACTTATTGCTTGAGCCCGAAAGTGATGGTGCAGACCTTTAGTCCCAGCATTTAGGAGGCAGAGACAGGCAAATCTCTGAGTTCAGGGCCAGTCTGGTCTACAGAGTGAGTTTCAGGACAGCTAGGACTACACAAAGAAACTGGTACTATAAACAGAAAATATTGCATAGGATGATACTATATGAAAAATTAAATATATCCACTTTCATTCTACTTTAGCTGCATACTTGCTTCCCATTTATTTTATAGTAAAATTCACGAGTTTTAGAAGCAATTTAAAAAAAAAATGTTTCTGTTCTTATATACCTTTAGCCATTTCCAGAGCAATTCTGCAGCTCTATTTGGGGTGGAATATTAGATAAGCTTCTTTCAGATGAAGAATGGGGTTTGCTATTCATACGACCAACATTTTGTAGTAAGTTTGTTACACAAGAAGAAAAGTGGCAAGAAGGAAAAAAGAGTGGTGTTTACTGCTAGATAGGATTGTAAGGCAAATAGAAGTCAGAGAGTCAGATCTATTAGCATTATAGAAAACTTACTGAGTTACCAGAAACATGCACAAGACTGAGCAGCCATGAGTCAGTGAGATCTCTACTAGCAGTTTGCTTTTCCAGGGTTGGTACAGTGGCTGAGGACACAAAAACACTTGTCACAAAGCCTGATTTCAGATCTATCTATAGAAGCACACAGGAAGGAGAGTGCCAATTTCTACATGTCTTCTGACTCCCATACATGTACTGTGGCATGTGTGCCCCCATACATGCACACAAATTAACTTCAACTCGCATAATTTACTGTTAACAATGGAAAAGACTGAAATAATTACCTATTTCAGTAGGGCAAAAAGTTAAGATACTAAGCAAAAAAGAATGCATTTTGACTGAGCAATTCCTGTGAACCATTCCTGTACTGATATATGTATCATTCATTTATAAAGTGAAAAATACAAATGTGTCTTAGTTACAATTCCTGTTGCTGTGATAGTAATTTGGCAAAAGCAATTTCAGAAAAGATTCATTTGGGCTTAGAATTTAAGGTGCAGGGAAATCAAGGAAGCAGGGACTCAAGAGAGCTGGTCACATTTTATCCATGGGAAGAAAGCAAGCAATGTATTCTTGTGTCCAATAACTTACCCCTTTTTATACTTCTGAGGATTCCTGCACAGGAAATTGTGCCACCGAAGAGGACAAGTCTCCCCACCTCAAAGAACCCAATCAAGATCATGCACCATAGCCGTACCCAGAGGCCTATCCCCCAAGTGATTCTAGATCTCATCAAATTAGCATTTGGGAGTAACCATGATAATATATCAAATACTCATCTGTGAGAGAAATACAGTGAATATAAGGTAGCATAACCCCATTTAATTAGGCAGAGTATTTACCTATCATACAGAATGCCTCTGATCTGTGCGGGAAAGAGCAGCCTTACACAGTGCATAAAGAAGAGATTTGAAAACTCAAAACTATTTGTCATTAATAATTGACTAATGCAATGACTAAATACTAGCTTTATTAATTACCATTATATTATTAATATATTATCATAATACCAATGATTAATATATTAACCATTTATTAATCTGTATATAGCTTTAGGCAGTTTATTGAAACTGTCTTCCTTAAAATTTTATTAGGAAAATGGCAGCAATTCATTTTATTCTGGGGATAAGTTAGTTATAGTGTCTAGTATAAAGCAACATTTTTGATGCCCTTGAGAAAGGATCTGTATATGAGAGTGGGGAAGGAATCTTTTTTTCTTCCTTGTTGGTAATTTTTATTTTAGTTAGATATTTTTAGTTTAGAAGATGCAGAGTTCTCAATATTCATTATTGAGGCTTTCTTTAGAGTATAAATTTTTGAAATACTTTCCAAGTTCTATCTCATTCTGAAAGAGTAATGGAGTACACTATAGTGAATGTAGCCTGTGTATTCTCTTGTCATTTCAACACTAGTTTTTACCTGTAATGTTCCATAATTTCCCCCTTGCTTTCTACTGGGAGAGCTAGTTATCTAGTTCTGTATTTGCTGGGAGGAAACGGTATAAATCTTCCAGTATTAGAACCTTTTTGCTACAGGGTTTTTCTCAGGCTGTTTGCATTCTTTTCTCCCTGAAGAGCACCAATCATAAGTTGGTTTTGTTTCTATGTAATTAAGAATTTTAACACAGTCACTGGCAGTAGGCCTTGTTCCTTCCCAGTCAGTTCCCCTGGAATGAGTACCACTGCTAACTTCTCATTCCTTAGGTTGCACTGTTTGTTTGATTTATAATAACAGAGCTTGACTGTGCTTTCTCAATACCCTTGGTAAACTGGATTAACTGGCTGGAGAGATGGCTCAGCTGTTTCGAGCACTGTCTACTCTTCCAAAGGTCCTGAGTTCAATTCCCAGCAACCACATGGTAGCTCACAACCATCTGTAATGAGATCTGATGTGCTTTTCTGGTGAGTCTGAAGTCACCTACAGTGTGTGTTTGTGTGTGTGTGTGTGTGTATGCTTTATCCCAGTTGTATCACCCATTTCTTCTACTTTGTTCAGTTCAGGTGTTCTTATTTTCTTTTTTTTTTTTTAAAGACATTCTCATGTAGCCCAGGCTGCCCTTGAATTCATGATGTAGCTTAGGACAACTTTAGACTTTAATTCTCCTGCCTCCACTTCCTGAGTACACGGAGTAGATTCAGACCAAGGTTTTTCTTTTTCCTTCATTCTAGTCAAGTATTTAACCAACTGGTGCAGTTTTCCCCAGCTAGATAATCTAGCTTTAGAAAAATGGAAAATTTCCGCTTGGAGTGTAGGTAACAGCCAGAAAAGTCTTCTGCTTCTAGCCAGGCCAGCTTCAAATGGACACAATTTTCTGGTGCATATCAAGAAATAGCCAATATATTCTGGCATTTGGACTTTTTTCCTTTACTTCCCTTGATATTGACTTTCTATAGGAACAGGGCTAGTAACTTAATGTATAAGGTAGCAATGTGGCCAAACACAAGGATCACTCATGCTTGGGATAGTGGAAATTACATCTAACTCTCCACCTTCATTCTGCAAACCCCATATGTTCGCTATCTCATCTCAACCAAATTCTGTATCAGGTCAGCATGTTTGGGTTTGCAAACACCAGAAAATTTAGCTAAAAATTATGCAAGAGAGGTACCTCCTTTATTGCTACAGATCAGGCTTCAGATATGGCCCATCAGGACTACTGCATTGTAGTTATTTTGGTTCAGTTCTTTTTGTAATTCTCCATCCCAGCATAGTAGCAATTCTATCAGAACAAAGCCCTCCAGGGCAAGGATTATCCAGAAAGGAGCTATTTACATATCACCAAAAACAACTGATGTAAGCAAGAATGGTATTTCCATAAGCTAAAGTAATATTGAAAGGTTACCTGTAATAATTATTAAAGTTATCACTAAAGAAAAAAAGGACCAGAAAAACTTAAGACCCATGGGTCATTATAAACAGCTCCAATCAAAAAAAGTGGACAGCCTAAAAACACTATCCTCACTGGAGGAAGAAGCAAGGCTAAATATCCATCTGAGGAGTGCTCCTTTGTACAGTTCACTGCAAAAATTGCAGATCCCGATACTCATATCCATCTAATAGGTTACTAGACGACAAATAGCTGACAAAAATATCTCAGTGTGCTGAGTGTTCCAGTGAACATGTCCACAGAAAGACAAGCAATACACATACATGACAAAATATAGGTAGTTATAGCACATCAGAATTTCAGGGTTTTAAAGTATTTTTAAAAGATTTTAAAAATGTAGATGAGTGTGTTGTCTGCATGCATGTGCACCGCATGTGTGAATGGTGCTTGGTTAATGCAGAAGAGGGCACTGGATCTCCTGGGATTGAATTTAAAGAGATGGTGTTAGCTGCCACATGGATGCTAGGAATCAAACTTGACTCCTCTGGAAGCCAGCCAGGGCTTGTAACTGCTGAGCTATCTCCAGCCCCAGAATTTCACATTTAAAGGTCCTCCCAACCCCAATGATTGCTTACAAAGAAAAAAAATCAGACTCCATGTTGATACTGGAAGCTAAAAATTTTTTTTCTGCAAAATCCAAGAAAATTACTTTTTGCCTTAATGTGTTCAAGTGTTTGAGGAATCAGCTATCTTTTCTTGAAGTGCTCCTTTGGAGTTCTGCTTTGGCCAAATCTTCCCTGAGGATACCAACTACTTTTAGCCTTCTCAATTGAGGGCAGTTTTCCAGCCTGTGTAAATATGGAGCCTTTAGTCTTAAGAATGTATTTGGAATTCTTTCACCTTCTGATCATTCTTCTTTGACTCATCAAACTACATTAACTCACTCCCTGCTACAGTCACTTCCTCTCCATCATTCTTTTTACCCTCCCCAACCCACTCAGAAGCTCTCCTTTATATTCTCTTATTGTTTTCTCATTCAGTCACCTTTCATGTGGTCTTTCAAAATTTTAATAGAAGGGAGTCTACAGAGATGGTTCAGCAGCTAAGAGCACTGGCTGTTTTCCAGAGGAGTCAAGTCTGATTCCCAGCATCCATGTGGCTCTTAGAGAAGAGTCAGGTTTGATGCTTACCCACGTCGTGGCTCAGAACTGGCTCCAGGGGATGATGAATTCTAGCCTCCAAGGGTACCTGGCACAAATGTGATATACAGACACACATGCAGGCTAAACATGCACCACACCGAAACCAGGTCTGCTATAATTACATATTTCTTGCTCACTGTTCAGCTATTCCTATGTTTAACTCAGAAGCTCATGTCAGTATCCAGAAGACAGACCAGGAAGTCATTGGGTCCCTTTGTTTCATCTTCCTTCCAATGTTGCCAATGAATAAATCTACTCTTTTCCATCACATATCATTGTATTTGATATACTGGGAACAGGGGTAGCTTAGACTGTTGGGAGTTTCTGGAGCTCAGGCTTCACCCTAAAGATTCTGGAAACAGACTCTCCTGCCTTTTCATGATTAATGCTTCCAATTTCTGATTACTTACAGTTGTTTCATTAGATCTTGTTTTCCTGGATCCTTCAGATAAAGCTTAGATTCAGAATCACCAAATATTGTTTCTGTGCTTACATTTATTTGGCCATTGTTGGGTAAATGCTGAAGGATGCCAACTAATTTCTCCCCACAAACACTAACCTCCTATATCCTAAAGTTGCCAATGATTGTGTACAATAGTTCATATATTCTAAAACATGCACGGTTTCTGTATTTGTTGCTAGGGTTGCTAGGTAGAAAAACCACAATTTGAATGGCCTAATAGCAGATTATTTTCTCACAATTCTGGCAGCTGGAAGTCTAAGACTAAGTCAGCAAGTTTGGTTTCTTCTGAGGCTAGTCTCATTATGAGAGGGGACTATGCCCTTTATAAGTCTATATTGTAAAATTATATTTGGACTTTATACTGTAGACAGTCATCTGCATATACACCATCTGAAGTATTTAGAGTCTTAGAAAAATCCCAGCTTGTCAAAAACAAACAAACAAACAAAAAAAAAAAAACAAAAAAACAAAAACCCCTCCCTCTAGCTCAATTTTCTCTTCTGTAGCACCATTTGTTCCTCAATGAAAGTTCCACAAGATTGAGCAGCTTTTTATATTGTGCCCTGTTTCAAGAACTGCCTGGCACACCTGCTTCTCTATTTAATGAGCAAACACCAACCTGTGTATACAGATGTTAAAAGAGAAGTGCAAGATGGGAAACAAGTCCCTGGATATTAAATTACCATAAAACCAGAATAAAACTGCACAAAATTAATCAAAGAAATCCAATATACTTTGTAAGGTAGGTTGCCAAGGACACATTCACCTAGAAGAAAAGTAGTAAATAAAAATGCCATATAGCCCACCTCAGATCTAGTCATATGACCAATAATACATAGACAAAAGGAGTTCTCTCAGATACTAAAATGTGATGTTGCCTAGTGAGTCAACCCTAGGTTTGACCAGGTTCCTATAGCCTCCAAAGTGGCAGAAGTGCAGGGGCACTATTCTGTACCACAGAGACGTCTAAATATAGTGGGCCATGTAGTTTCCCATTAGAAAGCTGAGGAAAGATAGTGCTACAGATGAAAAACGGTTTCATAGGCATCTTTTTATATCCACCCTCTGTTTTATAACATTTGCAGAGGAGTTGCAGAGACAGTACAGAGGTACTTGTCAAAAGCAAGGATACTAAACACATTAAACTATTGTATTAGATTTTTTTCAATGGTTCAGTGGGTAAATATGCTCATGTACAAGCTTATCAGAAAATTCACTTTTCAATTTGGGTAATCACATGTATACAGTTCAAACAGTAAGTACTATTCTAATCTTACTATCATAATGGAATTTTTTTCCTTTAAAATGTAATGATTCTTTTCTATCACTGTATAGTGATGTTGATAGTTAGATATATATTAATAATAGTGGCTCATGGTGAGCTGTATATTTAGACCTGAAAAAATAAATCATAAAGAGGCTTCACAATTCCGGTTTCAATTTGTCTCCCTAAGGTATCTCACTATGTATCTTTAAGGCTAGTAGGTGCTTGATGTTAAGTGAGATTTTAGACTGGATCATGGAACAGAAAAAGATTATAAACCTCATTATTATTTGAGGATGAGACAGGAAGGAGAGATGCAGAGATGAGAGAACTAGGGTCACAACATGAATATCAAGGTCAGGAGACCTTGTAGACAATTTGTACAATTGGCTCTTTCTTTACCTTTGATGGTTCTGGGATCAAACTCAGGTTGTCAGGCTTGTACATGAGCATATTTATCCACTGAACCACTGAAAAAAATCTAATACAATAGTTTAATGTGTTTAGTATCCTTGCTTTTGACAAGTACCTCTGTACTGTCTCTGCAACTCCTCTGCAAATGTTATAAAACAGAGGGTGCATATAAAAAGATGCCTATGAAACCGTTTTTCATCTGTAGCACTATCTTTCCTCAGCTTTCTAATGGGAAACTACATGGCTCACTATATTTAGACGTCTCTGTGGTACAGAATAGTGCCCCTGCACTTCTGCCACTTTGGAGGCTATAGGAACCTGGTCAAACCTAGGGTTGACTCACTAAGCAACATCACATTTTAGTTACAAATTAGAGAATGCACATTCAACGCAGAGTCAGCAAGATGCAAAACTAAGGGCCATGAATCTCTCCTTTCCATTGGGTTACTGAGGGAAGTTTTATCAGTCTTATTGCCTTCAGGAGGGAAGAGTCTACTGGAAAACAAGATCAAAGCAGGAGAGTATACAACCACCACCACGGGAGAAATGGAGAGTTGATAGCAGCATCACCTGGGCTCCTGCACTTATAGTGGATATTTGGTGTTTAAGTAAAACTAAGTTGGATTTTTCTGAATGTTAGAACCTAAAGGAATTCTCAACAGTACAAATTTAAACAATGTAAAACTATGCATATAAAATCTTTAGAATTATTTAATCTGAATTAGACTGGGGTTTACAGCAGCTATTGACAAAATCACATTTCTCACATTCCCCATTTATTTGGCCATCCACTGAGTCATCTGGCTGACCCACATTTCTGAACTGTTTATTAGGAATACAACTTCTATAATCTAAAACAGCAAATGTGGCTGGAGAGATGGCTCATCAGTTATGAACAGTAGCTGCTCTTCCAGGGGACAATTGACAGCACCAACATAGTGGCCCACAACTCTAATTCCAGGGGATCCAATGCTCTCTTCTGGCTTCAGCTGGCACTACACAACTGCTATCATGTCATCAGTATTTTCTTTTTGACACTGTAACAGGTATATAAGGGTACACTGTTGATTTGAAAATGTTTTCTCCTAGTCCATGGCTTGGCTTCTAATTCTATTTGATTGAGACTGCTTACATAGCCCTGGTTCAGACTGGTCTCAAAGAAAGATCCTCCTCCTGCCTCTGCCTTTAGAGGGTTGTGTTACTATCCCCAACTGTCTTAATTGTCTTAAGCATCCTTCATTGAGCAGAACATTTTTTTTTTTTGGTTCGTTTTGGTTTTTTGAGACAGGATTTCTCTGTATGTAGCTTTGGCTATCCTAGAACTTATTCTGTAGACCAGGTTGGCCTTGAATTCAAAGAAATCCGCCTGCTTCTGCCTCGTGAGTGCTGGGATTAAAGGTCACCACCACCAGCTGGGACAGATTATTTCTGTGAGGTCCAACTTCCAATTGTCTTTTACGAATCAAGCTTTTGGTGTTTTATTTTAAAGTCAACACCAATCCAAAGGTCAACCAAATTTTCTTTCCTTCTCTTCTTCCTTCTTCTTGTAAACAGTTAACAGGTAGACTGGAGAGAAAAACTTATTTTTTTGACAATCTCACACATGGTATACAATATCTTAGTTTTATCCATCCCATGGTAGCTCCCATCAGCTTCCCCCATCTCTTATCTTCCTTTCATGTCTTTTAAAAGTTGTTTTTCTTTTAATTCACTAAGTCCAATTATGCATACTTGTGTGAAGTCTTCCACTGAGATTTGGGGAACCTACTAAACCTGCCCCTCAAAGAAATGACTTTCCAATGTTTTGTACTTTGTATCCTCCATTATTATTATCTATAATTTCACTCCCTCAGCAGTCATCAATTGTCATTAGCCCCTCAGCTAAGTGTGAAGTACCCATACCCAGAGCCCTTCCCCACTCTTCCCTAGCTGGAATTTTAAGTGCCTGGGTGTTTTGCGTGTGTGTGTGTGTGTGTGTGTGTGTGTGTGTGTGTACACACGGTGCATGCAGTGCTGGCAGAGGCCAGCAGAGGCTTCAGGTCCTATGGGATTGCAAAAACATCTGGCTATAAGCAACATCATGGCTGCTGGAAAAAGAATCCCAGTGATGGCATGGAGGAGCAACCAGTGCTCTACCAGAAGGCCTTCTCTCCAGCAACAATGCTAGAACTTTAAATTCTTGATCTTGCACTGGTACCCACACTGTGATGAGCTCATGTACGCAACAACTATACCATGTCCAGATGTTAGTGTCTCATACTATTCTTCCTTTCTTCTGATTTTACATTCTTTCCCCCCCATTTTCCTCAGTGTTCCCAAGCCTTGGGGGCTTGGTTGATACACATTCCATCTATAGCTGGTAGTCATAGTCCCATATTCTCAGCACTTGAACAGCTAATGAGTCTCTACTCTGCAATAAGAAGCTTCTTTGACCAAATTTAAGAATAGCACGTATCTGTTGGTACCAGAAGCTGGGTGAATAAGCAGAACTTGGGGCAGAATGCTTAAGATCTCGTTTTAAGACTTGTTGAATTTCATGTGTATATGCCTGCATGAGTATATGATCCACTAAAGCAGTGTTTTTCTACATGTGGGTTGCAACCACTTTGGGAAGATCAACTGACCCTTTCTTTCACAGGGACTACATATCAGACATCCTGTATATCAGATATTTACATTACAATTCATAACTAGCAAACTTATAAAGTAGCAATGAAATAATTTTATTCATTTATTTGGTGGGGGGAGGGAATCACTACAACATGAGAAACTGTATTCACAGACTGCAGCATTAGGAAGGTTGAGAACCACTACTCTATAGTTACAGATGGTTATGGGTTGCTATATACATGCTGGGGATGAAGCCCACATCTGTGAGAGCAGTCAGTGCTCTTAACTGATGAGCCATCTCTCCAGCCCCTCATATTTCCTGTTAGCCTCTTTTTATAGGCTCATGTTCGGTTGAACTGGCTATTCTTTGGATTTCACAACTAAATTTCAGATTCAATGGGGCCAGTAAGGTGGCTTGAGCAGGTGAAGAAGGCTGCCTTCAAGCCAGATGATCCGAGTTGGAATCCACATGGAGAGAATCAAGTCCTCCAAGTTTGCACCCCACATTAAATAAGTATATTTGGTTTTAAAAGTTAGAATCCATTTATCCATACACACAAAGCAGCTTGCTAGGAATAGTAAAAATATGAAACTGGTCTGTCTGGGTCTTCACCAAATGAAGAATGGCTAAAGAAACTGTGACATATATATATACACACATATATATATATATACATATATACACACACACACACACACACACACACATATACATATATACTAACAAGGTATTTATTCAGTCACAAAACCCCATGAAATCCTGTCATATGTGGCAAAATGGGTGAGCCTGGATAGCTTTTTGTTTTTGTTTTTTTTTTTTTGAGAATCTTATTATGTAGCTCTAGCTGTCCTAGAACTATGCAGACCAAGCTGGCCTCAAACTATGAGATCGAACTGTCTCTGCTTTCCAGGTGCTGGGATTACAGGTATGTACCTCCACACTCAGCCTTCTGAATGGAAGTATGTAGTGAAATAAGGAAAGCATAAATACTGTATTCTTATTTAGATGTAGAATTTTAAAAGGGTCATCACAGCTAGGAAGGGATGTCTAGGAGACAAATGGGATAATGATGGCTAACAAAACAGAAATGTAGCTGGACAGGAAGAGTAACTTCTGTGTTCTATAAAAGCACAGTAGGGTTACTATGGCTGTTAATAACTTCATGTGATTCACCAGAAAACTAGTGTTTAAAATAGGGGACAAAAAAAGACAAAAGTCATTAGACCAACACTACTATCTCCTTTACATGACAAAACATCTGGATTTTGAACATTTCCATATGCAATGCAAGTTTGAATGAACACCATATTTTACTCATAGCAAAAAAAAATTAAGTTCTGTCATACTCCTTTAACCAAGACAGTAAGAAATGTTTGGTAAAGTTCAAAAAGATACACTCTCTTGATAGGAAAGTGGGAAAATATTCTGCAAGTGTATATGGGACTTGAAACCTTGATGGGTGCATTTTTGGAAAACAAATCTTGCTATTTCTTTTGTAAAATGTAATAAAGATTAAAAAGGAAATTGCTGTGATCCCTTGAGCACAGGCATCTTAATTCTGTAGTTTTGGGAATTAAGGATCTGAGTTTAGATTTTCATAAACTGTCATGCCTACCTATCCCTTGGAATGTTAATTACCACAAAAGAATTCATAATCTCATTTGGAGACAATACTAATATAGACTATACTTTTGTTTAAAACCCATTTCTGAGATGTAAAGGTCTAAAGTTATTCAGTTTTTCTTTGTTGTTTTTATTTTTCCAAGATAGGGTTTCACTATGTATTTCACTTGCTGTCCTGGACTTCACTATGTAGACCAGGCTGACCTCAAATTCAGAAATTCACCTAACATCTGAAGGGTTGGGATCAAAGGTGTGCACCATTAAGCTCAGCTCAAGACCCCTTCATAAAAACAGACAGGTGCGGTGGCACATGCCTCTAATCCCAGCACTCGAGGCAAAATCAGGCAGATCTCTTTGAGTTCACAGCTGGCCTGACCTACATAGTGGGTTTCAGGTAAACCAGAATTACATAGTCAGACTCTTCTATCTCAATGCAAAAACTAAGCAAAACCTCATCAAAAACCTAATTCTGAATACATGACTAAAGTATATGATGTACTTTTGCTGAGGACAAAGTTTTCTTCTTAAAAAGTCAGAGGTTAGATAGAGCCCTGAAGGTAGATGTTAACAGAATTTAAAAATGAAACTCAAAGTTGTATTTGAATGTCTTCCAAACATGGTACAAATGCAACACATAAAACTTTCCCTAACTCCATTATTTTTGCAAAGTCTTGTTAAATTGCCCAGGCTGGCTTCAACCTTACAATCAAGTTAGCTAGCCTCTGGAGAAGCTGGGATTACAACCATGTAAAATTGTGTCTGGCTCTAATTTTTCATCTTTGCTAATAACATACTAAGAGACTGTTTAGTAATTATTTCCAAGTGTTATTTATTTATGAAGTTCAATAACCATCAAATATAAAATATATGAAAAAACCCAAGATGTTAAGTACAGATATATTCTTTCTAATAGCCAAATAGTATCACTCTATTAACCCTTATAATGCATGGGACTAGGCAGAGGAATATAACAGTTACAACCAGAATTTATGTATTCATTAAACATTTACTTAGTTCCCATTAGGCACTATTCTAAAAACTGAGAATACAGGGTTAAATAAAGACAAGTAGTATGAATTTCCTTATTTTACATGATAAAACTGGGGTATCTAGCTAATAACTAGTCAAAAATTTCAAAGCTCTGGCTCCAATGGAGGTTTTATTTGTATAAAATCCTTCCAGTGGTTCCCCACCCCAACAACAAATAGTTATGGCTTACCCAGGTAGAATGGCCATTTCACTTTTCTTTTGGAGAATGTTGACAATTTTTTTCAACAGACTGTACTGTTCAAGACTTTATTTCCTCCAAGTTTTATCTCTATTAATACAGGTATATATACACAGCATCCCTTTCCTTCTACTCCAGCCAGGCAAAGTAAGCTAAAGTTCATAGAACCCTTTCTCAGTTTAGAAATGTGTCCATGAGTCAAGATAATTAGCCCTTACTGTCTCGGTCACAGTAAACTGGCTTCGTCATTTGTCTTCTTTGGGATTGATGGAATCATGTATTTGCTGTCTTTGTCATGGAAGTGAGTTGAGATTACTATTAGTCATTTGTTGTGGTATGGATATGAAGTGTCTACCCAAATGGGTCATGTGTTGACGGCTTGTCTGATCACTGGGAAGTGATTAGATTGTTAGGGTATTTACCTCCTAAGTGGATTAATACCTCAATGGTTCACATGATGCTATTATTGGGAGGTAGAAAAAGGCGAAGGTGCTCTAGAAAGGGTCCTCTTGTCCCTGGCCCCTTCCTGTCTTTCTGCAGCTTGGTTGCCAAGGGTGAACAGCTTCTGCCATATCCAGACATATTTTGACTCACCTCAAGACCAACTAATAGATCCAGCTGAACTTCCACCGAACTTTAGAAACTATGAACCAAAATTCCTCCTTTGTTTTCCTCTGACATTTTATCACAATGACAAATCAACATACCACCCACCTTCTTCGGCTTCAAGAGAAAGTAAGTCTACAATGCTCCAAATATAGAGAAATTTGGGTAGAACACTGAACTGCATATATATGGTTTATCCTGGCCTTTTGTGGTTAAAGATGTATAAATCATATTAAGTGACTTCCAGCGACTTTTAAGTTTCAATATTTTAACAAAAATACAAAAAAAGAATGTAGAACTATTTTCTATTAATATATAGAAAACTGTCTAATGTAGCTTATCTATTTTATTAAAATATAGTTTGCAAAACATTTACCCTCTAGTTCTAAGTAATTATGAAGCATTGTTTTAGCAATTCTACATATCCACAAAATCACAATTAGGAAGACAAAAATGTTTTATTTTAAAACAGTGAAAAAACAAATGTCTGTTTTATTGGAAATGTTAAATATAAAAACTGTGTTCTGTGGTACATACTCCCAGATAGCTAAATACTGTAAATTGTCCTAATTTTCTCTAATATCAACACTTGATAAAGTTAGAGATATACCAAGGGTCTGCTTATCATTATTCAAAGTCATCATCTTTGGGTTCAACTCATTTACACAAGTAAAAGTTCTGTCCAAGATGTTCCTGACACATGAGGCTTCCAGTTGAATTTCAGAAATGTTAAGAAAAGTATCTTCCTTTTTTGCCTGTGAATGTTTGCGTATTGCTGTACTGTTGGCTTATATCCACTACAGATACTGGTTCTAGGCCAGCCCAAGGGTCTTCAAGCATTGAAGGCTTAAAATAACTTTCCAACTCATTAGACATTCTTTTTTCTCTACCACGCCCTGATCCAAATGGTGTAGATGTCCTTGGAGAACCCTTTAGGAAAAAAATCATCAGTTAAAAATAAAGACACCTAATAGAAATAACTGGTACTTTCTCCTCTAGTTAAATATTAGTGAGGAATCACATTTAAAGTTGTCAATTGAAACCCAATCTATTCACTTGCAAATTTCTTTAATCTAGTTCTTTTAAAAATTACTAAACCAAATTATATTTCTTCTAAAAATGTCTATCATCTTAAAAACCTTGCAGTTTCTAATGTGACAACCAACTCTGCAGCTACTAAATACAAATAAATCCAGTACAAGCAGTGATTAATTGTATTCGATTTTTCCTGGAAACTTAACTTTTTAGCCTGATAGGCTTCAAATTTCTAAAACTTTTATATGGCATGAAAGTTTTCTATTCTTATTAACTCCAACTCATAAGGGATTCAGCTGGGTGAGCATATTCAATTTTGTAAAACAACCTAGATCCAAGATGTTAGCCAAAGAGTCACTTCCTGTCTTGTATTCACTCATCGAGGGGAGTTTCAATTCCAAATTTTCTACTTTTCCTTTGAGAGAACTTGAAGGAGATATAAATATGACTTGAAAAACAATGATAATCGTTTTTTAAAAAAGCAAGAATGAAAAAACAAAGGAGGGACATCTGTAGGAAAATGGCAGTAGACAACAGTCTAAAGGAGCCATACTACTGAACAGTAGGGAAGCATTCACCGTTCTCCCCCTAGGAATCCAGGAATATTCACAGAAATAAATGACAAAAAACAAAACCAAATAAAAACATCTGGGGGAGGGCGAAGACGAAATGGAGGATTAAATAAGTTTGTATACGAATGTGGTGTGCTGGCTAAGAGCACAATTTCTGTGGAACAGAAAACTATAGCTCCGCCACTAATGGTAGTCTTAGATAATTTCTTTACGCCTCAGGTTACTCATCTACAATATTGGGCCAAAGTAGTATCAGAGGATTAAACAATCCACGAAAAGGGGATTTAAGTATCACGCTTGCCATAACAGTAAGAGTTCGGCAAACGCTAGCTATTGTCTTTACCTGGGGGTAGGTCTGCTGCTGCCCTGGGGAGTAGCCGAACTGATGCTGGGACCCCGCGGGGGACCTGGAGTAGGAGCCTGGGTAGCCGCCCGGGGACGGAGACCCGAAGCGGGCCCCCGAGAAGTTGCCGCCGTGCCGCGGAGAGTGGCTGCTCCCGTACGGCCTAGCCCGGGGCCCGCAGGGCGGAGTGTGGTGCGGACTCCCGTACCCGTCCCGGGGGGAGGGCGGCCGCGGCCCCCCGCCCAGGGCACCCCGGAAGTTGTTTCCGCCACCCCAACCTCCTATCCCCGGGCTGGGGTACGGAGGAGTTGGGGGTCGAAAATTCGGTCGGTGCATAACAGGAAACGAAGCTGAAGAGCTCTCACGACGACTACCTCGCCGGAACCCTACCAAGCAACTATTAGAAGGAAGCTGCTATTCTTGTATTTATGCAGCCTTCCGGCTCCAGCGGACTACCGCACCTTAGTTCCGGCTTCACAAAGGTTCCGACCTCAGCATGTTTCTGCAAGAGGGCAGGTAAATAGGTCACTAAAGTGGGATAATGGTGGGTGTGTCTGAGAGGAGAAAAGGCTATAAAGGCGAAACTAAATCCACAACCCCAGCATGAGCACTGTCACCCATGGCCTTCAGTGAGACCCTAGTACAAAAAGACGGAAGCGGAAGAGACAAAACCGGTCCTCAGGCCTTATTGGCTGTGCGGGTGGGAGAGGGGCGTGTCGGAGGAGACGTTCCGGAAGAGGGCGGGTCAGAGGGGTAGGGCCATAGGGCTTTGAGGCTTCCCGGAAGCAGGGCGTGAAGCGTCAGCACGACTCAGGGGTCGGAGTCTTGGACTCTGGAGAGTCGGAGGCGGAAGCCTACCCTGAAGCGTAGAGCTGATTGTATTGAGCGAGAGGGGCGGGGCCGACGGGCTGAGGCGGAGGCCTGGGCAGAGGCGGAGGGTGTGGTGGGCAGGAATGAGAACCGGGGCGACCAGGCGGAGGGGGCGGGGCTGGCGGAGGGGGCCGGACTGGCTCAGGGGCCTAAGGTCGGGGAGGGAGGTTGCGGGGCGCTCTCGCTGGGCTGAGAGGCGATGCAGTGGATGCTGGCCAGGGCGTTGGCTTTTCGGAGACTTGGCGGGAGGGGGCTGTGGACCGGCCGCCCGCAGTCAGGTACCCACTGACACTGAGCGCTCAGGCTCCCCGGGGAGAGCGCTCGCGCCTCGGGGGCGCCTGTCGCAGGGCTCTCGGCCGCGTTCGTGCTCTGCTTCTCCTCTCCACCCCTGCCTTCTAATCCCCCAAGGTTTGGTAATTTAGAAAATAGCACCTCCCGCCAAAGCTAAGTTTTAGAAAGCAGACTGCTTGCTGCCTTTCTAAAACTGAAGGCCAACACGTTCGGTAGGGTTCCGGCGAGGTGGTCGGCGTGAGAGCTCTTCAGCTTCGTTTCCTGTTATGCACCGACTGAATTTTCGACCCCCTCCTCCGTACCCCAGCCCGGGATAGGAGGTTGGGGTGGCGGAAACAACTTAAGAGAGCCTGTACTAATTAATGCTGGACCTGGGCCCTGCGTTTCAGTTCTTGTAAAATGGAAGTCGACGAGGTTAGGAAGTAGAAATAGAAATTTAAAGGAAAAAATAAAAAACCCCACGAAAATAAGATATTCCTGTAGAAGATGGAATTTCAAATTACCAGTTTTGTGGAGTTTCCCTAACTCCTTCGGATACTGAAATCAGCTCAAGGAATTTTAGGACTCATTACATTTGACCAGTGTGTAATATGGATGTGTGTGTGTGTGTGTGGGGGGTGTTATTAGTTTAGATTTTTTGTGTGTATGAGTGTATTGCTTGTGTGTATGCACATGCACCACTTAACGTGCCTGATGCCTTTGGAAATCAAAAAGGAATTAGGTTTCCTGGAACTGGAGAAAATTGTGGTTGTGAACTACCTTGTGGGTGCTAGGAACAGAACCTGAATCCTCTTGAAAGAGTAGTAAGTGTTCTTAATCACTGAGCCATCTCTTCAGGTCCTGGCCTCTGTGGTTTTCATTCATCCATAGCATATCTTTATGGAACATTTTGGCCTTCAGTCTCTGACAGTGACATAACTAAAGAGTATCTTCTCAGCTTTATTCTTTATTAATGGAGACATAAGCACAAGGGCTTTTTTTTTTGGGGGGGGGGGTGAGGTTGTTTAATTCTTTTCATGCCCCTGCTATATTCTTGGATAATTCAGTTCGACCTTTTTGTTTTGCTTCATTTTGTTGTTTTTGTTTTCTGATTGTTTTTTTGAGACAAGGTCTCAATATATAACCAGGCTTGGCCACATTTCTTACTTTCGAAGACAAATTGTATAATTAATCATGGAGGAATAATGTCACCATCAGGATGTAGTGATATAATTAGAGCCTACATACAACAGCTTATCTAACATTTATATTGTTCTTTACTGGCCATAATTTCTGTTTTCTCTTTCTTTGTTTAGCTTAGTATTTGGCAGTTGGGCACTCATACTTTTGAATAAATAAGCCATATATCACACACATATATGTTAGTGAGTCAATAATCTGCCTTATAAAGGGAGCTGAGAAGTAGGGTGGTAGGCACCAAAATTACTTTTATTATTATTTTTATAACTGGCAGAAGATAATGCAGAATTGGACCTCAGCTTGCCTGATATTGTCTTTTTACTTGAATCCTGCTTCTATAATGGAATTGAATCCAGGGCCTTGTGCATGCAAGGTGGGCTCTTTACTGGTGAGTTTAAGTGCATCCCTAGTCCCCAGAATCTATCCACACAATATACTAAAAATCTGGGAGAAGAAGAAATACAGTGGACTATTTTGCCAAATAGATTAAGACAGTGTACTTCCCAGCACATTGAAAGTATAGACAAGGATTGTCCCAAACTGAGTCTTTAATAATTATGTGAAACTCAAGACCCATGTTAATCTCTTTAGTGACTTTTTTTCTTTCAAATGAGAAATTTGGCAAGAATGATTATATGATTTTTTTTTTGACTCACCTAGCAAGATCAGAATTCAGGCTTCAGGCTTCTGAATTTTTTTTCCCTTAGAAATACAAATAGTCAATCATTTGAAAAATGCAATAAAAAAGCATAAAAATCTTGAAAGTGGGCAGGCATGGTGACAGATGCTTTTAATCCTAACATTTGGGAGGTAGAGGCAAATGAATCCTTGTGAGTTTAAGGCTAGCCTCATCTTCAAACTGAGTTCCAGGATGGCCAGAGCCATGTAATAGAGAAATTCTGTCTCAAAAAAAAAAAAAAAATACTGTGTAGCTTCTTTTGGATTGACAGATTATAAATATACTCTTAGCTGGTGAATCATAACTATTGCTAGGATATTCCTAAACTTTAGCCTGGGATTTACAATCCGACTGGCTGAACCAGTGGGCCCAAGAACCCCATATTGAAAATTTATATAGTGACTTTAGTGAAAGCATGAGAGGAAAGAAAAATTTAGTTGTGCTTACTGGAGATATAAAAACTAAAGAACTGTAATGATGGCTGTGAATATATAGTAGCTTTCTCTTGGAGGGAAAAGGGAATATTCCATTTCTGTTAGCAAATAGTCCATGGTTCCTGCAAAAATATCACAGCATAGTGTAGGGATAACCAGAATTAGAAGACAGGATTATGCACGCTACAGCACTCTCAGAACAGATGCCGTCAGTGCTTAGGTGTGGTCCTTAGTTATCATTATGTACATAGAGATGAACAATCTTGGAATTTTCTGTGTCTTTGAGAACTCTGGTGATAATGTATTTGGAGTGTAGAAATTAAAGCAAATAAGAGCAACAAGATAAAGAAACAGCTATGAATGTGAGTAGAGTTTGCTTGTTTCTATAAGGTTGTAATGTTTATTTAGATTAAGGAGTGTTTGTATGGTGTGTGTGCGTGTTTCTGTGTATGTGTGTTTACAGTGGATATCAATTTCATTTCTTTTCCTATTGCCGTATCTTCAAAACAAACAGCAACAAAAATCTACTTGAGAGCCCAATATATAAAAATAGAAGAATAATGTTTAAAATGGAGATTGGGAACCCAGAATTCTGCTCACCTTGTATCCTTACTTTGCCATACTACAAAGCAACTCTGAGATCCCTTTGAGGAATTCCCAGAACATCCCCAGTTTAGGTAAATGGCAGTAATCAGTGCTTCATGTATTGATACTTTGTTTAGTTTTACTGTCTGCAAGAAGTAAATATTTTCATGTTTCTGTGTTGTTAGGGCTTTCTAAATGAAAACTGGGTTAAAGGACAAGCCATGAAAGTTAAACAATGATTGATTAGATAGAAGTATGAGTTTATATTTAAAAGGATATAAACCAGGAGACTTGGATGCGTTCCCAGAACTGCAAACTCAGCGAGGCTTCTGTTCCCCTGGAAAGGCTGTTTATGGCCCATGGTGTAGGATCACCCTAAAGAGTATTTGCTCCCGTTTATCAGAGGAAGGACAAACTCCTAGATTCATAATTTCAGGGGTCTTTTCTTATAGCTCAATCCCTGTAATGAATTGGTCTAACCAACTTATTTGTATTGTGTTTGTTAACTGTGAGATATTAGGTGCGGGAATATGGTGCATTTCTTGATGTTATTAATCAGAACTGATATCTGCTATAGAAATCTTATGTTTACTTTCAGAAATGTATATATAGATTAAAAGTTTATTATAGAGAAACATTGTTTAAGAGGACACAGTAAATAATTGCTATACATGGAGAATACTTAGGGCATAATCCCTCTTGGGAAAACATAATCTTTAGCTCCCTTTTTCCTGATGGTTTTCATATTGTTTTCCTTGGAGTGCTGCCTGTTAGCTGTCTCATGTTAACATGAAGGCTACAGAGAAGTGAACGAATGTGAGAATAGGTCATTCCTTAATAGGAAGAAGTGAATCTGCTTCCAACACAGTAAATCACTTTAATAATATTTCCACTGACAAAGCAAGAGAGATTTAAAGGAACTTTTAAAAAACATTGCTTTGTTAAAATTTATTCCCTCTTTTTTTCTTTTTTAAGATTTATTTATTTTATGTGGATCGGTGTTTTGCCTGTATGTATATCTGTGTGAGAGTGTAGGATCCCCTGGAACTAGAGTTGCAAAGAGTTGTGAGCTGCCATGTGGGTGCTGGGAATTGAATCCTGGTCCTGAGGAAGAGCAGCCAGTACTCCTAACCACTGAGCCTTCTCTCTGGTTCTCCCTTTGCATTTCTAAGCATGTGATTAAGCACAAGAGAAACATGTTATATATATTTATTTCTTTCCAGATTAATATGGTTACACCAACAGAAATCTCCATTGAAATTAATAAAAATCCTTACTGAAATAGTTTTATATGAAGAAATAAGAGTTGAAAGTTCTAGATGTGCAGTTTGAAGGAACACTGAGATGGATTTTGAGGGTAAGAAGTTTAATAGAAAGGACTATAAACACCATGAATAGATAGATATCAGCATGGTGGGGACTCTGGAGAGAGTTTAGAGACAGAAAATGTGATGGATACTCTGTAACAAAATCAGGCTCATGAGGCAGGAGGGGGGGGTCTCTTATAGGTCTCTGAGGCAGTGTGGGACTTCACAGTACAAGCCTGCAGCCAGCCTCTCTGACTCCCTAGCAAGAGGCAGAGACCAGAGCATATGCACAGCCATTACCAACTTTTATAAACTCAATTTCTCGGGTAAGACAATTTAAGTTTATTAGCTAGAGTTTCACAGTTTCTTAGGGTGCCTGTCAGTATGTGAGAGAGATTGGCTGCTGCAGGTATTGGCCTGAACATCAGTCTGGGCTGAGTCTGAATTAGAAGTGTGAATCATGTTTTAAAGAAACTAACACTAGAAGATTACTTTAAATGAGCAGATGACATCGGAATGTCATTGGAATCTATATCTTTGTAGTTTTCCTTTTCTTTTTCTTCGAGACAGGGTTTCTCTGTGTAGCCCTGGCTGTCCTGAAACTTATTCTGTACACCAGGTTGGTCTCGAACTCAGAAATCCACCTGCCTCTGCTGGTATTAAAGGCGTGTGCCACCACTGCCCAGCTAGTTTTCCTATTATAAAATGATACACATGTGATTCTCTGATTTGAGTGTCCCTTCCAAAATACAAGTTAAAGTTTAATTACAACTATAATAGTATTGGCCTTTAAAAGATGTTTAGGACTTGAGGACTCAGCCCTCATGTTGGGTTAGCATGTTTCTAAGTTAGTTATTGCTAGAGTGGTTTAATATAAAAGCAAACTCACCTTTCTCATCCCTGTTACTGTTGCCCTTTGTCCTTTTTTTTCTGCCATGGGGAACGGAACACAAAGACTACATGGAAGCAGTATGCCCTCTTGGAAGTCCTAGTTCTTAAATTATGAGAAGTAGATTCCCTTTTAAATAGTTTTTTGTTATAGCAGCAGAAAACAAGAAAATACAACACTTTTTGCATAAAATGTAAAGATTACATAAGCAAGAGAAATACTGAACTTTTATCCAAGAAGCAACTACTTGATGTTTTTTGTTTTTTTTTTTTTTGTTTGTTTGTTTTTGTTTTTCAAGACAGGGTTTCTCTGTAGTACTGGCTGTCCTGGAACTTCCTCTGTAGACCAGGCTGGCCTTGAACTCAGAGATCCGCCTGCCTCTGCCTCCCAAGTGCTGGGATTAAAGGCAAGCGCCACCACTGCCGGCTACTTGATGTTTTAATAGGAAAACCAAACATAAGTTAGTTCTAGGAAGCAGAGAGTTTTAAATGGGCAAACAAATTATAAATGGTATAATCTGGGTCTGAGAAAAGTACACCTTTGCATTATGTACTTTTGTTAACTAATGACCGGCTAAAAAGGTAGTTGTTATTATTTTTTGAAACAGAATCTTACTGTGGAACCCTGGGTGGCCTGTAACTCTCCATTTGTAGTCTGCTCTCAAATTTACAGGTATCTGTCTACCTCTGCCTTCTCAGTGCGGGATTTAAAGGCATACATCACCATGACTAGCTAAAGGTTAATAGTTTTGCTACCCAAATTTATATAAACCAATAAAAAAGATTAAGGTGCTTTTTGAAATATGAGAAAACAGCCAAAAGTAATTTATAAGAAAGGGTATGAAAATATTTTATGTAAACTAGTAACAGTAGTATTCAGACAGTAGCATTTTAACTGTCAATTTTATAACAAAATCCCCCAAATTAAGATGTTATTTAGGATTATTGTAGATGATTGAAAACATCATCTTTGTACACTGCTGGTGCCAGCGTGTATGAATGTAACCTTTCTGGTAGATAATTTGATAATATCTATTAAAAGTTCTAAAACATTTACCATGTGAACATGATTAGGCTACCTCAATACCAATCTTTTTCCTTAGAAATAAACTCTTGCTGCTTCTCCATTCCCCGAAGCTCTAAAGTACTTGTGAAACATTAATTTTTATCTTTACCATTTGAAGACTCTGGAAAGATCCAGAACCCTATATACACAAATTATCTCTACACATTCTCTTGCTCTTCAGAGTTACCCACTGAATCAAATAATGAAACCCTTTATCTCACAGACATTCTCCCCACGCTTCTTCAATGCAGTCCCTTTCCTTTGTATATTCTTCTGAGCTACACATGTGCAATGCTCTGTGAAATAAGGGCTGAATATTCTTTTGGATATAATATTTTTGAGAGTTTCATACAACATATTTTAAATTATTTTATTTTTGAAATTATAATGTACTACTATTATGCCCCCCATTTATCTCCCTCCAAGCCCTCCCATATAGCCCTCCTTGTTTTCTTCCCAATTTATAACTTTTTTTTTATTAATTGTTGTTATATTTACTCCCCCTTCCTGCCCCTTAACTTTTTTCAGATTGATCTTCTATCTCCAACCCCTCCCAGCTCTTTTTGGTCTTCTTTCTCTTCCTCCTTCTCTTCTACATCTTTTCTCCTCCCTCCTTCTCTTCCTCTTCTTCTCCTCCTTTCTTCTTGCCATCCTTCCCCTCCCTACCTCTTGCCTTCCTTCTTCCCCATCCTCCCCTTCCCCTTCACCTGTAACCCTGTGAGTACAAATTGTGCTGCCTCAAACTTACTGTGTGGCACTGGTGCATAGTCAGTATAGTAGGGGCCACACCCTTAAATAAATACCCAACTCTCCCTCCTCCAGAAGCCATAAACTGTCAATAACTCCTCAGCTAGGTGTGCATGCTCATGAGGTCTTCCCTCCTCCATGAGAGAATGTCTGTCTTGCTCTTGTGCAGGCCCCTACATTTGCTATGAGCTCATGAACGCTGTCATGTCCAGAAGATAGTTTTGCTCTGGCCTTTCCTGACCTCTCACTCTTGCAGTCTTTCCATGCCCCCACTTCTGTGGTAGTTCCTGAGACCATGCTGTCTGTGTGTGTGTGTGTGTGTATGTGTGTATGTATGTACATGCACTTCCCTCCTCTCTGTATCTCTATGTGTTTGTATAGTAAAGATGCCCTACTTGTGACTGAGGACACTTAAATTGTTCTCCACTGACACTCTCTTTACTTGATCAGTTGTGAGTTTCATAGTTCTGAGAGCTACACTAATGTATGGGCATAGACATGAATTTAGAGAGTAATGTGATACTATGTCAATTTAGTAAACTAATGGTAGTAGGATCACTACTTGGGCCTGTTTAAAGGAGCTTCTTGCATTCTGTTGGACTGGAATATCCCATTATTCTACCTTACACTTTCTTTTCTTTCCTTCATTCTTTCCTTTCCCTTTCTTCCTTTCCTTCCTTCCGTTATTCCTTGCAGCATAGAATATTTATCTATTTTTAAATTTACATTACATCCTGATCCACCTCCCCCACTCCTCTGCTCCCAGTTCCTCCCTCTCACCTCCCCTCTGCTCACATCCTCCCTTCTTGTTCTCCTCTGAAAAGGGGAGCCCTCCCGTGGATATCAACTAATCTTGGCACATCAAGTTACAGAAGGACTAGGTGCAACTTCACCTATTATGGCTAGGCAGGCAGCCCAGTTAGAAAGGGATCCAAAGGCAGGCAACAGAGTCAGATACAGCCCCACTTTTTAGGAGTCCCACATGAAGACTGAGCTTCTCAACTGTTACATGTGCAGAGGGCCTCGGCCCATTCCATGCATGCTCTCTGGTTGGTGGCTCAGTCTCTCTGGGCCCTCATGGGCCCAGGTTAGTTGATTCTGTAGGTTTTTCGAAGTGTCCTTGATTTCTCTAGCTCCTTCAATCCTTCCCCCGCTTTAATGGGATTCCCCAAGTATATAATTGTATAAATTATATGTAGCATTTAATTTTTTACATGCAAGATTTTTTTAGCAGAATTGACTTAAAAATATGCAAAGCATGACAAAAATATTAAAACAAAAATTCCTACAATGTATTTGTGTGAGTGTGTGTGTTGTGTTTGTCTGTGCACTTCTTCATGTATATGTAAGTGGGTGTTGGGAACAGAGGATAACCTGAGGTGTCATTAGTCTGGTACTATCCTTGGGTTTTTTGGTTTTTGAGACAAGGTCTCTCAATGACCTTGGCCTAAATAGGCTTAGCTGGCTTATGAGTGATCCCCAAGGATTTTCCTGTCTCCATTTGCAACCTGGTGTTGGGATTACAAGTACATGGTACCATATTCAGCTTAATGTGGCTTCTAGTTATTAAATTCAGGTCTTCATATTTATAAAGCAAACACTTCACCAACTGTGGCCTCTCCCTAGGCCCTCCACAATGGACACATTTATATCTATGTCTTAGCATACTTGTAAAATGATTTGTTTTGTTTTTTGTTTGCTTCTTTTTGAGGCAGAATCTCCTTTGTATCCCTGGCTGGCCTTGACCTCAGAGATTCATCTGACTCTGGCTCCCAAGTGCAGAACTGAAGGTGTGTGCCACCACCTGGCTGTAAAGGTTTTACTGAGAGTGAATTAAATTCTGTCTACAGGAAAACTTAATGGATGAATATCAGTATTTTAAAGTTTTATAGAAAATGCTAGGTTGTTTTCATAAAAGGTTATTGATTGTCATTCCAAATGATATGAAAGTGTCCCTTTAACCATAACCTTGTCAACCTATTAATGTTCCAAACTGGTGAGGTAAAATAATGTTGTAATATTCATCTTTTTGATTATAGAGGAAATTGATCAAGATATTTTTTGTTACACTACTGGAATTAACCTGAACTGTTAATTTCCCTTTGTTTCTTCTTACTGATCTCTAAGTTTTATTGTAGAAACTGTATCATCTATCTTCTACTTTTGTTCCCAGTATCTTTTACTGTACCACACTATATCTACCAAGGTATGTATTGCAAATATGAACTATTGCCTTTATGGTTGTTTGAATTTTAATTTTTTTAACCTTCTTTGTTTTTCTTTTTGTTTTTGATAAATAAAAGCTTTCCTTAAATAAAAATGTAAGCATTTTCTTTCATTTTTTCTAGCGCCTTAACTAAAATTGTATTCATATTTAGTTCTTGAGTCTACCTAGAATTTAATCAATTAATAAGAACAGGCACAGTCCCTATGTGTATAATTAATTTTCCCAACTATATCTTCAATAATTTAACATTCCTCCGTCAATTGAAATTTCTTCATTGTGTAATATTTCCTTTTTCTATTATACTTGTTTCCCTATTCATTGATGTATTCATTTGTCTGCTTTGTTTGTTTGTTTTCGAGACACGGTTTCTCTGGGCAGCCTGGCTGTCCTGGAACTCACTCTGTAGACCAGGCTGGCTTCAATTTCAGAGAGCCTCCTGCCTGTGCCTCCTGAGTGCTGGGATTAAAGTCCTGGCTTCACTTGTCTGTTATTGATATAATATATTGTATGATCTCTTAGCTTAATTATCCTTCCCTAACCTCATAATTTTACTGACTGTCCTTGATCATGTACTCATCAAAATGAATTTTAAAATAAATATATTAATTATTCTCTTTGTTTCTTTTTCTGGTAGTCAGATGTTTATGTAATTTGGTGTGCTTTAGTGACAAGGTTTCACTCTGTATACCAGGCTGGAATGGAATTCACTATAGATCAGGCTGACCTTGAACTCATGGCAGTCCTTCTGCCCCAGCCTCTCAAGTGCTGAGATACCATGCCTGTGAGTTCCCTGGAGCTAGAGGTACATGCTATTGTAAGCCATTGGTGTGGGTGCTTAGAACCAAACTCTTGGTCCCCAAGTTTAACTTTAATTATACATTCAATTTTGTTTGTACGATTCCGAAAGCTTGTCTCAGGTTTACTGGTAGTCGTGCTCTATAAGGCCTATGGTTCATTTAGTAATGTATACTGAATTATGAACTCCTAGGGAAAACAAAATTAGGGTCCTTCAAGACGACTCACATATTTCATCAGCATATTAATAGGTAACCTTGTTTTTAGAAATGTTTCTGTTTGAAGGCACCATATGTAATAAT
Source organism: Tokudaia tokunoshimensis (assembly GCA_036184795.1). NCBI lineage: Eukaryota > Metazoa > Chordata > Mammalia > Rodentia > Muridae > Tokudaia > Tokudaia tokunoshimensis. The sequence continues at coordinate 46,224,308 of BTHU01000022.1, forward strand.
ACTGATAATTCATTAGTTTTGAATTCATAACAACACAAACTCATACCTGAATTAAACTCAGCTAATTTGCATTTTCTCCTTAAATCATATCACATCCTTCATGTGGTCAGCAATATTAGATACCACTTTGCCACTATATTTGGTTTTTTGAATCAGTGAAATCAACAATAAAAAACAAAAAAAAATGTGAAATATATTGCCAAATGGACACTTATTTCTGGTATAACAGTTGAAACAAGAGAGATGAAGATTACCTTGTTTGATTTCAGATAGGAATATGTACATTGGTGGTTCAGTTTTCCTGTGTGTTGTGCTATGTATGTTTCAAAGTGATTGTAAAAGACTTGTTAATTTTGGGTCACAAATAAACTTTAGTGACTAGTCAAATATTGAATAAAATGGTCTATTGTAACATTATAAATACCTTTTGATGCTACCTATGTGTGCAAAGCTATTGGTTGCTACAATCTTCAAAATGGCAGTATTTATAAAAATATTGCAGAGGCTGCACAGCAGGAGACACTTGAGATGCTACATTATATTATTCGTGAATATAGGTCTCACTATGTAGTCCAGCTGGCCTAGAGCTCACTGTCTAGAGCACAAGGCTACTTAAGTGTCTGTGCAGTCTTCCTGCTACAGCCTGCTGCTTTTCCAATCTTGCACCACCATGTGGCATCCTTGTTTTGTTTTCTGAAGCAGGAACTTGACTTCCAGTTACTTTTGCTTCCATCTTCCAATCTGCTAGGATTACAGGTATGTGGCACTTTTCAAGGCCCTTTGATTTTTTTTTTAATTCAAAGTTTTATCTAAGCATCAGAAATTCTTTGTAGTTAATTTTACAGTAAAATTAATTTTTTGTTTTGTTTTTTGAGACAGGGTTTCTCTGTGGAGTCCTGGCTGTCCTGGAACTTACTGTGTAGACCAGGCCTGCTCTTCAACTGTCTGCCTCTGATTCCCAAGTGCTAGGATTAAAGGTATGTGTCACCTTTAAAATTAGCTATTAAAAGTCTAGGTGTGGTGACACATGTAATTAATCTTAGCACCTGGGAGGCAGAGGTAGATCTTTATGGATTTGTGGCCAGCCTGGTTTACAGAGAGTTCCAAGCCAGCCAAGGCTACATAGTCTCACTGTCTCAAAACCAAAGAAACAGAGTTTAATTCTGCCTTTCTGTCCCTCCCAACTTCATGTGCTTCTTTTTATTTTTTGCTTGTTTGCTTGTTTTGTATTTTTGGTTTTGAAAACCCATTGAGTCTTCTTAATGTTGTCTGTGTGTGCATGGGTTTAGGGCCATTTATTATATGTTTGTTTCATATGTGGATCCTACTTTCAAGTTTATAGATCTGTGTGTTTAATTTGAAGTGCATGTAAAGTCAGGAAGATAGAAAAGGCCCATGAGAAGGGGTAGGGGCAGTACTTATGAGATGATAGGATAGGTTATACATGATAAGATTTATGGAAAACCCTTCTGGAAATCCACTACTTTGTAAAGAAATTAAAAAATAAAGTAGTAGCCTCTTGTGTCCCAAATCCGTGAAGAAACTGACTCTCTTTCCAGAACTGTCAGTTGCCCAAAGCTTCTTAGCTAGGGGTGGGACTTCTTGATTATCTCCTTAATCCATACTGGGTTTTGTCTGCCTTGATCTTGCCCAGGTCTTACATATGCTGTTACAATTGCTGTTAGTTCATAGTCTGGCAAACATTTTTCATTATAGCTATTCACTCCCTCTGGCTCTTAAAATCTTTCTGCTTCTTTTTCCAACATGATTCCCGAGTCCTGGGAATAAGGATGTGATGGAGATGTCGCATTTATCACTGGTGCCTCCCCAGTCTATTTGACCAGAAGTATGTCTCTGTGTTAATTGACATTTACTAAAGAAAGAAGCTTCCAAGACAAAGGTTGAGAGATACAATAATATATGGGTATAACAAAAAGCTATTAGGAGTTAGTTAATACTTGTGAGTACAGGCTTTTCCACCCACACCCAAATTCCCTGAAGTAACTCTGAGACTTTTTAGATATGAATAAGTGTCTAGGCCAATAGCTTTGGCTCATTCCCCTATTATCTTGTAACTTAATTATCCTGTTTAAACTAGTCTAAGTCATGCCACATGGCTAGTTACCTCTACTTCAGTTTCATGTGACAACAGTTTTCCTCAGAGTTTGGGGCAAATATTTCCTGCCCTGACTTTATCCCAGAATTCCAATCTCTCTACTGGATGCCTTGCCTTCTAATCCTGGATCCCCTTACTGATCAATAAGCTTTTTATTGACAGGTGATGCTTCCCCACAGTGTACAAGACATTCTCTACAACTACTATACCCTTTTAGTAGAATAATAGTAGTAGGTTCTTTCGTATGGCCTATGGCATATCTAGGTGGTACAAGGTCTTGGCCCTTATTACAGTGCCAGGTATGGGTTCTGTCTTGGGGAGTAGGCCTTAAATCCTATCAGAAAGTGTTTGATTACTCTAATAATATTTGTGCCAGTATTACATCATCGAATATATCTTGCTGGGTTGGTCACTATTTTAGATTTACTGATTTTTATTTTATAAGCTTGAGTGCCTGCATGTATGTATGTGTACCATGTATGTGCCTGATGCACAAGGGGCCAGAAGTGTAAGCCTCTTGAGTTGTGAGAATGGCCAGGTCCCATCTCCCAGACTTCTCTGAGGGCCCTAAAGGCCATTTTTAGCTCCTGAGACAGAGATGGCCAAACTCCACCTGACAGAGAAAAAGAGCCCAACTTGCAAAATCTCATCAATCCCTGACCTTTTCCCATAATCAGGTCGCAGAATTCTATCAACCCCTAAGCTTGCTCGCAAGATCAGGCCATAAAATTCCACTAATCCTAGGCCACCCTGTACCTTCCCCCTTCCCTCCTCCCAAAAAACAAAGTTTGCCTTCTGCTCAGTTCTCTGCTGTTTCTCTCTGGAGCAGAGGCAGCCACTCTGCTGTGTTTTTTTCTAATAAATTTCTTCTGTGAGGTTTGTTATATAGTGTGATGTCTTGGTATTCCTTGGGTCTTGACTGCCAGGATACCTTTCCTCTCAGAACACAGGAGGTCATAAGATCTCTTAAAACTGGACTTACAGACAATTGTGAAGCTTCATTTAGGGTTTAGAAACTGAACCTACAAACCTATAGTAACATCTATGCTGAACACTGGAAGAGAGGCAGAAAAACTTAAAAAAGACAGGCAGTGGATGATTATAATGACACAATGGTTTCTGGACACAACATGGCAGGTGCACATATGAACTCACTAAAGTTCTGACAACATGCACAGGGTCTAAGCTATGTTGAACCAGACAGATTCATGGAACAGCAGTTAACATGCATGCACAAGTATATCTAGAGAGGATATGGAGTCTTTTGGGTATATGCCTAGGAGTGGTAGAGATGGATCATATAGTAGTCCTATTTTTAGCTTTTTGAGAAAAATTCACACTGATTTCCAAAATGAATGTACCAATTTCTACCCCGACCAACAGCCTAACAACAGAGAAAGGCTTTCGTGTCCTCGCTTCCACAACAGCACTTGTTGCCGTTTGTTTTCTTTATTTTTTCCATTTCCTTTTCCTTTTTTCCTTTTGTTGTTGTTGTTGTTATTGTTGTTGTTGAAACAGGCTCAGTGTAGCACTGACTGGTCTTAAACGCAAATGTAGACCAGGCTGACTTTGAACTTACTGATAGCCATCTGCCTATGTTTCCTATGTACTAGGATTAAAGGCTTGTGTCACCATGCCTGAACTTTCATTTATTTTCTTGATGGTGGCCAATGTGACTTGGCTGAGACAGAATCTAAAATTAGTTTAATTTGTATTCCTTAAGGAACAATGATTTTAAGCTATTTAAAATGTTTACTAGCCACTTGTACATCTCTTAAGAACTTAGTTTAGTTCCCTAGCAAGCTTTTTTGATTGAATTGCTTGTTCCTCATATATTCTAGGTAATAATCCTCTGCCAGATGTTTTGCTGTCAAAAGTTTGATCCTATTTAGGAATCCATTTCTTCACTCAATTGACACTTTCCTTTGCTGTGCAGAAGTTTTTTAATTTCATGAAGTTCCATTTGTTGATTATTGACCTCATTTCTTGAGCAATTGGTGAAAGGCCTTAACTGTATCTTACATGTATTCCTCTAAGAGCTTCAGAATTTCAGTTCTTATGTTGTGGTCCCTGATTCATTTAGAAATGTTTTAGAGCAGGTTGAGAAATAAGGATTTAGTTTCATTCCTCTACATATGAGTATCCACTTTTCTCAGCTGGATTTGTTAAACATGCGTCTTTTCTCCAATGAGCAATATAGCTCTGTAGTATAATTTGATATCACATATATTGACACCTACCTCAGTGTTCCTTTTTGTTAAGGATTGATTTGACTGTCTGGTGTCTCTTATGCTTCCATGCGCATTTCAAGGTTTTTAAAATACTACTGTGAGGACTATAATTGGAATTTGAAGGAGATTGCATTAGCTTTGGGTTTCTTTTGGTTGGACAGCCATTTTCACAGCATTGAATCTTCCAGCCCATGAGCATGGAGGTATTCCCATCTTGTAGTGTCTTCCTTGCCTAGATTTATTTGAAAGAAACTAGTTTTTGAGGCTGTTATGAATAAAATTATTTCATTGATTTTTTTTTCAGTTTTTCATTGGTGTTTAGGAAGGCTCCTGAGTTTTTGTGGGCTAATTATCTCTCCTGCCAACTTTGTGAAAAGTGTTTATCAGCATAAGAATTTTCTGTTCTCATGTATAGAGTCATATTATCTGCACATATTGGCATGGGGGGAATTTCCTAAACAGAACTCCAATGACTCACGCTCTAAGATCAAGAATTGATAAATGGAACCTCATGAAACTAGAAAACTTCTGTAAGGCAAAGGACATAGTCAGTAGGACAAATCGGCAACCTACAGACTGGGAAAAAAATCTTCACTAACCTCACATCCAATAGAGGGCTAATATCCAAAATATATAAAAAACTCAAGAAGCTAACCACCAAAAAACCAAACAACCCAATCAAAAAATGGGCTATAGAACTAAACAGAGAATTCACAACAGGGGAATCTTGAATGGCCGAGAAACACTTAAAGAAATGTTCAAAGTCCTTAGTGATCAGGGAAATGCAAATCAAAACAACCCTGAGATTCCACCTCACACCAATCAGAATGGCTAAGACCAAAACCTCAGGTAACAGCACATGTTGTCCAGAATGTGGAGAAAGAGGAATACTCCTCCATTGCTGGTGGGATTGCAAACTGGTACAACCACTCTGGAAATCAATCTGGAGGTTCCTTAGAAAATTGGAAATAGGTCTACCTGAAGACCCAGCAATACCACTCTTGGGAATATACCCAAAAGATGTCCCACTATGCTACAGGGGCACATGTTCCACTATGTTCATAGTGGCTTTGTTTGTGATATCCAGAAGCTGGAAACAACCCAGATGTCCCACGACAGAAGAATGGATACAGAAAATGTGGTTCATTTACACAAAGGAATACTACTCAGCTATAAGAACCAGGATATCCTGAGTTTTGCAGGCAAATGAATGAAACTAGAAAATATCCTGAGTGAGGTAACTCAGACCTAAAAGGACATGCATGGTATGCACTCACTAATAAGTGCATATTAGCCAAAAACAAAAGTACAGAATACCCAGTTCTGTTATATACAGAACTCAAAAAGTTTAACAAGCCAAAGGGCCCAAGTGAGGACACCTCAATCCCACTTGGGGGCGGGGAGAAGAAAGCAATCACAGGGGACTGGGGGAGGGAGGAAGAGTCCTGGGTAGGACAGGGGACAGGGAGGCAAAGAGGAGAACATAATCAGGATTGGGTAGAGGAAAAGGACTGAAGCCCTAAGGGTCAGCAGAAAGAATGGAAACAGACAACCTTGGGAGGTAGAATGTAGGGGGACCCTTCAGAATGTACCAGAGACCTGGGAAGTGAGAGACTCTCAGGATTCAAAGGGAGGAACTTTAGATGAAATGCCTTACAGTGGGGAGAGGGGACTTATAGAGCCCACCAGGGCATCAAGTGAGGGATGGGGTTGCCATCCCACAGTCAAAACCTCTGACCCATAATTGTTCCTGTCTGAGAGAACTTGAGGGACAAAAAATGGAGAAGAGCCTGAGGAAAAGGAGGTCCAGCAATAGGCCCAAAGTGGGATCCAGCTCAAGGGGAGGCCCCAAGGCCTGACACTATTACTGAGGCTTTGGAGTGCTTACAAAAAGAGGCCTATCATGACTGCCTCCAAAAGACCCAACAAGCAGTTGAAAGAGTCAGATGCAGATATTCATACCTAACCAATGGACAGAAGCTGGTAACCTCTGGTGGAATTAGGGAAAAGCTGAAAGAAGCTGACCCTGTAGGAGGACCAGCAGTCTCAATTAACCTGTATCTCTGAGGTCTCTTAGACACTAGACCACCAACCAGGCAGCATACACCAGCTGATATGAGGCCTCCAACACATATACAGCAGAGGACTGCTGGGTTCAGTTAGAGCAGATTCACCTAACCCTCAAGAGACTGGAGGCCTTAGGGAGTAGGGAAGTTTGGTGGGGTGGAGGGTAAGGACATGCTCATGTCGCTTGTCGGGGAGGAGGTATGGGATGTGGAACAGTCAGAGGGTGGACCGGGAGGGGGATAAAATCTTGAGCGTAAAGAAAAAATATTAAATACAATTTTTTTTTAAAAGAGAAACACTTTTACTTCTTTCTTGATTTTTGCATTTATCTTATTGGCTTCTCTCTCCTTTTTCTTTTTGTTTTTTTTTGTGTTTTTTTTGTTTGTTTCATGAGAAAAGGTTTTTCTTTTTCTTTTATTGGATATTTTCTTTATTTATATTTCAAATGTTATCCCCTTTCCTGGGTTTCTCCCACTCCCAAAAACCCCCTATCCCATTCTCCTCCCCCTACTTCTATGAGGATGTTCTAATAACCACCCACCCATTCCTGCCTCCCTGCCCTCAATTCCCCTACACTGGGGTATCTGTCAAGCCTTCATGGGACCAAGGCCGTCCTCTGTACATATGCAGCTGGAGCCATGTGTACTCCTTGGTTGGTGACTTAGTCCCTGGGAGCTCTGGGGGATCTGGTTGGTTGATGTTGTTGTTCTTCCTATGGGGCTGCAAACCCCTTCAGCTCCTTCAGTCCTTTCTCTAATTCCTCCGTTGGGGACACCGTGTTCAGTCCAATGGAGAGTTGTGAGCATCTGCCTCTGTATTTGTCAGGCTCTGGCAGAGTCTCTCAGGAGACAGCTATATCAGGCTCCTGTCAGCAAGCACTTCCTGGCATCCACAATAATGTCTGAATTTGGTGATTGTATGCAGAATGGATCCCCAGGCAGGGCAGTCTCTGGAAGGTCTTTTCTTCAGTCTCTGCTCTACACTTTGTCTCCATATTTGCTCCCGTGAATATTTTGTTCCCCTTTCTAAGAAGGACCGAAGCACCCACATTTTACTCTTCCTTCTTCTTGAGCTTCATGTGGTCTGTGAATTGTATCTTGGGTGTTCTGAGCTTTGGGGATAATATCCACTTATCAGTGAGTGTATACTCTGTGTGATCTTTTGTGATTGGGTTACCTCACTCAGGATGATATTTTTCTAGTTCCATCCATTTTGCCTAAGAATTTCATGAATTCATCATTTTTAATATCTGAGTAGTACTCCATTGTGTAAACATACCACATTTTCTGCATCCATTCTTCTGTTGAAGGACATCTAGGTTCTTTCCAGCTTCTGGTTATTATAAATAAGGCTGCTATGAACATAGTGGACCATGTGTCCTTGTTATATGTCAGAGAATCTTTTGGTTATTTGCCCAGGAGAGGCATAGCTGGGTCCGCAGGTAATACTATGTCCAATTTTCTGAAGAACTGCCAGTCAGATTTCCAGAGTGGTTGTACCAGCTTGCAATCCCACCAACAATGGAGAAGTGTTCCTCTTTCTCCACATCCTCGCCAGCATCTGCAGTCACCTGAGTTTTTCATCTTAGCCATTCTGATTGGTGTGAGGTGGAATCTCGGGGTTGTTTTGATTTGCATTTCCCTGATGTCTAAGGATAGTGAACATTTCTTTAGGTGCTTCTTCTCCCTTCAAGTTTCCTCAGTTGAGAATTCTCTGTTTAGCTCTGTTCCTCATTTTTCTATTTTTTTTTTGTTTGTTTTTCGAGACAGGGTTTCTCTGTGTAGCCCAGGCTGGCCTCGAACTCAGAAATCTGCCTGCCTCTGCCTCCCAAGTGCTGGAATTAAAGACGTGCACCACCACTGCCTGGCTCCTCATTTTTCCATAGGGTTATTTGGTTCTCTGGAGTCAAACATCTTGAGTTCTTTGTATATATTAGATATTAGCCCTCTATCAGATGTAGGATGGGTAAAGATCTTTTCCCAATCTGTTGGTAGCTGTTTTATCCTATTGACAGTGTCGTTTGCCTTACAGAAGCTTTGCAATTTTATGAGGTCCCATTTGTCAATTCTTGATCTTAGAGCATAAGCTGTTGGTGTTCTGTTCTGGAACTTTCCCCCTGTGCCCATTTGCTCAAGGCTCTTTCCCGCTTTCTTTATTATTAGTTTCAGTATGTCTGGTTTTATGTGGAGGTCCTTGATCAACTTGGGCTTGAACTTTGTACAGGGAGATAAGAATGGATCGATTTTGCAGATTTGCACTCTTCTACATGCTAACCGCCAGTTGAACCAGTGCCATTTGTTGAAAATGCTCTTTTTTCACTGGATGGTTTTAGCTCCTTTGTCAAAGATCAAGTGATCATAGGTGTGTGGTTTCGTTTCTGGGTCTTCAATTTTATTCTGTTGATCTACCTGCTTGTCACTGTACCAATACCATGCAGTTTTTAACACAATTGCTCTGTAATACAGTGTCAGGTCCGGCATGGTGATTTCCCCCAGAAGTTCTTTTATTGTTGAGAATAGTTTTCACTATCCTGGGTTTTTGTTATTCCAGATGAATTTGCAAATTTCTTTTTCTAATTCTATTAAGAATTAAGTTGGAATTCTGATGGGGATTGCATTGAATCTGTAGATTGCTTTTTAGCAAGATGACCATTTTTACTATATTAATCCTGTCAATCCACGAGCATGGGAGATCTTTCCCTCTTCTGAGATCTTTTTCGATTTCTTTCTTCAGAGACTTGAAGTTCTTGTCATACACATCTTTCACTTGCTTAGAGTTACACCAAAGTATTTTATATCATTTGTGACTATTGTGAAGGGTGTTTCCCTAATTTCTTTTTCAGTCTGTTTATTCTTTGAGTAGAGGAAGGCTACTGATTTGTTTGAGTTAATTTTATATCCATCCACTTCGCTGAAATTGGTTATCAGCTTTAGGAGTTCTCTGGTGGAATTTTTGGGGTCACTTAAGTATATTATCATATCATCTCCAAATAGGGATAGAGGAGGAGTGTGAGATGGGGTTGAAAAGTATAGGAAGAATGTTTAATGATATCTGGGTGGAGAAGCATAAACTAGTCTTGCAACCTAATTGAGCAACATACAAGCACAATCAAACCTTCATGAGGCATATGTGCAAGAGTGGAAATTAAATATATGAAAGTAAGAAATTAAAAAGCAAAACAAAAAAAAAGAATATGTGTGGAATGTGTTGCTGGTACAGCTCTGATGTGTTGAAGGGTAAAGTTCTCAGACTGTCTAGATCTAGCATGCTTCACTTGATGCTCCATATGGGAAGGCTGAGTAGGATCTATTCATTTCTGTAGCGTCAGTGTTCTAGTTTTCTGGTGTGTGGTAGAGATGAGGTGGTAATTCCTTCCTGGTAGTTATGGCACTGAGATCCCTTGAGCAGCAGCGGTTCCCTTGTAGTGTCTGCTATCCTTCCCTGGGCAGTTTTCCTGTGTTTGTAATTTTTAAATTGCAGTGCTATTGGATGGGAATAACATCAGTAGTAAGCCAAAAATTATGACAGGTGATATTAAAAGCTCATCTTGTCAAAAAAGGGGACTGGATATGGTATCTCAGTGTAGTTTGAGTGATGGGGACTGTACTGACTGGTTTTGTATATCAACTTGAAACAAGTTAGATTCATCAGAAAGTAAGGAGCCTCAGTTGAGGAAATGCCTCCAGTGAGATCTAGTTGTAAGGCATTTTCTTAATTAGTGATCAATGGGGGAGGGGCCTGCCTGTGGTGGGTGGTGACATTCCTGGGCTGGTATTCCTGTGTTCTGTAAGAAGAAAAGCTGAAGAAAGCCATGTTTAGCTAGCCAGTAAGCAGCACCCCTCCATGGTTCTGAGTTAGCTCCTGCCTTCAGGGTTCTGCCCTGTTTGAGTTCTTGTCCTGACTTCCTTCAATAATGAACAGCAATATGAAAGTATAAGCCAAACAAACCCTTTTATTTTCAACTTGCTTTTTGGTCACGGTGTTTCCTTGCAGCAGTAGAAATCCTAACTAAGACAGGATCCATTTTTCAGGTCAATAGACTTAATATTTCAAAGGTCAGTTCACTCGAGGGTGTTGTGTTATGTCTGCAGCCCAGCATCCTCTTTAATGTTCTCTCCTTCTTTGGGTGATCCAGTGTCTATTTTTTTTGTTATTCTTCTTTTTGTTTAATGGTGACTCCTAGAGGCTTTTTTTTAAAAAAAGATTTATTTATTTATTATATGTAAGTACACTGTAGCTGTCTTCAGACACTTCCGAAGAGGGAGTCAGATCTCATTACAGATGGTTGCGAGCCACCATGTGGTTGCTGGGATTTGAACTCAGGACCTTCAGAAGAGCAGTCAGTGTTCTTAACCACTGAGCCAGCTCACCAGCCCCCCCCCCCTTTTTTTTTTTTTTTTTGCAGATCTTTTAATGACCAGAGTTTAGTTCCCAGCACACACATTAGGCAGTTCACAAATTCATGTAACTCCATCTCTAGGGCATCTGAAACTATTTTCTGGCTCCCATTGGTACTTGCTTCCATGTGTGTACCAAGTCAGCCTGTCACACACACACACACACACACACACACACCTGTAAGAAATCTGAAACTGTCCTCATCAGCAGTCCTTTATATATAGCCATGTTTGTCTTTCTGCCCTGTGAAATGCTTCATATCTTCTTTTGTCAGAAAAAAAGGTTTGTTTTTCAGATTTTCACAGAGAAGTGCTTGGGTGCATGTACTTTTCTCTGTTTTTATTTAACTTTAAAATATAATCTATTTTGAACATGTTTTTACCCTTTACCAGCTCTTTTTATTTTATTTACATGCGTGTGTGTATGCAAAAGGATGTGCATGTCCTCAGTGAATGTTTGTAGATCAGTGGGAAACTTGTGGGAGTTGGTTTTTTTTTTTTTTTCTACTTTGCGTGTTCCTGGTATGGAACTAGGTTTCAGGGTTGGAAGTAATTGCATTTAGCAGTTAAGCTATGTTACCACTACTGATAGTTAGTTTTAACTGTCAACTTACAGTTAAAATTCATAATAACTTTGGAAGAGAGTTGCAGTGAGGGATTTTTCTATACCCAGTTGGCCTATTGAAATGTTGTGTTAGCTGGTTGTGGTCCTTATACCTTTAGTAAATGTTGGAGGATAAAGAAACATGGGTAGTATAACATATACTAATTTTAGTAACTACGATTAAGTGTGGGAAGAAAGAAGGTAAGCAAAAACAAGGATAAGTATTAGATTGAGAAAAGTCTGAAAAGAAAAATCAATTGATGTAGAGGGTAACAAACTGGGAAGAGAAAGCTGAAATACTGAGGATTCATGGATTTTAGTAATTGTGAAAACGATTGATGGTGAAATCAAGAAATAAAAAGTGAGTATAAGGCTGGGAGAGAAAGGTGTAAGGACTTAGAGAGGAATATGTGAGGGGTAGAAGAAAAGTATGGTAGAGAATGCACAATAAAATAGTGGGTAGAGAATTACACACAAAATTCTGGAAAATGAATGGAGCAGTAACAAAATCAAAACCATTAATCAGGAGACATAGAGGCAAGAGTGGGAATTAAATAACAGAAAACAAGAAACTGAAAGACTACTTTGTGAAGTACATTTCTGGCCCAGTTGTGCTGATTTGGAAAGATGAAGTTATCACATCCATCTAGCTCTAGCAGGTCCACTCAGTGCTTGGTGAGGGAGGCTTGAGTGGCAGCCTCCCTCATTTTGGTCTCTGGATTTCAGGCCTGCACAGGAGAGAGGTTGGAAACCCATTCCTTATAGTTCCTGCAGAACCTTGTATTTTTTTTTTTTTGAATGAGACAGGCCAAGGTTTCTATGTTACATATCAAAAAGAATTATTGAGAAGGAAAATTATTTTTGATAATAACAGATTACTTAGAATATGAAGAATTATGTATTTTTTTACTTTGTAAAATTTGTAATCTATACTCTTCAATGTTATTTGTCTTGGCAGGTTGTGACAGTATGAAGCCGCTGGAGGGTGTGAGAATTCTGGATCTAACAAGGTTTGTGTTGGGTTTCCTGCAGATTAGTGATTGAGTTTCCCCCATTTTTGAAAAGGCTTTGTAAGTTTTTAGATTATATGGAGATAGTTATATGCTTATGTTGAAATTTTGATAAATGAACAGAAAAGAAATTCTGGCCTATAATATCAAAGACAATGTAGCATTTATAAATTTTCTCAATATTCATATTTGCATATAATTAACTATCCTCAAATTATATACATATTGAAATTATATTCCCCATCTTTTTTGTTTTGTTTTTTTCCAGACAGGGTTTCTTTGTGTATCTGTGATTGTCCTGGAACTTAGTTTGTAGATCAGTTTGGCTTCAGATTCAGAGATCTACCTGCCTCTGCCTCCCAAGTGCTGGGATTAAAGGCATGAGCTGCTGCTGCTCTGAAGTTTTTACCTATATTTTAAGTGTACCAATATATTTTGAATAATTTCCTATGCTCATTTAACGTTAACACAAGATGACATTTATAAATGCCCAAATTATTCCTCAATTTTTACTTCTATAAATAAGGCCTTTTTATATACAAATCTTTGCTTTAGTTTCAATTTTTTTCCTCAGGATAGAATTCTAGGAATAAAGTTCCTGCATCAAAGGGGTTAGAGTTTTTAAAGCTCTTGATAAATATAGGAAATTTCAATTTTAACAAGTTTGATCATTGCTAGCATTTTATGAGCTTCTCTGTGGTAAACTGACTTAAGAAAATAGTTAATACAAAGATCTTGAGATGGTCATTTATCTATCACTGTTTAACATTGTAGAGTACTGGCAGGACCTTTTGCCACGATGAATTTAGGAGATCTTGGAGCAGAAGTTATAAAAGTGGAAAGACCAGGTAAATCTATCTACTTTTAAAAAGTAGAGTCTAATAAAAAAAGTAAAGGCTAATAAATGTTTTTGGGAATTCTGTAAATGATCCAGGATTAGCACACCCATAAATTGAGTGAGAAAATGATGGAAATGAGTTATTTTTCTGTGTTCTCTGTCTTTCTATGTGTCTATATTAGTTATCATTTATCTGTATATATCAAGGACTAAGAATGAAACTAGTTCCTTTTCATGTACTTTTCATGTACTGAAAGATTCTGTTACTGTACATAATTACAGTGCTGATAGCAACACAATAGTGCTAGGCAAGTTCTAAGTCCTCCACTGATTTTAGTTTAATCATTGTAACAACTCTGTGTGCTGATCAACTAGTCCTATGTAAAAGGAATATACAAGTACTCAGTTATGATCCTGGTTCTACTAAGCCCAGATGAGTGGTTCAATGGGTTAGTGAGACTATATTCCATGACTTTGGGCTGAAAGGCAAAGGTGCAGAAAAAGAACATAGGATACAGAGAAAAGAGAAGGAAAAAGAATCAAAGTTCTGTAACAGGAGATATAAATACCCCAACCTAAGTCATCATTTATAAATAAAAGAAACATTTAATTTCATACCATAAAAATTTGATTTTAGAAAAGCTAAATTTAGATAAGTTCTTTGACAGCTCTACATCCAACAGAGGGCTGATATCAAAAATATATACAGAACTCAATAAACTAGGTATTACCAAACCACAGAACCCAATTAAAAATGGGGTACAGATCTTTAGATTCTTGACAAAGGAATGGTTGAGAAGTTAAAGAAATGTTCAACATCCTTAGTCATCATGGAAATGCAAATCAAAAGGACTCTCAGGGTCCATGTTACTCCTGTCAGAATGGCTAAGATCAAAACCATAAGTGATAGCTCATGCTGGCAAGGATGTGGAGTAAGGGGAGTACTCCTCCATTGCTGTTGGGAGTGAAAACTTTACAACCACTTTGGAAATCAATTTGGGGCTTTCTCAGAAAATTGGGAATAGTTCTACCTCAACACCTAGCTATATCACTCCTGGGCATATACCCAAAAGATGCTCTACCATCCCACAAGAACACTTGCTCAACTATGTATATAGTAGTTTTATTTGTAATAGCTAGAAACTGGAAGCAACCTAGATGTCCCTCAACTGAAGAATGGATACTTCATCTGAAAAATGAAATATTACTCACCTATTAAAAGCAATAACATCATGAACTTTGCAGGCAATGAATGGAACTAGAAAAGATCATCCTGAATGAGGTAACCCAGACCCAGAAAGACAAACATAGTATATACTCACAAGTGGATATTAGTCATAAAGCTCAGGATAACTGTGCTACAATCCACAGAACCAAAGAAGCTAAGTAGCAAGGAGGGCCCAAGAGGGTGTTGCTTGAATCTCACAGAGAATGGGAACTAGAATAGTTCCTAGAATGAAGGGAGGGGACTGTATGGGGAAGGGATGACTTGGGATGGGGTGGGGATGGTAACAGGAGGTATCAGGTGGGGGAAGGATTCAGGGAAAGAGTACTGGGAGAGACAACTGGAGTTGGGGAGGGCATCTCTGGGATGAGCTACAAACCTAGGGCAACAGAAACTTGGAAACTTGTAGTAATCTATGAGGGTGACCTTAGCTAAGATTCTTAACAATGGGAGATACGGATCCTGTACTGGCCATCTCCTGTAACCAGGCAAGGCTTCCAATGGAGGGACTCACTAACTCAGCTACAAAATATTCTATCTACTATTTGTCCTGCATACAAGATGTACAGGGATAAAGATGGAGCAGAAATTGAGGGAAGAGGCAACAAATGAGTGGCCTAGCTTGAGACCCATGCCATGAGGGCTAACCCACCTCTGATACTATTAATGATATTCTGCTATACTTGCAGACTGGAGCCTAGACTGGAGCTTAACTCTCATCAGAGAGGCTTCACCCAGAAACTGATGCAAACAGATGCAAAGACCCACAGCCAAACATTAAGTGGTGCTTGGGGAATCCTTTGGAAGATGGGGAGGAAGGATTGAAGGATCCAGAGGGTTCAATGACACCATAAGAAAACCTACAGAATCAACTAACCTGTGCCTATAGGGGCTCATAGAGCCTAAACTGCCAATCAAGAGCATGTGTAGGAAGGACCTAGGTCCTCTACACATACATAACAGTTGTTCAGCTGGGTCTTCATGTGGGACTCCTAGCAGCAGGAACAGGACTATATCTGACTCTGTTGCTTGCCTCTGGGTCTCTTTCCCCTAACTGGGCTGCCTTGCATGTCCTCAGTAGGAGAAGATGCACCTACTCTTACTGCAACTTGATATGTCAAGGCTGGTTGATATTCATGGGAGTCCTACCCTTTTCTGAGGAAAGAAGGGGTGTATGGTTGGGGCTGAGAGGAGGTGAAAGGCAGGGACTGGGAGGAGAAGAGGGAGGGGAAGCTGGGATTAGGATGTAAAGTAAAAATAACAAAAAAGCTAAATTTAGATAAATTCTTTGCCACTTAAAAAAAACCCATCAATCTACTTTTCGTTTTTATTAATCATTTTATTTGTTTACATTTCAAATGATATCCCCCTTCCCGGTTACCCCTGCACAAACCTCCCATTCTATACCTGCTCCCCTCTTTGCCTCTATGAGGGTGCTCCTCCACCTACTCACTCCTGTCTCACCACTCTAGCAACCACCTATGCTGGGGCATCAAGCCTCCACAGGATCTAGGGCCTCCCTTCTCATTGATGCCAGATAAGGCCATCCTCTGCTACATATGTATCTGGAACTATGGTTCCCTCCATGTATATTTTTTGGTTGGCTGTTTAGTCCTGGGAGCTCTGCTTGGTCCAGTTAGTTGTTATTGCAGTTCTTCCTATGGGATTGCAATCTCCTTCAGCTCCTTCAGTCCTTTCCCTAACTCTTCAATTGGGGTCCCCAGGCTCAGTCTGATGGTTGGCTGTGAATATCTGGATCTGTATTAGTCAGGTACTTGCAGAAAGTCTCAGGAAACAGCCATACCAGGCTCTGGTCAGCAAGCACTTCTTGGCATCAGCAATAGTGTCAGGGTTTGATGTCTACAGATGGGATGGATGGCCTTTCCTTCAGTCTCTGTTCCATTTTTTGTTCTTTTTTTTTTGTCTTTCCTTTGGACAGAATCATTTCTGGGTTAACAATTTTGAGATGGGTGGGTGGCCTCATCCCTCAAATGGGGGCCGTGCCTATAGAGACCTGGTGGTCGCTACAGGTTCTATCTGCCCTTTGTTCCATATTTTGGCTAATGTCATTTCTGTTGGATCTTGGGAGCCTCTCACTTCCCTGGCCACTGGGTCTTCCTAGTGGTTATCCCCAGGTCCCCTTTCCTCACTGCTACAAATTTCTATTTGATTTCCTAATTCTCTGTGTTTCTATCCTGTCTTTTCCAATACCTGATCCTGTTCCCTTTTATTCTTTCTCCTCATATCTTCCTCCAAGGTCCCTTTCTCCCTCTATCTCCTGTGATTATTTTGTTCCCCCTCCTATGTAGGATTGAAGCACTCATACTTTGGTTTTCCTTTTTCTTGAGCTTCATATGGTCTGTGAATTGTATCTTGGGTATTCTGAGCTTTTGGGCTAATATCCACTTATCAGTGAGTGCATACCATGTGTGTTCTTTGGTGATTGGGTTACCTTACTTAGGATGATATTTTCTAGTTCAACTTGCCTAAGAATTTCATGAATTCATTGTTTTTAATATCTGAGAAGTACTCCATTGTGTAAATGTACCACATTTTCTGTATCCTTTCCTCTGTTGAAGGACATCTGGGTTCTTTCCAGCTTCTGGCTATTATAACACGGCTCCTATGAACATAGTGGAGCATGTGTCCTTGTTATACGTTGAAGAATCTTCTGGGTATATGCCCAGGAGTGGTTGAGCTGTGTCCTCAGGTAACATTAGGTCCAATTTTCTGAGGAACCTCCAGACAGATTTCCAGAGTGGTTGTACCAGCTTGCAATTCAACCAGCAATGGAGGAGTGTTCCTCTTTCTCCACATCCCCGACAGCATCTGCTGTCACCTGAGTTTTTGATCTTAGCCATTCTGATTGGTGTGAGGTGGAATCTTAGGGTTGTTTTGATTTGCATTTCCCTAATTACTAAGGATGGTGAACATTTCTATAGATGCTTCTTCACCCTTTGAGTTTCCTCAGTTGAGAATTCTCTGTTTAGCTCTGTTCCTCATTTTTCAATAGGGTTATTTGGTTCTCTGGAGTCTAACTTCTTGAGTTCTTTGTATATGTTAAATATTAGCCCTCTATTGGATGTTGGATTGGTAAAGATCTTTTCCCAGTCTGTTGGTTACCGTTTTGTCCTATTGACAGTGTCCTTTGCCTTACAGAAGCTTTGCAATTTTATGAGGTCCCGTTTGTCAATTTTTGATCTTAGAAAATAAGCTATTGGTGTTCTGTTTTGGAAATTTTCCCTGTGCCCATTTGCTCAAGGTTCTTCCCCACTTTCTTTTCTATTAATTTCTGTGTATGTGGTTTTATGTGGCTATCCTTGATCCACTTGGACTTGAGCTTTGTACAGGGAGATAAGAATGGATCAATTTGCATTCTTCTACGTGCTAACCGCCAGTTGAACCAGCATCATTTGTTGAAAACGCTGTCTTTTTTCCACTGGATTGTTTTATCTCCTTTTTCAAAGATCAAGTGACCATACGTGTGTGGGCACATTTCTGGGTCTTCAATTCTATTCTATTGATTTACCTACCTGTCACTGTACCAATACTGTGCAGTTTTTATCACTATCGTTCTGTAGTACAGCTTGAGGTCAGACATGGTGATTTCCCCAGAAGTTCTTTTATTGTTGAGAATAGTTTTCACTATGCTGGGTTTTTTGTTATGCCAAATGAATTTGAGAATTGCTCTAACTCTATGAAGAATTGAATTGGAATTTTGATGGGGGTTGCATTGAATCTGTAGATTGCTTTCAGCAAGATGGCCATTTTTACTATATTAATCCTGCCTATCCATGAGCATGGGAGATCTTTCTATCTTCTGAGATCTTCTTCTGTTTCTTTCTTCAGAGACTTGAAGTTCTTATCATAGAGATCTTTCACTTGTTTGGTTAGAGTCACACCAAGATATTTTATATTGTTTGTGACTATTGTGAAGGGTGTTGTTTCCTTAATTTCTTTCTTAGTTTGATTATCCTTTGAGTATGGGAAGGCTACTGATTTCTTTGAGTTAATTTTATATCCATCCATTTTACTGAAGTCGTTTATCAGCTGTAGGAGTTCTTTGGTGGAGTTTTTGGGGTCACTTAAAATATACTATCATATCATCTGTAAATAGTGATATTTTGACTTCTTCTTTTCCATTTGTATCCCTTTGACCTTTTTTTGTTGTCTAATTGTTCTACCTAGAGAATGATTGTTTTGATGTGTTCTTGATTTTGGTTTGTGAGAATTTCATTGACTATTTTTGAATTGATATTCATAAGAGAAATTGGTTGGAAGTTTTCTTTGTTGTTTCTTTGTGTGGTTTAGGTATCAGCTTAACTGTGGCTTCATAGAACAAACTGGGTAGTGTTCCTTCTGTTTCTATTTTGTGGAATTATTTGAAGATTATTGGTATTAGGTCTTCTTTGAAGGTCTGTTAGAGTTCTGTACTAAAATCATTAGGCTCTGGACTTTTTTTGGTTGGGAGACTTTTAATGACTGATTCTATTTCTTTAGGGGTTATGGGACTGTTTAGATGGTTTTTCTGATCCTGATTTAACTTTGGTACCTGGTATCTGTCTAAAAAAATCATCTACTTCATCTACATTTTCCAGTTTTGTTAAGTATAGGCTTTTTTAGTAGGATCTGATGATTTTTGATTTTTCTCAGTTTCTGTGGTTATGTTTTCCCTTTTCATTTCTGATTTTGTTAATTTGGATACTGTCTCTGCGAGCTCTAGTTCGTCTGGCTAAGGGTTTATCTATCTTGTTGATTTTCTCAAAGAACCAGCTCCTGGTTTTGTTGAATTTTTTTTTGTTGTTGTTGTTTCTATTTGGTTGATTTCAGACCCGATTTTGATTATTTTCTGCTGTCTACTCCTCTCGGGTGTATTTGCTTTTTTCCCCTTGAGCTTTCAGATGTGCTGTTAAGCTGTTAGTGTTATATCTCTCCATTTTCTTTATGCAGGCCTCAGAGCCATGAGCTTTCCTCTTACCATGTTATCATTGAGTAGAGAGGTGTTCAGCTTCCATTTATATGTTTGCTTTCTGTTGTTTTTGTAGATCAGCCTTAGTCTGTGGTGATTTGATAGAAGACTTAGGATTAATTCAATATTCTTGTATTTGTTGAGGCTTGTTTTGTATCTGATTATATGATCAGTTTTGGAGAAGGTACCATGAGGTACTAAGAAGAAGGTATATTCTTTTGTTTTAGGGTGAAATGTTCTGTAGATACCTGTTAAATCCATTTGATCCATAATGTCTGTTAGTTTCATTGTGTTTCTGTTTAGTTTTTGTTTCATGATTTATCCATTGGTGAGAGTGGGGTGTTCAAGATTCCTACTTCTATTGTGTGAGGTTCAATGTGTGCTTTGAGCGTCAGTAACATTTGTTTTACAAATGTGGGTGCCTTTGCATTTGGGGCATAGATGTTCAGAATTGAGTATTCATCTTGGTGGGTTTTTTCCTTTGATGATTATGTAGTGTCCTTCCCCATCTTTTTTTTTTACTGTTTTCAGCATTTGCATTTTATGAAAGACATTTTCAGAAAACATTATGAAGTTTTTTTAAATTTTTTTATTAGATATATTTTTTTATTTACATTTCAGATGTTGTCCTCTTTTCCAGCCTCCCCCCCCCCAAAAAAACACCTCCTATCCCATCCCCTTCCCTCTGCTTCTATGAGGACGTTCTCCCATCTGCCCACCCACTGCCACCTCCCTACCCTTGCATACCCTTACACAAGGCCATCCTCTGCTACATATGTGGCTAGAGCCATGGATCCCTCCATGTGTACTCTTTGGTGGGTAGTTTCATTCCTGGGAGTTCTGGGGGTGTCTCATTGGTTGATATTGTTGTTCTTCCTATCGACTCGCAAACCTCTTTAGTTCCTTTAGTCCTTTCTCTAACTCCTCCATTGAGGACCCCATGTTCAGTCCAATGGTAGGCTGCAAGCATCTGCCTCTGTATTTGTCAGGCTTTGGCAGAGCTCTCCGGTCAGCTATATCAGGCTCCTGTCAGCAAGCACTTCTTGGCATCCACAATAGTGTCTGGGTTTGGTGACTGTATATGGGATGGATCCCCAGGTGGGGCAGTCTCTGGATGACCTTTCCTTCCATCTCTGCTCCACACTTTTTCTCCCTATTTGATCCCTTGAGTATTTTGTTCCTTCTTCTAAGAAGGACTGAGGCATCCACACTTTGGTCTTCCTTCTTGAGCTTCATGTGGTCTGTGAATTGTATCTTGGGCATTCTGAGATTTTGGGCTAATACCCACTTATCTGTGAGTGTATACCATGTGTGTGTGTTTTGTGACTGGGTTACCTCAGTCAGGATGATATTTTCTAGTTCTATTCTTTTCCTTAAGAATTTCATGAATTCATCATTTTTAATAGCTGAGTAATACTCCACTGTGTAAATATACCACATTTTCTGTATCCATTCCTCTGTTGAAGGACATCTGGGTTCTTTCCAGCTTCTGGCTATTAGAAACAGGGCTGCTATGAACATAGTGGAGTATGTGTCCTTGTTATATGTTGGAACATTTTTTGGGTGTATGTCCAGGAATGGTATAGCTGGGTCCTTAGGTACTGCTATGTCCAATTTTCTGAGGAACTGCCAAATAGATTTCCAGAGTGGTTGTACCAGCTTGCAATCCCACATCCTCACCAGCATCTGCTGTCACCTGAGTTTTTCATCTTTGCCATTCTGACTGGTGTGAGGTGGAATGTTAGGGGTTGTTTTGATTTGCATTTCCCTGATGTCTAAGGATGATAAACATTTCTTTAGGTGCTTCTTAGCCCTTCAAGTTTCCTTAGTTGAGAATTCTCTGTTTAGCTTTGTTCCCCATTTTTAATAGGGTTATTTGGTTCTCTGGAGTCAAACTTCTTGAGTTCTTTGTATATATTGGATATTAGCCCTCTATGGGATGTAGGATTGGTAAAGATCTTTCCAAGTCTGTTGGTTTCCATTTTGTCCAATTGACAGTGTCGTTTGCCTTACAGAAGCTTTGCAATTTTATGAGGTCCCATTTGTCAATTCTTGATCTTGGAGCATGAGTCATTGGTGTTCTGTTCAGGAACTTTTCCCCTGTTCCCATGTGTTCGAGGCTCTTCCCCACTTTCTCTTCTATTAGATTCAGTGTATCTGGTTTTATGTGGAGGTCCTTGATCCATTTGAGCTTGAACTTTGTACAAGGAGATAAGACTGGGTTGATGTGCATTCTTCTACATGTTGATCACCCCTTGAACCAGCACCATCAGTTGAAAATGCTGTCTTATTTCCACTGGATGATTTTGGCTTCTTTTTCAGAGATTAAGTGACCATAGTGAGTGGGTTCATTCCTGGGTCTTCAATTCTATTCCATTGATCTTCCTGCCTGTGTCAGCACTCATAACGTAGTTTTTTTTTATCATTATTGTCCTGTAATACATCTTGAGGTCAGAAATGGTGATACCCAGACAATTTTCTAGACAGATATCATGTACCAAAGTTAAACCAGGATCAAAAAAATCATGTAACCAGTCCGGTAACCCCTAAAGAATTAGAAGCAGTTATTAAAAATCTCCCAACCAATAAAAGCCCATGATCAGATGGATTTAGTGCAGAATTCTATCAGACCTTCAAAGAAAACCTAATACCAATACTCTTCAAACTATTCAACAAAATAGAAACAGAAATAACACTATCCAATTTGTTCTATGAAGCCACAGTTACTCTGATACCTAAACCACACAAAGATCCAACAAAGAAAGAGAACTTCAGACCAACTTCCCTTATGAATATCAATGCAAAGATTCTCAATAGAATTCTCACAAACTGAATCCAAGGACACATCAAAAACAATCCTCCATCATGATCAATCAGGGATGGTTCAATATACAAAAACTCATCAACGTAATCCACTATATAAACAAACTCAAAGAAATAAACCACATGATCATTTTATTAGATGCTGTAAAAGCATTTGACAAAATTCAACATCCCTTCATGTTAAAAGTCTTGGATATATCAGGAATTCAAGGCCCATACCTAAACATAGTAAAAGCAATATACAGTAAACCAGTAGCCAACATCAAACTAAATGGAGAGAAAGTTGAAGCAATCTCACTAAAATGAGGGAGTAGACAGGCTGCCCACTGTCTCCCTACTTGTTCAATATAATTCTCAAAGTCCTAGCAATTAGACAACAAATGGTGGTCAAAGGGATTCAAATTGGAAAGGAAGCACTCATCACTATTTGCAGATGACATGATAGTATACTTAAGTGACCCCAAAAATTCCACCAGAGAACTCCTAAACATGATAAACAAGTTCAGCAAAGTTGCTGGATAGAAAATTAACTCAAACAAATCAATAGCCTTTTGCTACTCAAAACTTAAACAGGCTGAGAAGGAAATTAGGGAAATCACACCCTTGGTTATCTTTTTTGATAACTTGGGGTTAAAAGTCTATTTTATTAGATGTTAGAATGGCTACTTCAGCTTTTTTCTAGAGATCACTGGCTTGGAAAACTTTTTTCCAGTCTTTTACTTTGAGCTAGTGTCTGTGTTTGTCACTGAAGTGTGTTTCCTGTATGCGGCAAATGCTGGGTCCTGTTTACCTATCCATTCTGTTAGTCTATGTCTTTTTATTGGGGACATTGCGTCCAATGATGTTGAGAGATATGAAGGACCAATAATTGTTGCTTCTTGTTATTTTCGTTGTTAGAGATGCAATTATATTTGTGTGGTTCTCTTCTTTTGGGTTTGTTGTGAGAAGATTAATGTCTTGTTTTTTGTTGGGTGTAGTTTCCCTCCTTGAGTTTTCCTTCTATTATCCATTGTAGGGTTGTATTAGTAGAAATGTATTGTTTAAATTTATTTTTGTAATGAAATATCTAGATTTCTTCATCTATGGTGATTGGGAGTTTTGCTGGATATAGTAGCCTGGGATGGCATCTTTGTTCTCTTAGGGTCTGTATGACATCTGCCTAAGACTTGGCTTTTAGAATCTCTGTTGAGAAGTCTGGTGTAATTCTGATAGGTCTGCATTTACATGTTACTTGACATTTTTCCCTTCATGCTTTTAATATTCTCTCTTTGTTCTATGCATTTGGTACTTTGATTATTATGTGATGGGAGGAATTTCTTTTGTGGTTCAATACGTTTGGTATTCCTTAGACTTCTTATTCGTTTATGGGCATCTCTTTCTTTAGGTTAGGAAATTTTCCTTCTATAATTTTGTCAAAGATGTTTACTGGCCCTTTGAGTTAGGAATCTTTGCTCTCTTCTCTAGTTATTATTCTTAGTTTTGGTCTTTTCATTGTGTCCTAGATTTCTTAAATGTTTTAAGTTAGGAGCTTTTTGCTTTTTGTGTTTTCTTTGACTGTTGTGTCAATGTCTTCTTTGGTACCTTCTACACCCAAGATTCTCTCTTCTATCTATTGTATTCTGTTGGTGTTGCTTGCAGCTGTGATTCCTGCTCTCTTTCCTAGGTTTTCCATTTTCAGGGTTGTCTCCCTTTGTGTGTGTGTGTGTGTTTTTTTTAATGATTCTATTTTAATTTTAAATCCTGGATGGTTTTGTTCAATTCCATCACCTGTTTCATTGTGTTTTCCTATTTTTCTTTGTGATAATTATGTATCTCCTCTTTAAGGACTTCTACTTGTATACATGTTCTGTATTTCTTTAAGGGGGTTATTTATGTCCTTCTTAAAGTCCTCTATCATCTTCATGAGATGGGATTTTAGGTCTTAATCTTGCTTTTCAGGTGTATTGGGGTATCCAAGGCTTGCTGCAGTAGTAGAACTGGGTTCTGATGTTGCCAGGTAGCATTGGTTTCTGTTGCTTATGTTCTTGTACTTGCCTCTTGCTATCTGGTTATCTCTGGTGTTAATTGGTCTTGCTGTTTCTGACTGGAACATGTTTTTCCTGCAAGCTAGAGATCCTGTGTGTGTCAGAACTCCTGGGGTTCAAACGATCTCTGGGCATGGGTGGATTGTGGCAGGGTGGAACACGGCCTCCACTATTGAGCACAGGTACAAAGTAGAAGAAACCCTATGGCTGGACAGGGGTTCCTGGGTACCCTGGATCCTAGGTGGTCCCAGTTAGGCCAAGTATTGAGGGAGGGATTGGGGCCTCACCTGTGATTCTGGATGTGTCAAAACTCCTGGGGGTCATGCTGCCTCTGGGTGTGGGCTGAGTGGGTGGGAATACAGAGCACAGGCTCTACTTCCTGCTGCAGGGACAATCTGGAAGGAGTGTGTGTCTCTGGCTGGGTAGGGTTCCTGCATCCCCAGGGTCCCCGGGGGGGTCGGGTCCAGTTAGGCCAGGTATTGGGCTGGGGTTTGGGGCCTCACCTGCTATCCTAGATCACAGACCCTAGTCCCAGAACTCCTGGGTGTCAAGCTGTCTCTGGGTCCTATCTACCTATTTAATTATAGCTTCTCTTTACCTAACCCACATTGGTCTGGAGCCTCAAAGTCTCAAACACATGCTAGGATGTCACATCTTTTCAGTTCATTCTTTTCTTCTTTACCTACAAATAAACATACTCTGTGTACACATTTCTCATTTTATTTGGTGCCTTCTTAGCATTTTGGCAACTTGTTAGTTTATGCTATTATGGATAAAATGCTCATGAAAGTGCCAGTGTAGCATGCCCTTTTTCTCCAACAAGCACTTGAGCATAATACCTATTATTCTTGTTCTCTAACTATACTTTTACGTGTCCATTTTGGAGTTTTCAAAAATTATTGGTATTCTTTGTGGTGGTGCACAGCTGTAACCTAAGCACTATGGAAGTGGGAGCAGAAGGATCAGTAGATCGAGGTCATTATTTACTGCCTAATGAATTCTAGTCCAGCATGTACTAAATGAGAATGTTCCTCAAAAATGATGAAATCACATTATCATTTGTTTTCAAAGATTTGATACTTAAAGGTTGGAGACAGAATTCTCAAATCATTGAGAATTGTCTAGTACAGTACCATAGTAGTTATTTATCTGTAACACTCAAAAGACAATAATTTATAATAATAAGAACTTAATTTACAATAAATGATAAACCCTTTAAAGTAGAATACTTGGGAGATTCAATTTCTTTCTAAAGAGATTTTCACAAGAGCCCAAAGTAGTTAGCAAAAGATTCTTATAGCACCAAGGTAAATATTACTATCCATCTGAGCCTGGCCTCGTCAGTCTCCACTGGCAGAACTTATCAGGCCCTGCTTTCCAGAGGCAATGCCTCACCCACTCGGTTATAATATGTACCCAGTCAGTGACATATGCCACCTTTTGTCTGTTGCTTATGCTGGGGAATGCTGAGCATCCCACCTCCCATAGTCCAGGTTCTATAAAGTTCTAGCTTTCTTATTATAATCCTATTCTTGGTTCTTTTTTTTTTGAGGTTCTGAGAGAGGGAGGGAGGGACACACACACACACACAGAGAAAGAGAGAGAGAGAGAGAGAGAGAGAGAGAGAGAGAGAGAGAGAGAGAGAGAGAGAGAGACAGAGAAAGCTAGGTAGTGCACATACTGGTCTTGAACTTCTCTTAATGTCACAACACCCTTAGTGTTGAGATTACATGCCTCAATGTAAAGCACTACTTTTAGTGAATCATCTATTCTTAGATAGAACACCCATTCTAATTCTCTTGACATCATAGTTGATAACTGAGTTAACATTTGTATTTGTATTAGTCTGTGGATTCTCTATCTTTACCTTGTAGGTACTGAGAATAAGGGCAGACTGCCACACCCACCTGAATTTTATATGGGTTCAGGAGATTTAAACTACGGTAAAAAAGCAACAAGCACATTGCTTACTAATGAGCCTTCTCCCCAGTCTCTGTTTTTTGGATTATCGGATTTTTATTACAGAAATATTTTCTTATTGTATGCTCAGCCCTTTAGGCAAATTACAGAAACATTTTTTATTGTATACTCAACCCTTTATGCAAATTTATATATACTTACATTATTATTCAGATTTAAATAATATATAACACATCTTTTGTTTACTTTATAGTTTTTTTTTTCACATTCAGTGTCAAGAAATTATAAGGGAACTGACCAACATACTTGCCAAAAACTGACCCTCTCCCAAGTTTTCTGGTTATCAACTTTAAAGAGTGCTAGCAAAGTATTTCCTTTGGATTTTGACCTTCAGTACTACAAGTTAGTGAAAGTGAATATGAAATGATTGGCAAATGGTATTAAAAAGTGGAGATCTGGTAAGTTTATTGAGCTATAGAAAACACCTATTGGTTAAGGATCTACTAGGATGAGTTGACCTTCTTCAGGTACCTGGGAATGTGCACAGAATTGAGCCTGTTGGTTTGCAATTAATAGCTCATATCATTTACAGGAGCTGGTGATGACACACGATCTTGGGGACCTCCTTTTGTGAACACTGAAAGTACATATTTTCTTAGTGTTAATCGAAATAAAAAAGTAAGACTATTTCCTGTTTTTGCTTTATTTGTGTAATCCTATGGCAGTTACAAATTTTTTGCTATCATGGCTTACTTTTTGATATGTAACTAATATTTCAAGTTTCATGATCACATCCAAGCAATAAATTTTTTTTAATTATTTATTTTATTTTATTTTATTTTTTTAATTTAATTTACATTCCAAATCATTTCCCCTTTCCCGTTTCCTCCCTCCCCGAAAGTCCTATAAGCCCCCTTCCCTCCCTCTTTTCTCCATTCAACCCCCTCTCGTTACTATTCTTCCTCTACTAAATAACTTAAGAAATTATGAGAATTTGTATGGAAATATTCTGTGCAAAACAAATAATTTGGTTCTTTACATTTATTCTATGTTGGTATTACACAGTATTACTACTGAAAAGTATGTACTATGTGTGGTTTTTTTGTGTCAGATAAACATTGATTGTAACTAAAGTCAATAAATATTACCTAAGTATTTATTCATAAAGGAACTAAGTTGCTTTATAATGAGAATTTTTATGATATGAATGGCTCTGTTGTTGAACTGACAGTAATGATGAAAATGTTTATGGAAAAATTCTAATGTCGACATTTTGATTTTTAGAGTATAGCTGTTAATATCAAGGATCCAAGAGGAATGAAAATCGTCAAAGAGGTACAGTATGTAAAAAGGCACCTTAGTGCTTAGGTTCTTATGAGGGACTTGGATAACTTGGAAAGGTTCTAAAACATTGCTTTATTGCCAATCTGTAAATGGTGGCTGTAAATCCTATTTAATAATTTGAGTTGTCTTTGTTTTCGGTGGCTTCTTTCTCACTAGTGTTTTGGATTAAAAATGCAATTAAAATATAATTATGTCCCCCTCCCCCTTCTTTCAACCTTTCCCATGTCCCCTCCCTACTTTAACTCAAATCATGATCTCTTTTTTTTTAAATCACTACTGATATGCACATACATATGTCAGTAAATATAAAAGATAACTCATTGGACCTAAGAAGTGTGGCTTATGTGTGTATTTGAGTTGACATTGTTTAAGTAAATGTAGTGCTCTCAATAGTTTCTTATGTGTTGCATGTAATTAAAATCGTAGGGTTATGGATTGAGTTATTTCGACATCAGATTCTAGTCTTCAGGACTATACTTATAGTCTCCCCTCAAAGCATCCAAATTTTTATGTAAATGAAGTGTTAGAATCTTAATTTTTGGGCCAGTGAAATGGCTCAAGCAGTAAAGGTGTTTGCTGCCAAGAGGATCTGAGTTCAATCTTAAGACCCACATTATGGAAAGAAAGAACCAATTTCCATAAATTGTACCCTGACTTCCACATGCATGTGTGCCATGAGAATGACCACATACATACAAATAAGTAAATAGACAAACAAATAAATAAATAGTTTTTGTTTTGGTTTGAGTTCTCAAGACAGGGTTTCTCTGTTTAGCCCTTCCTGTCCTGGAACTCATTCTGCAGACCAGGCAGGCCTTAAACTTAGAGATACCCTGCCTATGCCTCCTGAGTTCTGGCGTTAAAGGTGTGCACCATTTGTGAATAAAAATAACAAATAAATAAATAAATAAATAAATAAATAAATAAATAAATAAATATGTGTATGTGATTTTGTTTGTATTTAAATAAAAAAGAATATTTATTGCTATAGAAGGTGATTGAGTGACCTCAAATATAGATGATACACATAAGATCCTGTAGCTCGTGCTGGATTTGGCCTAAAGCTAATACATTTGTAGTAAACTGCAACTTAATTTATTGAGCAAACTATTTTTGTGCTATATTCATGTGATAATGAACTTTTGATCACAACAACAAAACTTTGGCCAATCTTAGGTCAGGTGGTTATTTTCTGCATGTGATTTCTTCTTGTTTATAAGTATTGCCTAACCACATTGGTATGCATGTGATTTCTTCTTGTGTATATGTATTGTCTAGCCACATTGGTATGCATGTGATTTCTTCTTGTTTATAAGTGTTGCCTATTCACATTGCTATGGGAGCCTCTTGGATCTCTCCCAGTTGTCAACACTGCATGATGCATTCATTTTAGAAATAAATTCTGTTAAATTTAATATTCACTTCAATGAAGCTTTTGGTTTTTCTTTTAACATAAGTAAGGGGGAAAGTCAATATGTGAACATGGGGGTCACATCTTTTGGAGAAACCAAGCTTTCATTGTCATACTTAGTATGTTCTTTTCCCGAGGTAGTATTGCACAGAGGTTAAGGGTATGCATCTTGACATGAGGTTTGAATTCTGCCTCCTTTCCTTGCAAGCTATGCAATTTTAGGTAGATTATTTTCTTGTCCCTCAGTGTTCTCAGTAGAAGGATCATAACTGTAACATCTTCCCATGGTGCTTAGAATCAAGCTCATTTGGATTAAATACTTAAAAGAGCTCTTGCTGTACAGCACCCACTAATTATTATCTGTTATTTCCTCATGCAAATATGGTTGGCTGCATCGTGTGAGATAATCATATTCTTCATCATTAAGCTTTTCAACTCATTTTAATGGATTTGTATCCATTTGTTTAGGGAACCAAGCTTCAAATTTTAATTTTTTAAAAAACCTTTGTTTAGTCAAATTATTTTTTTTTAAAAAGAACAAACATCAGCTATATTGTTATAAAATTTTAAGAACCTCTTCTGTGATTCACCTGTAGAATCTTGCCAAAGGACCCAAACAGCATTCCTCTGTCATTAGCACATCAAATACAATTGAGCCTGCTAGATCTTGTGATCCAAGTGGCACAACAGCTCATATAGCAGCCAGGACCTGGTGAAAAGCCTTCCCTGGTCTAGCCTCTATTAAAAACTGACAACTTCCAACTCACTTGCTATATAGGCTGGAGTAACACAATCAAATGAAGAATGTACATTCTCTAGAATAGGCTCACTAAGCCTTGTGCTTTCTTGGTGGTAGAAGGGGCAGGGTGTAACTACATATTCTTCACCTTAGGATATTTCTGAGTCTTAAACCATTGAAATCCTAGACATTTTACTGAGATGGAAAGATCTTGAGTTTTGATGTATTTATTTATCATCTTCTCATATGCATATTCTTTGCCAACAAGTCCAGAATGGTTGATATTCCTGATTGCTTTATCAAATAACATGATGCCATGAATATAATGGCGCAGCATAATAACTTGTAGCTGAGGCATATACCCAAAGGATGCTTCATCCTACCACAAGGACACTTGGTCAGCTATATTCATAGCAGCTTTATTCATAATAGCAAGAGACTGGAAAGAACCTAGATGTCCCTCAACCAAAGAATAAATAAAAAATGTGGTATATTTACACAATGGAATATTACTCAGCAATTTTAAAAAGCGACATCATGAAATTTGCAAGCAAAAGGATGCAACCAGAAAAAATTATCCTGACATAGGGTTTATCGGTGTGAAGAGACAACGTGTACACAGCAACTCTTATAAA
The DNA here is from genome assembly GCA_036184795.1 of Tokudaia tokunoshimensis. NCBI lineage: Eukaryota > Metazoa > Chordata > Mammalia > Rodentia > Muridae > Tokudaia > Tokudaia tokunoshimensis. Next base: position 46,254,661 of record BTHU01000022.1, read on the forward strand.
GGACAACATATAATTGAGACTTGCTTACAGGTTCAGAGGTTCAGTCCATTATTGTTGTGGTGGAAAGCATAGCAGCATCTAGGTTGTGCTGGAGGAGCTGAGAGTTCTCTCTCTTATTCCAAAGGCAAATAGGAGAAGAATGAATGAATGAAAGAATGAATGAAGAAAGAATGAATCATCAGGCAGCTAAAAGGAGGGTTTCAAAGACCACCCCACAGTGATACACTTCATCCAACAAGGCCACACTACTCTAACAAGGCCACACCTCCTAATAGTGCCAATCCCTGGGCCAAGCATATTCAAACCACCACTTATTCCAAGTAAGGTAACCTAGACCCAAAAAGACAAATGTGGTATGGATTCAGTTATAAGTGAATATTATCTGTTAAATCAATGATAAGCTAAAATCCACAGACCCAGGGAGGTTAGGAAGAGAAGAGAGCTCTAGAGAGGATGCATGGTTGTCCCTAGGAAATGGAAATAACAAAAATACTATGGGTGGACTGGGGACAGATGGGGACAGGGTGGAGGAGTTGGGAGGGATGGATGAGAATTCAGGGAGAGATAACTAGAATTGGAGGGTGTTTGGGGACTGGTGTGAAAGCTTAGTGTAGTTGAAACTTTTTGAAATCTATGAGAGTGATCCTAGAGAGGATATAGATTCTGAACTGGATATTTTTAGTAGCCAGACAAGGCTTCTGTCTTAATCAGGGTTTCTATTCCTGCACAAACATCATGATCAAGAAGCAAGTTGGGGAGGAAAGGGTTTATTCAGCTTACATTTCTACATTGCTGTTCATCACTAAAGGAAGTCAGAACTGGAACTCAAGCAGGTCAGGAAGCAGGAGCTGATGCAGAGACCATGGAGGGATGTTTCTTACTGGCTTGCTTCCCCTGGCTTGCTCAGCTTATAGAACCCAAGACTACCAGCTCAGGGATAGCACCGCCCACAATGGGCCCTCTCCCTTTGATCACTAACTGAGAAAATGCCCCACAGCTGGATCTCATGGAGGCACTTCCTCAACTGAAGCTCCTTTCTCTGTGATAACTCCAGTTTGTGTCAAGATGATACACACAACCAGCCAGTACAGCTTCTAAGTGCTAGGACTTGTTGCATTCAGTTGAGTTGTTGGCCAAGAGTGTCCATGGAGATCCCTGTGGGGGTTTGAATATCCTTGCCTTAGGGAGTGGCACTATTAGGAATAGACTTGTTGGAGTAGGTGTGGCCTTGTTGGATGAAGTGTGTTACTGTGGGGGTGGTCTTTGAGATCCTCTTCATAGCTACCTGAGGAGTTGGTCTTCTGTTTGCCTTCAGAACAAGATGCAGAACTTTCAGCTCCTTCTGTGCCATTCCCTCCTAGAAGCTGCCATGCTCCCACAATGCTCCCATAATGGACTGAAACTCTGAACCTATAAGCCAGCCCCAATTAAATGTTGTCCTTTATAAGAGTTGGTCATAGTGTCTCTTCATAGCAATGGAAATCCTAACTAAAACAATCCCTAAACAACCCAGGATAATACTTGGACAGAGCTGCTCTTCAAAAAACTGAGAGTGGAACCCCATTGCTGAGGACAACATTCACACAGCTCATTGAATGTGGAGAGGTCTAGCTAATGCCTGCATTGAGCATTTACCCCTATGATTTTACTCTGCAGGCTATGGAAAGAGAATCCTTACAGCAACTCAGTTACAAAACTCTTGACCTATTATCTATCCTGCTTGAAAGATGTGCTGGGGCAATGGTAGCACAGAACTTGTGGAAGTGGACAACCAATGTCTGGTTTAACTTAAAGCCCATGTCAGGAGAGGGAGCCCATGCCCTATAATGCCTGCTTGGCCAGAAACCAGAGACATGATAGTGCAGAGACCTACAGTAAAACCAAATAGGACCAGTAAAAACAATCAATGAAATGATTTCTAATGATATTCTTCTATACTCATAAATTAGTGCCTTGTCCACTTACCATCAGAGAGGCTTTTCCAGCAGCATATGGGACTAGGTATAGAGACCCACAGTCAGACATTATGTAGAAAGAGGGATCTAAATTGGAAGTTTCCTTTGGGTCCCTCCCCTTGGATTTTAGAGAAACCCATTGAAGAGTGGCAGGAAAGACCATAAGAGTCAGAGGGAATGGAGGAACTAAGCCCCCTCCCATCCTGCTGACCCACCTCTTCTGGGATTTATTTCATCCTTTCTTGCCCAATGTACAGCACCTGGACATCCTGAAGGGAGAAAGCAGAATGCAGAACCACAAGGGAGTGTGTTTCTGAGTCCTTTTCCTCTTTGGGACAGTTTTCTAATGGGTTGCCTTGTCCAACCTCAATTTGAGGGCTTTTTATCTTTTTTAATCGCATCTTGTTTTGTTCTGTTTAGTTGTTGTGTCTTGGAGGCATGCTCTTTTCTGAAGGAAAAGAGAAGGGGAGTGTTTCTGAGGAAGAAGAGATGTGGGGAGGAGCTGGGAGGATTTGAGCGAGGGAAAACTCTGGTCAGGATGTACTGTGTATGTCAGAATGTGTATAAGAGAAAAAATCCCTTCAATAAAAAACATGGTCAAACATTTTTGCTTATTCCATTTAATAATTGTCTGTTTATATGTATGTGGGGATGTTAGTGCCACAGAACATATATAGAAATTAGGGAATCACTTGTGAGAGTCAGTTGTCTCCTTCTACCACACAGACTCTGGGGATCAAACTGAAGTTGTTGGATTTTTGGGGGGATTCCTCCATAGATTTAAAAAATAATGATTATTGTCTATTGTTTTATGTATATTGGTGTCTTGCCTGCCTGTCTGTTTGTCTACCACATATATGAGCTGCCTATAGATGCCAGAATCCAAAGTCTTGAATTTTTCTGCTACTGTAGCTTTGGATGCTGGCAACTGAACCTGGGTCTTCTAGAAGTGCAGTGGAGTGCTCTTACTCACTGACTCATCTCTTTGCTCTCCATAAGGTTTTAAATAGAAAAGTTACTTAATGGTATTTACATAATTAAAACATTATGTCCATTATTATATAGTACAAAGGCAATAGACATTATCAATATAACTACCTATATATACTTTATATAGTATTTTTTCTATAGAACCTGCAGGAATGATTTTTAAAAGGTAGATCAACAAAATTTGTAGAATAAATTAAGATGTAACTGACTCCCAGCTTTGGAGGTGAGGCCGCTATCTTCTCTCCAGCGAATGAGCAGGCGGGTACAGCCTTGAGTACAGGGAGTACAGGAGTGCCAGAGCAGCTGGGACAGGGACCATCCTGGCTCTGCGTGTACCCAGGGGCTAGGCGGCGCCAGGATACCGCCAGGGGAGAACTCTGCAGGAGTGATTTGGCTTACAGGTTTGGAGGTGAGGCGCCATCTTCTCTCTGGTAACTGAGCAGGCGGTACAGCCCAGAGTGCAGGGAGTACAGGAGTGCCAAAGCTGCTGACACAGGGTCCATCTGGGCTCCACCTGCACCCAGGAGCAGGGCAGAGCCACGGCGCTCTGCCAGGGGAGAGCCAGTCGGTCACCCATTGGGGCTGAGACAGTCTTGCAGACCCACAAAAGGGACAAGCTCCAGCCAGAGACAGCAGAGCCAACTAACACCGTAGATAACCAGATGGTGAAAGGCTAATGTAGGAATGTTACCAACAGAAATCAAGGCATCATGGCACTATCCAAATCCAGTTCTCGCACAACAGCAAGTCCTGGATACCCCAACACACCAGAAAAGCAAGATTTGGATTTAAAAATACAGCTCATGATGCTTATAGAGGGCTTCAAGAAGGACATAAATAACTCCCTTAAAGAAATAAAGGAGAACATAGGTAAACAGGTAGAAGCCCTTAAAAAATTACAGGAAAGCACATCCAGACAGGTGAAGGAATTGAACAAAACCATCCAGGATCTAAAAATTGAGGTAGAAACAATAAAGAAATCACAAAGGGAAACAACTCTGAACATAGAAAACCTAGGAAAGAAGTCAGGATTCATGGATGCAAGCATCAACAACAGAATACAAGAGATAGAAGAGAGAATCTCAGGTGCAGAAGATACCATAGAAAACATTGACACAACAGTCAAAGACAATGTAAAATGCCAAAAACTCCTAACCCAAAAACATTCAGGAAATCTAGGACAAAATGAGAAGACCAAACCTAAGGATTACAGGTATAGAACAGAGTGAAGATTTCCAACTTAAAGGGCCAGTAAATATCGTCAACAAATTTATAGAAGAAAACTTTCCTAACCTAAAGAAAGAGATGCCCATGAACATACAAGAAGCCTACAGAACTCCAAATAGATTTGACCAGAAAAGAAATTTCTCCTGTCACATAATAATTAAAACACCAAATGCACTAAACAAGGAAAGAATACTAAAAACAGTAAGGGAAAAAAGGTCAAGTAACATATAAAGGCAGACCTATCAGAATTACACCAGACTTCTCACCAAAGACTACAAAAGCTAGAAGATCCTGGGCAGATGTCATACAGACCCTAAGGGAATACAAATGCCATACCCAGCAAAACTCTCAATTACCATAGATGGAGAAACCAAGGTATTCCATAACAAAACCAAATTTACACAATACCTTTCCACAAAACCAACCCATCAAAGGATAATGAATGGAAAACACCAACAAAAGGAGGGAAACTATGCACTAGAAAAAGTCTTTTGATGAACCAAAAAGAAGAGAGCCATCTCTAATAACAAAAATAGCAGCAAGCCACAATCACTTCTCCTTAACAGCTATTAATATTAATGGACTCAATTCTCCAATAAAAAAGACATAGACTAGCAGACTGGATAAATAAGCAGGATCCAACATTTTGCTGCACACAGGAAAATTACCTCAGACACAAAGACAGACACTACCTCAGAGTAAAAGGCTGGAAAACAATTTTTCAAGCAAATGGTTCCAAGAAACAAGCTGGAGTAGTAGCCATTCTAATATCGAATAAAATCAACTTTCAACCTAAAGTAATGAAAAAGATAAGGAAGGACACTTTATACCCATCAAAGGAAAAATCTACCAAGATGAACTCAATTCTGAACAAATATGCTCCAAATACAAGGGCACCCATATTCATAAAAGAAACTTTATTAAATCTCAAAGCACACATTGCACCCCACACAATTATAGTGGGAAACTTCAACACCCCATTCTCATCAATGGACAGATCAGGGAAACACAAACTAAACAGAGAACAGTGAAATTAACAGAAGTTATGAACTAAATGGATTTAACAGATATATAGAACATTTTATCCTAAAACAAAAGAATATGCCTTCTTAGCACCTCATGGTACCTTCTCGAAAACTGACCAAGTACTTGGTCTCAAAACAGACCTTAGCGGATATAAGAAGATTGAAATAATTCCATGCACCCTATCAGATCATCATGGACTAAGGCTGGTCTTCAATAACAACAAAAACAACAGAAAGCCCACATACATGTGGAAACTGAACAACATTCTACTTAATGATAACTTGGTCAAGGAAGAAATAAAGAAAGAAATTAAAGACTTTTTTAGAATTTAATGAAAGCGGAGGCACAACATACCCAAACTTATGGGACACAATGAAAGCAGTGCTAAGAGGAAAACTCATAGCTCTGAGTGCCTCCAAAAAGAAACTGGAAAGAGCATACACTAACATCTTGACAGCACAGCTGAAGGCTCTAGAATAAAAAGAAGCAAATACACCCAAGAGGAGTAGACAGCAGGAAATAAACTCAGGGCTGAAATCAACGAAGTAGAAACAAAAAGAACTATACAAAGAATCAACCAAACCAGGAGCTGCTTCTTTGAAAAAAAACCAAGATAGATAAACCCTTACCCAAACTAACAAGAGGGTACAAAGACAGTATCCAAATCAGCAAAATCAGAAATGAAAAGGGAGACATAACAACAGAAACTGAGGAAATTCAAAAAATCATCAGATCCTACTACAAAAGCCTGTATTCAACACAACTAGAAAATCGAGAGGAAATGGACAATTTCCTTGACAGATACCAAATACCAAAATTAAATCTGGATCAAATAGATCATCTAAACCGTCCTATAACCCCTGAAGAAATAGAAGTCGTCATTGGAAGTCTTCCAACCAAAAAAAAACACAGGTCCAGATGGTTTTAGTGCAGAATTCTATCAGACCTTCAAAGAAGACCTAATACCAATACTCTTCAAACTATTCCACAAAATAGAAACAGATGGAACACTACTCAATTCATTTTATGAAGCCACAATTACTCTGATACCTAAACCACAGAAACACTGAACAAAGAAAGAGAACTTTAGACCAATTTCCTTTATGAATATCGATGCAAAAATATTCAATAAAATTCTTGCCAACCGAACCCAAGAACACATCAAAATGATCATCCACCATCATCAAGTAGGCTTCATTCCAGGGATGTAGAGATGGTTTAGTATATGGAAATCCGTCAATGTAATCTAGTATATAAACAAACTCAAAGAAAAAAAAAACCACATGATCATTTCATTACATTCTGAGAAAGCATTTGACAAAATCCAGCACCTCTTCATGATAAAAGTCTTGGAAAGATGAGGAATTCAAAGCCCATGCCTAAACATAGTAAAAGCAATATACAGCAAACCAGTAGCCAACATCAAACTAAATGGAGAGAAATTGAAGCAATCCCATTGAAATCAGGGACTAGACAAGGCTGTCCACTCTCTCTCTACTTGTTCAACATAGTACTCGAAGTCCTAACCAGAGCAACTAGACAACAAGAGGAGGTCAATGGGATACAAATTGGAAAGGATGAAATCAAAGTATCACTATTTTCAGATGATATGATAATATACTTAAGTGACCCCAAAAATTCCACCAGAGAACTCCCAAACCTGATAAACAACTTCAGCAAAGTGGCTGGATATAAAATTAACTCAAACAAACCAGTAGTCTTCCTATACTCAAAGGATAAAGATGCTGAGAAAGAAATTAGGGAGATTACACCATTCACAATAGTCACAAATAATATAAAATACCTTGGTGTGACTCTAACCAAGCAAATGAAAGATCTGTGTGACAAGAACTTAAAGTCTCTGGAGAAAGAAATTGAAGAAGATTTCAGAAGATGGAAAAATCTTCCATGCTCATGGATTGGCAGGGTTAATATAGTAAAAATGGCCATCTTGCCTAAAGCAATCTACAGATTCAGTGCAATCCCCATCAAAATTCCAACTCAGTTCTTCACAGAGTTAGTGTACTGGCTGTTTTGTGTGTCAACTTGACACAGGCTGGAGTTATCACTGAGCAAGGAGCTTCTGTTGGGGAAGTGCCCCCATTAGATCCAGCTGTGGGGCATTTTCCTCAATTAGTGATCAAGGGGGGGAGGGCCCATTGTGGGTTGTGCCACCCCTGGGCTGGTAGTCTTAGGTTCTATAAGAGAGCAGGCTGAACAAGTCAGGGGAAGCAAGCCAGGAAGAAGCATTCCTTCATGGCCTCTGCATCAACTCCTGCTTTCTGACCTGCTTGATTTCCAGTCCTGACTTGCTTTGGTGAAGAACAACAGTGTTGAAGTATAAGCTGAATAAATCCTTTCCTCCCCAACTTGCATTTTGGTCATGATATTTGTGCAGGAATAGAACCCCTGACTAAGATAGTTAGAAAGAGCAATTTCTTTTTTTTTTAATTATTTATTTTATTTATTTTTTTAATTTACATTCCAAATCATTTCCCCTTTCCCGTTTCCTCCCTCCCCGAAAGTCCCATAAGCCCCCTTCCCTCCCTCTTTTCTCCATTCAACCCCCTCTCGTTACTCTGTCCTGGCGTTCCCCTACATCCAGTCTTTCCAGGACCAGGGGTCTCTCCTTCTATCTTCTTAGAAATCTATTGATATGCGGATTGTGTCTAGGGTATTCCGAGATTCTGGGTCAATATCCCCTTATCAGTGACTGCATACCATGTGTGTTCTTTTGTGATTGGGTTACCTCACTAAGGATGATATTTTCTTTTTTTTTTTTTATTTATTTTTATGGTTTTTTTTTTAATTTAATTTAATTTTATTTTTTTAATTTACATTCCAAATCACTTCCCCTTTCCCGTTTCCTCCCTCCCCGAAAGTCCCATAAGCCCCCTTCCCTCCCTCTTTTCTCCGTTCAACCCCCTCTCATTACTCTGTCCTGGCGTTCCCCTACATCCAGTCTTTCCAGGACCAGGGGTCTCTCCTTCTATCTTCTTAGAAATCTATTGATATGCGGATTGTGTCTAGGGTATTCCGAGATTCTGGGTCAATATCCCCTTATCAGTGACTGCATACCATGTGTGTTCTTTTGTGATTGGGTTACCTCACTAAGGATGATATTTTCAAGATCTGACCATTTGCCTAGGAATTTCGTGAATTCATTGTTTTTAATTGCAGAGTAGTATTCCATTGTGTAGAAAGAGCAATTTCTAAATTTATCTGGAATAACAAAAAACCCAGGATAGCGAAAACTATTCTCAACAATAAAAGAACTTCTGTCGGAATCACCAACCCTGACCTCAATGTATACTACAGAGCAACAGTGATAAAAACTGCATGGTATTTGTACAGTGACAAGCAGGCAGATCAACAGAATAGAATTGAAGACCCAGAAATGTACCCACACACCCATGGTCACTTGATCTTTGAAAAAGGAACTAAAACCATCCAGTGGAAAAAATACAGCATTTTCAAAAAATGGTGCTTGTTCAACTGGCAGTCAACATGTAGAAGGATCAAATTGATCCATTCTTATCTCCCTGTACAAAGCTGAAGTCCAAGTGCATCAAGGACCTCCTCATAAAACCAGATACACTGAATCTAATAGAAGAGAATGTGGGGAAGAACCTGGAGCACATGGGCACAGGGGAAAATTACCTGAGCAGAACACCAATAGCTTATGCTCTAAGATGAAGAATTGGCAAATGGGACCTCATAAAATTGCAAAGCTTCTGTAAGGCAAACGACACTGTCAATAGGACAAAACGGTAACCAACAGACTGGGAAAAGATCTTTACCAATCCAACATCCAATAGAGGGCTAATATTTAACATATACAAAGAACTCAAGAAGTTAGACTCCAGAGAACCAAATAACCCTATTGAAAAATGAGGAACAGAGCTAAACAGAGAATTCTCAACTGAGGAATACCGGATGGCTGAGAAACACCTAAAGAAATGTTCATCATCCTTAGTCATCAGGGAAATGCAAATCAAAACAACCCTGAGATTCCCCCCACACCAGTCAGAATGGCCAAGTTCAAAAACTTGGGACAGCAAATGCTGGAGAGGATGTGGAGAAAGAGAAACACTCCTGCATTGCTGGTGGGATTGCAAGCTGGTACAACCACTCTGGAAATCAGTTTGACGATTCCTTAGAAAACTGGACATTGCACTACTTGAGGACCCATCTATAGCCCTCCTGGGAAAATACTAAGAAGATGCTCCAATATGTAATAAGGACACAAGCTCCACTATGTTCATAGCAGCCTTATTTATAATAGCCAGAAGGTGGAAAGAACCCAGATGTGACTCAACAGAGTAATGGATATAGAAAATGTGATACATTTACACAATGGCGTATATTCAACTATGAAAAACAATGAATTCATGAAATTCTTAAGCAAATGGATAGAGCTAGAAAATATCATCCTGAGTGAGGTAAACCAATCACAAGAGAGCACACATGGTATGCACTCTCTGATAAGTGGATATTAGCCCAAAAGCTTGGAATACCCAAGATCCAACTGACAGACCACATGTGCCTCAAGAAGAAGGAAGACCAAAGTGTGGATACTTTGATCCTTATTGGAAAGTATGGCTCACAGTCAACCAATAGAATGAGCATAGGGTCCACAATGGAGCCACTAGAGAAAGTATCCATGGAACTGAAGAGGTTTGCAGCCCTGCAGGAGGAACAATGATATGTACCAGTCAGTACCTCCAGAGCTCCCAGGGACTAAACCACCAACCATAGAGTACACATGGAGAGACCCATGGCTCCAGCTACATATGTAGCAGAATATGACCATTTCAGACATCAATGAGACGAGAGGACTTTGGTCCTGTGAAGGCTCGATTCCCCAGAATAGGGGAATGCATTTCAGGAAATGAGGGGGGTGAGGTAAGCAGGGGATGGGATAGGGGTTTTCGGAGGGGTAATGCAGAAAGGGGATACCAAGTGAAATGTAATTAAAGCAAATATCTAATAAAAAGTTAAGATGTAACTGAAGTGTGTATTGTATTTAATAGCAACATTTCCCTTCCATTCTTCTATAAAATATTTGTTACATATTTTAACATTATCCACATTAATAAATGCTCTTATATCAAGGCTCATCTAGTTAGTATTTATTGTCAACTCAACACAACCTAGAGTCATCTAGAATGAGCCAACTTCAATTGAGGAATTGCCCAGATCAGATTGGCCTGTTGTTGTGTTTATGAGAAATTGTCTTCACAATTGATGTGAGAGGGCCCTTTCCACTGTGAGTGGCACCATCCCCAGGCATGTGGGTTTGGGCTGTATAAGAAAGTTATCTGGGTGCATGAGCCCGAAAGTAAGTTAGTAAGCCTCTTGAAGTGGAAACTTAAGGGTTCTTTGGAAAGTCAGTTGTATTGGATGGTATTTTGATAAAGCAGACATATGAAGGAATGTTTAGCTCAACTGGACACAGGTGAAAGGATGTTTGAAAGGATGTTTCACTAAGGCAGACTCAGGAAAGACCGTTTCACTGAAGCACGCACAGGTGAAAGAATTCTTTGCGAACGACATACATGTATTGGTTTTCCTTACATTGTGTAGTTGAGTTGCAATTGTCGGGACCCCATAGAAACACTCCAAAAAAAAACTGGTGGTGTGCTGTGGCTTCTTGCTGCTTCTGCAAACTCAGGCCAACTGGCAGAGTGACGTCAACTGAGACAGACTAACATGCTGAGGCAAGACATGTGCTGAGGCCACTGGAGGCCAAGTGATGTTTGGAGGGAGAATAAGTAGGACTCAATGAGGACTCAATGAACTGTGAGAGGGGCTTGCTGTTAGAGCCAGTGGTGCAATGCTTATTGGTTTCGAGTCTTTGCTGATCTTCGTTTCATTGTGAGAGGCCCAGCTGAGGACTTTTCCAGGTGTTCCTGCTGGCCTGAAACCTTTCTGCTGTTTCATGCCATTTGGTTGAAGCCTGGCTCTTCCTACTAAGTCATGCCACCATGCTGGTATCACAACATTACTGAACTGGACTACTGGTGTATCCAGGAAATGTTTGCAAGTGGATCGAGCTGCTGCTGCTGACTTTTGAACTGAACTGCTGGTTTCCTGACAATGCAGATGGGAGTTTTTCAAAGAATCTTTTCTAAAGACGTCTATTTCCCCCATATCATAATAAACTTTCTTTTCTACTACCTCTGGTGGGTAGTAGGCTAGAATGGAGGTTAAAGTGTTTAAGAACCATCATTAAAAGTAGACTTTGGAAAATTAAAGTTACAACATCTTTCCTCTATGGTTTCTGCTTGATTTCCTGCTCTACTTTCCTTAATGATATGATAGATTGTACCTGCAAATGTAAGCCAAATAAACCATTTCCTCCACTTGGTTGATTTTGCTCAGAGTATTTAATCATTGCATTAGAATAATATACTTGGAGTATGGTGTATAGCTTGCCCATATGAGACGTTTATCAACTTAACCTGGGATTTGGAAAGGATACCTGTATAGTGTGATATTTCATTTGCACACCAGCATCTTCTGTCTTTATTTTCTATTATTTGGATATAGTTTGAGTGTGGTCCCAAAGGCTTTTGTTTTGGAAACTTAGTCCTTAGTACAGCAATATTGGGAGATGGTGGAACATGAAAAAGGTAGAATATGGTGGAAATGGAAGATGGAAGGTGTTTGGGTCACAGGAGTATCTGTCCTTAAAAGAAAGTAAGGCAGTTCTCATGGAGTTGCAGTTGTTTTCATTTGAGTAATGAAGTCCTATTTTCCATTTTACTATCTCACAATTTATTATCCTTGATTGATCCTTCTTGAGTATACTTCATACATTGTGATGCTTATTATTCATGAAGTTCTCACTCACCTCAGCTGATGCTTGTGCTTTGTCCTCAGACCTCTAAAATGTGTCCCTGCTCTGGAGTAGTGTCTCCAGAGAGGTCACATACTTGAATGGTGTTTTTTTGTTTATTTGTTTGTTTTTGTCTACAGCTTCAAAGGATGACAGGGTCTCTCCTTGAGATGCCTGCTAAGATACATCCCTTCAGTTGTTGAAAATCAAAACAAAATACAGTTTAATACAGAATTTTATATACTTAAATTTTATTTTTATTTATTCTTCTGAGACTATATTTGGACAGACCATGCTCAGTAAATGTTTCTTACATTTGTAGGGTAAATATATTTAATAGTATACATTTATAAAACATTATAACCATTGTTTTCTTGACAGTAGCAGTTCAAGTAATTGATCAGATCTTTTATGTATGCATAAACATACTTAATTTATCCTGAGATTTTTTTTCTGGCTTCTTACAATGTGAGAATTGAAATTGAAATTAAAATTCTATTATGTGGGAAGAGTTGTTAAAGGTTTGGAAGTTCCTCAAAAAATCTGATTACTTTTTACCTCTTTCTTCAGCTTGCAACCATTTGTGATGTGTTTGTGGAAAACTATGTTCCTGGCAAACTTTCTGAGATGGGCCTAGGATATGAAGATATAGATAAGATTGCTCCTCACATCATCTACTGCTCCATCACAGGTATTTCAATCCCATACCCCCTTCCATAAGAAACTCATCACTTCTTCCCAAGCCTCAGAGAGTGCTGAACAGAAATATTAAGGACCTTTGACCTAAATTGAACATTTTCATAGATTTATTGGATATTTGTATTTCTTTTCTGAATTGGCAAATTCACATTTATACCTAACTATAGTTAGGGTCAAAGGGTTTTCTAGGCCTTCAGTTATTATTATAGAATCCTTGAAATTCCCCCCTCCAAATTCTCAAATTCTGTAGGTTTTTTATTTTTGTCTCAGAGTTTTACATAGTTCATGCTGGCCCTGAAACTTCTATGCTGTAGCTGAAGATGATCTTGAATTTCTGATCCACTTGTCCCCATTCCTGAGTGCTAGGCTTACAAGTGTGTGTGCCACCATAATGGTCTCAAACTGTGTGATTTAGTGAAGAAAAACCTCAGAGAAAAACCATATGACCCCATAGTTGTCAGCTAAGAGGAACACGTGTGGATCACATGGTTTTAGAGGTAGGGATAAGAGACTCAGGAGGAATGGGGGCAGGTAGTGTGGAGAAAAACACAACTCTCCCATCATTCTATATTTTCCTTCATTACCACCTCATGACAGTCTTTAGAATATTATCTGTACAGTTTCCTGAATGGCCGAGGGACATGAAGTTATACAACTATTTAATAGTAAATAGCTTTAAAACCAAAGTTTCTTACATTAAAAATGTTAAATATTCTTAGCCACCACAGAAATGAAAATCAAACTTACATTGAGCTTCTTTCTGGGTGTCCTAGTAAGAATGACTATTGTTAAGAAACCAAGCAACATGCAAAAAACTTGTAATCCTAAACATCCAGGAAATCAAGGACACAATGAGAAGACCAAACTTAAGGATTATAGGTATAGAAGAGAGTGAAGATTTCCAACTTAAAGGACCAGTAAATATCTTCAACAAAATTATAGAAGAAAACTTCCCTAACCTAAAGAAAGAGATGCCCATGAACATATGTACAAGAAGCCTATAGAACTCCGAACAGTCTGGACCAGACCAGAAAGTCCTCCCGGCACATAATAATCAAAACACCAAATGCACTAAACAAAGAAAGAATATTAAAAGCAGTAAGGGAAATAGGCCAAGTAACTTATAAGGGCAAACTTATTAGAATTACACCAGATGTCTCACCTGAGATTATGAAAGCTAGAAGATCCTGGGCAGATTGTGCATACAGTCCTTAAGAGAATGCAAATGCCAGCCCAGACTACTATACCCAGCAAAACTCTCAATCACCATAGATGGAGAAACGAAGATATTCCATGATAAAACCGAGTTTATACAATATCTTTCCACAAATCCAGCCCTACAAAGAATAATAGATAGAAAACGCCAACACAAGGAGGGAAAATACACCCTAGAAAAAGCAAGAAAATAATCTTCTTCCAACAAACCCAAAAAATAACCACACAAACATAAAAATAACATCAAAAGTAAAAGGAAGCAACAATAACTATTCCTCAATATCTCTTGACATCAATAAATCAATTCCCCAATAAAAAGACATAGACTAATAGAAATATTTTTCATGTAAATCTTCAATTTTATCAGAAAATGTTTGTAATTCCTCTTTCAAATAATTTAGTAATTTTTTTATGTTTACCATTTTATCTGCATTATTTTTCATGATAATCTTCAATTTTAACATGTTTTTCTATATATTTCTTCTATTTTATCAGAAATGTTTACCATGTAAATCTCTAATTTTATCACAAAATGTTTTTAATTCCACCTTAAATTAATTTAGAAAGGTTTTTATGTCTATCATTTTATCTGTATAATTTTCCACAAAATAGTCAATTTTAATTTGTTTTTCTATACATTTCTTGAATTTTATCAGGAATATTTTCCATATAAATCTTCAACTTTACCTGAAAATGTTTATAATTCCACTTTCAATCAACTTAGAATCATTTTTATGCCTACCATTTTATCTGTATAATTTCCCATGATAATCTTCAATTTTAACGTTTTTCTATATATTTCTTTAATTTTATCAGAAATATTTTCCATGTAAATCTTCAACTTTATCAGAAAATGTTTATAATTCAACTTTCAATCAACTTAGGAATACTTTTATGCCTGCATTATTATATCTATATAAGATTTTCCATGATAATCCTCAGTTTTAACATGTTTTTCTACATTTTTCTACAATTTTATCAGAAATATTTTCCACGTAAATCTTCAATTCTATCATAAAATGTTTCTACTTCCTTTTTCAATTAATTTAGCAATGTTTTTTATGTCTACCATTTTATTCTTTAATTTTCCATGAAAATTGTCAATTTTAATGTGTTTTTCTATATATCTCTTCTATTTTATCAGAAACATTTTCCATGTAAATCTTCAATTTTATCATAAAATGTTTTTACTTCCTTTTCTATTAAAATAACATGCTTTTCAAAAATAATAAAATTACATCATGAAAGCTGTTATTTTGTAAATTATTGTATGATAAATCACCTAGGTTTCTTGATGCAATATTAAGTGATTCATCACCTTCCATACTTAAGACAATTATTCAGAAGTGCTGCCTTAGGCTTTTGATTACTGTGAACATTTTGAAGCAGAAAGGGTTTATTTCATCTTAGTTCTTTTTTTTTTTTTTTTTTTTTTTTTTTTTTTGGTTTTTCGAGACAGGGTTTCTCTGTATAGCCCTGGCTGTCCTGGAACTCACTCTGTAGACCAGGCTGCCCTCGAACTCAGAAATCTACCTGCCTCTGCCTCCCAAGTGCTGGGATTAAAGGCATGCACCACCACTGCCCGGCATTCATCTTAGTTCTTGTAGTCCATCATCAAGATGGGCCCTCCCACCTCAGTCATCAAGAAAATTCACCAGAGCCTTGCTCATAGGCCAATCTGGTGAGGATAATCTCTCAACTGGGGTTCCCACTTACCGTATGACTTAGCTTGTGTCACGTTGGCAGAAAACTGGCCACCAGAAGGGCTAAGGCAAACTTTGTGACTATAGGATATTGAGCACCTCTTTCTGAGAATCATTTTGGTCACTCTCTTTCATTTGCTGTTAATCATATTTGCACCAGTAGAAGTGAGGAGCAAAGCAGCTAGTTAGAAAATCTAGTCAACAGATTATTTGGAAGCAAAAGTCATTGTTATCTGTGAGTTGTAAGGTTGTGTGGGTAGAAAGCAAGGTTCATCATCTCTTTTGTAGCAGTTTGTCATTCTTCCTACTATTTCTTTTTAATTTTTAAAAACAAAACTTACTATAATAGTCTAAGGTTGCACATGTCACCATGGGGATTCTTGTCTTTCCTGATGTTTTTCAGTGTTGTTACTTATTGATAGTCCAATTCTGCTCTCTTTTGGTGGCCTGTATTACTGATGAGAGTAATGTTTGCTTTAGTGAAACCCACAGTTGTGTAGTTGAAATTGCTTCAGTCTGTGAAATCTAGTGTGCTGACCAAAAATGTTAAACTGATTTCAAAGGTGGAAGGACCTGATTATTTTTATTTCTGTTTTATCATTTCCGAGGAAGCTGGATGTGGACAGTAGGGGGCAGTGTTTAAAAAGCTATTGTTCACTAGCAATTACTTTTAGCAAAAACTGCAGTGTTCTCTGTGAACCACTGGGTAGGGCAGATCTATGTTTTAAGCAATTGTGTTCTTACTATATTAAAAATTAAAAGTTAGCTGGGTGATGGTAGGTCATGCCTTAAATTTTAGGATTAAATCTAAATTTAATCTCAGGAGGCAAAGGCAGATAGATCTCTGAGTTTGAGGCCAGCCTAGTTTACAGAGCAAGTTTCAAGACAGCAAGGGTTACACAGAGAAACCCTGTCTCAGAAAAATAGTTCCATCCCAATTTTTGAAACTTAAACTATTTAAAATAATTTAAAACTATTAAAATTTATTTTATTAAAATAATTTAAAAATGATTATCCCATACCTCTTTGTACTTTTAGACTTACAAAGGTACTTTTTTTTTTTAACAATGTTAAGCTGTGTCTTTGGAACATGTTCTTAATAAAAAAAATTAGTAGCATCAATCCTTTCCACACTTAAAAATATTCCTTTTCTTCTATTTGTCCACTCCTTTGCTCTTTCCCTCTGTCAGGACAAGCATTCCATTATTTAACTAGACTAAATTTTTGATGGGAACAGTGAATATCCTTTAATAAATCTGCCTTTGGAGTAGGGCTTTTGGGGAAGGAGGTGACTTGGCAATTGCAATTTTGATTTTGGTGACTCCATCATTAGTGTCTTCTCAATTTCTACCATATATGGGTAGGATATTTCCTCTGGAGGAAAGGACCTGGCAAGGGATACTAAGGGCTCAAGTCACAGAACATACCCAAAGGTTTAGGTTTACTCTTTAGCTCCAAGTAGAAAAGACCTTGCAGCATGCCTCTGAAACACAAGGCAAGCATATATCAGAACAAAATGACAAGAATGGCCGAGATAGTTTGTAGTAAGAACCATGGCAATGTATTTCTCTGTTAGATATAAAGGGTTAATGAATGATGTTATGAGTGTGCTATGTCAGAAACATAGATAATCACATGTGTGTCTTCCTTCCATGCCAGAATTTATTGAGTAATAATAAATTCACAAGGTATGACAATTTTATTGGCAACCATAGGCTGAGCACTCCTATTCTCCTCAATAGATCTGGCTGAGGCAAATACAAGTTGTTTTATCACAAATTTATTTACTAATATTAACTATCATATTAAAGCTCGACTTACACATCACTCTAAATATCTCTACATACATTGTAGAATGCTTTCTAAGGGGCTAGGAAAGCAACAGCAGAATTTAAAGAAGTTGCAAGGAGACTTGAAAGGCAGAAGCTGATAGAGATAGAAACAGTCTATGGGATAACAAATTGATGTTGTAGATGCTGCTGCTGAGTCAGGCTACAAGGCCAATGTTGAGTTGCAGAAATGAAGTATAGTGGAATCTATAGAGGTGAAGGGCTGAATGAGTCTAGACAGATGAACAGGTAGATGGACAGATAGCAATTCAAGTAGGCCATGTCAACTGTGGGAATGGAGCCGAACTGAAGTCTCTGGGACAGTCAGGAATTTTTACCTCTTTATTCCTGGACACACAGTGGGTAGTTAGATGACAGCTTGGTAGGATCAGTACCAGCGTTGTGTCCCCTTTTTTTTATGGGGTCCAGTGAGGCAATTATATTCTCTCACCAGTCATGTATGTCTGGCAGGTTCTTGAGCCTGTTCTTTTTTGGTATGATTTTAATAATCCATCTACTTCTATAGTTCCCATTTACATCAACTAATTTATAGGGTAGCACCATTTCTGTTTTAGGACTGAGCTGTTCATTTGCTTGTGCTCTGTGGGTGGGACTGGACGGATGGTGTTGTGCACATGCCCACTGAATACAGTCATTTTGCTCTTACATTTGCACTAAAAGTAGAGTAAAATGCTGCTTATGAAATGGAGTCTGTACAAGGCAATACACCATCTGAAAACTACTGTTTTAGATAGAATAAAGTAACTTAGAGTAGTGCACACCCTGATCACAACAAATGTATTTTTCAGAAAGTATGGTAGCAGTACGAATAAAGGCAATGATCTTCTAGTTTATTCTATACCATGAAAAATGTTTTAAGACCTAAGTATGAAAATTCAAACTTTAAAGATTTTGAAAATATTATAGGAGAATATCTCTATGACTGAAGCACAGGGGAGAGTTTTGTAGACACCACAGTAAAACCACAGAGGAAAAATGCTGATCAGCTTGACTGCCTTTTAAATTAAAAACTTTTGTACATCAAAAGGTACCATTAAAAAGTAAAAAGTTAAGTCATAGAATCTTGGAAGAAAAATCCAGAATAAAAAAAATAAATCTTTCAAATTAAATAGGAAATAGAGACCCAGTTCAACAGAAAAAGAGAACAAGCTCTAAAAGGGAAACATTTACATCTGATATTAAAAAACATGACCTATGGGACTTTCGGGGAGGGAGGAAATGGGAAAGGGGAAATGATTTGGAATGTAAATAAAAAAACTTAGAAAAAAAAAAAAAACAAAAAACATGACCAACCTCATGAAGCCTTTGTGGATGATGATAGAAACCTATGCTGGCTGGTTTTATGTCACCTTGACACAAGCTAGGGTCGTTTGAGAGATGAAACACATTATTATGCATAATTAATATGTACTAATAGAATAAATAAAATGAAGATAAGCTACTTAATCCTCAAGTGTTCACAAAAATTGAACATAATTTCTACATTATTTGAATACATAATTAATTTGGATCTGAGAGGTTTTTAAAACTAAAAGGACCCCTTAGTCATCTAACAGAAAACTACTGGTATACACCATGAGCTTTGTGTTGCCCTCTATTCCATCAGGAAATATATTTTTCCCAGAATTTCAGAATGTTAAAGCCATCTGCCTGACCTCATAGTGAGTTTGATATATTTACATTTCATACTAAACACATTATTTAAACATGATGATGCCATCTCTTCAGGAGAAGAAAAACTTACTGAATAATCACAAGATTTCAAAACATCCTTCAAGTAAGCACTGTAATCAGCTGTGGGCTAATTCCAGAAAGTGACTTTGTGCTAACACACAAGCTTTTATCTTATTTTTCCCCACACACATACAACAGATGTGCTGTAAACAGATACTTTGTTCCCACCCTCTGTAAACCTGCACTGCTCTGTTTGTTTATTTTACCTTCTGGTGGATGAAATCCCAAGCAAGTTCTCTGTATATTCTTTGTTATGATTTCACTTAAAGTATTAAAAAGAAGTCTAGTTCAACTTAATATTAAAGTTTACGACCAGGGCATGGTGCTATATGCAATCCAAGCTCTCGGAGAAGGAAGAGGTGGGAGGGTAGAGTTCAGGGCTGGCCTCTGTCACATAGTTTGAGGCTAATCTGTATTGTAGGAGACCCCTCGTTAAAAGAAATATAAACAAATCAATAACCTTCAAACTGTAGGTCAATTTATAACTTCCCCTTTTCTCTAGATTGGCCTGCTTTGTTGAAATTTTGAAGAAAGGAAAGAAGGAACGAGCAGAGGGGGAAAGACTTAGAAAAGCATAGCCAGTTTTTTCTTCTTTTACAAATACTTTATTAACTATTTGAGAATTATGTATTTGAGAAAAATATATTATATTTTGACCATATTCACTCCTTCCCCTAACTTGTCCCAGATCACCCCCGATTTCAAACTGGCTCAACATTGTGTCCTCAATCTTTTTAAAATTCATTTAGTTCAGTTAGTGCTGCCTATATGCTTTTGGGTGGATAACCATTCACTGGAACATTTTAACCTTTCATAGGGTACACACTAAAGAAAATGATTTCCCAGAAGCTGTTAGTTACAAATACTTCTCAATTGGGGGTGAGACTGGGTGACTACCTTCTGGTTCTGTGCTGAGATTTTTGTCTGGCTCGAGCTTATATAGGTCTTATGCTGTTACAACTTTGTATAAACTGGAATCCAAAACTGGATGTAGCTTTTATGAAATATTCTTTAAAAATAGATTAAGTTCCTATACAATTTGATTAGAATTTTCATGACTTCTTCCTTAATTACTATTATTACATATATTTGTTCATATGTATATATAAATATAACCTGCTAAATAACTTAGTATGTTGTATGTACGTGTTTAGGGCTGATAACTTGAGATTAGAAAACCTGTGAGGGGCTTAACCCTATAAAATACCTGCCTTTTTTTTTTCTTTTAGCAGTCATTAATTGCCTATAACTTTTCATCTAGGAGTAAGGTCTTATGAGATTTCCCCCATCCACTCTGAAATAACAGTCAATGTTGCCACTATGCAGGTCTTATTTAGGGCTCTCTGTCCTATATAGAAGATACTGTCTTACTGTAGATGTCCCGATCCTCAGGCTCTTCCAGTCTTTCAACTTCTTCTGTGCTGTTTCCTGGGCCTTTAGATGTATCAATTGTAGCTGTGCATCTTGCAGTGAATTCTCTGTTTTGACCAGTTGTGGATTTCTGGGATGGTTTTCATCTGGGTTGTTTGAGCAGGAATGGCCACCATAGACTCATGTGTTTGAATGCTTGGCTCATAGGGAGTGACATTGTTAGGATAAGGGCAGACATGGCGTTGTTGGAGGAAGTGCATCACTGTGGAGGTGGGCTTTGTGGTTTATTTATTTTAAATTTAATTTGATTCTTTTTATTTGCATATTTACTTTACATCCTGCTCTCTGCCTCCTCCCAGTCACCCCGTCCCATGGTTCTTCCCCCCTCTCACCTCCCCTTCTTCTCTGAGCAGATAGAGGCCCTCCTGGATTTTTCCCCCATTCTTGCACTTCAAGTCTCTACAATGCTGGATGCTTCCTCTTCTACTGAAGCATGCCAGCTAGCAGAACATATCCCACAAGCAGGCAACAACTTTTGGGATAACCCCTGTTCCATTTGTTCAGGACCCATGTGAAGGTAAAAAAATGTACATCTACAAAATGTAATATTATTCAGCTACCAAAAACCAAGACATCATGAATTTTGTGGGCTTTAAGGTTTTATAAGCTGAAGTCTGGCCAGTGTGACCCAGTCTGCTTTACTGCCCACAGGATCAAGATGTAGAACTTTCAGCTCCAGCACCATGTCTGCCCATGCACTGCCATACTTCCTGCCATGATGATAATGAACTAACTCTCTGAAACTATAGGCAGCCGCAATTAAGTGTTTTCCTTTATAAGAGTTGCCATGGTCTTTTGTTCCTTGTCATGGCACTGGTGTTTGACTATCCCCTCCTCCAAAATGTCTTCTCCTTCCCCGACCCCATGTTTCTTTTTACTTTCCTTGTTTGTGCAGTTGCTCCATGTTATCAGTTCACATTTAAAGATTCAGAGATAGGATTCATAAATAAGAGAAAACTCGTAGCATTTGTCTTTCTAGGTCTGAGTTACCTAATTCAGTACAATTTTTTCCAGTTCAATCCATTTATCTAAAAATTTCAGGATTTTAATTTTCTTTGCATACTCTTCCTTAGCATATATGTAAAATATTTTCATTGAACATTCAAGATAATCAGTTGAAAGATATTTAGATTGTTCCCATATTCCTGCTGTTATGAATAGAATGCCAGTGAACATGGCTGAGCAGGAATATTTGCAGTAGAATCTTTCATTTTTTGGGAAAATGCCAAGGAGAGGTACCACTGAGTCATATGGCAGATTTAATTTTTAGCTATTTGAGAATTCTTCACACTGATATCCAGAATGGCTGCTCCAGTTTTTCACCTTACCAACAGTGACAGAGTTTTCTCCTTTCTCCCACACCCCTTCCAGGGTTTGTTTTCATGACTTTAATCATTCTAACTGGGGTAAGATGAGATCTCAAAGTTGTTTTATTTTGCACTTCTCATTCATTCACTTATGGGCCAGTTCTTCCCTACTATTAGTTGCTATTTGTGATTTCATTAGAGTCACACCCCTTTAGGGAAAAAATGTGATTTACAGGATATCAAAACCAAAACAAAGCTGCCCCTTTTGGACCAAACAGAGACAAACCAAAGTAGGAAGCTAGTTTTTGACCAACTATGCTTTCAGTAGGTCTCTGTGTTTCTGAGCTCTGCTGCTGGCCCTGTATGTAGAGGGAGCACTCACATACTATAAATACTATAAAGTGCAGTTCTTTGGATGCTCCTGGCTTTTTGTGGTCATCAATACTGCTAAAATCCCTAGGTGCTATGGGTGATCTTCTATGGGTGCAGTTCCTCTTAAAATAAACTATTAATGCTTTCCTGGTGGTTCATTTGGCTCATGGAGAGAGAGCTCTCTTCACTCTTTGACAGGAGTGCCATTTATTTTATTTTTCTGTTAGTTCTGCTGCTTTTAGCTGATCTAAACATTACCTCTGTGATACTGTTTTTGAAGTCACCATTATGGGGTCCAATGATGGATTGAGTAGACTGTCCTTCCTTTATGGGAGATGGACTACCTTGGACTCTATAAAGATGTGCCTCCTAAATACTTTATACCTTTCTACCTTTTCTTGAGTATTCTTCAGTAGATGAAAACATATGGATAATGAACCACCTTTCATAATATTTTAGCATTGCCTGCTTTGGTCTTCCAGCATGTCAGGGTATTCTCTGTGGGTCTAAAGCTTCAGTTGAAAATGGCAAGTAGTCTTGTTTGAACATTCTTTAGCTCAACTCTTGTTTAAGAAATATTTTTTTTGTAGGGAGTAAACAGTAGCTATTCTCCATTTACCAGAGGTTTACACAAGATCTTGTTCTCTTTTCCTCACTTACTTCTGTTTTCTTTAGAGTGTTTAGAAGGATAAAATAATTAATATGAAATAATTAACATATTTTCATCATTTATCACCTAAGTCATAAGTTAATAAAACACAGGTTAAAGTCATAAGTTAATAAAACACAGGTTACCGAGGAAAAAGTTTGGTAAGATTGCTTAGCCAAGTTTTATGAAATGTGAGATTCCTCATTGGTGGAGAGTCATAGACTCGAAGGAAACTATATTTTTATGTTTGATAAAGAATGGGCAGTTGTCTAGAAATGTAGATAAAAGATTGTAATCACATGGAGATAAAATGGGAAGATCTTCAAAACACCAAGTAGAGTGAATGAGTTTTCTATTCTCAAGATTTTTAAGTATTAAAAGATAATATATATTTTTAATTGAATATTTTATTTATTTACATTTCAAATATTATCCCCCTTTCTGTTTTCCTTTCTGGAAACCCCCTATCCTATTCCCCCCTTTACCCTGCTTCTATGAGGGTGCTTCCCCATCCACCAACCCACTCC
This sequence comes from Tokudaia tokunoshimensis, assembly GCA_036184795.1. Lineage (NCBI taxonomy): Eukaryota > Metazoa > Chordata > Mammalia > Rodentia > Muridae > Tokudaia > Tokudaia tokunoshimensis. Next base: position 46,278,187 of record BTHU01000022.1, read on the forward strand.
CACTTCACCGCCCTAGCATTCCTCTACACTGGGACATCAAGCCTTCACAGGACCAAGGGCCTCCCCTCCCATTGATGCCAGATAAGACCCCTTCAGCTCTTTCAGTCCTTCCCCTAGCTCCTCCATTGGGGTCCAGTGCTCAGGCTGATGGTTGGCTGAGAGCATCAGCATCTGTATTGGTCAGGATCTGGCAGAACCTTTCAGGAGACAGTTGTATTAGGCTCTTGTTGGCAAGTATTTCTTGGCATTCTCAATAGTGTCTGGGTTTAGTGTCTACATGTGGGATGGATGCCCAGGTGGGGCAATCTCTGGGTGCCCTTTCCTTCAGTCTCTGTTCCACTCTTTGTTCCTGTATTTCCTTTAGGCAAGAGCAATTCTGGGTTAAAATTTTGGAGATGGGTGGATGACCCCATCCCTCAACCAGGGGGCCCTGCCTAGCTTCTGGATATGGTTGCAACAGGTTCTCCCTCTGTACTGACTGGTTTTGTGTGTCAACTTGACACAGGCTGGAGTTATCACAGAGAAAGGAGCTTCAGTTGGGGAAGTGCCTCCATGAGATCCAGCTATGGGGCATTTTCTTAATTAGTGATCAAGGGGGAAGGGCCCCTTGTGGGTGGTACCATCCCTGGGCTGGTATTCTAGGGTTCTATAAGAGAGCAGGCTGGGCAAACCAGAGGAAGCAAGCCAGTAAGGAACATCCCTCCATGGCCTCTGCATCAGCTCCTGCTTCCTGACCTGCTTGAGTTCCAGTCCTGACTTTCTTTTGTGATGAACAACAATGCAGAAGTGTAAGCTGAATAAACCCTTTCCTCCCCAACTTGCTTCTTGGTTATGATGTTTGTGCAGGAATAGAAACCCTGACTAAGACAAATTGGTACCAGGAGTGGGGTATTCCTGTGACAACATGAGCATGTTTTGGGGAGGACTGTGGAAGGACTTTGGAACTTTGAGCTAGAAGAGACATTAGGATGTTAAGAGCCCTGTGGAAAGTTCTGTAGGAGCTTGGAAGATAATGTTAAGAACAGTTCAAATGATGGAGGCCTGGCTTGTGAAATTTCAGAGGGAAGATTAAAGACTCTTATCAGGGCCATGTTTTGATTGTGAAGATTCTGTGGTTTTTGGTTAGCTGGGGCTGAAGAATCAGCTGTGTAACAAGATACCAGAACCCCTAAAGCAAACCTTTGTGTTACTGGGACTATTGCTGCTGGTTAGCTGGAGCTAAGAAATTAGCGGTGATTAAGAAGAGACCAGCATCACTGAGGTGAAATCTTCTGGGAAGTGTTTTCTGAGAGCACAGAGGCTGTGTTCCAGAGCTAGCCACAGGTGTACTTTGTGCTGTGACTGGACTTGGTACTGTGTAAGTCACCCAGGTGGTACTGGCTTTGAAGGCATGAACGGGTCATGAAGAGCAGCTGAGGCTCTGCACTGTGAAAGGCCATGGAAGGCCATTGGTGAAGGTACAACCTCAGTTGCAATTGATGGCCCAGGACTGAAGGGGTCCTGCATAGGAGATGAGGATTGGCACCATGAAAGAGCTTTGAGAGGCTATTGGTGAAGCCTAGTTATAGCGGAAGACAGCATTGTTTTGGAGTTGCCAGTGCCATGCAATGACCACCAAGAACAGCAGCAGCAGTGGAGTACAGGCAGCTGAAGCCTAGAAGACAAACTGTGTGCTACAAAGGGCAGAGCTGGAGAAGTGACCCAAACGCTCGGAGGAGCCTGGAAGATGGTGAGTTGGATCCCAGACATTGAATCATTGGAGTTTGAGTTTTGCTTTTGATTGTGATTGTGCCCTGATATTTTTCCCTCTTGAAGGAAGAAAGTATTTTAGTGGAGCCCACAGTTAAGAGACTTTGAATTTTTAAAAGACTGAATTTTAAAAGATATTGGACCTTTTAAAGGGATTGAATTTTTAATATGTAAAGACTGTGGGACTTTTAAAGTTATTTAGATTTTGGGGATGAATAAGAAAGTAAGGGTTGAGACTTAATAGTGATGTGTTTGTGTGTCAAGTTGACAAGGGGTCAATTGTACTGGCTGGTTTTGTGTGTCAACTTGACACAGGCTGGAGTTATCACAGAGAAAGGAGCTTCAGTTGGTGAAGTGCCTCCATGAGATCCAGCTGTGGGGCATTTTCTTAATTAGTGATCAAGGGGGGAGGGCCCCTTGTGGGTGGTACCATCCCTGGACTGGTGTTCTAGGGTTCTATAAGAGAGCAGGCTGGGCAAACCAGAGGAAGCAAGCCAGTAAGAAACATCCCTCCATGGCCTCTGCATCAGCTCCTGCTTCCTGACCTGCTTGAGTTCCAGTCCTGACTTCCTTTTGTGATGAACAACAATGCAGAAGTGTAAGCTGAATAAACCCTTTCTTCCCCAACTTGCTTCTTGGTTATGATGTTTGTGCAGGAATAGAAACCCTGACTAAGACACCCTCCCCTTTGTGACTTATTTCAGTTAATGTCATCTTTGTGGGATCCTGGGAGGCTCTTGTTTTCCTGGTATCTGGGACTTTCTGGTTGCTACCCCTAGTTCGCCATTCCCCATCGCTACACACCTCTGTTCAATTTCCTGACCCTCTGTACATCTCCTCCATCTTCTTCCGTACCTGATTCTGCCCCTCTTTTTCCCCTCCCCCTCTTCCCTTTTTCCAAAGTCACTTCCACTCTCTACTTCCCTTGATTATTTTGTTCCCCCTTCTAAGTAGAACAATTCTTTGGTCTTCTTTTGTCTTAGGCTTCATATGGTCTGTGAATTGACTCTTGTGTATTCTGAACTTTTGGGCTAATATCCACTTATCAGTGAGTATATACCATGTGTGTCCTTAGGTGACTGAGTTACCTCACTCAGGATGATATTTTCAAGTTCCATCCATTTGTCTGCAAATTTCATGAAGTCATTGTTTTTAATAGCTGAGTAGTACTCCATTGAATAAATGTACCACATTTTCTATGTCCATTCCTCTGTTGAGGGACATCTGGGTTGTTTCCAGCTTCTGGCTATTATAAATCGGGCTGCTATGAACATAGAGGAGCATGTGTCCTTATTACATGTTGGAGCATCTTCTGGGTATATGCCCAGGAGTGGTAGAACTGCCTCCTCAGGTAGTACTATGTTCAGTTTTCTGAGGAATTACCAGACTGATTTCCAGAGTGGTTGTACCAGCTTGCAATCTCACCAGCAATGGAAGAGTGTTCCTCTTTCTCCACATCCACACCAACATCTGTTATCATCTGAGTTTTTCATCTTGGCCATTCTGATAGGTGTAAGGTAAAATCTCAGGGTTGTTTTGATTTGCATTTCGCTGATGATTAAGGATGTTGAACATTTCTTTAGGTGCTTCTCAGCCATTCGGGTTTCCTCAGTTGAAAATTTTGTGTTTAGCTCTGTTCCCCATTTTTTAAAGGGGTTATTTGGTTCTCTGGAGCTTAACTTCTTGAGTTCTTTGTATATATTGGATATTAGCCCTCTATTGGATGTTAGATTGGCAAAAATATTTTCCCAATCTGTTGGTGGCCTTTTTGTCCTATTGACAGTGTCCTTTGCCTTACAGAAGCTTTGCAATTTTATGAGGTCCCCTTTGTTGATTATTGATCCTAGAGCATAAGCCATTGGTGTTCTGTTCAGAAATTTTCCCGTGCCCATGTATTTGAGACTTTCCCCCACTTTCTCTTCTATTAGATTCAGTGTATCTGGTTTTATGTGGAGGTCCCTGATCCACTTGGACTTCAGCTTTGTACAAGGAGATAAGAAAGGATTGATTTGCATTGTTCTACATGCTGACTGCCAGTTGAACCAGCACATTTGTTGAAAATGCTGTCTTTTTTCCACAGAACAGTTTTAGCTTCTTTGTCAAAGATCAAGTGACCACAATGAGTGGGTTCATTTCTGGGTCTTCAATTCTATTTCATTGATCTTCATGCCTGTCTCTGTACCAATACCATACAGTGTTTTTCACTATTGCTCTGAAATACACTTGACTTCAGGGTTAGTGATTCCCCCAGAAGTCCCTTTATTGTTGAGAGTAGTTTTCACTATCCTGGGTCTTTTGTTATTCCAAATGAATTTGCAATTTGCTTTTTCTCACTCTATGAAGAATTGAGTTGGAATTTTGATGGGAATTGCATTGAATCTGTAGATTGCTTTTGGCAAGATGGCCATTTATACTGTATTAAACTTGCCAATACATGAGCATGGGAGATCTTTCCATCTTCTGAGATCTTCTTCAACTTCTTTCTCCTGAGACTTAACATACAGATCTTTAACTTGCTTAGAGTCACAGCAAGGTATTTTATTTTGTTTCTGATTACTGTGAAGGGTGTTGTTTCCCTAATTTCTTTCTCAGCTTGATTATCATTTGAATAGAAGAAGGCTACTGATTTGTTTGAGTTAATTTTATATCCAGCCACTATGCTGACATTGTTTATCAGGTTTAGGTGTTCTCTAGTGGAATTTTTGCAGTCACTTAAGTATAGTATCATATCATCTGCAAATAGTGATATTTTGAATTCTTCCTTTCCAATTTATATTCCTTTAATTTCCTTTTGTTGTCTAATTGCTCTGGCTAGGACTTCAAGTACTCTATTGAATAGGTGTGAAGAGAGTGGGCAGCCTTGTCTAGTCCCTGATTTTAGTGGGATTGCTTCAAGTTTCTCTTCATTTAGTTTGATGTTGGCTACTGGTTTGCTGTATATTGCTTTTACTATATTTAGGTATGAGCCTTGAATTCCTGATTTTTCCAAGACTTTTAACATGAAGGAATGTTGATTTTTGTCAAAAGTTTTTTCAGCATTTAATGAAATGATTATGTGGGGTTTTTTTTCTTTGAGTTTTTTTTTTTTATGTAGTTGACTACATTGATGGATTTCTGTACATTGAACCATCCTTGCATCCCTGGGATGAAGCCTACTTGAGAGTGGCGGGTGATCGTTTTGATGTGTTCTTGGATTTGGTTGGCAAGAATTTTATTGAGTATTTTTGCATTCATATTCGTAAGGGAAATTGTTCTGAAGTTCTCTTTCTATGTTGATTCTTTGTGTGGTTTAGGTGTAAGTGTAATTGTGGCTTCATAGAATGAATTGGGTAGTGTTCCTTCTTTTTCTATTTTGTGGAGTAGTTTGAAGAGTATTGGTATTAGGTCTTCTTGGAAAGTCTGATAGAATTCTGTAGTACAACTATCTGGTCCTGATCCGTTTTTGGTTGGGAGATGTTTAATGACTGATTCTATTACTTTGGGGGGGGTGGTTATAGGACTGTTTAGATTGTTTACCTGATTCTGATTTGACTTTGGCACCTGGTATCTGACTAGAAAATTTTCCATTTCATTCAGATTTTCCAGTTTTGATGAGTATAGGCTTTTGTAGAAGGATCTGATTTTTTTAAAATTTCCTCATTTTTTTTGTTATGTCTCCCTTTTCATTTCTGATTTTATTAATTTCAATACTGTCTCTGTACCCTCTAGTTAGTTTGGCTAAGGGTTTATCTATCTTGTTGATTTTCCCAAAGAACCAGCTCCTGATTTTGTTGATTCTTTGTATAGTTCTTTTTGTTTCAACTTGGTTACTTTCAGCCCTGAGTTTGATTATTCCTGCTGTCTACTCCTATCTGATGTATTTGTTTCTTTTTTGTTCTAGAGCTTTCAGGTGTGCTCTTAAGCTGCTACTGTATGCTCTCTCCAGTTTCTTTTTGGAGGCACTGAGAGCTATGAGTTTTCCTCTTAGCACTGCTTTCATTGTGTCCCATAAGTTTTGGTATGTTGTGACTTCATTTTCATTAAATTCTAAAAAGTCTTTAATTTCTTTCTTTATTTCTTCCTTGACCAAGTTATTATTGAGTAGAGCATAGTTCATCTTCCATGTGTATGTTCCATTTCTCTTGTTTCTGTTGTTATTGAAGCCTTAGTCTGTAGTGATGTGATCAGATGCTTGGTATTATTTCAATCTCCCTGTATCTGTTGATGCCTGTCTTGTGACCAATTATATGGTCAATTTTTGAGAAAGTAACATGAAGTGCTGAGAAGGCATATTCTTTTAAGATAAAATGTTCTATAGATATCTGTTAAATCCATTTGGTTTATAACTTATATTAGTTTCATTTTATCTCTGTTTAGTTTCTGTTTTCATTATATATCCATTGATGAGAGTGGGGTGTTGAAGTCTCCTACAATTATTGTGTGAGGTGCAATGTGTGCTTTGAGCTTTAGTAAAGTTTCTTTTATAAATGCCCTTGCATTTGAAGCATAGATGTTCAGAAGTGAGAGTTCTTCTTGGTAGACTTTTACTTTGAGGAGTAAGAAGTGCCCTTCCTTATCTTTTTTGATAACTTTTGGTTGAAAGTTGATTTTATTTGATATTAAAATGAGTATTCCAGCTTGTTTCTTAGGACCATTTGCTTGGGAATTTTCTTTCCACCCTTTTACTCTGAGATAGTGTCTGTCTTTTCAGAGAGGTTCATTTCATGTATGCAGCAAAATGCTGGGTTCTGTTTGTATATCCAGTCTTTTAGTCTTTGTCTTTTTATTGGGGAATTGAGTGCATTGATGTTAAGAGATATTACCATGCAGTTTTTAACACTATTGCTCTGTAGTACTGCTTGAGGTCTGGGATACTGAGCCCCCAAAAGTTCTTTTACTGTTGAGAATAGTTTTAGCTGTCTTGGGTTATTTGTTATTCCAGATGAATTTGAGAATTGCTCTTTCTAACTCTATGAAGAATTGAATTGGGATTTTGATAGGGATTGCATTGAATCTGTAGATTACTTTTGATAAGATAGCCATTTTTACTATATTAATCCTGCCAATCCATGAGCATGGGAGATCTTTGGATCTTCTGAGGTCTTCAATTTCTTTCTTCAGAGACTTGAAGTTCTTGTCATACAGATCTTTCACTTGTTTGGTTAGATTCACACCAAGATACTTTATATTGTTTGTGACTATTGTGAAGGGTGTCATTTCCCTAATTTCTTTCTCAGCCTCTTAATCTTTTGAGTATAGGAAGGCTACTGATTTGTTTGAGTTAATTTTATATCTGGCCACTTTGCTGAAGTTGTTTATCAGATGTAGGAGTTCTCTGAAGTTTTTTGGATCACTTAAGTATAGTATCATATCATCTGCAAATAGTGATAACTTGTCCTTTTCCTTTCCAATTTCTATCCCATTGACCTCCTTTTGTTGTCTAATTGCTCTAGCTAGAACTTCAAGTACTATATTGAATGAATATGGAGAGAGAGGGCAGCCTTGTCTAGTCCCTGTATTTAGTGTGATTGCTTCAAGCTTCTCTCCATTTAGTTTGGTGTTGGCTACTGGTTTGCTGTAAATTGCTTTTACTATGTTTAGGTATGGGCCTTGAATTCCTGTTCTTTCCAAGACTTTTAACATGAAAGGATGCTGAATTTTGTCAAATGCTTTTTCAGCATCTAATGAAATGTTCATGTGCTTTTTTTCTTTTAGTTTGTTTATGTAGTGGATTACATTGATGGATTTCCTTATATTGAACCATCCCTGCATCCCTGGGATGAAGCCTACTTGATCATGGTGAACCCACACACCTGTGGTCACTTGATCTTTAACAAAGGAGCTGAAACCATCCAGTGGATAAAAGATAGCTTTTTCAACAAATGGTGCTGGTTCAACTGGAGGTCAGCATGCAGAAGAATGCAAATCGATCTATTCTTATCTTCTTGTACTAAGCTCAATTCCAAGTGGATCAAGGACCTCCACATAAAACCAGACACACTGAAACTAATAGAAAAAAACTGGGGAAGAGCCTTGAGCACATGGGTACAGGGGAAAATTTCCTGAACAGAACACCAATAGCTTATGCTCTAAGATCAAAAATTGACAAATGGGACTTCATAAAATTACAGAGTTTCTGTAAGGCAAAGGACACTGTCAATAGGACATAACGTCAACCAACAAATTGGGAAAAGATCTTTACCAACCCTACATCTGACAGAGGTCTAATATCCAATATATACAAAGGACTCAAGAAATTAGGCTTCAAAAAGCCAAATAACCCTATTAAAATGGGGTACAGAACTAAACAAAGAATTTTCATCTGAGGAATATTGAATGGCTGACAGAAGCACCTAAGGAAGTGTTCACCATCCCTAGTCATGGGGGAAACGCAAATCAAAACAACCCTGAGATTTCACCTCACACCAGTCAGAATGGCTAAGATCAAAAACTCAGGAGATAGCAGGTGCTGGTGAGGATGTGGAGAAAGAGGAACACTCCTCCACTTCTGGTGGGATTTCAAGCTGGTACCAGAACTCTGGAAATCAGTTTGGCAGTTCCTCAGAAAACTGGGCATAATGCTACCAGAGGATCCTGTTATACCACTCCTGGGCATATACCCAGAGGATTCTCTAGCATGTTATAAGGACACATGCTCCACTGTGTTCATAGCAGCCTTATTTATAATAGCCAGAAGCTGGAAAGAACCCAGATGACCCTCAATGGAGGAATGGATACAGAAAATGTGGTATATTTACACAATGGAATACTAATCAGCTATTAAAAACAATGAATTCATGAAATTCTTAGGCAAATGGGTGGAACTGGAAAATATCATCCTAAGTGAGGTAACCCAATCACAAAAGAACACACATGGTATGCACTCACTGATAAGTGGATATTAGCCCATAAGCTTGGAATACCCAAGATACAATTCACATATCAAATGATGCCCAAGAAGAAAAAGAACAAAGTATGGATACTCTGGTCCTTCTTAGAAGGGGGAACAAAATACCCACAGAAGGAGATATAGAGACAAATTGTAGAGCAAAGTCTGAGGGAAAGACCATCCAGAGACTACCTCACCTAGTGATCTATCCCATATACAGTTACAAAACCCATACACTATTATCGATGCCCAAAAGTACTTGCTGACCGGAGCCAGATATAGCTGTCTCCTGGGAGGCTCTGCTAGTGCATGACAAATACAGAGGGGGACACTCTCAGTCAGCCATTGAACTGAACACAGGGTCCCCAATGTGGGAACTAGAGAAAGGACCCAAGGAGCTGAAGAGCTTTGCAGCACCATAGGAGGAACAATGATATGAGTCACCCTGGGAGCTCCCAGGGACAAAAACATCAACCAGATGGTGGTACCCATGACTCCAGATGCATAGGCAGCAGAGGATGGCCTTGTTGGACATCAGAGGGAGGAGAGGCCTGATATCCTGGAAAGGCTAGATGCAGCAATGTAGGGGAATATCAGGACAGGGAAGCAGGAGGGGGTTGATTGGGGAATAGTGGGAGGGGAGATGGCTTATGGGATTTTTGGTGGGTGGGGGCAACCAGGAAAGGGGAAATGATTTGAAATGTAAATAAAGAATATATCTAATAAAAATAAAAAAGATATTAAAGAAAAGTGAATGTTGCTTCCTGGTTTTTTTTGTTCTTCGAGTTGGAAGCTTTTGTGGCTATCTTCTTTTGGGTTTGTTGAAAGATTACTTTCTTGTTTTTTCTAGGGTGTATTTTCCCTCCTTGTGTTGGTGATTTCCATCTATTATCCTTTGTAGCACTAAATTTGTGGAAAGATACTGTGTAAAGTTGTTTTTGTTGTGGAATATCTTGGTTTCTCCATCTATGGTAATTGAGAGTTTGCTGGGTATAGTAGTCTGGGCCAGCATTTGTGTTCTCTTAGGGTCTGTATGACATCTGCCCAGGATCTTCTAACTTTCATAGTCTCTAGTGAGAAGTCTGGTGTAATTCTGATAGATCTGCCTTTATATGTTTCTTGACCTTTTTCTTACTGCTTTTAATATTCTTTCTTTGTTTAGTGCATTTGATGTTTTGACTATTATGTAACAGGAGGAATTTCTTTTCTGGTTCAATCTATTTGGAGTTTTCTAGGCTTCTTGTATGTTTATGGGCATTTCTTTCTTTAGGTTAGGGAAGTTTTCTTCTATAATAGTGTTGAATATATTTACTAGTCCTTCAAGTTGGGAATCTACACTCTCTTCTGTACCTATTATCCTTAGGTTTGGTCTTCTCATTTTGTCCTAGATTTCCTGGATGTTTTGGGTTAGGAGCTTTTTGCATTTTGCATTTTCTTTGACTGTTGTGTCCATGTTTTCTATTGTATCATCTGCATCTGAGATTCTCTCTTCTGTGTCTTGTATTCTGTTGGTGATGGTTGCATCTGTGACTTCTGATCTCTTTCCTAAGTTTCCTATCTCCAAGGTTGTCTCCCTTAGTGATTTCTTTATTGTTTCTACTTTCATTTTTAGATCCTGGATGATTTTGTTCAATTCCTTCACCTGTTTGGTTGTGTTTTCCTGTAATTTTTAAAGGGATTTTTGCGTTTCCTCTTTAAGGGCTTGATCTGTTTACATGCATTCTCTTGTATTTCTTTAAGGGAGTTATTTATGTCCTTCTTAAAGTCCTCTATCATCCTCATGAGATGTGATTTTAAATCAGAGTCTTGCTTTTCCAGTGTGTTAGGTTATACAGGGCTTGCTGTTGTGGGAGAATTGGGTTCTTTTTTTTTTTTTATTTTCTCTCTATATATTTTTATTTACATTCCCAATGATTTCCCCTTTCCTAGTTCCTCCCTCCCCGAAAGTCCCATAAGCCCTCTTCCCTCCCCCTGTTCCCTATTCAACTCCCTCTTGCTTTTCTGTCCTAGTATTCCCCTACATCCAGTCTTTCCAGGACCAGGGGTCTCTCCTTCCATCTTCTTGGAAATCAATTGATAAGTGAATTGTGTCTTGTGTATTACTCTGCAATTAAAAACAATGAATTCACAAAATTCTTAGGCAAATGGTCAGAGCTGGAATATATCATCCTTAGTGAGGTAACCCAATCACAAAAGAACACACATGGTATGCAGTCACTGAAAAGGGGATATTAACCCAGAAGCTCGGAATACCCAAGAACTGGGTTCTGATAATCCCAATTGGCCTTGGTTTCTGTTGCTTATGTTCTTACCCTTTCCTCTAACCATCTGGTTATGTTATCTCTTGTGTTAGCTGGTCTTGCTGCCTCTGATTGTGGCTTTTTCTTTCTGGAAGCCTATGTTTTAGCACTCCTGGGAGACTATCTCTGGAAAGAATTTGGGTATGGAGAACTTTGGCACAGGGTCAGGTCTGAAACTTGAACTGGCTGTTCCTTGGTTCTTAGTTCCTGATGGATCTGTGAGGGTCCCTATCGGGCTAGATTTTTGAACAGAAGTGATGGTCTCACCTGTGCTCTTAGGTGTGTCTGCACTACAGGGAGACCTTCTTTCTACCAGTGGGATCTGGGTATGGAGAGCTGTGGCACAGGGTTAGCTCTAGGTGTAGATGGAAACCAGAAGGATTCTGTTGTAAAGATAATATTTAATATAATAAAATGTTTTCAGTACCTTAACCTAAATTTCAACTATTTAAACCCAAGTGGAATATAACTTTTCCTTTTACCACATTTCAAAAGAAACATTTTTTTCCGACAGTTAAGATGATATTGAGTTAGTTCTGTGTATTAGGACTGTTGTGAGAAATATTAAGACTATTGTGATATTGTGATAGTTTTCCTATAAATTGTGAGATTTAGAAGCTCTACGGGACTGTAGCTTGACATGGTAGTATATGTTTTTAATCTCATCATTTGGAAGCTTGTGCTTCATAGCAAGATTCAAGGGCTGAGTCTGGAACTCAGCCATATAGTGCTTGCTTAGCCTAAGCAAGTCTCTGGCTTCTATCCTAGCTTCAGAGGCATCATGCCCTGCACCCTACCTGCACCCTGCAATAACAAAACTCTACCGGACTATGAATATAATAATTCTTTCTTATATTAAAAAGGAAATTGTTCTTAAATGAGTTATCAGCTGGATATATCTATAAGTATGTAAGTGTCATTTGTCATGAAAATATTTTATAATGATAATTTAATAAATGTGGGACTTTACACCATTCCTGCATACTTTTTTCTTATTGTAGTGATTGTTTAAAGAGAAATCCAAGACTTAAGAGGAAGTTGAGCCTTTTTCTACATGCTCTGAAACTCTAGCTATCGTAGGACCAAAACTAGGATATATATGTGTGTGTGTATGTATATATATATATATATATATATTCCTTATCCTTCAGAATAAATTGGATTAGCATTTAGTGTCTAACTTCTGATATATAGGTACAATAGTTCACAGTTTCATAAATCTCTTAGAGAGGTTGGGGACATGGTTAAGTATGTAAAGCACTTGTTATGCAAAGATGAGGAACTGTTTGGTTCCCCAACAAACATGTAAAATCTTGATGTGTTGGCATACTTCTGTAATTCCACTTCTCAGGTGATGAAGACAAGCAAAACATGGGACACATTGGTAGGCCAGTGTAGATGAAAAAGTGAACTCCAGGTTCACAGGGAGACTTAGTCTTAGAAAATGAGGTGGAGATAATAGAGACACCTGACATCAACTTCCTTTCTCTATACTTGAATGTATTGGTGAGTGTATGCACAAACTCCCAATTCCCCACAAAGAATCTCTTGGGAATTAGGGACCAGAAAAAGGAGAAGATGACATTTTTAGTTACTGTGAAAGTAGTAATTATTTCAAAACCTTTATAAATTGAATGTTTCACAGATTGTAACAAATAAATGTGCCAAGGCATAGCCATCTTCCAAAAACTGTCATCAGAACTAAATAATTTCCCTTTATAGTAATAGGCCTGGGGAAAAATCCATAATTTAAAAGAAGCAATGATAGATAAGAAATTTCATACTTAAAAGAATAAAGAATAAACGTCAAAATTTCAATAGCATTTTCATGGATGCTAATGTTTTTTTCCATTCTTTCAATATATTCTAAGCCAGCAACACAGTACAACAGTACCATTTTAGCTCTTTATTTGAACCACAGCATATTTATTCACAAGGTCAAATGTATATAGAACTCTTATTCTATCTATCTATCTATCTATCTATCTATCTATCTATCTATCTATCTATCTATCTATCTATCTACCTACCTACCTATCTACCTTTCTATCTATCTATCCACACTCAGGAATATTCATAGGCTCCAATTGTGGTACCAGGGATATGTATTTGTGTAGACTGTAAACCCAACAAAAGTTTTACAAGTGAAAAATAGCAAAGCTAAAAATGTTGGCAGAAAGTTGATTATGAGAAAGTTTAGTCTAACAAACAACTTGTTAAAAATAGGCAAAGGTTTTGAATACACATTTCTCCAAAGAAAATGCACAGAAGGCTGACAAGTACAAGGAAAGATGTTCAATATTATTAGCAATTAAATAATACTTAATAGGGATATCTCAATCAAGAGAACTGGATATATTGCTTCATGCCTACTAGAATGGCTACAAAAGGAAGTAGGATGGGTAGGGAGGAAAAGAGTTGATAGAGATCTGGAGAAACTAGAATCCTTGTTGAGTGTCAGTGTGGAGTGTCTGAAATTTCAGAACTTTGGAGGCCTTGACAGGGGGATCAACAGTCTGAGGTTAGCCCAGGTAGCATTACAAATCCTGTCTCAAAGCTAAAATTTGGAACTTTGTGCACATACACATACACAAACTCACATATACACAGGCATACACATACATCCACATATTCTCTCTCTCTCTCTCTCTCTCTCTCTCTCTCTCTCTCTCTCTCACACACACACACACACACACACACAAACACACACACACACAGAAGCATGACTATGTACACACAGAAGGAAGCATCATTTAGCTTAAAAGGAAGGAAACTGAAGAACATGTAAAAAACAGATGAGCTTTAAAGACATTATGCCAAGTAAAATAAGACAATCAAGAGAAGAGAGAAATAGTACTTGAATCTATCTATATATGGTATCCAGAGCAGTCAAATTCATAGAGAGTAGAGTAGTGGTGTCCATGGCTTTAGGGAGAGTGGAATAGTGAATTGTTTAATAGGTACAGGTTTGGAGGGTGAAAGACCTATGGAAATGGTGTGAGTCACCACATCAATTATCCAGCAATGTGAATGTACTTCATGCCTGTGGATGGTGTACTTTTAATAAGTAAAGAGCAATAGAGACTAATCCAGTCTGTGATGAACACTATAAGAGACATTTGAATTACTGTGAAACACCATTAAGCCATGTTTTAACATGTGTTGTTTACAAATATAAATGTTTAATGGCTGGTTATTGCATAGATAAACAGACTTTTTTCCAATAACACATTGCTATGTATGTGTACAAATTAAATGTACCTTACCTCAAAACTCTTGCTTTTTCTTTTTCTTTTCAATTTAAAGTATAAGTACAGTATTACTCATGGAGCTGACACTTGTTTGTTGCTAAATAATGGCCAATATTTCAAGTTTGAGGCCAAAATTTTTCGTATACTAGTTTATGTTTTCAGATAGATTCTTGTTGCTGTTGATCTTATTTTTTCTTTTTTTTAATTGAATATACTCTTCATTTACATTTCAAATTCAAACCCTTTTCCACCTCCCAGAAATCTGCCTGCCTCTGTTGCTGTTGATCTTATTTGCCATTCTATTATAATACTTTGTCATTTCTAATATTGTCTATAAATTCTTTTTTTTTAAGATTTTAATTTTTTTTGAAAAACATGTTCTTGTATTGAAAAAGGAAGCAAAACATTTTATGTTAAAATTGAAGATTATCATGGAAAATTATACAAATAAAATGGTAGGTATAAAAATAATTCTAAGTTGATTGAAAGTGGAATTATAAATATTTTCAGGTAAAATTGAAGATTTACGTGGAAAATATTTGTGATAAAATTCAAGAAATATATAGAAAAACATGTTAAAATTGACTATTTCATGGAAAATTATACAGATAAAATGATAGACATAAAAAACCTTTCTAATTAATTGAAGGTGGAATTAAAAACACTTTGTGATAAAATTAGAGATTTACATGGAAAATATTTCTGATAAAATAGAAATATATAGAACATGTTAGAATTGAAGCTGATCATGAAAAATAATGCAGATAAAATGGTAGAGTTAAAAAAACATTACTAACTGCCAGGTCAGCACCATGAGCTCCATTGGCACTGGGTATGACCTGTCAGCCTCTACATTCTCTCCTGATGGGAACAGTTTTCCAAGCTGCAGATTCCATGAAGGCTGTGGAAAACAGTAGTACAGCTATTGGGATCAGATGTAAAGACAGTGTTGTGTTTGGGGTAGAAAAACTACTCCTTTCTAAACTTTATGAAGAAGGCTCCAATAAATGTCTTTTTAATGTTGATCGGCATGTTGGAATGGCAGACGCAGGTTTGTTGGCAGATGCTCGTTCATTAGCAGACATTGCAAGAGAAGAAGCATCCAACTTTAGGTCTAACTTTGGCTGTAACATTCCTCTAAAACATCTCGCAGACAGAGTGGCCATGTATTTACATGCTTATACACTCTACAGTGCTGTTAGACCTTTTGGCTGCAGTTTCATGTTGGGGTCTTACAGTGTGAATGATGGTGCACAGCTCTATATGATTGACCCATCAGGTGTTTCATATGGTTACTGGGGCTGTGCCATTGGCAAAGCCAGGCAAACCACAAAGACAGAAATAGAAAAGCTTCAGATGAAGGGAATGACTTGTCATGATGTAGTTAAAGAAGTTGCAAAAATAATTTACATAGTACACAATGAAGTTAAGGATAAAGCTTTTGAACTAGAGCTCAGCTGGGTTGGTGAATTAACTAGAGGAAGACATGAAATTGTTCCCAAAGACATAAGAGAGGAAGCAGAGAAATATGCCAAGGAATCTTTGAAGGAAAAAGATGAATCAGATGATGACAATATGTATTATTTCCTTCATCATCCGCTGGTTTACATTTCTGTAACTGTTGCATATGGCTAGCACCATGGATTATATATGCCCACTGACCAATTTTCATTAGATTTTGACTTATAAACATTGTTGGGTAATTGAGGATATCTTTGTAATATTAAAATGTAGATTCATGTTTGATTAAAAATTCCTAGAACTGGGCCTGGAGAGAGAGCTCAGCAGTTAAGAGCTGCTCTTCCTGGGGACATAGGTTCAATTCCCAGCACCCACACGGCATCTCACACCTGTCTGTAACTCCAGTTCCAGGCCTCTGACACCTACAAACAGAAGTACATGCAGGTAAAACATCAATGAATATAAAATAAAAATAAATGATAGATATTTACACATATAATAAATACAAAAATACAAATATGTGTATATACAGATGTGTATATACATATAAATTCTTGGTGCTATTCTGGTGTGGTGGTACATGCCTTTAATCCTAGTACTCTGGAGACAGAGGCAGGTGGATCTCTTGAGTTCAAGGCTAGTATTCAAAAACAAAAACAAAAAAACTTAGTGCCCAGACTAAGGCTGAAAGATTGAGCCCACAAGTTAATTTATAATTCCATTTTGTTTTAACTAGAATTAAAAGATTTATTTTTGTTTTGTTTTTTTGCAAGTTTATGTGTATTACAATGCCCATGCCTGTTGCCCATGAAGATCTGAAGGGTGCTTTAATCTAGAACTAAAGTTATGGATGACTGTGAATCATGGGTGCTGAGAACTGAACCCAGGTCTTGTGTAAGAGTAACATGTCCTCTTAACATGTCCTCATCTCTCCAGCCCTCTTTAGCTAGAATGATCATATTCTACTGTGGTTCTTGTATAGTGTTCTGTTTAATGTAGGGACATTGTATAACCATTACTGAGGAACAGCCAGCCTTTTGCGGAAAATGTGACATAGTCTAATTTGACATGAATACAGATAACTTTTATTTTCAGATTGCATAAATATCTTATGACTTGAAATTATCTTGATATTGGTACCCAAAACAAAAACTTTAAAGTATTAAATAGGGCTTAAATGTTCATGTAATAAAATGTTAGTAGTACTTATCTGATAAGAAAGAGTTCTTTTTGTTTGTTTCTGTTACTTTTGGTTTATTTGAGGCAGGGTCTGTCTTCCTACATAAGCCCTGCCTGTCCTGGAACTTATTATGTAGAGCAGGCTTGCTTTGAACTCTCAAGATACCCTTGTCTCTGTCTCCACCATACCTGGCCCTGTTTCTGTTATTAAAATGATCTTTAAAAAAAGGAAAAGAAAGTTGAATAAACACATACTACGATGCATATAAGATACCAGAAGAAACTCCAAATGAAGTCTTAAGTGTGTAATTTTCTAATGTTTTGTGTCTGTCTGCTGACATGCAATCTAGAGCTGACCTACATCTTACACTCTGGCACGTCTCCACTATATTCATCCATATTGTGTTCCTTGTATTTAGGCTGTTTCTTAAGAGGAAGACAGGTAAGTATTCTCACAAAACCACCAAGATTCCTCCCCACTAAACACCCTTCACTTGCTTCTTATTATTTTTACCGTAAATGAATTTTTCTGTTTGTAACTAACTATATAGAGTTCTACCACCCAGAACATGAGTTGTTTTAAATCAGATAAGATGTGGTACCACATACATTGTAGTTGCAGTTCTCCAGAAGGCAAGGTAGAAGAATTTAGAGATCAACCTGGGATAGGGAGTGACGTTCAGGCAACTGAAGCTTCTTGCTAAGGAACTCAATTAGTGTGTGATACCACTTATTTTTTAAAAAATCAGCATAGTAAGCATTGGCAATGATAAGGTTAACAGGAGTTTTAAGGGACTAATTTGGCAGTTTCTTACAGTTTAACAATGAGCTTGTAACTTGGTGCTTGCCCCTACAGGTTTAATGTAGAGCCAGTGAGATAGATTGTAAAGGGGCTTGCCATGCAAACCTGACAGTCTAATTTTGATACCTGGAATCCTGGTATATCTGTGAGTTCTAAGACACCATGGCTAATAGAGTTAGTTCCAGGACAGACAGGGCTACACAAAGAAACCCTGTTTCAAAAAACAAAAATATATATCTAATTCAACTTCAGGTGACTAAAAACTGTCAAAACATGAAAGATTAAAGACAGAAAATATAAACCGATTCTTACCCTTGATAAAATATTCTGAAAAGCCCTATACTGATGAAACTGCTAGTTGCTATCTTGCTCCCTATAATTTGGCTATTTTTCAAAAGTTACAGAGGGAAAAGGGCATTCATTCTTATAACCCAAGATATTTTACCATCTATTTATATCTAGTGACTATTCAACTTGAACTGTGTTACATAATAGGTAACTGTATATTTATTGTGCTTTGTATAATTAAAACATTAAAATGTCCTTTTTTGACCATCTCACCCCTTGAAGGGTAAATTACTATGTTTATCTTTCTGGTTCATATAGAACATTTTTCTTAAAGTGTAGACACTGGGAATTAAAGAGATGGCTTAACAGTTTCTAGTGCTTGCTACTTTTGCAGAGGACTAGAGTTCAGTTCCCAGCACCCACCTCAGATGGCTAACAACCACCTAGAAACCCAGCTCCAAGGGATCCAACGCCCTCTTCTGACTTTCTTGGGCACCAGGCATGCAGACACATACATTTGGGCAAAACATTCATACATTTACAATAAAATATTTATTTTTATTTATTTATTTATTTATTTATTTATTTTTAGGATAGGTAGAACAGTTTAGATCATCAGTAGACAGCAGTAATTTTAAGGCAATATTTGGACTTAAACAATGTTTGCCACTGCAACTCAGTTAAAAATTTTCAAGATCTTTCTCAGTGAGAGAAGCAGAAACATTTTTTTTATAATCACTACCAAGGGCTATCCCAAGCCTTCATTGTGTATACTTAAGTATATAGTCAGCTACAAATATGTGCTTTCAGAACTGGAGGACATAAATTCCAACAAAACATGAAAGGGAATCCAGGAAGTTTCTTGGACACTTGTTGGATGAGAATTCCAATGAATGAATGCAGAATAAGCATTAAAAAATGCCAATAATAAATGGCAAAAGACTTCTGAGATGATATTGAAACAAAGTGGACTAAATTATCTTGTGGGGCAGGGAGGGAGAAACACTCTCCCTGTGCAGGCAGGCTAACCTCAAACTCAGAGTGATCCTCTTTTATGCTCCCAGGTATTCTATATCATAGGTGTATACCCTGCCTGTATGATTAACATATATACAAGATTACAAAACCAAAATTGAGATGGGAGGAATGTATGTTTCCCAAACTTGTTCTAAGAACACCAACTTTAGAATTCTCTACAGACCTGAGTTCATGAGCTGGAAAATGGACCTTGGCAATCTGTATTTTTAATAAATACTTGATATAGTTTTTTTAACATTAAAAAATTACTAAGTTAATTGAAAGAGGAATTACAAACATTTTCTGATAAAATTGAAGATTTACATGAAAAATATTTTTGTTAGTCTATGTCTTTTTAATGGGGAATTGAATCCATTGACATTATGAGATATTAAGGAATAGTGATTGTTGCTTCCTGTTATTTTTGATGTTATTTTTATGTTTGTGTGGTTATTTTTTGGGTTTGTTGGAAGATTACTTTCTTGCTTTATCTAGGGTGTAGTTTCCCTCCTTGTGTTGGTGTTTCCCATCTATTATCCTTTGTAGGTCTGGATTTGTGGGAAGATATTGTGTAAATTTGGTTTTATCATGGAATATCTTGATTTCTCCATCTATGTTGATTGAGAGTTTTGCTGGGTATAGTAGTCTGGGCTGGCATTTGTGTTCTCGTAGGGTCTGTATGAGGTCTGTCCAGGATCTTCTAGCTTTTGTCGTCTCTGGTGAGAAGTCTGGTATAATTCTGATAGGTCTGCCTTTATAAGTTACTTGCCTCTTTTCCCTTACTGCTTTTAATATTCTTTCTTTGTTTAGTGCATTTGGTGTTTTGATTATTATGTGACAGGAGGACTTTCTGGTCTGGTCCAGTATGTTTGGACCTGGCTTCTTGTATGTTCAGAGGCATCTCTTTCTTTAAGTTAGGGAAGTTTTCTTCTATAATTTCATTGAAGATATTTACTGGCCCTTTAAGTTGAAAAATCTTCACTCTCTTCTATACCTATAATCCTTAGGTTTGGTCTTCTTATTGTGTCCTGGATTTCCTGGATGTTTTTGTTATAAGCTTTTTGCATTTTGCATTTTCTTTAACTGTTGTGTCAGTGTTTTCTATGGTATCTTCAGCACCTGAGATTCTTTCTTCTATTTCTTGTATTCTGTTGTTGATGCTATCTATCTATGACTCCTGATTTCTTTCCAAGGTTTTCTATCTCCAGAATTGTCTCCCTTTCTGATTTCTTCATTGTTTCTACTTCCACTTTTAGATCCTAGTTGGTTTTGTTCAGATCCTTCACTTGATTGTTTGTGTTATCCTGTATTTCTTTAAGGTATTTTTGTGTTTCCTCTTTAAGGGCTTTTACCAGTTGACCCATGTTCTCCTTGGCTTCTGTTGGTAGGGTTCTTGTGCTTACCTTTTGCCATCTGGTTATCTCTGGTGTTAGTTGGTCTTACTGTCTCTGGCTGGAACTTGTCCCTCCTGTGAGTCTGTAAGCCTGTGTGCATACTCATGAGAGACCAACTCTCTTCTGGCAGAGTCTGTGCACAGAAGGCTGTGGAGTCGCCTGCTCCCTGGTGCAAATGGCAGCTGGAAGACTTCTGACCCAGCTGCTCCACTGATTGTATGACCTGTGCCATCTATAAAATTCTTAATTATTGAGGAAAAAGAATGTATAGTAACACTTTCTGATAAGAATTGCCTGGTGTGATAAATCAATACCATGATTGCTGGTTTTACTTTAAAATGGAAATAGATGCTATACTGCCTAGTTCTTCCACTAGTGGTAACTCTGGGACTGTTTGTCGTCTGAGTCTGCAGGTCTAACCAAAATGTAATTAGCAATTTCTAGAGCTCTTTTTCCTGCCTTTGTCACCTTTCAGCTAGCCAACCAACCAAGTAAATGTATAGAACAACAGCAAAAATGAGTCATAAAAGATACAAGGGACAGACCAATTGATATATAAAGGCAGGCCTATTAGAATAACTCCTGATGTTCCAATGGAGTTTCCAAAAGCCAGAAAGACCTAGCCCTAGATTGATATTTTGTGAGCTCTGAATGAGCACAGATGCCAACCCAGAATACCCAGAAAGCAGAATAGTGAGAGTAGAAGGGTTTTAAGTTTATCAATTATAATAGAAGGAGAAAGATATACTACAGGATAAAAACAAATTTAAGCAACTCCTATCTACTAATGTATTCCTACAGATGACACTAGAAGGCAGTTGTCAGTCTGAAGAGCATGTTAGCTACACTTGAGAGAACCTACTATATAAACAACCCCAAAACAATTAACAAAAGGAGGTCTAAAAAACAATAACATCACCCAGTTTTATAAAATAAACACTATTACATTTAAAATCACATATTGATCCTCACACAGTGATGGTGGGTAATTTCATTACCCTATTCTCACTAATAAGTAGGTTATACAGAAAAAACCCAACTAAACAAGCAAGCAAGCAAGCAAGCAAGCAAGCAAGCAAGCAAGCAAGCAATCAGCCAGTCAGGCAGGCAGCCAGCCAACCAACCAACCAACTAACCAACCAACCAACACCAACTAACCAACCAGCCAACCAACCAACCAACCAACCAAACAGCCAACCTAACAACCAAACAACCCCCCCAACCAAACCCATAAATACTCCCCCTAAAAAAACTCTGGAGTTAATTAACACCATAAATCAAATGGATGTAAAACATACCAGTAGTATATATCAGGCAAACAGAAGAATGCATGTTCTTTTTAGCATCTGATGGTACTTTGTTTCAAACTGACAGCTTATTAGGACACAAAGCAAGCCTGAACCAAAAGTATACAAACCCATGGAAGATAAACAAGTCACTATTGAATGAAAATTTTGTCAAGACAGGAATCAAGAAGGAAATTAAAAACTTACTAGAATTGATTGAAAATGAAAACACAACTTACCCAAACTTATGGGATAAAAGGAATGCCATTTTAAGAGGAATACTCATAGCACTGAGTGTCTACATCAAAAACCTACTAATAACTTAATGATACAGTTGAAAGCTTTAGGAAAACAAGAAACAACAAAATAGTGAATGGGAAAAATAAGCTCACAGCTGAAATTAACAAAATGGAAATAACTATAGCACCACCAATAAAACAATAACAATGAAATTAATAGTTGGAACTTTGAAAAAAATAAACAGGATTTATTTAGCCAAATTAACCAGACAAAAGAGAGGATCCCAAATTAATAAAATTAGAGATGAAAGGGAGACACCACATCTAATACCAAAGAAATTCAGAGAATCATGTGATATGTTATAAAAATCTGCATGCTACTAAACTTGAAAACCTAAAAAATTAAATGGGTGGCTTGATATAAAAGACCTGTCAATATTAAATCAATATGTAATAAACAATTTAAATCAAAGCAACAATTAAAAATCTCTCAACTAAAAAAGGCAATTTACAGCAAGTCCACCAACAACATCATTTGAACTGTGGAGAAACTCAAAGCATTTGTACTATAATTGTGAAAAAGACAAAGATGTTCACATCTGCATACCTATTTAATACAGAGTTCAAAGTCTTACCTTGAGCTGTAAAACAACAGAAGATGATTAAGGGGATACAAATAAGAAAGGAAGAATTATAAGTATTCTTATTTGTAGATGATATTATTTTTTGCACAAAAAAGATATCACCCTAAAGATATTACCAGGGATCCTCTATGCCTGATAAATACTTTCACAAAAGTAGCAGCAGGATTCAAAATGAACACAGACCATCGAATAGACTTTCTACACACAAGTGACAAACATGGTGAGAAAGGGATCAGGCAAATACTACCTTTCACAATAGCCTCAGAAAATATCTTAGATTTTTCACTAACCCAGCATGTGAAAGGCTTATAGAATAAAAGCTTTGAGACACTGAAGAAAGAAATTAGAGAAGACATCAGAAGATGAAAAGAAACATCATATTTATGGGTTGGTAGACTTAATAATGTGAAAATGACCATCCTATTAATGAATTCAGTACAATACCATCAAGAAAAAAATTTCACAGATATTGAGAAAATAATCATAAGTTTCACATAGAAAACCCTGGACAGATAAAATAATCCTGAATAATAAAAGAACTGCAGGAGTCTTCCCGCTGCCATTTGGATCAGGCAGCTGGGCAGCTCCAGAACCTTCTGTGCATGGCCTGCCAGGAAAGAGTGATCTCCCAGTAGTGCTTTCACTTCTGAGCATCCAGGTGACATCTCCACCTCATCTCTGGAGTGGAACAGCTAGGAGCGCACAGGGCATAAGATCAGTAGAGCAGCTGGGACAGAGGTCTTCAGGCTGCCATTTACACCAGGGAGCCAGGTGGTGCACAGACCCTGACAGAAGAGAGTTGATTTCCTAGTAGTAAGGACACAGGCTTAGAGGCCCACAGGAGGAAGAAACTCCAGCCAGAGACAGCAAGGCCAACTAGCAACAGAGATAACCAGATGGTGAAAGGCAAGCACAAGAACCCTACCAACAGAAACCAAGGCCAATTGGCAACATCAGAATCCAGTTCTCCCACCACAGAAAGTCCCGGATACCCCAACACACCGGAAAATTAAGAGTTGAATTTATAATCGTATCTCATGATGCTGATGGAGGGCTTCAAGAAAGACTTAACTCTCTTAAAGAAATACAGGAGAACAATGATCAACAGGTAAAAGCCCTTAAAGAGGAAACACAAAAATCCCCTAAAGAAATACAGGAGATCATGGGTCAAAAGGCAGAAGCCTTTAAAGAGGAAACAAAAAATCCATTAAAGAATTACAGGAAAACACAAACAATCAAGTGAAGGAACTGAACAAAACCATTCAGGATCTAAAATTGGAAGTAGGAACAATAAAGAAATTACAAAGTGAGACAATTCTGGAAATAGAAAACCTTGGAAAGGATTCAGGAGTCATAGATGCAAGCATCAACAACAGAATACAAGAGATAGAAGAAAGAATCTCAGGTTCTGAAGATAGCATAGAAAACACTGACACAACAGTCAAAGAAAATACAAAATACATGAAACTTGTAACCCAAAACATCCAGGAACTCCAGGACACAATGAAAAGACCAAACCTAAGGATTATAGGTATAGAAGCGAACAAAGATTTACAACTTAAAGGGCCAGTAAATATCTTCAACAAAATTTTAGAAGAAAACTTCCCTAGCCTAAAGAGAGAGATGCCCATGAACATACAAGAAGCCTTCAGAACTCCAAACAAACTGGACCAGAACAGAAATACCTCCCGTCACATAATAATCAAAACACCAAATGCACTAAACAAAGAAAAAATATTAAAAGCAGTAAGGGAAAAAGGCCAAGTAACTTATAAAGGCAGACCTATCAGAATTATACCATACTTCTCACCAGAGACCACGAAAGCTAGATGATTCTGGGCAGATCATACAGACCCAAGAGAGCACAAATGCCAAACAGGCTACTCTCAATCACCTTAGATGGAGAAACCAAGATATTCCATGATAAAACCAAATTTACATAATATCTCTCCACAAATTCAGACCTACAAAGGATAATAGATGGAAAATACCAACACTAGGAGGGAAACTACACCCTAGAAAAAGCAAGAACATAATGTTCTTCCAACAAACCCAAAAGAAGACAATCACAGAAACATAAAAATAACATCAAAAATAACAGGAAGCAATGATCACTATTCCTTAATATCTCTTAACATCAATGGACTCAATTCCCCAATAAAAAGACATAGACTAATAGAAATATTTTTCATGTAAATCTTCAGTTTTATCAGAAAATGTTTGTAATTCCTCTTTCAATTAATTTAGCAATGTTTTTTTATGTCTACCATTTTATCTGCATAATTTTTCATGATCATCTTCAATTTTAATGTTTTTCTATATATTTCTTCTATTTTATCAGAAATGTTTTCAATGTAAATCTCTGATTTTATCACAAAATATTTTTAATTCTATCTTCAATTAACTTAGAAAAAGGTTTATTATATCTACTATTTTATTTGTATAATTTTTCATGAAATTTTAACGTGTTTTTCTATATATTTCTTGAATTTTATTAGAAGTATTTTCCACGTAAATCTTCAATTTTACCTGAAAATGTTTATAATTCCACATTCCATTTAGAATTATATTTATACCTATCATTTTATCTGTATAATTTCCATGATAATCTTCAATTTTAACATATTTTTCTATATATTTCTTCAATTTCATCAGAAATATTTTCCATGGAAATTTTCAAGTTTATCAGAAAATGTTTATATTTCCACTATCTATTAATTTAGGAATACTTTTATGCCTGCCATTATTATATCTATATAAAATTTTTTGTGATAATCTTCAATTTTAACATGTTTTTCTATAACTTTATCAGAAATATTTTCCATGTAAATCTTCAATTCTATCATAAAATGTTTCTATTTAATTTTTCTATTAATTTAGCAATGTTTTTTTATTTCTACCACTTTACTCTTTAATTTTCCACGAAAATTGTCAATTTTAATGTGTTTTTCTATATATTTGTTCTCTTTTATCAGAAATATTTTCCATGTAAATCTTCAATTTTATCATAAAATGTTTTTACTTCCTTTTACATCCTTTTTCAATAAAAAATAAAAACAAACAAAAAAAAGAACTGCAGGATGTATCACAACTGTAGATTTCGAGTTGTTTTACAGAACCATAATAACAAAAAAGCATGGTATTTACATAAAAACCGAGATCTTGATCAATGGGATTGAAGACTCAGACATAAGACACTCTCAGACACAATCTGGTTTTTAGCAAACATGCAAACTATTCACACTAGAGAAAAGATAGCATCTTCAACAAATGATTTTGATCAATCTGGATGGGTGTGTGGAGAAGAATGAAAATAGTTCCTGTCTACTATCCCTGCACAAATCTCAACTACAAATAGATCAAGTACCTTAACATGAGACCAGATACCATGAATCTTATAGAAGGTAAAGTAGGGAATAGACTTGAACTCATTGGCACAGGAAAGACTTTCTGAATAGGACTACAAAAGTTCCAGCAATAATAAATGGTAACTCATGAAGTGAAAGTCTTTTTTTTTTTAATTTTCTATATTTTTTTATTTACATTCCCAATGATTTCCCCTTTCCCAGTTCCTCCTTCCCCGAAAGTCCCATAAGCCCTCTTCCCTCCCCCTGTTCTCCATTCAACCCCCTCTTGCTTCTCTGTCCTGGTATTCACCTACATCCAGTCTTTCCAGGACCAGGGGTCTCTCCTTCCATCTTCATAGAAATCAATTGATATGTGAATTGTGTCTTGGGTATTCCGAGATTCTGGGTTAATATCCCTTTATCAGTGACTGCATACCATGTGTGTTCTTTTGTGATTGGGTTACCTCACTAAGGATGATATTTTCAAGTTCTGACCATTTGCCTAAGAATTTGGTGAATTCGTTGTTTTTTTTTTTAAAGATTTATTTATTTATTTACTATATCTAAGTACACTGTAGCTGTCTTCAGATGCACCAGAAGAAGGTGTCAGATCTCTTTATGGATGGTTGTGAGCCACCATGTGGTTGCTGGGATTTGAACTCAGGACCTTCGGAAGAGCACTCAGTGCTCTTAACCATGCAGCCATCTCTCCAGCCCGAATTCGTTGTTTTTAATTGCAGAATAGTATTCCATTGTGTAAATATACCACATCTTCAGTATCCATTCCTCCGTTGAGGGACATCTGAGTTCTTTCCAGCTTCTGGCTATTATAAATAAGGCTGCTATGAACATAGTGGAGCATGTGTCCTTATTGCATGCCGGGGAGGCCTCTGGGTATATGCCCAGGAGTGATATAACAGGACCCTCTGGGAGTGTCTTGCCCAGTTTTCTGCAGAACCGCCAGACTGCTTTCCAGAGTGGTTGTACCAGCTTGCAATCCCACCAGCAGTGGAGGAGTGTTCCTTTTTCTCCACATCCTCTCCAACACCTGCTGTCTCCTGTGTTTTTGATCTTAGCCATTCTGACTGGTGTGAGATGGAATCTCAGGGTTGTTTTGATTTGCATTTCCCTGATGACTAAGGATGTTGAATATTTCTTTAGGTGCTTCTCAGCCATTAGATATTCTTCAGGTGAGAACTCTTTGTTTAGCTCTGTACCCCATTTTTTAATAGGGTTATTTGGCTCTCTGGAGACTAATTTCTTGAGTTCTTTGTATATCTTGGATATTAGTCCTCTGTCGGATGTAGGGTTGGTAAAGATCTTTTCCCAATTTGTTGGCTGCCATTTTGTCCTTTTGGCAGTGTCCTTTGCCTTACAGAAACTTTGCAATTTTATGAGGTCCCATTTGTCAATTCTTGATCTTAGAGCATAAGCTATTGGAGTTCTGTTCAGGAAAATTTCCCCTGTGCCCATATGTTCAAGGCTCTTCCCTAGTTTCTTTTCTATTAGTTTCAGTGTGTCTGGTTTTATGTGGAGGTCGTTGATTCACTTGGAATTGAGCTTAGTACAAGGAGATAAGAATGGATCGATTTGCATTCTTCTGCATGCTGACCTCCAGTTGAACCAGCACCATTTGTTGAAAAGGCTATCTTTTTTCCACTGGATGGTTTTAACTCCTTTGTCAAAGATCAAGTGACCATAGGAGTGTGGATTCATTTCTGGGTTTTCAATTCTGTTCCATTGATCTACATGCCTGTCCCTGTACCAATACTATGCAGTTTTTAACACTATTGCTCTGTAGTACAGCTTGAGATCCGGGATACTGATTCCCCCCCCCCCCCAGAAGTTCTTCTACTGTTGAGAATAGTTTTCTGGGGTTTTCTGTTATTCCAGATGAATTTGAGAATTGCTCTTTCTAACTCTATGAAGAATTGAGTTGGGATTTTGATGGGGATTGCACTGAATCTGTATATTGCTTTTGGCAATATGGTCATTTTGACTATTTTAATCCTGCCAGTACATGAGCATGGAAGATTTTTTTCCATCTTCTGAGGTCTTCTTCAATTTCTTTCTTCAGAGACTTGAAATTCTTGTCATTCAGATCTTTCACTTATTTGGTTAGAATCACACCAAGATACCTTATAGTGTTTGTGTCTATCGTGAAGGGTATCATTTCCCTTATTTCTTTCTCAGCCTGCTTATCCTTTGAGTATAGGAAGGCTACTGATTTGCTTGAGTTGATTTTATATCCGGCCACTTTGCTGAAGTTGTTTATCAGCTGTAGGAGTTCTCTGGTGGAGTTCTTTGGGTCACTTAAGTATACTATCATATCGCCTGCAAATAGCAATAGTTTGACTTCTTCCTTTCCAATTTGAATCCCTTTGACCTCCTTTTGTTTTCTAATTGCTCTAGCTAGAACTGCAAGCACTCTATTGGAATTTTATTGAGTATTTTTGCATCGATATTCATAAGAGAAATTGGCCTGAGATTCTCTTTCTTTATCGGATCTTTGTGTGATTTTGTTATTAGC
The DNA here is from genome assembly GCA_036184795.1 of Tokudaia tokunoshimensis. Lineage (NCBI taxonomy): Eukaryota > Metazoa > Chordata > Mammalia > Rodentia > Muridae > Tokudaia > Tokudaia tokunoshimensis. The sequence goes on from BTHU01000022.1 coordinate 46,306,542, forward strand.
GTAATTGTGTCTTCATAGAACAAGTTGGGTAGTGTTCCTTCTGTTTCTATTTTGCGGAATAGTTTGAAGAGTATTGGTATTAGGTCTTCTTTGAAGGTCTGATAGAATTCTGCACTAAAACTATCTGGACCTGTGCTTTTTTTGTTTGGAAGACTTCCAATGACAACTTCTATTTCTTCAGGGGTTATAGGACGGTTTAGATGGTCTATTTGATCCTGATTTAATTATGGTATTTGGTATCTCTCTAGGAAATTGTCCATTTCCTCCAGATTTTCTAGTTGTGTTGAATACAGGCTTTTGTAGTAGGATCTGATGATTTTTTGAATTTCCTCAGTTTCTGTTGTTATCTCTCCCTTTTCGTTTCTGATTTTGTTAATTTGGATACTGTCTCTGTGCCCTCTGGCTAGTCTGGCTAAGGGCTTATCTATCTTGTTGATTTTCTCAAAGAACCAACTCCTAGTTTTGTTGATTCTTTGTATGGTTTTGTTTGTTTCTACTTGATTGATTTCAGCCCTGAGTTTGATGATTTCCTGCCTTCTACTCCTCTTGAGTGTATTTGCTTCTTTCTGTTCCAGGGCTTTCAGGTATGCCATTAAGCTGCTAGTGTATGCTGTCACCCATTTCTTTTTGGTGGCACTCAGGGCTATGAATTTTCCTCTTAGCACCACTTTCATTGTTCCCATAAATTAGGGTATATTGTGCCTTCATTTTCATTAAATTTTAAAAAGTCTTTGATTTCTTTCTTTATTTCCTCCTTCACCAAGTTATCATTGAGTAGAGCATTGTTCAGTCTCCATGTGTATGTGGGCTTTCTGTTGTTTTTGTTGCCATTGAAGACCACTCTTATTCCATAGTGATCTGAAAAGAGGCATGGGATTAGTTCGATCATCTTATATCTGTTGAGGTCTAATTTGTGACCAATTATATGGTTGATTTTGGAGAATGTACCATGAGGTGCTGAGAAGAAGGTGTATTCTTTTGCTTTAGGATGAAATGTTCTATAAATATCTGTTAGTTCCATTTGGTCCAAGTCTTCAATTAGATTCACTGTGTCCCTGTTTAGTTTCTGCTTTCCTGAATGATCCATTTCAGAGAGAGGGGTGTTGAAGTCACCCACTATTATTGTGTGAGGTGCGATGTGTGCTTTGATCTTTTATGAATGAGGGTGCCCTTGCATTTGGAGCATAGATATTCAGAATTGAGAGTTCTTCTTGGTGAATTTTTCCTTTGATCAGTATGTAGTGCCCTTCTGTACCTTTTTTGATGACTTTAGGTTGAAAGTCAATTTTATCTGATATTAGGATGGCTACTCTGGCTCGTTTCCTGGGACCATTTTCTTGTAAAATTGTTTTCCAGCCTTTTACTCTGAGGTAGTGTTTGTCTTTGACCCTGAGGTGCGTTTCCTGCACACAGCAAAATGCTGGGTCCTGTTTACGTATCCAGTCTGTTAGTTTATGTCTTTTTATTGGGGAATTGAGACCATTGATATTAAGAGAGATTAAGGAATAGTGATTATTGCCACCTGCTATTCTTGATGCTATCTTTATGTTTGAGTGGCTATCTACTTTTGGGTTTGATGCAAGAAGGTTACTATCTCATTTTTTCCAGGGTGTTGTTTCTCTCCTTGTATTGGTGGTTTCCACCTATTATCTTTTGCAGGACTGAGTTTGTGGAAAGAAATTGTGTAAATTTGGTTCTATCATGGAATATCTTAATGTCTCCATTTATGGTGATTGAGAGTTTTGCTGGGTATAGTAGTCTAGGCTGGCATTTGTGCTCTCTTAGAGTCTGTATGAGATCTGCCCAGAATCTTCTGGCTTTCATAGTCTCTGGTGAGAAATCTGATGTGATTCGGATAGGTCTTCCTTTGTACGTTACTTGGCCTTTTTCTCTTACTGCTTTTAATATTCTTTCTTTGTTTAGTACATTTGGTGTTTTGATTATTATGTGATGGGAGGTATTTCTTTTCTGTTCCAGTGTGTTTGGAGTTTTGTAGGCTTCTTGTACGTTCATTGGCGTTTCTCTCTTTAGGTTAGGGAAGTTTTCCTCCATAATTTTGTTGAAGATAATTACTGGCCCTTTAAGTTGCAAATCTTCACTCTCATCTATTCCTATAATCCTTAGGTTTGGTCTTCTCATTGTGTCCTGGATTTCCTGGATGTTTTGGGTTACATATTTTTTGCATTTTGCATTTTCTTTGACTGTTGAGTCAATGCTTTCTATGGTATCTTCAGTACCTGAGATTCTTTCTTCCATCTTTTGTATTCTATTGTTGATGTTTGCATCTATGACTCCTGATGTCTTCCAAAGATTTTCTATCTCCAAAGTTTTCTCCCTTTGTGATTTCTTAGTTGTTTCTACTTCCTTTTTTAGATCCTGAATGGATTTGATGAGATCCTTCACTTGTTTGTTTGTATTTTCCTGTATTTCTTTAAGATATTTTTGCGTTTCCTCTTTCAGGTTTTCTGCCTGTTGACCCAAGTTCTCCTGTATTTCTGTAAGCGATTTTTGTGTTTCCTCCTCATGGACTTCCATCTGTTGATTCATATTCTCCCTTGCATTTCTTTAAGCGATTTTTGTGTTTCCTTTGTAAGGGCTTCTATCCGTTGATTCATGTTCTCCTGTAATTCTTTATTAGATTTATTTGTGTCCTTCTTGAAATCCTCTAATAGCATTATGAGAAGTGATTTTAAATCCAGATCTTGTCTTTTGGGTGTGATGGGGTATCCAGGACTTGCTGCTGTTGGAGAGTTGGGTTTGGATGGTGCCATATTGCTTTGATTTCTGTTAGTAAAGTTCCTATGTTTGCCTTTTGCCATCTCTGGTTACCTCTGGTGTTAGTTGGTCCGGGATTCTCCTGGCACCAATTCCTGGATCCTGCCCTTTTCCTGAGTGACTTTGGAGCCCTGATGTGCCTTGTCCCAAGTGATGTTATATTGGGGAATCCCTGCACATCCAAAGGCTCAATGTAGTTGATCCCCGGAGCAGAGGTCGCCAAGGGGAGGCTGGTGTGCTCCCGTGCTGTGCAGGTGTGCTCTCTCCCAGTGTGGGTCCCTCTGCAGGGCAGATGTCCCACAGCAGAGCTGGCGCGTAGGTGACCACAGAACTGCCCAACTCTTGGAAGCACGGTACACACAAGCTGCCTGAGACCCAAGCAATATTATGCTTGATTGTCCCTGCATCTGGAGGTCCCAGTTGCCCTGTTGCCAGAGCAAAGATGGCGGAGTGCACTCTGCACTCTCTTGGTGCAGATCACTCTGCAGGGCAGATGGCTCACAGCAGAGCTGGCGCCCAGATGTCTGCAGAGCTGCCTGGCTCTTGGGCACAGATGGAAGCCCAACAGGCTGTGTCCCAAGCGATGTTATATTGGGGAGTCTCTTGGTACCTGGATGCTCAGTGCAGTCGATCCCCAGAGCAGAGGTCGCCAAGGGGAGCCTGGTGCGCTCCTGCCCTGTGCGGGTGCGTTCTCTCCCAGTGAAGGGGGGGTCCCTCTGCAGGGCAGATGTCCCACAGCAAAACTGGCGTGTAGGTCACTGCAGAACTGCCCAGTTCTTGAGAGCAGGGATCACACAAGCTGGCTTAGACCCAAGAGATATTATGTTTGATTGTCCCTGTGTCTGGAAGTCCCAGTTGCCCTGTTGCCGGAGCAAAGATCTATTTATGTCCTTCTTAAAGTCCTCTATCATCCTCATGAGATGTGATTCTAAATCAGTCTTGCTTTTCTGGTGCTGTGGTGGGAGAACTGGATTCTGATAATACCAAGTAGCTTGGTTTCTGTTGCTTATTTTCTTGCCCTTGCCTCTCACCATCTGGTTATCTCTGGTGTTAGCTGGTCTTGCTGTCTCTGACTGTGGCTTTTCCCTCCTGTAAGCCTGTGTTTCAGCACTCCTGGGAGACCAGCTTTCTTGGGGCAGAATTTGGATAGGAAGAACTGTCAAACTTGATCATGTCTGGGCGAAGACAGAAACCAGAAGGATCCTGTCTCTGGCTGTTCCTTGGTTCCTGTGTCCTGATGGCTCTGGGTGCATCCTTCCTCGGCAAGGAATTTGAACAGAAATTATGGTGTCACCTGTGCTCTCAGGTGTGTCAGCACTCCTGGGAGTCTGGCTCTCTCTCTTTGGGATTTAGGTATGGAGAGCTGTGGCACAGGGCTAGCTCCAGGCACAGATCAGCTATGGACTTTTCGTACAACAATAACAACATGCCTAAAATATGTACCCACTGGTACAATAGTAGCATAAATATTATGGAAGTAACCAACCACTTTTTAAAATGGATTTAAGGCCTATACCATGAGTGAGTCCTGTGTCTAATACTGTTAATGAGGCCAAGAATTTGAGGCTATATATGCCATGGGCCTGAGGAGAAACCCCACTACTGCTATTCCGATAAATGAACATATCAATAAAACTCATAAATTATAACACAGAATCTTCATCAAAAAAGCTTCTTTTTGAGGTAGATAGTAACTAACAGAGACTCATAACTGGGCAATGTACATAGACTTTACCTCAGTTAAGGTACATCAGAATCTCACTTTCTCACTCTCTTTATCCTAACACTCTTCCTAGCTTATAATGCTTCAGGCCATGGTTGCCTCCCACATATGCCTCAGGTCCATATCAAGCTCAGCATATTCATATCATGATTCTTCCAAGCTGTACATATTGTTTATTCATCCCAGAAATATTTTAACCTAAAGGTTTTTTAGTAATTCTTTGCGAATCCCATACAATGTAGTTTGGTCATATTCATCCCCACTCCTAGCCCCAACTCTTCCCAGATCGGCCCCACCTACCCACCCCCTCTTTTCTCTTTGTTATTATTATGCGTACACATACATATGAATATATAAATATACTGAGTCCATGTAGTCTTGATCATATGTATGTATTTTTAGGGATGACCACTTGTTATTGGATAACAAGTTGGGAGCTTCCTCCCTTGGGAAGGCTAATTCTTCCTGTGTCAGCAGTCATTAATTGCCCGTAGCTCATCTAGCCCAGATGCTATTTCACCCATTTATGTTGGTATGTAAACTAGTGATGTCAATGCTCATTTTTAAAAACATTTTATTTATTAAATAATTTATTTATTTTATTTGCATGAATGTTTTGCCTGGAAAGTTATACAACATGTAAGTATACTGCATGCATTCCTAGTACTATTGGAGGACAGAGAAGGGTGCCAGGTGCCTTGGAACTAGAATTATGAATAGTAACTGTAAAGTGCTAGATGGATCCTGGGAATTAAAGCCAGTCCTCTGCAAGAGCAGGAAGCGCTCTTAACTGCTGAGATCTACCTCCAGTCCACTTTGTACAGGCCTGTGTAGGCTACCACATCATTGAGGTTTCCCAGGAGTAGCTTCCTGTCCTATGCACAGGACACAGACTTGCAGCCGATGTCATGGTGCTCTTATACTTAGAATCTCTCCTGCCCCTCTTCTGTGACATTTCCTGAGGGTTAGGTACAGGTGTCTGTATTGTTGCTGCATCAACTGGAGTTGAGTACCCCACAGTCAGTTGTTCTTTGTACTTTGAATGGTTGTGGCTTTCTGTAATGGTTTCTGTCTGCTGAAAAAGAGAAGCTTTTTTGATGAGGTGTGAGAACTCTACTTATGTGTGCATATAAGACTAAGTATTTTTTTAAAGACTTTTTTATTGGATTTTTTTTATTTATTTACACTTCAAATGTTATCCCCTTTCCCGGTTTCCCCTCTGGAAACCCCCTATCCCATCCTCCCTTTCCCTGCTTCTATGAGGGTGCTCCCCCCATCCCTGCCCTGGCATTCCCCTACATTGGGGCATCGAGCCTTCCTAGGATGACAAAAGCATCTTCTTTAAGTGAGGCCAGACATGGCACCCCTCTACTACATAGGTGCCACCAGAGCCCCATATAGTCTGTGTGTCCTTTTTGGTTGGTGGCTCAAGGTCTAAGCATTTAGAATGCAGCTAGAGATTATACTGATATAGGGAAGTGGCAACAATAGTTTCCATAGCTTCTGCAGTCTCACCAGCCATAATTTGTTGGCTAAGTTGGTAGTACAGGTCTGAATTCTCGCCAATGAATAACTTCAAGTCAATTTTTATAGGTGTTTGTTGTCTCCAGATTATATACCTCTTTACAGATATCTTGTCATGCTGGTCAGTGTTGTGGTTCATTCATGTGTCACAGCTGGATTGGCCTGTTCATTGTTTTTCTTCCTTGGCAGCTTGTGGAAGACTTTCAGGTACTGAGAGCTCCCAGAGAGGAGGCTTCCAGATTAGAGTCCACTTAATTTCTCCACTTTCTGTGTCCAAGTTGTATGTCGTCTTTGGCAGTAGGTATTTACCTCCAAATTTTAGAAGACAACCTTTGGCAATAGCAATACTCTGTATTTTTTGGTGGGAGTATTTTTTGGTTGGACTCTGCTAACAACTGAAAATAAAATTTATGGTACTGGTTTTTCTATGTATGTATATATGTATGTACTCTATACGTATATGCATGTATATATGTATGAATTTATATGTATGTATATATGTATATTTTCATATAACTATATAAATATATGTAATTTTAGATCAACATAAAATAGTATGACTTCCTATAGCTTTTTCAAACATCTTTAGTGTTCGAAATATTCTCATTTATATCCATCAGGGTTTATAGTTGAAGGCACAAAGGATCAATTAGTAACCAAAATTCTCAAAAATTTCTGGTTTCTATGGGATGTATATTTCCTCAAATGTAAATACTGTATGCATGTGCCCTCTAATCACCCCGGTGACTTTGGTCTGACATATTACTTACTAGATACTAGAATCAAGGAGCTGACTGGGTATACAGTTTTTGGTTCATAATTCATCACCTTTCACTTGGATGGAAAGCATGAAGCAATGCACAATGTATTCAGACAGTTCTTAGGTGAAAGTACTAAGAAGAGAAATAAAACACAGAGAATCTCAGGTTATGAGGTACAGGAGTGGAACAACAGTCACAAAATACATTCCCCTGCTGGGCCCACATTACTCCCACCACCAGTTTTCTGTGTTTCCTGGATTCCTGGCCATTCTCCACTCTTCAATTCAGTGTTTAGAGCAGAGCCAGGGAAGGGTGGGCAGGCCACATCTGACTAACCTCCTGTTTTTAAAACAAAGTCTTATGTAACCCCAGCCCTGCCCATTTGTTTACAGAGGGCTTATAGATGCTTTTGGGTTAGAACAGAGGAACTGAGGAATTACATCAGACAACCAAACTTCAAAAAGCTGGAAACCAGGCCTGAGATCTAGAGCATTTGCCATTCATGGCTTGAAGAATAGCAGGGTGTATCTGCACAGTGGAGAGAAAAAAAACGGTATTTTATTTGTACCCTTTTGAGTTTCCACAGTCTAGGCCCTGAGGATATTTAAGATTGAAAGTGTGTCATGATGAAAAAGTCGAACTCTGAATTCTGTGCCCACATTCCCACGTATGGGAATAATTTTCCCTAGTTAAAATGATTACAGAAGTAGTGAGAATGGCCACCAGAAAAATTCATATTTACTTTCACTATATATCATAATATTTACAATTTATTGAGTGGTTACTATGTGAATGAGTATCATACTTAACAGTTGTTGTGATATTATCTTACAAATAATATAAAACTGATAATTTACATATTGACCAATTTGTGAATATTCAAATTCCATAGAATACAACTTTTGATCTTAATATTAATTTTTAAGCTAAATTGTGGAGAATATAGAGGATAATTAAGGTTGCTCAGCTTGAATGCAAAGACTTATATTGTATAGCCAGCCTTGTGATTTTGAGAAATCATTAACCTCTTTTGTGTCTAAATGTGTGATTCTCTTAAATGGGAGTAGGTCTGCTTTGCTTTCTTTATAGATTGCTAGTAAGTCTGAGATGTAATTAATAAAATTTAAAAACTGTAGATTAATCCATAGATATTAAAGCATATTATACCATTAAATATTTTCACATAAATTTGGTATTTAGTTGTATCTAGAACATGTCTTTTCTGAAATTATGTAATTGAAAATGAAGCCTCAGTGCTGAGGTTCTGGCTTGATTTGTATTGTTTATGTAACTCTGTTAAAGTTGTTTACTCCTTAGTCACCTGCTTCCTGGCTATAAAAGGGGAGCGGTGAAGGTGAAGCTGGTCTCTCTCCTGCAGTATTGTCATCATAGATATGAAACTCATGAAAGCAGTGCGGCCTTACCATTCACTGTTAGTCGAGGCTGCACTTCCCTACACCATCCTCACAGTACTCCCACCTACTCTCTGATCCAGCATGTGCACAGTTCACATCTCACATCAAGAGCGACCCTTTCTCAGAGGGAGTTCTGTAAACTAAATATATTGGTCCTCGAGTTCAAATGTTTTCCACATTCTCTGGCTCAGTCCTGCTTGTGTGCTCATATTGATTTATGTTATGCATAAGTATATAGTTAATTTTCCATTGTAGTTTGAGTACAAAACAAATTTTTTAAGGAGTAACTTTTTCTAAATTAGGAAGAAGCACTTGTGAAACCAATGTGACAGTAATAGAATATCATTTATTCATTCAAGAAACTTTTCTGAGGTGGGTGCTTAGATAGGTACTGAGAGCACAAAAACAGCACACATGCACAGTCAACCAATCCTGGGAGGTGACAGTTTATATGGGAGCAAACAATTGCAACACAGTTTCAGGAATGGGCAGAGTCATGGAAGCACAGAGTGGGAACTGACTAATCCCATAGAGAGGGTAGTGGCATGACACTAAGAAATACTAACAAAGGAAATAACCATTACGTTACTTTTTTTTCATTATGTTCTTTTAAAGAAATGACTATTTTATGTCTCCCCAGAAAGGTCAGAAAGAGAGAATTCAAAGCAATGTGTTAGGAATAGAAACTGAAGCTCAAATTAAGTGGTGTTCAAAGACCAGTGCAACATCCTATTTAGGAAAAGCCTTAAGAAAGAGGCCATATAAATCCCAGCACTTGGGAGTCAGAGACAGGCAGATCTCTGAGAGTTGTTGGCCAGCCAACTCCCATTTTTTTCTTCAAAAACGAAAAAAAAAATGAAGCCACAAAGGGTTTTATATGGCTAATTATGAGCTTGATCTTTATCCTGTCATTAATAGAAAATCATCAAAGATTTTAAGAAAGGATATGTAGCCAGACCCATTTTAGGAAGAACATACACACACACACACACACACACACAGTGGTTTGAATATGCTTGGCACAGGGAGTGGCACTATTAGGAGGTGTGGCCTTGTTGGAGGAAGTGTGTCGCTGTGGGGGTGGGCAATGAGACCCTCCTTCTAACCAGGTGAGAGCTAGTCTTCTCCGGGCTGCCTTCAGATGAAGATGAAGCCTCTCCTGCACTGTGCCTGCCTGGATGCTGCCATGCTTCCACCTTGATGATAATGCACTGCACCTCTGAATCCTCCTGCCCTCTTTGCTGTTGCAGAATATTTGATCACATTGTGAATCCTGAGATTGTGTTACTAAAAAAAAAAAAAAACATTTTCTAGTTGTGATGTGGCTCAGCCTTTTGTACATACCTTTAATCCTTCTGGCTGGAATATAGGCACACCCTTAGTATACACTTTTAATCCCAAACAATGAAGGTAAAGTTAATTTGTAGAAGAAAGCACGCATGCTTGAAAGTGATATGTAATTGAGTGGCAGATAAAGTGACAAATCAGAGAAAGATTTGGCAGCATAAAATGTGCCCAACTGTCATGAGAACAGAGATAAAAGAGAGGTTATTTAAGAGAGCATCATAGAGAAGGAGAGAGAATAGAGACAGTTGTACTCTTTACTGAGACAGTTGTACTGTGACAGGTTGCAGAGAGAGAGAACAAACTGGACACAGGCAAAGACAGATGAGCCAGAGAATGAGAATGAGCCTAAAGGTTAGAACATATAGTCAAAGTTAGTATGAGGACAAGCAGAGCAACTCAGGAGAAGCCAGATTAAATAAATCAGCTAAGAGGAGTTTGAGCGAGAACATCTGAGTTGAACCAGCCTTTTCTGTTCAGAAAGAACAAGAAAGGGTGAGCTTATTCATTAGTAAGTCTCAGAGGCTGAAGTTATTCTAGGCCTAGATATGATTGTACAGAGGCTAGAAGCTTCCAGGACTAGGCCAAGGATAGCAGACAGAGAGAGTAAACCTGAGAGTCATCTACATCAGAAGAACAAAAGTTACATTTTACATTGTGCCACTAAGCTACATCACTGACTTGTAATGATTTTACTGCCATTTCTTCCCTTTCAAATGTCAATTGTAGTCATCTTGATAGTATTATTTTGCCCTCTTCTTTGTTTTCTCTCTGTATTTTCCTTTTTCTTTTCTTTTTTTTTTCCTTTGGTTTGTTGAGACAGGGTTTCTCTGTGTAGCTCTGGCTGGCCTGGAACTCACTTTGTAGACCAGGCTGGCCTCAAACTCAGAAATCCTCCTGCCTCTGCCTCCCAAGTGCTGGGATTAAAGGCAAGCGCCACCACCGCCCGGCTTCTGTATTTTCTTACTCAAGAAATGTTTGTTAATTTCTGAGTCTAATTGGGAAAATTGAAAGGAAGCTGTGTGTACTGCTCTAGAATGGCTGGTTGTGCTCAGTATTTCTAGCCATAGAACAAGAATGTTTTTGCCTTACAGTAGGCTGAGCTCAGAACAAGGCTGCTCTTGCCGTTGATTAAGATCACAATCTCTTTTATCAGAAGGAATTAGCCATAACAAGTCTTAGCTGTAATCTTAGGACACTGTGATTCTAGTTGGAGAATTTTACACTCTAAGGAACAGGTGTAGGCCATAAGAAATAGAATCCTCAGTGACTTGTGATGGGTTACAAATAAGCCATAAACCTTAAGCTAGAGAGACAGAAGACAGAGGAGTGGGGAATTTAAACTTGGCCTTGCTCTTGGTCACATGACTCCAAAAGAAAATCTCTCTCTCTCTCTCTCTCTCTCTCTTTCTCTCTCTCTCTCTCTCTCTCTCTCTCCCTCCCTCCCTCCCTCCCTCCCTCACTCCCTTCACCCCTCTGTTTCTCTCTTCCTCTGTCTCTCTGTCTCTTTGTCTTTGTGTCTGTCTTTTTCACGGAAGGGTTTCTCTGTGTAGTTCTGGCTGTTCTAGAACTTACTCTGTAGACCAATGTAGCCTTGAACTCAGAGATCCACTTGCCTATTCTTCTTGAGTGCTAGGATTAAAGGCATGTGTGTGTCATTCTTAATGTAACACTGATGTATATATTGATAACTCTGAGTTTATCACTACAAATGTGTTTAACCAATGCAGAAACGAAAGGTCTGTTACCTTCTAGAGATACCACTTGTGTGAATACTATGTCATGGTAGACTTGTGGCCATGTGTCTTTTATTTCTCCTATTTTATTCATGTTATGTATTCTAAGAAATTAGACTAGATTTGATCCTCAGCACCTCAGAATTCTTCATTTGTAATTAAATTTCTCCCTATTAGGCAATCTTTGACCAGGAATATTGGCCCCTTAAGTGGCTAACTTCTCTCTCTTCTTTCTTTACCTAGGGAACTCTCTACATCTATTTCCAGGTACATACACTTTCTCACATACTTACTTAGGAACTTCATTTAGAGAACTTATGGAGAAACGAAAGTCCCACTGTATCCCAAACAGTATCCTTCTCCTTTGTGAGTTTTCCAGTGGACACTTTGATAGCATCCAAGAATGTGAACCCTTCCCATCTTTGCCATAGCTCATACACACACTCTTGGTCTAGGTATCATCACTGGATCCAACTCCAGCCTGCCTAGACCACTATATGTTCTCTCTCTTTCTCTCTCCCCTTCTTCTTTTTTCCCTCCCTCTTTGATGCACCAGAAGAACATAATGATTTGTTAACCCTGCTCTTTTGGAGAACTGAATCTTTTATTATCCAAAATTAGAATTACAGCTTGTTTTAGGGCTTTATTGCTACAAAGAAACACAATGACCACAACACGTCTTATAAAGGAAAACATTTAATGAGATTGGCTTATAGTTCAGAGGTTTATTAATTCTTTATCAGTAAAGCCGGAAGCATGGTAGCATGCAAGCAGACATGGTGCTGAAGAGGCAGCTGAGTGTTCTACTTCTGAATGGGCAGGTAGCAGGAAGAGACTAGGCCTGGCTTGGGCTTTCAAACCTCAAAGCCTATCCCCAGTGACATACTTCCGCCAACAAGGCCATACCTCCTAATAGTGCCACTCTCTATGGGCCTGTGGCACCCATCTTTATTCAAACCATCACACAAGGCTAACATATAAGGATTTTTAAAATTCCTTTTGGGATACATCAGACTTGTCTCAAAAACAAAATACCCATAAAACAAGAAATAAAACAAAACAAAATAAAACAAAAAAAGCCCAAACCAACAAAAATCTAAGCAGTAATGAAGTATATCTTAGGAACATCTACAAACTTCATAGTTTAATAATGTATTAACAGGTCATTTAGCTTGTTATTTTGTTTGTCATAAATGTAATTTGTATTTCACCCTCTTTATAAATTATTTGCCATGTTATAAAAAGGTTACAGTAACTAGGAGAAATGCACAAAGGCCCTGCTGCTTTTTCTAGAAATTGTTGGCCTGCAGCAGCAGACACCTTCCCCATTTCTTCATTTCCTTTGAAACAATTCTTTAAAACTAGCCTATCCTGAAAGACTATGAAGTTGGAACAGAGCCAAAGTGGTTAAGACACAGTTGCCACCAGTGTAACTTTTGCCTGATGTGCTTACTGTCCTAGGTCAGGCCATGGCACATCCCTTTTACAAAAGAAATTGCCTTGCCAAGCTATTTTTCTTTGCTTGTATGTTCCTTTGTGCAACATTGATATTATGTTTTATTTCTAACAATGACTAAAAAATTGTTTGATAAAAATTCAGGCTGGGCATTGATGGCATACACCTTTAATCCCACCTCTTAGGAGGCACATACAGTAAGATCTCTGTGAGTTCAAGGCTAGCCTGGTCTACCAGAGTGAGTTCCAGGATATCCAGGCTTACATAGATAAACCCTCTCTCGAAAAACAAGTGTCAAAAACAAAAATATCAGTACACTAGTGTAAACTTGAGATCTAGTTCTCTGATCTGTATGGAGTTTTTGAGTCATTATGCTTTTCTTTTTTCTTTTCTTTCTTTTTTTTTGTTGTTGGTTTTTTTTTTTGTTTGTTTGTTTTTGGTTTTGGAGACAGGGTTTCTCTGTGTAGCCCTGGCTGTCCTGGAACTCTCTCTGTAGACCAGGCTGGCCTCGAACTCAGAAATCTGCCGGCCTTTGCCTCCCAAATACTGGTGTTAAAGGCATATACCACCACTGCCCGAGTCATTATGCTTGAAGCTAAAAAAGTAAAGACAAATTTTGCAATGGATAGCTCATCTCAGAATATTGGAGATGACAGAAGGCAGGACATTTGTTGAAGAAAGCTGCAGGCTAGGAGTTGGCCCAAGACAAAACACAAAATTACTGTGGGCAAACAGGCTTAAAAGGTGGGGGCTCCCCAAGCCAATTGGACCCTGGTGATTCTATCACAAGCTCTAGCTGTTGGACATGAAGATGCAGGCTCTGGTGTTTGCCCTGCTGAGTTTGGGTCTGACCTTCCCTTACTATGCCCTCATTTATTCGTTTTGGAATGGTAATTTTTATTTTATGCCAGCCATTGTATAGAATGTATGCAATGTTGTAAGTATATAACTTGTTTTTTTTATTTCACAGGGCTTCACAGTTAAGAACTTGCCTTGAAACAATGTTAGAACTGTTAGAACTTTGGGCACCCTTATAGATGATCTAATGCATTTTGCATTATGAGATGACATGAATCTTTGAGGATCAGGGATAGAACATTATGGTTTAAAAGTGATATGTTTGTGTATTACATTCATAAGGGATAGACTCTGAATAATTATTTTTCATTGCCAATTTGATGGACTTTTGAATCACTTAAGAGATATATCTCTGCATGTGTCTTTGAGGGTATATCTAGAGATGTAACTGAGGAGGGAAGACTTACTGAATGTAGGTAGTGCCATTCATATGGGCTAGGGTCCTATATTGAATAAAAAAGGAAAAAGAGAAAATGATCAGTGACATTCTCCTTTCTTTTTTCTTGCCTGATAGAGATAATGGTGTTTAACCACATGCTGTGGCCCTTATGAACTCTCCATGACTTTCCTTCCTGACGGCCTGTATGTATGCAGGGACTGTCAACACAAACAACCCTCCCTTCTTAGACTGCTGTTGTCAGATATTTGTCTTGACAGTGGGAAAGTAGCTATTGTATCTTCTATGACACAACAGCCTCTTGTGTTCCCTACAGATGGATAAGATTTTTCTTTTGTTCTGAGCCATCTGCTTGCTCTTCCTGGAGAATGCATGCTCTATAAGCATTAGGTAGGTGCGGCCATGCTTGGCTCCTCTTATCCCTCTAATAAGCTTTGTTAGGTACTTGACATTTTTAGTCCTTGCCTCTTTTAATGGATAATCAGGTTTATTTCTTCCAAAATTAAACAGATTAAGCTTCAAATGGTTATACAACAGAGACATTAGTCCATTCTTTCCAGACCACATACCAAGAGCATCATACTGAACACTGGATCAAACAGAAACAAAATACATTTTTAGACCTTCCAGTCAACAAAACCAGCTGGTATTTATGTTATGCAGACTCCTCTTTCTTGCTGTTTTAATGCTACATTGTGTTTTTAGCTTCCATCTAGTTAGTCTTTTGTACAGTTGGTATCCTCTAGATCTGTATCCTTACAGGTCACTAAGCTGCAAAGGCTGTGTCTCAAGGATATTAATTATTATGTGTGATATCAATGCCTGTCTCCTTCCATGGTTTTGGTATAATGTCATTTTCTGATCTCTTGTATCTGGCAACAACCACTTCCTCCTCTTAAGTGCCTCTTAAATATGCCCCGTGGTCCTATGACCCTGTGGTGGATTAGCAACTAGTATTCACCCTCTACTCCAGCTCTGCAACAACTCTAGATGATGATGACCTTTGACCTAATATTACTGTTATTAATTTTTTGGTTAAAATTCCTTCATCTTTGGCCACTGATTGCTTATTTAGGTTGATTACCACATCTTTCTAACTTCCCCATCCCCATCTTTTTTTCTGTTTTGCTCATCACTGAATGCACATTTAATGCAGAAATCGTAGGGTACCAACAAATAGGGATAAATAAATGAGTTCCATGCATCATTTGAAAATAAAATTTTGAAGTATTTGAGGGTTTACAACCTCTATAGTATAAATGATTAGGATTTTGGAATATATGTTTCTCCATGAGCAGGTAGAGATGCAGCTTGTATCCTGTACCTTAGGTACCAAAGAATATTAGCATTCTGTAGACATCTACAGATTTTCATCCACTTTGCCATTTGTTGAATACTGAGAATTTGGCTGAAGAAACAGAAAATGGATCTAGTTGATGGAAGACCCAAATTCTGCTTTGGAAAAACTACTTTTATTCCCTTTCTGAGACATACAGTTTATAGGTGCTAAGTTAATAGCTGGAGAATATTGTATTTGTGGGACAAGATAATTGGTCACTTATTATGTGACAATTATTTCAAAAAATAACTAACTTGGGAAACTCTCACTAGTGTCCCTGTGTCTTGATTTGGTTTTGCATTGATAGGGAGCTCCATGTATAAAAATAATCATACAATTTAATATTAAAAGAATAATGCCGGGCTGGGAAGATGGCTCAGTGGTTAAGAGCACTGACTGCTCTTCTAGAGATCCTGAGTTCAATTCCCAGCAACCACATGGTGGCTCACAACCACTTGTAATGAGATCAGATACCCTCTTCTGGTGTGTCTGAAGACAGCAACAGTGTACTCATATACATAAAATAAATAAATAAAAATTAAAAAAAAGAATAATGCCAAGCGATGATACAAAGAGTTATTTTATTATCCTCTTTGGAGAAATATGCACACCTCCTATTTCTATGAAAGATGTAGAAACCATGACTCCCTATCCTTTCAATGGAAAAAAATAAGATGGGACAAGACTTGGCTATCATGATGATTGATATAAAATTCAAGTGGTTTTGTCTCTTTTGGGACATAGTGAGGAAGGGTTTATTTTACTCAGGGTTTACAACAATCACCATCTTTACCTCTAGTGATTCTGAGACCATGGTGAGACAGAGGTTCAAAGCAGTGTGAACCTACACAGAGTGAGATTACTCACATATTGGCAGATGGGATATATATGGAGGAGGCGGAGAAGTTGAGAGAGAGGGGGCCATTGATGTTTATTGTCTTTTCCTTTCCCCTCTGTGTTACACTGCACCCAGCCTAAGGGGTGGGCTGTACATATTGAAGGCATGCCATCCCACATTAGTAAATCTGGAAATACCCTCATAGGCATACCTAGAGGTGTATTTTAATATATTTTAGGTACCTTTTAACTCAGGAAAACAGGCAAGATTGACCAGCACATGTAACAAGCAGGCCTTGCCCATATAGACTGTACATGAAAAGATCACCTGTCATTATGGATGACAATAATGATGATTGGCAGGGCTATTACTCGAAGTTCAGAGTGAGCATCAAACAGATAAAGTAAAACAACAAGGTGACAATAAAACAAACAAATAAAAACAAACAACAATCCCCCCAAACTCTTGCATGTAACACCTTAAAGCAGACATGCAAAAAGACTTCTCATTAAAAATTTCTTTTGATATAAATTTTCCCATAGGCTTCTAAATCTCTTGTCCACTTCAGTATAAAAAGTATCACTCAAGGCCCAATTAAAGAGAGTAAATCTACATCAAACTTGAGTTGGTGTTCCTTTGCATAGGAGCTTATTAGGAAAAAAATTCCTCAACTAATTTGAGGGTAGGATGCACTCTTTAGAGTCAGAATAAACACATGATTTGCCACTAAATAATGTACTTCTTAGTCCTTTGCATTCATGATGCTTTTCTTGGCAAGTCTCTAGTGATTGTGGCATGTGATGCTATCTCTGCTGCCTTTGACCAGCTTTATCTTCATCATATGTCTCCATAGGTATTTAAGGGAACTTGAGAACAAGCATGAGGACTGACAGATTGTCAAGTTAATATAAGATTTAGATTACTACTTTCTTTTTGAGCAGAGTCTCACCAGAGAGCCTTGACTTTCCTGAAGCTCACTCTGTAGACAAGGCTGGCCTTTAAATAGAGATCTGCCTATCTCTGCCTCCCAAATGCTATGATGAAAGGCATGTACCACCATGCACAGCCATTAGAATTACTCCTGATACTCTGGTATCCTTTCTGACCATAACAATATTCCCCTAGCATTGTAGAAATTTGTTTTTGTCTGGCTACAAAGTCAGCATTCATTTGAAATAAATCTGGCATTGTAAGTTTAACTTGACTTTATCATGAGTAAATCTGGTATTAGTTCATGATTTTATAATCAGTCTGTTACTGCATAGTCTTAGGCCATCAAACATCAGACTGAGGGAGAGGCCATGAGTGATGGCGGAGGAAACATGGCTTAATTCAAGCTGCATGTGAAGGGAAAAACTTCTGAGCTTCTCATCACTTCATTGCCTTCTTATCTTAGGGCTAAGTGGAAGCTGCTCTAAATGTCATGTTCACAGAGCAACCTGGAATTGCTTTTCCTTGGTACCATGTTGCAAGTGCATAGAAGTATTGATTTAGAAGAAACAGTGTCTTTCTCCTCTTAGTTATTCATTCCAGTGTAGTAATTTACACATTATTTATTTTTGGAGTACCCACAGAGGAACTTTGAGCCTGAGCGGAGTCTCCCAATACAAAATATTCTGACATCATCTGTTTTTATCCAAGAAGACCGTTAAATGCTAATGCAGATTTCCCTTAGTGCTTACTTAGTTGAAACCATGAAGAGGGTATTGAAATAGAGGCTCATTTCTTTCTTTCTTTTTTCTTTAGTTTTTTATTGGTTCTTTGTGACTTTCACATCATGCACCCCAATCTCACCTCCCCCTTCCCTGCCCTCCACCCTTGCAACCTCCCCCATAACAGAGGGGAAAAAAACCTTTGTGGAAGCTGTAGTGTGTCACAGTGTGTGCCACAGTATACCGTTTTGTTTACACTTCTTAGCTTGCGAATGTTCATTGCAACGAGTCAATGGTCTAGTACAAGGCTTCTGACTTCTGCTACTCTATCAATACTGGAACCTCATTGATATTCTGTTGTTGCCCTGTGTCAAGGAGATGCTGCAGTTTGGGATCTGTAGGACTGGCTACTTCGTGTACTCCAGAAGTCCATCTATGGGGTAGATATTGGGGTGGGCCAACTCAAAACCCTAGATCTGGGCTTGAGAGGTATCTGAGCTGGTCAGTCCACTAGCTTTCCTGATCTTGTAATCTTCACCGTCCAACCCCACAACCAGGGCCAGGTCTACCCCACTCAGCTGCTCCCCTGTTCCCTGGCCCCCTGCCCCCCCTACCCCCTGCCCCCCTGCCCCCCTGCTCCCCTGGTGAGGTGCAGGGCCTGATCTCCAGAGTGTTGCAGCTGGTGAGAGACATGGTTAGTTCTACTCTCATGGCCCAGGGCTGGATCTCCCATCTGAGAGGCTCATTTCTTATACTGGTGGTACAGAAACCAGTTTTTATTCTAGAGTCTTGGACTCATCAGGGATACCAAATATGTGTTAGATTTGCTCTTAGTATTTATCATGCACTTAGTATAAATTATTTAAAAAAAACCAAAGTTAGTTTTCATTTGTATGGTATTGTCATATCTGTCTAATATTATTATTGCTAGATTTGGTGCAAACAACCATAATCATTTTTAACTTAAAAACTTTTCAATCAAATATTTATAATTTCTACTTTTTTATTCTTTTATTCAAATGTTCATCATATGCAAAGAAATAGTTCAATAGAATTTATCACTTCAAGTAAAAGGAAAAGACCTTATGGGAACTTCTGGGAGGATTTAGCATTTGTTTGGTGAACAAGTAGATTAATATGTGATTCATGCCCATGATATTTAGAGAGCTAGAGAATGTCTGGAAGACTGTGGTTTGGGAAGCCACTGCAGTCTTGCTAATATTTCCTGTAGATTAGGGTGAGAAAGACAATAACATTGTATGCCTTTGATCTATCCCAGAGAACAGAACAGAAGGAAGTTGGTATACTGATGATGCCCAGGGCTTAAGAAGGGTTATAAGTGAACAGCTGTAAAAGGGACAGAGTCACCAGTGTAGAGAACCCTGCCATTAGAAATCTCTGTCAGTGGAGTCAGGGAGATCTTTTAGGCTCAGAATGAAACAACAATTGATCACCAAAGTAGCACTACTGAAAACCTTTGTTTATTCCTACCCGACCAAGGAAATGCTAGAATCTGCTTAGCAAGATTGTGTGCCATGTGGATGTTGAACCCTGTTACTGTTGGTCACTAATGGTATTTCCAAAGTGCCACTGTTTTTCTTGGTAGTTGTTAAATCTGCATTAGTGGAATAAAATTATGTGGCTAGTTTACTAGAAATGAAACAACTCTCTCCTGGTTCCCATGTTGAATGTTCTTTTCCTTCCTGAAGTTTTCTTTAGGAGCAACTTTGGCCATGTTTCCCTATTCTTTTCATAGTTTTACTCTTGTATTCTCATCAAATGATACTCCTGTTGTTGCTGTAAAGTTCAGAAACAATGAGAGGCATAATGTTGCTTTGTTATATTTTAAAAACCATGCTTGTGTGTATGAATGCATGTATGGTATATATGGATGTATGTTGACATAAAGTTTTGCAGCCTATTTTAATAAATGTTCAACTGTTCTTCTAGCCCACCACCTATCAGAGGTAGTAGAAGAGAAGAGTTATTAGAACACTGGGGAAGTAGACCTGTTTAGAAATATTTCTTTGGGGCAAGTCCAGTCTTTGTTATCAGGATATGGGCAGTTCAGTACCATAGCAAACACCAAATATGAATCAGCAGCTGTAGTCCAGTCCTCTTGGCAGGCAGACACCATGCACAAACCAGCAGGTATAGCTCAATCCTGAAGAAACTGCAGGATTCACAAACCAGGTTGAGGCAAGAAGCCTCAGGAGCCTCATGAGAAGTTCTTTGGTGAGTTTCTGTCTGAAGTCACTACTAGCAGAACTCAGCAATGCAATGTAAGGTGATCCAATATACGTGTGTCGTTAGCGAAGAATAGTGAGACAGACCAAAGCAAACCAATGCTCCTCTCCCACTGTCTGTGGGGTCATATTTATACTTCTTCATCACACATCCTTTCATGTGTCTGCTATAGAAAAACATCATTTCACCTGTGTACCCCAGCAAAACATCATTTCACATAACTGACTTTCTAAAGAAACCAGAAGTTTCCACTTCATATATGTGTGGTTTTGGTTATACTAGTGCCACACTATGCATGTTGAGACCAGAGAACAACTTGCAGGACTTGGTTTTCTCCTTCTGCCTTGTGATTCCTGGGACTCATGGTGTGTATTAAGCCCCTTGCCTTCTGAACTGCTTTGCTGTCCCTCCTGTACTGTTTTAATGTTGTCAGGCCATCTCTTCAGTCTTACAAGAACTTTAAATCAGATAAAATGCAAATTCTCAGATTAAAGCTTGACCAATGGTTGGTGCTGTGGCCCATGATAGAGTTATTGCTTATAATACATATAGTAGCATACAATACCACCTTAATACAAACAAACAAACAAACAACTTCCCCAAACAAACAACAAAAATAAAATACTAACAGCAAAACACAATGACCTTACTCTTATGTAACCTTGAGGAAGTTATATAACTTTTCTAAGCTGTAAATTTGTCCTCTAAAAACTTTAGAACTGTATGGATTAAATGAATTAATGTATATGAAGTACTTGGCATGGAGAACCATGTTTAGGAAATGGCAGGTCTCTACCACCTTCCCTCCTCTCTTTGTCCTCTTTGTCTTCCTCAGAGAGGTAAATTAAGGGCAATTTAGATGCCTGTTTTTTTTTATTATTTATTTTATTTTATTTTTTTTAATTTACATTTCAAATCATTTCCCCTTTCCCGTTTCCTCCCTCCCCGAAAGTCCCATAAGCCCCCTTCCCTCCCTCTTTTCTCCATTCAACCCCCTCTCGTTTCTCTGTCCTGGCGTTCCCCTACATCCAGTCTTTCCAGGACCAGGGGTCTCTCCTTCCATCTTCTTAGAAATCTGTTGATATGCGGATTGTGTCTAGGGTATTCCGAGATTCTGGGTCAATATCCCCTTATCAGTGACTGCATACCATGTGTGTTCTTTTGTGATTGGGTTACCTCACTAAGGATGATATTTTCAAGATCTGACCATTTGCCTAGGAATTTCATGAATTCATTGTTTTTAATTGCAGAGTAGTATTCCATTGTGTAGATATACCACATCTTCTGAATCCATTCCTCCGTTGAGGGACATCTGGGTTCTTTCCAGCTTCTGGCTATTATAAATAAGGCTGCTATGAACATAGTGGAGCATGTGTCCTTATTGCATGCAGGTAAAGCCTCTGGGTATATTCCCAGGAGTGGTATAGCTGGATCCTCCGGGAGTGTCATGCCCAGTTTTCTGAGGAACCGCCAGACTGCTTTCCAGAGTAGTTGTACCAGCTTGCAATTCCACCAGCAGTGGAGGAGTGTTCCTCTTTCTCCACATCCTCGCCAACAACTGCTGTCTCCTGTGTTTTTGATCTTAGCCATCCTGACTGGTGTGAGATGGAATCTCAGGGTTGTTTTGATTTGCATTTCCCTAATGACTAAGGATGATGAACATCTCTTTAGGTGCTTCTCAGCCATTAGATATTCTTCAGGTGAGAACTCTTTGTTTAGCTCTGTACCCCATTTTTTAATAGGGTTACTTGCCTGTCTGGAGTTTAACTTCTTGAGTTCTTTGTATATATTGGATATTAGCCCTCTGTCGGATGTAAGGTTGGTAAAGATCATTTCCCAGTTAGTTGGTTGCCGCTTTGTCTTTTTGACAGTGTCTTTTGCCTTGCAAAAACTTTGTAATTTAATGAGGTCCCATTTGTCTATTCTTGATCTTAGAGCATAAGCTATTGGAGTTCTGTTCAGGAAATTCTCCCCTGTGCCCATATGTTCAAGGTTCTTCCCTAGTTTCCCTTCTATTAGTTTAGATGCCTGTTAACATTGCTTACAGAGTAATTTATTAAACTCCACATTTGGCTCTACAGGTATTTTTGCATTATCCTTTTTTTTTAAAGTTTGCTTTCTGTTGTTGTGACAAAACACTCTGCCCAGAAGCAACGAAGGGGAGGAAAAGGTTTGTTTGACTTACAATTCCAGGTCACAGTGCATCACTGAGCGTAGCCAATGTAGAAACCATGGAGGAACACTGATTGTTGGCTCATCTGAAGGCTCATGCTTAGCTCATGCTAGCTTCCTTACACATTTCAGGAAGGCCTACCTGCCCAGGGATGGTGCTGCCTCAGTATGCCAGGCCCTCCCACATCAAGTAACAATCAAGAGAATCTTCTGCAGATATGTCCACAGGCCAATTTGATCTGGGACATTTCTTAATTAAGTTTCCTCTGTCAGATGACTCTGGGCTGTCTCAAGTTAAAACTAACTGTAGCATTCTGCATCTATCTCAAGTTGACAGTTAAGATCAAAACTAATTAGAATATCATCTATCTACTGTCTACTATCTACTATCTATCATCTATCTATCTCTCTATCTCTCTATCATCTATCTATCTATCTATCTATCTATCTATCTATCTATCTATCTATCTATCTATCTATCTATCTATCTATCTATTTCTCTATCTCTATCTCTCTATCATCTATCTTCTATCTATCTATCTATCTATCTATCTATCTATCTATCTATCTATCTCTCTATCATCTATCTATCTATCTGTCTGTCTGTCTATCTATCTATCTGCTATCTATAAATATGTCTGTCATCTATCTAATCTATCTAGCCCAGGCTGACCTCAAACTTACAGAGATCCACT
This sequence comes from Tokudaia tokunoshimensis, assembly GCA_036184795.1. Classification (NCBI taxonomy): domain Eukaryota; kingdom Metazoa; phylum Chordata; class Mammalia; order Rodentia; family Muridae; genus Tokudaia; species Tokudaia tokunoshimensis. The sequence continues at coordinate 46,329,474 of BTHU01000022.1, forward strand.
TGCCTCTACCTCCCAAGTACTGGGATTAAAGACATGTACTACCATGTTTATCATGTTAATCAGCTAGCTTTCTGCTATTAGGAAGAGACATTTATCTGTTATGAAAAATATGTAAAAACATGGACTCTTAAAGTCACATTTAGTAAATATATATGGGTGTTTGGTCTGCAAGTGCACTATATGCGAGCCTCATGTCTTTGGATATCTGTAGAAAGTGTCAGATACCCAGAGCTTTAGTTAAAGTTGGTTGTGATCTGCCATGTGGGTTCTGGGACTTCAACCTGGGTCCTCTGAAAGACCAGTAAGTACTCTTAAACACTGAGCCAACTCTTCATCCCTTTCCCCAATATGAATGTCTTAAAGATGGTTCTTGTATACGTTCATCCTATCCTTATTCATTGAACACTTTAACATTTTTTTGTATTATTTTCTAGGTTTGCCCCACCATGCCAATATTCCTGTCCAGTTTTTCCCAGTGATCCTTGGTTTTATTGAGTGGAGAAACTAAGATCTCAGAATTTGATGTGTTTATATGTAACTGCAAGCTTTTAAGGCGCATATCAGCTAGTCTTTACATGATGAGTTTTATCAGGACCATTACTTACCATTGTTTTCCTTAGTTTTATGCTATTTCTCTGCCCTGAGATTTCATGTCACTGAGATTATTTGGCAGCAGGGCTTATCTAAATTTGCACTGTGAAAAGGTTTTAATTGTTCTCAACTAGGCCTCAGGGATTCGTTTCTATGTGATGCTTTCCTTACTTTTGTTCTTTTGTTTTTCTTATTTATTAAATAAAGATGCGTACTTACCCTTAGTTGAGAATTTTCCTCTTGACAATGGAACAAGGGTAAAGGTGATTCTTATTAAGTTGTTACTTATTTGGATTTATCCATTTATCTAAACTCGATTTGAGATGATGTTTAGTCTTGCTTTGTAAAGAGGTCTGTACTGATTATTATTATTATTTGCTTTTGTTGCCTAGAATATCCTTTCAAGGGCTGACGTAGTGCTTCTATTTGGAGTGTGGGAATCCAGCTATGTTATCCAGGAGTTAGCTTATGTGAGAGTCTGACTGGGTTTTTAAATTTTCTTTTCTTCTCAATAACTTATTTTACATTTCTGTCATTTAAAATTTGATGTTTCTCTTGAAGATAAAACTGTATAACAATGCTAACTATCCTCATTTTTATAGTAATTTTTATGGTGCATCTATCAAACTATGAGCTGAATTCTTCTTTGAGAAAATAATAAATATGGAACTAACCACTGATAGTTTTTTAACATGTATATATATCAAAATTCATAGTTGGAGGACAAATTCTATTTCTTTTCATTATATCAACGTGGCTTCTAGTAGACTTTTCTTCCATTCTTGAATAAGACTTTTGGGATTTAAAATAATCTGTGCATGTGTGTATAAATGTACTGGCAAGGCATTAGAACATTGTAGTGATGGACTCTATTTAGATGATGTTTTAATGACTTTTTGTTTTTTTCCTTAAAAATATATTGTGTACCACAGTTAAGATAATTTTCTTGATACCCAATCACCCTGACTCCCATAAATTGCATGAAAACAGTTTTTTAAAGTTTATATGAAGAATATCACAGCCAGGAAAGGAATAGCATAAAACACAAAATATGCACATTTAGTTAACAAACAGTAAGTTTCTACTATCTACCTAGTATGATTATATATTGTTGGAAAAATACTTGTATATAAAACAACTGAAAAAAGTGCTTTTAGCCTTACCAATTAGATATAGTAAAATAAATGTTAATTCTGTGATAAAGACAGGATGCTTTTGTTGCACCATTCAGTCCATCTTTTTGTTTGAATTGGGAGCATATACCTGTTAGCATGATGTTTCCCATGTTTTAAGTCCTTTCCAATTAACCAATCAATTTTGCTGCTGCTTCTGATAGAAATTGGTGATCTAATTTCAAAGGTTGTTGGGAGAGCAAACTACATTAATCATACTTTTGATCTTTAAACCAGGTCTTAATTGTTGGCATTCCTGATCACAGTTTTGTTCCAAATAATATATAAATTGTTGGTGCTCATGGAAATACTTTGTAAACTATTACTCACAGTCATGAATGTTGACAACTTAATAGCTGCTTATAAGTTCATGGTAAGCAGTGGTGTGACTTTGGGTGTGAACACTTAGGTATTCACAGCACCATTTATTTTCTCATAATAATTAAAATAGGACAATAAAATTTATTCCATTTAGTTACTGTGAAGCATAAATGAGATGACATATGAAGCATGAGTGTAATTTCTTTAAATATACTCTGGCCATACTATTTTTTATTGGTTATTTTATTTATTTACATTTCAAATGTTATTCCCCTTCCCAGTTTCCTCTCCACGAACTCCCTAACTCATCTCCCTCCCCCTGCTTCTATAAAGGATCATCCCCACTCCTACCTCTCCACCCTAGCATTTCCCTACATAAGGACATTGAGTCTCCACAGGAACACAGGCCTCCTGTCCCATTGCTATGTTTGCAACTGGAGCCATGGGTCCCTCCATGTGTATTCTTTGGTTGGTGGAGTTGATATTGTTGTTCTTCCTATGTGGTTTCAATCCCCCTTCAGCTCCTCTGTCCTTCCCCTAACTCCTCCATTTGGGTCCCTGTGCTCAGTCTGTGGCCATAATATGTTTGTTTGTTTATTTATTTACATCCCAACCACTGTTCCCCCTCCCAGTCCTTCCCTCACCAAGTTCCTTTACCCCCTCTCCTTCTCCTCTGAGAGGGTGAGACCTCTTCCCTGATATCCACCCCCCCACCCTAGTACATCAATTCTCTGCCAGATTAGGTGCATCCTCTCCCACTGAGACCAGACAGGTCAGCCGTGAAGACTGAGCTTCCTGTCTGCTACATATGTGCCTGTGGGCCTCGTTCCAGTCTCTGTATGTTCTTTGGTTGGTGGCTCAGATTCTGAGAGCTCCCTGGGGTCGAGATTTGTTGACTCTGTTGGTCTTCCTGTGTACTTATTTACTTATGTACTTCAAGAGTTCCCATCAGTCCTTCTCCCAGCTCTTCCATAGGTGTCCCTGACCTCCATCTAATGTTTGGCTGTGAGTATCTGTTTCTGTTTCTGTCCACTGGTGGGTATAGCCACTCAGAGGAGAGTTATGCCAGGCTTCAGTCTTCAAGCATAACAGAGTATCATTTATAACGTCAGGGATTAGTGTTTGTCCATGGGATGGGCCGGCTATTGGTTTGGCAATGCTGTTTTTATAACTCTAACTTGTCTCTGTTTTATGACCTATGGAGTCTTTAAATTAAGTACTCTTAGATTGGCTTGTAGGTTTGTTGCATTGGAATTCTGCTGAAGTGTTTGTAAAAGGAAGAAGGAAGACAGAAAGAGACATATGAATATGACTGTAGAAAGGAAAAACCCACTAAACTGAAGACATGATTGAGAGAAAAGTTTCAAACAATAGGCTTTCCACAATGTTCATAAGAAAGTTGAACAAAAAAGCCACAAGACTGTGAAATTCTGGTCCTTTTGGCTCTTCCTGTCTCACAAAAGAGGCATGACAAGGGAAGTGCTGACAAACCAAAGAACAAAAGCCAGGAAAAATGCTTTTTAGAAAACTATCTCCTGCATTCATTTCTGAATCAAGTCCTGTAAAGCAGAAAGTGTCTAAGAAGAGAGAGTGACTTCTGCTGTTCAGATGGATGCACCCAGTCTGGGAGCTTAACATCCAAGCTCGAGTTGAGAGTTTCCTGTTGATGTCTTCTGACTTTGAGTGTTACTTTATCTGTGGAACACACCTTTCCTAACTGTATGCTGAGAACTTTGGCTTATTCATAATTCTGCCTATTATGGATCTCCCACCAAATGTTTACAAGTAAAATTTTTTTTTATTTTATTTTATTTTTTTAATTTACATTCCAAATCACTTCCCCTTTCCCCTTTCCTCCCTTCCCGAAAGTCCCATAAGCCCCCTTCCCTCCCTCTTTTCTCCATTCAACCCCCTCTCGTTACTCTGTCCTGGCGTTCCCCTACATCCAGTCTTTCCAGGACCAGGGGTCTCTCCTTCCATCTTTTTAGAAATCTATTGATATGCTGATTGTGTCTAGGGTATTCCGAGATTCTGGGTCAATATCCCCTTATCAGTGACTGCATACCATGTGTGTTCTTTTGTGATTGGGTTACCTCACTAAGGGTGATATTTTCAAGTTCTGACCATTTGCCTAGGAATTTCGTGAATTCATTGTTTTTCATTGCAGAGTAGTATTCCATTGTGTAAATATACCACATCTTCTGAATCCATTCCTCCGTTGAGGGACATCTGGGTTCTTTCCAGCTTCTGGCTATTATAAATAAGGCTGCTATGAATATAGTGGAGCATGTGTCCTTATTGCATGCAGGTAAAGTCTCTGGGTATATGCCCAGGAGTGGTATAGCCGGATCCTCCGGGAGTGTCATGCCCAGTTTTCTGAGGAACCGCCAGACTGCTTTCCAGAGTGGTTGTACCAGCCTGCAATTCCACCAGCAGTGGAGGAGTGTTCCTCTTTCTCCACATCCTCGCCAACAACTGCTGTCTCCTGTGTTTTTGATCTTAGCCATCCTGACTGGTGTGAGATGGAATCTCAGGGTTGTTTTGATTTGCATTTCCCTAATGACTAAGGATGATGAACATCTCTTTAGGTGCTTCTCAGCCATTAGATATTCTTCAGGTGAGAACTCTTTGTGTAGCTCTGTACCCCATTTTTTAATAGGGTTACTTGCCTCTCTGGAGTTTAACTTCTTGAGTTCTTTGGATATATTGGCTATTAGCCCTTTGTCGGATGTAAGGTTGGTAAAGATCATTTCCCAGTTAGTTGGTTGCCGCTTTGTCTTTTTGACAGTGTCTTTTGCCTTGCAAAAACTTTGTAATTTAATGAGGTCCCATTTGTCTATTCTTGATCTTAGAGCATAAGCTATTGGAGTTCTGTTCAGGAAATTCTCCCCTGTGCCCATATGTTCAAGGTTCTTCCCTAGTTTCCCTTCTATTAGTTTCAGTGTGTCTGGTTTTAATTTCCTTTCCAATCAGCTTGACTACCTGAGTTCTATCCCTGGGATCCACATGGTGGCAGGAGAGAGCCAAGACATCTGGTTTCCACAGAATCACTGTGGCAAGCATGCATGCAAGTTCTCCATCTCTGTCTCTCTGTCTCTGTCTCTCACATACGCACACACACATGCACACACACACACACAAATTAAAGCTTAAATATGCAAGCCATTATTACGTATGAATAAAAATAGTAATTAATGTAATTAAGCATTCAGAGTCCATTCAAACTTTTGTCTCTCAAATTTGAAATCCAAAAGAAGGCCACATTCCTACTTTATCTCACAGCTCCTTTCCAATTTTTCTTTTTCATTAGGATTTTCATAATTTTTTCTTTTGTCCTGTTATAGTAATTGTGTTTCTGTGGTGTCTCTATTTTTAATAGTACATAGACAAATCTGTAAGAATATTCAGATTTTTATTTGAGTTTTCATTTTCTTAGGAATATTTAATAGAAAATGATTGTTTTTCTAAGTATCACATAAAGACTTTTTTTGTAAAGTTGGAAGTTATTAATGATTAGCCTATGTTTATTATCAATAATGTTTGACTATCTATTAATTCAGTAGGAATTGAATAGCCGTGGGTTTTAACTCTGCTATGTTGTCTCTATTGTTGGTAAACTTTTACAAAACAAATCTTTCTGGATGCTGGGGAGATGTCTAAGTTGGCAAAATGCTTGCCATGCAAAAATAAGAACCCAAATTTGAATTGTCAGAACCCACATAAAGCTCTGGGCAAGGCAGCTTGTGTTGGCAACTCCAGTGCTGGGTAATCAGTGTGTATAGAGATAGATAGATTCCTGGTTCTCTGAAACCACCCAGCCTAACCAATCAGTTAGTTTCATGTACAGCTAGAGAACCTGTTTTGTTTTGTTTTTTTTAAATAAGGTTTAAGTGATTTAGTCTGCCTTCATGTTCGGCCTCCAGTTATATTCATAGTGTGCACGCGCACACGCACACACACACACATACACACACGCAAATTATATCATAAAAGTACTTGATTATTCTGGGTATAGTTTACTTATTAAAAGTTAGGTAGATGCAAAATTTTTCCCTTACAAATCTTTACAATATGATTTATTCCCTAGTAGTTATGGGTGGTTAAAAATTTATTATGAACCCACAAAATTTAACATACTTAATTTGTCTAGATTAGATACTAGGAATACTTATAAATTCTCTATTCTTGGGCATTTTCAACGAGAAGAAAACAAACATTTGAGTTAACTAAGACATTAAAAAATACCAAGTGTCTATTCATATTTTAACTTAAAAAGTGTGTGTGTGTGTGTGTGGTGTGTAGGACTACATGTTATGGCTTGCACGAGGAGGACAGAGGGCAATTTTGGAGTCAATTGTGGCCTTTTACCTGTTGAGTTTCTCTTATGTTTTCTGTGTGCAGTCTCAGTCTGTTCAAGGCTAGCTGGCCTGTGAGCTTTCTGCCTGCTCTCTGCCTCCCACATTACAGGAGGAATGCTGGGATTACAAATACATACCACCATAGCAGGGCTGACTTCTAGGACTAGAAGTTAAGTCATCAGACTTTCATGTAAAGTACCTGGAGAGCTGTCTTCAGTCCCTATTTTAACTCTTCACACTATTAACAACAACAACAACTACAAACAGCTGAGAAAAGCAAAGTCCAGATATTTATATACATTTGATATACTTTATTATTCATTGCAAAATGTTTTATTACCTTTAGCTCTTCCAGGTAATGGTTTATTATTAGAATTTCTGCAGCTTTTAGAATATTAGTATTAGCTATCTAATTGTATTAACATATTTGTATTTTGCTTTTACATTCACTACTGCACCGGTGTACTCATCTTTGAAATGCTTTTCTTCCTTGTTCTTAAGTGGCTGCCACTGGTCTGTGTCTTGGAAGGAATTAGATAGCAGAGAGTGAAGATGGGAGTAATGTATAAAATAGCACTAAAGAGCCATCCATGTTTAGAGAACAATTATACTGAATATAAATTGTTTTGGGGTATGTCAAAAGATATATGGAGTGGTGAGTGACTCCATCAATTTCAACAGAAAGAACTCCATCATAAAGAACCCAATGTGTCATGTCAAGGAACATTATTATTTTAGGAATTCTAGGATGAAAAAAATCTTGATCAGATTTTTGGAAGTTCTTTGTATCATATGAAGAGTAAACTGAGGCAGGTGAGCAGTAAATAAGGGCGTAAGAGCTTAGATAGATGTGGGAGATATCTGGCAGGCCAAATTATCAACCAGGAATTATTGACCAGTTGGACATGAACATAGAGCGAAAGACAAGAGTTTAGGGTAACTCAGGTTTCTTGATTGTATATATGCTGAGATGTGTTTTCCATTAAATGAGGTAGTGGCTATAGGAAAAGAAACAATGTTGGTTAATGGTGTGTGAGTTTGACTGAACTGGGATATCATTTCTGTTTAGGGCATCAACAGCTTGTAGGATTTTGGACTTTTGGGTGGAGATGCCAATGAAAACATAAGTATACATAAACATCTTTGGATTTAAGAACACAGATTTGACTCCACATCTCAGCTCTGCTACAATTCTTTCTATGCTTTATTTTGCTCTCTTTGCTTTTATTACTATCAGGATAAAGCCCCACCCTGAATCTCTTGGTTACTTAGAATCCTTAAGCTTCCTTTAGACTGATCTCTGTCAGGAGAGCTGTCCTGAGAATTGAGGCACTCCAGGTTTGGAGCAGGTGTATATAAGCATTGGGTACCACTAAGATGTCGAGCCTGAAGCAGCACAGTACTGGAATGGGTTCTGTGAGCAGCATCTGTTCAGTTCCATTCGTTTGGGGTGTGTGCAGAACCTCTTGCCAGTTTATCAAAGGCATTTGCGATTCCCCAAATGATAAGCACTGGAAGTGAGAGTGAGAGTATTCTTTAAGGTGTCACAGAGTTACAGAGTGTGAGTGTCTGTTACTGCTGTTTTTAAAGATTGTTAGTGAAGGAGAGAAGGAATACACAGTCAAGGGCAAGACACTTCAGAAGAAAAGTAAAGTAAGGGAAACCAGGAGCATACTCTTAGGGTTTCAACTGCAAGTTTTTTTGTGCAGTCAGTGTTCAAAGAAGCCACGAGATGGCGAGCTTGTCCCTCACAGTGAAGGTAAGTGGAAGGGCAGGGGAGAGAGGGAGAGGAAGAGGGAGAGGAGGAAGGAGGAGAGGGGAGGAGAGGGAAAGGGGGAGGGAAAGGGGGAGGGGAGGGGAGGAGAGAGAGAGAGAGAGAGAGAGAGAGAGAGAGAGAGAGAGAGAGAGAGAGAGAGAGAGAGAGAGAGACAGTGTGCCCCTGCTTCCTACACCCTCTTTAAATTTTCCTTGCCCCCTTAATTTCAACATAAAGAACTGATAGATTTTTTTTGTTAACTTTGAATTATAAGCACAGTTGCTTTTGATACAGTAAAGATAAAAATAAAACAAAGAACCCCAACCGCTTGTATTCCATACTCAGATAGTAATTGATTTTTCAATAGATAATTCATTTTCACATTACCAACAGATAAATCTAATTGTCAATACAGTTCTCGAAACTGTTGGTATTAATATCATTTAGATAGTTAAGTATTACATGAGAAGACAGAACTCTTTTTGCTTATAAACACATGTATATATACACATATGCATATTACTATGTTTTTTTTTGGGGGGGGTCTCCCTATTTAGCTGCTCAGGAACTTACTTGTAGACCAGAATAGCCTCAAACTCACAGAGATTGGCCTTCCTCTTTGTCTCCCAAATGCTGGGATTAAAGATGTGCACCACCATACCCAGCTTTACTATATAATATTATTATTACCACATTTTTCTGTCTAATGAGAAGTGTTATGTTCTAACTGTAAACATTTTTTCCATTTTTAATGGATGTTAGACAACTTATTTTTAATTCTTGAGTTTCTATTCTCAATACTTTGACATACCTCAGCATATCTTTTCTTATGATATAAATATTATATGGAAGAATGTAAACTAATGTATTCTTGGTATGTTGACTAATATGTATTTATAGATTAATGTATATTTAATGCTCAATATAAAATTCACTTTGCTTTTGCTGTGCAGTCAAATTGAATTTTGAAGTAAATGTGAAATAAATGTTAGTATTATCATTGAAGATCACAAGAATTAAATGAATTGTTGAAGATTTAATAGTTGACAGAATCATAATTTGAGTATGGATTGTTTTTAGCTCTGAAGTTTACTATCTTTTTCATTATGCCTACTATCTTCAGTGAAAGGATTTGCATATTTCTTTACTAGAAACAATTGGAAATTGCAATTTAAAGTGTAGTGTATTTGTGCTTCACTCATGTTATAAGCTGAACGAAAAGAGAATTTATATCACAAGGCAACTGTCATGATGTGTTTTTATTTAGTAACTGATTTTCTCCTGAGCATATTTCTCTAGAAGCTCATTTAGAAGAGTCCATTTAGAGTTGTGTTGATGGTGAGAGGCCTTAGTTTGTCTTACTCAAGGAATCCAGACTCCTGGCTAGGTGCACAGATTGAGCTCACTGAAACCTCATCCTTCTTGTGACTCCGGTTGAGCTCAAGGTGGCTTACCAAGCACCTTCTGTTGCCAGCAGCTTAGCTCTGCTTCAGGATGCTGCTCTGTGCTGGGAATTACCTGTGGCTTGGAAAACACTGCAGTGAAGACTGTAAGCCTGTCTAGTGTACTTAGGGGTGCAGACTAGCTCACTAACATTCATTCGCTAAAGCTGGAGGAGCTTTCCTGATTCCTGCATGGTGACTTCTGATTTTATATCTTTTATTATCATCTCTTCATAGTCCCTTTTGTCTTTTTAAAAAAAAGTTTAAAGAGTAGTTATTTAGAAATTACAAGCTTTGTTTTTGAATTTGAGGGAAAACAACTTTTTGCCTGGACTAGGACATTCCAGTTTTCTTTTAAATTGTATTGTTTCTTTATAACTGTTGTAGTAATAGTAGTAGTACTTGGAAGATAGCAGTAGAAACTGTAAGTTAATTATACGGGAAAGATTGTCTATAAATAAATGATAATTGAAATTAGATGATAGCTTTATTACAAATTCACTCTCTTTTTGCTTCAAAATTTGAATAATAAAACACAAGGAGACATATGGCACATTTTCTGTCATCAGTGGTAAGGGATGTCGACCAAGCCGGTTGGTACACACTAGTAATCCCAGTACTCAGGGGAGAGTTGAGGCAGGAAGGCTTAGAGTTCAAGGTGGGGCTATAGATCTAGAAAAACCAACAAGCAAAGAGAAAAATATCTTTAAATCTTTAATTATTTTAACAATATCTTAATATTCCGTGTTTCATGTGAGGATTTTAAAATTTTTATTCATATGAGGATTTAATTTCTAATAGATAATATTTTGGTAGCAAATGTGTCCTGGTAGGTTAACTATTGATTAGACCATATAAACACATCTTTGCTTCTTTGTTCAGTTTATAGATTGATCATGATAAAAATGATTATTTTTGAGTAACAAGTATTTATTCTTCCACTAAATGTCATCAAACATTATACTAGAGTCTGAGGATACAGCAGTCAATCAGAGTGAAAATATTCATACAGGTCACATTTCAGCATGGAGTGGACAACTAATCAATAAACCAGTATAATACACATCTTTGAAGATAAACGCTATGAACACCAATAGCATAAAGGGAAAGAAAAATGTGATGTAGACTGCTTTCTATAAATGGCCATTAAGGGAAGTCGTTTTGCTAAGGAGATATTCAATCAGTGGACTGGAGGAAAGGAGGGACTGAAATGGGTGCTCCCCAGTGAAGCAATCCCCCAGGACTGAAACGGGTGCTCCCCAGTGAAGCAATCCCCCAGGAACCCCTTTCTATATATTTATAAAACACATTATTTCAATAGGTATGTCAGCTAAGCTCTTTGTTTCTCCACTTTCTGGGTAATAAATGGGGTTTGGAGTTGTAATCCCACAGCTGATAAAACCTTTAGGATTAAACAGTAAGCACTAAGACAGAAAAAGAGAAGAAAAGATTCCTCGTGTTCTCTTGATTTATGTTTTCCTTTCCTAACAAAAAAGTCAGAAAGAAAAAAAAAGTAGCACCTAAAATGACACTGAGAGGTGGTGAAATTGTTTAATATATGACTATTGTTTTTTTTCCCCTTGAAAATAAAGTGGTCATTTTATTCTCATCTGTCAGTAAGTTTTTTTCTTATTTTTCCATTAATTTTTTTGTTTGTTTTGTTTTTTAAGAAGAGGATCTAGCAATGTAGTTCAGACTAGCCTCAGTCTTTCGCTCCTCCTTCTGCAGTTTCCTGAATGCTAGGATTGCAGGTACACACTGTACCACCATTCCTAAAATATGTCCAGCTTTAAAATTCATCACTTATAATGTGTTTGCTTAGTTGAGAAGTACACAAACCTAATCTAGGTAAATACATTTTGCTTCACTTTTGTACAGCCACACAGAAGAGTAGGTAGTGTCTAGTGAGGGCTTGGAATAAGCAAAAGAAGTGATACTGGTGGAGGCCTAAGGAGAGCGTGTGAACCCCATGTAATGGGGAGCTTTTATTCAACTTGGTTTACTGCCCTGGGAGAATATGGGCTAATACTGAATATATTTCTGACCCCCCCCTTTTTTTTCTGAGATAAGGTTTCTCTGTGTAGCTCTGGCTGTTCTGGAACTCACTCTGTAGACCAGGCTGGCTTTGAACTTAGATCCACCTGCCTTTGCCTCCCAAATGCTGAGACTAAAGGGACACACTCCCATGCCTGTCTTATTTTCTGACTTTCAAGGAAAAGCCAGAAATTATGTCTTATATGCTATTCTTGTAATATTTTTAAATTGTTGCCAACTAAATAAAATCATTTCAATTCTAAAGGCCAAAGAAAACATCCCGGAGGGCAGAGTGGGCCAACAACTAAGAAGGCTTTTGCTTTCCAAAGTATATAGTTAATTCTTACTGCTTTCACCAAGGGCCACACAGGATAGGAAGAGTACTATAGCTTTTTCGAGGTGAATGGTTTTAGCACACCCCATGTGGCACTGAATGCTTGTTCTTCTTGTTGCAGGATATGGCCAGACAGGGCCCTTGTCTCACAGAGCAGGTTATGATGCTATTGCTTCTGCTATGTCTGGTCTAATGCACATCACAGGACCTGAGGTAGGTGTTCTTAGATTAATATTATTTATTTCTCATATTTTCCATAATTTATCTCATCAAGTTAAGCTAGAGTTAATTTTAGAAAGAAACCAGGGAAAGAGAATGACTTTTTAAAATCAATTATTTATTTACACTCTAGTCCTTGCCCCCCTTTCGGTCCCCTCCCCACTGTTCCTCATTTTATTCCTCTTCCACCTTGCCTCCAAGAAGGTGCTTCCCCCTAAAAAGACCTCCACTTCCCCTGGGGCCTCAAGTCCCTCTGGATTAAGTTTATCTCCCACTGAGGCCAGGCCAGGCAGACCTCTGCTATACATGTGCCAGGGGCCTCAGACCAACCTGTGTATGCCTCCTGGTTGGCGGATTAGTCTCTGGCAGCTCAGTGAGGTCTGGGTTAGTTGAGATTACTGATCTTCCTATGGGGTCGCTCTCCCTTTCAGCTTCTTCAGTCCTTCCCCTAATTCAACCATTGGGTCTCTGACTTCAGTCCAATGGTTGGATGTAAGTATCTGCTTCTGTCTCAGTCACCTGCTGGTAGGGTCTCTCAAAGGACTGCCATGCCCGGCTCCTGTCTGTAAGCGCTTCATAGCATCAGTAATAAGTGTCAGGACTTGGTGTCCCCGCTATGAGATGGATCCAAAGGTGTGCCGGTCATTGGGCTACTTTTCCTTCAGTCGATTCTCCATTTTTGTCCCAGCAGTTCTTTTACACAGGAACAATTGTGGATCAGAAATTTTGACTGTGATTTAGTAACCCTGTCCCTCCAGTTGAGGCCCTGTCTATCTACTGGAGGTGGACTTTTCGAGTTCCGTCTCCCCAGTGTTGAGCATTTTGGCTAAGGTCACCCCAATTGAATCCTCAAAGTTTCTCATCTCCTGGGTCTCTGATACTTTTTAGAGGGTTCCCCACCTCCTGCCTCCTAAGGCTGCTTGTTTCCATTTATTCTCTTGGCCCTCTGGGTTTCTCTCCTGTCCACCCATGTCTGATCCTGTTTCTCTTTTCCTCTACCTCTCCCTGCTCACACCAAGGTCACTCCCTCCCTCTGCCTCCACTGATTTGCTTCCCCCTTCTAAGTGGATTGAAGCCTCCTCACTTGGGCCTTTCTGCTCATTACATTTTCTAGTTCCATTCATTTGCCTGCAAAATTCATGATGTTCTCAATTTTAACAGGTGTATAGTATTCCATTGTGTAAATGAATCACATTTTCTGTATCCATTCTTCTGTTGAGGGACATATGGGCTGTTTCTAGCTTCTGGCTATTATAAATAAGGCTGCTATAAACATGTATGGTGGGGTATCTTTTGGTATATGCCCAAGAGTGGTATAGCTGGGTCTTCAGGTAGAACTATTTGCAATTTTCTAATAAACTGCCAGATTGATTTCCAGAATGATTGTACCAGTTTGCAATCCCACCAGCAATGGAGGAGTGTTCCTCTTTCTCCACATCCTTGCCAGCATGTGCTGTCACCTGAGTTTTTGATCTTAGCCATTCTGTTTGGTGTGAGGTGGAATCTCAGTGTCCATTTTGATTTGCATTTCTCTGATCACTAAGGACTTTGAACATTTCTTTAAGTGCTTCTTGTCCATTCAAGAATCCTCAGTTGTGAATTCTCTGTTTAGCTCTGTACCCCATTTTAAAAATTAGGTTATTTGGTTTTTTGGGGGTTAAATTCTTGAGTTCTTTGTATTTTGTCCATAAGTGTGTGGGTTTATTTCTGGGTCTCCAATTCTATTCCATTGATCAATCTGTCTGTCTCTGTACCAATACCATGCAGTTTTTATCACTATTGCTCTGTAGTACAGCTTGAGGTCAGGGATGGTGGTTCCCCCAGAAGTTCTTTTATTGTTGAGAATTGTTTTGGCTATTCTGAGTTTTTGTTTTTCCATCTGAAGTTGATAATTGCTCTTTCCATGTCTGTGAAGAATTGAGTTGGAATTTTGATGGGGATTGCATTGAATCTGTAGATTGCTTTTTCATAAGATGTCCATTTTCACTTTGTTAATTCTACCAATCCATGAGCATGGGAGATCTTTTCACCTTATTAGGTCTTCTTCAGTTTCTTTTTTCAAGGATTTGAAGTTCTTGTTGTACTGATCTTTCACTTGCTTGGTAAGAGTTACACTAAGACATTTTATACTATGTGTGGCTATTGTGAAGGGTGTTCTTTAATTCTAGTGTTTTTCTCAGCCTGTGTATCATTTATATAAAGGAAGGCTACTGATTTGTTTCAGATAATTTCATATCCTGACACTTTGCTGAAGATGTTTATCAGCTCTAGTAGTTCTCTGGTGGAATTTTGGGAGTCACATATATATATGTGTGTGTGTGTGTGTGTGTGTGTGTGTGTGTGTGTGTGTGTGTGTGTGTGTGTAAGTGTGTGTATGATGGTCTTGATGTATTCTTGGATTCAGTTGAATTTTATTGACCTTTTTGCATCTCTATTAATAAACGAGATTGGTTTGAAGTTCTCTTTCATTGTTCATTCTTTGTGTGGTTTAGGTATCAGAGTAACTATGGCTTCATAAAATGAATTAGGTAGTGTTCCTGCTGTTTCTATTTTGTGGAATAGTTTGAGGAGTATTAGCTCTTCTTTGAATCTGGTGGAATACTGCACTAAAACCAACTGGCCCTGGCTTATTTTGGATGGCAGGTTTTTGATGACTATTTCTATTTCCTTAGGGGTTATGAACTATTCAGATAGTTTACCTGATCTTGATTTAACTTTGGTCATGGTTTCTGACTAAAGAATCATCCATTTCTTCTAGATTTTCTAGTTTTTTTAGAGTATTGACTTTTGTAGTAGGTTCCGATGGTATTTTGAATTTCCTTAGGTTTTGTTATTATTATCTCTCTTCTCATTTCTGATTTTGTTAATTTGAAATACTGTTCTTGTGCCCTTTAGTTGGCTAGGGGTTTGTCTATCTTGTTGATTTTCTTAAAGAACCAACTCTTGGTTTTGTTGAATCTTTGTATCATTCTTTTTGTTTCTAACTGGTTGATTTTAGCCCTGAGTTTGACTGTTTCCTGTGGTCTACTCCTCTTGGGTGTGTTTGCTTCTTTCTGTTCTAGGGCTTTCAGGAATAATGTTAAGTTGCTTGTATGGGATCTCTCTAATTTCTTTTTCTTTTTCTTTTTTTTAACTTTTTTTAAAATTTTATTTTCTATATTCTTTATTTACATCCCAAATGATTTCCCCTTTCCCAGTCCCCCCTCCCCAAAAGTCCTATAAGCCCTCTTCCCTCCCCTTATTCCCCATTTGCCTAAGAATTTCGTGAATTCATTGTTTTTAATTGCTGAGTAGTATTCCATTGTGTAAATATACATGGAAAACATCTCTGATTAAAATTGAAGAAATATATAGAAAAACACATTAAGATTGACTATTTCATGGAAAAATTATACAGATAAAATGGTAGGCATAAAAATATTCCTAAGTTGATTGAAAGTAGAATTATAAACATTTTCTGATAAAATTGAAAATCTACATGGAAAATATTTCTGATAAAACTCAAGAAATGTATAGAAAAACACGTTAAAACTGACTATTTCATGAAAAATTATACAGATAAGATAGTAGGCATAAAAATATTCCTAAATTGATTGAAAGTAGAAGTAAAAATATTTTCTGATAAAATTGAAGATTTACATGGAAAATATCTCTGATAAAATTGAAGAAATTTATACAGATAAATTGGTAGGAATTAAAATATTCCTAAGTTGATTGAAAATAGAATTATAAACATTTTCTGATAAAATTGAAGATTTACATGGAAAATATTTCTGATAAAATTGAAAAAAATACCCAGAATCTCGGAATACCCTAGACACAATTCGCATATCAATAGATTTCCAAGAAGATGGAAGGAGAGACCCCTGGTCCTGGAAAGACTGGATGTAGGGGAATGCCAAGACAGAAGCGAGAGGGGGTTGAATGGGGAAAAGAGGGAGGGAGGGGGACTTATGGGACTTTCGGGGAGGGAGGAAATGGGAAAGGGGAAATGATTTTGAATGTAAATAAAAAAACTTAGAAAAAATAAAATTAAAAAAATAAAACATGGAGACTAGAAAAATCTAATCTTATACAAGAAGAAAGTAGAATAGAGGTCAACAGAAGTTGTGAATGAGAGCCAGGGAGGAGGTGATAGGAAAACTGGTTAATGGTATACTGTAACAGTTCTAGAAGAGGCATAGGTTTGAGTATAGTATCACAGTGATGATCCCAGTCAAAAGTAATGCATCACATATTTCATGTTTGTTAGAACAGAAGGCCTGGGAATATTCTCATCAGAACAATAATAAAAATGATTGGGAGAATGTATGTGTAAAAAAAATAGAAAAAATATGGAAAAACATTAAAATTGAAGATGATCATGGAAAATTATACAGATAAAATGGAAGGTATAAAAATGTTCCTAAGTTGATTGAAAGTAAAATTATAGACATTGTCTGATAAAACTGAAGATCCACATGGAAAATACTTCTGAAAAAATTGAAGAAAAATACAGAGAAACGTTAAAATTGAAGATTATCATGGACAATTATACTGACAAAATGGTAGGCACAAAAACATTCCTAAATTGATTGAAAGTGAAACTACAAACACCCCCCCCCGAAGAAACCAATGAAAAACACCTCTGACAAAATCGAAGAAATACACAGAGAAAATGTTAAAATTAAAGATTGTCATGGAAAATAATACAGTCAAAATGGTAGACACAAAAAGCATTACTGAATTGAAAGAGGAATCACAAACATTTTCTGATAAAATCAAAGATCCACATGAAAAACATCTCTGTTAGACTATGTTTTTTGTTGGGGAATTGAGTCTATTGACATTATAAGATATTAAGCAATAGTGATTATTGCTTCCTGTTATTTTTGATGTTCTTTTTATGTTTGTGTGGTTATTTTCTTTTGGGTTTGTTGGAAAAAGATTACTTTCTTGCTTTTTCTAGGGTGTAGTTTCCCTCCTCATGTTGGCGTTTTCCACCTATTATCCTTTGTAGGGCTGGATTTGTGGGAAGATATTGTGTGAATTTGGTTTTATCATGGAATATCTTGGTTTCTCCATCTATGGTAATTGAGAGTTTTGCTGGGTATAGTAGTTTGGGCTGGCATTTGTGTTCTCTTAGGATCTGTATGAGATCTGCCCAGGATCTTCTGACATTCATCATCTCAGGTGAGAAGTCTGGTGTAATTCTGATAGGCCTGCCTTTATAGGTTACTTGACCTTTTTCTCTTACTGCTTTTAATATTCTTTCTTTGTTTAGTCCATTTGGTGTTTTGATTATTATGTGCTAGGAGGACTTTCTGGTCTGGTCCAGTCTGTTTGGAGTTCTGTAGGCTTCTTGTATGTTCATGGACATCTCTTTCTTTAGGTTAGGAAACTTTTCTTCTATAATTTTGTTGAAGATATTTACTGGCCCTTCAAGTGTGAAATCTTCACTCTCTTCTATATCTATAATCCTTAGGTTTGGTCTTCTCATTGTGTCCTGGATTTCCTGGATATTTTGGCTCAGGAGCTTTTTGCATTTTGCATTTTCTTTAACTGTTGAGTCAGTGTTTTCTATGGTATCTTCAGTCTCTGAGATTCTTTCTTCTATTTCTTGTATTCTGTTGTTGATGCTTGCATCTATGACTCCTGAATTCTTTCCAAGATTTTCTATCTCCAGAGATGTCTCACTTTGTGATTTCTTTATTGTTTCTACTTCCATTTTTAGATCCTGGATGGTTTTGTTCAGTTCCGTCACTTGTTTGTTTGTGTTCTCTGTAATTCTTTCAGGGATTTTTGTGTTTCCTCTTTAAGGGCCTCTACCTGTTCACCCATGCTCCCCTGTATTTCTTTCAGGGATGTTTGTGTTTCCTCTTTAAGGGCCTTTACCATTTGACCCATGTTCTCCTGTATTTCTTTAAGGGAGATATTTATGTCCTTCTTGAGGTCCTCTAACAGCATTGTGAGAAGAGACTTTAAATCCAACTCTTGCTTTTTCGGTGTGCTGGGGCATCCGAGACTTGCTGTGGTGGGAGAACTAGGCTCTGATGTTGCCAAGTAGCCTTGGTTTCTGTTGGTAGGGTTCTTGCGCTTGCCTTTTGCCATCTGGTTTTCTCTGGTGTTAGTTGGTCTTCTTGTCTCTGGCTGGAGATTGCCCCTCCTATGGGCCTGTAAACCTGTGTCTGTATTCCTGGGAGACCAACTCTCTTCTGGCAGGGTCTGTGCACAGAGGCTGTGGAGGTCTGGTTTCCTGCTGCAAATGGCGGCCGGAAGGGAAGACTCCTGTCCCAGCTACTCCACTGATCATATGCCTTGTGCGCTCCTAGCTTTACCCCTCCAGAGAGAAGTCTCTAATTTCTTTATGAAGGCACTGAGTGCTATTGAATTTCCTCTTATCACTGCTTTCATTGGGCCATTTGCTTGGAATTTTTTTTCCCATTCTTTTACTCCTAGGTAGTGTCTGTCTTTGTCACTGAAATGTATTTCCTGTATACAGCAAAGTGTTGGGTCCTGTTCATGTATCCAGTATGTTAGTCTAGGTCTTTCTATTGGGGAATTGAGTCCATTGATGTTAAGAAATATTAAGGAATAGTGATTGTTGCTTCTCAAATTCATGTCCTCTTTTTTGTTTTATAAACAAATAATTGTTATATATGTTAATTTCATAAGATACATAAACACAACCCACTGAATCTGTTAAGTGTTGTTTGTGTGTATTTGATTTCAGGGCTTACAACTTGGTATTGAATAACTAAAGAGGAGGTTC
The DNA here is from genome assembly GCA_036184795.1 of Tokudaia tokunoshimensis. NCBI lineage: Eukaryota > Metazoa > Chordata > Mammalia > Rodentia > Muridae > Tokudaia > Tokudaia tokunoshimensis. Next base: position 46,348,452 of record BTHU01000022.1, read on the forward strand.
ATTCTCAAGAATGACTAATTCTCGCCCTCTCAGCAGTCATTAGCTGTGTGTAGATTTTTTTTCTCTTTTTTTTTCCCCAAGAGAATATTTTTCCAGTAAAACTTTTTAAATTTCTTTTAATTTTTAATTTTATTTTATTTACTCATTGTTTTTTACACTCTTGATTCTTTTATTGAATATTTTATTTATTTACATTTCTAACATTATCCCCTTTCCCAGTTTCCCTCTAGAACCTCCCTGTCCCATCTCTCCTCCTCCTGCTTCTCTCATCTAAGTGACCTTTCTCAGGGACATTAGTATGGGAGAAATACTTTTTGATACAGACTTGTTCTTTTGGTTATTCATGGTTGTTTATTTGCAGTGTGGCCTAGGTACCTGGAGTTAGATACTCTTTCTTATGGAAACCTCACCTGTGTATTGTTGAATGAGTGCTTTAAGCACTATTTCCACATTCTATTATATGGGGCTTATTTAGGGTTTGGTCTTTAGGCAATTCAGTTTAAATGTTGAAATGGAATATCAGAAATAGTTCTGGCTCTGCTCAAGCTAAGTGAAATTTCTAAGTTCAGAAGCAAACTCTCTGCAGAATTAGAGGAGTTTTACATTTAATCTTCTAGACCTTTGTGGAAATGCTTTGGACTTTCCTTAGGTAACATGTGCTATTGCTGGTATGGGTCTGGAACCCTTCTGTGAAGAGGGGGCAATTCTTAATTGGAGCTAATGTGTAGTTAGTAACACCAATCTTGTGTCTTTCTAGAGAAGGGAGCAGATGTGCCTGTGGGATGAGTGGTTTGGCCAGAGTGATTAGAATTGAGTTGAGAGTAGGCAATATAGGCTTCCTGGGTAGGGATGTGAGCAAGGATGTATGACAAGGGCAAATGGAATTGTTGGCTGCTTAAGTTGAACCTACATGCCTGTAAAGGGTATGTCCAACTTTTTGAAGTTTATTTATACTCTTATTACTAGTTATAGTAAAGTTTAATGTTTAAACTTTTTTTAGCATTAAAATATTTTGTACCCACTTTAAGGGATCATAAGTCTTTGGTTGTTACTAAGGTTTCTCACATGGTATTACTTGGTATAAGTTTCTGCAGAAATACATGTAAGCATTAAGTTGCTTGCTTAATATTTTTTTAAAATCAAAATTTAAAATTAGTTTTTAAAGTTAATATTTGAAGTGATGGGTTTCATTATGATATTTTCATATATATGTGTCTTAAAGCTTTAGGGTATTTCCCAGCTATTAGAATGATTATAAGAAAATTAAACCAGGTGTTTTTCCTCCTCTTTCTCCTCTTTCTGCTGTTTGTTTTCTAAAATAGCAGTTCATTCAACAGGAGAAAAACTGTTTTAACTCTTTCCTGGAAGATTAACATACATAAATTCAAACCCAACAATTAATTTTTTATTTACGTAAAATACATTAAAAAGTGTGTTAGTAAAGTTTTTTTTTTGTTTCATTTGACTTGGTTTAGGTTGGCTTGTATTCCTCTTGAGAAATACAGTAGAAAATATACACAGCTGATATCCTTAATACTAATTTGTTGCATTTATTCATGTGTACACATGTGTGTGCTCTTGTGTAGATATGTATGCTTCAAATATCATCCTTTTATTTAGCTACAGGATGTCTGAGAAATATAAGATCAATCAATATTCAATTTCTGTTTTTCCCATTCAATCCTCAAATCAGGATGGAGATCCTGTTCGTCCAGGAGTGGCCATGACTGATCTTGCCACTGGCCTTTTTGCCTATGGGGCCATTATGGCTGGCCTCCTACAACGTTATAGAACTGGAAAAGGACTGTTCATTGATTGTAATCTACTGTCATCTCAGGTACCAATTTGTGTAACATTTTAGTTGATATAACAATGTATTGGGTTATACCTTTTTAATAGAATCTGGTAGTCACATGTGTAAAACCCATTAAAATTAAAAAAGCAAACATACCCTATATACTGCTTTGTTTTGAATGTATTTCCTTTCATATTATAATTAAAAATAATGATGGTTTTGTTACAATTTAAACACTGTTGTTTAATTAGAATTCCAGGTTCTCCTTGTGTAGAATCCCTGTGGAGAGCACAGTAGGGTTCTTCTGTTTCACTGATATATGAGCTCTGTGACTTCGTTGGTGTCATTTCTTTACATTTTATGTACCATGAGTTCCATTGTAAGTCTCGTGAAATGTGTGGACCTTATCTTGGGATCATATTCTTAAGTTCATAAAATGAAGCAGTTGAATTACAAAAGAAGTAAGTTATATGGAAATATATTTATCTCAATTTAAAAATAATGTTTGTGTTATAATATATAGCTTTTACTAACATATGAAAATGTATGGAAATTGAACTATGCGAGGTAAGTGGTCTGCCCCTATGCTATATTCCCTGTCCTCTTTTTACTCTTCATTTTGAGACAGTCTTATTAAGTTGACTGACCTTGAACTCAAATTACAGCTGAGGAAGACTTTGAACTTGACATCTCTCTGTTTTAGCCTCTGGTGACATAATAGTGATTGCAACACCATTAACAATTTTATGTAATGTTGAAAAGAAATGCTATCTCAAGAAGTATGCAGGAGATAATATGATACGAAAGGATGTATAAAATTATCAGTGATCAAGTCATAGATATTGCTTATACTCTGGTGGTTTCATTGCCTGTGTTCATAATTGTTTAGGTCAGCAGTTGATGAAAATAAAGATATCTTTTCGTATATACTTATGTTATTTAACTCTTGGAACTCTATCCAGAGACTCCAGACTAACTTCCCTGTTTAGACACTTACAATTACAGTGTAGTAGGTATAAGATTGGTGAAATGGAAGGGTTAATTCACTTCTAACATGACATTTTGCCTCCTTTACTGGATCGGACCCAGATGCTGTACCATATGTGGAAGTTGATTCTGAATAGATAACTTTTCAGGGATAGGAAAAAGAAAATAACTAATTTGTGCAAAGAGACATTTTACTGTGGGAAAATTACTTTCTAGACATAGAGATCTCAGTTGGGATTTTAGATTTAAGTGGCATACATGGGAAAATAGTAAACTTGGAACACTACATTGGAAATTTTTTTCTCTTAGGCAAGATTAAGGAGGTGTATAGGAATAAAAAAGTCAGAATGGTTGCTGTTGAAATACTGTGTATGAGTTTTTAACAGCAACTTTGAATCACTGTTAGAATTTTAATGGTTTTATAAAAGGATAAAAGATCTCTCTTCAGATGAGTTATCTTGCCTCTCCACAGAAAGCTACAGATAGTAATTATGGGAAGGAACTAAAAGTCTTTTCTTTTTCTGTGTTAATAGCTGTAATGAACCTGAGGTAAGTTAAGTAACCGAATAAAACTTACATATCCAATAAATGTGCAAGACATGAAAGTTTCATAGGTATGTGAGATGTGTAATCCTATGGGTTTCTGGCATACTTTGTAGATCCTACTCTCTTTGTCTTGAAATGTTTAACATATTTGAACAGAAGATTTTGTTTTTATTTTTCATTTTTCACCATGCCTTCTAAATTATGTAGAGAGTTTGGCCTATATAAATTCTTTACTTTATACTTCAATTATTAATTAATACATTAATTTTCAAAAAGGTCATTTATTATGATATAATAGAAGTTAAAAAAAAGTCTTTTAGCACTGAATTGGTGATTTCCCATTGCACATGCAAGACTGCTTCAAATAGGTAAACTCATAGCCACATACACACAGATGTCTGTCTGTCTGTCTGTCTGTTTCTCTCTCTCTCTCTCTCTCTCTCTCTTTCTCTCTCTCTCTCTCTGTTCCCTCCCTTCCTACATTCATTCATTCATTCATTCATTCATTCATTCATCCATTCTTTCTTTCTTTCTTTTTTCTTTCTTTCTCCTTCCTTTTCCTTCCCTCCTTCTTGTTTATTCTTCTATCCTATAATGACCACATTCTCCCCTTCTACTCCTCTCAGCCATCCCCCACCACTTCCTCTTTCCACCAGATCTATTTCCCTTCAGAAAATAATAGGCTTCCTACTGTTATCAACCAAAGACTACATAACAAGATGCAATAAGACTAGGCATAAACCTTCATATCAAGTCTGGATAAGGTAACCCATTAGGAGGGAAAGGGTCCTAAGAACAGGCAAAAGATTCATAGACACCTCGCTCCTACTATTAGGAACTCCATAAACATCCTAAGCTGAACAACAACAGTATGTATGTATGCAGAGGCACACAGAGTTTTTTTTTTGTGTGTGTGTGTGTGTGTGCATGTCTCTGTCTCTCTCTGTCTTTCTGTCTCTGTCTCTCTCTCTGTAGGCATGTTGTTCATATTGATTATTGAGACTGTAAGCTTCGATAGTCTAAGAAAAATGTTTTTGTGTGTGTGTGTGTTTTTCACATCATCTTCAATGCTCAGTCAAGTATTTATCAAATATCAAGCTATCAGTGGTGTTTTTTTTTCAATGAGAAATATCCTCATTGAAAGAATGAGGATATAGTTTCATACATTTGAAAATTTAGTTCCAAGTTGGTAGCATTGTTTGGGGAGGGTATGAAGCCTCTGGGAAATGGAAACTTGCCAGAGGAAGTGTGTCTTTTGGGGGCAGGACTGGTGTATTTATAGCCTGACTCTATTTTCTGTTCTTTCTGTGTTTCCTTATTGCTGACACAATGTGACTGGCTCTACACCTTTCTCTGTGCCTCTCTTCCTGCTGACATGCCTCCTTTGTTGTGATGGAATGATTCCCTGAAACTGTTGGCTAGAATAAACACACATCTTTCCTTAAATAGTTTCTTTTCAGATATTTGCTTATAGCAGTGAGGAAAGCAATGAACCCAGAAAATTGATACTGGCAAGTAGGGCTGATGCTTTTATAAAATCAATCCTGTAATTTTTTGGTTTTCATGAGAAAGAAAACAGAACTTTAGACTAGAAATCCCCCAGAATGCTGTGAGAGGAGCTTAATGGGCTATTCTGCTGAGAGTTCAGAAGACCAGAATGATAAGTGATATATAAACAGTGGAGACCTGGGCTAGTGAGATCTAGAATTGGGCTTGCTATAATTACATCTGAATGAAGAAATTTGGCAGTATTTTGTCTATGGGGTGAGAACTTGTGTGAGGCTGAGTAATAGACTAGTTTCATTGGTAGAAGAAATTTCAAAATAGCATAGCATTCAGTCCATGACATGGTTACTTCTCAGTGTTCTTATTCAGATTGACAGTGAGAGCAAAAAGGATGAAATACATGAAGTTTAGAAAGGAAAGTTGCGTGAGCGAGTTTAAAATTGTGGACAAGGAACAGAACATTCAAAGGAAAAAGCATTCATAATTGTTAAAGAGTAACTTCATTGTCTTCAATAAGGAAGGTGCCTGAAGACAACGTCCCATCTATCAAAGGCCCCAACTTGTAAAAATGCAAGTTTATTTGACAGGAGAAAGCAGTCTGATTGAGAATGGCATAACATGGGTTATTTGCCAGAAGCAATTGCCCAGGAGAGTGATACTGCAGACTCATCCACCAAGGCATGCCCAAGAAATGACAGCTGTGTTTCAAAACAGCAGACTAAATCAGACTGGCAGAAGAACTTTGCAATGTGGTCTCAATGGCACTAATGGTTGCTAGTGTGAGACCAAAACAGGAAAAATATATCTTGCAGGTTAAAACTTCTGTTTGTACTTAGGAATAAATTCCTGTTTGTCCTTCGTTTGTTTGACCCACTGTACCAGATGTTTAATCACATGTGGATGGGAGATAGGTGGTCAGGAAATACTAAGTATATATACTTGCCTGTGATTGGACCTGATTGGAAATGTGGTGAATTATGGGTTTTACATTCTTAAGCCACTGCAAAGCAAGACTCATCACCATTTTCCTGGGAATCCAGACATGGACCTGGCCAGAGTCCATTCACTTAGCCAGTATTTAATTAAAGTTTGCTTTAAGTTGTTAAATTGTGGTAGTAGTCTTATTGTTTGTTGTTTGTTTTTAAAGATTTATTTATGTATATTGGTGCTTTGTCTGCATGCACATCTGCACATTAGAAGAGGGCACTGGATCCTATGATGCTACAGTTACAGCCAGTTGTGAGCCACTATGTGGGTGCTGGGAATTGAACTTGGGACTCCTGGAAGAACAGCCAGTGCTCTTAACCACTGAGCCATCTCTCCCACCTCAGTAGTCTTATTCTTATCTGGTGGGATTAACTCTAGTGTGAAAGATTCAAGACTGAGGGATTATAAAGTCTTAATACAAAGTTACAGGGAGCTGTGGAGGTCAGGCAATGGGGCAATGTTACAGCCTCTGTAAGAGGCCCCGAAAGGCCATTTCATGAAGCTGACATTTTATCAATCTCAGCTGCAATGGAGGGTCCAGAATGCTGGAGTTTCCATGACTACCAGATATCAGCCAAGGAAAGAGCCAGCCTGTGCAAGAGAGAGAGGTTATAATTGTTATGCATAACAGGTCTGGAGGGACCAGACTAGCCAAACCCTCTGGAGAGCACAAGAAACTATCAGGAGTCCAAGATGCCTGATTTGGTGCTTCAGGATTGTTTGCCATGATGGATTTTTTTCTTCCGTTGGTCCATTTTTTTCCTGATATGTTTCTATTCTTCCTTTTTGCAGTGGAAATGTCTACTCTGTGCCATTGTATATTGGAAGTATGTAACTTGTTTATGTATGCAATTTAACCCACAGTTAAGAGGTTGTGTTTCAAATGACAATTTGAACTTTTTGAACAGTGCTGAGACTGTTACTGTCTATGGGAACTTTTGAATTTGACTGAATACATTTTGTGTTATTGAGTTGTCCATTAGCATAGTATGGGGTCAAAGACCAAATGTGGTTTGAATACAAAATGTCCCTTCTAGATTTCTGCATTTGCGTGTTTGGTTCTCAAGTTGGTGGCACTGTTTGGAATGGTTGTGGAGCCTTGAAGAGGTAGAATCTTACCAGAGGAAGTAGGTCTTTATGGGTAAACCTTGAGGTTTTATAGTCAGATTCCACTTCTTTTTATTTCAAATGAAATGTGACAGACCAGACTTCTGCTTCTCATGCCCTCCCTGTAAGGAGAACTTTTTTGATGAAGCATGATAGCTCCATTTACTTGTGGGTATAAGGGTAAGATTTAGAATACAGTTAAGAATTATTTGTGTCTAGCAGATTGGTGGTAGTAGATTCTCTTCTAAGATCCATGAATTCAACTAAGTCCCAGGAAATTTTACTAGGTTTCTAGGAACAGACATGATTTCCCTTCCGGTGAGTGAGCATTAAATTAATTTGGACAGCTGTTGATTATCACTGAAATGTAGTATCACTTATTGTAGTATCTTAATCACTTTTCTGTTGCTGTGATAAAACACCATGAACATAGAAGGAAGAATTTATTTTAGGTTAACAGTGCCAGAGGGTTAGAGTCCATGATATAGGAATGGAGGTAGTGTGTGATGGATGAGTAGTGTAGCATCTAAAAATTCCAACCACAAACAGGAAACAGAGAGAGGGCTAACTCAAAATGACATGAGTCTTTTGAAACCTCAAAGTCTGCATCCCTCTAGCAATGCTGCACCTCCCAATCCTCCCCAAAGAGCCACTGATGGAACCTAGCATCCAAACGCCTAAGACTTATGATGGACTCTTTATTCAAACTACTACATGCACTGTTATGGTACTCTTTCTATGCTGGTCATTGTTTGGTTCATAGGTTTAACAGCTGGGAAGGACACTAATTGTTTCACTCCCTTGGCAACTTGCATACTACTTTCTGGCACTATGGGAGTTTGACTGCAGGAAGGAGACTTTCAGGTTATTTTATATATATATATATATATATATATATATATATATATATATATATATATATAATATACATTTACCTAAAATTATATGCATTGATTTTAATTGTATACAATATATATATTGTATACAATATTATATATATATTATATACAATTAAAATCAATGCATATAATTTTAGGTAAATATAAATAATGTGATTACTGGAGGCTTTATCAAGCAATCTTAGTGTTATTTGTCCCCCTTTCCTCCTTTTCCTTCTGTATTGACCACCTTTCTCAGTTGGAGGCCCCTTGAATTTTTCCTTTTTTGTTTTCATATCACCTATATCCCACTACTTCCCTTTAACCCTTCCCCACGGGTCCATTTATACCTTCCTGACTTGTCCCTGGAGAAAGTGAATTCCACCTTTCTCAGCAGCCATTGATTGCCTGTAGATCTTCATATAGAGGTGAAGTGTTGTAAACTTTGCCCTATGAACATTTGTATGTAGATTGATGATACTATTGTGCAGGTTACCACATAGTTGATGTTTCATGCTTGCAGCATTCCTATTATTTCTTGAAGACACTATCTAGTAGCAGGTATTCTGGTCCTCAGATACTTTTTTTTATCATGTCTTATTCATCCATAATATTTCCTGAACCCTAGGTCTAGGGTTTATTCCAGATAATACTAATTGTAAATGGGCACTTACTGGCTGCTTGTTCTCTGCATTTTGATGAGTTGCAAATCTCTGTGATAGCTTTCATGTGTTGATAAAAGAATCTTCTTTGATAAGGCTGAGAGCTACACTTACCGTTAGAAATTATCTTGCTTTAGGAAACTGGTAGTAGTAAGTTTTCCTCTAGGATCCATGACATCTTCAGCCATGGGAAGTCACCTAAGTTTACAGTACCAGGCAGGAACTAAATTGACTTGCATGTTTTGATAACAATCCATCATTGTGGGATGCAAAGACAGGACTCAAGCAGGCCAGGAATCTGGATGCAGGAATGAAACAGACCATGGACGGGTACTACTTATTGACTTGCTCTGAATGGATTGCTCACCCTGCTTTCTTATACAACCTAGAACTACCTATCAGTGAGTGGCACCACTTACAGTAGCTGGACCCTCTCACATTAATCATTAATCAAGAAAATGCCTTACAGACTTGCCTATCAGTTAAATGTATGGAGGTGTTTTCTCAATTGATGATTTTTCTTTCCAGATTTCCCGAGCTTATGTCATGCTGACAATAAAGACAACCACCACCACCACCACCACAAAAACCCCTAAGCAGCACATCTTCTTTGACAGCTTGCATGGCACCTTCTAATTCTATAAAATCTAGTCCTCAGGGAGGAGGCTTCCAAGTCAGGGGGTTTGATTCCCCCAAGTCCCCTGTCTGAAGTGTGTGGTGTCTTCAGTATTAGAGTGTCAACTTCAAGTTTTGGGAGATAAACAATAGCAATGACAATAGGCTACATTGTTTTGGGTTTGTCTTGGACACTCTTTGACCAGTAACTCAAAGGGAGGTTTCCAATGCCTGGTGTAGGTAGGGTTGTGATTCAGCTGATGTTGAACACCCCATGGTTCCTTATAGTTTGATGAATCTTTGCTTTCTATAATGGTCTCATGCTGAAACAAGAAACTTCTTTGATGAGGGATAAGATCTACACTTATCTGTGGGTATAAGGATAAGTGTTTAAAATGTTAGGTATTATACTGGTGTGCTGGCTAGTATTTGGTTAACTTGCTATAAGCTACAGTCATTTGGGAAGACGGGCCTCAGTTGTAAACCTCCTACACATAGATTGACCTGTGGGTTTTTCTTTTTCTGATTAATGGTTGATATGGAGTGTCCATTGTCAGTGGTGCTTCCCCAGGGCAGATGTTCCTGAGTTATATAAGAAAGTAGCTAAGTGGGTTACAAAGAGCAAGTCAATGGGCAGCATTTCTCTGAGGATTTTGCTTCAGTTTCTGCCTCATGGTTCTTCCCTTGAATTCATTTCCTTACTTTTCTCAGTAATGGAGTATGACCTGAGAGTTGTAAGTTGGAATAAATCCTTCTACAACTTGATTTTGAACATAGTGTTTTATCACAGTCATAGAAATCTAGGACAAGTAGTTAGGAAAGTTGTAGTAGTTGTTTTGTTCTATCCTCCCCTGTGGGCAATGAACTTATTAGTCACAGGTTGTTGGCTGGGTTTCTGTTATCAGGTATGACTTACCTCTTGTTTAGTGTGCTTTAAGTCCTATTAGAGGACTGTTGTTTATCATCAGGGTATATGTGCAACAATTGCACCTTCCCATCCTCATCATTGCTGTGGTTTATAGTAATCGTTGCTGGGTACAACTATTGATTGCTTTTGTGTCATAGCAGATTGCATATCATCTCCCATTACTATGAAAGTTAATCCTTGTGTAGGGGGCTTTTGGGTCACACCCAGCTTCAATGCTCTCAATCCTGTGTCCAAAGTTTACAATTTCATCAAGAGATTATTTACCTTCAACTTCTGGGAGGCAACCAAGGGAAACAGCAATAGCTTTAATTGTTTTACGAGTCTCTTGTACTTCTCTGACCCACAACTCAAATGAGGTTTGTTGGTACTATTCTTTTCTTTTGGTCTACTTTACTGTGTTCTTTTATCTCTACCTCCCTTCTAACCCTTAATTCCACCCTAACCCCTTTCAAACTCCACAGCACTAGGTAGGAGAGAAAGAAGGTTAGAGGAAAAGGGGCACTGACTTCTTTCAACAAAATAGACTACATCCTGTTGAATAGGACCGTTGAGTTCCTTGGGGCAAGTCCAATATTCTTCATCAGGATATCTTCAACTTCTCATCAAACTTCAATATCAGCAACCAGGAGCACAAGCTGCCTCCCCGGGGACCCCTGACTCTCCTGTGGCTCTGGCTTTAATACCTTCTCTAGAGTTTCCAGAATTAAACTATCTACAGCTGGCAAAGATCACTCCCTTGCTAGTACATGAGGCAAATCATAATCATCTGCTGTGAAGCAGCCCCTTATTCCACAGCTGGGACTAAAACAAAGAGCAAATTTACATAATATAATTGGGTTTTTAAAGAAAGCAAAAGTCTCACTATAGAGGTTCTTTTGTCCGGTGCTGGGGTTTCATTAGTCAATGTCTCTTGGATGCACTTGCCCTGAGTAGCATAACTTCATTTAACTATCTATATCATTTTCTAGTTCCATCTATTTACTTGAAAATTTCATGATTTCATTTTTCTTTACTTCTGAATAATATTATATTGTATATGTGTACCATGTTTTCATTTTCCATTTACCAGTTGACAGATATTTAGTTTTTGTTCATTTCCTAGCTATTCTAAATAGAGCAACAATGAATACATCTGAGCAAGTACCTATGGAGTAGGATGTTGTCTTAACATGGTTTTACGTTGCATTTTCCTTATTGCTATGGCTATTGAGACTTTCCAAACATGTCTTAACTACTCTATTTCTTCTGAGAATTCTCTGTTCATATTTATACTCCCATTTTTAATTGAGTTATTTTTTTCTTGATTCCTTGTATTTTGACTTCATTGTATAGTTTAGATATTAATCCTTTATCAAATTTGGAGTCACCAAAGCTTCTCTCCCACTCTGTAGGCTTCCTCCTCACTTGACTGTTTCCTTTGCCTCATATAAGTTGTATTTTTTTTTTTTGAGTTCCATGAGTAAACGGGTGACCTTAGGTCCAGAATGAATGGAATTCCATTCAGAGTGTCTTTTCCTGGACCTGTGTCTTGTAAGATGCTGTATATATTTTATTTTCACACTTTTAGCATTTTAGGTTTTACCTGGAGATCTTTGATCCATTTGAAGTTGAATTTTTTGCAGGGTGTTAGATGTGGGTCCAGTTTCATTACTTTATATGTGGATAGCCATTTTTTTTCCCTAGCAATGTTTGTTGATGATACTGTCTTTCGTCAGTGTGTATTTTAGGGATCTTTGTCAAATGTCAGCTGACTCTTATTACACTTATTTGGCTCTTCTAGTTTTATTCCATTGAAGGCCTTATATGCTAATATTAGGAAAGTTTAGGTTGACTGACTATTGTCAATTGGATTGAGTCCTGAAGGTGAATGGGTTAAACCATACCTAGCACTAGCTATTGGGTTAATTGTATTCATCCCATATTAGGGTTGGGTAAGAATGGTACCTCAAAGAATGACATGGGACTTTCTTTGAGGGGCCAATGGGTGTTGAGTAGATAATCTATAACTATTTACTATACTGGCATACAGGGTTGTTTGAAGATGCAATGCAATAAAGGATGTGAACACAACATTGTAAATTGTATTCTATTGATGGCTAGCATTAGATTTATTTGGTTAGTATAATATATTTCACAGGGTTAGGTAAGTGCTGAGGTTGAAACATTACATACTAAAATAATTATCTTATTATATTTATACCTTTTCTCAATAGAGAAATATTAAGTTCATAATATCTTTCAATTTTAAAAACATATCTAGAGTCTAGATCCCAAAACAAACCCACAAAATGTATATTAGAAATGTTATTTTTAGGTCCTTTTCAAAGTATGATAGGAAACTTCTCTTTTTAAAAGAAGTATTCATTTTATTTATTTTTATTTTAAATATTGTTCACCCACATTTAGCATATAATACTTGTTTTTAGTTTTAGCTGCCTGGAAAACAACTTTTTTCATACAGTGGTCAAAGACTACTACTTGTTTTGATCACATTATATAGAATGATGAATGACATTCAATGTCAGCCACTAAATATGTGATTTTGAACCCTCTTAAAAGTGATCTACTGTACAATAGACAAATTATGCTTGATTTGAATAGTAGCTAATTATTAACTCAGAGATGATTGCCTCAACCACAACAAAACCATTTCAGCGAGTTCACTGTGGAGACATGATGGTGCCCGGGATGTGGTTTGTAGTGGGCACCAAATATTTTGTAGTTTCAAAGCTATAAACTTTTAACCCTTGTCATAAAATTCTTTTGATTTTCTCTTAGTCTTAATATGATTTAAAGTTGTTCATTCTAGATTGTCTAATGTCAACATCTAAATACTGTGTCCTTAGATGATATTGGTAAAGAGCAAGGAAGTGGGTGTGGATGTGGTTCCAATTACTCTGCTGCTCTGACTCTTCTGTTGTGGCTTTCAGAAATATCTTTTGTAAGTTTAATATCCTTCCTGTGCGTAATTGTAACCAGGCTTCCTTAATTATTCTATAGTGAGTTAGTGTTTTAGTTCCACAGTTATTTACATAGATAGAGCATTTTGTCACTTTTGATGCCATGATCTTTCCACATATTTGAATGTTGCTCATATATGTTCATAAACATGTTAGATCCATAAAAGTTTAACTCATTGTAGTAGAATTTTGCATTAACTTTCCAAATTACAAACAAGTACACTCCTGTAAAATTTATCATTTTGTTCTACACTTGTGTTTGTAATAGTAAATTTTGTAAAGTTTGTAACTTTTTAAGAAGGTAATTTTATTGAAGTATATATTTTATACCATAAAATTTACTTTAAAGGTCAACTTAATGGTTTTTAATAAATTTACAAAATTACAAATCTACCACTACAAATCAGGGTTTGAAGGGAATTTTCATACAGTAATCTCCCAGAGCAGACCTGTTTTGAGTTGGGGAGGGAACCAGAGCTGGGCTGATTCAGAAGAATTCAGGGCTTATTTAAAAGTCTGTTACCCTAGGAAACTGACATTTTAGGATTTTTTTAAATAAAAGACACTTCAAAAATTGTGTAACTGCATTAATATAAAGATGAATACAATTCATTATTTTGCTTGCTGTTATTACATTCTTTTTTTAAAGAAAGAAATTAGAATTAAACATTTTTATGCCCCTAAAGTACTGTGGGCATCAGATATTATGCCTGTTGTACCTAATAAACTGGTCCTGGAAGAATCATGATAAGAGATTTGTTTTGTAATTACTTATTTGTAAACATGACAAATAAATAAGGTGGGAAAAAAAAAAACCTTGTGCATTCAGGAAGGAACTAGAGCTAAAAACGGGAATTATGCTGAGGTGCAGGTAGGGCACTGAGGTACAGAAGCACATGGCCATGGTGAAGGAAGCCGAGACAGTGCAGCATGGAGAGAAAGAGCAGCAACACCAGAAAGTTCAAAAGTTCAGCAGCAGTGATCTGGAATTTTAATATCTCTTCTAAGAGGCCCATTGCATTCTTGCTTTGAAGACCCTATCAATCCTTGAGTATCTGTTGTCAGTTTTTGTAATTAGGTTTATTTTTTTTTTAAAAAATATATGTATGTATTGTATTTACTTAATTTCCCCTTAATTCTTCTCCTTCCAACCCTCCCATATCTTCAACCCCATTTCCTCTCAAATTCATTACAAACACACACACACACCCGTCCATGTACAACATACACACACACACACGTGTGTGTGTGTGTATGTGGATGTGTGTGTGTGTGTGTGTGTGTGTGTAACTGATTACATTGTATTGTATAAACAATTAGGGAGCTTACCCCCAGGAGAATATTATTTCTCCTTTTTTTCGTTGTGTTAATTGTCTAGAGTTTGTCATTTACACATTCATTTTGGTATGTCAATTGGTGTTGTCATTAGTCAGGTCTTTCTTTAAGCAAGCATATTGTTGAAAGTTCAAGGAAGTAGCTTATTGGTAATGTATAGAAGACACTATTTCACAGCAGGCTTCATGGTCCTCTGGCTCTTAAAATGTTTCTGCCTTTCTCTGGGCCTCAGGTGTGGGAGTTGTGTTGTAGATGTATTGGCAGAGGCTGGTCACCCCACAGTCACTTCTCCTACTTTCTGTAATTATCTCCTGTTGAAAAACATGTTTCCTTGTGAGATCTATATTTATCTGTGGGTATAAGGATAAGCATTGTGAATGGGGTAACTGCAGAAACTAGGACAGTAAACAGGGGCCATGTGGAGGGAGGGGATGGAACCCTAGAGAGGAAGAGGATCTGGCTACATGAGATAAGAAACAGGAAATGGAACAAACTGACACTTTTAAATCCTAGGCTCACATTCCTTCTGTGTTTACAGCATTGCTTAATGCTTTCTGCGATTAAAACCTTTCCCCTCTCTGTTTTAAGCTTGGGTTATGTATGGACGCTGACATTTACCTGCTGTTCTCTTTGGCTTTTAAGATTTTAAAATTTCTATTTGTATAAAAAATGTTGTAGGAATTACACTAAGCCTGAAGGCTGCTTATTATTTTAATAATAGTGATTCTTCAAATTAATGAATATGGGTATTTGTTTCTTTTTCAATTTGTTTCATCAATATTAATTTTTCCAATGAACAAATATGGCCATTTGTATCTACCTTCTTTTTCAATTTCTTTCATCAATATTTTATACTTTTCATTGTTTGTGTAAATGTATGTATCTCTTTGGTTGAATTTATTCTCAAAATATTTCATTTATTTATTTTTATTAATCATTCCATTTGTTTATATCTCAAATGATATCCCACTTCCAGTTACCCTTCCATCAACCACCCCATCCCAGATCAGCCCTTCCCGCTCCCCTTTGCTTGTATGAGGGTGCTCACCCACCCACACTCTCCCTCCCCACCACTCCAGCATCAACCTACGTTGGAACATCAAACCTCCATGGGTCCAAGGGCCTCCCCTCCCATTGCTGTCAGGCAAGGCCATTCTCTGGTACATATGTATCTGGAGCCACGGGTCTCTCCAGGTAGACTCCTTGATTGGTGATATAGACTCTGGGAGACCTGGGTGGTCAGGCCAGCCTATGTAGTTCTTCCAATGGGGTTGCAGTCCCCCTCTATTCCTCCAGTTCTTCTGACAGCTCCCCAACCACGTTCTGAGCTCAGTCTGATGGTTGACTCTAAGAGCCAAGATATTTTATTTTTAATAATATGTGAATCACATTCTTGATTTCTTTTTGAGACAGTTACTAACAGGAGTCTCTCTGTGTAAATTAAAATATATAAAATCATGTTTGCAAATTGAGAGTTTTACTTCTTTCTATTTTCACTTGGAAGCTTTTGATTTCTTTCTGCCTAATTGCCCTTTCCAGGATTGCTAATATTACATTGAATATAAGTCTTCAGGTCTTGTTTCCAATCTTAGAGAAAAAGCTTTACATTTTACTGTAAATTACTGTTTTACTGTGGGCTAGTATATCTGACCTTGCTGCACTGAAACACATTTTTTTCTAGAACAAATGTGTAAAGAGTTTTTATCATGAGAGAAAGTAGACTTCTACCAAATGCTCTTTATGCATTAACCAAGAAGATTATATAATTTTTTATCTTTCAGTCTGTTAATGTAAGCAAAGCCATCTGGAACAAAAAGAATAAGCTAGAAAGCTTATACCTCCTGACTTTAAAGTATATTTCAAAGCTATTGTAATTAAAGTAGTACTACTCCTGGGCATATACCCAGAAGATGCTCCAACATGTAATAAGGACACATGCTCCACTATGTTTATAGTAGCCTTATTTATAATAGCCAGAAGCTGGATAAAGCCCAGATGTCCTTCAACAGAGGAATGGATACAGAAAATGTGGTATATTTACACAATGGAGTACTATGCAGCTATTAAAAACAATGAATTCATGAAATTCTTAGGCAAATGGATGGAACTAGAAAGTGTCATCCTGAGTGAGGTAACCCAGTCACAAAAGAACACACATGGTATGCACTCACTGATAAGTGGATATTAGCCCAAAAGCTCAGAATAAACAAGATACAGCTCACAGACCATACAAAGCTCAAGAAGAAGGAAGACCAAAGTGTGGATACTTCAGTTTTTCTGAGAAAGGGAACAAAATACCCACAGGAGCAATAATGGAGACAAAGTGTGGGGCAGAGACTGAAGGAAAGGCCACCCGGAGACCTGGGGATTCATCCTATAAACACTCACCAAACCCCGACACTATTATGGATAACAAGATATTGTCTTAAATAGCAACTGCAGCAGCAACAACAAACAACACCCTAAGAACAAAATAAACTGTGTTGAGAAAAGTGATTATCCATATGCAGAACATGAAATTAGGTCCCTGTCTTACATTATACATAAATACTAACTCAATCAATAGTCAGGACTTAAGTAGCAAACATAAAACTGAGTTGGGGAGGGAAACAAATACGAACAAAATGTAAAGATATAAGCAGGAATAAAAGCTACTACTTTATAAACTGACTAAAATTTTAATTTAAGAAGGCCTAATATGACAAACTTAAAAACTACATAGAAAAACTTCTTCCCTTGATAATGATTCTGTAGACATGCCCCTAAACACAAAGTAATGCAAAAAACAAAAATGGAGAAATAGCATTGAATAAAACTAGAGAACGTTTCTACATAGGAAAGAGAAAATCACTAACGCAATGAGTAGATAACCTAATAATGGACAAAACCACTCAGAAATGGTATATGTAATAAAGGATGTCTAAAGTATGTGAAGAACTAAACAATGCAATGGAAAAATACAAATAATTGTTCAAAATTGGACAAAAGACCCACATGTTTCTTAAAATAAGAGAAGTGTGCTGTAGGGTTAGGGAGTCCTGTGCTATTAATTAGATAGGCTGGTTAAGTATTACTGCCATAGGACAACAGATACATAGATCTGAAGCAGGGACAAAAATGGACCCATTCTAGAAACTAATTGAATGTTGTAGTAACTGACTGATATTTGTCTGTCTTTTTCCTTGATGGGCTTAATTTAAGATTTATTCAATTTGTTGATTCTTTTAAAATGTTTTTATTAGGATTTAATAATTGTACCTAATAATGGGTTTCATGGGACATTTTCATACACATACATCTGTAGCTTTAATTTTTTCAAAACCCACTTTTAATGATGAGCCTTAAATGCTTTAACCTTCCTTCTAGTCTACCACCCACCAGAGGTAGTGGAAAAGAAAGAATACAGGGAAAGTGGACCTGTTTAGAAAGGTTCTCTCCATTTACTTTGATGTTGGCTATTGGTTTGCTGTATATTGCTTTTATTATGTTTAGGAATGGACCTTGAATTCCTGATCTCTTCAATACTTTTAACATGAAGGGGGTGTTGTATTTTGTCAAAGGCTTTTTCGGCACCTAATGAGATGATCATGTGGTTTTTTTTTGTTTGTTTGTTTTTTCTTTGCGTTTGTTTATAAAGTGAATTACATTGATGGATTTCCATATTTTTATTATTTTTTTTAATTTTTATTAGATATTTGCTTTATTTACATTTCAAATGGTATCCCCTTACCACATTACCCTGCCGAAAATCTCCTATCCTATCCCTCCTCCCCCTGCTCACCCCCCCTTTCCCTCAATTTCCTGACTTTCATTTCCCTATTCTAGGGAATCGAGCCTTCACAGCACCCATGGTCTCTCCTCTCATTGATTTCTGAAATGATAATCTTCTGCTACATATATAGCTGGAGCCCTGGGTCCCTCCATGTGTACGCTTTGGTTGGTAGTTTAGCCCCTGGGAGCTCTGGGGGGGGGTACTGGTTGATACATATTATTGTTCCACCTGCAGGTCTGCAAACCTCTTCAGCTCCTTGTGTCCTTTCTCTAGCTGCTCCATTGGGGACCCTATGTTCATACTATTAGTTGGCTGTGAGCCACAGGTATTTTGATCCACTTTCCAATAAGGATCAAAGTATCCACACTTTGGTCTTCCTTCATCTTGAGCTTCATATGGTCTATGAGTTGTATCTTGGGTATTCTGAGCTTTTGGGCTAATATCCACTAATCAGCGATTGCCTACCGTGTGTGTTCTTTTGTGATTGGGTTACCTCACTCAGGATGATAGTTTCTAGCTCCATCCATTTGCCTAAGAATTTCATGAATTCTTTGTTTTTAATAGCTGAATAGTACTCCATTGTGTAAATGTACCACATTTTCTGTATCCATTCTTCTGTTGAGGGACATCTGGGTTCTTTCCAGCTTCTGGCTATTATAAGTAAGGCTGCTATGAACATAGTGGAGCATATGTCCTTATTGCATGCTGCGGAATCCTCTAGGCATATGCCCAAGAATGGTATAGCTGGGTCCTCAGGTAGTACTATGTCCAGTTTTCTGAGGAACGGCCAAACTGTTTTCCAGAGTGGTTTTACCAGCTTGCAATGATGGATTTCCTTATATTGAATCATCCCTTCATCCCTGGGATGAAGCCTAATTGATCATGGTAAATGATCATTTTGATGTGTTCTTGGATTCGGTTTGCAAAAAAAATTTTTTTGTTTTGCAAGAATTTTATTGAGTGTTTTTGCATCAATATTTATGACGGGCATTGGTCTGAAGTTCTATTTGTTGGGTCTTTGTGTGATTTAGGTATCAGTGTAATTGTGGCTTCATAGAACAAATTGGGTAGTGTTCCTTCAATTCTATTTTATGGAATAGTTTGAAGAGTATTGGTATTAGGTGTTCTTTGAACATCTGATAGAATTCTACACAATACCCATCTGGTCCTGGCCTTTTTTTGGTTGGGAGACTTTAATGACGACTTCTATTTCTTTAGGGGTTATGGTACTGTTTAGATGGTTAATCTGATCCTGATTTAACTTTGGCACCTGGTATCTGTCTAGAAAATCATGCTTTTCATCTAGATTTTCCAGTTTTGTTGAATAAAGGTTTTTGTAGTAGGATTTGTTATTTTTTTTGAATTTTCTCAGTTTCTGTTATGTCTCTATTTTCATTTCTGATATGAATTCGGTACTGTCTCTGTGCTCTGGTTAGTTTGGCTAAGGGTTTATCCATCTTATTGATTTTCCCCAAAGAAGCAGATCCTGGTTTTGTTGATTTTTGTATAGTTCTCTTTATTTCTATTTGGTTGATTTCAGCCCTGAGTTTGATTATTTCCTGCTATTCTACACCTCTTGTGTGTATTTGTTTCTTTTTGTTCTAGAGCTTTCAGGTGTGCTGTTAAGCTGCTAGTGTATACTCTTTCCAATTTCTTTTTTTCTCTTCTTTTATTGGATATTTTCTTTATTTACATTTCAAATGTTACCCCCTTTCCTGGTTTCCCCTCCAGAAACCCACTCTCCCATCCCCCCTTGCTTCTATGAGGGTGCTCCCCCACCCACCTACTCCTTCCTCCCTGCCCTGGCATTCCCGTACACTGGGACATCGAGCCTACCCAGGACCAAAGGCCTCTCCTTCCACTGATGTATGACAAGACCATCCTCTGCTACATATGCAGCTGGAGCCATGGGCCCCTCCCTGTGTATTCTTTGGTTGGTGGTTTAGTCTCTTGGAGTTTTGGCATGTGTGTGGGGGCCTTGTTGGTTGATATTGTTGTTCTTCCTATGGGGTTGCAAACCCCTTCAGCTCCTTCAGTCCTTTCTCTAACTCCTCCATTGGGGACCCTGTGCTCAGTCCAATGGTTGGACTGTGTATTTGTAAGGCGCTGGCAGAGCCTCTAAGGAGACTCTATATCAGGCTCCTTTCAGCAAGCACTTCTTGGTATCCACAATAGTGTCTGGGTTTGGTGACTGTATATGGGATGGATTCCCAGATGTGGTAGTACTTGGATGGCCTTTCATTCAGTATCTGCTCCATATTTTGTCTCTGTATTTTCTCCTGTGAGTATTTTGTCCCCCCTTCTAAGAAGGTCTGAAGCATCTATACTTTGGTCTTCCTTCTTCTTGGGCTTCATGTTGTCCAATTTATTTATGGAGGCACTCAGAGATATGAGTTTCCTCTTAGTACTGCTTTCATTGTGTCCCATAAGTTTGGACATGTTGTGTCTTCATTTTTGTTAAATTATAAAGTATTTAATTTCTTTATTTCTTACTTGACCGAGTTATCATTGAGTTATTCTGCTTCCATGTGTATGTGGGCTTTCTGTAGAAAGGTTCTTGGGAGCAGATCCCATCTGCATTGCCAGAAAATCAGCAGTTCTGTTGACAAGTCAGCAGCTTGATCCACTTGCAAACACTTCAGAGATATACCAGCAGTCCAATTCAGTAATGTTGGGATAGCAGCAGCAGTGGGATGACCTAGCAGGAACAGCTAGGCCTTAGCCGAACTGGCACGATTTAGCAGGAGGGACTGGACTACCAGGGACACCAGAAGAAGTTCTCTGCCATGCCTCTCTCAACTAAGTGTATATCAGCAAAGACATAAGACCAACACACATTTAGCTATACAAGCAAGCCAAAGAAACTCCTGTCACTGTTCCTTGAATACTTTTTTTGGGGGTGGGGTGGGTGCATGCCTTTATTTATTTTTATTGGTTATTTTATTTATTTACATTTCAAATGTTATCCCCCTTCCCAGTTTCCACTCTGCAAACCCCTATCTCATCCCCCTCCCTCTGTTTCTATGAGGGAGCCCCCTCCCGTTCCCCCCACCCACTCCTGCCTCACAGCCCTAGCATCGCCCTACACTGGGGCATTGAGCCTCCACAGGACCAAAGGCCTTCCCTCCCATTGATGCCAGAGAAGGCCATCCTCTGCTACATATGAATCTGGAGCCATGGGTTCCTCCATGTGTACTCTTTGGTTGGTGGTTTAGTCCCTGGGAGCTCTGAGGCATCTGGTTGGTTGTTATTGTTGTCCTTCCTATGGGGTTGCAAACCCCTTTGGCTCCTTTAGTTCTTGCTCGAACTCCTCCATTGGGGGGCCTCTGCGCTCAATCTGATGTTTGACTGTCTGCATCTTCATCTATATTTGTCAGGTTCTGGCAAAGCCTCTCAGGTGGCAACTATAACAGGCTCCTGTCAGTAAGAGCTTCTTGGCATCAGCAATACTATCTGGGTTTGGTGTCTGCAGATAGGATGGATCTCTAGGCGTGGCAGTCTCTGGATGACCTTTCCTTTAGTCTCTGCTCCACTCTTTGCCCCTGCATTTCCTTTAGACAGGAAAAATTCTGTGTTAATAATTTTGAGATGGGTAGGTGGCACCATTTCTCAACTAGGGGCCATTCCTATCTCCTGGAGGTGTTCTCTACAGTTTTTCTTTCCCCTTTGTTGGGCATTTCAGCTAATGTCATCCCTGGTGGGTCCTGGGAGCCTCTTGCTTTTCTGGCATCCGTTGAGTGTGTTTTATACTCCCTCCAAACATCACATGTCTTCCACGGGTCTTGCCTCAGCATTTGCATCTGTCAATCAGCCTGAGTCCATAAAAAAGCTGCAGCACACCACCAGAAATTTTTTGGTGTGTTTCTCTCTATGGAGTCCTGACAAATGCAGCTCAACTGTCCAATGTAAGACATACTGATATATGTGTGTAGTTAGTGAAGAAACCTTCATTATATGTCCTTTTATGTGCTTGTAGAACATCCTTTCACCTGAGTCTGTTTCAGTGAAACGTTCCTTCACGTGCCTGCTTTAGCAAAATATCCTTTCACTTGTGTCCACATCAGGAAAACACTACTTCACAATTTTCTCCCAGCAAAACACCATCCAATACAATTGACTCGCCAAAGAACCCTTCAGTTTCTACTTTAATATTCATCTCTGAAATTTTATTCTTTTTGGTAATTTCCTTGATTTTCCCTATTGTTTTTCTACATTCTATTTTATTTGCTGCCGCCCTTTTTAAAATTAAAATTTAAGTTAGCATACAAAATAATGGTTCCATTATGGAACTTTTATATATCGTTGTCAATAA
Organism: Tokudaia tokunoshimensis; assembly: GCA_036184795.1. Taxonomy (NCBI): domain Eukaryota; kingdom Metazoa; phylum Chordata; class Mammalia; order Rodentia; family Muridae; genus Tokudaia; species Tokudaia tokunoshimensis. The sequence goes on from BTHU01000022.1 coordinate 46,370,842, forward strand.
ACTTTGTTTTAATTTATTCCCTGTATCTCTTGTTTCTGTTATTTTCTTCTATGAGCTAGTTTTGGAGTTTATTTACTATTCCTTTATCAATTCCTTCATGTAGAATTCAAGGGCTATGGATCTGAGACATATACAGAAAGGGTAGGCATTTTCAGATATAAATGATATAAATGTAAATAAAGAAACAATTACCTGGCAGTGCTTTCAAACAGTCCTGTAATTTCTCCTTTGATTTAGTGGTTTTTTTTTAAAGCATGTATTATTTCTTTTACCCCAAACTGAATTTCCCAAATAGTCTAATATTATTAAGGACTTATTTTATTCACTGTAACTAGGAGATATTCTGTGGATAATTTTAATGGCTTATTTTATTTTGTTATTTTATTTTTTGCCCAACAAATGATATATGCTATAGGATGCTCCAGGTACACTTGGGGAAAATGTGTAGTTTTCTATTTTTGAGTCTTATAATGCTATCTGTTAGGATTTCTTGGTCTGTGTAGTAACACTATGTTTAGCATAGTAAGGTGATATCAAATTACTTTTGAAACTGCCTACTGTTTGGTAAAGCTACAGAAATTTATGAATTTTTCTGTTTTTCCACATATTTGACACTTGCTGTTTTCTGCTTTCTTTAGTCACTGCCTTCTCTCAGCTCAGGTTACCGTGGGAATGGACTCTGCCTGCTGTACTTATCCCCCTCTTCATCTCCTCGGCAAGCCTTTTTCTTCTATTTCTCTACAATCACCAAGAAAACACAGTGTCTTCATTTTGTGTTCTAGGAGAAAATTATTTATTATGTGTGTGTCTGCATGTTTGTGTGTCTATGTGTGTTTATGCATGTGTGTGACTGAAGAGAGGTCAGAGGAAGGTATTGGATCAGCTAGAACTGGAGTTACAGGTAGTCTTGAGCTGCTCAATGTGGGTGCTGGGAAGTGAACTCATGTCCTCTACAAAGGAGCAAGAGCTGAGCCATCTCAAGTCCTTGCTTTTTAAAATTTATTTATTTGTTTATTTATTCATGTATTCATTTATTGCCAGCTCGGATCTGCTTCTACCCTCAGGGTTTTCAGGCACCAGCCAGAAGGAAGCTTCTGCAGGTGGGGTGGGTTCACAGGAATTTGGTTAGCTTTAGTGAAGGGGAAAAACAGCCAGCCTTCTCTGACATGCTTTTCATTAAAATAGCTCTCTTTTATTGGGGGTAACAAGGGTTATATAAAACTTGGGGAGTTTATAGGTGTTTCTCAGGTTGAACATACATTATTAGCTAGTGTCCAGGTGCTTCATTTACATGAAGAGGAAGTCCTTGCTGGACATGTCCTTATAGGGAGAGAGAAAGTTATAATTTGAACACCAGGTTACATGACTATTTCAAGGGTAGTGGAGCTGGGGTTGTACAGGCTTCTTGTGAGGGAACATGCTGACACAGGGCAAGGAGGAACAGTACTAACTCCTGTGGGTCTCAGGATGAGATTTTGGGGGATTGGACACATCTTGAACCTGCTCTTGCTCCAGTCTTCTCCCCTGGTCACATGGCTTTACGGCCCCACAATTCATGTGTGTGTTTGTGTGGGAGGGTACATGTGCCACAGTGAGGAAAGTCAGAGGACATATTTTAGGAAGGAGTCCTTTTTCTCCACCATAACAATCCTGGGGATAGAACTCATTTCTGGGTTTGGTGGTAACTTATGTCACTGACTAAACATCTTAAAGTATGATCACATTCTGAGATACCAGGGATCAGTTATTAATTTGGTGAGAAGGGAGGCAGATAATTCAGGCCATACTATGTGCTTACTTGCTCTTTTTTCTCCCTGTCTGTCTGTCTGTCTGTCTGTCTGTCTGTCTGTCTCTCTGTCTCTCTGTCTCTCTCTCCCTCATCTCACCTCATCATAATAGGCTGGATAAAGGTATTGAAAGACAAACTTATCCTCAACATCTGTGAATATGTTCCCTTTCATGGTAAAGATTCATTATGTGTTTGATTACATTGAAGACTAGAAGTTAATGGGAGCCACTATGATGGACTTTGACATGAAGTAGGTGGAAAGATTGGTCAGTAGTTTGGGGTGTATGACAGAGGATGCAAAATCCTGGAGTGAACTAAGGAATAGAGCCGTATGTCTAAGCAATGCCTTCAGCCTTTGCAAGTTGGAAGATGTAAGAAACAGCCTTCTCTGAGAGTTACTGGAAGCAACCAGCCTTGTTAACACCCAAACTTCAGCTCACCAAGAATGTCTGTGACTTCTGATCATCAGAATTGTTACAAAGTTAATTTTTGTCATTCTAAGTCGTTTGGTTGGGGAAATTTACTACAGCAGCAATAAGAAGCTAGTTTACCACTTAGCACTCACTGCTCCTTAGCAGTAGAAGGTTTTAGATGTCAGTACTTGCGGTTAGTTTTAAAAAACTCATGCTCTGTTCAAATAAATATCTATACCATTTCTGATTAATGTTTTATTTTGTTTAATATTTAGAATGATGATTCTAATTGATGTTTAAAAATGTGGTACTCACTTTAATTTCAACAATTTTATATTTTAAAGAGGTTCTAATAGGCATAGTAAATTAGAACATCATTTATATGATTGCTGGTAATTTCAGCATAAGAATCTGTACTGAATTTCAATTTTGAAATTCCAAGAACATTGTATTTTCTTGGTAGCATAGTTTAGTTTTAGTTTAATCAATTATTCCTGAAACTGAAGCACCCTAAGAGGCTAGATGAAGGTATAGATACATTCCAATGTCTTCTTTTAAGAAATCTGTAATAACTTAAAGAATTATTTGGAATTATGTAAATCATGGCATCTAGTCTGAAATGATGACTTTCTGTTCAATAAATAGGTCTCTAATTCTTTTATATCTTTGATTCTACAGAAGTCAAGTCAGACCACATAGTAAAATCAGTTCAATCACCTTTTGCCTTTGGCTTAGTTTATAGACTTCCTCTGAAATTTGCACTGCATTGACAAAAGATATACTTTAAAATCTCTGACTTCAGATTCTATTCCAATGTGTTCAAATATAGCCCAGTGGTAAAGCACTTACTAAATTTCCAGGAAGCTCTAGATTTGACAGTCACAGTGTGGCAACAAATAACTAAACAAACCCCATCAAACCAAACATTCCAATAAAACAATCATAAAAAAACTGTTCATCTGTTTCTGGAAAATGGCAGATGACAACAGGCATAGTGTGCTAGAATCTCCAGAGAATTAGAATTTGGATAACAGTGATTAGAAGAAGTAAAGATGGATGGAGGTCTCTAATTTAAAGCAAACTGGAAACTTTACAATGCAGTATTCAACAAGGCAGAAGCATGGTTGGAATTACAGTCTCAGGCAAACACAGCCACAGACTCTAAGCAGTATTCTTGTCATGGGAAGTACCATGGTCGTGGTGGTAGGGCCCCATTGAAAATGCACCCTTGAGGAACAACCCAAAGGTATGAACAGTATTTGTGTCCTGTCATATGAAAGAACACCTACTGATGTGCCCCAAATCAACCTAGGGGGTGCGATAGGTATCTTAGAACTTGGGCCCATTTATCTCTCCTTCATATTTAGTCTTAGATAGTGGTTAATACCCCCCACCAAATTACCAACCAATGACCTAACCTCAAATATGCAAGTCTCATTTCAAAAACTCAAGAAACACAGAATCCAAGATAATATTATTGCTTCAAAAATGATCAATCCCATAGTAATTGCTTACAGTGAGAGTGAGTTAAAGGAAATATTAGACAAGGAATTTGAAAGAATAAATATAAGTTTGTTCAAAGGAACAAAGCAGGACAAAATAAACTATTGAATAAAATGGAAGTGAACTTGAAAAATTGACTGAAATAGGGAATCAACAGAATAGAGAACTGAAGTTTAATAAGGCAAAACAAATACTAGAAAAAGATAATTTCATAATGAGAGATCAGAAATGAAAATGGCAATAAGTGTTCTGTTGCTGGAGCCCATCCTCAGCCATGGGGCTGCATACCCAGGTGGCTCAGGGAGACAGCTAGCCTTCCAGGAGTGTGGACATGCCTGAGAGGGCAGGTAGGACCACCCCTGCTACTCAGAGGAACTGGCCCGAAACCCTGAGGACACAAGAACCCAGGGGCAGCCAGGGAGAGGAGCCTTCTGATTTCCATCTGTGCCCAGAGCTGATCCTGGGCCACAGAGCTACATACACAAATATTGCCACAAGGGAGCTGGTCTCCCAGGAGTGCCTACACACCTGCGTACACAGAGAGAACTGGTCTCCCAGGAGTTCTGATACACAGGCTTATGAGACAAACAAGCCACAGTCAGAGACAGCAAGACCAGCTAACACCAGAGATAACGAGATGGCGAAAGGCAAACATAAGAACATTACCAACAGAAACCAAGGTGACATGGCAGCATCCAAATCCAGTTCTCCCACAACAGAAAGTCCTGAATATCCCAACACACCAGAAAAGCAAGACTTGGATTTAAAAATCACAGCTCATTATGCTGATAGAGGATTCAAGAAGGACATACATAACTCTCTTACAGAATTACAGGAAAACACAACCAAACAGGTGAAGGAATTAAATAAAACCATCCAGGATCTAAAAATGGAAGTGGGAAACAATAAAGAAATCACAAAGGGAAACAACTCTGAAGATAGAAAACCTAGGAAAGAAGTCAGGAGACATAGATGCAAGCATCACCAACAGAATACAAGAGATAGAAGAGAGAATCTTAGGTGCAGAAGATACCATAGAAAACATTGACACACCAGTCAAAGAAAATGCAAAATGCAAAAAGCTCCTAACCCAAAACATCCAGGAAATCCAGGATACAATGTGTATTAGTTTAGGTTTTACTGCTGTGAACAGACACCAATGACCAATGCAAGTTTCATAAAAGACATTTACTTGGAGCTGACTTACAGGTTCAGAGGTTTAGTCCATTGTCATCAAGGCAGAAGCATGGCAACATCCAGGCAGGCATGGTGCAGGAGGAGCTGAGGGTTCTACACCTTTATCCAAAGGAAACCAGGAACAGACTGGGCATCTTCAGGCATCTAAGAGGAAGATCTGTAAGCCCAACCCTACAGTGACACACTTCCTCCAACAAGGCCACACCTTCTACTAGTGCCACTCCCTGGAACAAGCATATACAAATCATCGCATTCCACTCCCTGGTCCCCATAAGCTTGTTCAAACATGAGTCTATGGGGGCCATACCTAAACATAGCATAATGCAAAATAGATTTAGTCCAACTTCAAAAGTCCCCACAGTCTATAGTATTCTCAACAGTGTTAAAAGTCCAAAGTTCAAAGTCTCTTCTGAGCTTCATCCAATCACTTAACTGTAATCCCAAAAGCAAGATAGGAAACCAGCTGGGCAGTCTCCAAATCTGAATCTCCATGTCTGATGGCAAAGCAGTCTTCAGATCTTCAACTCCCTTTTTATCTTTGTTGACTGCAACAAGGTTCTTTCTCCTGGGCTGGTTCCACTCCCTGTTAGCAGCTTTCCTGGCAGGCATCCTGTGTCTCTGGCATCTTTAACATCTTGGGGTCCCCAAGTCAACTTCAGCTTCACAGCTTCTTGTTCCAATGTCTGAGTTCCACACATGATCTTCTGTGCATCTCCAAAGGGCTGGAGTCACTTCTCCAGCTCTGCCCTCTGTTCAAGTTGATCCATTCCACTGCCACTGCTGTTCTTGGAGTTCATCCCATGGTACCAGCATCTCCAATATTCTGGGGTCTTCTACTGCAACTAGGCTTTACCAAAGCTTCTCATAGGCTGTCTTCATGGTATCAAGCCTCAACTCCTTTGCATGACCCCTTCAGTCCTTGACAACTACAACTGAGGCTGCACTTTCACCAATGGCCTTCCATGGCCTCTCACAGTGCCAAACCTCAGCTGTTCTTCATGATGCCTTCATGCCTTCAAAACCAGTACCACCTGGATTATTCTTACACATTACCAAGTACAGCTGCTACATGAGGTACAACCTTGGCTGTCTCTGGAACACAGCTTCTTTGTGCTCTCAGGAAACACTGCCCAGAAAATATCACCTAAGTGATGCTGGTCTTTTCTTAATCACCACTAATTTCTTAGCTCCAGCTAACCAGCATCAATTGTCCCAATAGTCTCCTTCTCCTTTTGAATATAAAGCCAGAGACACATGGCCTAAGCTGCTGAGTTCTGCTGTTTGCAGAACATTGGCCCCCTTGTTCTATTACATTATCACTAGCTTCCTTTATTCCAACTCCTTCACTGCCTAAGCTTGGCTGTCCTGGATCTTGCTCTATAGACTGACTTTGAATTCAGAGATCTGCATGCCTGCCTCCTAAGCACTGGGTTTAAAGGTGTGGTTCACTAAGTATGGATTTAATTTGTTTTTCACCTAGAATTTGCTCTGTTCTAGGCTGGCCTTGAACTCAGAGATCTGCTTATCTTTGTCTCCTGGGATTAAAGGCTTGTACTACCATGCCTGAACCTAAATTTAGCTGGGAGGAATCTTGCCTCAAAGTCACTACTTCCTTAATTAAGTTTAATATCCTTGAATTCAGCTCCATTTCACTTCCTGGTGTCCCTTTAATGCTCAAACTATATATTTTGTATGTTTCCTTTCTCAGCTTGCTTTGTTTGTTCAAAATGCTCTTTATCAGACTTAACCAGAGAATAAAGTCTGTGTTGGGCTTTTTTGAGACTTCCTTTGTCAATACAATTAATATACATCTCTTTTCCTTAGCCTTAGGCAGTCTCTTCAGAAAATGACAAAAAGCAGCCATGTTCTTCACCAAAACATCACAAAAACAGTCTCTCAACCACATATGAAAGCTCTCCACTGAAACATTTTGGGTCATCAGGCCTACACAGTTCAAATGACCCTCAATACCACTGTCTTCCATAGTCCTACTAGGTTGACCCACTAAGCCCCACTTAAAGCATTCCATGACTTTCCAAATCCAAAATTCCAAAACCCACAATCTTCCAAACAAAAGCATGGTCAGGCCTATCACAGCAATACCACACTCCTGGTACCAACTTCTGTATTAGTTTGGCCACACCTTCTAATAGTGCCACTCCCTGGGACAAGCATATACAAACCATCACACAATGAAAGACCAAACCTAAGGATTATAGATATAGAAGAGAGTGAAGATTTCTAACTTAAAGGGCCAGTCTTAAATGTCTTCAACAAAATTATAGAAGAAAACTTCCCTAACCTAAAGAGATGCCGATGAGCATACAAGAAGCTTACAGAACTTCAAATAGATTTGACTAGAAAAGAAATTCATCCCGTCACATAATAATCAAAACCACAAATGCATCAAACAAAGAAAGAATATTTAAAATAGTAAGGGAAAAAGGTCAAGTAACATATAAAGAGAGAACCAAATAACCCTATTAAAAAATGTGGTACAGAGCTAAACAAAGAATTTTCAACTGAGGAATAAGAAATGGTGGAGAAGCTTCTAAAGAAATGTTCAACATCCTTGGTCATCAGGGAAATGCAAATCAAAACAACCCTGAGATTCTCCCTCACACTAGTCAGAATGGCTGAGATCAAAAACTCGGGAGATAGCAGGTGCTGATGAGGATGTGGAGAAAGTGGATAGTAGCTCAAAAGTTTGGAATACCCAAGATACAACTCACCGACCACATGAAGCACAAGAAGAAGGAAGATCAAAATGTGGATAATTTGATCCTTCTTAGTAGGTGGATCAAAATACCCATGGCTTATAGTCAACCAATAGACTTAGCATAGGTTTCCCCATGGAGGAGCTAGAGAAAGGACCCAAGGAGCTGAAGAGATCTGCAGCCCCATAGGAGGAACAATAATATGTACCAACCAGTATCCCCAGAACTCCCAGGGACTAAACCACCAACCAAAGAGTACATATGGAGGGACCCATGGCTCTAGCTACCTATGTAGCAGAGGATGGCCTTGTCAGACATCAATGAGAGGAGAGGCCTTTGGTTCTGTGAAGGCTTGATGCCACAGTGTAGGGGAATGCCAGGACAAGAAAGTAGGGTAGGGGGTGTTGGTGAGCAGGGGGATGGGGGTTTTCTGAGGAGAAAGGAGGAAAGGGATACCATTTGAAATGTAAATAAAGCAAATATCTAATAAAATAAAATAAAATAAAATTAAAAATAATAAAAGAGTCAATATGTGATGTAAGGTGTAGTAGTATTTCTTTCACAAATGTGGATGCCTTTGTTTTTCAGGTCTAGATGTTAAGAATTGAAATGCCATCTTGTTGGATTTTTCTTTGATAAATATGTAATGCCCTTTCCTATGATTTCTTTATTGGTCTTTTTTTTTTTTAGTTATGAAAATGGCTATAACTGCTTGTTTCTTAGGTCCATTTTCTTGGAATATATTTTTTCCAACCCTTTATTCTGAGGTAATGTCTATCCTTGATGTTAAGGTATGCTTCTTATATGCAGCAGCAGGAGTAATACTATTTTCAGATCCATTCTGTTAGTCTGTGTCTTTTTATTGGTAAATTGAGACTATTGATATTAAGAGACATAAATGACCAATGATTGTTAATTCCTGTTATTTTGTGTGTGTGTGTGTGTGTGTGTGTGTGTGTGTGTGTGTGTGTGTATGTTTGCTTCCCTTATTTTGATTTTGCTGGTGTGATATTATTTATTTCTTGTGGTTTTTATGGTTGTATTTACCTGTCTCAGGTTGGAGTTTCCCTTCTAGCACCATCTAGGTTTGGATTTGTAGATAGATATTGTTTAAATTTGTCTTTATTATTGAATAATTTTTCCATCTATGTGATTCATAGTTTTAATGGGTACAGTAGTCTGGGATAGCATCTGTGACCTCTTAAAATCTGCAGCAATCTGTTCATACCCTCCTGGCTTTTTGGGTTTCTATTGAGAAGCCAGGTATAATTCTAATAACTCTGCCCTTATATTTTACTTGGTCTTCTTCCCTTATAGCTTTAATAATCTTACTTTGTTCTGTACTTTTAGTGTTTTGATTGTTATGTGCTAAGGTGACTTTCTTTCCAATCTTTTCCAATCTGTTCTTTCTTTTCCAATCTATTTGGTGTTCTGTATACTTCTTTTACTGTTATGAGGACCTCCTTCTTTTGGTTAGAAATTTTTTCTTCTCCGATTTTGTTGAAAATATTTTCTGGGTCTTTGATCTGGAATTCTTTGGTATCCTCTATTCCTATTATTTTTAGGTTTGTTTTTTTCATAGTATCCCACATATCTTGGATGTTTTATGTCAGAAATATTTTAGTTTTAACATTGTTTTGACCAGTGTATCTCTTTCTTCTATCCTATCTTCAGTGCCTGAGATTCTCTCTTTCATCTTTTATATTTTGTTGGTGAAGCTTGCCTCAATAGTTACTGTTTGAATTCCTTAGTTTTTCATTTTTAGATCTCAGTTTTTGTTTTCTTTATTGTTTCTATTTCCGTTTTCAGGTTTTAAATTGTTTTATTCATTTACTTCAACTGTTTTGTTTTCTTGGTTTTCTTTAAGGGATTTAATAATTTTCTCCAAATGTTTGTTTGTGATTTCCTGGATTTTTTAAGGGATTTCCTTTTTTACTCCAATAATTTGTATTTTCCTGGGTTTTGTTAAGGAACTTATTCATTTTCTCTTTAATCTTTGTATTATCTTTATAACTTATAATTATATAATCCTTATATCCTTATATCATTCTTATATCCTTATATCATCACCACCATAAAGTCTTTTTTATTGCATTCCAGCTGAGTTGGAATATTCGGTGCCTGTTTTGGTTCTACAGCTGGATTTTAATGTTCTGGCTGTTACTGATTGCGTTTTTTTCGCAGGCATCTAGGTATTTGAGTTTGGAGTGATTATAGTTCTAGGTGCTGATTTCAGGTTTGTTTTGTTTTGTGTTTGTTTTCTTCCTTGGCTTCTGTCTCATCTCTGAATTTTTAGAGAATGTGGTGGCTGTGTGTTGCCTGTTTTACTGGCCTGCCCTGCTGGTATATTCACAGGGAATGCCTGCTGATATTGAATGTTGGAATAATGGGATGAGTTGGGGGAAGGAAAGTTGGGGAGAAGATTTTTGTGATCTGTTGGGTGTGGGGTCAGATAGGAAAGAGAGCCTGCAGTGGGTTTTCTGCTACAGACCTGGGGATGAGATTGTTGTTTTTATTCCTGATAATAGAATATAGAAACTGGTCAATTATATCACGGACCCCCAAAGCAGAAGATCTAGGAATGTCCTTGTTTAAGGTCAGAAATGTCAAAGAGAGTTCTTGTTCCTGTTTTTTTTCACTATGTTTTAAATAAGTATATCTGCCCAGAGACTATACATGAGTACATGACTACAACCAAGGGAAGGAGCTAGACACTGACAGCTCCTCTTCCTGCATCAACCAAATTTCTGTTGTCCTTCTGAAAGCCTCCAGTCTAGCTTCTGGATGGTACCCTATTCCCTGGGATTCTTTCTATATAGGATGGGCTCTCCCCACCATATTTCTCCTTCCTTCTTTCCTTCCTCTCTCTATTCTTCCCTTCCTCTATCCTTCCTCCTTCCCTTCCTTTTCCCACCTTCTCTATCTTAAGCCTCTACCTATGAATCTAGGATAAACTTCTCTTTAAACTTACCCTCATTGGTCTGTGAATTTTGTATTTGAATCTGTGTGAAAAGAACCAAGTACTCAAAATGCCAGGCAGGGTGATGGTGGCACACTCCTTTAATCTTAACACCAGGGAGGAAGAGGCAGGTGGAGCTCTGAGTTTGAGGCCAGTCTACAGAACTAGTTCTATGACAGCAGGGCTATACAGAGACACCCTGTCTCAAAAAACCAAGACCAAAACCAGAATGAAATGAAACGAAACCAAACCAACCAAGCAGCCAACCAAGGAACCAATCAACCAAATATAAAAGAATACATATCTTGTGGTCTTGGGGTAGGTTTAGTTGCCATTGGACTTTCTGGAACTCTCCCTCCTTTCATTTGAGAATGAAATACTTTATCCTCAAAGATATCCTCATATTTCCAAATTAGTAATTTGGGTCCTGTCAACAAACTCCCCTCAACTTCTCTCAAACTTTCTGATGTACCCTTAAGCATGTTCTATTTACAAAGATGTTGAAAACCAGAGGCAAGTTTTAAAAAAGTGATTAATATAACAATATTTGATTTCTACTGCTACTACAAATGTATATTAAGAATAATGTAAAAAATACATGCTAGTTGCTTTCTTTCCTTTTTACAAAGCACAGCCTTTACCTCTCATTCTTCATTTGTTCTTTTTTTTTCTTGGCTTGCTATCCCTCCTTCCCTCCATTTGTCTCTTCCTCTCTCATACCCACTTTTCCTCCTTATCTCCATTTCTTTCTGTTTCCTTAATCTCTTTGCTTTTTGCTGTAGTAAAATTGACATATTTTTAAGGTATGGTAAAATTTCAAGTATTTGTTATTTATAATATCTTAATAAAAAGTACCTCAAAAAGATAAGCCTAATAATTGGTATATAGGTTTAATGAGATGCAGTTGAGGGACAACACATAAATATGTTATAGTGACATCACTCATGATGTCAAGAAAGCAGGGCCATGAGTTTAAGATTAGTGTTGGCTACCTGGGAAGGCTCTCCCCACCGCCAAAAAAAAAAAAAAAAAAAAAATAGAAAAAGCCATAAAATCCAGTAGTAGTAGAAACTCTGATATTTTCTTATTTATCCTCTGTCTTAGTCAGGGTTTCTATTCTTGCACAAACCTCATGACCAAGAAGCAAGTTAGGGAGGAAAGGGTTTATTCAGCTTACATTTCCACATTGCTGCTCATCACTAAAGGAAGTCAGGACTGGAACTCAAGCAGGTCAGGAAACAGGAGCTGATGCAGAGGCCATGGAGGGATGTTTCTTTTTTTTTTTTTTTTTTTTTTTTTTTTTTTTTTTTTTAATTTAATTTTATTTTATTTTTTTTAATTTACATTCCAAATCACTTCCCCTTTCCCGTTTCCTCCCTCCCCGAAAGTCCCATAAGCCCCCTTCCCTCCCTCTTTTCTCCGTTCAACCCCTCTCATTACTCTGTCCTGGCGTTCCCCTACATCCAGTCTTTCCAGGACCAGGGGTCTCTCCTTCCATCTTTTTAGAAATCTATTGATATGCTGATTGTGTCTAGGGTATTCTGAGATTCTGGGTCAATATCCCCTTATCAGTGACTTCATACCATGTGTGATCTTTTGTGATTGGGTTACCTCACTAAGGATGATATTTTCTTAATGGCTTGCTTCCCCTGGCTTGCTCAGCTTGCTTTCTTATAGAACGCAAGACTACCAGCCCAGAGTTGGTACCACCCACAAGAGGCCCTTCCCCCTTTATCACTAAGTGAGAAAATGCCTTACAGCTGGATCTCATGGAGGCATTTCCTCACCTGAAGTTACTTTCTCTGTGATAACTCCAGCTTGTGTCAAGTAGACACAAAACCAGCCAGTACATCCTCTAAAAGGAATCTTATTGATTTAGGAGCTTTTGTTAGTTTTTTTTCCCCAAAATTACATCCTGCATGTTTGTTCTTGGGACTTTAGAAGTGGTTTCTCACCCTGTTTTTCTTGTAGTGGGTAGAAGTGGCATTCCTGCCTCAAGGGAAGAAAACAATAATGAAAGCACTATTGTCTTTGGAAGCATAGACCTATATATTAACGCTGGATGAGCAATAGTGATCTGGAGAACCCACTTGATGTGACATGAAAGGGGATTATCCTGACCAGATTGTATCTGGTTTCATGTTCAGACATTCTTATAGACAGAGTCATTTAGCCAGAGGTTTGTTTGGAGGAAGGGTGTGTGTGTGTGTGTGTGTGTGTGTGTGTGTGTGTGCATTCAAATGTCTGTGCTTGTGTAGGTTTTAAAGGTTTTCATAAACCCTCTCTATAATCTTTTTATTTATCTTTAATTTATTTTCTTATTTTGAGACAGGGATTCATGTGGTTTATGCTGTCTAGCTCTATATAAGATTTTAGGCAAACTAAAAGGTCTTCACAGTTTTGGTAAGCAATGACTTTCTCCTGGAAATACAGATGCTTAGTGTTCACACCATGTATATACAGTTAAACAATGTACTTTTCCTCAATAAAACCTGTGTTTTATTTGTCTTACCCCTCCCTACCCCAATATTTGCATATTCATTGTGCAAGATACGGTGTTTCATGAGGACATTCTCATGCAAGTGTTTGATGTAGTTTGAGCATTTCTGTCTTATTTGTGCTTTTGTCTCTCCTGCTGGTAGTTCCTTTGTTACAGTTTCATCTCTATTCCGAAGTCATATATATATATATATATGACTTGTATATATATATATATATATATATGAAATCTATTCGGACTAACTTTCCACTTTATGCCTAGAAATCTATATTACAATGTTTTGTGTGCTGACATATAACACAGTGGTTAGAAGAGAAACGACAAAGGGAAAGATGGATATTCCATTCATCTCCAGTATTGAATTTGGGTCTGCTTTTCCAGACCTTTAATTTTCAAGAAGCATAATTTTCTCTGCTCCAAATTTTATCACTAAATGCTTGTTTGGAAAGTGTATGACTGTAGTACAGGAGTTGCAATTTAAAATATTTACATATGCCAGGCAGGTAGTTAAAATGAGTAAACCATGCCCGATAAAGATGTGTAGAAATAGGATGGACAATGGGTCTACACAGCCTGTCTTAGAAGGGTGCATCCTAACCTGTCTGGGGGACTGTGGTGCTTATTTGTGGGATGCACCAAGGACTTGGCAACTGATTTCATTTAAGAAAGAAGCTGTAAATCATAGCATTTCCCAGTTTTTCTTGTGTAAACAACATATAGCTAACTTTAAGCCTTTACCTTTAGTTTTTGTTAAGAACAGTAAGAAGAGATTAGTCATTGGCAGTGGGAGCAAGTGCCAGCCATCTCTGGCACACTAGCACAGCATAGCATGAAAGCTGTTAAAGTACTGCTTAGCCCAAACAAAGTGCTGACAAACTAAGTCATGCTTATGAACCACCAATTTTCAACCTTCTGGAGTTAATTGGTAATGTCTGTCTTAGAAATCTAATTAGAAACCAGTTTTGTTACTTTACATCAAACTTTAGATGTTTAATCAATGGATTAAGTACTACTCCCCCTCCAAATTATAGTGTTTTACTAGTGTACAGATAATTTTTTTTAAGGTAAAAATCAAAGGTCCACAAACTATTCTTTGACCAATAAAAGTCACTGCTTTTGTAATTTCCAATGTTGACTACCTGGTTTGGCATCTGCTTCTATTAGATGGATTGAATCAGAGAAAGGTGTAAAACATGACTCTGTTACACTGACATTACTAAATCATTTATAATAAAACTTAATCAGGCTGTTAGGTTTGTATATCCCTGGGCAATTTTTCTTTACATGATAAACATTCATGACTTTTTCTTTGAGTATTTTCAAAGTGTGCTTTTTAATGCTATTCTGAAGCCATACTTACAGGCAGAGTAAGACCGGGAGTACTTTGTGAACTTAGGGGTCAGAACTTTGTGCATATTAAGGTGTACTGGAGGAGCTGAGCTGAGACAGGGTTTTAGGACTCATGAGTCATGGCCTAAATTTCTTTCCACCAAACTGTCTAGGATATCAGAAAGAGACAAAGATAGTGTGCTTCTTCAACTGTCACAGCCTCTGATTGTGGTTACAATGTAAGTGGAAGATATGTCTGTGAGAATGATTGGTGACTATGAGAACTGACACAACACAGCAGACTCATTCCTTAGAGCTTTTAAAAAATCATATTACAGTCCTCTAAATATGAAGTCATACTTGTGGCTGTATGAGAATTCACATCATATTCAATCGTGCTGATATAGGGACATATGAGAATATGGACATAGGATACAATGTATCATCAAAGGCTGACTATTTTGGCTAACATTTGAGGTTCCTTAGAGGTGATGCTGTAAAGTTCAAACATGTCCACAATTGCAGCTTAAGTCTTAAAAGCCTTAAGGTTTGGGTCATGTGCTCTGTTGCTGATGAATTCTGACTGCCATTTCTGAAGTGAGGGGGTTTTCTCTGTGAGGTGTGTGTTTATGGTCTGTCAGTATGTGTAGTGAATAAAATAGCCTCATGGTTTCTGTCTCTGTGAAGTACCTCCCTGATTTGTAATGCCCATCTATAACAATTATATTTGTTAAAGACATCATGTGTGTGTTTGTGGCAGTGAGGGTGGAGGTGTGAAAAGAATGTACTTGTTATGAAAACTTAACTTTGAGATAAGCAGCTGCTCCCAATCTTATTGCTACCTGTAAAATTTCCATGTCATTAGGTAATAGAGTGTTTTGTGTATATCTTCTCACTGGTCAATAATAATCCATTACCTTTGACCACTGTAGCCCAGCACCCTGCACAATACCTAAAGAGTAGCCATCCAGTAAGCATTTGCTGAAGGAAAGTAAGATGGAAGGAAGATTAGAAAATGTTCAAAGAAAACAGAATAAAGTAACTTAGGATATAACACACATTTCTCTCTCTTACATATGTAAATTATTTATTTTCCATTTGTTTATACTAATTAAGTCAAATCTTGGCATTATGTTCGTGCACTCCTTGAATTTTTGTTTGAGGTGTAATGACCTAACACCTATATGATATGCTGAATCATTTCATCACTGACATCATGATTTCCTGTTTTAATCCACACCTGGTGTTGTACTTTCCCTGAAAACTCCCATGAGATCACTTTAAGGAATCATTACTAAGGAACATAAATATGTATTATAGTCTAGCAAGTCTTCTCTCTGGTCTAGGAGCCATTCCACAATTCTCAGAGTAGTGTACAGTGGCCAGGAAATGACTGCACCAACTGCTGGGTGGATCATAAAGATTATCTTTAGTGGTTTGATTGAAAAGCTGTTGTTACATGCAGGGTTGTTTTACACTGTTGTTCTGCTATTTAAGGTTGTTTTGTTTTGTTTTGTTTTTTTGAGACAAGGTTTCTCTGTGTAGTTCTGGAAGTTCAGGCAGTTTCATTTTTCTGAGCTCAGTTGATTCTCCTACCTAACTCTTGCCAGTTCTCCCTTTTATTGAACTCACAGTAAACTGAGTACTGACCTGCTCATAGGACTGACACCTGACAATAAGGGAAAGTGGCATCTTGCTAGAGAGGAGTTGAAGAATAGGAAACAGGAATCTTGGTCATCATTTTTAGAGTCCTTCCTAACATAAATTCCTTATGAATACTACCAGATAGCCAATATTAGGTCAGTGGCCTGTTACCTTAAGATGCTAATCACAGAGTATCATTAATAGTGTCAGGGATTGGTCTTGCCCATGGGATGGATCTTAAATTGGGCTAGTCAGTGGTTGGTCATTCCCTCAGTGTCTGTTCCATCTTTGTCTCTGCACTTATAGGCAGGACACATTTTGGGTCAAAGTATTTGTGAGGAGGGTTGGTGTCATTATCCATCAGCTGAGAGTCCTGTCTGGCTATAGGAGGTGAGCACATCAGACTCCATATCCCCCACTGCTAGGAGTTACAGCCAGAGTTACCCTCATAGACTTTGCCTCTCTCTCCTCTGCCTGCCACTGATTTCCCTTCACATTCCCTTCCTGGTTCTCCCTACACCTAATACCCCTTTCTGTTTCCCTTTCTCACTCAGTTCCTTCATCTACCTCCAATGACTATTTTATTTCCTCTTCTGAGTGAGATTCAAGCATCCTCCCTTGGTTCCTCCTTGTTATTTAGCTTCTTTGGGTCTATAGATTGTTGCACAGTGTAGTGGCAATTCCTGGTTGTCAACTTGACTATATCTGGAATGAACTCTGACCTGGATCTTGGCTTGGAGATCTTCAGGCATAGTGGCTATGAATCCCAGAAGATTAAGACAAATTGGTACCAGCATAGGGGGTATTCCTCTGACAACCTGACCATGTTTTGGGGAGGACTGTGGAAGGACTTTGGAACTTTGGGCTAGAAGAGCCATTTGGTGTTAAGAGCTTTGTGGGATGTTGTGTAGGAACTTGGAAGACAATGTTGAGAACAGTGCAGAAGAAAGAGGTCTGGCTTGTGAAATTTCAGAGGAAAGATTAAAGATTCTTATCATGGCCATTGCTGTTTTGATTGTGAAGATTCTGTAGTTTTGGTTAGCTGGGGCTGAAGAATCAGCTGTGATTAACAAGACCTTTGCATTACTGGGACTATTGATGCTGGTTAGCTGGAACTAAGAAATTAGCGGTGATTAAGAGACCAACATCATTGAGGTGACATCTGAGAAGTGTTTTATGAAGAGCACAAAGAGACTGTGTTCCAGAGATAGCCAAGGTTGTGCCTTGTGCTGCAGCAGGACTTGGTAATATGTAAGAGTCACTCACCTGGTACTGGTTTTGAAGGCATGAAGGGGTCCTGAAGAGCATCTGAGGCTCATCACTGTGAGAGGCCATAGAAGGTCATTGGTGAAGGTGCAGCCTCAGTTGCAATTGTTGACCCAGGACTTGAAGGGGTCATGTAAAGGGGTTGAGGCTTGGCACCATGAAGAGAGCTTATGAGCAGCTATTGGTGAAGTCTAGTTACAGTGGAAGACAGCAGTGTTTTTAGTTGCCAGTACCATAAATGACCACTGAGAACAGTAACAGCAGTGGAATACAGGCATCTGGAGCCTAGAAGTCAAGGTGTGGGATGCAATGGGCAGAGCTGGAGAAATGACTCAAGCCCTTGGAGGAATCCAGAAGATCATGAGTGGATCCCAGACATTGGACAGTTGGTGTTTGATTTTACTTTTGATTGTGACTGTGCCCTGATATTTTTCCCTCTTGAAGGAAGAAAGTATTTTAGTGGAGCCCACAGTTAAGAGACTTTTAATTGTAAAAAGAATTTGAATTTTAAAAGAGATTGGATATTTTAAAGGGATTGAAATTTTAAGAATTTGCAGACTGTGGGACTTTTAAAGTTATTTAGATCTTGGGAATGAATAAGAAAGTAAGGGTTGAGGCTTAATAGTGATGTGTTTGTGTGTCAAGTTGACAAGGTGTAATGGCTATTCCTGGTTGTCAACTTGACTATATATGAAATGAACTCTGACCTGGATCTTGGCTTGGAGATCTTGAAGCACAGTGGCTATGAATCGCAGAAGATTAAGACAGGGAGATCTCTTAGTTCAAGGTCATCTGGGACAAAACAAGTTCTAGATCCAGGTGTGGTGGCACATACCTTTAATCTGGGCCACACCTTCTGCTGGAGACCTACATAAGGACATTGGAAGAAGGAAGATTCACTCTCTCTTCTTTGCCTGCTTGCCTTTTGGGACTTAGATCCTTGGATTTCCATTCACAGCTGCTGCTGACCATTGTTGGGAGTAGGACTCCATACTGTAAGTCATCAACAAATTCCCTTACTATATAGAGACTGTCCATAAGTTCTGTGACTCTAGAGAAACCTGACTAATACACAAGGAGTCAATTGTACTGGCTGATTTTATGTCAACTTGACACAGCTGGAGTTATCACAGAGAAAGTAGCTTCAGGTGAGGAAATGCCGCCATGAGATCCAGCTGTAAGGTATTTTCTCAATTAGGGATATAGGGGGAAGGGCCCCTTGTGGGTAGTACCAACTCTGGGCTGGTAGTCTTGGGTTCTATA
Source organism: Tokudaia tokunoshimensis (assembly GCA_036184795.1). Lineage (NCBI taxonomy): Eukaryota > Metazoa > Chordata > Mammalia > Rodentia > Muridae > Tokudaia > Tokudaia tokunoshimensis. The sequence continues at coordinate 46,389,422 of BTHU01000022.1, forward strand.
AGAAAGCAAGCTGAGTAATCCAGGGGAAGCAAGTCAGTAAGAAACATCCCTCCATGGCCTCTGCATCAGCTCCTGTTTCCTGACCTGCTTGAGTTCCAGTCCTGACTTCCTTTAGTGATGAGCAGCAATGTGGAAATGTAAGCTGAATAAACCCTTTCCTCCCCAACTTGCTTCTTGGTCATGAGGTTTGTGCAGGAATAGGAACTATAACCAAGACACATAGTTATCCTGTACTTTATGGTTATTATCTACTTATCTTTGAGTACATATCATACATGTCCTTTGGGTCTCAATTATCTCACTCAGTATGATCTTTTCTACCTCCATCCATTTGTCTGCAAACATTTTTTTAAGTGCTTCTCTGCCTTTAGAGATTCTTCTGTTGAGAATTCTCTGTTTAACTCTATACACCATTTTTTTTTAATTGGGCTATTTGGTTTGTTGTGTTTAACTTCTTGAGTTCTTTCTTTATTTTGGATATTAGTCCTCTGTCAGATGTAGGGTTGGTGAAAATCTTTTCCCATTTTGTAGGATGCAGTTTTGTCCTATTGATGGTGTCATTTGTCTTACAGAAGCTTTTTAATTTCATGAGGTCCTGTTTATTAATTGTTGATTTTAGTGCCCAAGCTATTGATGTTCTGTTCAGAAAGTTCTCTCCTGTACCAATGCATTCAAGGCTATTCCCCACTTTTCTATTCGATTTAGAGTTTGTAGTTTTACTTTGAAGTCTTTGATCAACTTGGACTTGAGTTTTATGCAGGGTGTTAAGTATGGATCTAATTACATTCTTCAGACATCTATATGCAGACATTCAGTTAGACCAGCACCATCTTCCCTTTGGCCCTGCTATGTTTTCTGTGGTAGCTATTCTCATACTCTCCTAATGAAATTCTTCTGTAGATTTTAAAGAGAAGCTCCTATTCACTTCAAGGTTCATCATGCCATCTCTGATATGATGTATTGTCCCTCCCAGTGGTCTCTCACTTCAGGCCAACCATGGTTGTCTAGTCATGAGGCTTTCTTTCCTAATAAAGCTCACCTGTGAGGGATAATTTCTTGTCAGTTTTTTTTCTTCAACTACCACCTGCAGTCTCCTTAACAGACACAAATAATATGATCTAATGCTCCAACAGCTGGCTTGTAAGTAACCATAGGTTTTGCCATTTAGACATACTAGCACACTTTTAAATCAGCATAATCCTTTAACAGGCAAACAACCAATAAACCTAACATTTTCCTTCATTAAGAGCTTCACACGGCTCACTCAGCCTGCTTTCTTATAGAAACTAGGACCACTAGCCCAGGGGTGGCCCCAACCACAATAACTGGGTCCTTCCAAATCAATAGCTAATTAAGAAAATGACCCACAGCACTGTGGTTCTCAACCTGTCATGACATCCACAGAGATTGCATATCAGATATTTATGTTACAATTCTTAAGCGTAGCAAAATAGCAATGTAATAATTTTATGGTTGGTGGTCACCACAACATGAAAAACTGTATTAAAGGTTGAGAACCATTGCCCTACAGGGTAGTCTACAGCCAGATCATTTGGAGGCATAAAATTTCTCAACTGAGGCTTCCTCCTCCCTGGTAGCATTAGTTTGAGTCAAGTTGAAATAAAACTAGCCAGCACAGTAGTTACTGACGAGGTATGAGATTTGAAGGGGCTCTAGGTCATATAAGATCTTTTGATTATAGGACTTTTATTGTGATTAAGAATGAAGATATTGGAGAGTTTGAGCAGAGACTTAATGCGATCTGCCCAATTATTCTGGCTTCCATTTAAAAAAAAATGGGCTATAAGAAAGAGATGAAGATATAGAAAAGTCAGCCAAGAGATGGTAGCAAAACTCCAGGCCATCAGAGAATAACACATTTCAGAAAGCTAATAAAATAGGTAATGAAAATAGACAGATTATTCAGATTTGGTAGAGGATTCAAAGCAGACCCAGGCTATAAGATTAACTGAAGAGGACATGTGAAATGTATTTTTAAAGAGAGAGAATGAGAGAAGAGAAACAGAAAGGGGAAGGGGATCAGTAAGGTGACAGAATAGTAAATTCTATCTTGTACCAACAATAAATAATATTATATCTACCCACAAAAAAAAAAAAAAAGAAATCCATTTCTTCAAGGAAACTCACATTTTGTTTAAAGTTCAAGCTAAAAGCATTAAAGTATTCTGAAGTGGAAATTTCTGCTTGTGTCATGTGATGCAGATTCATGTGATGTTTTGCTGAAACAAGAGCAATGAGAGTACATGTGATGTTTGAAAGGTGTATAAGTAGGACCCATCAGACAGTGATTGAGGTACTTGCATAGCTGGCCTTGCAATACTTTGTTGGTCTTGTGTCTTTGCTGATCTTCACTTCATTGAGAGAGGGACAAAGTGAAGAGAGGCACAGTAGAGAACTTCTGGCAGGCATTCTGGCTGGTTCTGGCAGCACTGACTTGTGCTGATTCAGTAGATGCCTGGCTGTTTCTGCTGGATTGTACCCCTGCTGCTGTTTTGTCTTTGGTGACACTCTTTGAACTGGACTGTTGATATCCTGACAAACAGAAATTAAAATTGACCTAAACAGGTCTATTTCCCCCTGTCCTATTTACCATCTTTTTTTCCATACCTTTGGACAGTGAATTAGAAAGGGGAATTGAAGTGTTTGAGAATACTTTTTAAATTGGATCTTGAAAAATCTAAGCCTACAACCCTTTTTGTATTTTAAGTTCAAGCTAAAAGCATTAATGTACTCTGAAGTGGAAATTTCTGGTTCTGTCATGTGATGTAGATTCATGTTTTGCTGAAGCAGACTCATGTAATTTTTTGCTGAAACAAGACCAATGAAAGTACATGTGATGTTTGAAAGGTGTATAAGTAGAACCTAACAGACAGTGGTTGGGGTCTCTATACTTTGTTACCAGGATTATAATTTCTTCTCCAAAAACAGTGAAATCTTTAGGTAGAAAACAATAACTCTTTGGACTTCAGTAGCAATCAAGGAAATTTAGAGGCCAATAGGAATCAGTTTATTAACCTTCTTAGCTTTTTACCTATCTAGTAATCTCTTATAGAATCTATTTTTCACCTCAATTGAAAACTCATTCTTTCCCAAAGGAGTGCCTGGTAAGCCCCTAGCTAGACTGATTTCATAGAAGAGTTGCTTTTTTTTACCCACATTCTTTAGTCTCATTATGAGCTCATTTGTAACCTATGAGTCTTGATCCCCAAAGAGTTTCTTCTTATTTAAGCTTAATTCTCTCATTAGCCTGAATATTGGGTGTCAGATCATGACCATTATTCTCTATTTCAGACTTCATCTGTTTATCTAGTATATAATGAAAGAAGGAGACTTAATATTTGACACTGGTGGGAAGAATGTGAATTTAACAAAAGAGGCAAATTTCAGCCACCCTTATGCTTCTGTTGTAGTCTTCTATGGGTATTGTACCCAACTTTGTTGCTTTGTGTTGTAATATTTCTTCACCAGACTCACATTTCAATGAAAAGGAAACCATTATTCTGTCATACTTTCACTAGTCTTTCTAATAGTCACTGGATGCCAACATTGTGTCTAAGGTTTTCCTGATGCTGGAGAGAGGGCTGCAAACAATGAGACCAGACCTTTGCTTCCTGATGCTTGCTTTTTGGTGGCCAGAGGCCTAGAAAATAATGTCTCATTTGAGACAGCTGGAAAAGCTTCACTGAAACATAGACTGAGCTTAACTTGTACATCAGTTTTCCTTCTACTCCTTGCTTAGGATCCTGTGATTTCAAGTATTCCTTTTTCCATTTGCATAGTTCAATGAACTTCATGTTTAGTTAGCTTTGCTTTTTCTGTTCTCAATAACAGATCCTTTCTTCTATCTCCTTATTTGCTGTAGCTGCTCTCCTTCTACCAGTTAGTGGCTCAGCAGTACACTGCCTCCCACATTCTTCTCTTTCATTTTTTAGGCTTCATTCGTCCATTATTTTTGGAATTATACTAGCTGCTTCATGACCCCTGCAGCTTTTAATTAATTCATTTATTTACATCCTAAATGGTGCCCCCTTCCTGTCCCCCTCACAGAGTCCCTATTTCCATGCCCTTTTCTTCTCAGAGGAGCCTCCCCCCACTCTCCTCCAGTATCCCCCCACTCTGTCTCATTAAGTCTCTGCTGGTTAGGCACATCCTCTCCCTCTGAGGTCAGACAAGGCAGCACAGTTGGTGAACAGATTCCACAGTCAGGTTACAGCTTTAGGGAGAACCTCTGCTCCAGTTGTTGGGGCACCCACATGGAGACTGCTCTGTGGGAGCTTCTATCCAACCTGTATATGCTCTTTGCTTGGTGGCTCAGTCTCTGAGAGCTCCCAGGGGACCAGGTTGTCCTGTAGATTTCCTATACCCTTTAGGACCTTCAAGCTTTCCCCCAGCTCTTCCATGGATGGAGGAATCATGAGCTCCATCCAATGTTTGGTTGTGGGTATCTGCTTCTGTTTTGGTCAGCTTCTGGGTAGAGCCTTTCAGAGGACAGGTATGTTAGGCCCCTGTCTGCAAGCATAACTGAGTATCATTAATAGTGTCAGAGATTGGTGCTTACCCATGGATGGGTCTCAAGTTGGGCTGGATATTGGTTGGCCCTTCCTTCAATCTCTATTTCATCTTTGTCCTGTATTTTTTTTTTAAACAGGACAAATTTTGGGTCGAAAGTTTTGTGTGGGTGTTGGTGTCCTTATCACTCTACTGGAGGTCCTGCCTGGCTACTGGCAGCAGGCTTCTTCAGATACTGCTAGGTATCTCAGCTAAGGTTACCCACATTAACTCCTGGGAGCCTCTCCCACCCCAGCTCTCTGGGACTTCTTAGAGATTCCATCCCCCTGTTGTAGTTGTTGATATTCAATTGCAAATGGCATCACTACCCCATCTTTGATCATTCAATTCCCAGATAAAAGACACACACCTTTATATTTATAATACGTCTTAATAAGTACTAGAGCTGGGCAGATATCTACCCTCTAAGGGATTAGAATCTACTTCCCCATCAATAACCCCAAATTATAATTTACCATGTTCCATTTGGGCAACTCTTAAATCCAATTGGCCAGCCCTCATTACCATCACTTCATGACTTACCTAACCATGGCATCTTCTCCTACACTCACCTCTCTCCTCCTGCCTCCTGGTCTTCTCAGACCCCAAGCCTGGGAACCCAAACCTTGCCTATCTCCTGTTAAGCTATTGGCTGTAGGCATTTTTATTTACAAATCAGGGATAACTTGGGGTGGGGCAAGGTTACTTAGCATCATAGTGCAGACATATTTTCTAAGTGAAGATTCTCTCCTCCCTGGGGGCTAGAATTTAGCATTACAATACAGAACAAAATAACAATCCCCCCTCCCCCCCCACAACTCTCCTGAAGCTGGAGATTTCCTTTCATTCTCCTGGCACTCTAGCTGTCTCTCTTCTCTCTTCACACCTGATCCTGAAAACCCATTTCCATCTCCTATTTCACCCATTTCCCATCCTCCCTCTGCCCCCTGTGATGTGACTATTTTATTCTCTCTTCTAAGATTCAAGCATCCTCGATTGGGCCTTCCTTCTTGTTTAGTTTCTTTGGGTCTATGCAGTGTATTATAGGTATCCTGTACTTTTGGACTAATGTCCATTTACCAGTGAGTACATACTATGCATGTTCCTTGGGTCTGGGTTACCTCACTCGGGATGATATTTTCTAGTTCCATTCATTTGCCTGCAAATTTCATGATGTCTTTACTTGTTTTTAGTATTCCATTATGTAAATGAACCACATTTTCTGTATCTATCCATTGGTTAAAGGATATCTAGGTTGTTTACATTTTCTGGATATTATGAATAAAGTGAATCATGTGTCCTTATAGTATGGTGGAACATCTTTTGGGTATATGTCCAGGAGTGCTATAGCTGGGTCTTCAGGTAAAACTATTTTCTATGCACCTTAATGTACACCTGTGACATCCTAGTCATTGAATACAATGCTTTGCCTCCATTTTCATTCTAATTCAATCATTTATTTATTCATCCAACAACACCCATGAGGTGTCTATTTTGGACCTCACTCATAATATTTCTTCCACTTAGAAAGTCCCTTTCCCTGTTTTCGCCTGACTAAATCTTATCAAAGGATCGGGTCAAATTCCTTTTTTTAATCTTTTTGATTTTGAAAATGTTCTCTGTGACTTTGGATTTTAAAGTTTACTCCTCGTTTATTGAGAAATGGCACTGTCAAGAGTGTTTTTTATTAAATATCTGCCAAGTACTAAAAAAAAAATCAATGAAAATAGCTGTTATATCATTCTCAGTACCTTTGTTGCTGACACTGTGTTATACAAACATACATTTTGAGGAATTAAGTTATTGAAAAAAAATCAAGTAGTGTTTGATTAAGATGTGAGGAATAAACAAGCACATGGTAACACTATGTGCTGTTTTTCCACAGTTTTACTTACTTATCATATAGAATTGCTTTTAATCACCTTTTGAGTCTTTTGATTTCACTGGGTCAATGATTAGCGGTAAGAAATATGTCTGACATTATTGTAATGAGTTTTTGAAATCTTACCTGGTTCTGTTGTCAGATCTTACTTTTTTGAATTTGACATCCAGTTCCTTCACATTTGATTTTGATTCAAATGGATTGGCCAAATTCTTGTGTTTATTGAAAATCTGTTGTTCTTGTGGATTTATATGCAAAATAAACACCAATTTGATTTGCTATTGTGAGTGCTAACTTAAAGAAATAGGAAATGTGAATGTTTCTTTTGTCAGACTCCAAGACTGCAACAAAGAGGGTTTGATAATATGATTTATCTTTGCTAAGTAAATAAAATTGAGATTTAAAAATTATGGAAAAAGTCTATTGGACTTCAGTGTTTACAGACAAAATGCTTATGGTTGACATTTATTCCTAATTACATGAAGTAGAAACCAAATCATACTTATAGAAAATCAGACAACTTCGAGTACTACACTGAGTAATACATAATAAAGAATCAGTTGTATTTGGGAAGCTTACCTAATCTATCTAATAGGAAAGATGCTCAAACATTATTTCTTCTTTTTCCAAATATCATGGTCCTACTAGTAACCAGATCTTTCAGAAATACTGAGTGTTTGGTTTTGTGTATAATGTAGTATAGAATCCAGACTAGCTGAGTCAGACCTGGCTCATCCATTTACTTAGTAGGCACGTAACTTTCGGCAGAATACTAAACTGCTTTGTGCCTTGTTTTCTCCTTTTAAAATAGAATAATCATAATACTTCTCTAATAAGCTTACTATGAGAATTAAACTGATAATGTGCATAAACAACTGACATTAAAACAGTGCAGTACATGTGCTTTTATCATTACTAAGACCTCAAACTCAAAATGAAAACTATGACATGTGTAGGTAAATTTCTTATTCCCCTTTTTTCTGTTGTTGTGAACTGTTATCTTGAGTATAACTTAATCAGAGCAGCTGTGATAACCAATGAAGAGACCCTTAAGTTTGGACCTATTAACTTTCCCTCATAAAAGGAGGGGACAAAGTAAGCAGTAGGTCTTTACCTAAGAGTACAGCTACTTCCTTCTGCATTTTGCATTCAATCTCCATCTGTACGTAATTCTCCCTCATCTCTTCATGGTCTTTGGAGGTCTTTTATTACATAGAAAATAGAAGGCTATATTAAAGTGTGTATGTGTGCACGTGTGTGCACTCTATCTGTGCAGTTATAGGGAAATCATTATCTATGCTGGGGTGAGATTTTTGATAATACAGCTATTTGGAGTAACTACCATTACTGTTAGCAACCTATCACCTGTAAGTCAAATGAACTCATTGTTTTGCCATAGTGTGTTTGGGTGGGTTTGTTACTTTGGTCTGTTTTTGGTGCCTTATTTATTGTGAAGAGAAGCTTCTTCATACATCTCAGTTCTTGAAATACCTTTCAATGTGGATTGGCTAAAAATATGTTATCTACTCCTATTTTTTTTTCATTGTTGTTCTGAAAGAATCAGTTCTTACTTTCTTGTGAGGGATATAAGGCATGCATAGACATTCATGCCTGTCGCTTTAGGCAGAGCTAGAGGCAGGAGGAATAGGAGTTACCTAGTAAGCTTGAGATATATTAGCTCTTACCTCAAAAAACAAAACAAAAACAAAACAAAAACCCCAACCAAACAAAAGAAATAAAATAAAAGATCTAAGGGCTAGAATTTGACGTACATTATAATGTTGATAGGATGAAAAAATATGCAGAAACTCAACATTCTGATAGAAGACAAATTTCTCTGTAAGAGATATATTCTTTACAAGTGCTAGACTTTCTATATTTAGTATAAATAATTTTTATTCTTTGAAATTTTATACAACATATTGATCATATACATCTGTCTACAATAATATAATTTAAAAAATTAATTTTATAATCCCATTATTTCCCCTTTCTTCTTGTTTTGACAGCCATGCAGTTGAGATTTCATGAGTATAGCTTCCTTTCTAGAAGGCGTATTCTCACTGAAGACTTTCTGGTCTCCTAGCTTTTACCTTCTTTCTTCCTATTCTTCAAAGATGTTTCCTGAATCTTAGGTAGAGGAGTTGTACTGTAGTTGTCCCTAGATTTTGACGAGTTGTGGCTGTTTGTAATGTGAAAAGGAGAACTTCTTTGATGAAGCATGGGATCTATGCTTGTCTCTGGATATGAGGATAGGTGTTGAGAGTGTAGGCAGGAATTATACTTGTTTATACCTGTAGTACATTCTGAGATTCATGACCTTACTACCCATGAGTGGTTAGTTAAGATTACAGTACCAGGCAGATTTCCCCCAGTTGCATGGACCTCAAGTCTGATTAGAAAGCTGTTGGTTACCACTAAGATATAATTGCCACCAGTGCACATCTAAGAATATCTTGCCATGATCATCATTGTGGTTCATAAATGTCACATCTAGGTAGGAATGTTGATTGCTTTCCTCCCTTAGCAGCTTGTTTATCACATTCTACTAATATGAAAATAGTCTTCAGAACTTTTTTGATAATTCTCCATACTGATTTCCAGAGTGACTGTTTCCATTTACATTCATTTCAGTGGTGACTGTGGTTCCCCTGTTCCTATCCTCTTCTGTATTTGTTGTTTTGCTTTTAAACATTCCGACTGGGGTAACATGAAATCTCAAAGTTGTTTTCATTTGCTTTCCCTTAGTTGTTAAGGATGAACATGTTTTGAGATATTTGTTAGTCATTATAATTTCCTTTTTTTTTGAGAAACCTCTATTTAGGTTCATAATTAATTGGTTCATGTCTTTTTGAATTCTTTATATATTCTGGATATTAATCCTCTTTCATATGTGTAGCTGGAAAACATCTCCCATTATGTGAGCTTCCTCTCTACTTGATTATTTTCTTTACTGTACAGAAGGTTATTAATTTTATGATGTCCCACTTGTCATTTGTTGGCCTTAAATCATGGGCAAATAGATTATTATTCTGAAAGTCCTTTCACACATTTTTGTAGGGTACCACCCATTCTGTCTTCTAGGATTTTCAGCATTTCAGATTGTTGATCCATTTGAAATTCATTTTTGTGCAGAGTGATAGACATGGTTCTGATTTCATTTGTCTACCTGTGTATAGCCAGTTCCCCAGCACTATTTCTTTTTTTCTTTCTTTTTTATTAGATATTTTCTTTATTTACATTTCAAAAGTTATCCCCTTTCCTCATTTTTCATCCGAAAACCCCCTATCCCATCCTCCCTCCTCCGCTTACTAACCCACCCACTCCTGCTTCCCTGTCCTGGCATTTCCTTACTCTAGGGCATCCAGTCTTCACTGGACCAAGGGCCTCTCCTCTCATTGATGTCCTACAAGGCCATCCTCTGCTACATATGTGGCTGGAGCCATGGGTACCTCCATGTGTACTCTTTAGTTGGTAATTTAGTCACTGGGAGCGCTGGGAATACTGGTTGGTTTATATTGTTGTTTCTCCTATGGGGCTGCAAACTCCTTGAGTCCTTTCTTTAGTTCCTTTGGGGACCCTGTGCTCACTTCAATGGTTGGCTGAGAGCATCCTCCTCTGTATTTGTCAGGCACTGGCAGGGACTCTCAGGAGACAGCTATATCAGGCTCCTGTCAGCAATCACTTGTTGGCATTCACAATTGGGTCTGGGTTTGGTAACTGTGTATGGATGGATTCCCCAGTTGGGGCAGTCTCTGGATGGCCTTTCCTTTAGTCTCTGCTCCATTCATTCTCTCTGTATTTCCTCCCATGGGTACTTTGTTCCCCCTTCTAAGAAGAACCAAGGTATACAAATTTTGGTCTTCCTTCTTCTTGAGCTTCATGTGGTCTGTGAATTGTATCTTTTGAATTCTGAGCTTCTGCTAATATCCACTTATCAGTGAGTACATACTATGTGTGTTCTTGTGTGATTGGGTTACCTCACTCAAGATGATATTTTCTGCTTGCATCCATTTGCCTAAAAATTTTGTGGATTCATTATTTTTAATAGCTGACTAATACTCCATTGTGTAAATGTACCACATTTTCTGTGTCCATTCCTCTATTGAGGGACATCTGAATTGTTTCCAGTTTCTGGCTATTATGAATAAGACTGCTATGAACATAGAGCATGTGCCCTTGTTATATGCTGGAGCATCTTTTGGGTATATGCCCAGGAGTGGTATAGCTCTGTCCTCAGGTAAGTATCATGTCCAGTTTTCTGAGGAACCACCAGACTGATAACCAGAGTGATTGTACCAGATTGCAGTCACACCAACAATGGAGAAGTGTTCCTTTTTCTCCATTTCCATGCCAGCATCTGCTGTCACCTGTGTTTTTGATCTTAGTCATTGAGGTTGGTGTGCAGTGGAGTCTCAGGGTTGATTTGTTTGAATTTCACTGAGTAGGGATGTTGAACACTTCTTTATGTGCTTCTCAGCCATTCTATATTCCTCAGTTGAGAATTCTTTGTTTAGTTCTGTACTCCATTATTTACTAGGGTTATTTGATTCTCTGAAGTCTAACTTCTTGAATTCTTTGTGTAAGTTGGATATTAGCCCTCTATTGGATATAGGATTGGTAAAGATCTTTTCCTATTCTGTTGGTTGCCTTTTTTCCCCTATTGACAATGTCCTTTGCCTTTTGGAAACTTTGCAACTTTATCAGGTCCCATTTGTCAATTCTTGATATTAGAGCATAAGCCTTTAGTGTTCTGTTTAGGAAAATTTCGCCTGTGCTCATATACTTGAGGGTCTTCCCTGCTTTCTTTTCTATCAGTTTCAGTATATCTTATCTACAAGTGGTCCCGGATCCACTTGGACTTGAGCTTTGTACAATGGGATAAGAATGGATTGATTTGCATTCTTCTACATGTTAACCTCCAGTTGAACCAGCACGATTTGTTGAAAATGCTGTCTTTTTTCCACTGGATGGTTTTAGCTCCTTTGTCAAACATCAAGTGACCATAGGTGTGTGGGTTCATTTCTGGGTCTTCAATTCTATTCCCCTGATCTACTGGCCTGTCACTGTACCAAAACCATGCTTTTTTTTTATTACTCACAATTGCTCTGTAGTACAGTGAGAGGTCAGTGATGGTGATTCCGCCAGAAGTTCTTTTATTGTTGAGAATAGTTTTCACTGTCCTGGGTTTTTTGTTGTTCCAGATGAATTTGCAAATTGCTCTTTCTAGCTCAATGAAGAATTGAGTTGGAATTTTGATGGGGATTGCATTAAATCTGTATATTGCTTTTGGCAAGATTTTTACTATATTAATGCTGCCAATCCATGAGCATGGGAGATATTTCCATCTTCTGAGATCTTCTTCAATTTATTTGTTCAGAGACTTGAAGTTCTTGTCATACAGATCTTTCACTTGTTTGGTTAGAGTCACACCAAGGTATTTTACATTATTTGTGACTATTGTAAAGGGAGTTGTTTCTCTACTTTCATTCTCATCCTGTAGTATTCCACTGTGTAAGTATACCACATCTTCTGTATCCATTCTTCATTGAGGGACATCTGGGTTCTTCCCAGCTTCTGGCTATTATAAATAAGGCTGCTATGAACATAAAGGAGCATGTGTCCTTATTGCATGCCAGGGAGGCCTCTGGGTATATGCTCAGGAGTGGTATAACAGGGTCCTCTGGGAGTGTCATGCCCAGTTTTCTGAGGAATCACCAGACTGCTTTCCAGAGTGGTTGTACCAGTTTGGAATCTCACCAGCAGTGGAGGAGTGTTCCTCTTTCTCCACATCCTTGCCAACACCTGCTGTCTCCTGAGTTTTTGATCTTAGCCATTTTGACTGGTGTGAGGTAAAATCTCAGGGTTGTTTTGATTTGCATTTCCCTAAGGACTAAGAATGTTGAACATTTCTTTAGGTGCTTCTCAGCCATCCAGTATTATTCAGGTGAAAATTCTTTGTTTAGCTCTGTACTCCATTTTTTTAATAGGGTTATTTTGGCTCTCTGGAGTTTAACTTCTTGAGTTCTTTGTATATATTGGATATTAGCCCTCTGTCGGAGGTACGGTTGGTAAAGATCTTTTCCCAATTTGTTGGCTGCCATTTTGTCCTTTTGACAGTGTCCTTTGCCTTACAGAAACTTTGTAATTTTATGAAGTCTCATTTGTCAATTCTTGATCTTAGAGCATAAGCTATTGGTGTTCTGTTCAGGAAATTTTCCCCTGTGCCCATGTGTTCAAGGCACTTCCCTAGTTTCTTTTCTATTAGTTTCAGTGTGTCTGGTTTTATGTGGAGGTCCTTGATCCACTTGGAGTTGAGCTTAGTGCAAGGAGATAAGAATGGGTTGATTTGCATTCTTCTGCATGCTGATCTCCAGTTGAACCAGTACTACTGGTTGAAAAGACTATCTTTTTTTCTACTGGATAGATTTAGCTCCTTTGTCAAAAATCAAGTGACCATAGGAGTGTAGGTTCATTTCTGGGTCTTCAATTCTGTTCCATTGATCTAGATGCCTGCCACTGTAACAATACCATGCAGTTTTTAACACTATTGTTCTGCAGTACAGCTTGAGGTCCGGGATATTGATTACCCCAGAAGTTCTTTTACTATTGAGAATCGTTTTAGCTATTCTGGGTTTTCTGTTATTCCAGATGAATTTGAGAATTGCTCTTTCTAACTCTATGGGGATTGCATTGAATCTGTATATTGCTTTTGGCAAGATGGTCATTTTTACTATATTAATCCTGCCAATCCATGAGCATGGCAGATTTTTCCATCTTCTGAGGTCTTCTTCGATTTCCTTCTTCAGAGACTTGAAGTTCTTGTCATACAGATCTTTCACTTATTTGGTTAGAGTCACACCAAGATACTTTATATCGTTTGTGGCTATTGTGAAGGGTGTCATTTCCCTAATTTCTTTCTCAGCCTGCTTATCCTTTGAGAATAGGAAGGCTACTGATTGGCTTGAGTTGATTTTATATCCGGCCACTTTGCTGAAGTTGTTTATCAGCTGTAGGAGTTCTCTGGTGGAGTTCTTTGGGTCACTTAAGTATACTATCATATCGTCTGCAAATAGTGATAGTTTGACTTCTTCCTTTCCAATTTGTATCCCTTTGACCTCCTTTTGTTGTCTAATTGCTCTAGCTAGAACTCAAGGACTATATTGAATAAATATGGAGAGAGAGTGCAGCATTGTCAAGTCCCTGATTTTAGTGGGATTGCTTAAAGTTTCTCTCCCATTTAGTTTGATGTTGGCTACCGGTTTGCTGTAAATGCTTTTACTATGTTTAGATATGGGCCTCGAATTCCTTATTTTTCCAAGACTTTTAGCATGAAAGGATGCCAAATTTTGTCAAATGCTTTTTCAGCATCTAATGAAATGACCATGTGGTTTCTTTCTTTGAGCTTGTTTATGTAGTGGATTACATTGATGGACTTCCTTATATTGAACCATCCCTGCATCCCTAGGATGAAGCCTACTTGATCGTGGTGAATGATCGTTTTGATGTGTTGTTGGATTCAGTTGGCAAGAATTTTATTGAGTATTTTTGTATTGATATTCATAAGAGAATTTGGTCTGAAATTCTCTTTCTTTGTTAGATCTTTGTGTGATTTTGGTATTAGTGTAATTGTGGCTTCATAGAATGAGTTGGGTAGTGTTCCTTCTGTTCCTATTTTGTGGAATAGTTTGAAGAGTATTGGTGTTAGGTCTTCTTTGATGTTCTGATAGAATTCGCACTAAAACCATCTGGTCCTGTGCTTTTTTGGTTGGAAGACTCCAATGACCACTTCTATGTTTTCAGGGGTTTGGGGACTGTTTAGATGGTCTATTTGATCCTGATTTAATTTTGGCATTTGGTATCTGTCTAGGAAATTGCCCATTTCCTCCAGATTTTCCAGTTGTGTTGAATATAGGCTTTTGTAGTAGGATCTGATGATTTTTTTGAATTTCCTCAGTTTCTGTTGTTATATCTTCCTTTCTGTTTCTGATTTTGTTAATTTGGATACTGTCTCTGTGCCCTCTGGTTAGTCTGGCTAAGGGCTTATCTATCTTTTTTATTTTGTCAAAGTACCAACTCCTAGTTTTGTTGATTCTTTGTATGGTTCTATTTGTTTCTACTCGATTGATTTCAGCCCTGAGTTTGATTTCCTGCCATCTACTCCTCTTGGATGCATTTGTTTCTTTTTGTTCCTGGCCTTTCAGGTGTGCCATTAACCTGCTAGTATATGCTCTCTCCCATTTCTTTTTGGAGGCACTCAGTGATATGAGTTTTTGTCTTAGCACTGCTTTACTTTTTCCCATCAATTAGGGTATATTGTGCCTTCATTTTCATTAAAAAAGTCTTTGATTTCTTTCTTTATTTGTTCCTTGACCAAGGTATCATTGAGTAGAACATTGTTCAGCTTCCACGTGTATGTGGGCTTTCTGTTTTTGTTGCTATTGAAGACCACCCTTATTCCATAGTGATCTGATGGGAGGCATGGGATTAGTTCGCTCTTCTTATATCTGTTGAGGTCTGTTTTGTGACCAATTATATGGTCAATTTTGGAGAAGGTACCATGAGGTGCTGAGAAGAAGGTATATTCTTTTGCTTTAGGATGGAATGTTCTATATATATATCTGTTAGTTCCATTTGGTCCAAAGCTTCAATTAGTTTTACTGTATCCCTGTTTAGTTTCTGCTTTCCTGATAGGTCCATTGCAGCGAGTGAGGTGTTGATGTCACTCACAACTATTGTGTGAGGTGCCATGTGTGCTTTGATCTTTAGTAAAGTTTCTTTTACGAATGAGGGTACCCTTGCATTTGGAGCATAGATGTTCAGAATTGAGAGTTCTTCTTGGTGGATTTTTCCTTTGACCAATATGTAGTGTTCTTTTGTGTCTTTTTTGATAACTTTAGGTTGAAAGTCAATTTTATCTGATATTAGGATGGCTACTCTGGCTCGTTTCCTGGGACCATTTGCTAGTAAAATTATTTTCCAGCCTTTTACTCTGAGGTAGTGTTTGTCTTTGACACTGAGGTGTGTTTCCTGCACACAGCAAAATGATGGGTCCTGTTTATGTATCCAGTCTGTTAGTCTATGTCTTTATATTGGGGAATTGAGACCATTGCTATTAAGAAAGATTAAGGAATAGTGATTATTGCCACCTGCTATTCTTGACGCTATCTTTATGTTTGAGTGGTTATCTACTTTTGGGTTTGATGCAAGAAGGTTACTATCTCATTTTTTCCAGGGTGTTGTTTCTCTCCTTGTATTGGTGGTTTCCACCTATTATCCTTTGCAGGACTGGGTTTGTGGAAAGAAATTGTGTAAATTTGGTTCTATCATGGAATATCTTGATGTCTCCATCTATGGTGATTGAGAGTTTTGCTGGGTATAGTAGTCTAGGCTGGCATTCGTGCTCTCTAAGAGTCTGTATGAGATCTGCCCAGGATCTTCTGGCTTTCATAGTCTCTGGTGAGAAGTCTGATGTGATTCAGATAGGTCTTCCTTTGTATGTTACTTGGCCTTTTTCTCTTACTGCTTTTAATATTCTTTCTTTGTTTAGTACATTTGGTGTTTTGATTATTATGTGACGGGAGGTATTTCTGTTCTGGTCCAGTCTGTTTGGAGTTCTGTAGGCTTCTTGTACATTTGTCGGCATCTCTCTCTTTAGGTTAGGGAAGTTTTCTTCCATAATTTTGTTGAAGATATTTACTGGCCCTTTAAGTTGCAAATCTTCACTCTCATCTATACCTATAATCCTTAGGTTTGGTCTTCTCTTTGTGTCCTGGATTTCCTGGATGTTTTAGGTTACAAGTTTTTTGCATTTTGCATTTTCTTTGACTGTTGTGTCGATGCTTTCTATGGTATCTTTGGCATCTGAGATTCTTTCTTCCATCTCTTGTATTCTATTGTTGATGTTTGCATCTATGACCCCTGATTTCTTCTCAAGGTTTTCTATCTCCAAAGTTGTCTCCCTTTGTGGTTTCTTAGTTGTTTCTACTTCCTTTTTTAGATCCTGGATGGATTTTCTCAGTTCCTTCACTTGTTTGCTTGTGTTTCCCTGTATTTCTTTAAGATATTTTTGTGTTTCCTCTTTCAGGACTTCTGCCTGTTGACCCAAGTTCTCCTGTATTTAAGTGATTTTTGTGTTTGTTCTTTATGGGCTTCCATCTGTTGACCTATATTCTCCTGCATTTCTTTAAGCAATTTTTGTGTTTCCTTTGTAAGGGCTTCTACCCGTTGATTCATGTTCTCCTGTATTTCTTTATGCGATTTATTTATGTACTTCTTGAAATCCTCTAATAGCATCATGAGAAGTGATTTTAAATCCAGATCTTGCCTTTCAGGTGCTATGGGGTATCCAGGACTTGCTGCTGTCAGAGAGTTGGGTTCGGATGGTGCCATATTGCCTTGATTTCTGTTAGTAACGTTGCTACATTTGTCTTTTGCCACCTGGTTATCTCTGACGTTAGTTGGTCCTGCTGTCACTGGCTGGTGCTTGAACTTCCTGTGAGCCTGCAAGGCTATTTCTGCACCCCAGGATTACTGGGTTTCCCTGGCACCAATTGATGAGGGGCTGCCCTACTCCTGAGTGTCTTTGGAGCCCTGATGTGCCTTGCAGCAAGTGATGTTTTACTTGGGATATCTCTGTGTTTCTGGAGTCTCTGTCTGGTCTATCACCTGAGCAAAGGTGGAGGAGGCTGCTGCACTCCAGGTGATACAGGTGCGGGTCACTCTGCAGGGCTGATGTTCCACAGCAGAGCTGGCATACAGATGTCCACAGAGCTGCCTAGCTCTTGGGTGCAGGTGGCACCCTCGCTGCCTGTGTCCCAAGCGATGTTATGCTCAGTTATCTCTGCACCTGGAGTCACTGTCTGCTCTGTAGCCAGAGCAAATATGGCAGAGGGTGCTGCACTCCCTCCAGGCATGGGTCACTCTGTAGGGCAGACGTCACACAGCAGAGCTGGCACCCAGATGACCACAGAGCTACCCCACTCGTGGGCGCAGTTGGAACCCTAGCAGGCTGTGTCCCAAGTGATGTTATGCTTGGGAAATCTTTGTGTATCTGGAGTCTCTATGGGGTCTATCACCAGAGCAAAGGTGGTAGAGGCTGCTGCACTCCCTCTAAGCATGGGTCACTCTTGATGGCTTTTCTTATATTGAACAATCCCTGCATCCCTGAGATGAAGCCTATTTGATCATGATAGATGATCGTTTGATGTGTTCTTGTATTTGGTTGGCAAGAATTTTATTGAGTAGTTTTGCATCAATATTCATAAGGGAAATTGGTTTGAAGTTTTCTTTCTTTGTTGGATCTTTGTATGGTTTTGGTATCAGTGGAATTGTGGCTTCATAGAATGAGTTGGGTAGTGTTCCTTCTGTTTCCATTTTGTGGAATAGTTTGGAGTGTATTGGTGTTAGGTCTTCCTTGAAGGTCTGATAGAACTCTGCAATAAATCTGGGCTTTCTTGGTTTGTAGACTATTGATGGCTGTTTCTATTTCATTAGGGTTTATGGAGCTGTTTACATCATTTATCTGATCCTGATTTAACTTTGGCACCTGGTATCTGTCTAGGAAATTGTCCATATCATCCAGATTATCCAGTTTTGTTGAATAAAGGCTTTTTTAGTAGGATCTGATGATGTTTTGGATTTCCTCAGTTTCTGTTTTCCTCAGTTTCTCTCTTTTCATTTCTAATATAGTTAATTTGGATACTGTCTCTGTGTCCCTTGGTTATTCTGGCTAAGGGTTTATCTATCTTGATGATTTTCTCAAAGAACTAGCTCCTAGTTTGGTTGATTCTATGCATAGTTCTTTTTGGTTTTACTTTGTTGATTTCGGCCCTGAGTTTGATTATTTTCTGCTGTCTACTCCTCTTGGATATATTTGCTTCTTTTTGTTCTATAGCTTTCAGATGTGCTGTTAAGCTGCTAGTGTATGCTCGATCCAGTTTCTCTTTTCAAGCACTCAGAGCTATGAGTTTTCCTCCTAGGATTGCTTTCATTGTGTCCCATAGGTTTGGGTATATTGTGGCTTCATTTTTCTTAGATTCTAAAAAGTCTTTCATTTCTTTCTTTATTTCTTCCTTGACCAAGTTATCATTGAGTAGAGTGTTGTTCAGTTTCCACATATATGTGAGCTTTCTATTGTTTTTTGATGTTATTGAAGATTAGCCTTTATCTGTGATGATTTGTTAGGATGCATGGGCTTATTTCAATATTCTTGTATCTGTTAAGGCCTGTTTTGTGACTGATTACATGGTCAGTTTTGGAGAAGGTATCATGAGGTGCTAAGAAGAAGGCACATTCTTTTGTTTTAGAATAAAATGTTCTATCTGTCTGCCTGCCTGCCTGCCTGCCTGCCTGCCTGCCTGCCTGCCTGCCTGCCTGCCTGCCTGCCTGCCTGCCTGCCTGCCTGCCTGCCTGCCTGCCTGCCTGCCTATCTATCTATCTATCTATCTATCTATCTATCTATCTATCTATCTATCTATCTATCTCTTAAATCCATTTGATTCATAGCTTCTGTTAGTTTCACTGTTTCTCTTTTTAGTTTGTGTTTCCCTGCTCTGTCCATTGATGATAGTGAGGTGTTGACGTCTCTCACTATTATTGTATGATGTCCAGTGTGTGTTTTCAGCTTCAGTAAAGTTTCTTTTATGAATGTAGGTGTCCTTGCATTTGGAGCATAGATGTTGAGGATTGAGAGTTCTTATTGGTATGTTTTTCTCTTGAGTATGATGTGTACTTCCATATCTTTTTTGATAACTTTAGGTTAAAAGTTGATTGGGCGTTCTTAAAGCTTTGGTTTTAAAATATCATGTTCAAATAAAAGTACACTAACCAAATGATTTTTCCCATCTTCTGTCCCTAGGTAATGTGATTCAGAAGCTTAGGAGTGGGTCCCAAGAATTCCTCTGTCCCTTTACAATGTAACTCTGGTGCACAGCTCTGTTTGAGAACAACTAATCTAGTAGCTTTTAGTTTTGACATCTTATTTCCTTGTAATTATACAATAAGGATACCTTAGAAAGTATAGTAGATAGTAGTTGTATTAATGTACTTTATTCATTTAATGTCAGGAAACATTTTATTGCTTGTGTGAAGAACAAAGAGCTTGATGGAAAAGATAATGTTAAAATTGGCATTAAGATTCAGTAGAGAGATAGATAAGTGCAGGTTTTCTTGGAATTTAATGTAACTTAGTGTTAATATATATACATGACAGCAGGAGCTGTTTGATACAATGGGTCATAGTTCTAGTTTTCTTTTTTCTCTCAAAATTGTTTTCTTTTGTAGATGAAATATTTTATGGTTTCAGTTTGCTTTCTGAAAGTACAGCATGTGGTCAGGTCGGGCATCATAAGATTTCTTCATGAAATAAAAGAGCTAAACTTTCCTCAAGCCTCTAGGGCCTGTGCCTTTTGTGATTCATTTAAACTAGTTCCAATTGTAGTTCTGGGTAGATACAAAGACTATCAGGACCACTATGTTATTTAAAATAATAGATTTACTGCAGAATTATTATTATTAAAGCAAAGTTGGCTTTTTTGTTTAGATGAAACCATATAAAGGCAACATTCTGAGTAAATTATATAGCGTCCATTTGATGAAATAATGAGCCTAAGTTTAGGGGATGAAAGCAATGATCTAATGCAGTATTTAGAATGAGTGTTTAGTATGTAGTTATTAACCTAAAAGTCACATCCTGCATTCTTTTAATTTGTGAAAAATGTGTCACTAATTGCCCAAGAAACCTCTGATTTTTCATACAAAATCACCTCATAGCTGTTGACTTTCTCCCCCTTCTCTGGCCTTAAAATACAGCCCTATAAGCAGTAGATTACTCTCAGATTTGTATGCCCCCTCTAAATATTGAACTGCTAAGTTTAGTCCCATTTCTGTTTTTCAAAAATAGAATTCTTTCTCCATCCAGCTTTGTCTTTGAGAATCTACCAACAAATCACCATTTTATTTTAATGACAACTGGTTTAAAAATCTCATTTAACCTTTCTACCATTGAGAACCTGCTAATTTTGAAGCATTTTGAAACTTAATTACTGATTTGTGGAGGAAATGGATATTATATTTCATTTAGAAGCACTTTGAGATATAAGTTCTGGTCTTTAATTCAAATTCATTCTAAATGAGGCAGGGTCAGGCAAAAAGAAGTAAAAAATTGAAAGGACCAGCAGGTCAAAGTCTTGTGCTCCAGCTTGATTTTCATACTGAGTTCCAAGACATCTAGGCCTATATAGAGACTCTCCCTATCCCTCTCCCTCTCCTCACTGCTCGCCTCTCCCTCTCCCTCACTGCTCGCCTCTCCCTCTTCCTCACTGCGCTCTCTCTCTCTCACACACACACACACATACACACACATATGAAATGGAAAAAATAATGTATGTAAGAAATAAAGTAAGCAGGTTGATAACCCAGCCTTAAGTCTAGGCATTACCTACTTCATTTTAGAATTTTCAGATTTGCTTGTGATCATCCACCCAATCTACTGCATCATGAGTCTTTGCTGATGATGGTGTAGCAAACATTTGCTGACTTTGAAGTGAAAAATAAACTGTAGTGATTAATTTCCTGCAGTAGTTACCTTTATGAATTTAAATTCTTAGCCTCTAGTATTTTTAGAGTGTTTTAGAGAGTGACTTTCCCTGGTGTTTCTTTGAAAGAGAAAATAAAATGACCTCAAAAGAGATATATGAAAGAAGAATCTGTCTTTCTTTCCAACTTCAGACTTTAGAAAATGTACCCAAATTCAGGAAGAGGAATCATGAGAAAATGTCTACTATTGCATCTCTTCTGTATTATTATTTGACAGCTAAAAGGAATAATAGTATTGTTAGAAGTGCAGATGTTAATTGCAAAATTTGAGATAATTTACTGTTTTGCAAATGTGTGTTCTGTGTTCAGACTGTCTGTGGTTATGACATATGTTTTATCCAAATGACTTGGGATATCATCTTTCTATATATTAGGTTTTCAAATGTTTATTCATTTGATTTTGAAATACTTTAAATCCCACAAGCTCAGCTAAAATGATCATAACTTCATAGAGAAAGTATTTGAGGGTCAAAGGAGTTAAATGAGATGCCAACAGTCATGTACCTATTTGGGTGTTGGCAAAACTTAGGAACCGTGATCTGGCCTTCCCTTCCAGGGTATTTTTACTACAAAATGTTCTTTTGATTTTTCATTTTGAAAGACACAGAAGTGATCTGTGAAATGGTTATTAGCACTAGGCAGCCCAAGCAGCCCTGGAGTGCTTCATGGTTCAAATGTCCAAGACCAGATGGAAGTCCAGAAGTGAATGACTCAGAATTTATTAGTTTTGCCACCTGGGTAGTACAGCAGAACCAGCTGCCACAAGGCAGTTCCAATTTCAACAAAGCAGTAAATGAACACAAAAATGAGAGTCAGTCTCCATATGAAGGGAAAATGGTTGGTATAGCAGCAAGATTCACTCAGCATGGTTCCTATTGATAACCTCCTATAGGAGGTATAGTTCCCATGCCAGGCACAAGGCAAGAAATGCTTATGGAACATTGCCCTGAAAAATCAATATCCAAGTTGTTCCAGAAGCTACTGTCAGTTTGGGGTATGTTTGGATTGTATGCCAAGTTAGTTCCCAGTCACATCTGATGATCTGGAAGAGGAAGAATAATGATATAGCCAATGTTGTATAAATGCTATGTTATGAACTCAGAGGGTTTTTTTTCTTGTGGATTATGAAATATCATTTATTACCCTTTCATAGTCATGATCCCCAGAGGCCTAAGTATCCAGGAATTCTAAAATCACTATGGATGGCCATAGAAATTCTGCCAGTATCCTCATGTTTTTCTTATATGGACTTGAAAGTTTACAGCTTGTCCCTACAATCCTAGTATATAGCAGGATGAGGCAGGAGAATTGCTGCAAGCTTGAAGCTAGCCTGGGTTATAAAGTTTGTTCCAGGATACCCTGATTTATAGATAGAAGTTGTATCTCAAGTCTCAAAACAACCAGCAAACCAATGAAAATCAAAATAAGAGGATTTTCAAGATCTGTCAATGGAACAAGGCTAAAGTGAAGTTTCAGATGACCCTTAAACAGATCTATGGTGCTCAAATACAAAATATACCTAATAATGAGGGCTTGGGGTCAGATTAAGCTGAAAGAGAGATAGTATTTTTGCTTAAATGAGGAAGGTTTATTAATGAGTTAAACAATCTTGTCTTATTTTTTATGCCAAAAGATGCTTAGGCATTTTTCAAAATTCAACTAAACTGGCTTAATAGAAACTTGGCATTATTTCTCATTGTTTGTTGAGAAGCTTAAAAGACTATAGCTTCTTGCTTTGGTTCACTGGCCTTCGAGATGATGCATGCTTTTTGGTGTGATGAAAGGAAATAGGGCATAGTAGAAAAGGGAGTTCATCCTGTAGTTGCTGACTTACTATGTTGCAGCTTTTTTGCCCTCAAGGCTAGACCAAGGTGACCTTGGCTTAGCTGACATCTGCCTACAGATGGTCTTTTCAGGAGATGAATTTTTGTGTGTTTATATTTTTAAACTGATCATTGCTTTGTCATGCAATATTGTAATACTGTTTTCAGTTTGTGTGAAGAGAATATGACATGTGTATGTTATCAATATTGGGGTCTTTTTCATATGTTATGACATGAAGTGAGGTGGCTTTATATTATAACATTTTGCTCACAATTACAGGTAAACTAATGTATTTTCTTCCTATTTTTATTCTGGCAGGTGGCATGTTTGACCCAAGTAGCTGCTAATTATCTTATTGGACAAAAGGAAGCAAAACGCTGGGGTACAGCTCATGGCAGTATTGTTCCTTATCAGGTACAGTTAGCCCTCTGTTACTATAATCTCCAGATCTGTACAAACAAAGAAGTTTTCACAAACCCTCCATGGTTGTTTTATAATGTGTCTCTGACTTGTTACAGCAAGGATCTATTTTTTTTCTTTAAATTTTCTTGCCATATTTCTTCACTGGAAGGTTTGTAACAGGACACTTAAGTGGATTGAAGGCTGTTACAGAAAGGGAGTTAGTTACATTGGGGCTAATATGATAGTTTCTTTCTCTTGCGCTCTCTCTCTCTCTCTCTCTCTCTCTGTCTGTCTCTCTGTCTCTCTCTCTCTCCCTCCCTCCCTCCCCTCCTTCCTTATCTCTCTCTCCCCTCACTTTCTTTTATTCTTTCTTCATCCAAAAGCCATTGACTATAGCTAATTTATTATCCTAGTTATAAAACAAATGTTACCTTCTCCATCTGACAATAATATTCTCACAGGGTTAGACTGAAGTGAAAACTTGCGTGTGATGGATCTTCATCCTTGGAGAAAAACAGATGGTTTAAGAGCTGCTGTTCTTTATTAAGTGTCTAAACTTATCCTCAGAAATTCTGGACTTTGGCTTGTGCAAATGAATATGTGAAGAAACTGTGATCCTTTAAAAATAACAAAAACTCTACTGCTTCATCCAAGCCACTAGCTTTAGCTTGGCCTGGTTGCTTATTTCTTCGCATTTCTGCATATATTTGTCAAACTTTCCATACTGCATCATGAGTTTAAGAGTAGAAGGGTCTTTCTCATCTTTTATCTCATATCCAGTTGAAGTGTGGACAGTATACGCTGGAATTATCTTCTGAATAAAGGAATGGATCTTATTCCAGTTTTTTCAATATGTGTATTCTTGACAGGAAACACAGAAATTCAGAATTTTTCATTTGGTAGGATCCATCAGTGTTTCAGTCATAATTTCAATGTTAAGAAATTATTTCTTTGGGCAGGTCTAGTGTAATTTCGTCTACTTTAATCCAAATTTGAGGAAAGCATAATTCAGTGTGAGATCAGCATATTTTCCTCTTATTCTGTTTATGGCTATTTAAAAAAATTGTTGCCTCCTCCCTGGTCCCCCCTTCAAGAGTTCTTCACCCCATCACCCTCCTCTTGCTTTGGAGAGGGTGCTCCCCACTCACCTATCCACCCCCATTTTATCCCCCTTTCCCAAGGCATCAAGTCGCTTGATGATTAGGCACATCCTGTCCCACTGAGGCCAAATAAGGCAGTCCTCTGCAACATATGTGCTGGAGACTATGGACCAGCCCATGTATGCTTTTTTGTTGTAGGCTTAGTCTCTGGGAGCTCCCAGGGGTCCAGATTAGTTGACACTGTTGTTCTTCCTATGGGATTGCCATCCCTTTCAGTTCTTTCAATTCTTCTCCTACTCTTCCATAGAGGTTGCTGACCTCTGTCCGATGGTTGGCTGTGAGTATCTGCATCTATCTCAGTCAGCTACTGGTAGCTCAGAGGACTGTCATGCTAGGCTCCTGTATACAAGCATAACATGGTGTCAGTAATAGGGTTTTGTGCTTGCCCATAGGATGGATCTCAAGTTGTTCTAGTCACTGGATGACCTTTCCTTCATTCCTTGCTCCATTTTTGTCCCTGCATTTCACTTAGACTGGAACAATTCTGGGTCAAAAACTTTGAAGGTAGGTTGGTGACCCCATCCCTCCACTGGAGGCCCTGTCTATCAACTGGAGGTGGTTTCAACAGGCTTTGCACTGTTAGGCATTTTGGCTAAGGTTATTTCTGTTGAGTCCTGGGAGCCTCTCACATCCCAGGTCTCTGGGACTTTCTAGCAGTTCCCCCTGCCTCCATCCCCCATAGCAGCTATTTCCATTCATTCTTTTGGCCCTCTGGGATTTTCTCTTATTTTCCCCCAAACCTGATCCTGCCCCCTTTCCCAACCCCCTTTTCTTTCACCCAGGTCCTTCCCTCTCTCTGCCTCCTGTGATTAGTTTGTTCCATCTTCTAAGTCCTTCTTGTTAAACTTATGGTCTATGGGTTGTATCATGTGCATTCTGTACTTTTGGACTAATATCCACTTATCAGTGAGTATATACCACGCATGTCCTTTTGGGTCTGGGTTACCTCCTTCAGGATGATATTTTATAGTGCCATCCATTTGCCTGCAAAATTCATGATGTTCTAATTTTTAGTAGTTGAGTAGTATTAAATTAATTGTGTGAATGAATGCAGGCAAACAGGTAGAAGCCCAAGACCTAAAAATGGAAATAGAAACAATAAAGAAATCACACATGGAGGCAACCCTGGAGAAGGAAAACTTAGGAAAGAGATCAGGAACTACAGATGCAAGCATCACCAACAGAATATAAAAGATAGAAAAGAGAATTTCAGGTGTTGAACATATCATAGAAGATATCAACACATGGTCAAAGAAAATACAAAGTGTATAAAGTTCTTAACCTAAACATCTAGGAAATTTGGGACACAATGACAAGATCAAACCTAAGAATAATAGGGATAGAAAAGGGTGAAGATTCCCACTCCAAAGGGCCAGAAAACATCTTTAACAAAATCATAGAAGAAAACTTCCCTAACCTAAAGAAAGAGATCCCCATAAACATACAAGAAGCCTATAGAACACCAAATAGAAAACATCTTCAACAAAATCATAGAAGAAAACTTCTCTAACTAAAATTAAGAGATCCCCATAAATATACAAGAAGCCTATAGAACACCAAATAGAAAACATCTTCTACAAAATCATAGGAGAAAACTTCCCTAACCTAAAGAAAGAGATCCCAATAAATGTACAAGAAGCATACAGAACACCAAATAGATTGGGCCAGAAAAGAAAATCATCTCGCCATACAATAAAACACTGAATGTACAGAACAAAGAAAGAATATTAAAAGCTGTAAGGGAAAAAGGCCAAGTAACATATAAAGGTAGACCTATCAGAATTACATCAGACTACTCAAGAGAGACTCTAAAAGCCAGAAGATCTTGAACAGGTACCATGCAGACCCTAAGAGACCACAGATGGCAGCCCAGGCAACTATACCCAGCAAAACTTTCAATCACCACAGATGGAGAAACCAAGCTATTCCATGACAAAACCAAATTTAAACAATATCTTTCTATTAATCCAGCCCTACAGAGGATACTAGAAGGAAAACTCCAACACAAGGAGGTTTATAGCTATTTTATAGCTGAGACTTTGTTATGATTTTCTGCTATAGCTGCTTTTCTCATGTTGATTTACCTTCTAGGATAATTACAAGTTTGGAGAATTTTTTCAGGCTACTTTAGAGATGTTTGCTTACCCAAGGTTTATTTTCTCTTTGTGTGTGCGCGTGCGTGCGTGCGTGCGTGCGTGCCTGCCTGCCTCTAGACTTCTAGCTAGAATGTCCTTTCCTTGATTCATAAAAGTCATTGTATTTTTGAATGAATCAGACTTGGACTTATTATTTTCCAGATTAAAAATCTCACACCTAAATTGAATGGAGAGTTTCCATTCAACACAAAGCCTCATAGCTCTAGGATTAGACATTTTTATCTCCTTCTGCCAATGATAGGAGTGTGCTGTGGTTTCAGTTTCCAAAGTGCTATCACTCTTTCTTCCTATCCAGTTTGTTCCTAGTTCAGGGGTATGGTTAAGTGATTCATAATTTATGATTGTGGTTGGAGATTATTCTCAAGAGGATTTTAGAAAATGGACAAGTTAGAACCTATGTAAATTCATCTCAAATAATCTAAATTCAGGCTCTAGTCTTTGATGATATATGGAGAAAGCTAGCATTTTTGAGCTAGGAAGCTTCGTAGGATAATTCTAAGTTATATTACAAAATATAAAAGTTCATTTTTTTGTTATTCTTTGTTTTTGGTAAAAATAGAATATCTACTTTAAAGACTTACTGTAGATCTTAATATCTCTCCTAGAGAATTCTGGCATCCCAAATTATCTCTTAATTATTTTACTGTAATAGATAAAGGGATTCAGAGTCTTTGGGCTTAATTTTAGAAGGTTAAGTGTATAAAAGACTTATGTGAGTATTTTCTTCAGGAATAGAGATGTACTTCACAGTTGAATAATCTCATCCATATTAAATGTGTACTGAGCCTATATGATCACAGTTGATTTTAAAAAATATTTTGTTTTTTACCAGGAGCGTAGAATCACTCTGCTTCCTCTGTCTAAGGAACTGGTTAAACACACTGATTAAAGATAGAATGCAAATTTAACTTGAATAAAACTAATATGAAAAGATTGGTCCTAGATATGCTTCAAGATTCGTGTCTGTCCACAAGTTTTACTTTCATGAGTGATTTCAAGATAATTATTATCCAGTCCCTGTGATAATTACAGTTTTGCTTCTAATTTGCTTCATATTTTGTAAAGGATTTATTTTACTCATTTGAGTACACTGTAACTGTTTCCAGACATGCCAGAAGTGGGCATCAGATACCGTTACAGATGGCTGTGAGCCACTATGTGGTTGCTGGGAATTGAACTCAGGACCTTTGGAAGAGCAGTCAGTGCTCTAAACCACCGAGCCATCTCTCCAGCCCCATAATTTGCTTCTTATTGTCTGAGTTTTTAGTTCAGTGTCTATAATAAAGATACCGATAGTTTTGGGAGTTTGTTAAGATTCTCACCTTGCTTTATTTAGTTTTTGATCTTCAGATAATCATAGACTTTGAATACATTGAATGTATTCTTCTGAGAAACAGTGGTCCCTCATTATGTGTTATTTTATAAACAAGTAGTTCTTAGTTTCTCGGATCAGTAATCTATTGGTACACTTTTATTTTTAATTCTTTGTCTGCTAAATTTTATATTTTGTGTATTTTTAAGACATGGTCTTGATATATAGTACATTCAGGCCTTGGAATTTTGATATTCTTATATTAACCTTCTGCATAGTAGGATTTAGTATGTGCCATCATGTGCTGGCAGTTTTAAAACTTAACAAGTTAAGAAAAATGAACTTATGCAATTTATAGGTAAATGGGAAGAACTAGCAATAATTACCCAGACTTATATAAACTAGTCTCAGAAAGACAAACATTGTATGATTTTTTCTTTTATGTGAGTGTTAGTTATTAAGCTTTACATATGTGTACATATGTGTATGTGGGAAAAAGTGTAGAAAATGAAAGATTAAATCAATTGGGGATTGGGGGATTGGAGAGCAGGATAGAGGAAGGAATACTGGCAATAATACCTAACATTAAATGACTTTTGAAAAAGCCATATGTATCCTAATACTATAGAAGTTTTCTACACACACACACACACACACATACACACACACACACACACACACAGAGTATATTTAGAATTACCTTCTAAATAGAGCAAGGTTCCAAAATATACAATATATGCTCCCTAAAACTCCATATGGGTTACCTTTTTTTAGATGGGGGAGTTGTTGGTTCAGGAGAAGCAGATACTTTCAACATGACAGGGTAATGCCATTGGTATTGTCCACCATCTACAATTAGCTTTAAGATCCTATTGCAGAAGATACTACATATTTGAGTACAAGAACATAGAGATATGTAGTTAGTACTCAACTGGAAGCTTCAGTCCTACTGGCTAACATTCATACTCTTGGAAGGTGCTATAAAGGCTGTCAAAAGAGAAAAGTAAATTTTATTCTCACCCAAAATAATGACATGCCTTTCAATAGATACAATATGATGCAATAGTGGCACAATGCTATGGGAGTAACCAAACACTTTTTAATTAGCTTTAAGTACTGCCTCATGAGATAGAACCCATATATGACATCATCAATGTGGCCAAGAGCCTGTAACTAGATAGGTCATGGGCACCAGGGGAAAACCTATTATTAGTATTCTACATGGACATGGCAATAGAATAATTTCTGAAATCTTATTGCTATGTTTGTATGTTTGTACATTGCTCAACCCTCATCAAAGAAACTTCTTGAAGTAGGTGGTAATTAATACAAAGACTTAATCCTGGTCAATGTGCAGATAATAAGAGATAAATATTGGAATGTTTAGCCCTAAAAGGGATATCTTTAGCCCCCAAAAGCATGGGAAAAACTTTAAGAGCTAGAGGAATAACATCAAGGAAACTGTTTTTCAGATATAATAAGGTAGATGCTCATATGAATTCACAATGATCATGAGGCAAGCACAAGGCCTACAAGCTTGATAAAATCTAAGCATGGAATTTACTTATTTTTCCCTCTGTATTATCCTTCCTTTCCAATCTCTATTTAAATTCCCACATTTTTCTACTTCCTCTTTGATAACATTGCTATTTTCCCCTTCAGAACTCTTTCCTCTCACCTCTAGTGGTCCCTTTCTACTTTCCTGGCTTCTATAGTTACTTCTGG
This sequence comes from Tokudaia tokunoshimensis, assembly GCA_036184795.1. Taxonomy (NCBI): domain Eukaryota; kingdom Metazoa; phylum Chordata; class Mammalia; order Rodentia; family Muridae; genus Tokudaia; species Tokudaia tokunoshimensis. The sequence continues at coordinate 46,419,050 of BTHU01000022.1, forward strand.
TTATACACTGAAATCTAAAGATTTGAATCTAGTATCCACAAATAAAGATCAGGTAGTGTTTGTTTTTCTCTGTTTGGGATAATTTATTCAGTATAATATTTTCCAGTTCTATTAATTTACCTGTAAATTCTGTGATTTAATTTTTTTTACATCTGAATAGAATTTCATTGTGTATTTGTATCATATTTTCATTATCTATTCATCACTTGATGGACATCTAGGCTTCTTCTCATCCCTTTAATTTTAATATTGTAACCTGAGTTTATTCAAAACTCTCTTGCTGATTTCAGTTTCTTAAAAGCCTACATTTGTATGTCCAGTTCTTTTGAATTCTGATATCCAATTCTCTTCTAAATCATCAAAAATCTATTCACATGTATACTCATGAGGATAGAAAGCTATAGTGAGTACACTGAAGAAAAACACTGATTTTATTTTTCATTGTTGAAGTTTAGCCAACCTCAAAACAGTACTCTCATTTCTGACTATGTCCTTTGTCTAACAAGGAGGTTCACTAATATAAAGGAACTGGGGTCATACCATTGAACCTCAAGTCCATGATTAATACAAATTTTCATGAGATCAGTCAGGTAAATGAAATTGCAATCACAACCATCTCCTTCCCTTTAAAGGACTATGAAAGTTAATCCTATCATCTCTTTCCCTTCTTGCTCCCTTCTTCCTCTCTCTCCTCCATTTTCCTTTCCTTCTTTTTCTTTCCCCCTTTTCCCTTTATTTCTTTTGTTTTTTATATTCAGAGGTATCAGTGTGTTACTCAGATTGTTCTCAAATTCCTGAGTTCCATCCTTTCTTCTTAAATAGCTGTCACTGTAGGCATATATACAACTCTTGGCTACTCTGTAATTCCTTAGACCCATTATCCTTAATCACTTCCCAAACTCTAACTCTTCCAGGCCATTGATCCAGACAATTTTTGTGCCACGTTTCTTGTTGGTTTTACATTCTACCACATAGAGAATTTACCAAATACACAATTTAATTTCTTAAACATCCCTCTCTTTTAATGATAATTTCCTCTTCATACTATGTTCTCACTCAGATATTTCTTAAATGCCAGAGTTCATATGGGTCATTCATATATATGGTATGAAATGAAGCTGATGATGTCTATGCTATTAGCATTAAGGTTCCATGTTTAGATTAAGATGACATTTTTTTTGTGCTGATTAAGCTTAATATTCTATCCATTCCATACCTGCTTAACTAAAAACACTGTCTTTTTTTTATATCTTGTATACATAAACATGTGAATATAGTTTACATCTTCAAAGATCTACCATCTCGCAAGGTATGGTGAATATGTATAATTAAAACCTGAGCAATGTAGTAAGGCTCTGGATCAAAATCAACCACCCCCCCTCAAAATCTCAAAACACCACTGCCACCAAAACAACAGCAGAAAAACCACATGCCCTGCAAAAAAAAAAAAAAAAAAAAAAAAAAAAAAAGCAGAACTACAAATAGCATTCATATGGTAGAGCATTTGCCTAGGATATGAAGAGCCCTGAGTTCAACCCATACTATTGCAAGAAATGAAACAAAATACTAACAAATTTACCAACTAAAACCAAAACAAAATAAGTGAACCAAATCAAAGCCAGCCTACGTACCTACCTACCTACTGACTCAGGCTCCAAGGCATGTCTCTTTCTATTGAAAATTCCATTTTGTTGTCCCCTTATGTCACAACAGCTTTCCAAAGAATTTGATTAGTGTTTTCTGGAAGGAAGTGCTACACTTACCATCTCTTCTAGGACAGCTTTCATGCTTCACAGATAAAAAGCTTGAATAGCATATGGACCTTGGGCAGGCGCAGGTGGCAGGAGGGTGGGGGATTGACATGCTTCATTTGTACTCCTTGAGTCTTAAATAGAGACTCTTCAAAGAGCTTTGTTTTTTTGTTTTTTGTTTCTTTTTCTAAATGACCTGATCAGTCACACAATGATGCTTTTCTAGAGTTTTTCTGAACTAGCTTCTAATTCAAGAGATGGACGAAAACAGTTACTTAGATGATTAAATGAAATACTGTCCTCTTTACCTCACTTTGGGTTTATTCAACCAAGGAGTAGAGCAGGAAGCTGTGCTTTGTTATTTCTGGGAGGGACATTGTGCCGTGTATTTAATTTGGCCAGAGCAGAGACTCAGACAGGCAGTAAATTCCAAGTGAGGAGAGGCAGCACTTTGTTATCATTCCTTAGACAATGTCCAAGTGCTGTTAAATCATGCGGATTAGGTAACATTGAGAATATTTTTATATTTTTTAGCTCACATTAAGAAACTCTTTTAAATGTCAAAATTTAAACAATACACATCTGTCTCTTTTTATGTGTGGTTTTGTTTTTAAATCATAGTCACACAAAGGCACTCAGTAAAGTGTGAAGATATAGACCAAACAGCTGTGTACTTGCACTTCATACTTAACTTAGCTGATGAGATGGTAATAATTAGTAATGACCATTCTGGATACCATTGAATACATGACATATAATTGGGATACATATCTATGTATGTTTATATTACATATCAAACTTTATTTTCATTTTATACTGATTAAAAGGATATCTAGAGCTGGGAGTGGTGGTGCACCCTTTTTTTTTTCTTTTTTTTTTCTTTTTTTTTTTATATTTTATTTTATTTTTTAAATTTACATTCCAAATCACTTCCCCTTTCCCGTTTCCTCCCTCCCCGAAAGTCCCATAAGCCCCCTTCCCTCCCTCTTTTCTCCATTCAACCCCCTCTTGTTACTCTGTCCTGGCGTTCCCCTACATCCAGTCTTTCCAGGACCAGGGGTCTCTCCTTCCATCTTTTTAGAAATCTATTGATATGCGGATTGTGTCTAGGGTATTCCGAGATTCTGGGTCAATATCCCCTTATCAGTGACTGCATACCATGTGTGTTCTTTTGTGATTGGGTTACCTCACTAAGGATGATATTTTCAAGTTCTGACCATTTGCCTAGGAATTTCGTGAATTCATTGTTTTTAATTGCAGAGTAGTATTCCATTGTGTAAATATACCACATCTTCTGAATCCATTCCTCCGTTGAGGGACATCTGGGTTCTTTCCAGCTTCTGGCTATTATAAATAAGGCTGCTATGAACATAGTAGAGCATGTGTCCTTATTGCATGCAGGTAAAGTCTCTGGGTATATGCCCAGGAGTGGTATAGCCGGATCCTCCGGGAGTGTCATGCCCAGTTTTCTGAGGAACCGCCAGACTGCTTTCCAGAGTGGTTGTACCAGCTTGCAATTCCACCAGCAGTGGAGGAGTGTTCCTCTTTCTCCACATCCTTGCCAACAACTGCTGTCTCCTGTGTTTTTGATCTTAGCCATTCTGACTGGTGTGAGATGGAATCTCAGGGTTGTTTTGATTTGCATTTCCCTAATGACTAAGGATGATGAACATCTCTTTAGGTGCTTCTCAGCCATTAGATATTCTTCAGGTGAGAACTCTTTGTGTAGCTCTGTACCCCATTTTTTAATAGGGTTACTTGCCTCTCTGGAGTTTAACTTCTTGAGTTCTTTGTATATCTTGGATATTAGCCCTCTGTCGGATGTAAGGTTGGTAAAGATCATTTCCCAGTTAGTTGGTTGCCGCTTTGTCTTTTTGACGGTGTCTTTTGCCTTGCAAAAACTTTGTAATTTAATGAGGTCCCATTTGTCTATTCTTGATCTTAGAGCATAAGCTATTGGAGTTCTGTTCAGGAAATTCTCCCCTGTGCCCATATGTTCAAGGTTCTTCCCTAGTTTCCCTTCTATTAGTTTCAGTGTGTCTGGTTTTATGTGGAGATCTTTGATCCACTTAGAATTGAGCTTAGTGCAAGGAGATAAGGATGGGTCAATTTGCATTCTTCTGCATGTTGACCTCCAGCTGAGCCAGCACCATTTGTTGAAAAGGCTATCTTTTTTCCACTGGATGGTTTTAGCTCCTTTGTCAAAGATCAAGTGACCATAGGAGTGTGGATTCATTTCTGGGTCTTCAATTCTGTTCCATTGATCTACATGTCTGTTACTGTACCAGTACCATGCAGTTTTTAACACTATTGCTCTGTAGTACAGCTTGAGGTCTGGGATACTGATTCCCCCAGAGGTTCTTTTACTCTTGAGAATAGTTTTAGCTATTCTGGGTTTTCTGTTATTCCAGATGAATTTTTGAATTGCTCTTTCTAACTCTATGAAGAATTGAGTTGGGATTTTGATGGGGATTGCATTGAATCTGTGTATTACTTTTGGTAAGATGCTCATTTTTACTATATTAATCCTGCCAATCCATGAGCATGGCAGATTTTTCCATCTTCTGAGGTCTTCTTCAATTTCTTTCTTCAGAGACTTGAAGTTCTTGTCATACAGATCTTTCACTTGTTTGGTTAGAGTCACGCCAAGATACTTAATATGGTTTGTGGCTATCGTAAAGGGTATTATTTCTCTTACTTCTTTCTCAGCCTGCTTATCCTTTGAGTATAGGAAGGCTTCTGACTTGCTTGATTTGATTTTATATCCGGCCACTTTGCTGAAGTCGTTTATCAGCTGTAGGAGTTCTCTGGTGGAGTTCTTTGGGTCGCTTATGTATACTATCATATCGTCTGCAAATAGTGATAGTTTGACTTCTTCCTTTCCAATTTGTATCCCTTTGACCTCTTTTTGTTGTCTAATGTGGTGCACCCTTTTAATTGCACCATTTTCGAGGCAGAGGCATGAGAATCTCTGAGTTTGAGACTAGCCTGATCCATAGAGTGAGTTCTAGGACATCCAAGGCTATACAGAGAGACTCTATGTTGAAAAACCAAACAACAAAAAAGGAGACCTAGAGATGTTAAGTAAATTTCCTATGTTCTAACCTAGAGTCATGGGTTTAAGATTCTAAAATTTATTTATTTTTCCCCACTATATCTAAATTAGAAGCTCTTCTAGTGCTTGGAACAATATAAGATAGGTGTTTGTTTCTTCATTAGGTAGAGAAGAATTCTTCCTTTTCTATCATGAGTTTGAAATGAAAAATAACATATGTGTTATGATTCTAGAAGGCACAAAACATAGTATGTGTCCCTGCCATGGAACTATATCTGAACTCCGAGGTATGGAATGGTATAAGCTCCCAGTAGCATAGTTTCAACTCACTGCTTCTATATGACCATTGAAAAGTCAAGTAAACCGTTTTCTTGAGTCTGTTGTGAAGGAGATAGCATTTTAGTCCTGGAAGCAACAGGAACTCAGAGAAAGTATAGCAGGACCAACTCTGAGGGCTTGAGGTTTGGAGTTAGACCTGGAAATATTAAATGAGACAGCGTGAGCTGAGTATATTACCTGACTCTAACTAAGTCGCAGTAAACGGTAACTCGTATTGCCATTGCTGTAGGGGAGTTGTCATTATAACTTTGTGAAAATTTTCTGTAAAAGTCTGAAATAGTATCTAAAAAATATCTATGACAACTTAGGGGCAAAATAAGTAAAGATACATACATGAAATTTTAACTTTCATGAAATTTGTAGTTTACTTTGTTTTACATTATTTAAAGAATGAGGGCGACATGATGTCTTGGTTTTTTATTTCAAAAACTTGTCCTGGAACTTTTAAAAAAATTGAGTCTGCCCCACTGTAGCGATATTAAAATAGTTATTTGAGATGAGGAAGATAATATAGAGTGACCTAGTCACTAAAGGCAATGAGAATTTTAATTTAATGTATTGTTAATAAAGACGCAGTAAAACTCACGGTCAACCGAATGAAAATGGACAATTTGATTACAGTATGAAGTATTCGCTGACAAGGATGGAGGTTCATCTTTATAAATGTGTAAATCTGTAAGATGCAGTAAGAGGAACAGTGCTCCTTCAGCTTTAAAACAAAGCAAAAGAAGTAAAGTTACACACATGAAATTTTAAAAGCAAGAGAAAGGGCTGCAGATGGCTCAGTGCTTATGAGTGCTTACTGCTCTTCCAGGGAGCTGGAGTTCGGTTCCCAGCATCCGTGACAGGCAGCTGTAGCTCCAGTGCTATGGAATCCGACTTCCTTTTCTGACATCCTCAAGCAGTCATACGCATTTAACATATACTCAAATATATATATGTATATATATATGAATATATATGATATCCTGATGCCCCATATACATATGATATATATTATATATATATATATTCCTTTAAAAGATGGGAGAAATACAAACTGTTAGATACATATTCTTTTCTAATAATTATCCATTAAAATATTATATTATTAAAAATAAAGGCAAAAGAAACTACAACATCAATAAACAATAAATTAAAAAGAAATTAATTGATGGAAGTAGTGAAACTTTTATGTCGGTATTGTTCCTGATAAGATCATATTAAAATAGGTTAAACTTCTGGTCTTCCATGACAGCCATTCAGCATCCAAAAATTCTGAAAAATCTAATGGCGTATGCCACTGATAACCTTTAAATTCTCTGATGTCCACCAAGTCCACACTTCTGTTAATTTACTTCTTTGTATTAATTTTTCTCAATGTTTTCTCAATGGTGTAAGTAAAAATTCATTTTTATTTATTTATTTGATATGAACTCCCGCATAAATTCTAACATACAGCCTGTTCTGGTTTGAATGAATACGCCTCCCATAGACTCATGTATTTGAAATCTCAGTCCTCTGTTTGTGGTACTGTTTGAGGAGACTAAGGAACCTTTAGGAAGTGGATCCTTGATGGAGGGTATGTCACTGGGAGTGGGCTTTGGTGGTTTAGAGCCTTGAATGCTTCCTGCTTTCACTTTGTGTCCCATGAGCAAATTTAAACATGAACAGCTAATTTCTTGTCCCTGTTGCCATCCCCTGCTACCGTGGCTATGATGGAAATGTAAGCTGAAATAAAGCATTTTTTCTTTTACTTAAAAAAGTAAATATGAGTTACTGGCTTATAGCATAAACATTAGATTGTGTTTCTTTTTACTTTATTTTGTTTTCTGTAATGTTGACAGTTGACTCAAGGACCTCATTGGGTTGTGGAGTGTGTACTATACCACTTAGTCATATCCCTAGCACTCACAGTGCATTTCAGAAATTCCTGCAAATTTTAAATTAATTAACATTGACAATTTAAAACTTAAAGTTCATTTTCTGGTAAACTGAAGTGCTAATTTTGTGATCTCTTCCCCTTTCTCCCTAAGGTTGGGCCAGGTATCATATATGTAATTCAAAGCTTCTGAATGCCCCAATTCTCATAAATTTGAGGATCTTGTTAAAACAAAATGAAGCCTTCTTTAAAGGACCTGGTTACTTTGAAATAAACTGGCATGCACTTTGCCACAATTCTAAGAAAGCAAGTCCTTGGGCAGTCCAGGAGGCAGATAAAATTAGGGAAGATGTGCTAGCTACTGGCCCCGCCACTGCCATTCTACTTCTCCTTGAAAATACGTAGCTTTCTTTGATTTAAAACAAAATTCCTGAACTTCAGATAATGCTCAAGGACAGCGTATTGTGATGCTTAAAAACTATTTTGATTTTTGAAAATCACAATGGACTTCAATTAACAACTACAGAATTTTAAACATGCTTTACTTCTGGGAAAAGTAGTAAGAGGCACAAGGAAAGGCAATGCTTTAGAAAACATTTGGAGGTGTTTTAGAAGTTCATCTGCTTCTCTTCCATTCTCAAGACACATGAAGAATTGATATGATTGTATATTTCTTATGCTAACATATGTACTAAAGATTATCAAAAAGAGCCAAGTGTCATTTTGAATAAGGAAGAATGTTAGATAGCCGTTATGATCAGTAACAAGTTAGTAAGAGGCATTATAACTGAGAGGTGATGTTAATGAGCGATTACTATGCTCTAGTTATTAAATGCTTCATACATATTTATTCATACAATAATTTAAATAATCATGATATTTATATTAATACTTATATTATAATATATTTCTCACTTTCCAACAAAGAAACAGGGGAAATGAAAGTTTAAGTAACTTGGTCACAGTCACAATTATATGTTATAACTGGGCCTCTAACTTGGGCAGGAGGACCTGGGTCTATGACGAGATCTGGCAGATGATTTTATGTCTTAATGTCACCTTTGAGAAAGAAATATGTGGCATTTTTCTCTTCATAATTTCCCCCTCAAGGCTGCCAAGAGCAGTTGAAGAGGCGTAAACATTTCAGTTGTTTATTCATTATAGGGATCCTTAATTATGACTTAAAAGCAAATTTCCTGCAGGAAGTCAGATTTTACATCTTCAGAATAAATCTTTTGGTTGCATATGTTATAATTGTATTAGAATAGTAATTAGGTCAGGTCGTAGCAAAACAGTTCTATCTCTCTCTCTCCATTTTAATGAAAATACAATCTTTTAGCAATAAATAAGATTGGGGTGGTTTCAGCTGTTGTGCAACTCATGGCTTCTGGTTTTCAAATGGTATTTCCATAAGGTTGTAGTCTGGGGCAGGAGTTGGAGACAGAAGGTGTATTTGGGATATGAGAGGGTAAGCTTGAAAGAAACCAAGTAGTCATATTTACAAAAATTCCAACTTCATGTCAAAGGAAGAAGTTCTACTTTTTCTGCGTATGTTAGATTGAAATAGAGATTCTATTGCTTGTAAAAGCTTATGTGTTCCAGGTCAATAAATTTGAACCAAAGGAGAAGCCAGGACTGGAAAGTGATTTTTATACATGTTTGTATGTTTTAGAGATGACAGACTTATCTCCTGTTGGAAATTAGTTGTGGGTCGTAGACTGGTAGAACTAGAAACCAAGTCTACTCTAGAGTAGAGGGAGGCTTTGGGAAAGGAGTCATGTAGGGCTTCTTTGTGGAGGAGAGATTAATTCACTGTTAAGAGACTAGGCTGTGGTGTCTGAGACCCCTTGGGCTCACTAAATCTTATACCCCACTCTTCCACAAGACTCTCTGAGCTCTGCCGGATCTTCAGCTGTGGGTCTCTGTATCTGTTTCCATCTGCCACTGGATGAAGCCTCCTAGGAAACAGTTATGCTAGGTTCCCGCATGCAAGCATGGCAGAGTATCATTAATAGAGTACGAGGTTGGCCCTCTCCTATGTAATGGGTCTCAAGTTGGGCAGTCATTAGTTGGCAGTTCCCTCAGTGTCTGCTTCATCTTTATCACTGTGCATCTTGTAGGCAGTACAAATTTTAGGCCTTACTATAGGAGGTGGCCACTTCAGTCTCCTTTGCCCCAGCTGCTAGGAGTCTCAGCTAGGGTCAACTCCATAGACTTCTGGGAGCCTCCCCCATTCCACATCTCCTGCTAGTCCCAGAGATGCTCCACACAGATTTCTGTTCTCTCTCTCAGCCCTCTCCCACATCCCTCCTCACAGCTGATTCCCATTCTCCTCCTCACCCCCTCTTCCACTCAGTTCCCTCTCTCCATTCACCTCTGTCTATTTTATTTCCCTTTCTGAGTGAGATTCAAGCATCCTACCTTGGACCCTCCTTATTACTTAGTTTCTTTTGGATCTGTAGATTGTATCATGGTTATTCTGTACTTTAAGGTTAATGTCCACTTATAATTGAGTACAATTCTATGTCTTTCTGGGTTTGGATTACCTCACTCAGGATGACATTTTCTAGTTTCATCTATTTGCCTGCAAATTTCATGATGTTTTTGTTTTTAATAGCTGAATAGCATTCCATTGTGTACATGTACCACATTTTCTTTATCTGTTCTTCAGTTGAGGGACATCTAGGTTGGTTCTAGTTTATGGCTATTACCCCAAAAAGGCCTACACAGTCAATTAACCTGGGCCCATGAGAGCTCACAGAAACTGAACCACCAACTAAAGAGCATGCAGTGGCTCCACTTAGGACTCCTATATATTTGTAGCAGATGTGCAGCATGGTCATTGTCTGGGTATCCTAACAACTGGAACACGGGTAGTCTCAGATTCTGTTGCCTGCCATTGGATCCCCTTCCCCTAGCTGGACTGCCTGCTCAGGCTTCAGTTGGGAGGATGTTATAAGTCCTGCTAGGACTTGATGTCCCGGGTTAGTATACCCAAGGGGGTTTCCCGTTCTCTGAGTAGAATGTGATGGAATAGGAGGAGGAATTTGTGACGGTAGCACAGGGGTCTACAAGTGGGTTGTAAAGTGAATAAATGAGTAAACAAATGACATCATTTTGCTAACTTCAAAATAATAAAAAAGGAGACTAGACTGATAATTCTGTGTAGAGGTCAGGGTTCTTTAGAATAAGTCACATAGTTCTGGATTTGGGAAGCAGTTGAAGTTGCTATAGTTATGCTTCCTGCTCTGTTTTTAGAAGTAACCCCAGAAAATTGTATTAAAATTCTGAATAGGTTTGATACCTTACCATGGTGGATCCCTGGTCAAGAACAAATTAAGTTGAGTAGTGGGAGAAAAATTGAGCTATGAAACAAGTACAAATTACTACTATAATTCAGTTAGGGTCTAGATATATATATAGTTCAGTGGCAGAATGTTTCTATGTTCATGGCCTCTTGTTCCATCCCCAATATTGGAAACCAAAAGCCCATGAGTGGTGTTTACAGTGAAAGGGAACACATTGTATTCAGTCCTAAAGTGAGTATGTATTGGAGACCTGAGCAGACAGGGAACAGTAAATATGCTGCTGAGTTGGGCTATGAAATCTGAGCACTGACAAAGTTATGTTAAGGATTCCTTTGACCAGTTTGTCTTCTGAGGGTAGGAACATATGTGAGCTCTCTTGGAACATGGCTCCCATGAGAGGTCTAGGAGTGGCAGCACGGGTGTCACCTGCATATATGTTAGATGTGACAGACTCTGGTTCACTCTGTGAGCAAAGGCGATTGATTCATTTTCACATCAGGCTTTGGGAATCCTTGCTCTAATTTGAATCCCCCTTTGGTCATTTCAGGAAGAGTCCACTAGATGTCACTCTTGTAACCTGGTAATGGGGATTGTAATTTTCAGTTGGGCCTTGCAAGAATTTCTAGCCAATATCTTATTAGATGATTTCCATTCCACCCCCAGGGCTACTGATATACACACTGATTATTTAAGGTAAAATTACCTTTCTTCTTTGATTCAAAGTATTCATAGGGATTCCTGGAAACGATTTTCATTTTGTTGAATTAGCACTGCTGTTCAATGTCTCCCCTCGTCCTACTTTTTGCAGGAGTTGGTCTGTCATTATATAACCTTAGCATGGAGTATGCTGCCAGTTCTTTGAGCTGAGAGAGTACCACTCTGGGCTGCACACACTAACACACAGGCTTGATCTCTGTGGAAATTATTGAGAGCAGAAAGGAATGAAGGCTGGACTGTGGAATTAGCATCACCCTGGGATGTGCTTGCTGGAGGAAGTGCCAGCCTTCCTGCGATCTTGGAGTGTCTCTAGGGTAGTTTTATAAAGAAGCCTAAGTCTGCCCAGGAAAAAAAAAAGTCTAACTATAATCTTGTAGGGAGTTAGTATCAGCCATGGGATGAATGTAAGCACATTTACAGGTACAGTAACATCCTGAGGGAGATTTTATACTTTGAGAGATGTATCAGGTGCTTATGAAAGGACCTGTTACCAGTTGGTTAGGTCTGCATGTAAGAAACGACAGTTGGATAGATTAAAGACCCTGCTTTCGAAAGCTCAGCCTGAGAAAGTTAGTTTCTTGAAATAAATCAACTACTTGTGCAGTTCTTCCTCTTAGTCTGATGTGGGTTTTCATCTGTTGCAACAAATGTAGCAGAAAAAGGAATAAAGTAACAGGTGTGTGTCTGTCTGACTGTGTTTCCCGAGCATGTGTATTTCCTCTTCTGGAGGGAGGGGGTACCTGATTTGTAACATGCATTGCTAAATGAATGAAAATGTTTAATTAATTTCAGCAAAGGAAATTAAATACCTATCCACATGAAAGCAGTATAACTTTAGCTTAAATGTGATCACCTTTTGTTGTAAAGGCAGTGGGGATGTTTTCTTCAAAGTTTGAGTCCTTCCTAGGTTGTTTATTAGGATTTGATCTTGATCAATGGGAAAAGAATTAATTTTACAGATTTTTCTTAAAATTATTTTTTGTTTTTTAACAGCTGTTCTTAAGGTTCAGAAAACAATCCTAAGATGCTTGTTCCTAATTCTAGCCACAATGAGAAAGGGTTTTAGTTGACCATCCTCTTTCCTCTTGAATACTCCCCATCTTTTCCTTTTGATTGTCACTCCTGAGGCACAGAGCCACCAAGGATAGCATCATATGAAGACAGTGCTGTTTGGCTTGGGAATTAAGTCCTTGGAAGCACTGCTTGATTTTGCAGAAAATCTTCATTCATTTAATAGTTGAAAACACTACCTGCCTCAAGGGTTGTAGTGATGAATTGTTACATCAATGTGTTGAATGTCTGTGGCAAAGTGTCTGCTGGCTACTATGTGCTTAGTATAAATATATATACTGAAGTACTTAACAGTAGCTGTTAAGGCCATTTCTGTGCCTGTCCGAGCCACAGACCTATGGTTACCTGCATTTTTCAGCTGTTGCAACAACCCAACAACTGTGACAGAAGCCCATGTTCTAATAATGTACCTTTACCAAAAGAGCTCCAGATTATGCAAGTCTTCTTTTTCCTAAGCCTGGGAAATGTATCCATGAGGAGAAAGGGAGTAGCCAAACTGAAGAGTGGTAGGGAGCAAATCAATCCTAGAACAAAAGTGAGGAAATACTTTCTCCTTACAACCTCCATTGAAATCCTAAGTGAAAATTCACTTCTGTGTTTAAAATGGTGATCCAGCTCAATATAACAGCACAGCACAATTCTACAGGCTAGCCTATAGAATTGATAGTAGTGTATCAAGGCTAGCCTATGATACAAATAATTATTTTTAAGGTTGGCTCTAAGGTGAAATACAATGTGAAATGCATATTGGAATATCCTGCTTGAATTTTTGCATAACAAACTCCTGATTGCCTGTTCTTTATTGTTTTTAATATGTTGGGATATGCCCAATCCCTTTTAAGTTCAGGGAGGACTTCTAGGCTTTTAGTAGTAATAATTCATACCTTGATATCATTGGAATATTACTTAGGTAGCAGCTTTCCACTCTTAGAGAGATAGTGAAAAGCTGTCTGAAAGACAACTTAAAACCCTTTTTGCTTTCTCCCATGAACAGTGCTGTGCATTCCCTGGACAATATCTTTTGATTATTCGTGATGGAGACTGAAACCAGCATCAGCTACGTTCATGTGTTGTTTCAGATGGATGAGGATACAGAGTTAAACATGAGATCTATGAATTAGAAAAATAAACTCATTTTCTTTTTTTGCTAGAGTTTTGAACACATTGTATTTCTTTTTATTTTTTAAAAGTGGTTAATATTAATGTGTACATTTGGCAATTGGTTAAAATGCATCTAATAAAATCTTAAAAGAGGGGAAAATCATCCCCCTCTACTATGTCATTATTGTTTCCATTGTAGGAGTCAGATTAGTTAAGTTCAGTCCTAGTTCAAAGAAATGGGACAGGGAGGGGGAGGATTAGGGAACAAGACTTATAATGGTGTTACTGTGTAGATTGCAAAAGAATCTGAGGTTTGTCCAGCAAATATAATGGTTCATTGAGGTGTTGTGTTAATATGGGGGGCCAGAAAATGAGTTCAGTGTTAAGTGACTCTGTTAAGTAGCAGCTTAGGGTTTAACCTAAAAATTGGGAGAAAGTTGATAAGTGCAGAGGAAGCATGGGACTCAGTTTGATCCAGACCTCTCTAGAGCTATGGTGGCAGGCTGTGGAAGGAAAAGGGAAAGGAAGGAATTCAGTGGTGTGAAGATGCCGTGCTGATGACAGCTAAGCTATTCATGTAGTCAGGAATCCTACAGTTCTGTAAAACTGTGAAGGCTCCAGCTTACCTTCAGGTTGGGGAAATAAACTGTAGAATCATAAAAAGAACAGCAAGCAAGTCTTCTCATTACACCTCCCTTTCATAAGCTTTGCAGTATGAGTAAAAAACTAATAGAAACCAATGAAAGCTGATACTTATTGGTTGTGGAACTCTGAAGGAACTTCAGGGATGTGGGAAAGGATGGGATTAAAACATTTTGCATGGAGAAGTGATGAAAACAGAAGGTGTATAATACAAACTGAGATAAGAATGCAGAGAACAGTGATGGGAGAATGGTTTCTCTGTGGATGAGACATTTTGCTCAGGAATACTGCATTACTTAGTGACAGTGTAGACGAGGGGCATTTCAGCTGTTTTCTCTTTTAACCATACTTTATTTGAGCAGAAAATTCAAGTCATGGAATTTTTTCTCTGGAAAGCATGCACGCTGATATGTGTGCATGATTTTGCTTGTGATGTTCAGAAGTTTTTTAAGATCTCTTGGATTTCTGGCTCTTGGTCTATTGGTATAGGGTAATAATAGTAAAATTACAGTAACATTGGAAAATTAGACAAATTGATATTGTGAGGGAAGTTATAACCTGCAACCAAATGATTTCTCACAGGTATCTGTTTCATAAAGCAAGTAGTTGTAGAATTAGGGAAATCATAGAATTATTTTGATTTGATCCTAAAACCAAACAGAAACTGGTACACAGAATAACATGTTACTGTTATAATAGTGCTCACAACTCAGTTATGCTCAACCTGCTGAATAGGAAAAAAATGGAAAAAGGTCCATCAGATTATCACTTTATTTTAGAGAATGGGACCATGATCCATTTAATGTGTGCTTTAAGTTAAAATTGAAAGTAACATTTAACAAAGTCTGTACCTTGTAGGATACCTGGAAATGCTTTGAATATCTTCTTGGAAGGTCAGAAAAATATGTGACATATCAAAGATGAAGAGCTCACAGGAAAACTTTTGCATCCATTTTATAAAGTAAAAGAAGCTAAAGTAAAGAAGTAAAGGAAGTAGCGGGAAAAGTAGGCAAAGGAGTGTTCGAGTGAGAAAGGGAAGGCCCCCAAGTGTGACAGGTCAGGTGTAAATAAGAAGCCACTCTGGCTAGAAAGGAATTCAAGAAACAGCACAAAAGGCTTGGAATCCAGAAATAAAAGCTTTTTTATCCATGAAAGGCAGAAGGTCAACGGGAAAATCAATGGACCTGCTTGATCAGGGTGCTCATGGGAAGAAAGAGGATCTGGAGACTCAATGAATGCTTCACTTTGGTCTTTGTTGAAATGCAGAAATCTCCACTGTCATCATGTCTTTTGAAGCAAAGAGGTGAGACATGTAGTATCAGATCAAATGGTTGTGAGAGAACAGGATGTTCTGCCTCATTGAAATTGTGGATGTAAGTAAATTGCTGAAACTTTATGACATTCATCACATGTTTCTTCAGACGAAGAAACTCATCACGTTTCTTCAGACGAAGAAACTCAGAGGGCCTAAGTATGTAAATATGCTATTGCACTGCCTTTCACTATTGGTGAATTCTGTTTACTCTTGCTTGCATTCTGAGCCCTCTGAGGAGATCCTGCAATTTGTGGACTGTTGAATCTGATTCACACTGATGGATCCCAAAAGTTGTAGGATCACAAGGCACTTGAAATAATGAATGCAGAAAAGCATTCTGCTTTCTATAATATGTTGGAGCTGTTTGAAAGGATAAATAAATAAGAACCAGGAAGAAAACCTAAATATCATTTGTTTAGACTTTTAAAGAGCTAGTTAGAAAGTTTTACAAGAAAGCTACTTCAAATAGTGTCATCACAGTTTAAGAAGAATATTTTGCCACATATAGGTATTATAGAGGGGCAAGGAAGACTAGGTCAGCCTGCTGCTGCTACAGATATGCAAACAAAGCCTATAAATGCATTTAGCTGGTCTTCTTAATTAAATAAACAAATTTATAGACACCCGGGAAGAGCAAGTACATGGAGAAGTTTCCAAGATCATAGGACTTAGCTCTTCTGGCTGCAAAACTTCTAAATCAACAAGAATAAGCCTTTAAAAGTTTATATAAGAAAACAGGAAAGTGGCAGAGAAATGCTCTCCATTTAGGAAAAAAAGAAATCAGACTAAACTTGTAAAAGTATGGACTCAGAATTAGTTAGAAACCTGGTTTTATCCAGGAATGAGCAAAGGCATTAGAGTCATTATAGCTGTCTTCTAAGTAAAGCAATGTGTCTGCACATCCTTTTGGTTTTGGTGGTCATGTGTCAAAAGTGAAAACACAGCATGAGGATCTGGTTTCAAATCTTGACTCAGTCTTCAAGGACTTTCGTGAAGACCATGTTATGCACACATGGAAGTATCTGTTTCTATGGCTTGTGGCAAGCACTGAGAAATTTCGAAGGGAGCTGATTATAGCAGACTCTCTGGCTGGAGGAAACCATTGTAACTCTCTCTGGCTGTGGAAAACCCCGTGTATTTTTGCACTAGAGTACTCAAATTCTCTTCCATTCAGCTCACTTAGAACTTACTTTTAAGAAAGGGAATAATGTAGATTTAGCAGCTGTCATTACCCTAGAAATTTATGTGTCATAGGAAGCTTCTTTTTTGTAATGTATAGATTAGCACAATAACAGAAGAAAGGTAACTCTAGATGTTCTTTAGAAACAACTTCTTGTATGATGCAGACCAGGAATACATAGATGAGATAAAATCTCAGGAAAATCTACAAAACTTAGATTACCAATTTATGAACTGATATCTTTAAATGTTTGTTTTACATGTATATAATGAATTGTGATCATATCTCCCCCTGCTCTCCCTTTTTAGTTCTTTCTGGACAATCCCAACAGATACTCCTCTTACTTCATTTCCTTTAATTGTTTTATCAACCACTATGTCCAATTAGCAAAGCCTGTATGAACCTGGTTCTCAGCAATGATGGAGCTCAAGATGAGGAATGGTTCACTTTCTGGATTGGACCTCCTTGAAGGACCATCATGGTCTATGTTGCCTGCCACTGAGGGCCATGTTTGAGTCAGTGGTCTTGATGTGGCTGAGTTTGTATTGTCTGTGACCTATATTACCACTAAAGAAGGCCTTGAGGATGTTTGTGGTCTGTGCTGCCACCTGAAGCCATGTTGATGTCTGTGGACTGTGCTGGAGTCATATTGATGTGAGTGGCCTCTGTTGCCACCTGAGTCCCTACTGATATCTGTGGTCCAGGCTAGTTCCTAGAGCCTTGTTTGGGTCTGTGCTCCAAGTACAGCTGGGGGCTGTGTTCATGGTCTGTGCTGTCACCAGAAACCATGCAGAAGCCTGTGATCTGTGCTCCCACTGACTATAATGAGCAAGGAAGTTACTTTGGTACTGATATCAATGACCGAAGATGTACGGTTGAGAAGGAGGGGCACAAAAGGCTTCTGTCATAACCCCTACTCCCACCCTAATTCCCCTCCCCTACAAAGATAAAGCTTAAATAGGAAGCCATCAACGAGAACTCTGGAAGTGTGATAAGGATGCTGACATGTAGTGCTCCACAATTGATGGCTTCTGGTGTTGTGAGAGGGGAACAATTCAGTTCTATTTAAGGGGCAGACCACTGAGAGTTTGACCATGATCCAGTGAGTATAAAGATAACACAATATTTTTTGTTTTATTTTTTTGTTTTTGTTGTAGGGTGTGAGAGGTCACAGGGGTGTGAGGGGGCACACATAGAAGGACTTGGAAGTAAGTGTGATAGGGTATATGATATGAAATTCCCATAGAATCAATAAAAATATTTTGAAAAATATATGTAATCACCTATTATCTCTAATTTTATTTAATTCTCTGACACTATTTAACTGGCATTATTTACCTATGGTTTCTACATACTTCAGTTTATTATCCTATAGTGAAGTTTTGTTTATCATATGTTTCCTATGACTATTGTTGGTTCTTTCATTTAAATTTCAAATTTTAACTTTTTGTTTTCTCCGATATACCCTAAATCTGGAAGACTGTCCATGTTTTTTTTAAACCTCATTTTTATTCCTAAGGCTGAAGTTTCTTTTCTACAATTTTTTTTTTCATTTTTATGCTTGTCTATACATATTTTAGGAGTATAATTCCTCATCTGGACCTGTGCTTTTTTTGGTTGGAAGACTTCCAATGACGACTTCTATTTCTTCAGGGGTTATAGGACGGTTTAGATGGTCTATTTGATCCTGATTTAATTTTGGTATTTGATATCTGTCAAGGAAATTGTCCATTTCCTCGAGATTTTCTAGTTGTGTTGAATACAGGTTTTTGTAGTAGGATCTGATGATTTTTTGAATTTCCTCAGTTTCTGTTGTTATCTCTCCCTTTTCGTTTCTGATTTTATTAATTTGGATACTATCTCTGTGCCTTCTGGTTAGTCTGGCTAAGGGCTTATCTATCTTGTTGATTTTCTCAAAGAACCAACTCCTCATTTTGTTGATTCTTTGTATGGTTTTATTTGTTTCTACTTGATTGATTTCAGCCCTGAGTTTGATGATTTCCTGCCTTCTACTCCTCTTGAGTGTATTTGCTTCTTTTTGTTCCAGGGCTTTCAGGTGTGCCATTAAGCTGTTAGTGTATGCTGTCTCCCGTTTCTTTTTGGCGGCACTCAGGGCTATGAATTTTCCTCTTAGCACTGCTTTCATTGTGTCCCATAAATTAGGGTATGTTGTGTCTTCATTTTCATTAAAGTTTAAAAAGTCTTTGATTTCTTTCTTTATTTCCACCTTGACCAAGTTATTATTGAGTAGAGCATTGTTCAGCCTCCATGTGTATGTGGGTTTTCTGTTGTTTTTGTTGCCAGTGAAGACCACTCTTATTCTGTAGTGATCTGATAGGAGGCATGGGATTAGTTCGATCTTATATCTGTTGAGATCTGATTTGTGACCAATTGTACGGTCAATTTTGGAGAAGGTACCATGAGGTGCTGAGAAGAAGGTGTATTCTTTAGCTCTAGGATGAAATGTTCTATATATATCTGTTAGTTCCATTTGGTCCAAGACTTCAATTAGATTCACTGTGTCCCTGTTTATTTTCTGCTTTCCTGAACGATCCATTTCAGAGAGTGGGGTGTTGAAGTCACCCACTATTATTGTGTGAGGTGCGATGTGTGCTTTGAGCTTTAGTAAAGTTTCTTTTATGAATGAGGGTGCCCTTGCATTTGGAGCATAGATATTCAGAATTGAGAGTTCTTCTTGGTGGATTTTTCCCTTGATCAGTATGTAGTGTCCTTCTGTGTCTTTTTTGATGACTTTAGGTTGAAAATCAATTTTATCTGATATTAGGATGGCTACTCCGGCTCGTTTCTTGGGGCCATTTGCTGTGTCAGTCTTCAAGTGGAATGATCTCCTTAGTTTTCCCTGTTTTTTCTTTTGAAATTGTTCTGCTTTATGCATATTGTACAACTTATTGTCATTCTTATTTACTCTTTGTAGGTATGGGCCCTTTAAATTTGGCTATAATCAGCAGTTTTCATGGAAATATTTACAATGGGATAAACTAATGCTTTGAGCAGTAGGACAGTGCCTAAGTATACTGTATTTCTAATTATTTTTAATAAACAGTCATGAATTCTCATTCTCAGGCCTTGTCATCATTTCTCTCATTGTAACAGAACCTGAAACTGGATGTCTATGTGAGGGATTAACATTTCTATTTTCTCAGTCTTCTAAGCTGTTTACTTTGCCACCATATGGGCCAAGTGATTCCATTGTTCATTGATGTGTCACCTTTAGTGTTTTGGGAACTTCATTATAGCTTCTGCTAAAAGTACAATGCTACCATTAAGGTTAAAATTTCTATTTTATTAGCAATGGTACTATGTCTTCATTAACAATGGTAAATACATGGCATGCTTGCTGGACGGCCCCTTTATCATGAATGTCCAGAAAGGAATACCTGGATTCATGAAGTTGCTATCCTTCTTCTAGAAAGACAGCTATAGCAACTTGTCAATGCTATGAGGTCTTCTTTCTGTCCACTACTTGCTCCATCACTGCCATGTTAGTCAGAGTTGCTTTCATTGCTAAGAAATTCCTAATCAACTTGTTTTAGTTGTTGAGCCACACAGTTTGGGCTGTTGGACTAGAACGCCTCCCTAATTTATATGCAATTAGGCACTAGTCAGCTTAGAAATACTGATAAACCTGGACAACGGGACACCACATATGTAATCCTTTGAGAGGGATATATTCTACCCATATCCAAGAGTTTAAAACACATGGCAGAAAAGTCATGATTGCTGTGGAGATACCGATGGTATTAATATGGATATCAAAAGTAGTTCTTGTGCTAGGGATAGAGTTCAGTGGTAGAATGCTTTCCTGGCATATATGAGTGCCTAGTTTCAGTTCCCAGCATATAAAAAATAAACAATTGATTACTTCTGAGGGCTCAGGAGGAAATGGGGAAAGAGAACACCTCTAGTGATTTTAAAGAGAGCACACATCATTAGCAGAAAGTTGGTGGAAATGCGGATGGTGTAATACATTCTGGGTAGGTATTAGATGGAACCAGGAACAAGCCACTGACAATTAGAGAAAAGCTAGTCCTTGGTTAAAAAACTGTGTCATAGACCTTTGCTAGATTGTGTTTGAGCATACTTGGAAGGCAGAATTTGTGATTCTTAAAACTTAAGCTGGGGAGATTTTTAAATAAAATGTTTAAGATATGGCCTGAATCCTCCTGACTTATATTAAACTAGGAGAAGGAAAAGCTTAACTGAAGAAACACTGTTAAGCAAAAAATATGGTGAACCTTAAAGAAATATACAAATTGCTCATATTGGAGAAAAAGGAGGGGGTAGAGTGAGCAAACCTATGAACTCTCTTTCATTTCATTTATATTTAAGTATTTTGCGTCTTGAAACCTGACAACAATTTGGGTAAATTGTCACGTGTGCACATAAAAAACTATGGTATGTTTCCTTTCTATCCTTTAAAAAGTAGTTTTATTGAGGTTCACAATACAGTATATGAAACATGCAATCCAGGGGCCTTTTGCTTGTTCACTGAGTTATGTAAACACCATTACATTTAAAAACTTTTATCTTCACTCAGAAAGAAATCCCTGTAACTATTAGTCATCATTCTTTATTTCCATATTTCCATTTTCTTCCCATTCTCCTTCCCTCTCCAAAGCCTCAGATAATGTGGACCTCTGAGTATGAGTTGATTTGGGGATAGGATGGCATATGAGGTTTAACAACTCGCACATACTGCTTGGTGAGGAGATGAGCCTTTCACACATTGTATTCTTGGCAGTTTTATAAACAGCAAACAAACAACAGTTGTCCCCAAATAATGGATTTTTTTTATAATCTTTCAATTTCATGTGTCTGTTCCTAGGCCAGATCTATGCTGGTTTTGTTACTTCAACTTTGTAGTGTGTTTTGAAATTAGTTGATGCTTTCCACCTTGTTCTTTTTGGCTCAAGATGGCTTTGACTGTTAGGGGTATCTTGTGACTTCATTTGGATTTTAGGAGTTTTTTTAAATTTGGTTATAGAAGCATGTGATTTATGTTTCTTCAAACTAGAATTACATTGAGTCAGTAGAGTGTTCTGCATAACATGGACATATTAGAAATGTTTACTTTTGTAATCCATGAACATGGGTATCTTTCCATTCATATATATATATATATATATATATATATATATATATATATATATATAACAATTTTTACCTGTTGGTTAAATTTCATTCTTATTTTTAATAAAATCGTGTTTCTGTTTATTTTAATGGAAATCTTGGTTTGTTTTGAGATCCAGTATAATATACTGACAATAGTGTGATTCTCAAAGATAGACTTTATAAGCTTTGTTAAATAAGTTAACACAATACCCTTGTGGGTTAGATAATTATGGTCAGAGTTTTCGGAAACTTCCTAGAATATGTAAGCTTCAGTTTGGTCAACAATACATTTATACACAGATTTAATGGTTAGCTGAAAACTGGTTAGGATTTGGGATAAAAGTATAGCTCTATTTAATGGTAGCTTTGCCAATTTGTATTTTCTTTCACAGTTTCTTAATAAATGGAACTTGTTATATACATCTATTTTAAATGACAGAGAAATTGTGATAGCAGGAAGGTTTTAAAATTAGTGGTTTCCAATCATTGATGCCTAATTGAATCACACAAGAAGCTTTAAAACAATACCAAATGCTCAAAATTCTCTAGCAAAAATTATTATATTGTTCTGTTGTGAGGCTGGACATTAAGGACTTGAAAAATATTGAATGTGCCATTAATGAGGTTCTCAAACTGTGGCCCTAGGCTTTCTGCGTTACTTGGGAACCTTGAAATTTCACTCCCCTGTGCAAGTATAGCAGAATATCATTAACAGTGTCAGAGGTGGGCTTCCTCTCTCGAACCAGGTTTCAAGCTCTGCCAGATATTTGTTGGATACTCCCTCAATTTCTTTTTTATCTTTACTCCAGCACATCTTGTATGCAGGACAAATTATAAGTCTGGATTGGTGTTCCAATCCCTCCATTGGAAGACTTGCCTGGTTACAAGTGATGGCTGGTTCAAGCCCCATGTCTCCCATTGCTAGGAGTCTTAGCTAGTTTCATCATTATATATTCCTGGGAGTTTCCACTGTCCTAGGTTTCTAGCTCATCCTAGAGATGTCCCCCTCCATTCCTATTGTGTTTTCCAGTACTCTTTCCTTCAGTCCTCACACCTGATTCCTCTTGTTTCCATCCCCGTTCCCTTGTTTCCATCCTGTTCCCACCACTGTCCATTGTTCCCCACACCCCTGCATCCATTCATGATATCTATTCTATTTCCCTTTCTGAGTGAGATTCAAGCATCCTCCCTTGGGGAGCTCCTTTTTACTCACCTTTGGGTCTCTGGATTGTATCATGGTTATCCTGTACTTTATGCCTAATATATACTCATAAGTGAGTAGATGGTGTGTTTGTCTTTCTGGGTCTGTGTTACCTCACTCAGGAGGATATTTTCTAGTTCCATCCATTTGCCTACACATTACATGATGTCTTTGTTTTTAATAGATGACTAATACTCCATTTTGTAAATGTACCACATTTTCTTCATCCACTCTTTAGTTGAGATTAAATATATTCTCATCTGTAGGTTGTTTTGTAGAGACTAATTCTTCAGTCACTTCCAAATTAGCACGGCTTTCTCATGTAAATAGCAACTATGTAAGCCAGGCATGATGGTGCATAAATGCCTATAACAACAGCATGTGACAAGTGGAGGCAGAGAGATCAGGAAGTAGTGATCCCTCAGTCTGGGCTGTAATAGGTCCTCTTCCCTCTCCTTGTTCCTTTCTCCCTTCAGATCCTACTCTAAGCGCTGAGAACTGAAACCATGGGGACTGCTAGGCCAAGTGTGTACCTGTGACCTTCATCCTCATCCAACCTTGAGTTTGCTTTGTTATTAAGTTACTGTCTTTGAACAACTGTTCTTACCAGGAGGTTAAATGTGCTTGTTTTCTCTTGACATATATATATATATATATATATATATATATATATATATATATATATATATATATATTTTGACACTGCTGAAGTAACACATGATTTTGGTAACTCACCATTGCGAGATGGCTTTATTTTCTTAGATAAAAAAATGACCCACAGAGAAATTTAGTTTGGCTGTTGGCTTGTTTTAATTTAAATAATGTGTTTTTCCCCCAGTGGTTAGATACTGTTCTAGACTTTGTAATTTTTGTGATGCTCCTTCCATGTGAACTCGAAATACTGGGATATTTATCATATAGCCTGCTACTTATTGTCTCCTTTCCTACAGTTCTGGTATAATCACATAGCAAATAAAATGATTTATCTCTGGTTTAATAACAGTGTACCTTCTAGCACATACTAAAAGCAGAGTATGTTAAGTCTTTTCTTCTGTTGTTTGGACATTTCCAGTGTACCCTATAATAATATAAAAATGTGTATGACAATTTCTGTGGCTGTGGAAATGCTGATGGATTATAAACGGTGAGTTGGCAGGTGTGCAGAACAACATGCGTGGAGGTGCCACGTGGTCCTTGTCACAACTGCTTGCCTCTGCTGACATGGTGCAAAAGCAGCTGTCGGTGTAAACAGATGAGCTTGGCAGAGCTTGAATGAAAGTTTATTTATAGTTCCAAGATCGACTTTCATGCCATCTTCGTGTGTCATGAATTACACTTTTCATGTCATATTTTACTTTGGATTATTTTTAAATATTTAGAAATGTTAAACTTATTCTTAGCATGTGGGTCAGACAAAAATGATAACAGGTTTGATTTGGACAGCAGGTTGAATAGAATCTCAGGGACCTAAAAGTTATCATACCTATGTCTTACTTTGAGAGTGGGCATATGAAGGAATAGGAAGCCTTAACTTTCTTGTTTCTTTTAAAGTATAGATACTCAGCAAATCTTTTCTGAGTACGTGAACAAAGGATGCTTTCTGGCACATGTTAAAGCTGGGACGATCATCTGGGTGAAGGAAGTACACAGTAGCATGCTCTACACCTTTTGCCATACAGGAGCTTAAATGTAACACAACTAAATGGAGTTGGTTTGTCCTAGTTTATTTTTATAATTATGTACATGTATGGAATATATTGTGATGATATTCACCATTGCTCCCAGTCACAGCTTTCCTCCTCTTTCTAACTCCATTGGATTTTTTTTCCCTGAATAGTATGAAGAATTGTCAATAGTTGCTAATCATTTTGACCAGGTTACTAACTGTAACTTGAATCATATTATTTTTGATAATTCTGACATGAGGAAAATATAAAAAATAAAATATTCTAGACTTTTCTACAGTGTTATTTGTCTGTAGCAAAAATCATTAAGTTGTTCAAAAATAGTGAGAGAATTTTCACCAAGGAAAGAATGTTAAGATAAACAATTAGCAATAGAATTTTTCCAATAGTCAATTTTGTGTTAAGATATTTTAACTGATCAATATGTTCGCTATTTAAGTATATTCAGGATGATGTGTACTTTTACATTTCTTGCTTATCTTCATGATAGGAATAATTATGGGGCCTACTGAATTACTTATAGGCCTATTTTATACATTCTTAGGTTGGATTCAAAGGCTTCAATATGCTTTTCTATCGCCTTTGGTATGGAGCTGTGTTTCCCAGAGGCATTTCTGTGTAGCAGCTGTAATCCATGTTCTCTTGTTTAGTAGAGTGAGACTCTACCAGAGATATTAATGGCTCCATACAATTCCTGTTAAATCTCTTCCTTTGGTGGGACAACAGTAGAAATACAACCACTCAGGGGGAGGCTGTATTGAGGAGGGGTTGCCTAGCTAACATCACTGCTGTAGACAGGTGCTTATCTCCCATGCTGAGCCTTGATTTCTTTCTCTGAGAAGTTTTCACCTGATCTACATCAGAGCGTGGCTATGGGATTTGAATGAGACAGCACATGTTTAGCACAAAGTGTAGAGAATGGTGATGGTAGCTATTATTTCCATTAAATGACACACTTTACCATAACATTTCTTAATTTAAGATGACTAGGTGACTGTTGTCACTGCATAATACACTCTCATTATGGACAGAGCTAATGGTAACTACTTACGCATGTGCATTTTACTAGTCACAGGGTAGCCTGTGTGTCTGCAATGCATGTGTGTGCAAGATTTTTAAAGTCACTGTTTTATTGTAGTCTAACTTTGCTTGGAAAGTAGTAGTGAAATTTTCATTGATATTTTGGAAAAAAAACATTTGAATGTTATTATTCCTTTTAATTATCCATTAATTTTTAATTTTCACAGGTTCTGAGAACCTGTCCTCAGCAAGCACAAAATCAATGAGAAAAAGTTTTGTGTCTTGCATCAGCTTACATTAAGTTGGGAGAAAATTAGTTAGTGACTGATGCATTAACAGTAAGTGTGCTAGGATACAGGCATGTAGGCCAGGTGGACCTCTTCTGACTCTGGAAGACTTGAGAAAATTTTCTAGATGAATTAAAACCTGAAGGTCAGGGAAGTGTGAGGAGAGGGAACAACATGAGGGGGGCTATTCTAGTAACTGATGAAGCTCTCAAAGGCCTTTGTCATATGCTATATGCTATACAAACACTCTCCTAAAGGAATCTGAGTCTCTGACTGTCTATCTGTCTGCCTCTCTGTGTCTCTGTCTCTGGTGTGTGTGTGTGTGTGTGTGTGTGTGTGTGTGTGTGTTCATGTAAGCACATACACAAAGATCAAGATCAGGTGTCATTCCTAAGTGCTATTCATTTTTTTTTCCAGACAAGGTCTCTCACTGGGTCTTGGGGCACAACTAAGCTAGCAGCTGGCTTGGGCTAAGCTAGCTGCTGAGTGAGCCCCAGGGATCCTCCTCTCTGTTTCCCCAATGTTAGAATTACAAGCCTACGCTACTCTGCTGTCTTTCTCATGTGGGCACTAACTGAGCTGCTTCCTCACCCCTCTCTTAAAAGTTTTAGGTTCACAAACAATATTTTTGTAGAAATAAAATGACCATAAGGTGGAACAAGGAAAGACAGTGGGGAAGGACACTTAGGAGGTTTTGTGCACTCACTTGAGATGAAGTGCTGCTGATCCTAGGGGAAGAGGATGAACAAAGAGTCTTAGTAGCCATGAGGAGGTTAGAGGTCACATGCCCTGCACAGCACTTGTTAGGGAGGACGGGAATGGTGGAGGTATAAATCAGAATTCCCCACATTTTATTTTAGCCTTCAAGGTAGATGTCATTATTTCCATTTGCTGAGATGGGAAACATGAAACATAGGGCAGATTATATTTGGAGAAATGAAGATTATTTAGAGAAACAAGAATTACCTTAAATGTGTATGATTTAGGAGAAACATGGAAAGTTCAATTTCATTTTTTTATTAGATATTTTATTTATTTACATTTCAAATGTTATCTCCTTTCCTTGTTTCCCCTCTGAAAACCCCCCTATCCCATCCACCCTCCTCCTGCTTACCAACCCTCCTACTCCCTCTTCCTTGTCCTGGCATTCCCCTACACTGGGGCATCAAGCCTTCACAGGACCAAGGACCTCTCCTTTCATTGATGTTTGACAAGGCCATCCTCTGCTACATATGCGGCTGGAACCATGGGTCCCTCCATGTGTACTCTTTGGTTGGTAGTTTAGTTCTTGGAAGCTTAGGGGGTACTGGTTGGTTCATATTGTTGTTCCTCCTATGGGGCTACAAAACCCTTCAAATCCTTGAGTCCTTTCTCTAGATCCTACGTTAGGGACCCTGTGATTAGTCCATTGTTCGGTTGTGAGTTTCCACTTCTGTATTTGTCAGGCACTGCAAAGCCTCTCAGGAGACAGCTATATGAGGCTCCTGTCAGCAAGCACTTGTTGACATCAACAATAATATCTGGGTTTGGTAACTGTATATGGGATGGATCCCCAGGTGGAGAGTCTCTAATAGCCTTTTCTTCAGTCTCTGCTCCACACTTTGTCTCTGTATCTCCTCCCATGGGTATTTTGATCCCCCTTCTAAGAAGGACCAAAGTATCAACACTTAGATCTTTTTTCTTGAGCTTCATGTGGACTGTGAATTGTATCTTGGGTATTCCAAGCTTCTGGGCTAATATCCACTTATCAGTGAGTGCATACCATGTATGTTCATTTGTGATTGTGTTACCTCACATAGGATGGTATTTTCTAGTTCTATCCATTTGCCGAAGACTTTCATGAATTTATTGTTTTTAATACCTGAGTAGTGCTCCATTGTGTAAATATATCACATTTTCTGTATCCATTCCTCTGTCGAGGGACATCTGTGTTGTTTCCAGCTTCTGGCTGTTATAAATAGGGCTGCTATGAACATAGTGGAGCATGTGTCCTTATTCCATGCTGGAGAATCCTCTAGGTATATGCCCAGGAGTAGTATAGCAGGGTCCTCTGGGAGTATTTTGCCCAGTTTTCTGAGGAACCACCAAACTGATTTCCAGAGTGGTTGTACCAGCTTGCAATCCCACCAGCACTGGAGAAGTGTTCCTCTTTCTCCACATCCTCACCAGCACCTGCTGTCTCCTGAATTTTTGATCTTAGCCATTCTGACTGTTGTGAGGTGGAATCTCAGGGTTGTTTTGATTTGCATTTCCCTGATAACAGAGGATGTGTAACATTTCTTTAGGTGCTTCAGAGCTATTCAAGTTTCCTCAGTTGAGAATTCCCTATTTGGCTCTGTACCCCATTTTTAATAGGGTTATTTGACTTGCTGGAGTCTAACTTCTTGAGTTCTTTGTATACATTGGATATTATCCCTCTATCAGATGTAGGGTTGGTAAAGAACTTTTCCCAATTTATTGGTTGCCATTTTGCCTTATTGACAGTGTCCTTTGCCTTACAGAAACTTTGTAAATTTATGCGTTCCAATTTGTCAATTCTTGATCTTAGGGCATCGGCTATTGGTGTTCTGGTCAGGAAATTATCCCATGGGCCCATGTGCTCCAAGTTCTTCCCCACTTTCTCTTTTATTAGATTCAGTGTATCTGGCTTTACATGGAGGTCCTTTATCTACTTGGACTTGAGCTGTATCAATTTGTATCCTTCTACATGTTGACTGCAAGTTGACCCAGCACCATTTATTAAAAAGGCTATCTTTTTTCCACTGGTTGGTTTTAGCTCCTTTGTCAAAGATCAAGTGACCATAGGTTTGTGGGTTCATTTCTGGGTCTTCAATTCTATTCCATTGATCTACCTGCTTGTCACTGTACCAATACTATGCAGTTTTTAACACTATTGCTCTGTAGTACTACTTGAGGTCTGGGATACTGATTTCCCCAGAAGTTCTTTTACTGTTGAGAATAGTTTTCACTATCCTGGGTTATTTGTTATTCCAGATGAATTGGCGAATTGTTCTTTCTAACTCTATGAAGAATTGAATGGGATTTTGATGGGGATTGCATTGAATTTGTATATTGCTTTTGGCAAGATGGCCATTTTTACTATATTAATTCTGCCAATACACAAGCATGGGAGATCTTTCTGTCTTCTGAGGTCTTCTTCAATTTCTTTCTTCAGAGACTTGAAGTTCTTGTCATACAGATCTTTCACTTATTTGGTTAGAGTCACACCAAGATACTTTATATTGTTTGTAACTATTTTGAAGAGTGTTGTTTCCCTAATTTCTTTCCTGGCCTGTTTATCCTTTGAGTATAGGAAGGCTACTGATTTGTGGAGTTAATTTTATACCCTGCCACTTTGCTGAAGTTGTTTATCACCTGTAGGAGTTCTCTGGTGGAGTTTTATGGGTCGCTTGAGTATGCTATCATATCATCTGCAAATAGTGATAATTTAACTTCTTCCTTTCCAATTTGTATCCCTTTGACCTCCTTTTGTTGTCTAATTGCTCTAGCTAGAACTCAAGTACTATATTGAATAAATATGGAGAGAGAGGGCAGCCTTGTCAAGTCCCTGATTTTAGTGGGATTGCTTCAAGTTTCTCCCCATTTAGTTTGATGTTGGCTAATGGTTTGCTGTATATTGCTTTTACTATGTTTAGATATGGGTCTTGAATTCCTGATCTTTCCAAGACTTTTAGCATGAAAGAATGCTGAATATTGTTATATGTTTTTTCAGCATCTAATGAAATGACCTTGTGGTTTTTTTCTTTGAGCTTGTTTATATAGTGGATTACATTGATGGATTTCCATATATTGATCCATCCCTGCATCCCTTGGATGAAGCCTACTTGATAGTGGTGAATGATCATTTTGGTGTGTTCTTTGATTCGGTTGGCAAGAATTTTATTGAGTATTTTTGCATCGATATTCATAAGGGAAATTGGTCTGAAGTTCTCTTTCTTTGTTGGATCTTTGTGTGGTTTTAGTATCAGTGTAATTGTGGCTTCATAGAACAAGTTGGGTAGTATTTCTTCTGTTTCTATTTTGTGGAATAGTTTGAAGAGTATTGGCGTTAGGTCTTCTTTGAAGATCTGATAGAATTCTGTACTAAAACCGTCTGGTCCTGTGCTTTTTTTGGTTGGAAGACTGTCAATTACCACTTCTATTTCTTTAGGGATTATAGGACTGTTTAGGTGGTCTATTTGTTCCTGATTTAATTTTGGTATTTGGTATCTGTCAAGGAAATTGTCCATTTCTTCCAGATTTTCTAGTTGTGTTGAGTACAAGCCTTTGTAGTAGTAGGATCTGATGATTTTTTTGTATTTCCTCAGTTTCTGTTGTTGTGTCTCCCTTTTCATTTCTGATTTTGTTAATTTGGATACTGTCTCTGTGTTCTCTGGTTAGTGTGGCTAAAGGCTTATCTATCTTATTGATTTTCTCAAAGAACTAGCTCCTGGTTTTGTTGATTCTTTGTATGGTTCTTTTTGTTTCTACTTGGTTGATTTCCGCCCTGAGTTTGTTGATTTCCTGCCTTCTTCTCCTCTTGGGTGTATTAGCTTCTTTCTATTCCAGAGCTTTCAGGTGTTCCCTTAAGCTGCTAATGTATGCTCTCTCCAGTTTCTTTTTGGAAGCTCTCATGGCTATGTGTTTTCCTTTTAGCACTGCTTTCATTGTGTCCCATAAGTTTGGGTATGTTGTGTCTTCATTTTCATTAAATTCTCAAAAGTCTTTGATTTCTTTCCTTATTTCTTCCTTGACCAAGGTATCATTGAATAGAGCATTGTTCAGCTTTCATTTGTATGTGGGCTTTCTGTTGTTTTTGTTGCTATTGAAGACTGCCCTTATTCCGTAGTGATCTAATGGGAGACTTGGGATTATTTCAGTGTTCTTATATCTGTTGAGGTCTGTTTTGTGGCAAATTATGTGGTCGCTTTTGGAGAAGGTACCATGAGGTGCTGAGAAGAAGGTATATTCTTTTGATTTAGGATGAAATGTTTTATATATATATATATATATATATATATATATATATATATATATATATATATATATGTTAAATCCATTTGATCCAAAACTTCAAATAGTTTCACTGTGCCTCTGTCTAGTTTGTGTTTCCCTGATCAATCCATTGAGGAGAATGGAGTGTTGAAGTCACCCACAATTATTGTGTGTGGTGAAATATGTGCTTTGAACTTTAATAAAGTTTCTTTTATGAATGAGGGCGCCCTTCTTTTGGAGCATACATGTTCAGAATTGAGAGTTCTTCTTGGTGGATTTTTCCTTTGATTATGAGTATGAAGTGTCCTTCCATGTCTTTTTGGTGACTTTTGTTTGAAAGTTTATTTTATTGGATATTAGAATGGCTACTCCAGCTTGTTTCCTGGGACCATTAGCTTGGAAAATTGTTTTCTAGACTTTTACTCTGAGGTAGTGTTTGTCTTTGACACTGAGGTATAGCAAAATGCTGGGTCCTGTTTACTTATCCAGTCTATTAGTCTATGTCTCTTTATTGGGCAATTGAGTCCATTGATATTAAGAGATATTAAGGAATAGTAATTATTGCTTCCTATTATTTTTGATGTCATTTTTATGTTTGATTGGTTATCTTCTTTTGGGTTTGTTGAAAGAAGAATAATATCTAGTTTTTTCTAGAGTGTAGTTGCCCTCCTTGTATTGGCGTTTTCCATCTATTATCCTTTGTAGGGCTGGATTTGTGGAAAGATATTGTGTAAATTTCTTTTTATCATGGAATATCTTGGTTTCTCCATCTATGGTGATTGAGTTTGCTGGGAATAGTAGTCTGGGCTGGCATTTGTGTTCTCTTAGAGTCTGTATGAGATCTTCTATCTTTTATGGTCTCTGGTGAGTAGTCTGGTGTTATTCTGATAGGTCTTCCTTAGTATGTTAGTTGGCCTTTTTCTCTTACTGCTTTTAATATTCTTTCTTTAGTACATTTGGTGTTTTGATTATTATGTGACAGGAGGTATTTCTGTTCTGGTCCAGTTTGTTTGGAGTTCTGTAGGCTTCTTGTATGTTCATGGGCATCTCTCTCTTTAGGTTAGGGACATTTTCTTCTATAATTTTGTTGACGATATTTACTGGCCCTTTAAGTTGTAAATCTTCACTCTCTTTCATACCTATAATCCTTAGATTTGGTCTTCTCATTGTGTCCTGGATTTCCTGGATATTTTGGGTTACAAGCTTTTTGCATTTTGCATTTTCTTTGACTGTTGAGTCAATGTTTTCTATGGTATCTTCAGCACCTGAGATTCTTTCTTCCATCTCTTGTATTCTATTGTTGATATTTGCATCTATGACTCCTGATTTCTTTCCAAGGTTTTCTATCTCCAAAGTTGTTTCCCTTTGTGATTTCTTAGTTGTTTCTACTTCTGTTTTTATATCCTTGATGGTTTTGTCTAGTTCCTTCACTTGTTTATTAGTGTTTTCCTGTAATTCTTTAAGGGATTTTTGTGTTTCCTCCAGGGCTTCTGCCTGTTGACCCATGTCCTCCCGTATTTCTTTAAGTGATTTTTGTTTTTCCTCTTTATGGACTTTTATCTGTTGCCCCATGTTCTCCTGTATCTTTAAGCAATTTTTGTGTTTCCTTTTTAAGGGCTTCTACCTGTTGACTCATGTTCTCCTTTACCTCTTTAAGGGAGGTATTTATGTCCTCCTTTAAATCCTCTATCAGCATCATGAGATTTGATTTTAAATCCAGGTGTTGCTTTTCTGGTGTGTTGGGGTATTCAGGACTTGCTTTTGTTGGAGAACTTGGTTCAGATGGTGTCATGTTGCCTTGGGTTCTGTTGGTGATGTTCTTGCATTTGCATTTTGCTATCTGGTTATCTCTGGTGTTAGCTGGTGTTGCTGCTGTCTCTGTGTCTTATCTGTGCTCCTGGGAGACCCATTCTCTCTGTGTATATCAGTATATAGGTACTCCTGTGAATCCCACTCTCTTGTGGTTATATGTGGGTATGTGGCTCTGTGGCCCTGATCAACTCTGGGTGTAGGTGGTAATCGGAAGACTCTTGTCCCAGGCTGTTCCTAGGCTTCTGTGTCCTCAGTGTTTCCAGCTGTTTTCTGTGGCAGCACGGGTAGTCCTACCCGTGCTGCCTGGCCTCTGTGCACTCCTGAGTGGTTAGCTACCTCAGTGCATCACTTGGATTTGGTACATGGTGGCAGAGGGTGGTCCCAAGCTGGAGAAGGATATTGGAAGGTTTCTGCAAGAGTGTTCTGGGTGTGATCCTCTGGCAAGGGTGTTTCTTCCTATGCTGTCAGGCCCCTCCACACTCCTGGGTTGTTAAGCTGCCTCCCTGTGCCACTTGGGTATGGTGTGCTGTGACAGAGGATGGACCCAAGCTGGAGACAGAAACTGGAGGGCTTCTGCCAGAGGTTTTCTGGCATGAACCTCTGAGCTGCAGGGTAGGTCTCACCTATGCTGACTGTCTTCTCTGTGCCACTAGGTGGATACCTACCTTCCTGTGCCACTTGGAGATGGTGCGCTGTGCCAGAGGATGGTCCCAAGCCAGAGACAGAAACTGGAAGGCTCCTGCCATAGGTTTCCAGACAGGATCCTCTGAACTGCAGGGCAGGTCTCACCTGTGCTGATTGTCTTCTCTGCGCAGCTGCCTGCACCACTTAGAGATGGCGCACTGTGGCAGAGGATGGTCCCAAGTCAGAGACAGAAACTGGAAGGCCTTAATGTTCTTTCTAATTTGAGAAATTAGCTTATTGCATAGTATGGATATCTCAGGACACTGGGGTTTATTTCCCTCTTTGAGTGTTCACTGGTTAGTTTGTTGCAATGTTGCAACTAACCAATTTTTAGTTGATTAGCACTATCCAGTGATCAGTTATTGTTCATCTGCTAAAGTTGTCCTATGAGACAATTAGAGCTGTGGCTTAATGTCATCTTCTGCTAGAAGAGAATGATTGTCATATACACTGCTCAGGACTGTTAATGGATTAAAAGGAATAATGCTTAGAGAATGCCTGACACTTATGAATACCGTGAAAAAGATATGTGTTGAGACATTAACATCTTTGTACCTTATGATTCCTTCCTTTTTTAAAAATTATTTATTTACATTCCAGCTGTTGCCCCTCTCCTGTTTCTTCTTCTACAGTTCCTCATCCCATTCCCCCTAACCCTTGCCTCTGAGAGCTTGCACCCTCCACCAGGCATCCCCCTTCCCTGGGGCCTCAAGTCTCTAGAGGATTAGGTGCATTGTCTTCCATTGAGCCAAGACCATTCATTTAGTCTTCTGCTATATATATGCCTGGGGACTCACAGATATTTTAATTTCTATTTTACAGATGAGAAATATGAGGCAATGAGAATTTTCTTCCCCAAGGGGACACTGCTTATAAAGAGAATATAGCAACTAGCTGAAAACTCATAAGGAACACCTCTGCAAATATGGACAGAAAGGATTTTGGGCTTATACCATGGTTACAACCTGTTGTGCAGAGTTTTGTCCTGTCCATGTCTATCCAGTGCTTTCAACTGAAAATGGAAAAAAGATTAGTAAAATTGTAATCAAAAGTATCAGTGTTGAACCTCAAACATAAATCTTTGTTTACATCTATTGAGTACAGAGCTTGCACCTGGCCAGTGTTTATTTTAACCTCCTTTGTATAACACTGAAAAATATGCTGTAGTTACAAACATTTGATGAAGAGGCTTAATAGGCATGCTCTTGATATTGTACATTTTACTTAGGATAATGAGAGAGCTTATAATACAATGGGGGATTCTGGCTTTGGGATCAAACTCCATTTTAATACAAGTCATTTGAAACAACATAGTTCAGAACATTAAATATTTTAAATTAGCAGATATTCTTCTCTAACTTCATGTTTTATATTTTCAGATCATTATGCTCAGAAGTAAACACAGAACCAACTCTTATTTGGAGTATGGATAATTAAAAAAATAATTTAGGATCTTTGCTCCAGTGACCAGGTAGTTGGGACCGCCAGGCTCAGAGACAGACAGGCATAATATCGCTTCGGTTTCAGGCAGCTTGTGTGTAACCTGCTCCCAGGTGCTGGGCTGATCTGCAGTAACCAGCGCGCCAGTTCCGCGGTGGGACCTTCTGCCTGGTGGCGGGACCCCGCGCAGGGAGGGAGCCCGCCAGCTTCCCTTCCGCGGCCTCTGTTCCCGCGGACTGCGCTGGAGAGACCGGTACCCAGGCTCTCCCCCCGATATAACATCACTTGGGACACGGCCTGTTGGGGCTTCCGTCTGTGCCCGAGGGCGGGTTGGCGCTGTGGTCGTCTGGGTGCCAGATCGGCGGGCCATCGTGACCACAGGGTGAGCGGCGCCACGGAGACTGCCCTCCGCCATCTTTGCTCCAGTGACCAGGTAGTTGGGACCGCCAGGCTCAGAGACAGACAGGCATAATATCGCTTCGGGTTCAGGCAGCTTGTGTGTAACCTGCTCCCAGGTGCTGGGCTGATCTGCAGTAACCAGCACGCCAGTTCCGCTGTGGGACCTTCTGCCTGGTGGAGGGACCCCGCGCAGGGAGGGAGCCTGCCAGCTTCCCTTCCGCGACCTCTGTTCCCGCGGACTGCGCTGGAGAGACCGGTACCCAGGCTCTCCCCCCAATATAACATCACTTGGGACACGGCCTGTTGGGGCTTCCTTCTGTGCCCGAGGGCGGGTTGGCGCTGTGGTCGTCTGGGTGCCAGATCGGCGGGCCATCGTGACCACAGGGTGAGCAGCGCCACAGAGAGTGCCCTCCGCCATCTTTGCTCCAGTGACCAGGTAGTTGGGACCACCAGGCTCAGAGACAGACAGGCATAATATCGCTTCGGGTTCAGGCAGCTTGTGTGTAACCTGCTCCCAGGTGCTGGGCTGATCTGCAGTGACCAGCGCGCCAGATCTGCTGTGGGACTTCTGCCTGGCAGAGGGACGCCCCCTCCCCCCCCCAGGAGAGATCACACACCCCTGCACAGGGCAGGAGCCTGCCAGCCTCCCTTTGGCGACCTCTGCTCCAGGAATCCACTAGGCTGAGCCTTTAGATGTGCAAGGCCTCCCCAATATAAGATCACTTGGGGCAAAGCACATTAGGGCTCCAAAGTCACTCAGGAGCAGGCAGGCCCCAGAAATCGGTGCCAGGGGAATCCTGGTAATCCAGGGGGGGCAGAAATAGCTTTGCAAGCTCACAGGAGGTCCAACCAACAGCCAGTGGCAGCAGGACCAACTAACACCAGAGGTATCCAGATGGCAAAAGGCAAACGTAGGAATGTTACTAACAGTAATCAAAGTAATGTGGGACCATCCGAACCCAACTCTCCAACAGCAGCAAGTCCTGGATACCCCACCACACCCGAAAGACAAGATCTGGATTTAAAATCACTTCTCATGATGCTATTAGAGGATCACAAGAAGGACACAAATAAATCTCATAAAGAGTTACAGGAGACCATGAATCAACGGTTAGAAGCCCTTACAAAGGAAACACAAAAATCGCTTAGAGAAATGCGGGAGAACATGGATCAAAAGATGGAGGCGCACAAGGAGACAACACAAAAATCACTTAACGAGATGAATCAACGGGTAGATGCACTCACAAAGGAATCACAAAATTTGCATAAAGAAATGCAGAAGAATATGGGTCAACAGACGGATGCCCATAAGGAGGCAACACAAAAATTGCTTAAAGAAATGAATCAACGGTTAGATGCCCTTACAAAGGAAACACGAGAACTGCTTAAAGAAATGCAGGAGACGATGGATCAACAGATGGAATCCCATGAGGAGGAAACACAAAAATCGCTCAGAGAAATGCAGGAGAACGTGGGTCATCAGGAAGAAATCCTGAAAGAGGTAATGCAAAAATACCTTAAAGAAATACAGGAAAATACAAACAAACAAGTGAAGGATCTCAGCAAATCCATCCAGGAACTAAAAAAGGAAGTAGAAACAACTAAGAAATCACAAAGGGAGACAACTTTGGAGATAGAAAACCTTGGGAAGAAATCAGGAGTCATAGATGCAAACATCAACAATAGAATACAAGAGATGGAAGAAAGAATCTCAGGTGCTGAAGATTCCATAGAAAGCATCGACTCAACAGTCAAAGAAAATGCAAAATGCAAAAAACGCGTAACCCAAAACATCCAGGAAATCCAGGACACAATGAGAAGACCAAACCTAAGGATTATAGGTATAGATGAGAGTGAAGATTTGCAACTTAAAGGGCCAGTAAACATCTTCAACAAAATTATGGAGGAAAACTTCCCTAACTTAAAGAGAGAGATGCCGATGAACATACAAGAAGCCTACAGAACTCCAAACAGACTGGACCAGAACAGAAATACCTCCCGTCACATAATAATCAAAACACCGAATGTTCTAAACAAAGAAAGAATACTAAAAGCAGTAAGAGAAAAGGGCCAAGTAACATACAAAGGAAGACCTATCCGAATCACATCAGACTTCTCACCAGAGACTATGAAAGCCAGAAGATCCTGGGCAGATCTCATGCAGACACTAAGACAGCACAAATGCCAGCCTAGACTACTATACCCAGCAAAACTCTCAATCACCATAGATGGAGAGACCAAGATATTCCATGATAAAACCAAATTTTCACAATATCTTTCCACAAATCCAGCCCTGCAACGGATAATAGGTGGAAACCTCCAATACAGGGAGAGAAACAACACCCTGGAAAAAATGAGATAATAACCTTCTTGAATCAAACCCAAAAGTAGATAACCACTCAAACATAAAGATAGCGTCAAGAATGGCAGATGGCAATAATCACTATGCCTTAATCTCTCTTAATATCAATGGTCTCAACTCCCCAATTAAAAGACATAGACTAGCAGACTGGATACGTAAACAGGACCCAGCTTTTTGCTGCATGCAGGAAACGCACCTCAGTGTCAAAGACAAACACTACCTCAGAGTAAAAGGCTGGAAAACAATTTTACAAGCAAATGGCCCCAAGAAACGAGGTGGAGTAGCCATCCTAATATCGGATAAAATTGATTTTCAACCCAAAGTCATCAAAAAAGACACAGAAGGACACTACATACTGATCAAGGGAAAAATCCACCATCAAGAACTCTCAATCCTGAATATCTATGCTCCAAATGCAAGGGCACCCTCATTCGTAAAAGAAACTTTACTAAAACTCAAAGCACACATCGCACCGCACACAATAATAGTGGGTGACTTCAACACCCCGCTCTCTGAAATGGATCGTTCAGGAAAGCAGAAACTAAACAGGGACACAGTGAATCTAATTGAAGCCTTGGACCAAATGGAACTAACTGATATATATAGAACATTTCATCCTAGAGCTAAAGAATACACCTTCTTCTCAGCTCCTCATGGTACCTTCTCCAAAATTGACCATATAATTGGTCACAAATCAGACCTCAACAGATACAAGAAGATAGAAATAATCCCATGCCTCCTATCAGATCACTATGGAATAAGGGTGGTCTTCAATGGCAACAAAAACAAAAGAAAACCCACGTACACATGGAGGCTGAACAATGCTCTACTCAATGATAACTTGGTCAAGGTGGAAATAAAGAAAGAAATCAAAGACTTTTTGAAAGTTAATGAAAATGAAGGCACAACATACCCTAACTTATGGGACACAATGAAAGCAGTGCTAAGAGGAAAATTCATAGCCCTGAGTGCCGCCAAAAAGAAACGGGAGACAGCATACACTAACAGCTTAATGGCACACCTGAAAGCCCTGGAACAAAAAGAAGCAAATACACCAAAGAGGAGTAGAAGGCAGGAAATCATCAAACTCAGGGCTGAAATCAATCAAGTAGAAACAAATAAAACCATACAAAGAATCAACAAAACGAGGAGTTGGTTCTTTGAGAAAATCAACAAGATAGATAAGCCCTTAGCCAGACTAACCAGAGGGCACAGAGATAGTATCCAAATTAATAAAATCAGAAACGAAAAGGGAGAGATAACAACAGAAACTGAGGAAATTCAAAAAATCATCAGATCCTACTACAAAAACCTGTATTCAACACAACTAGAAAATCTTGAGGAAATGGACAATTTCCTTGACAGATACCAAGTACCAAAATTAAATCAGGATCAAATAGACCATCTAAACCGTCCTATAACCCCTGAAGAAATAGAAGTTGTCATTGGAAGTCTTCCAACCAAAAAAAGCACAGGTCCAGATGGTTTTAGTGCAGAATTCTATCAGACCTTCAAAGAAGACCTAACACCAATACTCTTCAAACTGTTCCACAAAATAGAAACAGAAGGAACACTACCCAACTCGTTCTATGAAGCCACAATTACACTAATACCAAAAGCACACAAAGATCCGACAAAGAAAGAGAATCTCAGGCCAATCTCTCTTATGAATATCGATGCAAAAATACTCAATAAAATTCTTGCCAACCGAATCCAAGAACACATCAAAACGATCATTCACCACGATCAAGTAGGCTTCATCCCAGGGATGCAGGGATGGTTCAATATAAGGAAATCCATCAATGTAATCCACTACATAAACAATCTCAAAGAAAAAAACCACATGGTCATCTCATTAGATGCTGAGAAAGCATTTGACAAAATTCAGCATCCTTTCATGCTAAAGGTCTTGGAAAGATCAGGAATTCAAGGCCCATATCTAAACATAGTAAAAGCAATTTACAGCAAACCAGTAGCCAGCATCAATCTAAACGGAGAGAAACTTGAAGCAATCCCACTAAAATCAGGGACTAGACAAGGCTGCCCTCTCTCTCCATATCTTTTCAATATAGTACTTGAAGTTCTAGCTAGAGCAATTAGACAAGAAAAAGAGGTCAAAGGGATACAAATTGGAAAGGAAGAAGTCAAACTATCACTATTTGCAGACGATATGATAGTATACATAAGCGACCCAAAGAACTCCACCAGAGAACTCCTACAGCTGATAAACGACTTCAGCAAAGTGGCCGGATATAAAATCAACTCAAGCAAGTCAGAAGCCTTCCTATACTCAAAGGATAAGCAGGCTGAGAAAGAAGTAAGAGAAATAATACCCTTTACGATAGCCACAAACCATATTAAGTATCTTGGCGTGACGCTAACCAAACAAGTGAAAGATCTGTATGACAAGAACTTCAAGTCTCTGAAGAAAGAAATTGAAGAAGACCTCGGAAGATGGAAAAATCTGCCATGCTCATGGATTGGCAGGATTAATATAGTAAAAATGAGCATCTTACCAAAAGTAATACACAGATTCAATGCAATCCCCATCAAAATCCCAACTCAATTCTTCATAGAGTTAGAAAGAGCAATTCAAAAATTCATCTGGAATAACAGAAAACCCAGAATAGCTAAAACTATTCTCAAGAGTAAAAGAACCTCTGGGGGAATCAGTATCCCGGACCTCAAGCTGTACTACAGAGCAATAGTGTTAAAAACTGCATGGTATTGGTACAGTAACAGACATGTAGATCAATGGAACAGAATTGAAGACCCAGAAATGAATCCACACTCCTATGGTCACTTGATCTTTGACAAAGGAGCTAAAACCATCCAGTGGAAAAAAGATAGCCTTTTCAACAAATGGTGCTGGCTCAGCTGGAGGTCAACATGCAGAAGAATGCAAATTGACCCATCCTTATCTCCTTGCACTAAGCTCAATTCTAAGTGGATCAAAGATCTCCACATAAAACCAGACACACTGAAACTAATAGAAGGGAAACTAGGGAAGAACCTTGAACATATGGGCACAGGGGAGAATTTCCTGAACAGAACTCCAATAGCTTATACTCTAAGATCAAGAATAGACAAATGGGACCTCATTAAATTACAAAGTTTTTGCAAGGCAAAAGACACTGTCAAAAAGACAAAGCGGCAACCAACTAACTGGGAAATGATCTTTACCAACCTTACATCCGACAGAGGGCTAATATCCAAGATATACAAAGAACTCAAGAAGTTAAACTCCAGAGAGGCAAGTAACCCTATTAAAAAATGGGGTACAGAGCTAAACAAAGAGTTCTCACCTGAAGAATATCTAATGGCTGAGAAGCACCTAAAGAGATGTTCATCATCCTTAGTCATTAGGGAAATGCAAATCAAAACAACCCTGAGATTCCATCTCACACCAGTCAGGATGGCTAAGATCAAAAACACAGGAGACAGCAGTTGTTGGCGAGGATGTGGAGAAAGAGGAACACTCCTCCACTGCTGGTGGAATTGCAGGCTGGTACAACCACTCTGGAAAGCAGTCTGGCGGCTCCTCAGAAAACTGGGCATGACACTTCCGGAGGATCCGGCTATACCACTCCTGGGCATATACCCAGAGACTTTACCTGCATGCAATAAGGACACATGCTCCACTATATTCATAGCAGCCTTATTTATAATAGCCAGAAGCTGGAAAGAACCCAGATGTCCCTCAACGGAGGAATGGATTCAGAAGATGTGGTATATTTACACAATGGAATACTACTCTGCAATTAAAAACAATGAATTCACGAAATTCCTAGGCAAATGGTCAGAACTTGAAAATATCATCCTTAGTGAGGTAACCCAATCACAAAAGATCACACATGGTATGAAGTCACTGATAAGGGGATATTGACCCAGAATCTCAGAATACCCTAGACACAATCAGCATATCAATAGATTTCTAAAAAGATGGAAGGAGAGACCCCTGGTCCTGGAAAGACTGGATGTAGGGGAACGCCAGGACAGAGTAATGAGAGGGGGTTGAACGGAGAAAAGAGGGAGGGAAGGGGGCTTATGGGACTTTCGGGGAGGGAGGAAACGGGAAAGGGGAAGTGATTTGGAATGTAAATTAAAAAAATAAAATAAAATAAAATTAAAAAAAAAATAATTTAGTTGTAAAGCTTTCTTTTTTTCCAGAAAAAAATGATTCATGGTTCATAGTAGATATTAATATAACCATTATAGTTATATTTAAAAAGGACATGTCTGAGAGCTGAACATAGTGGCTTAATTCTGTAGTCCTGGCACGTAGAGGATTGAGCTTAAGACCAGGCTGGGCTACATACTGAATTTAGACTGGCCTGAACCAATAACCAAATACTACCTGAAGAAAACTATGTATGGCCCTCTAAACACTGTGAAGCCTAGCTGGAATCTTGTAGCTTTTCCTCCATGCTGGTCAGGTCAGTTTCGCAGATCCTTGCCTGTTTGTGCTATCCTCACATTCCTAGTTCTGTTCTCCTGCACACTATCCCAGCCTGGTGAATGATCCCACCTTCACCTTGCTTGTTCAGTCTCCATTCCCAGGTCTAGTTTCCTGCAAAGTAACCCAGTCTCCCTTCCATTCACAATTCCAAGTCTAGATAATATATCTTGATGGTTGTATATCAGCCCAGCTAGGAGAGTGCCCAAGATCCTACCTTCTCTCACCTTTCCCATATTTTTAGGTCTAGTTTGGGCCTTGAAACCTTTGGACCAGATGAGACAAACCCAGGCAAGAGTGGCATTCATACACTTTCTTAGTTTGCTCTCTTCGGGAATCAACATAGTTAAAGCAGCCCTCTTACCAAATGCAATCTACAGATTCAATGCAATCCCTATCAAAATTCCAACAGAGTTCTTCACAGATCTTGAAAAGGCAATTCTTAATCTCATATGGAAGCATAAAACACTCAGAATAGCTACTAAAACAATTCTGAACAATAAAAGAATTGTTGGAGTATAGCAGTACCTAATTCAGGATCAACTGAGTAGCTTAATTGGGCATTGCTAAACTGGAGGTCTCACCATTTCTAATTTCAAGTTATACTACAGAGATATAGTAATAAAACTTACATGATATTGGCATAAAAACAGTCATGTTGAAGACCCAGACATAAATCCATACTTACATATACACCTGATTTTTTGATAAAAGGAGCCATAAATACACACTGGAAAAGAAAGCATTTTCAACAAGTGATGTTAGTCAAACTAAATGTCTGTATTTAAAAGAATGTAAATAGTTCTGTATCATACTGTACAAAACTCAAGTCCAAGTGGGTAGATATACTACCTGATAGAGGAGGAAGGGAGGAATAACCTTGAATGCATTGGCACAGGAGAAGACATTTTAACAGAATACCAATAGTTCAGGCAGTAATACCATCAATTAATACATGGGTTCTCATGATACTCAAAATAAACAAAGGACATAGTCATTTGGAAATAGTGGTAGCCTATAGAATGGATAAAGACAAAAAACTCAAACTAGATATCAATCCTGTGCCACAGTGCTCCATACCCAAATACCACCAGGAGAGACTAGGTCTCCCAGGAATGCTGACAAGCCTGTGAGCACAGGTAAGATCACCACTTCTGCTCAGAGGGACCTATCTGGAGCCCTCAGGACACAGGAGAGCCTGGGATAGGATCCTTCCAGTTTCCATCTACACCCTGGAACTGACCCTGTGCCATAGCTCTCCATACCCAATTCCTCCTTGAGGGAACTGGTCTCCCAGGAAACTACACAGGCTTGCAGGAGGGACATGCCACAGTCAGAGTCAATAAGACCAGCTAATATCAGAGATAACCAGATGGCAAGAAGCAAGTGCAAGAACATAAGCAACAGAAACCAAGACTACTTGGCATCATCAGAACCCAGTTCTCCCACCACAGCAAGCCCTGGATACCCAAAGACACTGGGCTCTGATTTAAAATCACATCTCATGATGATGATAGAGAACTTTAAGAAGGACATAAATAACTCCCTCAAAGAAATACAGAACAGAGGTAAACAGGTAGAAGCCCTTAAAGAGGAAACACAAAAATCCCTTAAAGGATTATAGGAAAACACAACCAAACAGGTGAAGGAATTGAACAAAACCATCTAGGATCCAAATTTGGAGGTAGAAACAATAAAGAAATCACAAAGAAAGACAACCCTGGAGATAGAAAACCTAGGAAAGAGATCAAGAGTCATAGATATAAGCATCACCAACAGAATACAAGAGATAGAAGAGAGAAGAATCTCAGGCGCAGAAGATATCATAGAAAACATTGACACAACAGTCAAAACACAAAAAGCAAAAAGCTCCTAATCCAAAACATCCAGGAAATACAGGAGATAATGAGAAGACCAAACCTAAGGATACTAGATGTCGGGGTGCAACCTCGACACAGGATTGGAGTTCTCAACTGGAAGCAAGAATATCTGGAAGGTACATAATAAATATATAGAGACTACTTTTTGGGTACAAGCTGACAGGCCATTTTTCAAGACTTAAAGTTTCTCTTCTCACTCTGTTCTCTTTCTCTCTTGCTCATTCGCTTGCAACTTGAGGCTGCACACACTCTGCATTTTCCTACACAC
This sequence comes from Tokudaia tokunoshimensis, assembly GCA_036184795.1. Classification (NCBI taxonomy): domain Eukaryota; kingdom Metazoa; phylum Chordata; class Mammalia; order Rodentia; family Muridae; genus Tokudaia; species Tokudaia tokunoshimensis. The sequence goes on from BTHU01000022.1 coordinate 46,463,012, forward strand.
TCTGCTTTTCTCCTGTGCACTTTTCTTTTCTTGCACTCTCACACTCATACACACCTCTGTATGTTCCCCTTTCACTCTCACACATACACTTCACACACATCTCTCACACACACCTCATATTCTCTCTCCATTCTTCACATGCTCTTCTCATGCTCTCCGCATTCACTCACTTGCTCTTCACATGCTCACTACTCACTCTCTACATGCTCTCTTGCCTTTCTCTTGCCCCCAGTCTTTTATTGATACTCAGCAGATGAAAAAAAAGACACTGTATAATCATTGCCAAACCAAATTCAAAAGAATAACCACGTCCCACAAAGAATCAAGAATTACAATTGTTTCCCAAAGTTTCAAGCTTCTCTATTCCTAGGCCTATAGCCAAATAATAATAATTGCAAACTTATCGTTATTTAAACTTTAACTTATTATACTTCAGAGCTCAGAGCTCTGAGCCCAGCTACTTGCATTTTCTTGTGAAACTTTAATGATAAATGACATGGGCAAAGCTGCCAGGCAGTGACCAGAAAGAATCAAGTTAGCCCTTCATTCAGTAGTTCCCCTAGCTTTCTGCTTCTGCACATTGCACACAATGACTCTCCTAAGAGTCCCAGTGTTTTGACTTAGTTTTACTAATATAAAATTTTACATATTTTATACTTGCTTGTCCAGGAACCACTCTAAAATATTAAGCAAAACTTATTTCATTACTGTTATAGTTTTTTTTCCTTTCTCAGGGTCCCAAGGTTGGCTCTAATTCATTTTCTAATAATTTCATCAAACTTTTTTTGCAAGCCAAGCATTAATCTGGAACTACCATTGTGCAGTTATTACATTGTTTCTAAGATGAGAACACACAGCATGCACCTGGGCCATTAGGACTGTGCTGTGCTGTTTTGTGCCCTAAGCCTCAATTTTTAATTGTTTAAGAATCATTGCATCAGGGAACATCTTGTTTCACAGAATTTGACAGAGCAGAAGGAGAAAAAAATAAGAAAGTGAGACATAATAGAATAATTATGCGCACCAAGGCCAACTGAAAAACAGTCATGCACAAATGAAATCTATACATCCGTTGTTGTCTAGGGCTAAGGCCAGGAGAAATGGGAACAGCTGTTACAGAGTTGCCAAGGGCTACTGAGATGTCTCCAGTCAGGCCTACTGAAGGCAGTCCCTGTCATTGTTTACTGTCCCCAACAACTAGGTATAGAAGAGAGGGAAGATTCCGAACTTAAAGGGCCAGTAAATATCTTCAACAAAATTATAGAAGCAAACTGTCCTAACCTAAGGAAAGAGATGCCCATAAACAAGAAGCCTACAGAACTCCAAATAGATTTGACTAGAAAAGAAATTCCTCCTGTCACATAATAGTTAAAACACCAAATGCCCAGGCTATTATACCGAGCAAAACTCTCAATTGCCATAGATAGAGAAACCAAGAAATTCGATGACAAAAACAAATTTACACAATAACTTTCCACAAATCTACCCCCCTCAAAGGATAATAGACGGAAAACTCCAACACAAGGAGGGAAACTACACCCCATGCTGATCCCCCAAGAGTGCAGACTAAGAAAGTGCAAGAAAGTAATGTTCTTTCAACAAACCCAAAAGAAGATAGCCACAGAAACATAAAAATAACATAAAAATATCAGGAAGTAACCATCACTATTCCTTAATATCTCTTAACATCAATGGACTCAATTCCAATAAAAACACATAGACTAACAGACTGGATACGCAACCAGGACCCAGCATTTTGCTGCATACAGGGCATTCACCTCAGTTTCAAAGATAGACAGTACCTCAGAGTAAAGGGCTAGATAACAATTTTCCAAGCAGATGGTTCCAAGAAACAAGCTGGACTAGCCTTTCTTATATCGAATAAAATTGACTTTCAACCAAAAGTTATGAAATAGGGTAAGGAAGGACACTTCATACTCATCAAAGGAAAAATCTACCAAGATGAACTCTCAATTCTGAATTATCAATGCTCCAAATGCAAGGCCACCCACATTCATAAGAGAAACTTCACTAAAGTTCAAAGCACATTTGCACCTCATACAATAATAGTGGAAGACTTCAATACCCCACTCTCAGCAATGGACACATCATGGGAAAACAACCCAAACAGACACAAACTAACAGGAGTTATGGATCAAATGAATTTAACAGATATCCATAGAACATTTCATCCTAAAACAAAATATACCTCCTTCTCAACACCTCTTGGTAACTTCTCCAAAATTGACCATATACTTGATCAATACTGAGTTGTATTTTTAAAATAAATTTTATTAGTTTAATAGTAAAAAAATTAAAAAACCTAAATATCAAAATAAAAATAATCCAATTAAAAATGAGGTACAGATCTAAACAGAATTCTCAAGAGAATCTCAAATGGCAATGAAACACTAAAAGAACATCAATATCTTTAGACATCAGGGAAATGCAAATTAAAACTGCTTTGAGATTCTATCTTACACCTGTCAAAATGGCTAAGATTGATACACAAATGACAGCTTATGCTAGTGAAGATCTTGGATAAGGGGAATACTTATCTACTGCTGGTAGGAGTGAAATCTATTTAGTCCCTATGGAAATAAATATGGTAGTTACTCAGAAAGTTGGGAATTGATCTACTTTAAGATCCAGCTATACAATTCTTCGGTATATACTCAAAGGATGCTCCATCCTACAACAAGGACACTTACTCAATCATGTTCATTTCTGCTTTCTTCATAATATCCCCAAACTGCAACAAACTAGATGTCTCTCAACAGAAGAATGGATAAAGAAAATGTGACATATTTACATAATGGAGTGTTACTTAGTTGTTAAAAACTGACACCACAACATTTGTAGGCAAATGGATGGAACTTAAAAAAAAATCACCCTGCGTGATACAACCCAGACCCAGAAAGGTAACTATGTTGATGTTTGGTCTTTTGCTACATATTGTAGTGCTAAATACTGATCTCGAAGGCTTAGTTGCCCCCAGGGATGAGAGAATCTCTAGGTACACAAGTGATGCTATGTAACCTTGCCTTCAAGTTGTCCCTGATTGGTGAGTATAGATGCCTATAGTCTAAAGCTGGTCAGAAGAGAGATAGGTGGAGTTTGGGTTCCAGATTTTAGGGTCTAATGAGAGACCATGAGGAAGGAGGGAAGAAAGCAGAAAGAGGAGAGACACCATGGGGTAGGTGGTTTATAAAAACATGGCTATGAATACTGGCCAATTGGAGTTAAGAGCAGACCAGATGGAACACAACAAGTTATAACTCAGAGTTATCAGCAGGAAAGTAGATATCTGCCCAGCTCTAGTGCTGATTAAGGCTTATTATAAATATAAAGGTTGTGTGTCTTTTATGTGGGAACTGAATAATCAAAAGTGGAATAGAAATATTGACTACAACATAAATATGGTATATGTTCATTTATATGTGAATATTGGACATTGAGTAAATGATAACCAAGCTACAATTCATAGAGCCAGAAATATTAGATATAGAGGAAGAGTATAAGGTGGACAAATAGATCTCAGGATCAGATAGCAATGAAGAGGAGAGATGGGGTTGAAGAAAGAATGTCAGGAGAGACAGCTGGAATTGAGGGACATTCACCTGCTAGTATGGAAACTCAGTACAGTGGAAGCTTTCTAAAATATGAGAGCAATCTTAATGAGGTCTCAATAATGAAGGATAAGGAGTCTTAACTATCTCTTGTTATCAAAGGAGGATTCTAATAGTTGGACTGGATTATATTCAACTGAGTTGTTTACCAAAGGAGTCATGTAAAAATCCCCAAATACCCAATCTCCTGCTAATACAATGTTTTCCTCCCCTCAAACTGACATAAGAGCTCAATGATAACACCTACACAACTCATTGAACATGGCATCTGTCTTAGGTTTCCATTGTTGTGAAAAGACACCATGACCAAGGCAACTCTTACAATTACAAATTGTAACTGGCTTACAGACTTAGAGGTTTGGTCTATTATAATCAAGGCAGGAAGCCTGGCAGCATCTAGGCAGACATGGTGCTGGAGGATCTGAAAAGTCTACATCTCATTCTGAAGGCAAACAGGAGAAGTCTGACTATCTTCGAGGCAGCTAAGAGGAGGGTCTCAAAGCCCACCTCCAACAAGGTCACACCTATTCCAACAAGGCCACACCTCCTAATAGGACCACTCCCTGAGTCAAACATATTCAAACCACAGCATTGATTTGATGCCTGCATGGAGCCTTCAACTGTACATGGTCTAGTGTGTTTAGTGTAGGAAGGTGCTTTGCTGCCTACCAAAAGTATATCATAAACACCAACCCAGTCACAAAACCTTTTACCTACAATCTGCTCTGCCTACAATACATGCTAGGGCAATTGTAGCATAGAAGTTGTGGGAATAGCCAATCAATGTCTGATTTGACTTAAGGCCCACTCCTTGAATGGCATATTTGTACTGCTTGGGTGACCAAGGACTGGAAATTAGATAACCTAGAGATCTAGGGTAACCACTAAATGCTAATGGTTAAAAAAATAGTATAAATGAAATGACTTCTAATGATATTCTGCTATATTCATAGATTGGTGCCTTATCCAATCATCAACAAAGAAGTTTCTGCCTGCAGCAGACAGGAACAGATGCAGACATTACATGGAGAGAGGGAGAGAAAGAGAGAGAGAGAGAGAGAGAGAGAGAGAGAGAGAGAGAGAGAGAGAGAGAGAGAGAGAGAGTCTAAATAGGATGTGTCCACAAAATCCCTCCCCTCAGAGGTCAAGGAACCCTGTGAAAGAGGAGGTGGAAAGATTGTAAGAGCCAGATGATATGGAGGACACCAGGAGAAAAAGACCCTCTGCACAGAGGAATGCACAGAGACTGAAGCAGCAAGCACAGGGTCTGCATGGGTCTGTACTGGGTCCTCTGTGTATAGAGTATAGCTATTCTAGCTTAATACTTTTGTGGGACTACTGAGTGTATGAAGAGTAGATCTTTTATTCCTGTGCCCACCCTAGTCATTCTTTTGCTTCTGTTGCATTGCCTTTTCCAGCTTTGATATTATGGTTTTGCTTAATCTTATATATTTTATGTTTTTCATGTTTGGTTGTGATCTCTTAGCTCTCTTTTCTAATGAGAAACTGAAAGGAAGTGGACTTAGAGGGGAGAGGAGAGGGGAGGAACTGGGAGGAATAGAGGGAGTAGAAACTATAATCAGGATACTCTGTATGATAAAATAATCTATTTTTAATAAAAGGAAAAAACTGATATGTCCACACAAACAAAATCAACATGAAGTGTCTGAAGAACTAACTTCCAGCTCTCCACACCTGCTCTAAAATCAGTGAGCATGTACAATCATGGAAACAACCACATTTCTAGTCAACAAGAGGCAAAAGGAGGCTAGAATCTCATATCAGACACACACCCACTGAAAAAGTTCAGATGCCTAGGTAATATTGTAAAAACACAAACAGTATGAAAGACCAAGACAACAAAAGGTCAAACACACTAGTCCTATGGGAATGTTCTGCAATGAGAATTACTTAGATGAATCCAAGATGAATTTAAAAGAACAGTCATAAACACGAGTAATTTGAGGAATTTAAAGAGGACTTCCTACACTACAGTGAGCTTAAGGTGTAGAGAAATGCCTATTTAAGGTTCAAGAAAACACACACATAGCTGAGCTAAATGAAGACAATTCAGAATTTGAAAACTGGACTCAATAAAGAAAAATACTAAAGAAAAATCAAGGTGAGGTAAAATGCAGTTAAAACATCAATAACCTCTTTAGAAAATTCAGTGGAAGCCTTAGCTGTAGGATGTATTAAGTAGGGCATAGACTTTCAGGAGTTTAAGATGAAGTAGAGAAATTGCATCACTCAATCAAAGAATATGCTTTTAAAAAACACACTAGAGGCACATGCAGAATCTTTGGGATACCATTAAAAACTTATGAGTTATAGTAAGAAGCAGAATCCCAAGTCAATGGCAGATCCTCAAAAGGATCATAGAAAAAAAAGTATCCAAATTAAAGAAAGACATACCCATACAGAAACAAGATGCATACAACACCAAATAGATAAGGTCAGAAAAGAAACTTGCCATGGTGCATTAAAAATTAAGGCACTAAATATACAGAGCAAAGGGAGGATGCTGAAAGCTGCAAGAGAAAGACCACAGGTTACATATGAAGTAAAATAACAGATGATTTCTCAGTAGAAATATTAAAAGCCAGAAGAATGTGGAGCAATGGACTCCATTTTTCTAAAAGACAGTGAATGTCAACTGAGATTATGGTGCCCAGCAAACTATTTGCCAAAGCTGAAAGAGAAAGAAAAACCTTATTTGATAGAATGAATATAAAAGAATTCATGTCCATAAAACAGTCCTGTAGAGAATACTGGAAGCAATATATAATACTGAAGACAGGAAGAAACATACTCAGGAGACTCCAGAAAGAGGAATTATGATTACTGAGATAGCAAGTGTTCCAAGACAAGTAGTGTGATGTACCAGGTGGGGTACCCTTTCAGAAGAGAAGGGGATGGGGGATGGGGAAGGGACTCTGTGAGGGGAGACTGGGAAGGCAATATTTGGGACATAAATAAGTAAAATATAAGTTAAAAAGAACTTAAAAAAGGAGACAAACCAACACATACCTTTTTTTTTTAACAAAAATAATTTATACCCCAAATGCTGCCCTCTCTCCAGGTGCCCCCTTCATAGATTCCCTTCTCCCATACCATCTCCCCTGGATATCCACCAACCCTGCCACATCGAGTCTTTGCATGATTAGGCACACCCTCTCCTACTGAGGTAGGACATGGCAGCCCTCTGCTGCATATGTGCCAGGGCCCTCAGTCCAGCTCATGTGTGCTTCTTGGTTGGAAGCTCAGTCCCTGAGAGAGCTCCCAGGGGTACAGATTAGTTGACGTTACTGGTCTTTCTGTGGGCTTCTTATCCTCTTCAGGGTCTTCAATCATTCCCCCAACTCTTCCATAAGGGTCCTTAACCTCCATCCATTGTTTGGCTGGGGTTATCTGCATTTGTTTCAGTCAGCTGCAAGATAGAGCCTCTCCGAAGATTGTTATGCTAGACTCCTATTTGTAAGCCTAACAGAGTATCATTAATAGGGTCAGGGACTGATGTTTGAGACCATAGGATGGGTCTCAAGTTGGGTTGGTTATTTGTTGCCTGTTTGCTCAGTCTCTGCTCCATCTTTGCCGCTCCATTTTACATAGACACATTTTGGGTTGAAAGTTTTGTAGATGTGTTGGTGTCCTTATCCTTCCACTGGGGCTTCTGCCTGACTACAGGAGATGGGCTCTTTAGGTTCTATGTCTCTACTGTTAGGCATCTCTGCTAAGGTCACTCACATTGACTCCATCCAGCAAGTCTCCCACATCCAAAATCTCTGGGACTTTCTAGAGATCCTTCCCCCAACTCCCTATCTCTGGCAGCTACAGATTTACATAAATTCTCCTGACCTTCTGGTCTCTCTTGTCTCTTCTCATACCTGATCCTGCCTCCCTATGCCCCTCCACCTCTCTTCTCCCATGTAGGTCCCTTCCTCAGTCTGCCTCCTATGACTATTTTATTCTCCCTTCTAAATGGGATTCAAGCATCCTCATTTGGGCCTTCCTTCTTGTTTAACTTCTTTGGGTCTGCTGACACACACCATTCAATAATAGCTTTAAACATCAATGACCTCGACTTTCCAATCAAACGACATACGTTAGTTGAATGTAGTAAGTAACAAAAACCCATCTTTCTATTGCCTACTTTGAAGGATAAATACAAATTTAGACTGAAATAATGGAAAATGCATTTCAAGCAAATGGGTCCAGTAAAATAGCAGCTGTACAGTTTATTACAAAATAGATTTCAAAGTAAATCAGAAGAGAGAATGAAAGGACACTTCATTTTGATTAAAGTAACAATTAACCAAGAAAATATTTAAGTCCTAAATAGATATGCATCAAATTCTGGAGCACCCAACTCCATAAAAAGAGTATTATTGGACTTAAAGACAAATTAACACCAACCCAGTAATAATAGAGTAATAATAGGTGGTTTCAATACTCTTCTTTCTCTTATAGACAGTTCGGGGGGAAAGAGAGAGAGAGAAGGAGAGAGGGAGAGGGAGAGGGAGAGAGAGGAGATCAGAATTAAACGATCTATAAAATACCAAAGAAGGCACATTCTACTTAGCAGTCTATGAGAATTTCTCTGAAATAGACCACGTACCAAGACACAAAACAAATCTCAGCAAAATAATGAAAATATAAACAACTCCATGTATGCCATTTGATCACAAGACAATAAAACTTAAGATCACAATGGAATACTACTCTGCAATTAAAAACAATGAATTCACGAAATTCCTAGGCAAATAAATGGTCAGAACTTGAAAATATCATCCTTAGTGAGGTAACCCAATCACAAATGAACACACATGGTATGCAGTCACTGATAAGGGGATATTAACCCAGAATCTCGGAATACCCTAGACACAATTCGCATATCAATAGATTTCTAAGAAGATGGAAGGAGAGACCCCTGGTCCTGGAAAGATTGGATGTAGGGGAACGCCAGGACAGAGAAACGAGAGGGGGTTGAATGGAGAAAAGAGGGAGGGAAGGGGGCTTTTGGGACTTTCAGGGAGGGAGGAAACGGGAAAGGGGAAATGATTTGGAATGTAAATAAAAAAAACTTAGAAAATAAAAAAAATAATAAAAATAAAAAAAAAGAAACTGTAAATGTTCACATCATTTCTTAACTCTCAATCATAACTACTGATATAAATGGTCTCAGTTTTCCACTATAAAGATGTAGACTAATACACTTGATTCCAAAATAGGACTTAACATTTTGCTACCTCTAAGTAATATCTCACCATCAAGGATAGATGATACCATAGTAGAATGGACAGTAAAAGAAAACAGAACTAAGAAAAAACAAAAAAACTACATAGAAGAGGTACAAAAAAAAATTTCCTAGTTACTAAAGGAAAAACATTTTCCAAGAGAATAGTACAACTCTAAATATTTATGCACCAAACATAGGAGCTGCCAATATCATAAAATAACCACTACTAAATCTAAAATTATAAACTCACCCCAAAAGAGTAATAGTAGATTACCTCGATACTCTGCTTTCATCAATGGACTGGTCATCCAGACCAAAACAAAAAGGAATTTTGGAGTTAAGTAATATCATAAATCAAATGGATGAACAGAGTTGTACTGAAGATTCCAAATTTGACTAAAATTGAGCAAATATTGGGACACAAAATACGTATAATAAAATTTCATAAAACTGAAATAACTGTATATTATCTGACCACAATAAAAACAATCTGAATACCAATTGCAATGCAGAAGGCAGGAAGTAAATGACCTCATGGAATAGCCCATTACTGAATGAAAGTTGTGCCAAGAAAGAAAACAATAAGGAATTATTTTAATTCCAAGAATTGATTGAAAATTAAAACACAGCATAATAATATCTATGAAACACAGTGAAGGCAATCGCTAGAAGAGCTTTCAGCACTAAGTGCCTACATCAAACAACTAGAGAGATCTCATTAAAAACATAATGCTGCATCTTGAAGGCTGTGGACACAGTAACAATCGGCACACAAAAAGAGTAGATGGAAAAGATCGTCAAAATCGGAGCTGGAATTAATTAAAAATAAATGGAAAAATTACAAGGAGTCAAAAATATGAAGAGTTGGGTCTTTGAAAAGATTAACAGGATTGACAAATCTTTAGCCAAATTAACTAAACGAAAGAGAGGAAGGATCCAAATTAATAAAATCAGAGATGAAAGGGGAACTATTACAACAGATATTGAGAAAATTCAGAGAATCGTAACAATACTTTTAAAACTCTGTACTACGAAAAAGTCTTTTGTGTATATATATTAAAAATTCCAGTTTAGTGTTTTTATGGGATTCCAGAGTGTGCAAATGAGTGGATCTTTGTGTTTATATTTGCTTCTTGTGCCTCTGGGAGGCTTTGTTTGTTTGTTTGTTTGTTTTGTCTTATTCCAATGTGTTGGCTTGGTTTTATATTTTATTTTGTTACAGGATTTTATACAAATTCTGATGAACCCATTTAGTGTTGGATATCTGATGACGATTTCTGGGCTAATGACTGTATATTGGATAAGCAACAGGGGGCCCATTCCCAAGAAAAACTAATCTTCCTTCTTCTCAGAAGTACATGAGATTTCCCCATGTATTAACATGTCTCTTACTGTTGTCATTGTTCAGGTCTTATCTAGGCAGCCATATTATTGGGGTATCATGAGTGTAGCTTCTCTGTCATTTCTAAGAGAGCCAATTTCACAGAATTATTGCTCCTAAAAGCCAGGACAAGAGGAAAACAGTGCAGAATTCTACAAGGCCTTCAAAAAAGAGCTAATACTAATATTCCATAAATTATTCCATGAAGTCTAAGTTACTCTAATAGTCAAACAAGAACAAAGATACCACAACAACAAAGAAAAAAATCATAGGCCAATCTCTCTCATGAGCACAGATGAAACATTTTTCAAAGAAATACCTGCAAACCAAATTCAAGAGCATACCAAAAAAGTATAAGCCATGATCAAGTCAACTTTATTCCATTAGCACAAAGATGGTTCAAAACACATAAATCAATACATGCATTACACTACATAAATATTCAAAAATGATCATCTGATTATACTTAGAAAGTACCTATGACAAAATCCAAAGTCCAGTCATAATAAAAAAAAAAGTCTTGAAGAATCTAGATATAGAAAGGACATATCTCAAGTTAATAAAAGGCAATATGTGGTGTGTGAGTGTGTGGGTCCGTGTGGGTCTGTTTCTCTTTGTGTAGTATATAATATCTTGAATCTGTACTCCCATATAGATTTTAAATTTTTTCTATTTATGAAAAGAATGAATGTCATGAGAATTTTTCTGGGATTGAACTAAATAAGTAAATTGCTTTTGGTAAGATGTTCATTTTTACAATATTAAATATGCAAATTGATTTTGGTAACATTTTCATTTTTATAATATTAATTCTACCAATTCATGATTATAAGAGGACTTTGCATCTTCTAATGTCTTCCTCAATCTTCAGAGATGTAAAGTTTTCTTCATACAGGCCTTTCACCTCCGTGGATAGGTTGATTGCTAGATTTTTCACTCTTTTTGAGGCTATTGTGAGTGGGGGTATGTTCATAATCTCTTTATCAGAATAACTGTTATTAATATAGAGAAAATGTAAAATATTTTTCAGTTTTGAGTTTTCCTGTTCCTTTGCTGAAAGTGCTCTTCATTTCCAGAAGTTTTATATGGGATTATTAACTCATGAATATTTATATCTATAAATGGTAGTAATTTGGCATTTTTTGCTATTGGCATTTTGGTATCCCCTAATTTCCTTCTCTTATTGCTTGAGACATGGCTATGAATGAGCCCTATATAAAAAAGAAGTGGGGGAAGAATATAGCATAGCCCTTTCTTATTCCACATTTTAATGAGATTGCTTCCAATAGTTTGTCATCTAGGATGATATTGGTTGTGGATTTGTCATATATAACGTTTATTTTGTTGAGCTGTCTTCCTTATATACCTACTTTCTCAAGGATTTTTATCTTGAAGACATGTTGGATTTTGTCATAGGTCTTTTTGCATATACTGAGATGATCATAAGAATTCTGTCTTTAATCCATTTATTTGATATTTAATTCCATTCGTATGATCTATATGATGACTTATGTATATTGAAGCATCCCTGCATATCTGGAATAAAGTCAATTTGAATGTAGTAGATGTTTTTGTTTTTACTGTATCATTCCCTTATTTGACTTACAATTGTTTTACTGAGAAATCTTGCATCTACATTCTTTAGAGATCTTAACCTATAATTTTCTTTTCTGTTGTTACATCTTTACCTGGCTTAATATTAGAGTAATAGTACCTTCATAGAAGGTGTCTGGAAGTGGTCTACTTCTAATTTTTTAATAAAAAGTATTGGTTATAACTTGAAAGTCTGATAGAATTTTGTTATGATTCCATATGGACTTGGAATTTCCTAGTTGTGAGGCTGTTTACTAGAATTTCATTCTCCTTATTGATTACTGGTTGGTGAAGTTCTTGATCCATTCTTGATTTAAATTAAATTAAATGGTTCATATATCAGTTTTCTAAATGGAGTATAGATATTTAAATTCTGAAGTTCTTTGATGTCTACTGTAACAATTTCACGTTCATCTCTGATTCGGCTAATTCAGTCTTCCTTATACTTTCTTTTGATTAATGGGGCAAGGGCTTGTTGAGCTTGCTTGTCTCTTCAAAGAACGAGTTTTTATACTGTTATTAATATTGTTATATTTATTTCTGTTTCATTAATTTCTTCTCTGGCTTTTAACATCTCTTCCCATCCTGGATTTGGGTTTGGTTTATTCTTAATTTTTTCAAATTTTGAATTGTATTAATAAATCATTTATTTTGTGCTCTTCTGATATTTTAAAGTGCTTAAAGCTAAAATTTCCCTCATACTTTTTCCAAGTATTTCAGATGGTGTGTGTGTGTGTGTGTGTGTGTGTGTGTGTTTGTATGTATGTATATATGTATGTATGTGTTTCATTTTCACTTAACTGTTTATTCCTTGATCAATTCATTATTCAATAATATGTTATTTAATTTCCAAGTGTTCATATAACCACTAGAATGCATTTGCTGCTGATCTTAAGTTTTTTTTGTTTTTTCCCTTTTTTTTATTTTTATTTTCTGTTTTTTTTTTTTACTTACATTCCAAATCATTTCCCCTTTCCCGTTTCCTCCCTAATTGTCTAATTGCTCTAGCTAGAACTTCAAGTACTATATTGAAAAGATATGGAGAGAGAGGGCAGCCTTGTCTAGTCCCTGATTTTAGTGGGATTGCTTCAAGTTTCTCTCCATTTAGATTGATGCTGGCTACCGGTTTGCTGTAAATTGCTTTTACTATGTTTAGATATGGGCCTTGAATTCCTGATCTTTCCAAGACCTTTAGCATGAAGGGATGCTGAATTTTGTCAAATGCTTTCTCAGCATCTAATGAGATGACCATGTGGTTTTTTTCTTTGAGATTGTTTATATAGTGGATTACATTGATGGATTTCCTTATATTGAACCACCTCTGCATCCCTGGGATGAAGCCTACTTGATCGTGGTGAATGATCGTTTTGATGTGTTCTTGGATTCGGTTGGCAAGAATTTTATTGAGTATTTTTGCATCGATATTCATAAGAGAGATTGGCCTGAGATTCTCTTTCTTTGTCGGATCTTTGTGTGCTTTTGGTATTAGTGTAATTGTGGCTTCATAGAACGAGTTGGGTAGTGTTCCTTCTGTTTCTATTTTGTGGAACAGTTTGAAGAGTATTGGTGTTAGGTCTTCTTTGAAGGTCTGATAGAATTCTGCACTAAAACCATCTGGACCTGTGCTTTTTTTGGTTGGAAGACTTCCAATGACAACTTCTATTTCTTCAGGGATTATAGGACGGTTTAGATGGTCTATTTGATCCTGATTTAATTTTGGTATTTGGTATCTGTCAAGGAAATTGTCCATTTCCTCAAGATTTTCTAGTTGTGTTGAATACAGGTTTTTGTAGTAGGATCTGATATTTTTTGAATTTCCTCAGTTTCTGTTGTTATCTCTCCCTTTTCGTTTCTGATTTTATTAATTTGGATACTGTCTCTGTGACCTCTGGCTAGTCTGGCTAAGGGCTTATCTATCTTGTTGATTTTTCTCAAAGAACCAACTCCTCATTTTGTTGTTTCTTTGTATGGTTTTATTTGTTTCTACTTGATTGATTTCAGCCCTGAGTTTGATGATTTCCTGCCTTCTACTCCTCTTTGGTGTATTTGCTTCTTTTTGTTCCAGGGCTTTCAGGTGTGCCATTAAGCTGTTAGTGTATGCTGTCTCCCGTTTCTTTTTGGCGGCACTCAGGGCTATGAATTTTCCTCTTAGCACTGCTTTCATTGTGTCCCATAAATTAGAGTATGTTGTGCCTTCATTTTCATTAACTTTCAAAAAGTCTTTGATTTCTTTCTTTATTTCCACCTTGACCAAGTTATCATTGAGTAGAGCATTGTTCAGCCTCCATGTGTATGTGGGTTTTCTTTTGTTTTTGTTGCCATTGAAGACCACCCTTATTGCATAGTGATCTGATAGGAGGCATGGGATTATTTCTATCTTCTTATATCTGTTGAGGTCTGATTTGTGACCAATTATATGGTCAATTTTGGAGAAGGTACCATGAGGTGCTGAGAAGAAGGTGTATTCTTTAGCTCTAGGATGAAATGTTCTATATATATCTGTTAGTTCCATTTGGTCCAAGGCTTCAATTAGATTCACTGTGTCCCTGTTTAGTTTCTGCTTTCCTGAATGATCCATTTCAGAGAGCGGGGTGTTGAAGTCACCCACTATTATTGTGTGTGGTGCGATGTGTGCTTTGAGCTTTAGTAAAGTTTCTTTTACGAATGAGTGTGCCCTTGATTTGGAGCATAGATATTCAGAATTGAGAGTTCTTGATGGTGGATTTTTCCCTTGATCAGTACGTAGTGTCCTTCTGTGTCTTTTTTGATGACTTTAGGTTGAAAATCAATTTTATCTGATATTAGGATGGCTATTCCACCTCGTCTCTTGGGGCCATTTGCTTGTAAAATTGTTTTCCAGCCTTTTACTCTGAAGTAGTGTTTGTCTTTGACACTGAGGTGCGTTTCCTGCATGCAGCAAAATGCTGGGTCCTGTTTACGTATCCAGTCTGCTAGTCTATGTCTTTTAATTGGGGAATTGAGACCATTGATATTAAGAGAGATTAAGGCATAGTGATTATTGCCATCTGCCATTCTTGACGCTATCTTTATGTTTGAGTGGTTATCTACTTTTGGGTTTGATTCAAGAAGGTTATTATCTCATTTTTTCCAGGGTGTTGTTTCTCTCCCTGTATTGGAGGTTTCCACCTATTATCCGTTGCAGGGCTGGATTTGTGGAAAGATATTGTGAAAATTTGGTTTTATCATGGAATATCTTGGTCTCTCCATCTATGGTGATTGAGAGTTTTGGTGGGTATAGTAGTCTAGGCTGGCATTTGTGCTGTCTTAGTGTCTGCATGAGATCTGCCCAGGATCTTCTGGCTTTCATAGTCTCTGGTGAGAAGTCTGATGTGATTCGGATAGGTCTTCCTTTGTATGTTACTTGGCCCTTTTCTCTTACTGCTTTTAATATTCTTTCTTTGTTTAGAACATTTGGTGTTTTGATTATTATGTGACGGGAGGTATTTCTGTTCTGGTCCAGTCTGTTTGGAGTTCTGTAGGCTTCTTGTACATTCATCGGCATCTCTCTCTTTAGGTTAGGGAAGTTTACCTCCATAATTTTGTTGAAGATGTTTACTGGCCCTTTAAGTTGCAAATCTTCACTCTCATCTATACCTATAATCCTTAGGTTTGGTCTTCTCATTGTGTCCTGGATTTTCTGGATGTTTTGGGTTACATGTTTTTTGCATTTTGCATTTTCTTTGACTGTTGAGTTGATGCTTTCTATGGAATCTTCAGCACCTGAGATTCTTTCTTCCATCTCTTGTATTCTATTGTTGATGTTTGCATCTATGACTCCTGATTTCTTCCCAAGGTTTTCTATCTCCAAAGTTGTCTCCCTTTGTGATTTCTTAGTTGTTTCTACTTCCTTTTTTAGTTCCTGGATAGATTTGCTGAGATCCTTCACTTGTTTGTTTGTATTTTCCTGTATTTCTTTAAGGTATTTTTGCATTTCCTCTTTCAGGATTTCTGCCTGTTGACCCACGTTCTCCTGCATTTCTCTGAGCGATTTTTGTGTTTCCTCCTCATGGGAATCCATCTGTTGATCCATCATCTCCTGCATTTCTTTAAGCAGTTCTCGTGTTTCCTTTGTAAGGGCATCTAACCGTTGATTCATTTCTTTAAGCAATTTTTGTGTTGCCTCCTTATGGGCATCCGTCTGTTGACCCATATTCTTCTGCATTTCTTTATGCAATTTTTGTGATTCCTTTGTGAGTGCATCTACCCTTTGATTCATCTCGTTAAGCGATTTTTGTGTTGTCTCCTTGTGCGCCTCCATCTTTTGATCCATGTTCTCCTGCATTTCTCTAAGCGATTTTTGTGTTTCCTTTGTAAGGGCTTCTAACCGTTGATTCATGGTCTCCTGTAATTCTTTATTATATTTATTTGTGTCCTTCTTGTGATCCTCTAATAGCATCATGAGAAGTGATTTTAAATCCAGATCTTGTCTTTCGGGTGTGGTGGGGTATCCAGGACTTGCTGCTGTTGGAGAGTTGGGTTCGGATGGTGCCATATTACTTTGATTTCTGTTAGTAACATTCCTACGTTTGCCTTTTGCCATCTGGTTACCTCTGATGTTAGTTGGTCCTGCTGTCACTGGCTGTTGGTTGGACCTCCTGTGAGCCTGCAAAGCTATTTCAGCGCCCCCTGGTTTACCAGGATTCCCCTGGCACAGATTTCTGTGGCCTGCCCTGCTCCTGAGTGACTTTGGAGCCCTGATGTGCCTTGCCCCAAGTGATGTTATATTGGGGAGTCCTTGCACATCCAAAGGCTCAGCGTAGTGGATTCCTGGAGCAGAGGTCGCCAAAGGGAGGCTGGTAGGCTCCTGCCCTGTGCAGGGGTATGTGATCTCTCCTAGAGTGGGGGGGGAGGGGGGCGTCCCTCTGCCAGGCAGAAGTCCCACAGGAGAGCTAGCACGCTGGTTACTGCAGATCTGCCCAGCTCTTGGGAGCCACGTACACACAATCCGCCCGAGACCCAAGCGATATTATGCCTGTCTGTCTCAGAGCCTGGCAGTCCCAACTTCCTTGCCACTGGAGCAAAGATGGCGGAGTGCACTCTCCACTCTCTCCGTGGCACTGGACACCCTGCAGAGGCGATGGCCTGCAGATCTGGCACCCAGACGACCACTGCGCTGTCCTGTTCTTGGGCGCAGGCGGAAGCCCCAACAGGCCGTGTCCCAAGCCATGTTATATTGGGGAGAGCCTGGGTACCTGTCTCTTCAGTGCAGTCTACCGGAACAGAGGTTGTGGAAGGCTACAGTTTCTTTGATTAGCTGATTCTTTCTTTTTCTTTCTTTTTTTTTTTTTGTTCATTTATTTACATTTCAAGTGTTATTCCCTTACCCGGTTTCCCCCTCTCCTGGAAAACCCCTCTCTTATTCCCTCTTCCCCTGTTTCTATGAGGGTGTTCCTCCACCCACCCACATCCCACCTCCCTGCCCTTGATTCCCCTACACTGGGGCATCTATCCAACCTTCATAGGACCAAGGACCTCTCCTCCCATTGATGTCTGACAAGGATGTACTCTGCTACATATGCAGCCAGGGCCATGTGTGCTCTGTGGTTGGTGGCTTAGTCCCTGGGAACTCTGGGGGGTCTGGTTGGTTGATATTGTTGTTCTTCCTTTGGGGTTGCAAACTCCTTCAACTCCTTCAGTCCTTTCTCTAACTCCTCCACTGGTGACCCCACACTCAGTGCAATGGTTTGACTGTGAGCATCCGACTCTGTATTTGCAGGGCCTCTCAGGAGACAGCTATATCAGGTTCCTTTCAGCAAGCCTTTCTAAGCATCCACAATAGTGTTGGAGTTTAGTGACTGTTTCTGGGATGAATCCCCAGGTGGGACAGTCTCTGGATGGCTTTTCTTTCTGTCTCTGCTCTGAACTTTATCTCCATATTTTCTCCTGTGAGTATTTTGTTCCCCTTTCTAAGAAGGACAGAAGCACTGACACTTTGGTCTTCCTTCTTCTTGAGCTTCATGTGGTCTGTGAATTATATCTTGGGTATACCTAGCTTCTGGGCTAATATCCATTTATCAGAAAGCACATACCATGTGTGCTCTTTTGTGATTGGGTTACCTCACTCAGGATGATATTTTCTAGTTTCATCCATTTGCCTAAGAATTTCATGAATTCATTGTTTTTAATAGCTGAGTAGTATTCCAATGTGTAAATGTACCATATATTCTATATCCCTTCATCTGTTGAAGGACATCTGGGTTATTTATAGCTTCTGGCTACAATAAATAAGGCTGATATGAACATAGTGGAACATTTGTCCTTGCTATACATTGCAGAATCTTTTGGGTATATTTACAGGAGTGGTATAGCTAGGTCCTTAGGTAGTACTATGTCCAATTTTCTGAGGAACCTCCAGACTGATTTCCAGAGTGGTTGTACCAGCTTGCAATCCCACCAGCATTGGAAGAGTGTTCCTCTTTCTCCACATCCTTGCCAACAACTGCTTTCTCCAGTGTTTTTGATCTTAGCCATTCTGGAGTTTTTGATCTTAACCATTCTGACTGGTGTGAGGTAGAATCTCAAGGTTGTTTTGATTTGCATTTCCTTGATGACTAAGGATGTTGAACATTTCTTTAGGTGCTTCTTAGCCCTTTGAGTTTCCTCAGTTGAGAATTCTTTGTTTAGCTCTGTTACCCATTTTTTTTTGATAGGGTTATTTGGTTCTCTAGAGTCTAACTTCTTGAGTTCTTCGTATATATTGAATATTAGCCCTCTATCAGATGTAAGATTGGTAAAGATTTTTCCCAGTCTGTTGTTTGATGTTTTGTTTTGTTGATAGTGTCCTTTCTCTTACAGAAGCTTTCAAATTTTATGAGGTCCCATTTGTCAATTCTTGATCTTAGACCATAAGTCATTGGTGTTCTGTTCAGGAAGTTTCCCCCTGTGCCTATGTGTTCTAGCCTTTTCCCCACTTACTCTTCTTTTTCTTCTTCTTCTTCTTCTTCTTCTTCTTCTTCTTCTTCTTCTTCTTCTTCTTCTTCTTCTTCTTCTTCTTTTTTCCGTCTTTTTTTTTATTTTCTAAGTTTTTTTATTTACATTCCAAATCATTTCCCCTTTCCTGTTTACTCCCTCCCCGAAAGTCCAATAAGCCCCCTTCCCTCCCTCTTTTCCCCATTCAACCCCCTCTCGCTTCTCTGTCCTGGCGTTCCCCTACATCCAGTCTTTCCAGGACCGGGGTCTCTCCTTCAATCTTCTTGGAAATCTATTGATATGCGAATTGTGTCTAGGGTATTCCGAGATTCTGGGTTAATATCCCCTTATCAGTGACTGCATACCATGTGTGTTCTTTTGTGATTGGGTTTCCTCACTAAGGATGATATTTTCAAGTTCTGACCATTTGCCTAGGAATTTTGTGAGTTCATTGTTTTTAATTGCAGAGTAGTATTCCATTGTGTAAATATACCACATCTTCTGAATCCATTCCTCCGTTGAGGGACATCTGGGTTCTTTCCAGCTTCTAGCTATTATAAATAAGGCTGCTATGAACATAGTGGAGCATATCTATGACAAGAACTTCAAGTCTCTGAAGAAAGAAATTGAAGAAGACCTCAGAAGATGGAAAAATCTGCCATGCTCATGGATTGGCAGGATTAATATAGTAAAAATTACCATCTTGCCAAAAGCAATATACAGATTCAGTGCAATCCCCATCAAAATCCCAACTCAATTCTATATAGAGTTAGAAAGAGCAATTCAAAAATTCGTCTGGAATAACAGAAAACCCAGGATAGCTAAAACTATTCTCAAGAGTAAAAGAACTTCCGGGGGAATCAATATCCTGGACTTCAAGCTGTACTACAGAGCAATAGTGTTAAAAACTGCATGGTATTGGTACAGAGACAGACATGTAGATCAATGAAATAGAATTGAAGACCCAGAAATGAATCCACACTCCTATGGTCACTTGATCTTTGACAAAGGAGCTAAAACCATCCAGTGGAAAAAAGATAGCCTTTTCAACAAATGGTGCTGGCTCAAGTGGAGGTTAACATGCAGAAGAATGCAAATTGACCCATTTTTATCTCCTTGCACTAAGCTCAATTCCAAGTGGATCAAGGATCTCCACATAAAACCAGACACACTGGAACTAATAGAAGGGAAACTAGGGAAGAACCTTGAACATATGGGCACAGGGGAGAATTTCCTGAATAGAATTCCGATAGCTTATGCTCTAAGATCAAGAATTGACAAATGGGACCTCATAAAATTACAGAGTTTCTGTCATGCAAAAGACACTGTCAAAAAGACAAAGCGGCAACCAACTAACTGGGAAATGATCTTTTCCAACCCTACATCCGACAGAGGGTTAATATCCAATATATACAAAGAACTCGAGAAGTTAAACTCCAGAGAACCAATTAACCCTATTAAAAATGGGGTACAGAGCTAAACAAAGAGTTCTCACCTGAAGAATATCTAATGGCTGAGAAGCACCTAAAGAAATGTTCATCATCCTTAGTGATTAGGGAAATGCAAATCAAAACAACCCTGAGATTCCACCTCATACCAGTCAGAATGGCTAAGATCAAAAACAAAGGAGACAGCAGTTGTTGGAGAGGATGTGGAGAAAGAGGAACACTCCTCCAGTGCTGGTGGGATTGCAAGCTGATACAACCACTCTGGAAAGCAGTCTGGAGGTTCCTCAGAAAACTGGGCATGACACTCCCGGAGGATCCGGCTATACCACTCCTGAGCATATACCCAGAGGCTTTACCTGCATCCCACTTACTCTTCTATTAGATTCAGTGTATCTGGTTTTATGTGGAGGTCCTTGATCCATTTGGACTTGAACTTTGTACAGGGAGATAAGAATGGATCAATTTGCATTCTTCTACAGGTTGACCCCCAGCTGAACCAGCACCATTTGTTGAAAATACTGTCTTTTTTCCCACTGGATGGTTACAGCTCCTTTGTCAAAGATCAAGTGCTCATATGTGTGGGTTCATTTCTGGGTCTTCAATTCTATTTCATTGATCTACCTGCCTGTCACTGTACCAATACCATACAGTTTTTATCACTATTGCTCTGTAGTACTGCTTGAGGTCCAGGATGCTGATTCCCCCAGAAGTTCTTTTACTGTTTAGAATAGTTTTCTCTATCCTGGGTTTTTTGTTATTCCAAATGAATTTGAGAATTGCTCTTTCTAACTCTATGAAGAATTGAGTTGGAATTTTGATGGGGATTGCATTGAATCTGTAGATTGCTTTCTGCAAGATGGCCATTTTTACTGTATTAATCCTGCCAATCCTCTATCATGGGAGATCTTTTTATCTTCTGAGGCCTTCTTTGATTTCTTTCTTCAGAGACTTGAAGTTCTTGTCATACAGATCTTTTACTTGTTTGATTAGAGTTACACCAAGGTACTTTTATTGTTTGTGGCTATTGTGAAGGGTGTCATTTCCCTAATTTCTTTCTCAGCCCTGTTTATCCTTTGAGTATAGGAAGGCTACTAATTTGTTAATTTGAGTAAGTTTTATATCCAGCCACTTTGCTGAAGTTTTTTTTATCAGGCTTGAGTTCTCTGGCAGAGTTTTTGGGATCACTTAATTATATGATCATATCATCTGCAAATAGTGATATTTTGACTTCTTCCTTTCCAATTTGTGTTCCTTTGACCTCCTTTTGTTGTCTAATTGCTCTATTTAGAACTTCAAGTACTTTATCGAATAGATAGGGAGAGAGAGGTCAGCCTTGTTTAGTCCATGATTTTAGTGGGATTGCTTCAAGTTTCTCTCCATTTAGTTTGATGTTGGCTACTGGTTTGCTGTATATTGCTTTTACTATGTTTAGGTATGGGCCTTGAATTCATGGTCTTTCTGAGACTTTTCACAAGAAATTATGTTGAATTTTGTCAAATGCTTTTTCAGCATCTAATGAAATTAATATGTGCCTTTTTTCTTTGAGTTTGTTTATGTTATGTGTTATATTGATGGATTTTTTTTTATATTGAACCATCCCTGCATCCCTGGGATAAAACTAACTTGATCGTGGTGAATGATCATTTTGAAGTGTTCTTGAGTATTTTTCCATCCATATTCATTAGGGAAATTGGTCTGGAGTTTTCTTTCTTTGATGGGTCTTTGTGAAGTTTTGGTATCAGTGTAACTATGGCTTCATTGGATGAATTGGGTAGTGTTCCTTCTGGTTTTATTTGTGGAATCGTTTGAAGAGTATTGGTATTAGGTCTTCTTTGAAGGTCTGATAGAATTCTGCACTAAACCCATCTGGTTCTGGGCTTTTTTTGGTTGGGAGATTTTAATGACTTCTTCTATTTCATTAGGGGTTATGGGAATGATTAGATTGTTTATCTGATCCTGATTTAATGTTGGTATTTGGTATCTGTCTAGAAAATTGTCCATTTCATCCAGATTTTCCAGTTTTGCTGAGTATAGGCTTTTGTAGTCGGATCCGATGTTTTTTTTAATTTCCTCCTTCCCTTTTCATTTCTGATTTTGTTAATTTGGATACTGTCTCTGTGTCCTCTGCTTATTCTGGCTAAGGGTTTATCTATCTTGTTGATTTTCTCAAAGAGCCAGCTCCTGGTTTTCTGGATTCTTTGTATAATTCTTTTGTTTCTACTTGATTATTTTCTGCCCTGAGCTTGACTATTTCCTGCTATCCATTCCTCTTGAGTGTATTTCCTTCTTTTTGTTCTAGAGCATTCAGATGTGCTGTCAGCCTGCTAGTGTATGCATGCTCTCTCCATTTTTTTTTTTGGAGGTACTCAGAGCTATGAGTTTTCCTTTTAACACTTTTTTCTTTGTGTCCCATAAGTTTGCGTATGTTGTGGCTTCATTTTCATTAAATTCTATAAAGTCTATGATTTTTTTCTTTATTTCTTCCTTCACCAAGCTATCACTGAGTAGAGTGTTATT
Source organism: Tokudaia tokunoshimensis (assembly GCA_036184795.1). Taxonomy (NCBI): domain Eukaryota; kingdom Metazoa; phylum Chordata; class Mammalia; order Rodentia; family Muridae; genus Tokudaia; species Tokudaia tokunoshimensis. The sequence continues at coordinate 46,485,749 of BTHU01000022.1, forward strand.
TAGCTTCCATGTGTATGTGGGCTTTCCATTGTTTTTCTTGCTATTGAAATCCAACCTGAATCTGGAGTGATCTGATAGGTTTTATGGGAATATTTCAATCTTCTTGTATTTATTTCCTTCTTAAAGTCATCTATCATCATCATGAGATGTGATTTTAAATCAGAGTCTTGGTTTTCTGGTGTGTTGGAGTATCTAGGGCTCACTGTGGTGGGACTACTGGGTTCTGATGCTGGTTTCTCTTGCTTTTGTTCTTGCCATTGCCTTTTACCATCTGGTTGTCTCTGGTGTTAGCTGTTCTTGCTGTTTCTTGCTGTAACTTGTCCCTCCTTCAAGCTTCTCTGTCAGTACTCTTGGGAGACCAGTTCCCTCTGGGAAGAATTTGGGTATGGAGAGCTGTGGCACAGGGTCAGCTTTGGGGTGCAGATAGAAACCTGAAGGATCCTGTCCCCAGCTGTTCCTTGGTTCCTGTGACCTGGGAGGGTCCCTATTGGTCCAGGAATTTGAACAGAAGTGGTGATCTTACCTGTACTTGCAGATGTGTCAACTCTCTTGGGAGACCAGCTCTCTCCTAGTGCTATTTGGGTATGGAGCCCTGTGGCAGAGGATCAGCTCCTGGGGCAAATGGAAACTGGAAGGTTCCTGTCCCAAGCTGCTCCTAGGTTCCTGTGTTCTGAGGATTTTGGGGATGTGTGTCCTTCTGAGCAGCAGTGGTGGTTTCACCTGCACTGACAGGCTTGTTAGCACTCCTGGGAGGATAGCTGTCTCCTTGTACTATTTGGGTATGAAGACTTGTGGCAGAGGATCAGATCCTCTGATTATCTGATTCTTTTAATGAGCATTATAATGTAAATAGTACAGGAACACATAGACTAATCTGGACATACAGATGTGAACATTCATCAGGCCACTGAGTCATGAGTCTTGGCAACATGCTGATTTTACAGGCTATTCTAGGGCTGGAGTAAATAGATTTTACATTCCTCTGATATGCAGGGCATCAAAGTTGGTATCTTTATAGTCCACATTTAAGTCAGGTGTGTTGGATCACTCATTGATAACATATCTGGATTCAGGTGTGTAGAAGAGAAAGAAAGTAATAATGATTCTGGAGAATGAAGATGGTAAAAAACATGAAGGCAGCAGTAAAGGGTTGTACTAACTCTTTAAGTGCTTGAGTTAAGAACAACAACAAAAGACAACTATGCCATGTTCTAAGGATCTATACAAATTGTAGTAACAACTGTGGTGAGTGCTGAGAAATAAGATGGAGACAGCTGAAAGACTGTCTTGGGGCTTTTGTCTGTAGCTGCTGAGTGATGAACTAGAAGAGAAAGTTTCCTACATACTACTGCTTCTCAAACTTGAATGCTCATGTCCTTTGGAAAACTTAAAAATGATTCCATGGTCTCTAGGAAAGACCTTGGATTAACTGATGTGGTCTGGTGATTGGTCATCTATATGATTCAAATCTTAAAAGTGGTTTAACTGTTAGCAAGGGCTGAGAACCATTTCTGTAGGTGAGTGTTCAGTTAATGCTTTTTTTTCCCTAAAGCTATAGATAGCAAATACTTTAAGTGTGGTAGGTTTAGCTAATTAATTGTCATACTACAAAAGCATCTTTTTTCTTTTATTTTTAAAATTTAGATTCTATTTATTTAAATAGTTAAACACCTTTGTTCACATGTGGCTTTTTCTTTTGGTTGTTAAGGACACATATTTTACTCTGAAATTTGCAAAGGATTTTCATCTATTAATAGATGGTATGGAATCAACTGGACATGTGATCTGTTAGAAATTATAATTAGATTTCTACTTTATATTATTTTAAAATATAGGCAGATATATTTATGCTCTTAATAGAAATGATAAAATGTATTACAGGAAAACAGGAGAGTTTTATCATTGTGAGCAGGTAAAGAGCTAAATAACAATCAGAAGGTAGCTATTCTAAATTAGCCTTCTTCAAATGTTAACTTAGACCAACTACCTGCACTTCTTCTGGCAGCTTTTTAGAAATATTGACTCTCAGTCTTCAATCCAGGACTTTTACTTAAAACAAATCTCCAGGAATTTTACTGTAAATGAATAAGGATGTTTGTGCTTCAAAAATATTTTTATTTCAAATTTATAGTATTGTTAATTTATTTTTATTTTCTATATTCTTTATTTACATTCCAAATGATTTCCCCTTTCCCGGTTCCCTGAATAATTTTTCCATGAAATACTCAATCTTAACGTGTTTTTTAGTATTGCTAATTTTTAAACTGACAAATACATAATGTGTATTTCTATAGTATAACATGACATTATCTAATGTACATATATTGTGGAATGTCTTAAACAAAATAAATAATACATTTCTATATTTCCCACTTCTGATGAGAACATTTAAAATGTATTATAAACTTAGCCACTTTTAAATACATTTTAAAGATTATATTATTTATTTGCATTCCAGTTGTTGTCCCATCTAGATCCTCTCCTACAGTTTGTCATTCCATTCCTCCTCCCCCTTGCCTCCAAGAGGGTGCTCCTCACCCCCCACAAGGTCTCCCCCTTCCCTGGGACCTCAGGTCTCTCGAGGATTAAGCATATTTTTTCCCACTGAGGTCAAACCAGACAGAACTCTGTGACATGTGTGCCAGGGTCCTCAGACCACCCAATCTATGCTCCTGGTTGGTGGCTAAGTCTCTAGGAGCTCCCCGGGGTCTGGTCTTCCTATGAGGTCTCTTTCCCCTTCAGCTTCTTCAATCCTTTCCCCAATTCAACCATAAGAGCACCTGACTTCAGTTCAATGATTGAGTGTAAATATCTGCTTCTGTCTCAGTCAGCTGCCTGGTAGGGCCTCTCAGAGGACAGCCATGCGAGGCTCCTGTCTGTTAGCACATCATGACATCAGTAATAGTGTCAGGCCTTGGTGCCCTCTCCACCCCTATAAGATGCATCCCAGGTTGGGCCGGTCATTGGGCTGCCTTTGCTTCACTCTCTTTTCCGTTTTTGTCCCTGAAGTTCTTTTAGATAGGAACAGTTCTGGGTCATGAGTTTTGACTGTGGGTTAGTATCCCTGTTCCTCTAATTGAGTCCCTGTTTATCTTCTGGAGATAGATTCTTCGAGTTCCCTTTCTCCAATGTTGTGCATTTTGGCTAAGGTCATCCCCAGAGAGTCCTGAGAGTGTCTCACCTCCTGGGTCTCTGATACTTTCTATGGGGTCTCCCCCACCTCCTGCTCCTCTAGGCTGCTTATTTCTATTCATTCACTTGGACTTCTGAACTTCTCTCCTGTCTCTTTCTCCCATTCCTGATTTTGTTCCCATCCCCACTCTCACCCACATTCTTCCTTCCCTCTGCTTCCCTTGATCATTTCCTTCTGCCTTCTAAGTGGGATTGAAACTTCCTCACTTGGGCCTTTCTGCTTATTACACTTGTTAAGGTCTGTCTGTATGCTGTATCTTAGGTACTCTGTACTTTTTGGCTAATATCCACTTATCAGTGAGTATATACCATGCATGCCCTTTTGGGTCTGAGATACCTCACTCAGGATGATATTTTCTAGTTCCAACCATTTGCCTACAAAACTGATTATGTCCTCGATCTTAATAGCTGAATAGTATTAAATTGTGTAAATGAATAAGATTTTCTGTATCTGTTCTTCTATTGTGAGACATCTGAGTTGTTTCCAGCTTCTGGCTATCACAGATAAAGCCGCTATGAACATAGTGGAGCACATGTCCCTGGCCATCTGGTTATCTCTGGTGTTAACTAGCCTGGGTGTCTCTGACTAGAACTGGCCTCCTTGGAGGTAGGTATAGCTCTGTGACCTGAGTTAGAGCTAGTCTCCTTAGAGGCAGGTAGTGTTGTCTCTGGTTAGTGTGGGCCTCTGTGTCTCTGGTTAGAGCAGGTTTCCTATGTCCCAGATTACTAGGGACCTCCTGGGAGGTTTGTAGGCTGTGGCATTTGGGCGGATATTGGGCCACTGGTCTGACCTGCGTGGGACAGTGGGACAGAAGGGAGGTAGAGCTGGGGGTGGGGATAAGTTCTGCATCAGCTGGACTTTGTGGGTGTCCCACCTGGCATGGTATTTGGATAAAATTCTCATCTGTGTCCTTGATCACTCTGAACCTCCTGGGAAGCATGCAGGCTGGCACTTGGACAGGTTTCCGACAGGGTTTCTGCTGATCTGGCCCAGGTGGGACTACAGTACATTTTCATTACTGGAAACACCTAGTTTTACAGAAGATCGCTTGTTTATAATCTTCATGTCTAACTGAAGTTGTGTGTCCTTTGATGAACATCTTTCCAATACATTTGTGCAGCAGCTCCTGGTAACCGTTGTAACAAGAATGAGTTCCAGGACAGCCAGGGCTACACAGAGAAACCCTGTCTCAAAAATCAAACAAACAAAAAAAGAACCCACCCTGTCTGTTCCCGCAAACATCTGGGGCCTTAATGGTGTGCAACCCGCTGAGATATTTCACACTGAGCAGACCTGCTGGTCTGCTAACTCTCCGGAGGGAAGGCCAAACCATCGTGGACTCTTAGAGCGGTTTTACACCACTCACTGGCTCGTCTCCACCCAGCGCCACACTATCCAATTACCTGGTAAAGCATGACTCTTAATATTAAATAGTTAACCAATTGTATTTATGTATATGAAACTCACAATTACAAGATACCAATTTACAATGATAAAAGTCTTATCCCAATTTTCTTACCTTTGGGTACATAAACGTCTGACTCTGTTGCTCCTTGATTCTTCTCCCCTGCCAAGTGCTTCTTCTCTCGCTCTCCTGAGTCTCCTCTCACCTCCCAACCCTTAGCTCCAACTCCCCTTTTTCTCTCTAATCACAGGCCTCTCACTGCCTCAATGTCATTGGATAGGAAATATCTTGCAATAAACTATCAGTTTTCTTTGTTTATATGAATCAGATTTGCTATGAATACTAACATATGTGAAATCATGTTATTTTTATCATTCTATTTCTGGGTATATCACCTAACAATGCCTGCTCATCCCTGTTGCAAATATTGGATTTCATTACTCTGTTTAACTGGAGCAGTCCATTACGTATTTCAACCACATTCTTTGTTCATTTATCCACTAATAAACAGTTAGTTTGATTCAATTTTTTGCTTACTATGAATGATATAACAGATTTTATTTATGGACACACAGATTTGAATGTTGTATATTTTGTATATATATATAGTTTATCCTTCAGAACCATTTGAAAATATAGAAAAAATGTTCTTAGTATGCTCTATTGTCAGTCATTTCAGTTTATTGCAGAGTTAGGAGTCTAGACAAATCTTTGGTACTCAAATGTGATTCTGAGCTAGGAGCACAGGTGTGAATCAGTGGTAACTAATGAGAAGTTAAATTTAATTTTCCTATAGATTTTTAAATTTTATTTTATATGTATGAGCACATTGCTTGCATGTATGTGTGCACACTTCATGCGTGTTTGATGCCAGAGTAGGTCAGAAGAGGGCATCAGATATTCTGAAACTGGAGATATGGATATTTGCCATCTACTACGCAGGTGCTAGGAACCAAACCCAGGTTCTCTGTGAGAGCAACTGTACTTTTCCACTGCTGGCCATCTCTCCAGTCTAAGGGATTCGATTTTGAGCCCCTCCTCAGCTCCTGCTGAGTCAGAATCTTTATTCCATGAGATGTCCACATGGTTTATGTGCAGATTGGCATTTGAAAATTATTTACCAACTCTAGGCTGTGCCATCCTCTCCTTACTCATCTTCCTGCTTTTATCAGTGATTTAGAGCAGGCTAGAGAACTTGTAAGGAGAATGTCTATGGTAGAGGATGTGGCCTAGTTGTTCTGAATTTCTTAAAGATAAAATAGTGTGTTCTGAAGTCCCAAAAATACAAGTAGGAAGTTGATATTCTGCTGTGAAAATGAGAAATTTATCTCATATTTTAACGCATATACAGAAGGTATCTTTTAATACAGGCATACACATTTTACAGGCACAGCCAGGCTTGAAGAAAGACTTCATTTGCTCAATAGCCTTTGCAAGAATTGTGAACCTCCAGAGAATTAATGGAAAGATCTTGTAAGAGATCATTTTGTTATTGCTCTGTGAGAGGACACCATAGCAATGTCTATTAAATACCTGAAAGGTGGAGCATACCCTCATCATGAGACTGTTACTAAAAGAAACACTGTGGCATCATGAAAAAGTATAGAGAACTGTTTTAAGAAATTATACTTTCTTCTAATAATCATTTCAGCCATATTGGCAAAAAGATGGATGTGAAATGCCATATTTCAATGCCAGCATGTGAGTGTCAGTTAACTTTTTGAGACTTGGTGTTTTAATCTATAAAATGATGATGTTTTTGGAACATTTTTAACAGAATTTTTAAAATACTGAGAATGTGGGGATTTGAAGTACTAATCTTCAGAGGTAAATTAAACCATGATTATTTAGTGTTCATAAATGCTGCCCTGAGATTGTGCTCATCGTCAACCTTTAGAACCATCTGAAATGGTCCTCAGTATGAATGGAACCATTTGTAAGGAAGAAATGTTTTTCCTGCAGCTTTGGTTATTACACTTCAGTGGATTTGCTTTCTGTTTGATTCTGGTAACAGTAAGATTAATAATGGGATTTCAGCAAGACTAAAATGTGAATTCTCCTGGGATTGGAGAAAAACCACATGCATACAAATGTACTTACCACTGATCTCCACACTATTTATTTTGGCTAATTCTGTAAGCTCATGCATAGATGTGTATTCAAGCACCTGTTCGAGACAGTATTATGTAGTGACTTAATTTACTTTTCATCATTTTTTATTACTTTATTCTACCACTTTTAGAAAATATAAACCATCATTTCTTTCTTTTATTATTGGACAAAAACAATATGGGTAATTAGCAAGGACTTGTCTCTATATAGTCAGAAAGAAACAAACTCCTGACTTCTACATTCCCTTTTAACAGATATGATGTTATAGAAATGTAAAACTAACGTTAAAATTACACAGTTGACAGATCTTATCTCTAGAAACATTGAGTGGAAAGCTCACAATAGATTATCAAAATGCAGGTAGACTGGTTCTTTACAGTGGTAGCTTCTTCTAGACTACTGTAATATGTACACTATGAGTTAGCTAATGACTATGTCCTTTTCCTTGAAAGACTTTTATTCCTATGGTTGGGAACTTTAATTCTAATTGTCTTTATATTTAAAAAGTCTTCCAGCCACAATTTACAGACAAAATCCCATCCATCCCTAAAAGTTTGGCTTGAATAATTCTTTATTCACATATACTTCCTGATCTTGCCAAGTGGATGTGATATTTATCTCCTTTGAGTCCCCAAAGCACTGTGTATATACCTCTCTAATGGCACTTAGCTCATTTTGCCTTATGGTTTTGTTATTTGTGACCTTGACATTTTTCCTCCTAGACAGCTGTAGAGCAGGACTGTGTCTTTTTTATTTTTGAAACTGTTGGAAGTTAATTCTCTTATTTCCTCCAGAAGATTTTTCTCAGAGAGACTAAAAACAGATTGGTCAATCAAGTTCTATATTTTAGCTTTCAGATAATCAAAATCAAAGGTAATTATATTTAATAAGCAAAGTTTACATATAAGTAGAATTCTATGCTAGTCATGCACCTGAAGATGCATGTTTAGATCATAAATGAATTTCTGCGTTAATGAGGAAGAGAAAGGAGAATGTTGAAATTCTTGTATTCTTGAGAACGGGATGATTTGTATTCTAAGTTGGGCAGTGCATCTGCTACTGTGGGTAGCCCAATTGATATTTATTTTATTCAATCTGTAGAGTAGTCATGTAGATGTGATAGTCTCTGTACTCATGGGTAGCTTCCCACTTTACATAATTTTGTCTTCTAGTTTCTGACTGAGGGTTTATTTTATACCACAGGTTTTTCTCCCATAAAGGGCTGTTCAGAAATATAGATTCCATGTCTTAATGAATAACCAATAGAGTACAAAAATCAATTACTAAATATTCTGCCTTATCTGGACATTTCTGAGGTTTGATAGATGACCTTTCAGAATGCCATTGCTAAAGATGAACAAGAGTTAACCTGAGCAGTAACATGATGGTCAACACATTCTTCAGTGGGTTTTCTCTTTTCCTATCTCTTACAAAAATATATCGTCAAATTGTATTTCCAGATAACTTAATGAATAGGATCTTCTTTTGGGTCTAGTCATACTCAGTCATTCTGAAAAATTAGAGATGAAGTCTTGCAACAAGTAAAATTTTTTTGACTGTATGGTTTGCTTTAAATGATATTATAATGAGAACTTCTATAAAGGAAAAAAATTGTGACAGTGGGGGAACTATTTGGTTTAATTAGTTTCATTTTAGAGAAGGAAGTTTTTAAGAGTCTTTGAGAGATCTGTGCAGTGAATGAAGAATGAAATGATAAAGGGGTGGATGCTCTAGTGGGGAGATAAATGTGATTGCGTTATATGCCCTGTTTGAAAACCTGAGTACACTAATGCTTCTTATATTGTCAGGCTGCTTTGGTAAAATTGTATAAATAAAGCAAATATAATATATGTTTACTTTGACTACTAGACCAATGCCATTACAGCAAGGGCAGTGAATCCAGAAACAATAATACACAGTTCTACACTGTTACTCAGAGTAATGGGGAAGCTTGTAAATAACTGACTGGTTGTGATTCACTGGTCAGGGATTAAAAAACTCACAGTATTGCACTTGTCTGTCAAATGTGCAATTGCTTAGTCTTCATTATGTTCATCTATATTTTGTTATAGCTATCCTAGAAATATTTATATCTAAATAAAGGGAAAAGTAGACAAAACAAAAAGAGCAAAACAAAAACACCCAGAAGACTAACTTTTGAGGAGAGTTAAGGTAAAAAAAAAAGTATGTGTAAGGAAGGGGTTAGAATTTATAAGTGATAAGTAACAAAATCTTAACCACACTGGGCCAGGACACCTCTTATCTCAAAAACCTAAAAGGCCCAGTAAGGGAGCTGCTTACAAAGCTTGACTCATAGCTCCATGTTAACAGAACCATTTTTCTGGCAAGGATCTGAATTGAGGAGGTTTTGTTTTCAGGCTCAATAGTAAAGAAAGAAATTTGAAAGGCACATTATCACCAGAACAGATAGCAAGGAAGAAAAGAATATTTATGCCAATTCAGAGTTTTTCTCATTCACCCTTATTTGTTGTATGTGCTTATCTCTAGAGGCCAGAATAATGAAATTAGCACATCAATTTATTTTACTTTTCTTTTTTTTTTTTTTTAATTTTTTTTTATTTTATTTTTTTAATTTACATTCCAAATCACTTCCCCTTTCCCGTTTCCTCCCTCCCCGAAAGTCCCATAAGCCCCCTTCCCTCCCTCTTTTCTCCATTCAACCCCCTCTCATTATTCTGTCCTGGCGTTCCCCTACATCCAGTCTTTCCAGGACCAGGGGTCTCTCCTTCCATCTTTTTAGAAATCTATTGATATGCTGATTGTGTCTAGGGTATTCTGAGATTCTGGGTCAATATCCCCTTATCAGTGACTGCATACCATGTGTGATCTTTTGTGATTGGGTTACCTCACTAAGGATGATATTTTCAAGTTCTGACCATTTGCCTAGGAATTTCGTGAATTCATTGTTTTTAATTGCAGAGTAGTATTCCATTGTGTAAATATACCACATCTTCTGAATCCATTCCTCCGTTGAGGGACATCTGGGTTCTTTCCAGCTTCTGGCTATTATAAATAAGGCTGCTATGAACATAGTGGAGCATGTGTCCTTATTGCATGCAGGTAAAGTCTCTGGGTATATGCCCAGGAGTGGTATAGCCGGATCCTCCGGAAGTGTCATGCCCAGTTTTCTGAGGAACCGCCAGACTGCTTTCCAGAGTGGTTGTACCAGCCTGCAATTCCACCAGCAGTGGAGGAGTGTTCCTCTTTCTCCACATCCTCGCCAACAACTGCTGTCTCCTGTGTTTTTGATCTTAGCCATCCTGACTGGTGTGAGATGGAATCTCAGGGTTGTTTTGATTTGCATTTCCCTAATGACTAAGGATGATGAACATCTCTTTAGGTGCTTCTCAGCCATTAGATATTCTTCAGGTGAGAACTCTTTGTGTAGCTCTGTACCCCATTTTTTAATAGGGTTACTTGCCTCTCTGGAGTTTAACTTCTTGAGTTCTTTATTTTACTTTTCAAATTGTATACAATTCTCTTTTCTTGCCTTATTGCATTAGCTAAATTTAAAGGACCAGAAAAGGCATTTTTTCTTTACTACTTATATTAAAAAGAATGACAGTGTTTCACTGGAAAGCTTGTAGATTTTTCATAGATTTGTTTTCTATCACATTAAAGCAGTCCACTTATTTATTTATTTATTTATTTGCGTAAGTTCTGAGAATTCAACCTAGAGCCTTGAACATGCCAGGCAAGTACTATAACCACTGAAACACAAATGTAGCCCTAAGTTATATAGCTCAGGCTAGTCCTTCTATGTCAACCTCCCTGAGTACTAGGATTACAAGTGTATACTACCATGCTTGGCACTAAGATTTCCTTAATTATGACTTCATTGAAACTGTAACTTTTGCTGTTGTGATATCTTTCTATGTTACTGCCTTTATGGCTAATCGCCAGTTCAATTCTCAGTATCCTTTGATACTCATCCCACCTCTACCCAATCTCCAAAGATTGGCTATATGATGTAACCTACAGAATGAATAAGGATGTAGGATGTAGGAGGAAAAAGCTTCTTGTACATGTGCTTGGGTAAGTTTGAACTAGATTGGATTGATAGTAAAAGTATTCACTAAAGAGCAGCCCAATTCTCCCATTTGACATCACATGTTTTCACTTTGTGTCCTTTATCTTAGTTAGGGTTTCTATTGCTATGCTAAAATGCCAATTTATAGAGGGAAAGGTTTATTTTGCTTACACTTACACATCATCAGGGAATGGACTCAAGGCAAGAATCGGGAGGCAGGACTTGAAGCAGAAGTCATGGAGGAATGTTGCTTAGTGGTTTGCTCTTTATGGTTTGCTCAGGCTTCTTTCTGATAGCACCTAGGACTACTAACCAGGGGTGGAACAACCCGAAATGGACTTGACCCTCCCACATCAATCATTAATAAGGACAATATCTCACAGATCTGCCTTTAGGCCAAACTTATGGAGGTATTTTCGCTATTAAGATTCTCTCTTGTGAAATAGACTATAATGTTATAAAGAGATAGAGGCAAAGCTAGAATAGGAGGATTAAATGCAGAAGATGGGAGAGCAGGCTAATGGAGGTGTTATAGGGAGGGATAATTAACACAAATTCTTTTAAAAGCCATATATATATCTTCTACTGTAGACACTCTCATTCATATATATATATATATATATATATATATATATATATATATATATAAAGGAATTTAAATGGAGTACCATATAGTGGGGGACACAATGGTGTGTGTGTGTGTGTGTGTGTGTGTATGTATGTATGTATGTATGTAACAACAATTAAAATTAAAAGAGGCCATGGATTTGAGAGAGAGAATGGGGAGTATGGGATGGAATGTACTTTAATTTAAAAAATAGAACAATTAGAAAGAAGATACATGGTTTAATTTTATTGTAATGACAATAAAAAATAGAATGGTCTGTATTATACTAGTTGACAATAGAGGTAGACTTCAGCTGATTATACAAGGACTCTGATCCCTGTGTGCTCTGTGATCCCAGGGAGGGGAATATTGAATACTAAACACTGGACAAGGAGACAGGGAAGCCAAATAGAATAGAGGCTACTGATTTATTAACTTGCTTAGGATACTCTTGGGTTCAAGCAGAGAACGATCAATTAAACTGAAGAGTTCTGGAAAGGTAGGTTAAGGACTAATTATTTTCTGGGCTTGGACTTTCAATCTTGCCAGCTGGGAGTTGCCCATTCAATTAATCTAAGGAATGATTAAGCCTTAGGGAAAATAGACTCACAATGACCAAGTTCTGATTTTAGCTGGAAACTAGTTTAATAACTTAAAATAGGAAATCCCTCTTCCTAGACAGGAAGTTTACATAAGATCAGAAATAACAAGAACTATAAATCAATATCAGAAAGCAACTTGTTGAGTATATAGAAATTGAACAAAAAGGGAACTCTAAGGAAAAACCTATTCCAGCTGTTTGGGTAGCCATGTCCTGCTAATGCTTCTATCCCTTAACAACAATCTTGATTCTTCAAAATGCTTTAAATTCTGATTTTAAAGATTTTCCTCCCTCCTTCCATCCTATTCCCTTCCTCCCTCCCTCTTTGCCTTCCTTCCTTCTCCTTCCTATGCGTCCCCTCCTTCTCTCCTCAATTATTACAATTCTTTCATGGAACACATATTCAGTGAGCATTTGTATCAGTAATAGTTATTAATATGTGTTTGTGTTGAATACTGATCTCAATGCTTTATGCATTATTTCTATGGAATAGGTATGACCCTCTCTCAGTAGAGAAACCATGTAGAGTTTAAATATCATGCTAGGTCACACATTTATGGAGGGTGCGTCCAGGGTCACAGACATTTGATGATTCTGACGTCTCATTTGTTTTCATTCTTAAGAGGCAAATAGAGGAGGTTGTGGAGCTTCGTGTATGTACGGTAGGGGATGCCTCCTCTTTCCGACCTCCTGTGGCCTGGGCATCAATTGTTTTAATTAAGAAGGCAGTCTACCATGGCAGTAAAATTGAGACTAAGACAGAGAAACAATCCTGAAACAATATGCCAGTTGAGAGACAATAGAGTGTGTTATGCTCTTCAGATGTTGGTTTATGTCTGCTTTCTTCTTGTTCCTTTTAGAAATCCACTTTGAAAAAAATTTCACTTTGGAATGTGTTGGGATAAGAATCCAATATACATTTTAGTGAGACTACATTAGAAGTTTTATAAATAAAACCCTTCTCTGTCTGTTTCTTTTTCTTCCTCCCTCCCTCTTCCCATCCCTCCCTCCCTCCCTCCCTCCCTCCCTCCCTCCCTCCCTCCCTCCCTTCCTTCTCCTTCCTTCTTTCTTTCTTTCTTTCTTTCCACCATCCAGAGGGCCTCTCTCATTGCTTTATCCTGATTGTGCAGAATCTAACTTCTTTGGGCTGGGAGGAAATTCAGTCTCTAAGTTTAAGTCCTGAACTCTCTTGAGTAATCAGCACCACTTTGTATTTATGTGTGGCCTCCGTGCTGAGGACTACTGTCTTCTGTGGATTTCAGGGAGCATGGCAGAAGCATTTACTTGTTGCACTTCCCTTATTTTCTGGTAGACTAGATGCAGTTCAGATGTGATTGTGAGTACAGGAGCAGCCTGCTGTTGACACCTGCCCTGCTTATTAAATGTGGGCTGTCACCTTGCTCTTTGAACTATATGTTTGCTCTTTCATCTATTTATTTCATAGATTCCTTTTCACTTTGAATTAGATGACTAAAAACTATATGTTAAGCATAATGGTTTCCTTTCTGCTGTAATTTTCTATAATTTCCTTATGTTTTATACAAAAATGCATACACTTTTGATGTATTTTTGATACTCTGGCCCTCTGGATGGATGGAAGAAAGAAGGAAGGAAGGAAGGAAGAAAGGAAGGAAGGGACTGGAAGAGGGAGGGAGGAAGAAAAAGAAAACAAAGACTTGTCATGCCATGTGAAGCTGAGCACCACACACCTCAAGAGCTTACCACTTTTTGTTGTTGTTGTTGGATATTTTCTTTATTTACATTTCAAATGTTATCCCCTTTCCCGGTTCAGGACCCCCTCCTCCCTTCCTCGAAACCCCCATCCCATCCTCCCTCCCCCTGCTTCTATGAGGGTGTTCCTGCACCCACCCCACTTCTACCTCTCTGCCCTCAATTCCCCTACTCTGGGGCATTTATCAAGTCTTCATAGGACCAAGGACGCCTCCTCCCATTGATGCCTGACAAGGCAATCCTCTGCTACAAATGCAACTGGAGCCATGTGTACTCCTTGGTTGGTGGCTTAGTCCCTGGGAGCTCTGGGGGGTCTGGTTGGTTGATGTGTCTCTCTTCCTATGAGGTTGCAAACCCCTTCAGCTCCTTCAGTCCTTTCTCTGACTCCTCCATTGGGGACCCCATGCTAAGTTCACTGGCTGGTTGTAAACATCTGCCTCTGCTTTGGTCAGGCTCTGGCAGAGCCTCTCAGGAGACAGCTATAACAGGCTCCTGTCAGCAAGCACTTCTTGCATCTGCAGTAGTATCTGGGTTTGGTGACTGTATATGGGATGGATCCCCAGGTGGGGAAGTCTCTGGATGACTTTTCCTTCAGTCTCTGCTCCACACTTTTTTCCTGTATTTCCTTTAGACAGAAGCCCTTCTGGATTAAGAATTTGGAAATGAGTGGGTGGCCCCATCCTCCAACAGGGGCCTTTGCCTAACCTCTGGATATGGTCTCTTCAGATTTTCCCTCCCCTTTGTTGGATATTTCAGCTAATCTTATCCCCGTTGGATCCTGGGAGCATCTTATTTTTTCCTGGCATCTGAGACTTGCTGGTAGCTACCCTCAGATCCCCATCCCCCATTGCCACACATCTCTGTTCAAATTCCTTACCCTCTGTATATCAACCCTACCTCCTCTCATACCTGATCCTGCCCCCACCCTGTTTCTTCTCTTCCTCTCCTCTCTTCCTCCCAAGTCCCTCCCACCCTCTACCTCTTGTGAATATTTTGTTCCCCCTTCTAAGAAGGGCTGAAAAACCCACATTTTGGTCTTCCTTCTTCTTGAGCTTCATATGGTCTGTGCTAACAGAAAACAATGGTAGTTTTCAACTGTCAGTGTATTGAGAAAAGTTGCAACATATGCAAAAATGGAGGAGCCGTTTTAACATCCAGGAAGAATTTGTGTATAGACCAAGCAAGCTACTGTGACCTGCAGACAGGACAGAGTACTTAATGCTTTAAATTTCTGCTTGAGGCAATGGTGGAGGGTTATGCTCTACTTTGATGTGTTTCATTCACATGCTTTTCAGTGTTTACTCGTTTCTTCATAGGAGAGTGGGACTGTTGACACAGTCGAATGGCAAGCATGCTTCTTATGGGTTTTTTCTTTTCTTTTCTTTTTTTTTTTTTGGCTGCTACTTGGCAAACAGATTGAGTTTACAACATGTCCCTTTCATCTCTCTGAAGATTGCATTTACAAGCAGTGTCTGCTCCTGGGGATTCCTTTTGACTGGCTTGCTTACCAAGGAAAGTACTTAACCTTGATAGAATCACACATTTACTTTTCAGACCACTTCTTCCTTCCTTTGCTTCTGTGGATTTGATTTTACAGGTTTAAGCATCGCATCGTGTGACAAGGAGGTAAGGACAGGGTCTGTTAATGGAACTCTAGTGGCTTCTGTCAGGCATGGAAGGCAAAGGGCCCTGGAAGAGATCTCTCAGATATATGAGCACTGTCTTGTGCAGTGTTAAGGTCTCTATTTAGACCTCTGGCTGCTTTAGTTTCCTGTGACTGGAGTAAGTTTTCAGTTTCCTTCTGGAAGAAATGAAGAATTAGAGATGATGAGCTTACTTGATAAGGTTATTTCTCCATGGTTCTGAGAAGGAAATCACTATTGGCCTTATTATGGTCTTACGCTGGTTCTTGCTATCCTGTGTAGGAGTCCCTATGCAGGCGATAACTAACCTGTAGTTAGTCTTTATCTTTTTCCCATCTGGAAAAGATGTTCCTTCATAGTCTCTAGCTGCAGTTGTTCTGTTTGTTCTTTCTTTGCACACAGAGGAAATATTGCTGGACATTTGACCAGAGAAGCTATTTGCTGGGCATCAGAGACTCTTTAGTAGGATCATATGCTCTGCCAGGTTCTCAGTGCTTATAAAGATAAATGCTTCAGCAGTTATGGGAGCGAGTGCCCTTCATCGTAAGTCTCATTTTTCTGGAATTACCCAGGCTTAGCTTGAACATGAAGGTAAGATTCTCTAGTGAGCTGGGTGGGTGTATAGGGTTCAATTTCAATTTCTAGGCCTTCACCTGCCATGCACATGTTGTCTTCTTTACCTTTCTGAGAGCTGCATGGGGAAATATGCAATGGGAGTATCACAGCCCCCAGAACAGTGGAACTAACATAGCTGAACCTTCTCTAAGCTATGATGATAAGGCCAAGATAACAGCTTTCCATGGGCTGAAAGAAGCAAAAGACTTAGTTGTTCACAGTGACCTTGTCTTCAGGATGATGGACATGGTATTCCACTCTGCTCTAAAGTCTCAGGATACCTAGGTGATATAAGAGATGGCTTACATGAATATGGAAATCAGTTTATCAGTTTTTGTAACATCTATCATCTGTAGTATGTCTTTTCCTATTAACATCAAGTTAACATGTTTCCTGCCTTATAGTTGAATATGTAATGTTTTAATTTTTACAAGAAGCATATTTTCCTGCTTAATGTATCAGTGTTACTTAATATAGGACATACTTTAGAAAATTAACGTTTTTAAGAACCAGGAAATGTCCTTTTTAATTTGTGAACTCCTGTAATTGTGCTGCCACAGCAGATTTTAATTATGATGCCATTAGGAAGGTAAAGCGGTTTATTTAGGCTAACTAGAGAGCTAACCTGATTAGAGTTTGTGCAATCATGAGCTAATTTATCCTAATCTCTTTTATTCAGAGACTTCTAATTTAGTTATAAAAATATAGCTGGGGGATCACGATGCCAAAAACCTACCCTAGGGTGGTTTCATTCTTTTAAAAGTTGTAAAAGAATAAATACAAATTCAAGTTATACTAGCTTTAGATGCTTCTTCATATTCAATGGCTGCTGAGAGAATTGTTTGAATTGGGAATAGAAACAGATTTTTCACCTCTTTTGTGCTGAGTTTTATATAGTGCATATGGAGAGAAATGGTTCATCATGTAAAACAAATGTAGAAACAATGTCCACATTGTGAAATGAAAGGTACATAGAAAAAAGAATCAAGATTTTTAAGGTCTTAAAAAAGACTGTAACAGAAAAAAATATTAATGAAAATATGAAATGAGCTACACTCATAGAATGTTTGCCACTTATTGTTGTAAAAAAGTTTTCTGTTGAACTCTTTTGTTGAGTTCAGACAATTATTTTTCATTACTGAGAGAGAGGCCCTGAGTATAGGCTTTTGTAGTAAGATCTGATGATTTTTTTGAATTTCTTTGGTTTCTGTTGTTATATTTCCCTTTTCATTTCTGATTTTGTTAATTTGGATATTGTCTCTATGCCCTCTTGTTAGTATGGCTAAGGGTATCTATCTATCTTGTTGATCTTCTCAAAGAACCAGCTCCTGTTTTTGTTGATTCTTTGTATACTTCTTTTTGTTTCTATTTTGTTAATTTCAGGCCTGACTTTGATTATTTCCTGCTGTCTACTCCTCTTCAGTTTATTTACTTTTTTTTTTTTATTTTTAGAGCTTTCAGGTGTGCTGTTAAATTCCTAGTGTATGCTCTCTCCTGTTTCTTTCTGGAGGCACTCAGAGCTGTGATTTCCTCTTAGCACTGCTTTCATTGTGTCCCATAAATTTGGGTATGTTGTGCCTTCATTTTCATTAAATTCTAAAAATTATATAATTTCTTTACTTCTTCCTTGACCAAGTTTTCAATGAGTAGAGCATTGTTCTGCTTTCATGTGTATGTGGGCTTTCTGTTGTTTTTGTTATTGAAGACCAACCTTAGTCCATGTTGATCTGATAGGTTGCATGAGAATATTTCAATTTTCTTGTATGTGTTGAGGTCTGTTTTGTGACTGATTATATGGTCAGTTTTGGAGAAGGTACCATAAGGTGCTGAGAAGAAGGTGTATTCTTTTGTTTTAGGATCAAATGTTCTATAAATATCTGTTAAATCTATTTGGTTCATAGCTTCTGTTAGTTTCATTGCATGTCTGTTTAGTTTCTGTATCTGTGATCTGTCCATTGCTGAGAGTGGGGTGTATAAGTCTCCCACTATTATTGTGTGATGTGCAATGTATATTTTGAGCTTTAGTAAGTTTCCTTTATGAATGTGGGTGCTCCTGCATTTGGAGCATAGATATTCAGAATTGAGTGTTCATCTTGGTAGATTTTTCCTTTGATGAATATGAAGTGTCCTTCCTTATCTTTTTTGATAACTTTTGGTTGAAAGTCGATTTTATTCAATATTAGAATGGCTACTGCAGCTTGTTTCTTGGGATCAATTACTTAGAAAATTTTTTCCAGACTTTTACTCTGTAGTGTCTTTCTTTGTTACTGAGGTGTGTTTCCTGTATGCAGCAAAATGCTGGGTCCTGTTTACCTATTCAGTCTCTTAGTATATGTCTTTTTATTGGAGAATTGAGTCCATTGATGTTGAGATATTAAGGAAAAGTGATTGTTTCTTTCTGTTATTTTTGTGGTTAGAGGTTGAATTATGTTTGTGTGGCTATCTTCTTTTGTGTTTGTTGAAAGAAGATTACTTTCTTGCTTTTTCTAGGGTGTAGTTTCCCTCCTTGCATTGGAATTTTTCCACATACTATCCTTTGTAAGACCAGATTTGTGGAAAGATGTTGTGTAAATTTGTTTTTGTCATGGAATTTCTTGGCTTCTCGGCCTATGTTAATTGAGAGTTTTGCTGGGTATAGTAGCCTAGACTGGCATTTGTGTTCTCTTAAGGTCTGTATGAGATCTGCCCAGGATCTTCCAGCTTTCAGGGTCTCTGGTGAGATATAATTTTGATAGGTCTGCCTTTATATGTTACTTGATCTTTTTCCCTTACTGCTTTTAGTATTCTTTGTTTTTTGTACATTTGGTGTTTTGACTATTATTTGACAGGATTATCCCTAAGTTTTAGAAACAACAGTATCTAACAATGTAGGACATTTCCCTTTTAATTCTTTAAAACACATATTTTTTAATTGGCTTACATTATACATTTCTATATAAGATTTTCTTGCAATCTATATTTTTGTTAATACTCTCCAATCTATCTTTATCTCTCCATTATCCCCATTTTGCTCCATGTACAAACATTTCCCCCTATAGTAGACTCCTATTTCTTTTCCTTTTACCCATTCCTTTTTACTACCTTTTACTGTTTTCCCAATGTCTTTTCTGTGGTTTCCTTACTTCCCTAGGTGCTCTAAGTTCAATTCACAAAACTAACAGTTTGAAGCTACAATCCACATGTGAGAAAGTAGGAGGCATTTGGTTTGTTTTTTTGATTTGTTTTGTTTTTTGTTGTTGTTGGGGTTTTTTGTGGGTTTTTTTTTTTTTGGCCTAGTTACATCACATTGTATAGTTTTTTTTCCAGTTTCATCCATATTACATATTGCAGGTAACTTGAAAACAAGTTTTATTTTTCCTTATAGCTTTATAAAATTTTGTTGTACAGAATGTGCCACATTTTCATTATTCATTCTTCAGTTAGTGGGCATTTGGGTGATCCCATTATGAATAAAGCTATTGTGAATAAAGCTGTAATTAATAACAGTGTAGTAGGATATAGAGTCCTTTAGGTACTTGTCCTTGAGGGGGTATTCTTCAGTATGCATGAGTGGTGTGTTTTGTGTACCTTACATAATTTTATGTTGCCTTTCTGTTGTCTGAACAAGTGCAAGAAAATGAGCATATAGAATTTACAAGAAGTATTTCTCCCCAATGAAAAACTAGTTGATTTGTTCTCTCCCATGTGTTCCATGATGAATCTAGGCCAACTTGCCTTTAAAAATTTTCAGAGGTGAAGGCTCAATGCCTGAGTGTAGGGGAATTCTAGGGCTGTGAGACAGGAGTGGGTTGGTGGGGGAGCACCCTCATAGAAGCAGAGGGGTGTGTGGAATATGGGATTTACAGACAGGAGACCAGAAAAGGGGATAACGTTTTAAATGTAAATAAATAAAATAACCAATAAAAATTTCAAAAAAAATATAGAAGCATTAGAAAAAATATTTGCAGAGTGGAGTTTCCATATTATTGAAAAGTAATCATCAATATTTGCCTAGATTTAATTAATTTTACCCTATATTAGGTAAAGTTTTTGGTTAACAGATTTATAATTTTATTTAGATCATTACTTTTTTAATGTACCAAATCTCTGATTAATCTAAATGAATACAGACAGGCTAAATATCACCTCTCACTTCTTACTAATCTGTTGACATAGGCATTGGGCCATGTATTGTGAAAAAGCTGAAGAGGCTATGTTATTGATTATATTGGCCAAAACAGGGACAGGGCTTTCTTCCTGCCTTTTGATTGAAGCCTCATCTACTTTTGCCATCCCTGTTCAATGTCCATTTGTCTTTCCTGTGCTTCGGTCATAGGGATAACAAATGTGTAGTTTATTCTTCTCAGGTAGAAGTACAGGGTACCAGGAAGGTTGCATGTGCTATAATTTCTTTTGTGGTTTTCCCACCCCATAAATTGTGTCACTCAGGCCAGAGACCTGAACCCTAATGGTTATCCCAGCAGAAGCCATGCCCCCATTATTGGCTTATTTCCTACCACATTTGATTTAGACACAGACCACTTAATTTTTATTGATGTATGTACTTAACTTCTTAGTAAGACAGAATTGGAGGATAAACTTAAGTTCATAGTGACCCAAATGCATTTTTATGGAGAGTTTTCTATTCCTGACACTGAGTATGCATCATACAACTTGCTGATTTCCTCTCTTCATCTTTGTAAGGTAAGGTGAACTGCTCTAATAAGAGCTGCCACAGTCATACCCAGCACAAGCCTCTCATGTAATTCAGATGTTTTATTTGTTTAGATTTTTTCTCTAATTTATTTGTAAGTTGAATTTCCAGCAAGTATTTTTTATAGTTTTTATTCTTTGGAGGAGTGGCACACTTATCTTCATGCTTTGTACCTTTTCAGTTTTGCCTGGACACATTTTTGTACTTCATATGACACTATATTTTTTGCAACATAGTCTGAACTACACAGACTTTAGTACTGTTGTAGATTTTAGTGAGGTGTTTGCTCCTTATTTTTTCTTTTAATGAAATTGTTAATTTTTCTTTAGGTTACTTTTGACTTTTATTGTAGAGATTTTTAGAGTGTTTAATCGCTGGGAAAGCATAAATGAATAATTCCTAAAATTCACTTGGTTTTCTCTATGTGCTCTCTCCATGTTGAATTTATATTCTTTTGTAGGCCATAACGTCTTCATGAATATTATTTTATCTTTTTATGTTTGTTAACTCTTAGGTAATAAAGAGTTCTTCTAACTTACTATTTATCTCATAAAAATGTAGAGCATGGTTAGGTTCCTTTTCAGTTTTGTTAACGCTCTCCTGTATGATATACGAGTTCTTCCTTAAGATTTAGAATTGAATAACTAGGTAGCATACATTTATATTAGTAACTTGGTTACTTGGAAGAAGTTGTAGACACAGCAAGTCATGCAGAGGGAACGCCCCTCGGCTTGGTTTACAGTCTGTCTGTAGAGAAGCTGCTGTTCCAGACTCCAGCTTTCCATAGCCAGTTTCTTTTTCTTATGGTTTCCCATCAAGAATATTGCTTGTCCATGTCTGGCCTCCTTCCTGGAGCTTCTCCCAGCAGTTTTAGCCTTCCCTTCTACTTCATTTGGGAAAGTCAAATTTCTAACTCACTTCATCCACCAGAACAAACACCAGATGTATTAAAGATTTACATATTTTAAAAACTTCATAGGTCCTAAAATATGGAAAATCACTTATATACTATTTGGAGAAAGGTGTACTTTAAATTCAATGTGGAAGGAATTGAAGTAGATAGATTTAGCTATTTGAGATATTACATTGTCTGTTCAGGAGAGAACTCATTTTATGTGTACAGTGTTTTCTCGTGCAGTTTCAAAGTTTCAAGTCTTACATTGAGGCCTTTGATACATTTTGACCTGTATTTTCCTCATGATGAGAAATAATGATCTAGTTTAATTCTTGTATAGCCATAAATCCAGAGCCCTCGCATCATTTATTCAAGAAGTGTTATTTTACCCCAATGTATGTTTTTTGACCCTTTGTTGAAAATATGTGTTCTGTTAACTCTCAAAAAATTAGTAGTCTCTTAGGAAAAGAAAGATACCCAACTATGAAACTGCCTTCTTTAGACTGGTCAGTAGGCATGCCTGAGTGGCCATTTTCTCATTACTTTTTGATATAGGATGGTCTGATCTATTGTAGGAAGTGCTATTCCTAGGTAGGTGGGCCTGAACTTTGTTTAAAAGTATCTGAGAAAGCCAGAGTAAGCAAGCCAGTAAGTTGCATATGTCTTTAGTCTCTGCTTTGGTTCCTGTTTCCAGGTTACTGTCTTGAGTTCCTGACATGACTTTCCTCAATAATGGATTAGAAAATCCTTTCTTCTTCCACTTACACTGGTTACAAAATTTTCCTGCAATAGAACCAGAAGTAGGACCATTGGTGACTGTGTCTATTTCTGGTTCCTCTGTATTTCACTGGCCTATATTTCTGCTTTGTAGTCCTGGTATTTCCTTAATATAGAATCAAAAACAGAAACAGAAAAAACCAAATTATGGTTCTGTAGTACAGTTTGAGATTAAACATTGTAAGGCTTCTTTGTTAAACATTCTCCTTAGGATTGCTTTGGCTAATTGTGGTCTTTAGTGATTCAATATGAATTTTAGGCAAGTGTTTTTTTTTTTTTCCTCTTTTTTCTTTGTGTTTTGTTTTTTGTTATTTGTTTATTTTTATTTGTTTCTACTTTGTAGAATGCTGTTGGAATATTGATAAGGGTTACATCATATCTATAGATTTTTGGGATATTGCCATTTGTATGAGATTGATTTTGCCAGTCCATGAGCATAGGAGGTATGTAATTGTCAAGGGTCATCTTTACTTTCTTTGATTCTTAAAGTTTTCATGTAGACATATTTTACTTCTCTACATAGATGTATTTCTAGATATTTTTAAAAAACCTATTATGAATGGTATTTATACATGATTTCTTTTTTAGGAAGTTCATGATTGCTACAATAAGGCTATTAATTTTTATATGTTGAAATTGTATCCAACTAATACTCTTCTGAACGTATTCATTAGTTCTAAAATATCCCTAGCATAGTCTTTAGAGTCATATCAACTGCAAATAAGGGTTCTGTAGCTTCTTTCTTTCCTGCTCACATCCCCTTTCCTGTCTCCTATGCTTTGCTCAAGCAGAGACTTTGTGCTACCTATGTGAAGTGATATGAGGGGTGGTACCCTTACTTCATTTTATGGTCACATTTTCAGTTTTGTCCCTATTAGGTAGAGTGTTGGCTGTAGTTTTTCATATATAGTAATTAGTACATAGGTATATATTCCTTATATCATTAGTTTTTCAGTGACTTTATCAGGAAGTGGCACTGATCTTTATGATAGGCCTTTTCTGTGTCTGTTGAAATGATCATGTGAATTCTGTCCTCAAGACTATATGTACTGAACTACAGTTATTGATTTGTATATGTTGAACCAACTTTGCCTCCCTGGACTGCAATAATCTTGATCATGGTGTGTGTTCTTAGTATATTATATGTTATGATATATATCGTGTATTTGTTATATATTATAATACAGAGCACACATATATATACATATATATATAAATTTGAGACAGGGTCTCACATCTTAGCTTTGGCTGGCCTGGAACTCACTATGTAGACCAGGGTGGCCTCAAACCATCATAGAAATCAGTCTCTTAATGTGTTCTTAAATATGAATTTGCAAGAATTTTATTGAAAAATAAACCTGTCTATACTACTTTTAACATATCTTTTCTAGGTTGGGTATCAGGCTAAGACTGAATTCATAGAATGAATTTAGTAGTATTCCTTCCTTTCTTTCAAATGGTTTCTTTATATTTATTTTATATATTTGAGTGTTTTGCCTGCATAAATGTATGCCACATGTGTCCCTGGTGCCTGAAGAGGTCAGAAGATGACACAAAGAACATAGGAAGAGATAATTTCTGGTGAAATAAACTGCTAAAAGGACCAGGGGGACAATGTTCTGTATATTGTTTTTCCTAGTTAGTGATTCCTCTTAGAAGTTATTGTTTTCTTTTGCCAAGAGTAACTTCATTTTCAGTGATCAGGCCAAGTTGTTATTCCATTTTGTTTATACTTTATTATATAGAGTTACTTAAGGCCATTTCATGCAAATTTAAGATACATTGTATAATAACTTAGAGAATATTTCTCCCAGTATCCCGCTACCTTCTTTTCTTCCTTCCTTCCCTCTCTTGTCTTAGTTCCTCAGACAGCTTTTCCTCTGTTTTCATGTCCTCTGCTCATTTTTGATTTTATCTATCTTTACATAGAGCCTAGGACATGCAAATGAAACTTTTTGAGACTGGTTTAATTTGCTTAATATGATTATGTCTGCTTTTATTCATTTTTACTGCAGACAATATAGCTTCTTTATTGTTTGTGGTTAACTAGTTACACAGTACACACAAACCCCAGTTTCTTTATATCTTCTTCTAGGGGATGGACACCTAGGTTGGTTCTATAACTTAACTGTTGTGATTAGTGTCTCAGTTGTGCTCAGTCACAGAGAAGATATCTTGAGGAACATGGTGTTGATTTCCATAGTGAGCAGATGATTTGTGTTTCTAAGTGTATCCAAAAAATACATGTTTATTTTCTCATTCCTTCCTTCCTCCCCCAAGTTTTTCAAAAATTAATTATTAATATTTAAATATCTTTTGCTTTCCTTCTTAGGTTTATACCTAGGTATTTTTAAAGACAATTATGAATGAGATTGCTACTTTGAACTTCCCTCTTTTATATACATATAATTTACTTCTCATGTCTAGTTACTTTAGTTAAGACACTGTAATGAATAAATGTAGGGACAGTGAACACCATTGTGTGCCTGACTTCAGTAGAAATACTTAAGAGTTTTTCTTTATCTAATAAAGAATTGCTTGTAGAGTTATCAATGTTAGATAATGTTGATTGTTAACTTGACAGAATTTAGAATGATCTGGGATGTAGGCTTCTTGGTATGCCTGTGGGGGGTTACTGTGATTACATTAAGAAAGCCCTGCCCACTGTGGGAGGTATCATTATCTAGGCAGGGAATGTTGACTGTTTCTTTACTGTGGATGCAATATGACTAGTTGGCTCAGACTTCTGCTGATTTCCTCTGCACTGATGGGCTGTGAGCATAGAACTATGAACTAAATAAGCACTTTCTCTCATCAGTTTTCTTTCAGAGTATTTTATCACAGGAAAAGTCACTAAGTTATAATCTATAACCTTTATTATGTTTAGTTACATATTTTCTATTCAATGTTTATCGTTAAGAGATGTTGGATTTGTCAAACATCTATTGAGATGATCTTTTCTGCATCCATTGAGATAATCATGTAAATCATGTCTTTGAGTCCCTATATATAATGTGTTATATTCACTGACTTGTTAATGCTGAAACATTCTTGTATATATGAAATGAAGAGGAATTCATCCTGGTTAATGGTATTTTGATATACTTTCTGAGTTCATTTGCAAGTATTTCATTAAGAATTTTGAATCTATATTCATCAGGGAGATTGGTCTGAAGTTTTTTTGAGTAGTATCTTTATCTGGCTTTGGTTGCAGGATAATATTCACTCCATTGAAGGAATTTGCTAGTATTCTTTTTTATTTTAATAGAATATTTTAATTTTATGTATATATATATACATAATATATATATATATAATATATATATATTATATATATATATGAAACCTGGATATAAGTCTGTACACCACTTGTATACCTGTTGTCTACAGAGCCCAGAATAAGGTGTCAGATCTGGAATTACAGAGATCAGCTACAATGTCATTGTTGGGAATTGAGTCCAGGTTCTCTGCAAGTACAAAAACAAAACAAAAAAATCAAACAAAAACAAACAAAAACCCCAAACCCCCAAACCCCCAAACGAACAAACAAACAAACAAAGCAAAACAAAACAAAAGAAATATTTACCCACTGAGTCATTTCTCCAGTCAGTGGACAAGTTTTTGAAACATCAATATTCTTCTTTTAAGATTTTGAAGACTTTACCAATGACTTCATATGGATCTGTCTGTCTTTTCTCTTTCTTTCTTTCTTTCTTTCTTTCTTTCTTTCTTTCTTTCTTTCTTTCTTTCCTTCCTTCCTTCCTTCCTCCCTCCCTCCCTTCCTCTCTCCCCTCCCTCTTTCTTTCTTTCTTTCTTTCTTTCTTTCTTTCTTTCTTTCTTTCTTTCTTTCTTTCTTTCTTTCTTTCTTTCCTTCCTTCCTTCCTTCCTTCCTCCCTCCCTCCCTTCCTCTCTCCCCTCCCTCCCTCTTTCTTTCTTTCTTTCTTTCTTTCTTTCTTTCTTTCTTTCTTTCTTTCTTTCCCTCCCTCCCTCCCTCCCTCCTTCCTTCTTCCCTCCCTCCCTCCCTCTTTCCTTCCTTCCTTCCTTTTTTTCTTTCTTTCTTCTTTCCTTTCTTTTTACCCTTCCTTCGTTCCTTCATTCCTTCCTTCCTTCCTTTATTTCTTTCTCTCATGTTTATTTTTATTACTACTTCAGTCTTCTTGCCATTGGAGATTTATTTAAGTTGTGTTTTAAAATCTTTATCTCTTTTTCTAGGCTTATTAGCTTAGAAGTTTACCTCCTTTTAAAGATTATCTAGTTTGGTGCAATGTTAATTTTTATTATATGTTCAATTAATTTTCTGAATCAGTATGTGTTACTATGTCTCCTTTTATCATAATTTTATTAATTCGATTTTTCTCTTTTTTTGGCTCAGGGTTTGTTAATCTCATTAATCATGTCAAAGAAATAAGTCTTGTTTCATTTATTCTTTGTATTGTCCTTTCGATTCCTATTTCATTAATTTCTGTCTTGATATTGATTACTTATTTCCTTTTAGTAACTTTGTGCTTTATTTGTTGTTATTTTTCTGGTATTCTAAGACACACCATTAAGTTATTTATTTGAACATTCAGATTTTTCAATATTTCTATTACCTTCTGTTTTAGTACTATTTTTTCTTATATCCTCTACATTTTGGTATGTTGTATTTTTCTTTCAGTTCTAAGTATTTTTATATTTTCTTCTTTTTGTGGTGGATTCATTGTTCACCTCTGTGATGGTTCGTCCTTCAAAAGATTATCTTGATGTTTATTACTAGCTTTATTTCATTTTGGTCAAAGTGAAAACAAGAAATTACTCATTGTTCTAAAGAAGGAGCATTGTTCATGCTCCTTGTTCTAAAGAATGTGAGAATAATATTCTGCAGTGATTTTGTTGAATATGTTGTCTGTTAGGTTCATTTGATTTATAATATCATTTAACACAATTGTGAGCTGTTATGGTGGTTTCTTCTGACTTTAACTGAACCCTGTTCTCTTTTTAAACTCTGCAGTTGCCAAGCTTTACTCCCAATAATATACCCAAATCCAGTCTAGGTAACTGTTCTTGAAGGGCTGGAATGCATTAAGGGAAGCACATCTGCAGTTTTCATTCACCTTACCAGAGCCACTTTGCTGCAGCTGGACACAGAACTACTCTCACCTTCTACCACATGGAGATCTAACCTGGGTCCAAAAAGTGGAAGATAATGAAGTTCTAAACCTAATTTCACATTTATAAACCTTGAATTTCAACTAATGTCCTGATATAACCTCTGTTCTGAGTTTCTCTGGAGACTTAATTGGGAAGAGAGGATACCTGTCCTGCAGATTTAGGTCACTACTTACCAAGAACAAGTTTGGAATATGACTTCACATTTTTTAAGGCCAAGATTTTTATTTACTTAGTTTAATAAACACTTACTGTATGATTATTATGGAAAGAAAAGACTAAGGGCTATTACCAACATAATCCATATCCTCAAAAACCTCTCATTGTTGTGGAACTAACATAGATGGATGGAGAATTGGGGCAGTAGTGAGATGTGATAGTGAAAGTGTGAACACAGAGAGCTTAGGATGAGTAACCGGATGACACTATCATCTCTCAAAATAAAAAGTAATAAGAGAGTAATTATTGAAATACCAAAAAAAAGTAAATTAAATTCTACTTGGATTTTAGGAACTTTGAAAACTGGTTTTTGATACATTAATGGACAGAGAACCAGTAGTCTTAACAAAATTGTGATAGTAAATCACAAAGTACTTTTGTCCAATATCTCTTTCCTTTAGTTTTCATCTATTATAATTTGTCTTCATTGTCAATTTACATAGATTAAGAAGTGCCAGAGACTGGCAATGCAGACCATTGGATGTGCCTTCGAGGGCATTTCCAGGGACAGTCAGCTGAGGGGAAGGAGACCTACCTGAGTGTGGGCAGTACCATTCCATACCTGGGGCCTGCATAGACTGAAAAGGTGAAGGGAGAAAGCCATCATTCCTTCTTTGCTTCCTGAAAACATAGGGGACCAGGTTCACTTTTTCACTTCACCTGCCAAGGTTTGCTTTACCTCAGTCCAGAGACAGTGGAGCAGGCTGACCACTGATGGAAATGTTTAGGCCATGAGTTCTTCTGTCATTGTAGTTCTATCATGTTCTTTTCACAATGATGGTAACACATAGCCTATACTGTATATAGTATCAATAAAATATAAAGTAAACCAGTGGCACAAAAATAAAGAAAAAGATTTCTATGATTGTAACATATTTTATATCTAAGTCCACATGCAAACACACAGACAGAATATTTTTGTCTTACTGTAATTAAAGTAATATAGCTTACAATAGTTGTAATTTTGTGACTTGCATTTGCATAAACCCAGCCTATCTAAGAAGGCAATCTGCCCCTGGAAAACTGTGTGGTAATGCCTTTTAGGAAGCAAACAAGTTATGCAATTTGGCTTGTAATGTACACTTTCGAAAAAGAATCCCAGGAAATATTTATGATCATGATAAACAGCAGATTTAATGCTAGTAGGAGGGTGGTATCCTAACTGTGATGTATCAGGGCACTGGTGAGGTAAACACAGACACTGAAGTTCTACTAGCAATGCAGCTGTGTTGGAGAGTTATCCTGCTTGTTCCTGTGCCATGCCAGCCACTAATGAATTTATCTGCCTGAATAAATGTATTTATGTATCTGTACCTGTTTATGTATCTATATCTATCAATGTGTTTATCATGTTGTTTCTCTAGATTTGAGTGGAAGAGGTTAAAGAATATAAAATTCAATTTGTCTTATGATGATGGAAGCAGTTGATATCTATATATCTATATATACACATACATGTATATGTATATATATATATATATTAGTTTGGGAATTGAATATATTTTTGTTTTATTTTGTTTTTAACTAATATTTCTTTTGAGAAATATTTAAAATGAAGTTTCCAAGCCAGAAGGATATGGTTAGCTTATTTTGCAACAGAAAAGACTGGTGTGGCTTGCAGTGATGTACCGATATGACACTTTAATGCACATCTGTATGATTTCCTTTCTATGAAGGCTGGTAGAGATTGGGACTTGTTTTTAGGCAACGCCAAAAGTTAGATAGCTAAGGTTGTGGGTCAGCCTCTTTTTCTTTTTATTGCATATGTGTACCTCTAATATATTAGATGTCCCTAAAAATGCAAACAGCTGCAATCTGGTTCTCTTTCAAGATGGGTAGGCTCCACAGATGAGATTGAGATAATACCATTAGTCCTACAAAACAGGTAAATTAGTCAACTAGCCAAGGAGACTGAGAGGGTGATCTTTCCTAGTCAGTGTACAGATAGGATCTGGTACCTGGATTTTATCCTGGGAGACACTGAAGTGTGTGTGTGTGTGTGTGTGTGTGTGTCTGTGTGTGTGTGTGTGTGTATGTGTGAGAGAGGGGAGGGAGAGAGAGAGAGAGAGAGAGAGACAGAGAGACAGAGAGACAGAGACGGAGAAAGAGAGACAAAGATAGAGAGACAGAAAAAAATTTCTTGAGGATAGAATGTTTCATAAGTGAGTTTATGTGTCCAATTTCATGGTAGTTTATTGTGCAAAATGGTAACAAATACACACAGGAAGTTTTTTATATATATTTCATAGAATCTTAACGTCATATTAAATCAAAGTTAAAACAAGTGAATATCCTTTTGTGACTCTATTCTTAAGTTTTTATTCACCTTTTTATATTTAAGCAATATAATAAATTATTTTTGTTATCTACTTTCCTGTGTAGTATTTTTTTTAGTCTTGAAATAACTGTACTAATTACCTATTAAATGACATCAGATGTCATTATGTTTCTGAGTAGAGGGAACTAAGGATCTCTTGCTAAAAGGTTTGTTACTCATTCTAAAGGGGAGAAATCTCAGAAAATGTGTTTTCCCTAGGAAATAATTTTTCCTCCTGGCTCTGCCTGGCCTTGACTAAAATCTGCACTAGCTGAATTCTTTACTGGGATTTGAGTGGCATGTGTTGCTCTCATGTTGGACTCATATTCACAGCATACCTTCAATATCAGTTCCATGTGTACATGGATTTCTCTCCCCCCTTTCCTATAACAAGCATTTGAGAGAATATTACCACCAGTTCACAGATTTAATCATGGCAGCCACTGAAGGCCTTTGGAGCACAAAACATGGGTCAGATACTTTAGTCTATATCCTGCCAACTAGGATAAAAGGCAGAGATCCCATGACTAAGGTCATCTTCCTGCAGGCTGTATGCAGGCAGAATGTGGGAAGTGGAGTTATCTTCAATGTTCTATTAGTTACCAAGAATGTTTTTGACTAAAAAACACTGTATTTTTGTTTTCTTTTTTGACTGAGAATTTGACAACCCAGACTAAGGTAGTGAGAAGAAATAAATACATGTCCTGTTAAGAAGCAGAATCCATAGTCTATTGAGTTTCCAGTCAGAAGGTTTTAATATTTGTTCAAGTTGTGAAGTGAAGCCTCCTTCTCTTCCTTGCTCATTGCCTACAGTATAATATTATAAATACACTTGAAAGTTATATTGGCATGAATATTACTTTATAGAAGAAAATCACTATAAATTATAACAAGTTTTTTTTCTTTTTGTAATGAGATACGAGTAGAACCATAGGGAAAATTTTGGCTTATGAGGTGATGAATTGCTGTTGCAGGGAACAAAAGCAACTTTTATATTTACATGTTGTAAGTGAATGTTAAAAATGATAATTCTTCATGGGTTTTATTAGTTGGTTCTTTTTTTCTTGGCAGTTAGCAAAGGTACTGAAACTAGTGAAATGAGATACTCAATATCAGGTCATTTTTTTTTTCAAAAACTTAACCACATATACTTTTTGTATATTATTAGCCAACTCTGAGTCTAGGCAGAATCCCCAGTTTACTCATGAATTACTTGATTCATTACTAAACAGGGAAAAATAATTTTGGCTTAAATTAGAAGGAAAATGTAGTCATTAAAAAGCTATTTTCTCAAGTTTTATTTTCAAGCCACAAAGATGTGTGTGATATTGGTTTGTGTTTTGA
The DNA here is from genome assembly GCA_036184795.1 of Tokudaia tokunoshimensis. Taxonomy (NCBI): domain Eukaryota; kingdom Metazoa; phylum Chordata; class Mammalia; order Rodentia; family Muridae; genus Tokudaia; species Tokudaia tokunoshimensis. Next base: position 46,517,100 of record BTHU01000022.1, read on the forward strand.
GTCCTTGTCTCTTCACATGTACTGGTACTTGGTACCTGTGAGAGGAAGTGAGGGACTTGTTCAAAGCCTTGGGCCTCCGTGCATTTACAGTCCAGGCCCAATGCTAAGGAGGCCCACTGCCAAGAAACAGTATGTGGAGCAAGGAGGGCTTGGGACTCCTGTGGAAAACTTGGCTCTAATCATTGACTTTGGTGATCATCTCCTCTGGCAAGGAGCCTAACTTTCTGCATTGTTTTGTCTGAAGTGTTTCAAGTATGGTTAATTAAAAAGATGAGTCATGGATGTGTTGCTTCTGCTGCTCCAGGTACTGTGCTAAGTAGTTTGCATTTATTGTCTCCTTGCAGAAGTTCTTTGGGTAGGTATTACTTATGTTATTCAGAGGAAGATAGAATCTAAGATGATGGGTGTTGGTGAGCTGCAGAAAAGGAAACCATGCTCCTCACATTTGTATTTTGCTTTTCTCTTTGTGCCTGCTTAGAATTTTGGGAGGAGAAAACAACAATCTGAATCACTACTCAGTATGTGTTAAGTGCTGAGGCTAAGTAATTGACTGCCGTGGAGAATGTTCATGGTCTAGAGAGGATCCATCAAGAATAGGTGAACTATAAACTGGGGGATGAGGGGGCTATGGTTCACAAATGAAGATAGTAGGCAAAGGATGTTCTGGTGCTTGAAGATAGCATTATGCAAAGGTATGTGCCTGGGTATCTGTTTGGGCCTTGTAGTCTTCCTTGATACAGGGGAAAGTTCTTGAGAGGGTTGATGGGAACAGTGATGAAGAGCAGGAGTCAGGTCAGTCATAGGCATTGCTCTAAAGGAAGCATATGTGCACATTGTACCCTAAAGGAAGAGTGTGTGAGCATTGTACAATAAAGGAAGACTGTGTGCACATTGCACTCTAATGGAAGACTATTTGCACATTGTACCCTAAGGGCAGACTGTGTGCACATTGTACCCTAAAGACTGTATGCACATTGTACCCTAAAGGAAGACTGTGTGCACATTGTACCCTAAAGGAAGACTGTGTGCACATTGTACCCTAAAGGAAGACTGTGTGCACATTGTACCCTAAAGGAAGACTGTGTGCACATTGTACTCTAAAGGAAGACTGTGTGCACATTGTACTCTAAAGGAAGACTGTGTGCACATTGTACCCTAAAGGAAGACTGTGTGCACATTGTAACCTAAAGGAAGACTGTGTGCACTTTGTACTCCAAGAGCACTTTGTCTTCTGTTGATTTGTCTTGTTCAACTTTGGTGTGATAGTTCTTATTTTATTTTACTATATTTTAAAAAAGAATAAATGAATACATTAATGAAAACGTAACCACTAGGGTAAAGGTTAACAACTAAGCTGTCCCTTATACTTGTTGGGAGAGGAAAAATCAGTTGCTTCAGTTAGAGTGGCACTGGGTATTTCAATCACTCTAGAATAGGCTTCACGTTCGGGAGTAGGTGACTAACATATAATTAGACTCTACAGATCTTTTTATATGGTTTTATTTGTTTACAGTATTTTTTTCATTTCTTTTTGGATGTGGTTTTATTGGTTTTGGTTTTTTTTGGGGGGGTTGTTGTTGAACTGAGTTTTTTCTCATTTTTTTGAGAAAGAACTTAAAGTTGGGTGAACATTGAAGAGGAGAGGATTGGAGGGACTTGGGAAAGGGAAAGAAAAGGATAAAAGTATATTTGAATTTGAAAATTGCTTTTAAAAATGAAAACTACTATAACAATTTAAAAAGATTTTAAGTTACTGTGTGTGTGAGGCTGTCTTACTGCCTCTTGTTTTGTGCTGACAAGAATCATGCCTCTATTTCCATTGGCTCCATTGAAACTTGTTTGCACTAACTTAGATACTTTATGAGATGTACACCATTTTCATTTCAAATTGAAACAAAAACCATGTGTTTGACCCCTTCTAGTGCGTTTTGACCAATCTGCATAAAATGTGATTTTTGTCAACTCCACCCCTATACCCTTTTCTCCCTCTTGTCCTGATGATTGAACCCAGGGTCTTCTGCATACCAGGTAAGTATTTTACCAGTAAGCTTATGCCTCCTACCACCATACTGCATCATTGTTCAATGTTAACACTGGGAACATTGGTTGTTTTTGCCAATTAGGCAACTTAAGATGTTTGGTAGTAACACAGAAGTTGACATGATTTTAAGTGACTTGATATTCTTCATTCTTAGAGAATTAACAAATCAAATACGAACATCATTTCCAAACCTACAGTCTCTACTAATTAATCATACTTCATTTAGAGAAATTGTCATTATTTAAAAATAGTTTATTTTATATTTAAATAAAGCAAGTTTTAAAATGCCTAGTTTTTGGTCTTTGCTAAATAAACTGACCCATGAGATAGAAACTGGATCATTTTATTGTCAGTTTTAAAGTGAAATGGCTGAAACTAGAGAGATGTCAGCAGTAATAAGCAGTGTTTACTCTTACAGAGAGCCCTAGGCTTATGTTCTATCACCCACATAACAGCTCAAAACTATCAGTAACTCTAGTTCCAGAGGGGTCAACAACCTCCTTTGGCCTCTGTGGATACCTGGCACACAGTATTACACAGAGATACATAGAGGCAAAACACACCTACATGTTTAATAAAATAATATTTTTAATAAAATGAGATAACTAAGCTACAGTGTGGTTAAATAGCTTGCTTGGGTCACATAAACTGACAGCTTCTAGAGCTGACACAAGCTGAATCCAGTGTCTCTGACTCCTGATTCAAGTTCCCAACTCTACAAACTGTTATCAGGGGCTTTCAATGAAGTCTCATTTTCCATTTGATTTTATTATTGTTTCTCAGTATATCACCCTTGTAGACATATCTGAACTCCAAAATGTTGTGATGTATACTGGTAGAATAATTCTAATCTTCCTCATGCATTCTATATCCAGTAAGAAAGAACATGGCCGCCTATCTCAGATAACAGACCATTTTATAGAAAAAAAAACTTGACTAAATGCATTTGGCAACACACATCCAAAATAAACTTATGAATGCAGTTGAACAAAAGTTTTATATAACTTTCCTTAACAGCGTATGTTCCTACAAATTATATTTAAAGTTGCCCAATGGAAAGCCATTACTTTTAGTTTACTTGCAGTTTTTTTTAAAAATGTTACTAAGAATGCAGTTGCCAGGTTCCACTTAGTCACATTTTTATAGTCCAGTCATTAAACTGCTGAAAAAAAGTGTCTTAAATGGAAACATTGACATAGGGCTCATTACCCTGGCTCCAGAGCACTGCTATCGTAAAGCATCCATCTTCTAGTTCATTTTCTTAAGATGCTATTGAAAAGGTACTGGAAAATTAATATTACAATGGAGAACTTGATTCTATGCATAAAAATTTAAACACTCCAACATAGTGAATGTTTACAACATCAAGGAGTTTATTTGAAATTAAAGTTTATCATGAACTTGATGATATTTAAAGCCTTTTACAACTGGCAATATATTATTTCCACTCTGTTTTTAAGTTTTTCTTTTCCATTTATTTGACAAAATACTTGTTAAGTGTCTCTGTTTGGGCTAACAACATTACACATAATCATTATCAATAAGAAGGCACCAGGTTTTAGAATCTTAAAGGGATCAATGGCACTTATCTTTGTAAATTAACTTTTGGTATTTAAATTTTAAAGTGTTCTCCATGGATAGATAGTACCTAAGAGTAGCAATGGTTGAGTCTCGGATCTGCTATTCTTGCCGTCATCATTTTTCGTTGTCATCATCATCATCGTTATCTTGTTATCATCACCTCATTATCATCATTGTCAATCATTGCCATCACCATGATCAGTGATCATTGTTGACATGCACGGTTCTCATAAAAACAAAAAACAAACAAACAAACAAACAAAAAACAAAAAAACCATGGGAAACTGACTGAATTGAGATGGGCCAAGAGTATTGAAATGTGTTCCATCCATAGAAGTCTTTTTTTTTTTTTTGTAAATTTCTGAAATGCATGTGTGTCAAAAGTTGTAAAACTAGAAGGATTTCACTAGTTATTTGAAAACTTCTGCCAGATTTTTAAGTTGTTTGCAGGTAAAGGGTGGTGAGCTTGAGTTTCTTTTACTCTATTCCTCTGGACAAATTGTATTTCTATGTGCTTCAGTTTATATGCCTACCCAATGGAGATAATGATAGGATCTAGCTGATAAGATGCCAAATAACCCTATTAAAAATGGGGTACAGAGCTAAACAAAGAATTTTCACCTGAGGAATATAAAATGGCTGAGAAGCACCTAAAGAAATGTTCAACATCCTTAGTCATTAGGGAAATGCAAATCAAAACAACCCTGAGATTTCACCTCACACCAGTCAGAATGGCTAAGATCAAAAACTCAGGAGACAGCAGGTGTTGGTGAGGATGTGGAGAAAGAAGAACACTCCTCCACTGATGGTGGGATTGCAAGTTGGTACAACCACTCTGGAAATCAGTCTGGCGGTTCCTTAGAAAACTGGGCATGACCCTTCTGGAGGACCCTGTTATAACACTACTGGGCATATACCCAGAGGACTCCCCGGCATGTAATAAAGACACATGCTCCACTATGTTCATAGCAGCCTTATTTATAATAGCCAGAAGCTAGAAAGAACACAGATTTCCCTCAACGGAGAAATGGATTCAGAAAATATGGTATATTTACACAATGGAATACTACTCTGCAATTAAAAACAATGAATTCACGAAATTCTTAGGCAAATGATCAGAACTGGAAAATATCATCCTAAGTGAGGTAACCCAATCACAAAAAACACACATGGTATGCAGTCAGTGATAAGTAGATATTATCCCAGAAGCTCAGGATACCCAAGACACAATTCACATATCAATTGTTTCCCAAGAAGAAGGAAGTAGAAGCCCCTGTTGCTGGAAAGACTGGATGCAGCAGTGTAGGGGAATACCAAGCGGGAGGGGGTTGACTGGGGAACAGGGGGAGGGAAGAGGACTTATGGGACTTTCAGGGAGGGGGGATCCAGGAAAGGGGAAATCATTTGGAATGTAAAGAATATAGAAAATAAAATTTAAAAAAATGGTGTACAGAACTAAACAAAGAATTTTAAGCTGAGGAATATTGAATACCTGAAAAGCACCTAAAGAAATGTTCATCATCCTTAGTCATCAGGGAAATGCAAATCAAAACAACCCTGAGATTTTACCTCACACTGGTCAGAATGGCTAAGATCAAAAACTCAGGAGACAGCAGGTGCTGGAGAGGTTGTGGAAAAAAAGGAACACTCCTCCACTGCTGGTGGGATTGTAAGCTGGTATAACCACTCTGGAAATCAGTTTGGGGTTCCTCAGAAAACTGGGCATAATACTACAGAAGACCCTGTTATACCACTCCTGGGTATATACCCAGAGGATTCTCCAGCATGTAATAAGGACACATGCCCCACTATGTTCATAGCCGCCCTATTTATAATAGTCAGAAGCTGGAAAAAACCCAGATGTCCCTCAACAGAGGAATGGATACAGAAAAATGTGGTATATATATACACAATGGAGTACTATTCAGCCGTTAAAAACAATGAATTTGTGAAATTCTTAGACAAATGGATAGAGCTGGAGAATATCATCCTGAGTGAGGTAACCCAGTCACAAAAGAACACTCATGGTATGTACTCACTGATAAGTGGATATTAGCCTAGAAGCTTGGAATACCCATGAAACAATTCACATATCAAATGATGCCCAAGAAGGAGGAAGAACAAAGTATGGATCCTTGGGTCCTTTGTAGAAAGGGGAAACAATACCCACAGAAGGAGATACAAAGACAAAAGTTTGAGCAGTGTCTGAGGGAAAGACCATCCAGAGACTACCCTACCTGGGGATCCATCCTATATACAGTTACAAAACCCAGACACTGTGGTGAATGCCCACAAGTGCTGACTAACCAGAGCTGGATATAGCTATCACCTGAGAGGCTCTCCTAGTGCTTGACAAATACAGAGGGGGACACTCTCAGCCAGCCATTTAACTAAGTACAGGGTTCCCAATGGGGGAGCTAGAGACAGAACCCAAGGAGCTGAAGAGGTTTGCAGTGCCACAGTAGCAACAACACTATGAGTCACCCAGTACTCCCAGAGCTCCCAGGGAGAAAACCATCAACCAATGAGTACACATGGAGTTACTCATGACTCCATACACGTCGGCAGCAGATGATGGTCTTGTTAGACACCATGGGGAGGAGTGGTCCTTGGTCCTAGGAAGTCTTGATGCTGTAGTGTAGAGGAATACCAGGACAGGGAAGCGGTGGAGGGCGGAATGGGGAAGGGGAGGTTACTTATGGGATTTTCGGGGGATGGGGTAACCAGGAAAGGGGACAACATTTGAAATGTAAATAAAGAATATACCTAATTAAAAAAAGAGATTTTCCTCACACTTAGAAGTGTTATTGTGTAATATGGACTCAATAGGTCTTGTGACTCTTTCAGTGATAGATTAATGCTTTGCTGTTTCAGGGCAGAATGTCAGAACAGGTTTGCAAGCTTGGCTTCTCATCCTAGTTTCTTATTTAGAGGTTGTTCAGCAAAGTTAGTGTACTCCCTAAGGACTTTTATTATGAGGAAAGTGGGGTAATTATACGTACTCTGTTGGCTTTTTGAAAGAAAGAGATTACGTATGTAAATGATCAAGCATGGCGTCAGACCTGATAGTAGGTGGTCAGTGAATATGAGTCATAATTATCTGCAAAAACAAACAAAATCCCTCAGTAATAGTTAGATTGAGTGCTCAAGGACCCTTGTCATTACATAATAGCATGGCTTTGTTCAGTAAGATAGAGTCAGTGTTCTACAGAGTCTCACATAGTTAACTCCCAGCCAAAAGAAATACATTACAGAGTAAGTGGTTGTAAATGTTATGTTCTATTTATACAAGAGGAATGTGTTGTGAACTATGGAGCCATGTTTAAATGAGGGCTTTCTTGTTTCTTAGCTTGTAAAATATTCACAGTTGTTTATTATTATTATTATTATTATTATTATTATTATTATTATTAGATACAGGATCTTGCTATATCGTCCATGCAGGCCTCAAACTTGCAGCAATCCTCCTGCCTCAGCCTTCTGAATGCTGGGATTGCAGACACACACTATCATACCACTTTGAAATACCTTAATTTTCAATGTCTTTAAGTAAATGTGGACACGTATGAAATAGCCCTGAACCTTTGGAATAAAATACGAGAGATCTCTAGGCTCAGTCATATTTTTCTTTTCACTCTCTCCCAAACAATCCTCCTCTCAAGATTTCATACTTGATCTTAAAATCACAGAGGTTTCCAGCTGAAAGGGACTAATCTAATACGTCACGTTTTATACCCAAGGAAACTGTGACCTGATGAATTAAGTGATTTCTCCCAAGGCCATATAATAAATTATTGGCAGAATCTTGGCTTCTTGCTGCCAAGTCCAGAATGTTTAGGAAAAAGAAATAAAAATTGGATCCAGGCAAAACTGACTTTTTAGCTTAGGAGAGGTGGTATTGTGGCTCCAAAAAGTGGGATGGGGGTTTCTGAAGGGGAGACAAGGAAAGGGGAAAACATTTGAAATGTAAATAAAGAAAATAACAAGAAAAAAGAATATGAAATTGATTGGAAGAGGTAAAGGCCATTATGAAATATAGGCTATATGTAATTAAAAGACTGTATGGGGGAGGGTGCTTAAAAAGTGACCTACAGCTTAGGTCTGGAAAGAGGTTAGTTGACTGGTTTGAGTTCACTTACCTGAGGCAGAGATTGGCTTTTATGAAATTATCTGGACAAGACCATAAACTCCCATAAAAATATTTTATTATTAGATATTCTCAGATATTAGTTATCAAGAACTGTTAGATGGATCCCGAAAGGCAAGCAAAGTATGTTTCCTAGCCTTAGAGTAGGAAATAACCTGAGTTCTGGGAAGATGCTGCCAGCAAATATGTCAGAAAGCTGCATCTCTTTTGGACTGTCCATTTCCTGAATATAGTAAATGTATAATGATCCAGATATCATGTGATTGTGCTGATAAACAAGGTGATTCATAAGATTAATTTAGCATTGTGTCTGGCACACACCGTAACCACTTAACTAATAGCTATTCATGCAATTCCAGCTGATCAGCCTCTTTACAGTAAAAGATCTGTTAAGGGAAAATGAACCCTTCTTCAGAAAGGACCCAGAAGATTTACTAGGTTTTCAGAGTTTTATCTAAATCACCTGTTTAAAATGAAGAGGAAAGTAATAAATGACTTATACAGGCATGGAAGTAGAGAGGAGATAAGAATCTCAGAAGTTTAACATGCAGTTAAATAAGTAGTGTGCATGCATGTGTTAATATGTGTGTGGTGTTGGGATCAAACCCAGGCGTATCTTAGCAACTATCACCATTGAGCTACAGTGTAGCCCTAAAATTTTGATTAACAGCCTATGTAGAGAAGTTTCTAAGAATATGAACTATTTTGTTCTTTTGCATATCTCTCTGTCCTTATGATACCCGATTAACAAGATTTTATAGTCACTAAAAAAGCCTTTCTGGATAATCAGCTCTCCTATTTAAAAAGCTGAGCTACAGGGATACATTAAAGTAAACTAATAAACACTTTTCTTTGGCATTTATCCAAAGCATTTCTTTAGGGAATCATATAAAATTACAAATATGATTGTCTCCATGAGAGGATAATATTAAATATGATGTAGAATAGGTAAGTTGATTTATAAAATTAATATGGGAGAAAATGAAGACCATATCCTACAGAGCCTTCTGACTGTCAACATGGCAGTTGCTCCTGTACATGTCTGAAAGAAGATATAGACATTAGATTGTTCTGGGGTGCTTCTTTGAGAAAAATTAATTTTGCTTTTAAAAGGAATTGCTGACTGAACTAATTTGAGAAATATCATTTAAAAATTGTAGGCCTCTTTGGAGATTGAAAACTCACTAATCCTTTTGATTTATTTATTTTTCCTGAGAGGTGATGTAGCCCTAGCTGTTCTGGAACTCACTATGTAGATTAGGCAGGCCTTAAACTCAGAAATCTGCCTGCATTTGCCTCCCAAGTGTTAACATCAAAGGTGAGTGCCACCACTGCCCTGTTAATCCTTTTGATTTGAAGAAATTAGTTACAAAGGGCTGTTGAACTTGATTTCTCAAACTTTTTTTTGAGTGAAGAGAAGGTATATATATATGTAGTGTCTGTGGATTTGCATCTCTGAATGGAGGAGTTACTCAAAATGAGACAATTCTCTCTCTCTCTCTCTCTCTCTCTCTCTCTCTTTTTTTTTTGAAGATACTTTCTTAATTTATGCTTCAACTGTTATTCCATTTCTTGGTCCCCCCCACCAAAAACCCCCTATCTCATCCCCCTACTCCTGCTCACCAACCCACACACTCCTGCTTCCCTGTCCTGGTATTCCCCTATACTGGGGCATCGAGCCTTCTCAGAGCCAAGGGCCTCTCCTCCCTTTGATGTCCAACAAGGCCATCCTCTGCTGCGTATGCAGCTAGAGCCATGGGTCCCTCCATGTGTACTCTTTGGTTGGTGGTTTAGTCCCTGGGCGCTCTGGGGGTACTGGTTGGTTCATATTGTTGTTCCTCCTATGGCGCTGCAAATCCCTTCATCTCCTTTTGTCCTTTTCTAGCTCCTCCATTGGGGACCCTGTGTTCAGTCCAATGGTGGCTGAGAGCCTCCACCTCTGTATTTGTCAGGCTCTGGCAGAGTCTCTCAGGAGACAGCTATATCAGGCTCCTGTCAGCAAGTACATATTGACATCCACAGTAATGTCTGGGTTTGGTAACTGTATATGAGATGGATTCCCAGGTGAGGCATTCTCTAAATGGCCTTTCCTTCAGTCTCTGCTCCACACTTTGTCTATGTATTTCCTCCCATGGGTATTTTGTTCCCCTTTCTAAGAAGGACCAAAGTATGCATACTTTGGTCTTTCTTCTTTTTGAGCTTCATTTGGTATATGAATTGTATCTTGGGTATTCTGAGCTTCTGGGCTAATATCCACTTATCAATGAGTGCATACTATGTGTGTTCTTTTGTGATTGGGTTACCTTACTCAGGATGGTATTTTCTAGTTCCATCCATTTGCCTAGGAATTTCATGCATTCATTGTTTTTAGCTGAGTAGTACACCATTGTATAAATGTACCACATTTTCTGTATCCATTCCTCTGTTGAGGGACATCTGGGTTCTTTCCAGCTTCTGGCTATTATAAATATGGCTGCTATGAACACAGGGGAGCATGTATCCTTATTACATGTTGTTGCATCTTCTGGGTATATGCCCAGGAGTGGTCTAGCTGGGTCCTCAGGTAGTACTATGTCTAATTTTCTGAGGAACTGCCAAACTGATTTCCAGAGTGGTTGTACCAGCTTGCAATCCCACCATCAGTGGAGGAGTGTTCCTCTTTCTCCATATCCTCACCAGCACCTACTGTCACCTGAGTTTTTGATCTTAGCCATTCTAAGGAGGAAGAATCTCAGGGTTATTTTGGTTTGCATTTCTCTGATGACTAAAGATGTTGAACATTTCTTTAGGTGTTTCTCAGCTATTTGATATTCCTCAGTTGAAAATTCATTGTTTACCTCTGTACCTCCATTTTTAATAGGGCTATTTGGTTCTCTGGAGTCTCACTTCTTGAGTTCTTTGTATATATTGGATATTAGCCCTCTCTCAGATGAAGGGTTGGTAAAGATCTTTTCCAAATTTGTTGGTTTCTGTTTTGTTCTATTGACAGTGTCCTTTGCCTTACAGAAGCTTTGTAATTTTATGAGGTCCCATTTGTCAATTCTTGATCTTAGAGCTTAAGCTATTGTTATTCCGTTCAGGAAACAGTCCTTGGTTCCCATGTGCTTGAGGCTCTTCTCCACTTTCTTTTCTACTAGTTTCAGTATATCTGGTTTTATGTGGAGGTCCTTGATCCACTTGAACTTGAGCTTTGTACAAGGAGATAAGAATGGATCGATTTGCATTCTTCCATATGCTAACTGCCAGCTGAACCAGCACCATTTGTTGAAAATGCTGTCTTCTTCCCCCTGAATGCTTTTAGCTCCTTTGTCAAAGATCAAGTGACCATAGGTGTATGGGTTCATAGGTGTATGGGTCTTTGATTCTATTCCATTGATCCACCTGCCTGTCACTGTACCAGTACCATACAGTTTTTATCACTATTGCTCTGTAGTGCAGCTTGAGGTCCCGGATTCTGATTCCCACAGGAGTTCCTTTCCTTTATGGTTGAGAATAGTTTTCACTATCCTGGGTTTTTTGTTGTTCCAGATGAATTTGAGAATTGCTCTTTCTAACCCTATGAAGAATTGAGTTGGAATTTTGATGGGGATTGCATTGAATCTGCAGATTGCTTTCGGCTAGATGTCTACTTTTACTGTATTAATCCTGCCAATCTACAACATGGGAGTTACTTTCATATTCTGAGATCTTCTTTGATTTCTTTCTTCAGAGACATATAGATCTTTCACTTGCTTGGTTAGTCACACCAAGACAGTTTATATTGTTTGTGACTATTGTGAAGGATGTCATTTCCCTAATTTCTTTCTCAGTCTATTTATTCTTTGAGTATAGGAAGGCTACTGATTTGTTTGAGTTAATTTTATATCCAGCCACTATGCTGAAGTTGTTTATCAGCTGTAGGAGTTCTCTGTTGGAGATTTCGGGGTCACTTAAGTATACTATCATATCATTTGCAAATAGTGATTATTTTGATTTCTTCCTTTCCAATTTATATTCCTTTGACCTCTTTTTGTGGTCTAATTGCTCTAGCTAGAACTTCAAGTACTATATTGAATAGGTAGGAAGAGAGAGGGCAGCCTTGTCTATTCCCTAATTTTAGTGGAATTGCTTCAAGTTTCTCTCCATTTAGTTTGATGTTGGCTACTGGTTTGCTGTATATTGCTTTTACTATGTTTAGGTAGGGGCCTTGAATTCCTGATCTTTCCAAGACTTTATCCCTGAAGGGATGCTGAATTTTGTCAAATGATTTTTCAGCATCTAATGAAATGACCATGTGGTTTTATTTTCTTTGAGTTTGTTTATGTAGTGCATTACATTGATGGCTTTCTGTATATTGAACCATCCCTGGAATGAAGCTTACTTGATCTTGGTGAATGATTGTTTTGATGTGTTCTTGGATTTGGTTGGCAAGAATTTTATTGAGTATTTTAGTATCGATATTCATTAGGGAAAATGGTCTGAAGTTCTTTTTCTTTGTTTGATTTTTTTGTGGTTTTGGTATCAGCATATTTTTGGTTTCATAGAATGAGTTAGGTAGTATTCCTTTTGTTTCTATTTTGTGGAATAGTTTGAAGAGTATTGGTATTAGGTTTTCTTTGAAGGTCTGATAGAATTCTGCACTAAAATCATCTGATTCTGGGCTTTTTTTGGTTGGGAGACTTTTAATGATTGCTTCTATTTCTTTAGGGATGAGGTGACTGTTTAGATGGTTTATCTGATCCTGATTTAACTTTGATATTTGGGGTCTGTCTAGAAAATTGTCAGTTTCATCCAGATTTTCCAGTTGTGTTGAGTATAGGCTTTTGCAGTAGAATCTGATAATTTTTTTGAATTTCTTCAGTTTCTGTTGTTATAGCTCCCTTTCATTCCTGATTTTGTTAATTTGAATATTGTCTCTGTACTCTCTGGTTAGTCTGGCTAAGGGTTTATCTATCTTGTTGATTTTCTCAAAGAACCAGCTCCTGGTTTTGTTGATTCTTTGTATAGTTCTTTTTGTTTCTACTTGGTTGATTTCAGCTGTGAGTTTGATTATTTCCTGCTGTCTACTCCTCTTGCATGTGTTTGCTAGTTTTTGTTCCTGAGCTTTCAGGTGTACTGTCAAGTTGCTAGTGTGTGCTCCCTCCAGTTTTTTTGTTTGTTTGTTTGTTTTTTGTTTTTTTTAGGCACTCAGAGCTATGAGTTTCCCTCTTAGCACTGCTTTCATTGTGTCCTATACTTTTAGGTATGTTGTGCCTTCATTTTCATTAAATTCTAAAGTCTTTAATTTCTTTCATTTCTTCCTTCATTAAGTTATCATTGAGGAGAGTGTTGTTCAGCTTCCATGTGTATGTAGGCTTTCTGTTTTTATTGTTATTGAAAATTAGTCTTAATCCGCAGTGATCTGATAGGAAGCGTGAGATTATTTCAGTCTTCTTATATATGCTGAAGTCTTTTTTGTGACCCATTATGTGGTCAATTTTGGAGGACATTCCATGAGGTGCTGAGAAGAAGGTATATTCTTTTGATTTAGGGTGACATATTCTATAGATATCTGTTCAATCCATTTGGTTCATAACTTCAATAAGTTTCACTGTGTCTCTGTTTATTTTGTGTTTCCCTGATCTGTCCATTGATGAGAGTGGGGTGTTGAAGTCCCCCACAATTATTGTGTGAGGTGTAATGTGTGCTTTGAGCTTTAGTAAAGTTTATTTTATGAATGTGGGAGCCCTTGCTTTTGGAGCATATATATTCAGAATGAAAGTTCTTCTTGGTAGATTTTTTTTTTGTTTGATGTGTATGACTTCATAATGTGTATGAAGTGTCCTTCCTTATCTTTTTTTATGACTTTTGGTTGAAAGCTGCTTTTCTTCAATATTAGAATGGCCACTCCAGCTTGTTCCTTGTGGCTACTTGCTTGGAAAATTGTTTTCTAACCCTTTACTCAGAAGTAGTGTTTGTATTTGACACTGAGGTGCATGTCTTGTATGCAGCGAAATGCTGGGTCCTGTTTAAGTATCCAGTTTGTTAGTCTATGTCTTATTATTAGGAAATTGAATCCACAAAAAGAGGTCAAAGGGATACAAATTGGAAAGGAAGAAGTCAAACTATCACTATTTGCAGACGATATGATAGTGTACTTAAGCGACCCAAAGAACTCCACCAGAGAACTCCTACAGCTGATAAACGACTTCAGCAAAGTGGCCGGATATAAAATCAACTCAAGCAAGTCAGAAGCCTTCCTATACTCAAAGGATAAGCAGGCTGAGAAAGAAGTAAGAGAAATGATACCCTTCACGATAGCCACAAACCATATAAAGTATCTTGGCGTGACTCTAACCAAACAAGTGAAAGATCTGTATGACAAGAACTTCAAGTCTCTGAAGAAAGAAATTGAAGAAGACCTCAGAAGATGGAAAATCTGCCATGCTCATGGATTGGCAGGATTAATATAGTAAAAATGAGCATCTTACCAAAAGTAATACACAGATTCAATGCAATCCCCATCAAAATCCCAACTCAATTCTTCATAGAGTTAGAAAGAGCAATTCAAAAATTCATTTGGAATAACAGAAAACCCAGAATAGCTAAAACTATTCTCAAGAGTAAAAGAACCTCTGGGGGAATCAGTATCCCGGACCTCAAGCTGTACTACAGAGCAATAGTGTTAAAAACCGCATGGTATTGGTACAGTGACAGGCATGTAGATCAATGGAACAGAATTGAAGACCCAGAAATGAATCCACACTCCTAAGGTCACTTGATCTTTGACAAAGGAGCTAAAACCATCCAGTGGAAAAAAGGTAGCCTTTTCAACAAATGGTGCTGGCTCAACTGGAGGTCAACATGCAGAAGAATGCAAATTGACCCATTCTTATCTCCTTGCACTAAGCTCAATTCCAAGTGGATCAAGGATCTCCACATAAAACCAGACACACTGAAACTAATAGAAAGGAAACTAGGGAAGAACCTTGAACATATGGGCACAGGGGAGAATTTCCTGAATAAAACTCCAATAGCTTATGCTCTAAGATCAAGTATTTACAAATGGGACCTCATTAAATTACAAAGTTTTTGCAAGGCAAAAGACACTGTCAAAAAGACAAAGCGGCAACCAACTAACTGGGAAATGATCTTTACCAACCTTACATCCGACAGAGGGCTTATATCCAATATATACAAAGAACTCAAGAAGTTAAACTCCAGAGAGGCAAGTAACCCTATTAAAAAATGGAGTACAGAGCTAAACAAAGAGTTCTCACCTGAAGAATATCTAATGGCTGAGAAGCACCTAAAGAGTTGTTCATCATCCTTAGTCATTAGGGAAATGCAAATCAAAACAACCCTGAGATTCCATCTCACACCAGTCAGGATGGCTAAGATCAAAAACACAGGAGACAGCAGTTGTTGGCGAGGATGTGGAGAAAGAGGAACACTCCTCCACTGCTGGTGGAATTGCAAGCTGGTACAACCACTCTGGAAAGCAGTCTGGCGGTTCCTCAGAAAACTGGGCATGACACTCCCGGAGGATCCGGCTATACCACTCCTGGGCATATACCCAGAGGCTTTACCTGCATGCAATAAGGACACATGCTTCACTATGTTCATAGCAGCCTTATTTATAATAGCCAGAAGCTGGAAAGAACCCAGATGTCCCTCAACGGAGGAATGGATTCAGAAGATGTGGTATATCTACACAATGGAATACTGCTCTGCAATTAAAAACAATGAATTCACGAAATTCCTAGGCAAATGGTCAGAACTTGAAAATATCATCCTTAGTGAGGTAACCCAATCACAAAAAAACACACATGGTATGCAGTCACTGATAAGGGGATATTAACCCAGAATCTCGGAATACCCTAGACACAATTCGCATATCAATAGATTTCTAAGAAGATGGAAGGAGAGACCCCTGGTCCTGGAAAGACTGGATGTAGGGGAACGCCAGGACAGAGAAATGAGAGGGGGTTGAATGGAGAAAAGAGGGAGGGAAGGGGGCTTATGGGACTTTCGGGGAGGGAGGAAACGGGAAAGGGGAAATGATTTGGAATGTAAATAAAAAAAACTTAGAAAATAAAATTTAAAAAAAAAGAGATATTAAGGAATAATGATTGTTGCTGCCTGTTAATTTTATGTTTGTGTGGTTATCTTCTTTTGGGTTTGTTGAAAGAAGATTACTTTCTTGTTTTTTCTATGGTGTAGTTTCCATCCTTGTGTTGGTGTTTTTCATCTCTTATCTTTTGTAGGTCTTGATTTGTGGATAGATATTGTATAAATTTGTGTTTGTCATGGAATGTCTTGATTTCTCAATCTATGGTAATTGAGAATTTTGCTGGGTATAGTAGTCTGGGCTGGCATTTGTGTTCTCTTAGGGTCTGTATTGGTTCTACCCAGGATACTCTAGCTTTCACAGTTTCTGGTGAGAAGTCTGGTGTAATCCTGATATGTCTGCCTTTATATGTTACTTGACCTTTTTCTCTTACTGCTTTTAGTATTCTTTCTTTGTTTTGTGCATTTGGTGTTTTGTGACAGGAGGAATTTCTTTTCTGGTCCAATCTACTTGGTGTTCTGTAGGCTTCTTGTATTTTCATGGGCATTTCTTTCTTTAGGTTAGGGAAGTTTTCTTCTATAATTTTGTTGAAGATGTTTAATGGACCTTTAAGCTGGAAATCTTCACTCTCTTCTATACCTGTTATCCTTAGGTTTGGTCTTTTCATTGTGTCCTGGATTTTCTGGATGTTTTAGGTTAGGGGCTTTTTGCATTTTGCATTTTATTTGACTGATGTGCCAATGTTTTCTATGGTATCTTCTGCATCTGAGATTCTCTCTTCCTTCTCCTGTATTCTGTTAGTGATGCTTGAATCTATCACTCCTGATCTCTTTCCAAGGTTTTCTAACTCCAGGGTTATCTCCCTTTGTGATTTCTTTATTGTTTCTATTTCCACTTTTAGATCCTGGATGGTTTTGTTCAATTCCTTCACCTGTTTGGCTGTGCTTTCCTGTTCTTTATGGGATTTTTGTGTTTCCTCTTAGAGGGCTTCTACCTGCTTTCCTGTGTTTCCTGTATTTCTTTAAGGGAGTTATTTATGTCCTTCTTAAAGTTCTCTTTCATCATTATGAGATGTGATTTTAAATCAGAATCTTGCTTTTCTGGTCTCTTGGAATATCCAGTGCTCACTGTGGTGGGAGAACTGGGTGGTTTTGATGATGCCAAGTAGTCTTGGTTTCTGTTGCTTATGTTTTTCTGCTTGCCTTTTGCTATGTGGTTATCTCTGGTGTTAGCTGGTCTTGCTGTCTCTGACTGTGGCTTGTCCCTCCTGAAAACCTATGTGTCAGTACTGCTGGGAGACAAGTTCTCTCTGGAATGAATTTAGGTGTGGAAAGATGTGGTACAGGGTCAGCTCTGGGGTGCAGACAGAAACCAGAAGTATCCTGTCCCTATTTGATCCTTGGTTCCTGTGTCATGATGGCTCTGAGCAGGTCCTTCTTGGACCAGGATTTTGAATGGAATCGGTCTTATCAGTGCTTGAAGTTGTGTAGAAACTTCTGTGAGACTAACTCTCTCCTGGCAATATTTGTGTATGTAGCTCTGTGGCCCAGGATCAGCTCTGAGTGCAGACAGATTGCAGAAGACTTCTGTCCCAGCCAGCTCCTTGGTTCCTGTGTCTTCAGGGTTTCGTGCGGGTTCCTCTGCACTCACCTGTTCACACTCCTGGGAAGCTAGCTATCTCTCTGCACCATCTGTGTATGTAGCCCTGTGGCAGAGGATTGCCTCTAAGTGCAGACAGAAACTGGACGTCTCCTGTTAAGGGCAGCCCCTAGATTCCTGTGTCCTGAGGATTCTGTGCAGGTTCCTCTGAGCAGTAGGGGTGGTTGTACTTGAGCTCAAAGGCCTGCCTGCACTCCTGGGAGGCTAGCTACCTCCTGTGTCACCTGGGTATCGAGACAATTCTTTCTATTTGTTATCCATGTGTTTCATAGAACTTGTTTGGGAAATGTTAGTTAACAATATAGTACAAAGTGATTTCTGGGCAGTGGTGGCACATGCCTTTAATCCCAGCACTTGGGAGGCAGAGACAGGCTGATTTCTGAGTTTGAGGCCAGCGTGGTCTAAAGAGTGAGTTCCAGGACAGCCAGGGCTACACAGAGGAAATCCTGTCTTGAAAAACCAAAACAAACAAACAAACAAGACGATTTCCAAGTAGGTATAAATATAGGGACCTCTCAAGTGCTAGGCCCTGTGCTAGGGGACAGACCTGAACCTCGTGAGTCATAGCTTCAGTTTTCTTTGTTCATTGCTTCCTCCAAAATGACTAAGAACTGTGGGAGGGACTTAGCCAAGGAGGCCCAGCTGCAATGTTGGTCTATGGGCCACTGACACTTCCTCCCAGAGTCAACCTAAACTCTGCCACCACAGCTAGAGACTGCCAATGCTGGACCAGGCAATGAGGCTAGTCATTGAGAAAAAAAAATATTATATCTGGCTACTTGAGACCCAGTGAGATGCTGGGAGAGGGATAGTGTATAAAGGTTTGCCCAGTTCCTGTAATAAACAAGTTTGCTTTGCCACTTTCCCAACTCCTGGAGTCTGTGTTGCTGACTCTGCACCTTCTTAGCCCTGCCCCAAGGGTCTTGGTCAGAGTTGCAAGCAACAAGAACCTTGGAGACAAAGATCAAGATGTGTCAGAAATGAGGTGGCTGCTTCATCCCTGTCCCTGCCTCCACTCTTTTGTCTTGGATTTATTTTTCCTTAGAATCTCTTACTTGCTTACTTAGTTTCTACCTTAATATGATCATCCCAGCCACCTCCTGAGGTGAATCTTTGATCTGACGCAATTGATTGATTCCTAACTTGCAAACCAGTTGACTGGCATAAGGGTAGTAGCTTTACATAGTTGAACACTGTATAGAAATGCTTCTACAAGGAGTTTCAATAGAAATATTTATTAAACATATTTTGTACTATTGGGTGAAAAGATGTATTTTGGGAGACAGGCAATGGTAAATTATTCTTAACTCATTCTGTTACTATATATAAAAATTTCTCAGTGATTTTTCACAACTACTCATAGGGAAGGAATCTCAGACAAACTAAAATATAACTATTTCACAAATAGCCAATTAAAATCTAAAATAACCAAAATATCTTTGCTACCCTTGGATGTTTTAGATAATGTGGCATGTTCATATGGTGAGAGGGACCAGAAGTGTCTTCTTAAGTAGCTAAAGAGACTAGGAATACTGTTTATTTTAACTGATATAACAGATAGACTTGACTTTCTTTTCATATTGTTTTGGAAGGTTTCTACTGGCTCTGCTTTTCAGCTACTTTGGGTGACACAACTTCCTACGTTAACAACATTTTACTACATGTCTTGCAGAACACAATTAGGGCTAAGCCATGGTGTATGTGCATGTAGGAATCCTACTCTTGAGTATAACCAATGTTGGAGACATAGGTACACACGGAATAATGTTCAGATTATATCCTTTTAAATGATTGCCTCACAGACTAGGAATGATTAAGGTATGCTTTGAGGTCCTTAATCCTCTGTCAGCTTGGAATGATTGTCTCATATTGTTAGAAGTCTGGGTCTGTTTTTCTTTCTTCTAGTTGCATATACTGGGGTCTGTGCACCTTTGATCAGCTGTTTTGGGCTTAAGTCACAGTTTTTGGGACTTAAGAAAAGAAGTAATTAAACTGTGCTCAACTCATGGGTTATTTTGCACCCTGAATTTAACAGAGAGAAATTTCTTTAGTTACCTAGCCTTGGAGTGCTGTGTCCATTCCACATGGAGGTCTTCCATTCCTTAGAGAAGCAATTTATTTTTCTGATATTCACCTTAAGCTTATGTGTGCTAACTTGTCTGAGAGAAGCCCCCAGTTCTGCCCAGCTAGGACAAAGAAGTGTGAGTTTATATCTGGATCTGGTCCATTCATCTGCATACTTGTTTCTGTGGTAATACCATGCTGTTTTTGTTACTTTGACTTCTTAATATAATTTGAAACTGTATGCGGTGATACTTCCAGGATGGTTCTTTTTTTATTTCAGAATTGTTTCAGCTTCTATATGAGTTTCACAATTGTTTTACCATTTCTATTAAAAATGACACTGGCATTTTGATGAGTGTTGTCAATTGTTTTTTATAGGATAGGCATTTCTTACAATATTCATTCTGCTGATCTGTGAACATAAGTGGTCTTTCAATCCTTTAGTGTTTGCTTCTGTTTCTTTTCTTGATGTTTTAAAATTTAGCCCATAGAGGGAACAAGGCAAGAGTTGGAGACATACCCATTCCCACAATTAGGAATCTCACAAAAACACCAAGGTAACAGCTATAACATATACTCCAGGGGCAAACTCATGTAGGTCCTATGCATGCTACTTCAGTTTCTGTGAGCCCTATGAGCCCTGCTTAGTTGATTCAGTGAGTCACTTTCTACAGGTGCCCTCCATACTCTTTGACTCCTACAGTCTTTCCTTTCCCCTTCTTCAGGCTTCCCCTAACTCCAAGGGGAAGGACCAGATGGAATCCTTCAATTTAGACTCCCTCTCCACATGTCTGGCTGTGGGTATCTGCACCCACTCCCATCTTCTACCCGAGGAAGCCTCTTGGATGATAACTGGACCAGGCACAGATGTATGCGTGTAGCAGAGTATCATTAGGAGTTATTTCTTTTGGCCACTATTTAAAGACTGTATTCACCTGTTCCCGCAGTCCACAGGGTCCCCCCTAAGCACTTATTGTCCACTGTCACACATTTCTCCTGTGCACTTAGGTTCCAGGTCCATGGCCAGGAGTTTATTTTATATTTGGATGGGAAGCACATTTTACTTTCAGGCTCATGTCCAATTACTTAGTAAAAACTATCTCTAGTGTGTTCTAGAAAAGCTATAAAGGCTGATTTACATGTTAAACTTTGGCCTTGGAAAAATATAGTAAAAATACCTCAGTAAAGAGATGGAAACTGTCAGGGTCTAGTCAGGACACCTGGAACTATAAGAAGAACATAGCCACCATCTGTCTTTAACTAAGTTTCATCTTCAAACTTCAGTGATCATCTTTGGGGAAGGAAGTTGGCTGTGGTAGTCCTTTTGGTACATTGATCTTCTCAGAGGGTCCTGATCCCTTATCTTTGAATTCCGTATAGTTGCTCCCCTACCTTACTTTCTGCTTCCAACTTTTGCAATCAAGTCTTTTGTATATCGTTTAGTATTTTCATTTAAGAGAAACTTAATTAAATTTTCTTTTGAAAATTACATATGAATACTGTATTTACATCATTTTTATTCTAGCCCTTTTCCCCCTCCTACAATTCCTTCTCTTCCCCCATTTCCTCTCAGATTCATGATGTCTTCCTTTTTACTTATGTTATATATATATGGATATACCTTATATATATTCATATGTAAATACAGCTTGCTGAGTCCATTTAGTGCTGTGCTTATCTATATTTGTTTAAGGCTGACTACTTGGCATTGGAAAACCCTGGCTGCAGCTCGTCCTTGGAGAAGACTGATTCTACCTCTTTAAGCAGCCATTAATTGCTGTAGTTCTTCATCCAGGAGTGGATTAGAGCCCTGTAAGATTTCCCCCTTTTATGTTGTCATGTTATTTGGTGCTACCTTTGTGCTGGTCATATTTGAGAAACCATATTGTTGAGATTTCATGAATTCAGCTTCCCTAACATATCTAGAAGACAATGTCTTACAATAGTTTTATTGGTCCTCTGGCTCTTATGGTACTTCCATGCCTCCTCTGTGGTGTTCCTTCAGGTATAGAAGTTACATTATGGATGTATCAATTGGGAATTGGTACACCGCAGTCAATTGTTCTCAGCATTTTAACCAGTTGTGGATTTTTGTAACTCCATTTGCTGCAAAACTTCAGGTGTGACAGCTACTTATCTGTCGTTATAGTGATACATATTTAGAATGTACTTAGAAATTGTCCTGGTGTAGGAAAGTGGTGGTCATAGGTTTTTCTCTAGGGTCAATGACCTTATCAGCTGTACACAGCTGACTAGGTTTACATCACTAGGCACGAATCTTTTCCTATGGAGCATCTTGAGATTCTTGAGGACTAGTCCTTGGAGAGGAAATTTTTAGTTTAGTTCCAGCTTGATTCCTTCAGTCCCTTGTCCAAGGTGTCATGCCTTCAGCAATAGAGACTAAACTTCAATTTCTGGGAAGCAACCAAGGACCTGGAAGTAATCTATATTATTTTGTTGATCTCTTGCCCTCCTCTGTCCAATGATCCTAAGGTTGTCTTTCATTCATAGCACTGAGGTATTTCTTCAGTTTCTGAGTTTGTAGTCATATAATGGTGTAGATGTTACAAAAATCATGCTATCTGTTGTTCAAATGCTGATGCAACAACAGTTGCCTAGCATGTGGAACATGATGTTGCTCTTGTCTTGTCCACGAACCTACATGCACCAAAGATCAATCTCCTTGCTTCATAATCTCTTTTGTGAGTGCTTGGCTTTTGCTTTTTCCTATAGTCTGTTTTGTTGTTTTTGTTTGTCTAGGTTAAATTCAATATTCCTGCCAAACCATTTACCCCCCTGTGATCATAATACCCTATGTAAAATTTGAAGCAATGCTCTGAGTCCTATCATTATAGCTG
Source organism: Tokudaia tokunoshimensis (assembly GCA_036184795.1). Classification (NCBI taxonomy): domain Eukaryota; kingdom Metazoa; phylum Chordata; class Mammalia; order Rodentia; family Muridae; genus Tokudaia; species Tokudaia tokunoshimensis. The sequence goes on from BTHU01000022.1 coordinate 46,539,479, forward strand.
GGCCCCTATCATTGCCATATCTCTTATAGGCTAATCTACAACTATATAGGGATTTCACAAACTGTTCTGGCAGGTTTTGTACCTATTCCTTTCCATACCCTCATACTATACCCCAATCACTGTTTTCCATAATCCTGCTTATTCAAGTTGCCCTGGGATGAAATTTAGCTGTCATCTGGGCCTGCACAGATCTAACATTTTTTTTTTTGCCCTGATTCTTGCCTTTGTGATTTTTTTTTTAACTAATAAATGTGGAGTTAAGTTATGCTTGAAAAACATTGCCAGTCAACTCCACAAATTTCTTTAAGATATTCTAAGTCTTGAGTCTTTAGCTGCTGGTAGTGAAATGCTGCGACTGCTTGAATACATTTCTGCTCTGTCCACCCTTCCCATGAGTCTGAGGTTGGTGTGGCTTTTTGTCCCATGTGATATTTTTCGATATGGCATGTATGTTATAAAGCCATGAGTGTCATACTGTGTTTGGGATATAAGAGAGAAGTTAAGGAAAGATTGTTAGGAAATTTTTACATTGGAGTATTTAGGAGAAATCAAACACTCTCTTCAGCTTGTTTTTCACTTTCCGTTAAAAGTGGGTGCTATTGATAAACTTTCCAAGTAATCTCGATTATGACTCACTCAAACAGTCAGTTCAGGACCATCAGAAGTGATTTCTAGCTCATGTCTCAGGGAAAATTATCACTAATTTCTGCTGCAGCTTTTTTTTTTTCAAAAAAAAAGAAAACCAGATTTTTCTCAACAAAGTGCTATAAGGAAAATGATATTCCTTTATAACTTGTGAAGGACACAAATGACTGAAGGCTTTCCCCCATATCCTTCCTTGCGATTTCCTCTATGAGTGGTGCCAAAAGTCAAGTGATTGAAAACCTTAGATAGGTTAAAAGAGCCTCAAAATATCTCCAAATATTCAAACTTCCTGTGGTTTTGGTGAATTCTAGCCAGAAATCCTCGTATAACATTGCTTTCAAGGGCACTGCAAAATTATGTAATTCAAGAAAGGACTTGTGTTCCGCAATGAGTTTTCAAAATGTGTTATTCCACATGAAAAATGTGTACTCAGTGCCAAAATGGTAGTAGGGGGGCTTGAGAGGCTGGGACTCACTTGCCATTCTCTGGGTTGTTCCATTCCATCGATGACACTGTTCTTGATCTGCAAGCAGTCCATGCCTTGTTGCCATCTGGCTGCTGGCTCCAGCACCATAAGGTGCACTGAACTGTTAGCAGTAGAAAATAGTGCTCTATATTGGTCACAATGTGCCAGCAGAGACCCAGAAGACAGTTGCCTGATGTTACAGAAAACATTATAAAGGCAGTGAGCATTATAAAGACTTCATGGAATGTCTTTTTCCTGTGGGTGATGAAGGGCATACACAGTGGTTCCCTTTTGTGGAAGAAAATGTTGTTAAAAGTAAGTAGCCCCAGGAAGGCTTAGCATTGTATTATTTTTTTTTTTTGAAGTTGATAACCCTAGAAATTGCACATACCTTATTAATGGTAGAGACAGAATTATAGATATCTAGACAGGGTAGTTTGCAAAGACAGCACAGGAAGGCGTAGCTACCTGTGTTGTTATCATTGGTGAGATTACCAAGTCACCACCGGAAGCCCAGTAATCATAATTTCTGTGAAGGACTGAAAACTTCCATGTGCACGATATGTTCTAGAATGAATCTGCTTGCTACCACATCCCAACATCTACTCTGAAGCCTCAGATGTGGTCACCTGTTGCTTCTGAAACTTCTCTAACTACTCTGAACTCAACAAGTCCTCTTACTCAGGAAGTCTTCCTGGATGGTTGGGACATCTAATACCTCAAATTGCCAATATTGTAGATCACCTTACATTTTCTATTTCAGAATCTTGCCACCTTTGATGAAACACTTTTGATACAAGGAAGAGTTTCTTTCTCCAGGAAGAATAGATTCTGGTGTCCTGCGAGGAAAAGCTTGGCTCTGAGCTTGTTCTTGGGAAATGGCAGATTCTTGCCCTTCCGGACTGTTTCCCCATCAGTTTATGCAGAAACAGGAGTTGCTTTTTTTTTTTTCCTGGGATTTGAATTCCTTGAAAGAATCCTTCATTTACGGATGTTTGCAGCTAAGCTAGGTGATGAAAGGCCCAATGTACAATGTATTGTGTGTTGTGGAATCTGGTGAATATGCAATCAATCAAATGAATTACAAGGAGTTGTTTGTAAAGCTGGTGAGGGCTGGTGTTAGGGTACAAGGGATTTGAATGCACTAGGAATTCTCTGTGTGTATGTCTGATAGTAATTACTTGATAGAGTAGCCTAATCAAGTCCCTGTCTGATATCAGCAGCGGCGTTATTCAGTGTAGATTGTAGTTCTCTAGTTGTAACCTGAAACAGATTCCCTTCTACAGTTGCTGAATGCAGCTTTTCTATTTCAAGCGTTTATTGTGCCCCAGTCTTTCACCTTGTATCATGACTGTTCAGGATGGGTTCCACATTGACTTGCCCCATGCATAGAGCCTTCTTCATTCCTCTTGCTTTCTTTACCACCTTCTTTCTTAGGATCATGGTTTATGCTTCATTGCTCAATCATATTTTTGGTAATTCGCTAAGTTTCCTACACTTTTTTTTTCTTTTTTTTTTTCAAATCTGTCTGGGGAAACCCTAAACGTAATACTTACAAATGTGTATTTATTCTAAGGCTAGATAACTAAAATATAGTAGGGAAAGGAGTTTGATACTAAGGTTTGGTTCCCTAATTGGTTCTTGATTTAGTTAATAAAGGAAGCTGGGAGCCAATTGCTTGGTGGAAGGGATAGGTGGGACTTCTGGGTCCCAGGAGGAAAAGTAGATACAGGACAAGAGAAGGGCTTTTTTGGCCAGGTTTTGGAATGAGAAGCACACAGCTGTCATGTAAGATCTTGGGGAAGCTAGAACCAGCAACTTCTGCCAAAGGTAGATGCTCAAGGAGATTGGGGGTGGGGGGTAGCTGATACAGGTTAGCTGATAAATTTATGGGAGGAGATTCTGTGCCCAGCTATTGTGCTAGTAGGCAAATTCTAAAGTAATAAAGCTGTCTGAGTGTTTTTCATCCATGGAGCAAAGGTGGGTAGAAAGAGAGAAGCAGGGTCAGTGATAGCAGTTTGATGGAACTAAGCCAGGAGGAGCAAAAGGAAGTGGGGCGGGGCCGGAGCATGGGCAGCAGCAGTAGCCATGGGCAAAGGCAATAGTGTGTTTTTTCAAATTACAGGCAACACTGATACTTGATAAGGAAGCACTTATCTGGTATCTCAAGACATCCAATTTCAATTGTGTTTTTTTTTGTCTCATGTTCCCCTAAACAAGCTCCAAATCACCCCTATTGCATGAGAAAGTAGGAACATTAGGGAACCTGGTTGGTGGGTGCCTCTCATCCAACCCACATGGGAAGCTTGCCTACATCCATGTCTGTGTCAGACTTTGCTGAGGCAGTTTGTGTATGTTTACCCCACATCGCTCAGTGCTGTTTCATCCTTGACTGACTCCATGCTACATTCTTGAGCCATTAGAGAAGTTCTCTCTGAGAGTATAAAACATCACCCCTTAGGAATTTGTTGGTCCTTACCCTACACTGCTTCTTGCTAAATAGTTTCATTGATGTGATTTATTCAGTTATACATTATAAACAAATTATTGCCAAGATTTTTATCTATAGTTCAGATTATAATCTGGTTCCTATTTGTGAAATTTTCTCTGGGAAATCTCACAAGATCCTCATAAATACCAGTGTCACCTGTGACATCTTCCTTTTGGTTAGTCTGCCACTTAAAACCTCCACGGCCAGTCTATTATCAAGCCCACTAGCTTGCCCCTCTATTTATTAACCCCATTTCCCTTTGTCTCTACTCACATGGCCCTTAGTCTAAGACTACACTTTCTCTGTCATGATCATCACAACAACCTCTTACTCAGTTCCCGCAGTTCGAATCTTATCCTCTAGGCAGTGGTTATGCAGCAGAGAGGTCTTTCTGAAATGCAGGCATGACCAGTCAAGTCCTTTTAGTGACTTCCCATTGGCCTGATGGTACATAACATATTTCCCATGGCCTTCAATGTTCTCTCTTTTCTCTCCTGCAGCCTCATTGATGCTACTGACTCTTCTCTTGTGGTTCATTGCTTCTCCCCATCACAGGCCCATGTGTACATGTCATTCTTTCTTCCATTACCAACTTACTGCTCCCAACTCTATTCAATGCATAAATATGAATTCTTAGTTCTCAGTTCGCAGAGCACTTGTCTAAGGGACATTTTCTGCCTCTCTTCCTTCAACCCAAGCAACATTAGAACTATGTATTGTAAGATCTCGTTTTGGCCTGTATGCTTCCATTCTAGAGCCTGTCACTCTCTGCCATTATTTTTATCAATGATTGGTTGATGTGTACCATTTTATTAGAATGTAAGTCTTATGCGATGGATCATTTGTTATGTTTTTTTACCCATCATACCCAGTGTCTGTGAAACATATAGTGTATTTTCTTGTGGAGATAAGATTAGATTTTTGTAGAAATAATTATTAATAAATATCTGCAGTGGGTTTGCTACTTACCCCAATGGTGAGTAGCACACACACAAACACACACACACAACCTTTATATTTTAATGTGTCTTAAACAGCACAATAGCTGGGTCACTTCCACTGCTGTTAGAATCTATCTTCTACCAATAATTTTGAGTTACTACTTCTAATTCTTATGTTCTATCTTGGCTGTTCTGGACCCAGTTGGGCAGCCCTCTGAGCCGTGCTCTCCCAATTTCTTCACATAGTGGCATATCTATCTTGCACTCTTCTTTGCCATGGTGTCTCTCCTCTTGTCTATACTCTCCATTCAATATGGATTTCCTTCTCTCTTTCCTCCTGGTCCCAAGCCCAGGAAATCCTAAAATCCTGCCTCTGTCTGTCCTCTCCAGCTCTTGGATGTTAACATCTTTATTTACCAATCAGAACCAAACTGGGGCAGGTTTCCAGAAGCAATGTATAGGCACTGTCATGCAAGCAATTTTTCGGAGAACGTAATTAGCATTCATAATACAAGTAGCTATAGATTATTAAAGAATTTAATTATATTAGGCATTTTGTTATAGTTTTATTATAAATTAAATTTAAAAATTTATATCAGTTATATAAATGCTTACTTTAAACCTAATAGAATAAAATAAAAAATGCCCTACAGTTTGAACAAATGAGAATGTTTAATTAAACTTTGAGTATATATTTTGGCTATTAAAGTGATGGCATTTCATTATTCTTGGGAGTGGTATTAACATTAAAAAGAAGACCAGCAATATAATAAAATATTAATTATATAAAGGTATATATGAAAGAAGAGAGATTTCTGTGAGCATATTTCTTTGGGGTATAGTATTGTATGCAATTCATTTATTCCTGTCATATTCTCTCCCTGCTCAGTTTTCTGGATGCTAATTCATTTTTTAGAAATGTTCTTTTTAAGATATGTTTATTTCATGAACACTTTAAAGTATTAATAGGGAATAGTTATTATGATAACTAATATTTTACCTCAGTCTTATAATTTGTGTTCTATACATGTTATGTTCTGTTGGCTCAAAGGTTACTAAATTCCCACTTTCTTAAAAGTGATCATAAAGTTCCTACAATTTCTTAAGATTTCCCTTATATTGGTAATGTTTCATTACATAATGGAGGTTGAAGGAAATAAAAAGCAGTTCTTCATTCATTAAAAAGGATGTTTATTAAAATGAAATGACACCTCACTCAAACTTATTGAACCGATTACCGATCCAAATTTTGAAAAAGATTATTTGTATTATACTTGCAGTAAATGGTTACCTCACTTCCCATTTGCCACCTCAGCTAAAAAGAAATACATAAAATAGCAGAGAATTGGTATACCTTCATAGTTAGCCATGGTTCACTGAAAAACCTGATCTCAAAATCCTTTGCAGCTGACTCACAGGTCAGTTCAGACTCCCTTCATGCCATTTGAGAAACACCAATAGGTTCCCTTTCACTCACTTTGCCTTGCCTTTGTGAACAAGGAAAAATGGTTAAAGTAATTCATGTGATATTTTTAAATTAAATTCAGTTTTTTTTTACATATTCACTTTATATCCCACTCACTACCCCACTAAACACCCCCTTCTACAATCCTTCCCCATCCCATCCACATCTTCTCCTCTAAGCAGGTAGGGGCTCCCCTGGGTATTCTCCCCAACCCTGGCACTTGAAGTTTCTGCAAGGCAGGCTAAGTCCTTCCTCTCCCACTGAGGCCAGACAAGGCATCCCAGCTACTAGAACATATTGCATGGACAAGTAACAGCTTTTGAAACAGCCCCCATTCAGGTTGTTCAGGACTCATATGACGATCAAGCTACACATCTGCTGCATATTAGCAGGGAGGCATAATTCCAAACTGTGAATGTTCTTTGGTTGGTGGTTCAGAATCTGAAGGCCCCAAGAGTCCAGGTTAGTTGACTCTGTTGGTCTTCCTATAGAGTTTCTATTTCCTTCAGGCTCTCCAATCCTTCTTCCTAGTTTTCTATAAGAGTCCCCAAGCTCCATCCACTGTTTGCCTGTCGATGTCTGTATCCGTCTGAGTCAGCTGCTCAGTGGAGCCTCTCAGAGGACAACATGCTCCTGTCTACAAGCATATTTTTTTTAATAGCACTTCTTACCATGTCCAACATGATGAACAGAATAAAACCTTACTGTAGTTTGTAAATGCAAGATAAATTGTAGCTTTAAATTTGTTATCTGGAACTAATCATTTGATCAATTTACCGTTTGTCAACCCTTTATCATAAGCCCTGACATTCTTCAGCTATGATCTTGGACATAATATGAAGAATAAGAAAGAAAACCCTGCAATTTCCCAGCTATAGTCTGCCAGTACCATGCAACAGATCTTTTCTTGCCTTGTGCATGAACTGTCTAAGGCATTGAGTTTGTGGCTCTTAATTGTGAATTTAAAATTTAAAGTAACAGCTTTATTGATATAAAATTTATATTATTCATCCTCAAAAGGGTATGATTAAATGAGATTTAGAATGTTCACAGCTGTACAGTTGTCACTACCATCAAATTTTGAGCATTTTCATCAGCGTTGTAAAAAATATCCAAACTCAGTAGCTACTTCCTCATTTTTTACCAACTTCTCCAGCACTAAAGAACAACTATATTTCGATCTCCTTGGATTTATATATTTTGAGTCATTTTCTATGAATTAAATTATAAAATGTCATCTTGTTTTTATTGGCTAACATAAATTTAATAGCCATATGTGCCTTGTGACTACCCTACGGTCAACTGAAGTAAAAAACATCAAAGATTGATGCTAGTGGACAAATGAAAATACTGCAAGGAGGGCACATGGACAGTGAACAAGACAGAGGGATGGGAGATGAAGAAGAACAAAAATGGCAGGCAAGGCAGGGACCTGAGAAAGTGACAGTATCAGTTGGATGTAGTGATAGGTTAACACAGTGGCAAAGGATTGGCAATGTGGTGTGAATAAGAATAGGTAGGGTGCATTTTTCTGCCTGTTAGAAATGGATGGAAAGGAACAAAATTCATGTTGTGTTGTGTGGTGTGGTGTTGATGATATTTTCTGTGGAGACAGAAGAGACAGATTAGTGGAAGAGGAGACTAATGATGACTGCAATAGAAGTGCTCCAAGGTAGCACAAAACAGAGAGGAGGAGGAAGTCAGATTAGAGAGATGCAGTCCCTTTCAGGAGTGCCTAGTGAAGGGAAAGCAGGTGAGGTTGCAGAACAAAGCTTACCTAGGAAGAAAGAAAACTCAAGGTGCTTGTTGAGAAAGAGCTGATTGGGCAATTGGAGTACAGAGCTTGGTTCTCCAATTACACTAAGGTTACATATGTGGAAGAGTTACCATGCCTCCTGTCTACAAGAACAATATGGCGTTGGTAATAGTGTCAGGATCATCTATTCTTCTTTATTTTTGTAAATAATTGTACTATTTGCTATACAAAGTTCTACAAGGAAAATGGAAACTAAGAAAAGGCAAAACTTTGAAATGCCAAAAATCATTCTACAGTACAATGAATGAAGAATTCTGTGTTATGAAATATAAGCCTAGCATTTTCTTAAATTTTTGTCACAGTTTTACAATGCTTTAGAAATTATTGGAAGAGGTAGGAAGCAGCTTGAAAGTCTTAAATGAAAAAAAATGCAGTTATAAGAGAAAAGATATGCATTGGGTTCCTATTGAATTGATGAATAGCATCATTTAAACATTTTAAACATTCAATATAGAATTATTAGAAATGGAACCTTTTGTTCTGGTCTTGCCCTTGTACAGACATACACTAACATATTTATTTGTTGTTTCCTTTTAAGGCTTTTAAAACCAAGGATGGCTATCTTGTAATTGGAGCAGGAAATAACCAACAATTTGCTGTCGTATGCAAGGTAATCCATAATCACCAGAATGGGTAGATGGCAGGTTCTGCTGTTCACTTTGAAGAAACTGAGGAAGAGTTCAAATTTGTCTGACAGTGTTGCTCAGTCATAACTAGTTGAGTGCCTGTGTTAGCACCTGAAATCACCTCACTTGATCCTCACACATGGTGAGACATAGGTCTGATAAACACTCTCCTTTCTTCCTTCTTTTCTTTTGTTTATGACTTCCTTTCTTCCTTCTTTGTTCTTTCTATCTCTGTTTCCTTCCTTCCTTCTTTCTTTTTTCCTTCCTTTCTCCTTTTCATTCTTTCTTGCATTTTGTATGCTTATCTATGTGTGTACTCTAAGGTATGCATGTGAAGGTATCTTTTCACCTTGAGGGTTCTGGAGAACTTTGGTGTTTGCTTATATGTTTTTGTTGTTGTTAATGTAGTATCTAGGTTGAAATGAGAAAATATGACTTATAATTTTCTCAATTAAATTTTTTAAATTTTAATTAATATATAATTGTATCATTGTCTCCTTCTCTTTCCTCCCTCCAATCCTTTTCATGTCCCCTTCTCAGTCCCTCTCAAACTGATGCCATGTCTTGCTTTAATTTATTAAGGTTACATTTATATATACATTTACATACATGCATACATACACATATAAATACTTTTTTCAATTTTGGGGGCATTTTTAGTCCTGTTTCTTTCCCTTCTCCTTCCCTATCTCCATCCCTATCTTTCCTCTATATCATATTTAATTGGGCCTAGATATAATTGAGGTATTTGCAAATTAATTTTATGTTCTGCTAGAAATTTTAAGTTTTTTGGATCTTTTTTTTAATACATAGCTTTCTGTGGAGTTCATGCTTAAATATTTTAGAAATTAGAGTTATATTAAAAATGTTTCTTCTCAGTAAGGCCCAAGAAAGCCTTAAAATACTTGGACCACTGTAGGATAGGAATATGCTAAACTTTAAGCTTTGCCTAGACAGTTTTAATATTTTCACCTTTTATCTTGACTTTACATCTATTTTAAGACCCTTTTAAAATAAAATACTGAATTTTGGAAATTTTAAAGTGTCATTTCACTTTCACTAGTTTAAATCCAAGAAATATAAGCTAATTAAAATATGTTTGTTTTACTCTTATTTTATTTTTTTGCATATAGATGAGGGTTTCATCTACTGAAATTTTTTTTCCTGACTGAGAGAAGATTAGATTTTTACCAACTGTGTGACCATAAGCTTTCTGTCTTATTAAAGATTCCTGAATTTCTCTGGGGAATTGTTTTCATTATAGTAGTTAACCTATTATGAACAAGAATTATTTATTATGGTGCCTCTTTTGTGTGAGAGGTTAACAAGCAGAGCTAAAAACCACAAAGACTATAGAGCAGGAGACAGACAAGAGGGGATGGTTAGAAATGCAGGAAGCACTGGTGAGGGTAAGGTAGGAGGGAGGGTGAGGTCTTTATAATGGTGATCCAGGGAGTGTAGAGAGAATTGATTCAAACATTTGATCTTGGATCAAAGAATCTTTATTATGAATGGTCAGCTTTAAAAATATGAAACATACGGAAACCGTTGATGGTGAAGTCACTCCTGTGCTCAACTTCAGAGATGGAAGCTTCGGCTCTGTACTCTAAACAAGTGCAGGTTTGCCTCCTGAGCCATATGTTTACAGTCTCTCTCTCTCTCTCTCTCTCTCTCTCTCTCTCTCTCTCTCTCTCTCTCTCTCTCTCTGTCTCTCTCTCTCTCTCTGTCTCTCTCTCTCTCTCTGTCTCTCTCTCTGTCTCTCTTTCTCTCTCTCTCTGTCTCTGTCTCTGTCTGTCTGTCTGTCTGTCTCTCTCTGTCTCTGTCTCTGTCTCTCTGTCTCTCTCTCTCTCTCTCTGTCTCTCTCTCTCTCTAGTTGAAGCATTCTTCATTTATTTTTTTGGTTCATTATTGCTGATCACTTTGTAATGTTTAAGCGTTTTCATAAGTATCCATAAGATCACTTTTTGGAAGAGACTTTTATTTTAAAGCAGAAGGTTTGCTGTACATTTTAGTACTAAAATATGACTTACCGCTATAATATGCTTTCACATTGCTTCATAGACCCTGATATACTTTCATACTTGATTTTGCTTTTCCCATATGTGAGTTAGGAATGATAATCCCTGCTATGAGCCATCAAGACTGTGCCTATGAAAACTCCAAGACCTCAGAGGAAGTGTTCCGTGTGCAAGGTTTTCATGGTGTTTAATTTATTTGTGGGTTTGCTGAGTGAGCATTGCACTTTGATTGACTTTCTCAGTCTTTGTCATTACATCATCACATATAAACTTGTACTTCATTTCTTTTCATCCAAGTTAAAAACAATTTTTTGGTATGTCTACTTGGATACAAAATTCTCTTTTCTTACCAGCAATGCATAAGGAATAAATTTCTTATTATATATAGTTTATTCACACTTACTTGTTAGGGATGGACTCATGCAAACTGGACTCACTTCTGTGAGGCCAGATTCTTTAGAAGGAGTCAGAATAACTCTGCCTCCTAGGAAGGGCAGGGGCAGCTGTCAGTGATGACTGGATGGGATTTACTTAAGTTTTCTCTTTCTAAAATAGAATTTGATATACTGGTTGATTAACAGGAGGCACCCTATAAGAAAGTGCTTGTGATCAGGGGCCAGAGTCAGAGCACAAATTCAAGGGTTAGGGTCAGAAATATACTGCTATATATAAAGTGAACCTTGGTTTATGACAATTTCTATTTTATGTCCCTTAACATAATGCAGAAGAACAGGGAAAGTGAGCATATGTAAGCTATTTTAAACTGATTGATGCCAACATTTATGGCTATTTCTATTTGAAGTATATTGACATCCCCTTTAAAGTCATTTGGACTGATGGTTTCCTTCACTGGGTACAGAATGTGTTGGTTATCAACTTCAATATATTTATAATCTCTGATAGTCACATTCTCAAAGATTTGACTTTGGTATATTTGAGGTAGGGCACAGGAAATTTCAACTTTAATAAATGTTGTACTTGATTCAGGTGCAGGTGGTCTGGGGATATTACAGCATGATTTCTAAGGACTTTATGAGTCTTACTTCTAGTCAGGTAACCACGGGTAAAGTACTTAATCTTTTCTAAGCATCTGTGTCCTTATAAACTGTAGATTATAATATATAGCTATACCCACATATAGATTATGGGGATAATAAGGGCTAGTTACATAAGCAAAACATAGCGTGCCCCTGGCTCACAAGAGGCATTTATTAACTGGTCTCTAAAAACTTGGATAGGATAATTCTGGTTCTAGGAAAGAACCAGGTGTCATACTTCTCCTTTAACAGAGCTTTGTGATAAGACCTGGGTACTATGGAGGGGGAATCTGCTTGAAGACTCTATGAGTAAACAGCAGGAACATTAAAGACTATCAGAATTTGAAGCTCTTGTAAACTGGTAGCAGATCAGTTCAATGGAGCCTGAAGTGGAACGGTGGGCCCCTGGCAAGTGAAATGAGCTCCAGAGTCGCTCTTTATTGCTGTACAAGGAAAATTGAAAGTGAGTTGTGGTCTCCATGTGGTGAGGTTCCTTTTTATCCTCTATACTTTCTTCTGTGCTATCCACTGAACAATCTCAGCAGTACAGAGGGCAGAGTCCACTAAGAAAGAAACTTTTCTCCACGGTTCAGGTTACTCAAAGGCGTGAATCTGTGTTGCTGTTGACTTGTGTTCTGGCCATTTGTCTTCTGACTTAAAAATACACACTGAAAGTGGAATAATCAGAGAGAAAGACTATAAAGATGAAAAAGGTTTTTAGAAAAATCCTTGAAGTCGTTTATGAATCCTGAGCTTACATTTGTGCTGCCTATACTCTGACCTGATTCAAATTACTGCACCTAAACTGCTATGAGCAGAATCAACATACATGCCTTCATGCTCAGCTTATAGTGTGATTATTAAGTAGAATACATACAAGACAGATTCAACTGGCACTGAAAAGGCTTGAAAATTGAACCAACATTAGATCCAAAATGATGGAAAGTGTGATGAAACTTGCAGCTCAGAGTGGCAACTTCTAAAAACAATAGCATCAAAAAGTTTCTATAGGATTTAAACAAGACTCAGATGTTCTATTTTTTTTTAATTCACTTTACATTCTGATCACTGCCCTCCCTCCCCCAATCCTTCCCCCTATCTCCCTCCCCTTTTCCTCTGAGAGAGTGGAGGCTCCCCTTGGGTATCCACCCACCCTAGCACATAAAGTCTCTACACAGCTGGGTGCTTCTTCTTTTCCCAATAAAGCCAGACAAAACAGCTGAGTTAGGGGAACTGGTTCCACAGACAGACAACAGCTTTAGGGATAGGCCCTGCTCTGGTTGTTCTGGACCCACATAAAGACCGAGCTGCACATATTCGCGCACACTCGTGTGTATGTGTGTATGTGTTTGTGTGTGTGTTTGTGTGTGTGTGTGCTTGTGCATGCACACGCATGGGGATGGGTGTCTAGGTCCACCTCTTGGGTTGGTGGATCAGTTTCTGAGAGCCTCAAAGGGTCTGGATTATTTGATTCTGTTGGTCTTCCTGTGGGGCTCGCAATTCTCTCCTCCAACTCTTTCACAAGAATCCTCACACCACACTCCATCTAATGTTTGGCTGTGGGTCTCTGCATCTGTCTTAGTCAGCTGCTGGGTGCTCTCAGAGGACAGCCATGCTAGGTTCCTGTCTGCAGGCATAACAGAGTATTATTAATAGTGTCAGGGATTGGTGCTTCTCCATGGGATGGGTCACTGGTTGGGTCGGTTATTGCTCCATCAGTCTCTGCTCCATCCCCTGTCCCTGCATTTCTTGTAGGCAGGATAAATTTTGGGAATTTGTGTTTTGATTATTATGTACCAAGAGGATTTTCTTTTCAGGTGCAGTCTAATTGGTTCTCTATATCTTGTGTGTTTATAGGCGTCTCTTTCTTTAGGTTAGGAAAGTTTTCTTCTATGACTTTATTGAAATATTTTCTGGTCTTTGGAGTTGGGATACTTCATCTTCTTCCATTCCTGCTATTCTTAGGTTAGTTTTTTTTTTTAAATGGTATCTCAGATTTCCTGGATATTTTCTGTTGGGATTTTTTTAGATTTAACATTTTCTTTGACTGTTGTATCAACTTATTCTATTGTATTTGTTTTGTTTTTGTTTTTGGGATTTTTTTTAATAATTTCATGAAGCCCATTATTAACCACAAAAAATAAAGCCACCGAAAGCAAACCCATGAAAGGGTATTTTTGTACATCACTACTAGCATGAAACCAATTATATTTATAAACTGTTAGCTTTATTCACATCCATGTCTACTATCATTTATATTGTTACAATGTTTATATAAGATCCAAACTATAATTTTCCTACTGTTATGAATCATAATATAAATATCTATGTTTTGTGATGGCCTTAGTCAGCCCCTTTGAAAAAGTCATTTAACCCCCAAAGTGTTGGGACCCATAGGTTGAGAACCTCTGGGATAGAGTTATTGGCATACTATTTTTTTTTTTTTTACATTTGGTATGATACAAACAAAGGAGTTTAAATTGTGTCCATACTAAGGAACATTTCCTGGAATGCAAAAATTTGTAACCTGTAACCTGTGGAAAGAATTGGGCAGTGAATAGGAAAGAAATAAGATAGAAGTTATGGGAGATGCCTCTGATGTTTAATCTTTAATAGAGAGGGCAGAGACATCTGTGACTCTGCATGAGAATGGAGACTTTCTTTTTTTTTTTTAAATAAACACTTTTTTTTAATTTTCTAAGTTTTTTATTTACATTCAAAATCATTTCCCCTTTCCATTTCCTCCCTCCCCGAAAGTCCCATAAGCCCCCTTCCCTCCCTCTTTTCCCCATTCAACCCCCTCTTGCTTCTCTGTCCTGGCATTCCCCTACATCCAGTCTTTCTAGGACCCGGGATCTCTCCTTCCTTCCTTCTTGGAAATCTATTGATATGCGAATTGTGTCTATGGTATTCCAAGATTCTGGGTTAATATTCCCTTATCAGTGACTGTATACCATGTGTGTTCTTTTGTGATTGGGTTACCTCACTAAGGATGATATTTTTCAAGTTCTGACCATTTGCCTAGGAATTTCGTGAGTTCATTGTTTTTAATTGCAGAGTAGTATTCCATTGTGTAGATATACCACATCTTCTGAATCCATTCCTCCGTTGAGGGACATCTGGGTTCTTTCCAGCTTCTGGCTATTATAAATAAGGCTGCTATGAACATATGGTCTAGTATCAGAAACTATGTTAATTATGGAATACTCAGAATCTGAGCTGCTTAAATGAGGGACAGCATTTACTATTTTAGCATTAGTATTAGCATTAGTATTATTAGTACTAATCTTTATCATTATTACTTATTAGGGTTTTTTTTTTTTATGAGGCAGGGTTTCTCCTCGTAGCCCTGGCTTTCCTGGAACCACCCTATAGCTCAGGCTGGCCGCAAACTCATAGATCTACCTGTGCCTGCCTTCTGAGTGTTGTGATTTAAGACATGTGTCACCAGGCTCAACAAAGAACAACTTTTACTCTCACAGCCTAGCTTGTGATGCTATGAGACATAGGGATGGATTTGATTATTCTGAGTACAGAGAAATTGGAGAAACTGGGCAATGTACCTACCTGTCCCTCCTTAAGACAGAGACAAACTAAGAAAATCAGGCCTTGATGGCCTGGCTTGCAGGAGTAAGTAGGGGCATTTGACTATTTCTAGCTAAGACTCTCATGGAGATCAAGGACTACAATACAGTGGAGAAAAGACATGTATATTACCAAGGGACTGAAGCATGTGAGAGATTGTGTTTGATGTCCAGTGCATTCATCTGGGTAAGACTATGTGCACAGGAGAGCTAAGAAAGAGGTTGATTTGGTAGGGACTTCAAAGCTAGCATGGGGCTTTAGTGACTTTGCCAAACTCCATGGTGAGATGTGATTTTTATGAATTTGGAGAAGGTTTGGTAGATCTAACTGATTTAGACAGGCATGTAAATTGATTTCCCAAATTATAAAACAATTAAGAGGAGATGATTAAAGGCAGAATGTGGGTCACTTGAAGGTAAGTGTGGCTAGGTTTGTGTCCAGCAATTGTTTCTAAGGGAAAAAATGACAGAAAACCAAATGTTATGCCAGTGAGATTCTAGAAGGGTTTTAAGATATAACAGAAGACATAAATGATAAAACGGCATAAGTCAAAATGATTAAGCCTAACCAAGAGCTGAAAAATTGGTTTTGAGTACGTGGCAGTGTATATCTCTCCCTTACAGTAAATTATATTACAGGTGGAGACTGTTTACCTATCCTTGACCCTTTCAAGTGTGATCAATGGTAAGGCACCAGTGTGTCCAGAGCCTGTCAGTGCTGAGGAGCCATTTCTAATTGCCAGCATGGCAGGCTAAAAATGGCCATGACCCCACCAGGTCTAAGATAGACTGAGCATCTCAAGCTGTCCCCCATCCATAGAACATCAGGGGAGATATGTAATAGTCCTGTAGTAGTAGTAGCAGCAGCACTCTAGGATGAGAAGGCTGTGTGGTTTATAAAAAAGGACTGTGGGTTATGGATGGCTAGATGGAGTAGTTTTTTTCACCAATGGCAGCTGTAATCAGCATTGCTCTTTTATGAAATCACTGTAATAAGTAATGATATCTTTTTGTTTTATAATGGTCTTTTTTATTGGAATTTTTTTATGCCACATAATCTGATCACTATCTTCTATGCCCCAACTCCTCCTAGATCCTCCCTGCCTACCAAGCCACCCAACTCCATGTCCTTTCTTTCTCTTTTTAGAAAACAAACAGGCAAATGAACCAAAACAAACTGTAATAATAATAAAAAAGAAATGACATTAGAAACACACACACACTCCATAAAAACACAAAATCAGAAACCATACTATATAAGCAAAAGGCTAGTAAAATAAAACTTTCCCAAACAAAGCAATATGAGCCCAAAAGGCTAAAAAAAAAAAAAACCTACCACTGAGTTCTTTTTCTCTTGTTCACTACTGCTAGGCCTACCCGTGTGGTTAATATATTCAGTGATAGTCCATTAGAGAGAACTAAGTTTTCCTTTGCAAGCAGATATAAATTAGGTATAGCTTCTCAGCTAGGGATGATACCTTAGGTTGATTTCCCTCTCAGCACGAGTACCCTCTCTGGCTTGAACCTGAGCAGGCTCTGTGCATGCTGCCACAGTCCCTGTGAGCTCACATGTGCATTAGTCCTGTGGTATCTGGAAGACACAGTGTTCTTGAAGTCATCCATACCCCCTGACTCTTATAATCTTTCTACCTTCTCTTCAGCATAGTTCCCAGAGTCCTGAGAAAAGGGATTTTATGAAGACATACCATTTAAGACTGAGTGTTCTAAAATCTCCCACTCTCTGAACATTGTCTAATTGTGGGTTATACTGGATTTTTTTTAAAACAATGATTAATAAATTTACAATTTTTTCTATATACATTTTGTTTATTTTTTGCTTTTATTTAATGTTTTCCTTTTATTGAAGATTGATTTTTTTTCTCACATAGTATATCCTGATTATAGTTTTCCCTCCCTGTCCTCCTCCCAACTCTTCTCCACCTCCCATTCAATCTGGATCCAACCTCTTTCTGTCCCTCATTAGAAAACAAACAGGCTTCTATGGGATAATAACAAAATATGATATAATAAGATAAAACCAAATCTAATGCATTGGAATTGTATAAAATAAACAGAAAGAAAAGAACTCAAAAGAAGGAAAATGAAACTGAGACCCACATTCAGGGATCTCATAGAAATACTAAACTAGAAGCCATAATATTTATGCAAGGGACCTGTATAATAAAAAGAGTGAAGAATGATATATAAAAAAATAAGATAAATTAAGAAAGGAAGAGCCCTGACACAACATTTTGAGACAAGGAACCTCCAAAGATGCCACTGAGTTTATTTTCTGTTTGTCATCTTCTGCTAAGCATGTACCCAACCCTTCAGAGTAGCTTGTTTCCCCAGGGAGACTCTTTTCTAATGTTTCTTTTATTTGTTTCCTTAGTGAAGCCCATGAGACATTTGAAATAGATGACAGTAGACCTTCAGAGATCAGGCTATCTGCTTTAAAAGTTTATTTATATAGTTATAACCTTTGATTTTTCTGATCGATTTAGAAAAGTATCTAGATGAACAGTAAAACAGTTTGAATAAAGACATCATTAAGGGCAGAAAGTACTCTCAAGAACCAGAGGATAAATGAAAATCCTAGTGCCAGAGACAACTTACTACTCTATTAATTATCGGTGAGGGAGGCCATTAAGGCTCAACAAACCACAAAGGTTATTACCACCACTATTGGTTACATGATGAAACCAGGTGGCAAGTCCACGTTATTGATGATACTACATGTTTTTGCTGTGGGATATGGAAAGATCAGGTTGAAACAAAGCTGGAAGATTTCACCTGCTTTCTGCCTTTCTTTAGTACCAGGAAGCACTATATCAGATGCTAAGGGAGAATTGTTTTCAGTAATCCTGTTCAGCTATATACCCTATTTAGCACCATCATAAAGTGCCTACTGCTGCAGTAATGACCAGACTATTATGGTCTAATATGTTGCTTTCTGATTGGAAGGAAAAACCAAAAGACAGAATCTGGAAAGCTCACTACTATTATTTGATAAAAAAAAAAAAACAAAAACAACAACATGTGATATGTCTGTCAAATACCACCCCCCCAACATTTATACTTAGGTTCAGAGATTACTATAACTAGCAATAGTCATATATTTAGTCAGACAGCTATATTATTCCCTTCCAGACTCAAAGAGAATTGTAGAAGACAGAGCAGAAAGAATCCAAGAGCTAGAGGAAGGGATGGGATTTTATGTTGCACTTTCCTTCATATTGAAATATTACCTTCTAGAGGGAGAAGGGAAGCTTTTAAGACTCAAGAAGTGAACAAATCACACAAGGCACAGAAAATGACTAAAACTACAAGTCTCAAGAAGCTAATGAAAGATATAAGATTCATAGGCCTTCTCTTCATGCCTTATCAGTAGTAACCACTGATGAGGTTAAGAGACTCTAATCAGATGAACTAATTGCATATCATCTAGGGAATCTTGGGAACATAGCCGTTATATGCTGTTAGCCTTATTTAGGGTGGGCTTTTTGGCAATGCAGATGCCCCTGAGTCATCTGAAGTCTTATAGGAACTATACACTTCTATAAGTAATTCCAGTGAGCTTACTAGTTCATAAACTGGACTTCTGTGGACTCATTTCTTTGATGTGTTGTGGGTGATCTATCCAAGGTGAATACGCCCTTAAATCATTGTTTGCCTATGTTTCATGTTTTTCTGGCTTTTGCAAGCTACAAATCTAAGATCTTATGCAAGATATATCTACTGGGCAATAATGGCAAGATTGTTGATGGGATAACCAGCCACATTTAAGGTTGGATTTGAAGCCTGCTTTATAGGAGGGAATTCATTCCTGGTACTGTAAACATGGTGAAAACTAGTTACTAGGGAATTTGTAGACTCACAGGAGAAATCATTTGATTTGTTTTGGTGAGTGGACAAGTTGCCGAACCACCACCTTCTAAATATTTATGTTTATATCCATAGATCAGCACCTGCTTTCAGTCTTGGGTAGAGAAACTTTCGATTACATTGGGCAGTGATTAATGCAGAGACTCCATCTTTTCAAAGTGCGTGGAGTGACTGTGGACACTTAGCCAAAGATGAGGCATCTATATTTATCCTTCCACAAAGCTTAGGGAGCATACAGAAGAGGGAGAAAAAAGACTGTGAGTGTCGGAGGATGGGGAGCTGCTGGAAGAGCTGTCTCTCCAACATGCCGTGGCTGTCAGACTTGTGAATCCATAGTAGCTGTGCTTAAATTTGCTCAAGACCTGCACAAAATCAAGCAAGTTAATTCTGGGAAGAGGCTTTCTAGGGCCCATCACTAGCTGAGCAGTTATTGTCAATTTGTAGCTACTGAGGAGCAGAAGGTAACTTTTCTTTGAAGTGTGGCCACTGGAAGGGGTACCCATTCATCTTTGGATGATCCCGCACGTGGAGGTATAATAGTTACACTAATTGCACTTAGTGGGTTATAAGAGAAATAGAGTTTGGAGATACACAGTAGACAGGGTTGAAGGGGAAATTGGCAGGAGGGACAGGTGAGTTGATATCTTTAAAATACATTGTATATATCTGCAATATTTTCAATAAATACTAAAAAGGTAAAGACAAATTGTTGGTGATGATCAGATTAAAAACAATTTATTCACTGCTGTTAGGAATGTAAATTAGTCAAGCCACAAGCTTTTTTCTCTAAGCACCACACAATGGTTCTGAGCATTCTTAATTTCTTACAAAATAGTGACTTTTTTTGTTATTTCACGACTGACTTTCTTTTAAGATATTTTTTCTTTGTTTTTTCTTTGAGACAGGGTTTCTCTGTATAGCCTTGGCTGTCCTGGAACTCATTCTGTAGACCAGGGTGGCCCTGGACTCAGAAATCTGCCTGCCTCTTCCTCCCAAGTGCTGGGATTAAAGGTGTGCACCACCACCGCCGGGCACCTTTTAAGACATCTTAATGGGCATTATTTATTTAAGAAGGTAATTCATGATTCTATTCTATGCTCTTACCAGGAAACTCAGTTCAAAGATAAAGAGCCTGGCAAGGTGAAATATGAGAATGGTGAAAGGCCGAGAACTAAAGCAAAAGTGTCAAAACCAAAGCTGATATAAGCTTTCAGGGAAGTGACTAATGTTTGAAAGAAAAAAAAGTCCAGTAAGTCAAATGCAGAGGATACATGGGCATTCAAGCCCCTCAAAAACACAATCACCTTGTGTCTTTTTTTTTTTTTAATGTAGCTGGCAGTAGTATGCTTTATATGCAGCCTAACTTGAAAATTTGGCCAGTTTCTTATGGGAGGAATGTGCTTGTTCTTGAAGACCTACTCTTCAGAAGGAGGTTTGGGACTAGGTCAGGTTTTGAGACCAATTCTGGGATCAGGTGCAGTGACTGGGAGATTTCTAGAAAGAACACTGTATGCAGTGTCACTTTTCCAAACCCTGCAGAGTATTACTGCTTTTAGAGAGAGCAGGTGGCAGATAGGAAAGAGGAATTGCACCACTGGGGTGGTCCCTTGACCCTGGAGAATCTTCTCTACTCTCTCTTTTGTGAGATGATTAGTAGATTTATTTTATTTAAACTATGGGAAATAAGTGAAACAATTTAGTGTTTATATCGAAAGCAAACACATTAATGAAGTAAGTAAGGTTTTCTGTAGGGCACCTGGCTTGCTCCCAGCACATAAATGCTACTTCTGACTTTCCAACACAACTGCCAAACTCTGTCTCCACACATTCTTTCAAAATGTCTTTTCCCATCCAAATCCACTTGGTACTTTCATTATGATCTTGTGAAAACTACAGGATGTCCATTGGGGTTTGCTAGATGGATTTTCCCTTTAGCAAGGAACAGCCAAATACAAAGTGCATGACAGTATTTCTAGTCAGTGTTCCTTCAGGGAGACACACTAAAGAAAAATAGCGACACTCCTGCAGGAAGAAGATATTTTAATCTGATGTTGTTTGAACAGCTAGAATTTGGACAAATACATGAGCTTTCCCTTTATGTAAGCACCTTATACAATATCCTGAATAGGACTACTGGGATAGATAATATCATTTTATTAACATGTGGAACAACTAGGTCTGCGCCCCTAAGATATATGTTGACTGTAGGTTTTATATAAGTGAATATAGGCACTCTTGTATAATTGACAAGAGCAATTCACCAGTATGATTCCCTTAGGTGTATATCGCTGCTTCCATCCCCTTGTAGAGAGCTATGGAGACAAGGAAGGAGTGGGGAGGCAGATCCTGACTGGAACAGACAGGCAGAACCAGGACCTAAGGGTCCATGAAGAACTTGCAAAGTATAAGTTATTTTTTTTCCTTTTAGATCTTGAATTTGCCTGAATTGATTGATGATTGCAAGTATAGAACGAACCATCTTCGGGTACAGAATAGAAAAGAGCTTGTGAAAATCCTATCAGCACGGTAAGCTTCAACCCGATACCTAAATGAATCATCTGGTTCTCCCAGCCAGAGACTTTGCATGCCCTCTGCCCCTTTTATATCAGTTTGTAACTCTCTTCCAGATCCTAAACTGAATAGTAAAAAGACATCTTAAAATTGTTGTTTAATAGCAACAATTTTAACCATTGAATATTTGAAACCATTTAAATATTTTATTAAATGCCAACTTCTAACAATACTGTAAACAAAGCTGCAGTAAGTTAACTTAGGTTGTTTCTCTGTGGTGTATAACTGTTTGGATTTAGCATATCGTAAATTGTTAGCTGTTATGTGTAGATTTAGGCTACCACCTTTAGCTCTGGGAGGCGACTGCGCTCTGGAGCCCCCGCCCAGCCTCCCTTCTGCTCTACCTGCCTTTGCTCCAGAAAGTGGGCCTAGCTACCAGTTGGCACCTGGCTTCCTTTGAATCCTCAGACAAAAGACAAACCCACACAGAGTTTGTTCCTTTACAACTTGCCTTCTTGGCACAATTGCTGGGTGCTGATATCTCCTACCTGGAAAAGTGTGCCCTTACCAATTTATTATCTCTGTCTCTATCTGCCCTAAACGTCAATGGCTAGTCCCACCTAGCACCTGTCAAACATGCCTAGCCACCCACCTATAGTAGTGGCCACAGGTACCAGCTCCAACCCCCACTCTTCCCCCCAGATCACACATGATTGCTGTGTTCTTCTCCCTCCAAAACATGGTAGAAACTCCTCTCTCTATCCTTGTTTCTGCCTTTTCCCCTGGGGCACGGAAGTCTCGCCTGTACCTTCTGCCCAGCAATTGGACCCCGGCCATCTTTACTGACAAATCAAGAACTAATTAGGCAACAGGAAGTTTATATCTTTCTTAAACACTTCTCTACACTACATGTGTCAAATGCTGTTAGTGTCAGCAGAGGCTCTGTGTGTGTGGCTAATGCACACAGAGTATGGGAATGAGAATCGGATTCCCCTTTCCTGATCATTAGTTAAATATAACTCTGATTCTACTGCAAAGCCTCATAGCCCTTAATGATTAACCTTTCTCCACAGGAGAATTACCCATTCATTTCTCCTTTTTGCCTCTTTGTCACTAAAGCATTTTTAGTTCATTTAATTCATTGATAGGACTTTTCCTTTCACACCATGGTTACCAAATCTCAATAATAGGCACTTGTGAGAAACTTATCAAAAGCTCTTTGATAGGCTAAATAAATCATGTTCATGCTGTGAGAAGAGTAAGTCCTAAGAAAGATATAAACTCAGGCAGAGTTTATCATCTTATTAAGTCATTAGTACCTGAACACACAAAATTAGGGCTTCTTGTGCCCTAAACCTTCAATAAATTCAGTTGTAGAATTATAATGTGCAATGACTTCTAGCAAACTCTGTAATAGATAAATTAAAAAAATCCCTTTTGAAGTAAATTAACACACATACACACACACACACACACACACACACAGAGAGAGAGAGAGAGAGAGAGAGAGAGAGAGAGAGAGAGAGAGAGAGAGAGAGAGAGAGAGAGAGAGGCATTTAAATATTTTGAACTCATAGGCTCATTATTTTTCTATTCAGATTCAAAAAAGAATAAGAAAGTATACTGAAATGAAGAATCTGGTGATGGTCATAGGAAGAAATATTGGGAATTCTTCACTTAGGGTTGCTCTTTTTGTTGTGGTTTTGGGTTTTTTTGTTTGTTTGCTTGTTTTTTTCAGGGCCAGTTTTTACAGTCTCTTCTTTTTGTTTGTTGACTTTTTGGCATCATCTTAAGATTTTTTTGATTTTTAATGCTCCCAATACTTTCTCATCCAAGGTATGTCAAATAGTTGAGAGGAGGAAAGATTGACATGTCTATTCATTCTCACCTACAAGCACATCCTTTGTCTCTCTGAATGAGCACTACCAGTGAGTTAATACTATTTAGTGGTCAGCCTCAGATGTCTTTTCCTAATCCTTGAGGCTTGTCATTCTCATATATGATCTACATTTTTCTAGTATTGTGAAAATTTACTGGCTTTCCACAAATTCAGAACTGTGTCCAGTTGATTCAGTTTGAAATCTAGGGTCCTTCATAGTCTGATATGGAAATTTCCTGTCTGCAGGTATCTAACCCATTTTAGTTGGAGGCCCTGATTCTGCCCCCACACACTTTTTATGTGTTCCATCTTCTTTCCCAGACTTAGCATGTCCTGAACCAGATGTAGCTGCATGGCTATTTCTACATTGCTATGAAGCCACACTCATATTTCTTCCTGGGTTCTCAAACAGATAATGGTACCTTTAGGAGAGAAAGTATCCAGTCATATCTAGGCTCATCACAGGCTCATATGTAGCCTGTAATCAAACACAAGTAAAATGGGCAATAGTCCTAGGGCTGATATTGCTCAGGGGTCTGCATTGTTCATATTCTGATATTGACCTAAGAAGTTTCCTTTCAGTCATTTCAGAATTGTGACATTTCTGAATGTTACATGGAAATAAACATACATTAGTACGCAGAGAGAAGGGAAGGAGAAGGACTGTGTTTGCTAGATACCGGTCAAGCTCAGGCCTGATACAGGTGATTATTTTTCCTCTTCACGGACGCTAGTCCTGAAGTTTTAGGAAATGTTTTATTTTTCAATTGCTGTGAAGTGATCCTATGACCAAGGTCCAGAGGGTTAGTCCATGACCATCATGGCAGGAATCATGGCTTCAGACAGGCAGGCATGGTGCTAGAGCAAAGCTGTGAGCTTGCATCCTTTTCCACAAGCAGGAAGCAGAGAGTGGGGGGAGTAAGAGGGAGAGATGTGGGCTTTTGAAACTGCAAAGCCCAACCTCAGTGACACACCTCCAATAAAGAGACACATCTCCTAAACCATAACAAACAGTTCTACCAACTGGGGACCAAGCATTCAAATATGAGTCTATGGTGGCCATTCTCATTCAAACCACCACAGGTTGTATACACAATGAATGAATATGAAGGTATTTTAAGGACTCTACCATTTGGAAGAAGTTTCTAAGGCTGAGGGCATGTGATGAAGTTCAAGGAACAGTACAAGGTGCTGTGTCCTAGGCTAGGGAAGCAAGGGGAAGGCCAAAGGGCACAGACATTGAGAGAGGTGAAAAGTACATCAAATCATATAAACAAAGACTGGCTTTATAATCAGGGTGATGCTTAAATTGTGAAATAAAGGAGTTGTGGTTTTTTGGTAGGGGTTTAAAAAATGAGTTAGCTCTGCAGCAAATCTATACTTGCTAGAAAGTTCAAAGTATTCCAGTAACCTAGAACCAGTAAAACTTCCTTTTATTTCAGTGGAGAGGTCATGGAAACTCAAGAGATTCCATAGCAAATACTTCTATTAAAGGAGCCTTACTTGGGCTCTGTTGAGGCCCATTAAGGGAATGTTGTTTCCTAGGGAGCACCTAGTATTTCAACATACCCAAAAACATAAGACTTAATTCAATAATAAGTAAATTTAATAAGTAAATCACCTAGTTAAGGAACCACCCAACAAACACGTGGGTTGAGTTAATGCCATGCTAAAGAGATAGGAGGGATAATTATCCTCTTAATAAGATCATGTACTTTTTCTCCCCAGCATTCTTTTTTTTTATTATTTATTTTATTTTATTTTATTTTTTTAATTTACATTCCAAATCATTTCCCCTTTCTGGTTTCCTCCCTCCCCGAAAGTCCCATAAGCCCCCTTCCCTCCCTCTTCTCTCCATTCAACCCCCTCTCGTTTCTCTGTCCTGGCATTCCCCTACATCCAGTCTTTCCAGGACCAGGGGTCTCTCCTTCCATCTTCTTAGAAATCTATTGATATGCGGATTGTGTCTAGGGTATTCCGAGATTCTGGGTCAATATCCCCTTATCAGTGACTGCATACCATGTGTGTTCTTTTGTGATTGGGTTACCTCACTAAGGATGATATTTTCAAGATCTGGCCATTTGCCTAGGAATTTCGTGAATTCATTGTTTTTAATTGCAGAGTAGTATTCCATTGTGTAGATATACCACATCTTCTGAATCCATTCCTCCGTTGAGGGATATCTGGGTTCTTTCCAGCTTCTGGCTATTATAAATAAGGCTGCTATGAACATAGTGGAGCATGTGTCCTTATTGCATGCAGGTAAAGCCTCTGGGTATATTCCCAGGAGTGGTATAGCCGGATCCTCCGGGAGTGTCATGCCCAGTTTTCTGAGGAACTGCCAGACTGCTTTCCAGAGTGGTTGGTTGTACCAGCTTGCAATTCCACCAGCAGTGGAGGAGTGTTCCTCTTTCTCCACATCCTCGCCAACAACTGCTGTCTCCTGTGTTTTTGATCTTAGCCATCCTGACTGGTGTGAGATGGAATCTCAGGGTTGTTTTGATTTGCATTTCCCTAATGACTAAGGATGATGAACATCTCTTTAGGTGCTTCTCAGCCATTAGATATTCTTCAGGTAAGAACTCTTTGTTTAGCTCTGGACCCCATTTTTTAATAGGGTTACTTGCCTCTCTGGAGTTTAACTTCTTGAGTTCTTTGTATATATTGGATATTAGCCCTCTGTCAGATGTAAGGTTGGTAAAGATCATTTCCCAGTTAGTTGGTTGCCGCTTTGTCTTTTTGACAGTGTCTTTTGCCTTGCAAAAACTTTGTAATTTAATGAGGTCCCATTTGTCAATTCTTGCCCTGAACTTTCATCTGAATTGTTCTTAAGTTCCTTTACTAAGAAGACTAATGCCTTCTGGTTTTTCTGCACCTGTAGCTGATCCTGGGCCACAGTACCCAGAGCTGATCCTGTACCACAACACTCCATACCCAAATACCTCTGGGAGAGAGCTGGTCTCCCAGGAGTGCTGGCACACCTGTGAACACAGGAAAGACCTCCACTTCTGCTCTGAGGGACCCTACCAGTGTCGTCAGGGCATAGGAACCAAGGAGCAGCCTGGGACAGGATCCTTCTGGTTTCTGTCTGTGCCTGGAGCTGATCCTGTGCCACAGTACCAAATGCCCAAATACTGCCAGGAGAGAATTGGTCCCCCAGGAGTGCTGGCACACCTGTGAGCACAGGGAACACCATCACTTCTGTTCAAATTACTGGCCCAAGAGAGACCAGCTCAGAGTCATCAGGACACAGAAACCAAACAACAGCCAAGGACAGGATCTTTCAGTTTCTGTCTGCACCCTGGAATTATCCCTGTGCCGCAACTCTCCATACCCAAATTCATCCTGGAGAGAACTGGTCTCCCAGGAGTACTGACACACAGGCTTTCAGGAGCGACAAGCCACAGTCAGAGACAGACCAGATAACACCAGAGATATCCAGATGGTGAGAGGCAAGGGCAATAACATAATCAAGAGAAACCAAGGCTACTTGACATGATTAGAACCCAGTTCTCCCACTACAGCAAGCCCTGGATACTCTAACATACCAGAAAAGCAAGACTCAGATTTAAAGTCATACCTCATGATGATGATAGAGGACTTTAAGAAAGACATAAATAACTTAATTAAAGAAATACAGAAAAACACAGGTAAACAGCTAAAAGCGCTTAAAGAGGAAAAAAAAATCCCTTAAAGAATTGCAGGAAAACACAACTAAACAGGTAAAGGAAATGAACAAAACCTTCCATGATCTAGAAATGGAAATAGAAGCAATAAAGAAATCACAAAGGAAGACATTACTGGAGATAGAAAACCTAGGAAAGAGATCAGGAGTCATAGATGCAAGCATCAACAACAGAATACAAGAGATAGAAGAGAGAATCTCAGGTGCAGAAGATACTATAGAAAGCATTGACAGAACAGTCAAAGATAATGCAAAATGCAAAAAGCTCCTGACCCAAAACATCCAGGAAATCTAGGACACAATGAGAAGACCAAGCCTAAGGATAACAGGTATAGAAGAAAGTGAAAATTTCCAACTTAAAGGTCCAATAAACATCTTCAACAAAATTATAGAAGAAAACTTCCCTAACCTAAAGAAAGAGATGTCCGTAAACATACAAGAAGCCTACAGATCCCAAATAGATTGGACCAGAAATCCTCCTGTCACATATAGTCAAAACACCAAATGCACAAAACAAAGAAAGAATACTAAAAGCATTAAGGGAAAAAGGTCAAGTAACATATAAAGGCAGACCTATCAGAATTACACCAGACTTCTCATCAGAGACTATGAAAGCTAGAAGATCCAGGGCAGATGTCATACAGACCCTCAGAGAACACAAATGTCAGCCCAGGCTACTATACCCAGCAAAACTCTCAATTACCATAGATGAAGAAACCAAGATATTCCATGAAAAAAAGCAAATTTATACAATATCTTTCCACAAATCCAGCCCTACAAAGGATAAAAGATGGAAAACTCCAACACAAGGAGAGAGATTACACCCTAGAAAAGGTAAGAAATAATCTTTTTTCAACAAACTCAAAAGAAGATAGCCAGCCAAACTTAGTTCCACCTTAGACAACAAAAATAACTGGAAGAAACTATCACTATGCCTTATATCTCTTAATATTAATGGACTCAATTCCCCAATAAAAAGACATAGACTAAGAGACTGAATACGTAAACAGGACCCAGCATTTTGCTGCATACAGGAAGTACACCTCAGTGTCAAAGACAGATAGTACCTTAGAGTAAAGGGTTGGAAAACAATTTTCCAAGGAAATGATCCTAAGAACAAGGATTCTCATATCAAATAAAATCAACTTTCAACTAAAAGATATCAAAAAAGATGAGGAAGGACACTTCATACTTATCAAAGGAAAAATCTACCAAGAAGAACTCTCAATTCTGAACATCTATGCTCCAAACACAAGGGCACCCACATTTATAAAAGAAACTTTTGTAAAGCTAAAAGCACACATTGCACCTCACACAATAGTAGTGAGAGACTTCAACATCCCATGCTCACCAATGGACAGATCATGGAAACAGAAACTAAACAGAGACACAGTGAAACTAACAGAAGTTTTTAACCAAATGGATTTAATGGATATCTAAAGAACATTTCATTCCAA
The DNA here is from genome assembly GCA_036184795.1 of Tokudaia tokunoshimensis. Classification (NCBI taxonomy): domain Eukaryota; kingdom Metazoa; phylum Chordata; class Mammalia; order Rodentia; family Muridae; genus Tokudaia; species Tokudaia tokunoshimensis. Next base: position 46,567,985 of record BTHU01000022.1, read on the forward strand.
AAACAAAAGAAAATACCTTCTTCTCAGCACCTCATGGTACCTTCTCCAAAATTGACCATATAATCAGTCACAAAACAGGCCTCAACAGATACAAGAAGATTGAAATTATTCCATGCATCCTATCAGATCACCATGAACTAAGGCTGGTCTTCAATAACAACAAAAAACAACAGAAAACCCACTTAACACATGGAAGCTGAACACCAGATCTTAACCTCAGGGTGCACTGCAGTGGACCAGAGGCTTCACCTTGTGCTTCATAGCTCCTGCTTCCAACACTAATTCAGGAATACCCTAAGCATTGCTACCCCAGATTAAGTTAAAATGTGAAATGTTTGGAATGGTTTCTACTGAAAGTCAGTTACATTCTCCCATCATAAAATGTGCAAAGGATTCTTGAACCATCAGAAATCATGAGCAACTTGTATTGGCTTATTTATATATTATATATATGTGTGTGTGTGTTAGTGTAGCTGAATGTATATATTGAAATATGATTTAAAATGTCCACATATCCTTTTATCCTGAAATATCTTGTAATTTCTTGAAGACATTTTGGAAATCATTGAGTTAGCAATTGTCTATATAATATGCACAATGACAGTGTTCTAAGATGTGAAAACTGTGAATCTGCATACTGGTGATATGATATAAAAAACAAAAAATAAATAAATTGAATACAAAAAATAAATAAAATAAAATCAACTTTATAATATACCCATTAAAATAAATTAATTAGTATAAAACTTGTCATTGATAAACATAATCTATTTTCCTTAGTTAGGTATGAATATTAATTAATAGTTCATATTTACTGGAGATTTACAGTTTCTAAGAGTTAAGCATTATCTCTATATCTTTTGCCTTATCAGAATTTTCTAATAGATCTAACGTGACAGTTTGTTAATTGTAACATAAAATATTTTAAGCATGAAAAGTATGAAAATGATATAGTATTAAAGTAGAGTGGGTGGATCAGTTACACCATAAAAAACTTATATTAAGTAGATATCTCACTCAACACACACATCCACACACAATTTATATAGTCAAAACTCTCATTATGAGGAAAAAACATGAAGCTGAAAAGTAAATAAAGAAATGAATATCTCCTAAGATTGACAAAATAAGAAACAATAAGAAAATAATCCATACCAAAACAAAACTAAAGAAATCTGAGAAGCAAGAACTTAGTTTTACAGTTGATTTTTAAAGAATAGCAGGTGAATTGTAATCTATTTTATTTTTATACAGTTTCCTATATTTCTTATTATCACAAAAATTTCATGAGAAATATAAATGATGCTGTTTAACATATATACGAACTCCAGTTTTATACATGTTAACAAAGACAAACACTGCAGTAAAATATAAGATTTCCCTGTGGAAAATAATAAAAAATAATAAAATAAAGAAGACTAAGAATCCTGAAAGAAATTCCAATTTCACTGGTAACATCTAGTACCCAATACTGGACTCACCCAAATTTATTTACTCACTCATTTAATTTTACAAATAGAGAATACCTACGACATACCTAAGACTGTTCTGAATGTTGGGAAATGACATAAAAATACAGACAAAATGCCCAGTTCTCTGGACACTTGCAGACTTTCTAGAAGACGGTTCTTGCAGTTGTTATGAGCATGTTTTTCATATAATGGTTTCTTTAAAAACCTTCTTTTTGCTTCAAAAATGTATTACAACTGGAGTGAATTAGCCATTTATTGTCTTTTTAAATATATTAATATAAATACTATTTTTTTTCTAGTATTTGCCAATCCCTTTTGAAGTGGAAGCATATTTTTAGATCAAAAGTTACATCAACATGTGAATATGACAGGGGTTTGCCTGTTGTCTATTATGAAAATAGGTACTATTCTTATGTGCTTATATATACTCTCATCTTTAGAATATGTAAAACTGGGGCTGGATTTCTGAGAATGAATTAGCAGTACAGATAACTTTAAAAATAAACTCTAGGCATGATGGACTCATAAGAAACTCAGTTCTTGCACCCAATTTGACACCCCAAACTGAGAACTGAGGCATTACCAGATTTTTACAAGTGTACGCTCCTCAGCAGACATATGGATTTCCTACTGTGGTTTATAATCTTCCAAGAATTTTCCTCAGCAATGACTATTTCCATCTTTGCCACTGTAGGATTCATGTGAAGTCTGCAGAATCAGGAATTCCCTTTGTACACAGTGGAATTCTTAGATTGCTCAAAGGGCCTGTGGGAGGTTTTTTTTGGACTATTCTCTTAGAGTACCATTGGAGGCTTTCTCTGAGACTCAGCTGCCTGCTTTGGTCATCAACTGTTTCTGTAGCCAGCACACACAGTTCCCTCCAGGGCTCTCAGGTGTTCCTAAGTCCCCACTGTGCCTGCCAGCAATTTTTTTTCTTTTTGTAATGTGGAAGACTTTCCCCTTGAGCTTGCCATTTTATCCTGAGTGTTACAGAAACTCTGTTTACCCAGCTGCTAATGTTGAACACCAGGTAAAGCTCAAACATATTAAACCTTAGCTAAAGCCCAAAGAGTACAAGTAACAGATTTGTCCAGGTTCTGGCAAACACAAAACACATCCCATCTTTCTGATGCTCAGGGAACAACAGACTCGTCAACTTGTGTGACTTGTAATAGATAGGACCACAAGAATGAAAGTCCTTGTGTGTGTTTGGTCTAAGGAAAGGAGGATGGAGATGATGTGTGGTAGATTGGGGAGAAATATCAGGAAGCCCTGAAATGAGACTGAAGGAAAGGAGAACAATGGAGAAAGTAGAAATAACATTTGTAACATTCCCAGCCTCCCTCCTGCATTACTGACATTCCTTGGCCTTTGTCTAGATACCCTGGTTCAGCAGACACTGAGATGAAATATGAAGCCTTGTGTTCTGAGGAGTTTCTGGTACAATTAGGGAAGCAACTACATAAAGCAGTGAATGATTCCACACCGGCAGTGTGTGACTAGTGCCAGGGTGGTCAGTGTGCTGTGGAGCTTAAGAGAAGGGACTAATGTTTCAGCCAATGTAAGCCAGGGAAGACTTCCTGCAGGCAGTCCCACTTGTCATGAATCTTGAAGGACAGTTGGAATTAAGTGGGGGGAAGGAAAAGTTATTTTAAAAAACAGAAATATTTGCGTGAGCTAATTTTAAAGACTCAAAAAATCCTGAGGGAAGAAAAATGTGGTTTGGAATGACATGCATATTAACTTTTAAACTTTGGGAAACTGCTACTTATGTAAAGCCAGTGTCTCTTGTATTCAGTCCAGAAAGTCACTGTTAAAAGTGCAGTGTTGCTTTCTCATGAACAAAAGCAAGAGTCTGCCCAACGCTTCCGCCATCACTGGCTGATTCAGACCCTTAGATGAAGTCTCAGGTGTAGGCTTGTGAGCTTACTTAATTTTAGAGTTTACTCTAGTGAATCATTGTGAGATTAAATGTTCCATTTTAGGGATTTCTAAAAAGAGGTGTTAAATGTTTTTGGAATTAAATTAAGAATTTATTTTTTAAAAATTCCTCTAATCTGTCACCATGTTTTGTTTTGTTTTTTTTTTTTAAAGATATATACAAAAATTTTGAGACTTGAACCTGGAACATAAATTCAGGGTTAAAAGAGGGACTATAAGCTCAAATGTACCTGATTTAATATTAATTAAACAGAATAAAACAAAACAAGCAACTGACATTTTGTGTGAGGTCCATGATTCTATGCCAGGAGAGAAGAAGGGTTTCCGGAGATTGAAGAGATTTTGAGGACACACAGGTAGTTAGGACATATTCTGAGCAGGACTGCAAGGCAGGCAGGGACTCAGACACATGCTGCCACACATAGGCTGCATACAGGCAGTACACAGGCTTACAGACAGACACAGTCAGTGTGGCAAAAGCATAGTCTGTCAAAGGCTCAGACCTCTGACCTCAAAGTCATATTTATACAGAGTCACACAAAAATGGTGCTCTGTCAAAGGTAGTTAAATAGCAGATTATAACACTGTTACTGTTGGAGTGCTTTGGGAAAAGGATCAGTCATTTTGCGCTGACTCTTAAACATATATTCTTTTGAGTTTTGTTTCTCATACTCATTTGAGTCTCTGAAATTCAATCAATGATCTTTCAAGTGAATACAAGAGTCAGTATTGAACAGAGCCATCTGAGTAGAGTTGAGTTGGTTGAATAGGGAGAATTGCAATGTTAGGGCCAACGAAGCCAAGGGAAAACCATAGAGACTCGTGTTCACCTAGTCAGAGGACCTAAACCGGAGGCCACAGTCTCCTAACACTCATCTTGAACCAGTTCTCTGAGTTTCCTGAGCCTCAGGTTTTTGTAAGTTAGGAACATGTGACAGTGCCTACACCACAGTGAGCGCTATCACCAGGGAACCAACTGGGAAGTACATGCCCAGGCTATTTGAAGAGAGATCGTTACTTTTGTGTTATTATGCCATACTTGAAAGATGACATTTTATGATCAAATGGACATACTTGACAGACAACAAGAGAGGAATTATTTAAATTTTTGGTTTGAATTTTCAAAGCGTTTCAGTCTACCATAGTAGGAAAAGTATAGTAGAATAACTGTTCATGGTGATAGGAAAGCGGGGTAGAGGCCATTCACATCTCTGTGGAACAGAAGGCAGAGAAGATAGGAAGCAGAGCCAGGAATACCTGGCAAATTGCAGATTTAGTGATATTTTTAACTCAGGAAGCCATGTTTCCCAAAGGGCCCAAAGCTTGCCTAAACAGCACTTCCAGCCGGGATACATATTTGAAAATGGGAGCCTAGGAAGGCTATTCAAACCATCACACAGAAATACCTAAGTCCTCAAGAATCATCAATTACGGTACACCTTTTTTTTCTATTTTAATGTTTTTATTTGTTTATTTTGTTTTTTAGAGACAGGATTTTGCTATGTAGCTCAGGACAGCCTTGAACTCAGAATAATCTCATCTAAGCCTCTTGAGTACTAGAATTATAGCCATTGCCACCTTGACCAATTCTGACAATTTGCTTTTAACAATTCCAGTTATAATCCCTTTATTAAGTCACAAAGTTCATGTATTTGAGAGATTTTTCTGTTAAACTATAGTCATTACAATAATTAATTTTGGAAATTTTTATTTAATAAAATAGTATTTTGCTGTCAATCAGAAATCTTTTTTTTTTTTTTTGGTGTTTTTGAGACAGGGTTTCTCTGTATAGCCCTGGCTGTCCCGGAACTCACTCTGTAGACCAGAAGTCTCAGAAATCTGCCTGCCTCTGTCAATCAGAAATCTTGATTGGAATGATATAAATATAGTATTATTGTATGACGTAATTTGGTTCAGTTGGCCTGGGCTTGTAGATAGAAAATTTATTTCTGGATAACTTCAAAAATATTAAAGTAGCTTTCAGGACTTAGAAATACATTTATCTTCATACTATTTTACTAATGAAGCTATTCATAGGGCTCAGAGTTTTTTGAAACACTTTGAATTGGGTCTTCATCGCCCCTGGTCCATTCCCTTTCAAGGAACACTTGTTCCATAGTGGGGATGATGAATTCTGAGGTTTGAACACTTTGCTTTAGTTGCTCCTTACATTTGCAGTTGTCTTTGCTTAGGACTGAAACACTTCAGTGTGTCCCTTAGTTGCTGGGCTGTTAAATGTTTATCTTTGTTTTCCCATTGCTGTGTTAGAACATTCTGTCCAAAAGAAACTGGAGAGGACAGGGTTTATTTGCCTTACAGATTACAGAAGCCAAGTCAGGAACTCATGTAGAAACGTGAACCCTCATTAGGAACTGAAGCAGAGACCACAGAAAATGCTACTTACTGGCTTGCTTCTAGGTTCACACTCAGTTTCTGTTCTTGAATTGCCCCGGTCCACCTGTTCAAGGATGGTGCTGCCTACAGTGGGCTGGCTTCTCCTCAACAAAATCTCCCACAGACATGCTTGAAGGTCAATACATGGGAGAAACCTCTCAACTGAAGTTTCTTCTTCTTGGGTGTGTCAAGTTGACAGCTGAAGCTAGCATGCTGCCTCTTGCCAACACCGACATTCAGACATTCATAGGGCGTCACTTTGAAACCATGACTTTTCCTGTCTGTCTTGTCGTCACGATCTTATTTTAACAATACAATATAAAATGCAGTACTACTTAAAAAGTCTCTCAGTCTATAAAAATTGATATGGTTTAAAAGTTCAAACCAGTCTCTAAATTATTCAAAGTTTCTTTACTTTGTGTTCCTATAAAACCGAGAATTAAACTATTTTCTGACTCCAAGAGGGAAGAAGCAAGGCATAGAAACAATCACACAAGAGAAAACCAAGTCTAGCAATGTATCCCAAATCCTATTTCTCAGTCTGGTATCTAACACTCTTTCATGGTCATCTAGGCTCCAAAGAACTTGTTAGTAACGTTCTTTAGCTCTGACATCTAGAGCACATACAGCTTCTTTTAGAGGTTCAGGCAGGCTCCACTCCACACTTGCCACCATCATTGCCAGGTATCCTATGGCCTTGGAATTTCCAGTATAATAGATTCTTCATAGAACCTGAGACTACACCTGCACTAATGGCCTTTTGCCCTTTCTGCCTGAATTCTAACACCGCTACGTGGTTCAAAGGCTTAGCTTCTTTGCATGTTTCCTTGAATCCTCTAGCTTTCATGCCATCTAAACAAGTACCATGTGAAACCCTTAAACATTTCCAAATTCAGCTACCAACTTAAGATGTATCCTTGGTGTTCCATGGAATATAGCTTTTTCATGTTCTGAGCATGAGGAAATATTTCCTAGAACATTTCCTCTCAAATATGCTATTCTTTTATTAATTACACCTGACTTTTCATTCCTAGCTAAACAGCATTGATTGCCCAGTAGAACACAAAGGTTCCACTTTCCCAGTATATATGCTATGAACAGCTTTATTAGAGTTTTTGCTCCTTCTGAGACTTCACAAGCCAAGCCTTTACTGCCCATTTTTTTTCTTAAGTATAAACTTCTGTTAAAAACTAACATACTAACAATGTATTAAGGTTCCAAGTAGGCAATATTATTCCAAAAGAGACAAGGCCATAGCAAGTGATTTAACAGCTAGGGCAGTCTCTGCGATCAGCTTCAGCCAGGGTGTTCAAACTCTTTTGGACTTATCCTGTGTTACTTTTATGGGTAAGGTTTCAGTCTTTTCTTCTCCATTTGATTACACTCTTTCCTGCCTTTCACAGTTTGGACTGTTTCATGTTAAAACAATGAGTAGATGCTATATATCAGTCTCCTAGCTGGGGTCCATTCATTTGCATGGAGACTTTATTAACTACTGGTATTATAAGAGAAAGGTAAACTTTTATCATTTGAATGGCTGGAAGGAATCTATATTCCATGCAAAATAGTCCTTCCTTATACATAGTTTGATGATGCAGAAGATCTAACTTTCTAAAATTAGGCTACTTTTCCCCTTAAGTTTGAGATGGAGGGTAAAAGAACTGATTTCCTAGTGTAAAGAGGCCTTTCTATCAGACTGGGTTATAATACAGAGATGTTAGAGAGATCATCAAGCGCCAGTTGCCCATGGTGGGTGGAGAGGAATGTCATGAAAAGCTGTGAGCAGTCAGAGATCCATGCCTTTCTTCTGAAACACACAGGGCTGGGAGGCAGTGGCTATCTCTTTGATGAATTCCACTGTTCCTGAAATCTGGCAGCCATCAACTCTGTTCTGTCTACATGTTTTTAATACCCACAGAGAAGTTCATTGTTTTCTTCCTCTGAACAGTTTTGTTGGTCTGATTTTCCATGTGATAACATTTTAGGATCTCTTCTGCCAGCCCTTCTCTTGACTTTCGTTAGCATCTCATGAGGATGCACTTCGAGTGATTTATATGCATCCTCACCCTACACATTTAACCTCTCCCCAACCTCTCCTACTGCTCTGAATCATAGCGTTGTCAGTTTATCTTGCATCCACTGCAACAGAGCTAATTTGGATAAATGGAGCTGATGTTTGGTGAGGGTCACATTTGTTTTCTTATACATTCCTTGGCAGCTCTGCCATTATCAGCTAATAGATGGCCCCTTGTAAAATGTCTATATTTGATGTAGTACGTTTTCTAAATGTTGATTATTTGGAGAGAGATTTAAGGCCATGTTGTTATTATACAACCAGCCTGGAGGGTGAAATAAAGAAAACCAGCCCTGGGAATCATCCCTTTGGCTTACAGAAAGCCATGAGCTACTGACACTCCAGAGAAACTCCTGTGACCAGGGCACTGTTTACCCTGCAAGAGAGAGAGAGAGGTCTCTGTGACAGAGAGTCAACTGATGTCTCTAATAGGACGGAATGCCAACCACTCTCTCCAGCCTTCTCCACTGTTTTCCAGCCAGCTATAAACCATTACATACTGCCTTTTAGAAGAAAGAGCTGGATGGTGGTTGTGGAATATTTATATGTGTGTGTAGGGAGGGAGGGGATGATGGCAGTGGGCAAGAGTCCAGTAAATTCTGCTTCCCTAGATAAAACATTTAATGCTCTCATTCTCCATTGGAACTTCGTGCACAGTTTTCAATTTATAGAATGTCGGAGGCTGAAATACTTTGTGGACTGGATAGATCTTGGAAAGACATCAAATTTAACTCTTTCCCTAGTGTAAAAACTTAAATTATCTGTATCACTATGGGCCAGGGATCCTTGGAAACCTGGTGGGAGATGCATGGGCCAGTTTTAAACTCATTCCTTATAGGTGATAAAACTCTCTAGACTTCTCTGGACACTTTTGTTTTGATCTTGACTTGTACACTGGATAGAGAAGCTGAAGACTCACTCAGTCTCACCACAGGCAGGTTTGCTTCTCTGACTGCCCAGCTTATTCCTCCACCACCTGCCTCCCTACCTGCTCTAGGCCCGAATCCTGTCCTCTGGGCTTTTATTCTCTTAGCCTTGGCTTTACAGTATAGGCCTCCCTTAGTCTTTGTCCTCCTTGAAGTGATATTACTGGTCAAAGTAGACTTCACTTCTCTTTTTGAGATGACAGCTACTATCTCAGCAGAGTCCTGATTTGTGTCAATTGTTCCAGGATATTCACTAGTTATCAGGGCTCCTGGCCCTTGTCAGCTAGACTGTCCTTTAATGTTTGTCGGGTTTCTCTCTGCTTCTATGTTAAGACTGGATCTACCTTAGTTCTAGTCTCCTGTATTTTCTTACTATCACACAGCTTACTGGTGAGGATCAAATTGGAATCACTTGATAGCCAGCTTCTTTCTCAGGGCCCTCACAGAATGTTACATACACCCCTCCCATTTTTTCCTATCCATAAACTTTATGTTTAGAATACTTTTGGCTAGAGTCATCCCCACCCACCCTTCTCTGTTTTTCTCCCTTTCTTCCTTCCATTACTTTTGTGCTTCTCTCTGTCCTTCCTTCACCCTCCCTCTCCCATTCATTTACTTATTCCTTCTCTCTTTTTCTCCCTTTACTCACCTCTAACTTCCTCTTAAATCCAAATAGGAATAGAATTTTAATATTATAAATTATAAATTTATATTTTCCCTTCTTAATGACCCCTTTACCCCTCTTTTGTGAATTGTTTTTCTTTTCTCATTTGCTAACTTTAGAAAAAGAAAAATCCAGACATTGGAATGTCTGAGTTTATTTAAGTCTCAGTACTCTGTTCAATTTAATGAATGGAAACAAAAAAGGCAAATAAAAATGCTGGCCTGGATCTTTGTGGCTCTGGGATTGGCTTTTTTGGTGGCCATTTAGATAAATTGGTTTTGGAAAATAAGTGCAAGGGATGGTTTCAAGCTGTTTTCAAATGTATCAACATATAGCAGTATAGTCTAAAGTAGAAAAAATTTAAATGATCAGAGAGAAATTGTGAGAAATGTGATTGCTATTTAATGATTTAATATCCTGTTATCTACAGTAAAGGAGAGAGGATGAAGTAGCTCTTAGTATATACTAGAAATGTAGGATGTTATTTACAGTAGATATATTTGTTAGAGTAAAAAGGTACTAAGATACCAACACAGTGTTCAAAAGCTTCTTGGGACATTACTAAATCCAAAATCAATGTAGAGAAGCAAACCTGGAATGAATTGATTTCTGGTGTGTTTATCAGCAATAGCCCCAGCAACTCAGATAGCCAGAGCTACTACCAACAAGGGAGTTCAAACAGCCTCAGTGTGGTTGTTTTCTAGATCAAAACAATTCTTAAGTTAGCTTTAAGAATAGCCGTTTTTTGCTAAAACACAAAAGTTGACAATCCCAGTTGTACTATGAACCAGTGCTAGAGCCCAAATGAAGATTTAGCCGGCAGAGGAAATTTGGATAAGAATTACGGTTTCAAGTAAGTTATTGATGTATCTGAAGAAAAAAAATCTCAATAGAAACTCAAGAGATTAACCAAAGAAATGACTCAGAAAAGCTTGGATTCTAATCACAACCCTGTATGGAATAGGCCCTCAATCTCACTGAAAATCAAATGTAGCCATTACAATGACTGAAATAAGTTTTTCATTTTAACTACTTGAATATTTAACAATTAAAAATAATTATTATCACCACATGCATATATGACATATTGATTCATGTCTTTTAGGGAGAAATTAACTGGGTAAAGCGTTCATAAAGTCCAAGGTGTCATTATTCATGACCTGATCATTCCAGTTCTGATTTTTTCCTTTGATGTTATACTGAAACTCTCTAGAAAACTAAAGAAATTTGTAATAATAAAAGGGCATGCTACAAAACACATAAAAGTTCTCTGCAATGCTGGAAATAAACCATGTGATATGATATTTATACTCCCACTGAATATGAGTTTTGTAAGAATTTATAACTGGGTGGGAAATGCTCATTATATATCAGTTTTTAAAGGCAAATTTACAGGTTACAATTGGCCCTACCTATCTCTATGATTTAGTTGTGCGATTTATACATGTTCATGCAATAAACTCCAATCAGGGACATTAGAAATGTATCCACATTGAATATGCTCCTATTTGTCATGGTTATCCCCAATGTTCTACCATGACTATTTACATTGCATGCATGTCATAAGTAATTGCCTGAGGATTTGAAATGCACAAGAAGCTGTGTTTAATAAGCTACATGCAAACACCATTTACATAATGGATTTGAGCATTCAAAGCATCTGGTATCATCAGGGGTCTTGAAGCCAGCTTACCCTGGGTACCAGAAAAGACTGTAGGTGAGACAATAGAAAGCAAAAACACAAAAGAAAGATGCCATATTTTCACTTGGCTTTTTCTGGATACTAATGAGTAGTTTTTGCTTTTATACCCTTAGATTCCTGTTTCCTCAATTTTTAAATTGATTAAGAATGCATCTTTTTGCATTAAAATAACCCACTAATTTTTCTATGGCATATATTTGAGGGACAGGATTTCACATGTACCATGTAGCATCTGTGGAGGTCAGAGGACAACTTGCGGGAGATGTTGGTCCTGGGTATTGTACTCAGGTTATCTAGCTCCTTTCCCTGCTGAGCTATATCACTGGCCCATAAGAAGTCTTTTTTTTTTAAAGATCAAATAATATTATATTAGAAGTAACCAAAGTAACAGAAGCAGCAACAAAAAGAAACTGAAAGCTTTTGGGCTCTGCTCTATCTAGTAAGCACACAGCAATTCTATTCTCAGTTTATACTTAGGAAAGGGAAAAAAGAAAGAAAAGTACAGAACACAGAGGTTACAGGTTAGAAATTATTACTATTTATGGAGATACCCTTTGTCAGTAATTCATGTTCTTTGACTTCATATGAAGTAGGCAATGACTAACTTCTATTTTACTCTAGAAAAATGGCTAAAATTCTATAATGCCAATCTTATGATTTCAAGTATAGTTTTATCTAATATATATGTATAGTGGGAAGAAAAATCCAACTTGGTAAGAGCCAAAGGACTCCATATTTTATTTGTACGCTACAAAACTTTTCATTCTTCAGTGTAAAATGGGAGGGGGATGTTTAGATGAAAGACAGTCCACCAAGGACTTCTGTCATTAAGTAGCAGAATCTACTAACAATTATGCATGCTTGCTTGTGGTTGTTTATGGTATTATTTAATAAAGCATGCATACTCATGTTAAAAGCAACCATATGAAGCCTTTAAAGCAATACTCACTAGCAAAAGTTGCATATTTGAGAACTGTCAATAATTCTGTGCTAGTGACTACCTCATTTTTACTAAATGTATCACTTTATCTACACAGCAGCAGCAGAATATGACATTTAATTAAAACTATTTTACCACAACAAAATATAAAATAAAGACTACATTTTTTTTTCAAATAGCTTTCGTGCTTCACCTCGCCCCTCCCCCCCCAAAAGAGCTTGTTCCTTTTTCAAGCTAACAGTACAGTGGTTCCACCTGCACATCAACAGCGACTGTCCATTATTTTTTAATTTTGTTATTGGATATTTTCTTTATTTACATTTCAAATGTTAACCCCTTTCAAGGTCTCCCCTCCAGAAACCCCCTATCCCATCTCCCCTCCCTCTATGAGGGTGCTTTCCCACTACCCACTCACTCCTGCCTTCCAGTCCCAGCATTCCCCTACACTGGGGCATCAAACTCCCTCAGGCTCCATCAGTGGGAGGTCGTTCCTCCCACTGATGTCAAACAAGGACATCCTCTGCCAACTATACCAGAGCCATGGGTCCCTCCATGTGTACTCTTTGGTTGGTGGTCCAGTCCCCAGGAGCTCTGGGGAGTCTGACAAGTTGACTCTGTTGCTCCTCCCCCCATGGGGCTGCAAACCCTCTCAGCTCCTTCAGTCCCTTCTCCAGCTCCTCCATTGAGTACCCCACATTCAGTCCAATGGTTGGAAGGGAGCATCAGCCTCTGTATCTGTCAGGCTCTGGCAGAGTCTCTCAGGAGACAGCTATATCAGGCTCCTGTCAACAAACACTTCCCAGCATCCGTAGTAGTGTCCAGGTTTGGTGGCTATATATGGGATGGATCACCGGGTAGGGCAGTTTCTGAATGGCCTTTCCTTATGTCTCTGCTCCACATTTTGTCTCCATATTTCCTCCTGTGAATATTTTGTTTCCCCTTCTAAGAAGCACTGAAGCATCCACACTTTGGTCTTCCTTCTTCTTGAGCTTCATATGGTTTGTGAATTGTATCTTGGGTATTCCGAGTTTTGGACTAATATCCACTTACCAGTGAGTGCATACCATGTGCGTTCTTTTGTGACTGGGTTACCTCACTCAGGATGAAGAACTCCTGATAATTGCATAGCATCACAATGAGTTACAAATGCAAAAACAGGAATCAGACATATTTAACCACTTATCCAAGAGAAAAAAGAAAAAAAAGCTTCCAAAGTTTGCTGTCCAGTTTGATTTGTTTCTAAGTTCCATTGGCCTCCTCTGGGTATATCCACAGAGAAAATGACTTCAGGAACTCAGCCTCAACATTCTTGAGTATGAGACAGTTTTATATAATTTGATGATAGGAGTCCATGGGTGTCTGCTAGGGTGGTCAGGGTCCAAGTTTTATACTGAGCTGCAGTGATTCAACTAAGAATCTATGTCTCACATTTCTTTCCTTTTAATTTGCCTTTAGATGCTAACTGCCTTTTTCGGTTACTGGCAGGCTTGTTAGGTGGCCTAGAGAGAATCATGCTGGATTCTCCCCATTCACCAAACCCAGCTCCAATTTAACGCATTAAAATAAGGACTTTAACCAATACCAGAGCTACTTGTGTCATGCTGAAGAATATAAAATACTTAAATTATTAAAAGAATTCAGGAAGTTACTTAAATTACTTTTGCTTAGTTAAATATCTCAGGATAATCCAGAAGCAGCAGAAGTTATTATAATTTGACTTTTTCTAAAATCCCAGTCAATCCATGGTCATAGATATAGTGTTTTATTGGGAAATTGATTCTAAAGAACAAGAATAAGTGTTAGTTGGCATTGCAGTAGTGTAGCTCAGCCATGCTGTGGACACTGAGCATGGTGTCCAATATACTTCAGATTCAAGGCCCCTGGACATGGGAACCTGGGGCATTTATTTATCAGTCCACCTCCCAGAGCCTGAGGGTTGCATCTAAAGTTTAATCTAAGTCACAAGCAAAGAAACACAGGGCTTTGAAATTGGAGGAGGCACTATATGAACTTCAAGTGAAATCCAGATTGACCAGAGGACATGGAATGAGGTATTTTTAGCCTTTACAGCTATTGATGTCTGAGGACAAGCGAGGAAAAAGAGTTGTAGTTATGTAAGTTGAAACTTGAACAAAGCTGTTGAAGTTTCAACAGTTGTTCTGTCCTATTAAGATCTTATAGTAGTTAAGTTATAGGTGTTTTAGATTTTATTCTCTCCATAAATTGGGCATAATAATAACAATCCCCAGCACTAAAAGTGTGAGAGAATTAAAGGGACCCTATAAAGTGCCTGCTATACAATAAGCACTACTGTGAAGTACTGTTAGGAGTCTGGCAGGGTTGCAGCAGTTTGGTGGTCACTCATTTGCTTTGTGTAAAATAATTTTGTTAGTGTCTCTCAACTTCTGTGTCCTGTTGACTTGTATAAAATCTTAACCATAAAACACCATTTTTTCTATTTTCTTCTTAAGCTGAGTCTTGTTTTTTCCTTATGCATTTATTATTTGAGGCCTTAAATACATTTTTTATTATTCCATTTAAAATGACGTCAGCTCTGTTTAAACTAACAAAAGTGCTATTTTCTATCTGCTTCTGTTTCTTACAATATTCACCAATATGACATCAGCAAGTCTCCATTAAAGTTTTGTAATAGAAAGCAGCATTGCTACCAAAGAGGGAAGCTGAACTCTCTGGGCATGTGTGAACCACTTGATGGGGGACGGCAGTCACATGTTTATCTCATACACAAATGTACCTTGAATGGTCTTGTCAGTAGCTCTTATCAAACCCAGGGAATATAACCTATGGGATTCCTCTTGGATTTCTATTTAAAACCCAATTAAAGCAATGAAATTGAATTAGTATTAGCTGCCTCTAAGAAAACAGTATTGGTTACTAATTCTTACTATTTCCTTTTGTAAGCATGAAAATAGTACTTAAACATTCATTCATCAAATATGTATTAAGTTCCTACTCTGTCAAGTTTTTTTTTAAGAGTCTTACGGTGACTTTCCCAAGCATCCATAACAAATTCTTTGTCTTCACCAAAGGCCAGATATAGTGGGTGCATACCAGGCTGCCACTGTGATTACAGACTGGTAGAGCAGGAGGGTGCCTGATTTGCTTTCCTTTCCCAGATTCCAGCAATAGTAAAGACATAAACTTCTTTTGTCCATAGATTCACCAGTTAATCATTAACTCCATCCATCCATGACACATTCACTGGCTTCCTCTCTTGGTGTGCTTCCTTGTAGGTGATGGGAAGAGTGTAGGCTCTGGAGCTTACACTGTCTGGTTACATATTCTGTTCTTGTATATGCTTGGAAAATCACTCAAATCTCCATATACTCCAGGATAAAATGGGACGCTAATAGGATTTATCCCATAAGATTATTATGAGGATTGAATGTGATATCTATGGAAAGCACTTAAAACAGTTCCTGGCACATAGCCTGTTCCATAAAAGTGTCAGCTATCAAATGTTAGGCTGTCTTGCTATAACACCACAACAGGAAAGAGTCTGACTTGTCTTATAGTGCTTCCTGCCTTATAGTGCTAGCAGCGAGTGGAGATCCCCATATGCTTTGTTAAACCACAAGACTGCTTTAATCCTCTCTCTCTCTCTCTCTCTCTCTCTCTCTCTCTCTCTCTCTTCCTTTTTCTCCCCTTTCTGCCTCCCTCCCTTCCTCTCTCTCTTTCAAAGTATTTGAAAAGCATTGATTACAAAGGAGTATTAGAAATTAGTTTATATCTTTAAACCTTTTTAGAAGTTTGTTAACATACTCAGTTATGTATATATACCATAAATTTGGTTTTTGAATTGACTTCAAATTGTTTTGTGTGCATGTGGTATAAGGTATGTATGGCTATAAACTTACTGTAAATTAGTTACAGACTGGCCTGCCTGTTGCATGTCTACTTCATAGTATATTAATAATTTTTATTACTTTTTGTCATTTGTAGTCCTTCTTTATTTGTTTATTTTAGAGGCATGGACTCACTGTGTAGTCCTGACTTGCCTGAGACTCATTATGTAGACCAGACTCGCCTCAAACTCAGACAGATCTACCTGCCTCTGCCTCCTGAGTGGTGGAGTTAAAATTGTCTTAGGAAAATATTATGATTATTAAAATCATTTGTTTTGCATATCATTAGACAAATGAAGTCTTTAACTATAACTAAATTGACAAATCTATTTCTTGTTACTTATTAATAGATTGTTTTCAAAAATTTCTGTTGTTGTTTGTTTGAGGAAAGGTCATTTGCACCTTTTAAAGTACAAGTTAGATTGAGTGTGCTTTTTGGTGATGATTTGTTTATACCTTTTGTTTTTGAATAAAATATTTTTTCTTGACTGGTAAATTGAGCATTATTTCAATTTTTGTAGCTATCTTATTGAACAATAAATAAAATGATGTGTAGCTTATGGAAGAGAGGATTTGGTGGGAGGGTTTGGCTGTTGTTTAAAAGAAGTTTGTCGGATGTAGGGTTGGTAAAAATCATTTCCCAGTTAGTTGGCTGCCGCTTTGTCCTTTTGACAGTGTCTTTTGCCTTACAGAAACTTTGTAATTTTATGATGTCCCATTTGTCAATTCTTGATCTTAGAGCATAAGCTATTAGGGTTCTGTTCAGAAAATTCTCCCCTGTGCCCATATGTTCAAGGTTCTTCCCTAGTTTCCTTTCTATTAGTTTCAGTGTGTCTGGTTTTATGTGGAGGTCCTTGATCCACTTGGAATTGAATTTAGTGCAAGGAGATAAGAATGGATCAATTTGTATTCTTCTGCATGTTGACTTCCAGTTGAACCAGCACCATTTGTTGAAAAGACTCCAGAGAGGCAAGTAACCCTATTAAAAAATGGGGTACAGAGCTAAACAAAGAGTTCTCACCTGAAGAATATCTAATGGCTGAGAAGCACCTAAAGAGATGTTTATCATCCTTAGTTATTAGGGAAATGCAAATCAAAACAACCCTGAGATTCTATCTCACATCAGTCAGAATGGCTAAGATCAAAAACACAGGAGACAGCAGTTGTTGGTGAGGATGTGGAGAAAGAGGAACACTCCTCCACTGCTGGTGGGATTGCAAGCTGGTACAACCACTCTGGAAAGCTGTCTGGTGGTTCCTCAGAAAACTGGGCATGACACTCCTGTAGAATCCGGCTATACCACTCCTGGGCATATACCCAGAGGCTTCCCCTGCAAGCAATAAGGACACATGCTCCACTATGTTCATAGCAGCCTTATTTATAATAGCCAGAAGCTGGAAAGAACCCAGATGTCCCTCAATGGAGGAATGGATTCAGAAGATGTGGTATATTTACACAATGGAATACTACTCTGCAATTAAAAACAATGAATTCACGAAATTCCTAGGCAAATGGTCAGAACTGGAAAATATCATCCTTAGTGAGGTAACCCAATCACAAAAGAACACACATGGTATGCAGTCACTGATAAGGGGATATTAACCCTGAATCTCAGAATACCCTAGACACAATTTACATATCAATAGATTTCCAAGAAAATGGAAGGAGAGACCCCTGGTCCTGGAAAGACTGGATGTAGGGGAATGCCAGGACAGAGAAGCAAGAGGAGGTTGAATGGGGAACAGAGGGAGGGAAGGGGGCTTATGGGACTTTCAGGGAGGGAGGAAACAGGAAAGGGGAAATGATTTGGAATGTAAATAAAAAAACTTAGAAAATAAAAAAAAATGAAGTTTGAAGGGCAGCTATGGGAAGGATGTAGCACTGGGCTCCTCCAGATATATCAGCAATCAGGAAGTTCACAGGCACAGGTTCCTAGATGTGTGAGCAGTTGGTGTCTCACATGTACAGTTTCTCACCTGAGTGGGTTCTTAGAAAATATAAAGTCATGGTAAGGGAGGGTGGAGACAAAGCAGACAGACTAGGACAATGGTGTCCTCATTGGGTATTTCCAGGATGGGGTGCTGCTCAGTGGTAGGATGCTTGCCTCACAAGCACAAAGCCCTGGTTCTATCCTCAGTACTAATGGAAAAAAATAGGAGAAGGGGAGAAAAGATTTCAATGTGGGTAAGTTGTTTCTCAGGTATCATGTGTCCAGCACCTTCCGTGCAAAGGAAGGGAAAACAAACATAGTGTTTGTTTCTAAGGGTAGGGGGAATTTCCTGGATTCTTTTCACCTTTGACTCATTAAAAAAAAATGAAGGGTATTTGACCCAAGATGCATATATTTAATTATATAAAACTTACCATATTTTACATAATTTATACTTTTTGAGGAGAGAATATAAAAGCCACTTTTGAAAAATTTTAACAGTGTAACACTATTAATTATAGTTATATTGTTGGTTAAACTATAAGTTAGTTTTGTATAACTGAAACTTTTTTCCTTGACCAATATTTTCCTATTTTTCTCTGTCACAATTAAATGCCACATACATGGCTAATCTAATGTAATAATACTGTGATGTATGTTAATACTGTGATGTATGTTAATACTGTGTGTCTAATATGGTCTAATCGTATTTTTGGTTGGTCCATATATTTATTTAGGTATTGAGTGGTATCATTCCTTACGCAATTAGGATATTTTATATTTATGGTTTGTATACATTTAGTCCTGCTTTATGGGCTCTACATTCACTCTTTTGAGCGGCAGATGTCCTTTCATTGGGTGTTACTTCATTTGTCTATCTTTGTTTCTAATGACTTTGATTTTCAAGTTATACTCATACTATTAATGTCCACACCCCTATTGATTAAAACTGTCTCTATCTTTAGTTACGGTATTTTATAGCTTCTTTACATAAGTTTTACCTTGGATACATTATGAGTTAGTTGATTTTTATATTTAGTATGAATTAACTCATTTTTTCCTTTTGCATATAGATACATAATGTCGCCATAAACATTTACTGAAGAAACTCCTCTCTATTTGTGTCCACAACTCTCTTGGTTTAGGAAAGTTCACTGCAAAGGTGTGAATTTGTAGCTTTGTAACATATTTTGAAATCAGGATCTGTTATCTTCAGCTTTGCTCCTTTCATGGAACAGCAGAGTACAAGTAATCTGAGGGGGGAAATGGAAAAATGTTGGTGATTTAGGGAAGGGTAGGGATATAAATATGGAAGATGAGGAAGAAGGGGAAAATAATAGTAGTGTACCTAAAAAGACATAAGGAATCAGACTAGAAAATATTATCCTGAATAAGGGAACCCAGACACCAAAGAACACATATTGTATATACTCACTGATAAGCCCAAAAGTCCACAATGCTCACAATACAACCTACAGACCATAAGGAGTTTAGGTGGAAGGAAGACCAGGGTGTGGATGCTTCAAGTTCTGCATTGAGGGGGAAACAGGATGATCATGGGAGGTGGAGGAAGAAGGTGACCTGGGAGGGAGAGAGGAAGGGAAGGAAATAAGGGGGGCAATATCAGGTACTGGAGGCAGTGGGAGAGGTACAGAGGGTCAGGAAATCAAATATAAATATGTAGCAGTGGTGGATGAGGAACTGAAGATAGCCACTGGAGGGTCCCAGACACCAGGGAAGCTAGAGGCTCCCAGGACCCAGTGGGGATGACTTTAACTGAAATATGCAGGAAAGGGGATGTAGAACTTGTAGAGACCAACTCCAATAGATAGGTATGGCCTCTGCGCAAGGGATGGGGCCATCCACCCATCTCAAAGTTTTTAACCCAGAAATGTTCCAATCCAAATGAAAGACAGGGACTAAAAATGGAGCAGAGACTGAAGGAAGGGCCATCCAGGGACTGCTCCACCTGAGGATCCATCCTGTCTGCAAACTCCAAACCTTGACACTGTTGTTTTTGCCAAGAGGAGCTTGCTGACAGGAACCTGGTGTGGCTGTTCCTTGGGAGGTGCTGCCAGCAACTGACCAATGCAGATGTGAATGCTTGGAACCAACCATCAGACTGAGCTCAGGAACCCTGGTAGGGGAACTGGCAGAAGGACTGGAGGAGCAGAGGGGGATTGCAACCCCATATGAAGAACAGCATAGGCTGCCTGGACCATCCACTGCTCCCAGGGCCTAGATCACCAACCAAGGAGTGTACAGGGAGGGACCCATGGCTCCACATACATATGTAGCAGAGGATGGCCTTGTCTGACTGACGTCAGTAGGAGGGGAGGCCCTTGGTCCTATGGAGGTTTGATGCCCCAGTGTAAGGGGGATTCTGGAGTGGTGGGGTGGAAGAGAGAATGGTAAATAGGGTGGTTCCCTCATAGAGGCAAAGGGGAGGGAAGGAGAGAGCAAATGTGGTATTGGGGTTTGTGGAGGAGTAACCTGGAAGTGGGATATTAGTTGAGATGTAAAGGAATGGAATGATTAATAAAAAAAAAAAAGAAATGGGTGAAAAGGACACTATGAAAATTCCTGTAATATATTTAAGTCTGTGTATACATACATAGTTTAAAGGGGGCTAGAGAGATAGTTCAGCAATTAAAGACTAGATTCATAACCAAAACATATATAGATCTGACAATGCTCCCCATAAGACCCATAGACTAACAAAAACCTCAACACCAGATATAAGAAGCCCTCTTTTGAGTTGTTGATCAGGGTAGTCCAATAAACTCTCCAAACATTATAGGCTGTTGCTGCTTCTCTTTATTGCCTACCAAATGTAGAAGGTTCATCCCTATTGATGAAGAAACCATATACTTTAGACACAGGACATGGAGGAATAGAGCTGATTTGTGAAAGCCTCCTTCTTGAGGAACCAGAATGTACTATGCAAAATTTCATAGGAGGGAAATGACAATCTTTCCCAGCTATGTTGCCTAGGAACTGCAACAAGACCGGCATTACATGACAACCCTAAAAAGGCATAGTAGCACTCATACCTTGTTAAACAAGAGCACACAAAATTTAATGATGAGAGTAGGATGCCTTTATATGCTACTGTATGAATCTTTCACTTAGGATTTTTTTCTTGTTATTTTGATTGTTGCTGTTAGGAATTGAGATTAAGTAGTCTGTTACAGAATGAACTTTGACTGTGTGTGTGAATAGATTGGAGACAAGAGTGTATGTGGGCAGGTAAGAACAGTGCAGTGATAGTGCATAGCTATAACACCACTATTAAACACAGGCTTGGGATTAGGGCAGCAAAGCCAAAACCTTACAAAATCAAAACTTCTTGTGGTATTTTAAGGTATTTTCTGATATATTGCATATGGGATATAAAACAAAGCAAATGAAAAATTGATTAGTCAAATTTTATTAATACCTGTATACACAAGAAAAATAATTATTCTAAGCATTTATACATTAAAGCATACCATAAGTAAAATTTTAAGGTAAGTACAAAGCTTAATATATAATTACCTTTCATATAGTATAAGGAAAAATAAATAGAGACATTTCAAAATTCTGGAATCAGGAATTTTAAAAAAATAAGATATGTAAATTGCCTTAAGGATTAGGAATTGGTGAGATGTTTCTCATTTATAAAATTTGGAAAAAAGTCAAATCAAATGATAAAAATTATACCAATAAGAGACCCTACAGGGCATAATTTTTTTGCAACATACTTTTAATAAGGGTTTAACCTCTCCTCTAGCCCACCACGCAGCAGAGGTAGTGGAAGAGAAAAGTTATTAGAATATGGGGGAAGTGAACCTGTTCAGCAATAGTTCTTTGGGGCATGAGCTTAATCTTCTTTCTCAGCAGTTCAGTTCTGTAGCAAACATTAAATAGGGCTCAGGAACTGCAGACCAGTCCTCTAGGCAGGCAGATACCAGGCACAAACAAACATCTACAGTCCAGTCCTATTGGCAGGCAGACACAAGGCATGAAGAAGCAGTTGTAGTTCAATTCTGAAGAAACTTCAAAGCTAGTCAACTGTCCTGAGGGGAGGCTGTGGAAGCAGCAAGCTGCTGCAAGAACCTCACAAGCAGTTCTTTGGCACGGTTCTCTCAGTGGGGGTGTTACCGGAAGGGCAGCTCAATAAGGGGAACCAATACATGCATGTTATCAGCACAAATAGCGAGGCAGAGGAACCAAACCAATGCTCAGTGCTCAAGTCTCATTGTCTGTAGGTCATCTTTATACTCCTTTATCACAGGTTCTTCCATGTGTTTCCTGTATCAAAACATCCTTTCACCTGTGTCTGCTTCAGGAAAGCATTCCTTCATGTCTTGCTTTAGCAAGACATCCTTTCACCTGTGTGCCACAACAAAACATCATTTGACAAAAGTAACTTTCCAAAGAAACTATACGTTTTTACTTCAAGGACCTGCTTACAATTCTTTGACACTTCATCTCCTTTACCAGTTCTTCTTTTGTTGCCTATTAAATAACACATTAGCAGACAGAGAGACTGTATATTTCAGTTTAATTTTTCTCCATAGAAATTCCAGAAGTGAATTGTGTTTACTCTTTTCTCTTTTGCCTTAGGTAAGTTGTTTGAAGATTTGCATTTTCACTTGCTTTGTTCAATATTTCAACTTCTCGACAGTGTCTCTTGACTGATTCAAGAAATACTTATCGAATATACTAATACAAAAATGCCTTAATGGGTGAAGTTAAATACTTTCATTTCTAGAATCAGATTTAGTTATGAATATGCTTATTGTGGTTATATTTGCAAATGTTATGAAAATAAAATGTGCATATCTAACAACTGGAATTTGTTTAAATATATGAGCCTTATAGTAGATATTCTTTAAAAATTATTAGTTCTTTGAGAATTTTGTACAACGTTTTTGGTACTATTCACTCCCTCCTCTGATTCTCCCAGATCTAACTGCTCCCCTTCTACGTCTACTCAACATTGTACTTTTTATTTCTTTTTAGCTCTAAAGTTAGGCATAGGATTTAAAACCCAGTTCCCCTATCTGCATTGAGATGTGGTCTGACTTGAGCTCACACAGCTCTTGTGTATGCTGTCATGACTGCTGTGAGTTCATATGTGCAGCTTCCTGGCTATGTCCAGAAGATAATATTTCCTCGAAGTCATTCATTGCCTCTGGATCTTATCTTATACTTGTTATGCCACCTCTTCTGCAATGGTTCCTGTAAGTGGGGATGTAGTATGTATTCATTCTATTAAGAACTGAGCAATCTGAAATGGATTTTTTTTGGAGGGGGGAACTGGATAATTGTGAATCCCTGTGTTACTCACCATTGCTGCAAGTGGAAGCTTCACTGATGGGGCCTGAGAAATGTACTAGTCTATGGCTATAATAATAAAGCACTAGGAATTGTAAACTATTTTTAATTTTTAAAATATATGTTTATTCAAAAATGCAAAAGAAGCACATTATCAAAATTATTTCCATATAACAAATCTATAGTTGCTTTTATTTCTACTTAACTAATTCTCCAATAATTTTGCACTGCTTTATTAGTAGCACTTCATAAGGGTGTGTCATTTTCTAGCATGGATAGGCAACCTCTCAGGTCACAGAACCAAGACAATGTGAGCAAATTTTTCGTATCAGATTTGTACAATACTGTTGGAGTTCATAAGCAGACACAGCACTGATAAACAGGCCAATGATACATGATAATCCATGCTGCATTTAAAACCTCTCCACAACAGTTCATTTGTGAACTATGAATGATATTACATGTGAATCAGAATTGTTGATATACTGTCAACTTGTGTTAGTCATAAGACATGTTAGCTACTCGGTGTACTTAAGAGAAAGTTGCATGGACATTTCTGAGTAACACTGGGAAAGAAGCCTTTGACTGATTTCCTTGGATATATGTTCATTTTTTGTGTGGCCTGTAAATTAACATTCAGATAATGGGGAGAGTTAGTGAATGCTGAGGGAAAAGAAGATAACTTTAGCCATAATTCATTGTAATAAAGAGAGAAAAATCCCCAAGAGGAAATAAGGTCTGAAGAAATTGCAGGAAACATTAAACCCATGATTCTGTTTATGGTAGAATACTGACCAACAAATTCCAGCTGTTTCTCTGTGGGTTATAGAAGTGTCACAAGCCTGTTTATAGTTACTGAGCTGGAGACTCCAGCCTGGATTTTGTAGAGCCTCACTGGTTTGGTTTGGGTTTATTCAGATTTGTCTAAAGATCATTTCCTGTAGGACTGCAGCCCTCTATCAAAATTTTATTTCTAAAATTCCCATTCCAATAACTGCTACTTCCCTGCCAATAATTTTCTCCCCATAATGTTAGCTTAGTTGTATATGTCTAATACTAAAACAGCACTTGACTAGTACTTCATAATATTCTAAATGCCCACAAGATGTCCATTTAATTTCTCATAACAATTGTATGAGCTAGGTACTGTTATTTCTCAAAGCAGTATAAAATCTAGAATTCTTCAGCACAAAAATAATAATTTGACTACATTAAAAGTTTTTGGCTGGAGAGATCCTCACTGGGTGAATGATTGATGCACAACTATCAGCACCAGAGATCAAATCTGTTAAGTATGTGAAAACTAGGTATGGCCAAATGAGCCTGTAACCATACCATTAGGGGTTGGGAGAAGGTGAATCCTGGAAGAACTCTAACAAGCAAAACTGATTTGAAACAGTGAGCTTGATCCACTTAGACTTGAGCTTGTACAAGGAGATGAGAATGTATCAATTTGCATTCTTCTACATGCCAACCTCCAGTTGAAACAACACTAGTTGTTGAGAATGCTGTCTTTTTTTCCCCCCACTGTATGGCTTTGGTTTCTTTGTCAAAAATCAAGTGACCATAGGTGTGTGGGTTTATTTCTGGGTCCTCAATTCTATTCCATTGATCTACCTGGGTATTTATGTACCAATACCATGCATTTTTTTTTTTAAAAAAATCACTGTTGCTCTGTAGTATTGTACAAAAGCGGGATTAGTGATTCCCCTAGAGGTTCTTTTACTGTTGAGAATTGTTTTATCTATCCTGGGTTTTTGTTATTCCAGATGAATTTGAGAATTGATCTTTCTATCTCTGTGAAGAATTGAGTTGGAATTTTGATGGGGATTGCATTGAATCGGTAGATTAATTTCAGTAAGATGGCCAATTTTACTATGTAAATCCTGGCGATCCATGAGCATAGGAGATCTTTCTATCTTCTGAGGTTTTCTTCAGTTTTTTTCTTCAGAGACGTGCTATAAGATCAACAATTGACAAATGGGACCTCCAATAATTGAAAGGCTTCTGTAAGGCAAAGGACACTGTCAATAGGACAAAATGGCAACCCACAGAAAAGATTTTTACCAACCCTACATCCCACAGAGGGCTAACATCCAAAATATGCAAAGAATTCAAGAAGTTAGATTTCAGAGAACAAAATAACCCTATTAAAAACTAAGGTACAGAGCTAAACAAAGAATTCTCAACTGAGGAATCTCGAATAGCTGAGAAGCACTTAAAGAAATGGTCAACATCCTTAGTCATCAGGGCAATGCAAATCAAAACAACCCTGAAATTCCACTTTATACCAATCAGAATAGCTAAGATCAAAAACGCAGGTGATATTTAATGCTGGCAAGGATGTGGAAAAAGGGGGACACTCTTCCATTGCTGGTGGGACTGTAAGCTGATAAAACTACTTTGGAAATTAATCAGGCAGTTCCTCAAAAAATTGGAAATAGTTCTACCTGAAGACTCATCTGAACATATACCCAAAAGATGCTCCAACTGATAACAAAGACACATGCTCCACTATGTTTATAGCAGCCTTATTTATAATAGCCAAAAGCTGGAAAGAAGCCAGATGTCCTTCAACAGAGGAATGGATACAGAAAATGTGGTACATTTACACAATGGAATACTACTTCTCTATTAAAAATAATGACCTCATGAAATTCGAAGCAAATGGATGGAACTAGAAAATATCATCCTGAATGAGTTAACCCAGACACAAAAGAATACACATAGTATTACTCACTGATATTAGCTCAAAAGCTCAGAATACCCACAATATAACCCACAAACCATACAGAACTTAAGAAGATGGAAGAACAAAGTGTAGATGCTTCAATCCTACATAGTAGGGGGAACAAAATAATCAGAGGAGGTAAAAAGAGGGAGGTATCAGGGAAGGAGAGAGAAGGGTGAGGGAATAAAAGGGTGGACAGGATCAGGTATTAGAAGGGATAGGAGAGAAGTACAGAGGGTCAGGATATAGAATTGAAACATATAGCAATGAAGGATGAGGAACTGTTGGAGCCACTAGAATGTCCCAGATGCTAAGGAAAGGAGAGGCTCCCAGGCCCCCAATCCAATGATTTTAGCAGAAATACCCAAGAAAAGGGGAGATAGAACCTGTAGAGACTACCTCCAGTAGATTGGCATGGCCCCCAGTGGAGCGATAGGGCCAGCCACCCATCTCAAAAATTTTAACCCAGAAATGTTCCTACCCAAAGGAAAGACAAGGTCAAAACATGGAGCAGAGACTGAAGGAAAGGACATCTAGAGACCGCCCCACCTAAGTATCATTCCCATCTGTGGACGCCAAACCCCGACACTGTTGCTGATGCCAAGAAGCACTTACTGACAGGAACCAGGCCTGGCTGTTCCCTGAGAGGTTCTACCAGCACCTGACCAATACAGATGGAGATACTCACAGTCAACCATCTGGCTAATCCTGGGGACCCCAAATGGAAGAGCTACAAAAAGGTCTGAATGAGCTGAATGGGATTACAACCCAATAGAAAGAACAATATAAACTATCTGGACCACCCACAGCTCCCAGGGACTATACGACCAACCAAAGGATACACATGAAAGCACCCATGGCTTTATAATCACATCTCAAGCTAATGATAGAGGATGTTAAGAAGGACATAAATAATTCCCTTAAAGAAATACAGGAGAGTGCATACCATGTGTGTTCATTTGTGACTGGGTCACCTCACTCAGGATGACATTCCCCAGTTCCACCCACTTGCCTAAGAATTTCATGAATTCATTGTTTTTTAAATAGCTGAGAGCAGAAGAATGCAAATTGACCCATCCTTATCTCCTTGCACTAAGCTCAATTCTAAGTGGATCAAAGATCTCCACATAAAACCAGACACACTGAAACTAATAGAAGGGAAACTAGGGAAGAACCTTGAACATATGGGCACAGGGGAGAATTTCCTGAACAGAACTCCAATAGCTTATACTCTAAGATCAAGAATAGACAAATGGGACCTCATTAAATTACAAAGTTTTTGCAAGGCAAAAGACACCGTCAAAAAGACAAAGCGGCAACCAACTAACTGGGAAATGATCTCTATATTCATAGCAGCCTTATTTATAATAGCCAGAAGCTGGAAAGAACCCAGATGTCCCTCAACGGAGGAATGGATTCAGAAGATGTGGTATATTTACACAATGGAATACTACTCTGCAATTAAAAACAATGAATTCACGAAATTCCTAGGCAAATGGTCAGAACTTGAAAATATCATCCTTAGTGAGGTAACCCAATCACAAAAGATCACACATGGTATGAAGTCACTGATAAGGGGATATTGACCCAGAATCTCAGAATACCCTAGACACAATCAGCATATCAATAGATTTCTAAAAAGATGGAAGGAGAGACCCCTGGTCCTGGAAAGACTGGATGTAGGGGAACGCCAGGACAGAGTAATGAGAGGGGGTTGAACAGAGAAAAGAGGGAGGGAAGGGGGCTTATGGGACTTTCGGGGAGGGAGGAAACGGGAAAGGGGAAGTGATTTGGAATGTAAATTAAAAAAATAAAATAAAATTAAATTAAAAAAAAAAAAAGAAAAAGCAAGAAAGTCATCTTCTTTCAACAAACCCAAAAGAAGAAAGCCATACAAACATAAAAATAACAAAGAATAACAGGAAGCAGCAATCACTATTTCTTAATATTTACTAACATCAGTGGACTCAATTTGCCAATAAAAAGACATACACTAACAGACTGGATACATAAACAGGAGCCAGTGTTTTCTACAAACAGGAAACGCACCTCTGTGACAAAGACTGACACTACCTCAGAGTAAAAGGCTGTAAAAAATTTTTCTGAGCAAATGGTTCCAAGAAACAAGCTGCAAAGGCCATTCTAATACCGAATAAATTTGACTTTTTCAACCAAAAGCTATCCAAAAAGATAAGGAAGGACATTTAATACTCATCAAAGGAAAAATCTACCAAAAAGAACTCTCAATTCTGAATATCTGTGCTGCAAAAGCAAGGGCACCCACATTGATAAAATAAAAAAATAAATAAAACTTTACTATGGCTCAAACACATATTTCACCTCACACAGTAATAGGAAGACTTCAACACCCCACTCTCATCAATGAAAAGATCATGGAAACAGAAGATAAACAGAGATACAGTGAAAGTAACAGAAGTTTTTAACCAAATGGATTCAATAGATATCTGTAGGACATTTCATCCTAAAATAAAAGAGTATACCTTCTTCTCAGCACCTCATGATACCCTCTCCAAAATTGACCATATAATCAGTCACAAAACAGACCTCAACAGATTCAAGAAGATTGAAATAATCCCATGCATCCTACCAGATCACTATGGACTGAAGGATGGTCTTCAATAACAACAAAAACAACAGAAAGCCCACGTACACACAGAAGCTGAACAGCACTGTACTCAGTGATAATTTGGTCAAGGAAGAAATAAAGAAACAAATTGAAGACTTTTTTGAATTTAAGAAAAATGAAGGCACAACATACCCAAATTTATGGGACACAATGAAAGAGGGGCTAAGAGGAAAACTCATAGCCCTGAGTGCCTCCAGCAAGAAACAGGAGAGAGCATACTCTAGCAATTTAACAGCACACCTGAAAGCTCTAGAAGAAAAAAAGTAAATAAACAGAAGAGGAGTAGACAGCAGGAAATAAACAAACTCAGGCCTGAAATTAACCAAATAGAAACAAAAAGAAGTATACAAAGAATCAACAAAACCAGGAGCTGGTTCTTTGAGAAAATTAAAACAAACAAACCCTTAGCCAGACTAATCAGAGAACACAGAGACAGTATCCAAATTAATGAAATCAGAAATGAAAACAGAGACATAACAACAGAAACAGGAAATTCAAAAAATCATCAGATCCTACTACAAAAGCCTATACTCAACACAACTGGAAAATCTGGATGAAATGGACAATTTTCTAGACAGATTCTAGTTACCAAATTTATCAGGATCAGATAAATCATCTAAACAGTCCTTTAACCCCTAAAGAAAAAGAAGCAGTTATTAAAATTCTCCCAGCAAAAACTAGTCCAGGACCAGATGAGTTTAGTGCAGAATTCTATCAGACATTCAAAGAAGACCTAATACCAATACTCTTCAAACTATTCCACAAAATAGAAACAGAAGGAACTCTACCCAATTTGTTCTATTAAGTCACGATTATGCTGATACCAAAACCACACAAAGACCCAACCAAGAAAGAGAACTTCAGACCAGTTTCCCTTATGAATATTGATGCAAAATACTCAAAAATTCTCACAAACTGAATCCAAGAATGCATCAAAACCATGATTCACCATGATCAAGTAGGCTTCATCCTAGTGATGCAGGAACAGTTCAATATATGATAATCCATCAACTACACGAATAAACTCAAAGAAAAAAAAAACATGATCATTTCATTACATGCTGAAAAATCATTTGACAAAATTCAACATACCTTCATGTTAAAAGTATTGGAAAGATCAGGAACTCAAGGTTCATTCCTAAGCACAATACAAGCAATATACAGCAAACCAGCCAACATCAAACTGAATTGAGAGAAACTTGAAGCAATCCCACCAAAATCAGTGACTAGACAAGTCTGCTTACTCTCTTCCTACCTATTCAATATAATATTTGAAGATTTAGCTGGAGCAATTAGACAATAGAAGGAGATCGAAGGGATGCAAATTAGAAAGAAAGAAGTCAAAATATCACTATTTGCAGATGATATGGTAGAATATTTACTAAATCCAAAAATCCCACTGGAGAACTCCTATAGCTGATAAACAACTTCAGTAAAGTGGCTGGATCAAAATTAACTCAAACAAATTAGTAGCCTTCCTATACTCAATGGATAAACAGGCTGAGAAAGAAATTAGGGAAATGACACCCTTCACAATAGTCATAAACAATACAAAATATTTTTGGTTGGCATGACTCAACCAAACAAGTACAAGATCCATATGACAAGAACTTCAAGTCTCTGAAGAAAGAAATAGAAGAAGACCTCAGATAATGGAAAGATCTCCCTTGCTCATGGATTGGCAGGATTAATAAATTATAAATGTCCATCTTGCAGAAAGCAATCTACAGATTCAAAGTAATCCCCATCAAATTCCAAGTCAATTCTTCATAGAGTTAAAAAGAACAATTCTCAAATTCATTTGGAATAACAAAACTCAGGATAGCAAAAACTATTCTCAACAATAAAAGAACATCTGGAGGAATTACCATCCCTCACATCAAGCTGTACTACACAGCAATAGTGATGACAGACTGCATGGTATTGGTATAGTGACAGGCAGGTAGATCACTGGAATAGAAGTGAAGACCCAGAAATGAACCAACACACCTATGATCATTAGATTTTTGACAAAGAACATAAAACCATCCAGTGGAAAAAAGACAACATTTTCAACAAATGGTGCTAGTTCAACTGGGAGTCAACATGTACAATAATGCAAATTTATCCATTCTTCTCTCCCTATACAAAGCTCAAGTCCAAGTGTCTAAAGACCTCCACATAAAACCAGATTCACTGAATCTCATAGAGAAAGTGGGGAAAAGCCTCAAACACTTGGGCACGGGGCAATATTTCCTGAACAGAACACCCATGACTTATGCTCTAAGATCAAAAATCAATAAATGGAACCTCATAAAATTGCAAAGTTTCTGTAAGGCAAAGGACACTGTCAATAGGACAAAAGAGCAACCAGCAGATTGGGAAAAGATCTTTACCAATCCTAAATCAATAGATGGCCAATATCCAATATATACAAAGAATGCAAGAAGTTAGTCTCCAGAGAACCAAATAACACTTTTAAAAATGGGGAACAGAGCTGAACAGAAAATTCTCAACTGAGGAAACTTGAATGGATGAGAAGCAGCTAAAGAAATGTTCAACATCCTTAGTCACCAGGGAAATTCAAATCAAAACAAACCTGAGATTACATATCACACCAGTCAGATAGGCTATGATCAAAAACTTAGGTGTCATCAGATGCTGGTGAGGATGTGGAGAAAGATGAACATTCCTCCCTTGCTGGTGGGATTGCAAGTTGGTACAACCACTGTGGAAATCAGACTGGCACTTCCTCAGAAAATTGGACATAGTACTACCTGAGGACCTAGGTATACCACTCCTGGTCATATACTCAGAAGATGCTCCAATGTCTAATAAGGTCACATGCTCCACTATGTTCAGAGCAGTCATATTTATAATACCCAGAAGCAGCAAAGAACCCAGATGTCCCTCAACAGAACCATGGATATAAAAAATGTGGTACATTTACACAATGGAATACTTCTCAGCTATTTAAAACAATGACTTCATGAAATTAACAGTCAAATGAATAGATCTAAAAAACATCATCCTGAATTAGGTGACTCAGTCACAAAAGACCAGACATGATATGTACTCACTGATAAGTGAATATTAGGCAAAGAGCATGGAATACACACAATACTATTCACGGACCACATGAAGCTCAAGAAGGAAGACCAAAGAGTGGATGCTTCAGAAGGAGGAACAAAATAATCAAGGGAAATAGAGGGTGTGAGGGACTTGACAGGAAGAAAAGTGGGGGCATGGAAAAAGAGGGGAAGAGTCAGGTATGTGAGGAGATATAGGAGATATACAGAGGGTCAGATAATTGAACAGAGTGTATAACAATGTGGGATGGGGAACTAGGGGGTAGCAACCAGAAAATCCTAGATGCCAGGAAAGCAAGAGCCTCCCAGGACCCCATGGGGATGAAATTAGCTGAAATACCCTACAAAGGGGAGGGTGAACCTGTCGAAATCATATCTAGAAGTTAGGCATGGTCCAAGGTTGAGGTACGGGGCCACTCACCCATCTTCAAAATTTTAACCCAGAATTTACACAGAGTGGAGTATAGACTGAAGGAAAGGCCATACAGAGACTGCCCCACCTGGGGATCCATTTCACATTCAGACACCAAACCCAGACACTATTGAAGATGTCAAGAAGTGGTTTCTGACAGGAGCCTGATACAGCTGTCTCCTGAGAGGCTCTGCCAGATTTTGACTAATACAGATGTGGATGCTTGCAGCCTACCATCAGATTGAGCACAAGAACCCCAATGGAAGAGTTAGGGGAAGGACTGAAGGGTCTGAAGGGACCTTATCTTGCATCAGTGGGAGGGGAGGCCCTTGGTTCTGTGAAGTCTTGATGCTCCAGTATAGAGGAATGCTAGAGTGGTGAGGCAGGAGTGGGTAGCTGGGTAGCAGATCATCCTCATAGGAGCAGGGTAAGGGGGAATGAGATGGCAGCTTCCAGAGGGGAAACCGGGAAAGGCTATAACATTTGACATGTAAATAAATAAAATATCCAATTAGAGAATAATCTATTGGGGAAGTTGGGACAGCCAGGTTCTGAGACAGACAGGCATAATATAGCTTGGGTCTTGGGCGGCTTGTGTGTATGCGGCTCCCAAGTGCGGGGCTGATCTGCAGTAACCAGCGCGCCAGCTCTGCTGTGGGACTTCTGCCAGGCAGAGGGACCCCGCACTGGGCGGGAGCCTACCAGCTTTCCTTCCACGACCTCTGTTCCCACAGACTGCGCTGAAGAGACAGGTACCCCAAGCTCTCTCTTCCCAATATAACATCACTTGGGACACGGCCTGTTGGGGCTTCCGTCTGTGCCCGAGAACGGGTCAGCGCTGTGGTCGTCTGGGTGCCAGATCGGCAGGCCATCGCGTCTGCAGGGTGAGCGGCACCACGGAGAATGTGCAGATTGCACTCCGCCATCTTTGCTCCAGTGACTGGGAAGTTGGGACAGCCAGGTTCTGAGACAGACAGGCTTAATACCACTTGGGTCTCCGGTGGCTTGTGTGTGTGCAGCTCCCAAGTGCTGGGCAGATCTGCAGTAACCAGCGTGCTAGCTCTGCTGTGGGACTTCTGCCTGGCAGAGGGACGCCCCCTCCCCCCCAGGAGAGATCACTCACCCCTGCACAGGGCAGGAGCCTACCAGCCTCCCTTTGGCGACCTCTGCTCCAGGAATCCACTAGGCTGAGCCTTTGGATGTGCAAGGCCTCCCCAATATAAGATCACTTGGGGCAAGGCACATCAGGGCTCCAAAGTCACTCAGGAGCAGGCAGGCCCCAGAAATCGGTGCCAGGGGAATCCTGGCAATCCATGGGGGGGCAGAAATAGCTTTGCAGGCTCACAGGAGGTCCAACCAACAGCCAGTGGCAGCAGGACCAACTAACATCAGAGGTATCCAGATAGCAAAAGGCAAACGTAGGAATGTTACTAACAGAAATCAAAGTAATGTGGGACCATCCGAACCCAACTCTCCAACAGCAGCAAATCCTGGATACCCCACCACACCCGAAAGACAAGATCTGGATTTAAAATCACTTCTCATGATGCTATTAGAGGATCACAAGAAGGACACAAATAAATCTCATAAAGAGTTACAGGAGACCGTGAATCAATGGTTAGAAGCCCTTACAAAGGAAACACAAAAATCGCTTAGAGAAATGCAGGAGAACATGGATCAAAAGATGTAGGCGCACAAGGAGACAACACAAAAATCGCTTAACGAGATGAATCAACGGGTAGATGCACTCACAAAGGAATCACAAAATTGGCATAAAGAAATGCAGAAGAATATGGGTCAACAGACGGATGCCCATAAGGAGGCAACACAAAAATTGCTTAAAGAAATGAATCAACGGTTAGATGCCCTTACAAAGGAAACACGAGAACTGCTTAAAGAAATGCAGGAGACAATGGATCAACAGATGGATTCCCATGAGGAGGAAACACAAAAATCACTCAGAGAAATGCAGGAGAACGTGGGTCATCAGGAAGAAATCCTGAAAGAGGCAATGCAAAAATACCTTAAAGAAATACAGGAAAATACAAATAAACAAGTGAAGGATCTCAGCAAATCCATCCAGGAACTAAAAAAGGAAGTAGAAACAACTAAGAAATCACAAAGTGATACAACTTTGGAGATAGAAAACCTTGGGAAGAAATCAGGAGTCATAGATGCAAACATCAACAATAGAATACAAGAGATGGAAGAAAGAATCTCAGGTGCTGAAGATTCCATAGAAAGCATCGACTCAACAGTCAAAGAAAATGCAAAATGCAAAAAACGTGTAACCCAAAACATCCAGGAAATCCAGGACACAATGAGAAGACCAAACCTAAGGATTATAGGTATAGATGAGAGTGAAGATTTGCAACTTAAAGGGCCAGTAAACATCTTCAACAAAATTATGGAGGAAAACTTCCCTAACTTAAAGAGAGAGATGCCGATGAACGTACAAGAAGCCTACAGAACTCCAAACAGACTGGACCAGAACAGAAATACCTCCCGTCACATAATAATCAAAACACCGAATGTTCTAAACAAAGAAAGAATACTAAAAGCAGTAAGAGAAAAGGGCCAAGTAACATACAAAGGAAGACCTATCCGAATCACATCAGACTTCTCACCAGAGACTATGAAAGCCAGAAGATCCTGGGCAGATCTCATGCAGACACTAAGACAGCACAAATGCCAGCCTAGACTACTATACCCAGCAAAACTCTCAATCACCATAGATGGAGAGACCAAGATATTCCATGATAAAACCAAATTTTCACAATATCTTTCCACAAATCCAGCCCTGCAACGGATAATAGGTGGAAACCTCCAATACAGGGAGAGAAACAACACCCTGGAAAAAATGAGATAATAACCTTCTTGAATCAAACCCAAAAGTAGATAACCACTCAAACATAAAGATAGCGTCAAGAATGGCAGATGGCTATAATCACTATGCCTTAATCTCTCTTAATATCAATGGTCTCAATTCCCCAATTAAAAGACATAGACTAGCAGACTGGATATGTAAACAGGACCCAGCATTTTGCTGCATGCAGGAAACGCACCTCGGTGTCAAAGACAAACACTACCTCAGAGTAAAAGGCTGGAAAACAATTTTACAAGCAAATGGCCCCAAGAAACGAGGTGGAGTAGCCATCCTAATATCAGATAAAATTGATTTTCAACCTAAAGTCATCAAAAAAGACACAGAAGGACACTACATACTGATCAAGGGAAAAATCCACCATCAAGAACTCTCAATTCTGAATATCTATGCTCCAAATGCAAGGGCACCCTCATTCGTAAAAGAAACTTTACTAAAACTCAAAGCACACATCGCACCGCACACAATAATAGTGGGTGACTTCAACACCCCGCTCTCTGAAATGGATCGTTCAGGAAAGCAGAAACTAAACAGGGACACAGTGAATCTAATTGAAGCTTTGGACCAAATGGAACTAACTGATATATATAGAACATTTCATCCTAGAGCTAAAGAATACACCTTCTTCTCAGCTCCTCATGGTACCTTCTCCAAAATTGACCATATAATTGGTCACAAATCAAACCTCAACAGATACAAGAAGATAGAAATAATCCCATGCCTCCTATCAGATCACTATGGAATAAGGGTGGTCTTCAATGGCAACAAAAACAAAAGAAAACCCACGTACACATGGAGGCTGAACAATGCTCTACTCAATGATAACTTGGTCAAGGTGGAAATAAAGAAAGAAATCAAAGACTTTTTGAAAGTTAATGAAAATGAAGGCACAACATACCCTAATTCATGGGACACAATGAAAGCAGTGCTAAGAGGAAAATTCATAGCCCTGAGTGCTGCCAAAAAGAAACAGGAGACAGCATACACTAACAGCTTAATGGCACACCTGAAAGCCCTGGAACAAAAAGAAGCAAATACACCAAAGAGGAGTAGAAGGCAGGAAATCATCAAACTCAGGGCTGAAATCAATCAAGTAGAAACAAATAAAACCATACAAAGAATCAACAAAACGAGGAGTTGGGTCTTTGAGAAAATCAACAAGATAGATAAGCCCTTAGCCAGACTAACCAGAGAGCACCGAGATAGTATCCAAATTAATAAAATCAGAAACGAAAAGGGAGAGATAACAACAGAAACTGAGGAAATTCAAAAAATCATCAGATCCTACTACAAAAGCCTGTATTCAACACAACTAGAAAATCTTGAGGAAATGGACAATTTCCTTGACAGATACCAAGTACCAAAATTAAATCAGGATCAAATAGACCATCTAAACCGTCCTATAACCCCTGAAGAAATAGAAGTTGTCATTGGAAGTCTTCCAACCAAAAAAAGCACAGGTCCAGATGGTTTTAGTGCAGAATTCTATCAGACCTTCAAAGAAGACCTAACACCAATACTCTTCAAACTGTTCCACAAAATAGAAACAGAAGGAACAGTACCCAACTCGTTCTATGAAGCCACAATTACACTAATACCAAAAGCACACAAAGATCCGACAAAGAAAGAGAATCTCAGGCCAATCTCTCTTATGAATATCGATGCAAAAATACTCAATAAAATTCTTGCCAACCGAATCCAAGAACACATCAAAACGATCATTCACCACGATCAAGTAGGCTTCATCCCAGGGATGCAGGGATGGTTCAATATAAGGAAATCCATCAATGTAATCCACTACATAAACAATCTCAAAGAAAAAAAACCACATGGTCATCTCATTAGATGCTGAGAAAGCATTTGACGAAATTCAGCATCCTTTCATGCTAAAGGTCTTGGAAAGATCAGGAATTCAAGGCCCATATCTAAACATAGTAAAAGCAATTTACAGCAAACCGGTAGCCAGCATCAATCTAAATGGAGAGAAACTTGAAGCAATCCCACTAAAATCAGGGACTAGACAAGGCTGCCCTCTCTCTCCATATCTTTTCAATATAGTACTTGAAGTTCTAGCTAGAGCAATTAGACAGCAAACAGAGGTCAAAGGGATACAAATTGGAAAGGAAGAAGTCAAACTATCACTATTTGCAGACGATATGATTGTATACATAAGCGACCCAAAGAACTCCACCAGAGAACTCCTACAGCTGATAAACGACTTCAGCAAAGTGGCCGGATATAAAATCAACTCAAGCAAGTCAGAAGCCTTCCTATACTCAAAGGATAAGCAGGCTGAGAAAGAAGTAAGAGAAATAATGCCCTTCACGATAGCCACAAACCATATTAAGTATCTTGGCGTGACTCTAACCAAACAAGTGAAAGATCTGTATGACAAAAACTTCAAGTCTCTGAAGAAAGAAATTGAAGAAGACCTCAGAAGATGAAAAATCTGCCATGCTCATGGATTGGCAGGATTAATATAGTAAAAATGAGCATCTTACCAAAAGTAATACACAGATTCAATGCAATCCCCATCAAAATCCCAACTCAATTCTTCATAGAGTTAGAAAGAGCAATTCAAAAATTCATCTGGAATAACAGAAAACCCAGAATAGCTAAAACTATTCTCAAGAGTAAAAGAACCTCTGGGGGAATCAGTATCCCGGACCTCAAGCTGTACTACAGAGCAATAGTGTTAAAAACTGCATGGTATTGGTACAGTAACAGACATGTAGATCAATGGAACAGAATTGAAGACCCAGAAATGAATCCACACTCCTATGGTCACTTGATCTTTGACAAAGGAACTAAAACCATCCAGTGGAAAAAAGATAGCCTTTTCAACAAATGGTACTGGCTCAGCTGGAGGTCAACATGCAGAAGAATGCAAATTGACCCATCCTTATCACCTTGCACTAAGCTCAATTCTAAGTGGATCAAAGATCTCCACATAAAACCAGACACACTGAAACTAATAGAAGGGAAACTAGGGAAGAACCTTGAACATATGGGCACAGGGGAGAATTTCCTGAACAGAACTCCAATAGCTTATGCTCTAAGATCAAGAATAGACAAATAGGACCTCATTAAATTACAAAGTTTTTGCAAGGCAAAAGACACTGTCAAAAAGACAAAGCGGCAACCAACTAACTGGGAAATGATCTTTACCAACCTTACATCTGACAGAGGGCTAATATCCAATATATACAAAGAACTCAAGAAGTTAAACTCCAGAGAGGCAAGTAACCCTATTAAAAAATGGGGTACAGAGCTACACAAAGAGTTCTCACCTGAAGAATATCTAATGGCTGAGAAGCACCTAAAGAGATGTTCATCATCCTTAGTCATTAGGGAAATGCAAATCAAAACAACCCTGAGATTCCATCTCACACCAGTCAGGATGGCTAAGATCAAAAACACAGGAGATAGCAGTTGTTGGCGAGGATGTGGAGAAAGAGGAACACTCCTCCACTGCTGGTGGAATTGCAGGCTGGTACAACCACTCTGGAAAGCAGTCTGGCGGTTCCTCAGAAAACTGGGCATGACACTCCTGGAGGATCCGGCTATACCACTCCTGGGCATATACCCAGAGACTTTCCCTGCATGCAATAAGGACACATGCTCCACTATGTTCATAGCAGCCTTATTTATAATAGCCAGAAGCTGGAAAGAACCCAGATGTCCCTCAACGGAGGAATGGATTCAGAAGATGTGGTATATCTACACAATGGAATACTACTCTGCAATTAAAAACAATGAATTCACGAAATTCCTAGGCAAATGGTCAGATCTTGAAAATATCATCCTTAGTGAGGTAACCCAATCACAAAAGAACACACATGGTATGCAGTCACTGATAAAGGGATATTGACCCAGAATCTCGGAATACCCTAGACACAATCCGCATATCAATAGATTTCTAAGAAGATGGAAGGAGAGACCCCTGGTCCTGGAAAGACTGGATGTAGGGGAATGCCAGGACAGAGAAACGAGAGGGGGTTGAATGGAGAAAAGAGGGAGGGAAGGGGGCTTATGGGACTTTCGGGGAGGGAGGAAACGGGAAAGGGGAAGTGATTTGGAATGTAAATTAAAAAAATAAAAAAAAGAATATATTGTTTAAGCTAATACATATTTTATGCAAGCTTAAAAAAAAAGAAAATAATCTATTTGTATAAATAGAGTATAGACCTTTATGGTTGTCTCCTCTAGGTACTGTGAATTGAATTATACTATAATGCACTGATATCAACTGCCTTTTAAAAATTTACTATGGGTCTATTAATTTTTAAATTAATATGTAATTATGTCAAAAAAGAATAGAGAGATAAATGGGTTATAAATAACTCAACATGAATAGAGTTACACTGGTGCAATATAAATAATGTAAGACAAATAGAGATAGATGCACAGATGTAGTTAAAATATTATAGTCTGAATACAGAGATGTACAGATGTGATATAAATAATATATGATTAGAATAATATAATATGACATAGTTATCCTCAAAATATTTTATCATAGAGGTACACAGATGTAATATAAGTACTGTAGTATAAATTGGAAAACATAAATGTAATATGAATACTATAGAACCAATAGAAAGATACTCTTATTAAGTGGGTCTTTACATCCAAATAAACATGTTGATTATAATCAAGATATATGTAACACTATTACACTTTTAGAGATACCTTGCCATGCTGAGCATTGTTGTGGTTCATAGGTGTCAAAACTTGGTAGAAGTATTAATTCCATCCCTTCCTTTGGCACTTTGCACAGTAGCTTCTGGTATTATGAAGATAGTTCCCAAGAAGGAGGCTTTGTGGCCATGTCTACCCTGATTCATTTAAGTCCTATGTCTGAAATACAGCAGTGTATTCAGCAATAGGGGCTTACTTTCAATTTCTAGGAGGCAGTCAAGCGGCCCCAGGAATACCCTGTATTGTTTTAAGAGCCTCTTGGACTCCCTTGGCAATAATTAAAAGCAGGATTTCTCATACCTGATACTAGAATTTTTGTTAGATTGTCTATTCCTCTCGTGGGAAGTATTATTACTCCATATGGTATAACTTCATTTCAATTGCATACATTTGTATGTACATATACTTATATGTATTATAGTTAATTTTAGGTAAATATAAGTTTATATGATCCCTTATGAGTTCTCAAACATCCTTTTTGTTACTTATTCCTCCCTCCTTTTCCTTCTGTATTGACTTCCATCTCTCTTCTCCAATTAGAACTTTCCGTTTTCTTATTTATGCTTTCAAAACACCTCTAGCCTGGTATTTCCATCTTCAGTGCTCCCATAACCCTGTGATTACCTTTTACTGTCCAGGTTCTTGTGGTTTCTGCAGTTATATCCTCATATCTGAAGATTTGTACTTAGGAACTACAGATAACCGAGACATGTATTTTTTATTCTGGGTTTGGTTTTACTCACTCTATATTATCTTCTCTGTTTATTTACATGAAAGGGTCATGATTTCATTTTTTCTATACAGCTGAATAGGATTGCAGTGTGGATATGTACCACATTTTCATTATCCATTCATTAATTGAAAAATATTAGAATTGTTTCCATTTCCTTGGTGTGGTATATCATCTTATTCTGAAAGTTCCTTTTCTACACCTATATTCTGTGTGGTACTGCATACGCTTTCTATCTTTTTTTATCCCATCTGGAGTTAAAGTTTATGCAAATTGGTTGATATTAATTTTGTTTTTCTACATGCAGACATGCTATTTTTCAGTACCATTTGTTGATTATGCTATCTTTTCTCCAACAAATGTTTTGTTTACATATTTGTCAAGTATCAAATGGTTATAGTTACATGTTCAATGTTTGGGTCTTCTGTTTCATTCTGCTGGTGTTTTTTTTTTGGACAGTACCACATTGTTCTTATTATCATAACTTTCTAATGTATCTTGAAATCTGAGTAGTAATACTTTCATCATTTTATTTCTTTCCACTCAAGCTATATGGGGTCTTCTATGGTTCTAAATGGATTTAGGATGATGTTTTGTGTGGTTTTCTCATATATAGCTTTTATTTTG
The DNA here is from genome assembly GCA_036184795.1 of Tokudaia tokunoshimensis. NCBI lineage: Eukaryota > Metazoa > Chordata > Mammalia > Rodentia > Muridae > Tokudaia > Tokudaia tokunoshimensis. Next base: position 46,609,016 of record BTHU01000022.1, read on the forward strand.
CTCAGGTAGATTCTCTTCAGGTTTCCTGTCTCTGTATTTTTATCATGCAGACATGTTGGACTTTGTCAAAGTTTGTTTCTGAATCTACTGAGATAATCATGTGATTTTTTTTTCTTTTTAAGTTCACTTATATGATTTATTATATTGATTGCCCTACATATGTTGAACTATCCTTACATCGCTGAGATAAAGCCAACTTGATCATAGTGGATGATCTCCTATATTTGGTTTTCAGGTATTTTACTGAATTTCTTTATATCTATGTTCATAAGGGATATTGGGCTTTTTTCTTTTTCTGTTGTCTTTAGTTTGTTTCGTACAAAAGTAGCATTGGCTTCAAAGAAGCAGTTTGATTTCTCTCTCTCTCTCTCTCTCTCTCTCTCTCTCTCTCTCTCTCTCTCTCTCCTCTCCAAGACTCCTTCCCCCTTTATTGGCTACAGTTCTTTCAATGTCTGGTAGAATTCTAGCATGAATCCCTCTGGTCATGGGCTGTGTTTGGGAGATTTTTTTATTACTGTTTCATCCCGTTTTTATTGGTATGTTTAGGTTGTTGATCTCCCTCTGGTTTCTTTGATGGTTTGAGTGAATCTAGAAACTTGGCTGTATATTTAAATATTTCAACATAATGGAGTGCAGGCTTTTTAATGTATTTCACTATAACATGGTGTTTGTTGTAGTGTTCCCCTCCTCCTTTGAATCTGTTAAAATGGGCCTGCTCTTTTTTCTTTTATTTTTTCAGTAGATGGGCTAAGGGTCTGTGGTTCCTTTTTTTTTCCCTCCAACAACAGACTTACCATATTCTTTAATTCTTAATATCATCTTCTTTGTTTCTATTTCATTATGTTTTTGCTCTTGTTTTTATTATTTCTTGCCATCTACTTGATTTGGGTTTTTTCATACTTGTTTTTCCAAATTCTTGAGTTACATCATTAAGTCATTTATTTGTGCTGTTCCTGATTTTTTTAATGTAGGCACTTAAAGCTATAAATTTTCTTCATAGGAATGCTTTTCATGTGTCTGGATGGTCTGCTGTGTTGTGTTTTCATTTTTATTTAGTTCCAGTTTTTTTTTAATTTGTCTTGATTTCTTCTCTTACCCATTTGTCATTCAGTGATAAGTTGTTTAATCTTCATGAGTTTGTATACTTAGTAGAACTTTGTTTATTCTTGATTTTAAATTTTATTGCATTTGTTAAGTGTGTGTGTGTGTGTGTGTGTGTGTGTGTGTGTGTGTGTGTGTTCTAGGATCTGGTCTATTTTAGAGAAGCTTTCATGGGCTTCTGAGTATAATGTACTTTTTTTTTTTGAGATTTGGGTCGATATATATCAGGTCCATTTGATCTATGATATAATTTAATCTTGATGGTTCTTTATTTATTTATTTTTTTTTTTTTTGTCTAGATGACCTGTCTTTGGAGAAAGTGCAGTCACTTGCTCTTAATATATTTGGCATTAATCTGTACCTTTAAATCCAGAAGTTTGCTTTATACGAAATAGAGTATCACAAAGTTTGGTGTGTGTCTGCTTAAGATTGTAATGTCTTTCTGAGTAATCAGTCTCTTTATTAGAATGAAATGGTTTTATTTAAATCTCGTTTGATTAGCTTTGGTTTGAAGTCTATTTTTTTAATTTTGGGATAGCATGTTTGCTTTAAGTTCTTACTTTTTTTCCATTTTTTTTTAACTTTAAGGTTGTGCATAATTAAAACTGAGTTTCTAATAGACAGCAAGAATGTAGGTTTTGTTTCTTCATCCATTAGGTTAGCCTGTGTCTTTTGTTTGACTGCTGAGGGCATCAATATTTAAAATTATTATTGAAAGTGTATGTTGATAACAGTCATTCTATCATTTTTTCTATTTGCTGTTTGTGTTCCTAGCTGTATTTTGTGTATTAGTAATTGTATTATCACTTGTTTTCTTTCTACAGTTTCATGTCTATGCATATTCCTGTCTTCAATCTGAAATGTCACTTCTGCAGGGCTTGTTTAGATGTACATATTTCTTTTAGCCTGTTTGTACCATGCACAGTTTTTCCTTCTCTGTCATCTGTGGATGATGGTTTTGCTGGGTACACTAAACTAAGTTCTTTTAGAACTATAAGAACGTTGCTTAAAGTTTTTAGATTCCCAGTGATAAAGCAGCTGCTATTCTGTGGTTTTTCCTTTATATGTTGGTTTGTGTGTGTGTGTGCGTATGCGTGTGTGTGTGTGTGTGTGTGTGTGTGGTTATTGCAGCTTTCAATACCCTTTCTTTTTCTATATATTTATTGTTTTAACTGTAATATGACATGGGGGCATTCTTTTCTAGTTTAGTGTTCCTGTACTTCTTGTATCTGTATGGGTACCTTTTCTTAGAATGGGAAAGTTTTCTATGAGCTTGCTGATGATGTGATTTAAGCCATTGACGTGGAATCCTTTTCCTTCATCTGTGCCTGTAATTTGAAGATTGGTCTTTTTATGATATCCCATAGTTCCTAATTTTCCTTTCCTGGTGTTTATTTTTAATTTTTATAATCATTATTTTGTGTGGTAAACCTCTATTTTATCTTTGAGTCTTGTAATTTTATCTTCTGCTTGAGTTATTCTCCTGGTAAGCCTTCCCCACAACTGAGTTTTAAAATTGCAGTACTGAGGTTTCCATCTTATTTCAGCTTGAGTTTTGTTCAACATTATCTGTACTGAATTTGAGTTTTACATTCCTACATTGTCTTTGTCATCTTGCTCAGCCTCATGATTTTGTTTTCTTGGGCATTGAGCTATTTGTCAAGGACTTTTTTAAAGTCCTTGAGTTCTTTGATGAAATTCTGTTTTTTTTTTTCTTCTAATTTTTTGTGTTCTGGGATTGATCTAGGTTATTCTCAATGGAGAACATTTGTATTGAGTGGTAGACTTTGTGGGAAGGATGCTGTCTTGGCCTTCCGTATTGTATGTTTTATTTTTTCTTTTTAATGTGACCTGGGCATGTGGATTTCTTTTGTTGGTGTTGTGTCTCCTATGAGTTTCTAGACTGCTTTGGCATAGAACAGCATATCCAGTCACTATGAGCAAGGCTTGAGCTTTGGGGATGCTGAGGGCAGATGTGGTTCCAGGGAATTATAAGGCTTGAACCTCACATAGATGTGTAACCAGAGATATATCTGGACACTCAGAGGGTGCATATGAGCTAGAGTTCAGCAAACTTACTAGACTATACCTCAGCATATGGTGTGCCCTCAAGGGTAGGCTTGAATATTTGATGTGGTAGGAATAGGTGACAGTTAAGAGGGCTGACCAAGCAGGACTGGTTTACAGGTTATAGGATAAGAGCCAAACCTACAGCCTGAAGTAAAGTAAAGCAAGACCGATCAGGCAGAATTGTCTGACAGACAATATGCAACTATTGGAGGCAGGGTGCAGGTAGACAATGGTTCAGGGATTTTACTTGATTGTAGCTAGGTGCAGGATGTGGGATTCAGTCACAGACTGGAAGTTGGATGTGGTATGGACAACTGGACAGAAGAGGAATGAGAACACAGCTAAGTCTACCTCATATAGTTGCTACAGGGTCCTTGTAGGAAGCAGAGCTGGGGTACTGTGAGTCTGAAAGGATTGGAGAAGTATGAGAGTATTATCTCTCATAAATAATGGTGTTACATCTTTTTTTTAATAATCTTTTTTTAAAGATTTATTTATTTATTATATGTAAGTACACTGTAGCTGTCTTCAAACACCAGAAGAGGGTGTCAGATCTCTTTACGGATGGTTGTGAGTCACCATGTGGGTGCTGGGATTTGAACTCATTACCTTCAGAAGAGCAGTCGGTGCTCTTACCCACAGAGCCATCTCTCCAGCGATGGTGTTACATCCTGTAATGGACGAAGAAGGGAGAACATAGGTTAGTTTACCTTGGTCTGGGCTACTCAGTTGCAACAGGGCCTTTGGTAGGCAGGGGTAGCAATCAGGTTTCTGTCAAAGGAAGGATACAGGCTGAGAGGAGGGGATGCTAAGGCAGGCAATAGCAGGACCAGGGAGACTAAAATGGAAAAGAGGGGGAAGAACGACTTTCCTATGTAAATTTTTTGACATCTATTAACTTTTAATAGCATCATGTTCATTTTTCCCATACATCATCAGATAACTTAGTACATGTTGATGAAATATTTTCAGCCCTATGTTTAAAAACTAAAAGAGTGACATAGGGCTGGTGAGATGGCACAGCACATAAAGCACCCATGCTGAGAGCTTGACAGATTAAGTTCTGGTTTTGTAGCATAAACCTAATGATCTAAGTGTGAGCCTTGCAACTCACTTCAAAGGAGAGAAGGAAGTTCTTCACCGCTTCATATACACCTACTACAACTACTACTACAACAACTACTACTATATTAATAAAACCAGAGGTTTATAATTCTATATTTGTGTCACAGTTTCTACTCTTTTTAAAAAATATTTAAGGCGTTTCACATAGTATGCTTTTATCATATTTCCCCATCATTCATATTCTCCTAGATATAACCCTAACCCTATTTATCAAACTTCATGTCCATTCTCTCTTTTTCAAACAACAGTAAGTTTTATTGGCCAAGTATTCTCTCCATTGAAGAAAATGGATTTTCTCTCTCCCAACAAATATCAACTGCAAATAGTTTCTTGGCTAGGGATAGGAATTTGTGCCCACCCTTCCTCCTTTATGCTGGAATGTTTGTCTGACTTTAACTCGTGTAGATCTTATAGATTTTTCTAACTCCTAATAGCATATTGCTATCACTCAACCCTCATCAGAGAAGCTTCCTCTTGCTGAAGATGGCAATTAGCACAGAGACCCACAATAGGACAGGGTACAGAGAATGAGAGATTTGGTGTCCTTATCAAACCCTTTCCTTTTAGGCTTATTGATCTATGCATAAAGAAGGCAGAAAGAGTCTAAGAGGCAGAGATAGTACATAACTGTTTCAAGGAAAGAGTTTTTCATTTATAGCAGGGCTGATGCACTTATGGGTTCATAGAGACTTTACCCTTTATTAGGAAAGCACTGGAAAAAAAATGGATTCTTTTTGAGTTTCTTAAAAATCCTGTCAGGCAATAAGGGAAGACAACATTTCTGTGGGTAGAGGTGCATGGGCATCATCTAGCTATAGATTCAACATGGCTATAAAGTTCTGGGTAGAGATGTGCAAACTTCATCCAACTACATGGTCAGCATGCATACTCTCATTGCCATTAAGAGCTAAGGCTTTGTCCTTGCACTCAACTCTTAAGATGAGATGAAAGAGAAACCTTTAACCTCTTTAGCCTCTCCATGAACAGTGTTGGTTGGTACTTCTTTAAATAGTTTCTAAGTGTCCTAGTTGTTGGCCTGGTAAAAGCCTGATTTATTGTTTCCTGCTCAGCTTGACTCTCTGCCTCATCCTTCCTTATGGTGGAGCTCCAAGCATAATGAGGACCAAGTGCAATTTCTGAATCCAGTCATCACTAAATCCCTAGAGGCCTCAGTACAAAGACGCTTTATAGGAAAAGGCACAAACAAATGATAACGACAACAAAAATAAGGTTAAAAATATTTTTTTAGAAATCTAAGAAACTTAAAGTTTTATTACCATAAAATCCTGACAAATAAGTAGTAATAGATTGGGCTACTGTAGAGCCCACTAGCATTCCAACAGAGAGCTGCAATTATGGGAGTATTTGTTATGCATATTTTTATTATAAATGGAATTACTGCCAAACAAATGGTTACTTATCATGTCCTACCATAAGTAATTTATAGCTATTTTACTTTTCCTAAAACATGGATAACTTGGAATGCAGAGAGGGTAAAACAGCTAACTCTGGAACTTAGACCTGGATGAAGTTAGAATTAAAATCAGTCTTGTCTCAGTAAATGATAGTGATCAATGATTGCTATTATCATCCAGATATGGCAGCATGGTGCTGCAAGATGAACCCTGTCCTAGAATGCCAACTTGAATTTGAATCCTTGTAAAGTGTCCATGTTTTAATTTCCAAAATGCAAGCAAATGAATCAGTTCAGGATTGTTGCTGCAGAGGCATGACATTCTACTGCTCCAGGGTCCATAATCAGTCATCTGGAAAGAAGATAGGAATGGCAAGGTCTAGGTAATTCCTTCAGTACAGAGTGCCTCCATTTTCCTTTGAAACCTTAAGCATATACAGTAGTTTTGTTGTTGATAGCTTAAGGGTGGAGCTATATGGTAGAGTTTGGGTTATCATTAAATTTCACCTTATAACTTGAGGTCAGAAAACCAAAAAAAAAAAAAATAACAACAACAACAAAAAACAAAAACAAAACAAAAAAACATACAAAAAACCCAAGCAAAAAACCTTTAAAGCCCACAAGCTGAGAGCTTTGAGACTTGTGATGCATGCTGTGGTCCAGCTAAGCACCCTACACCACAGTTTCCTCAACTGTGAGAACTATAATACTCTTCATGATGTTATGGGGACTAGAAATAATAGAGGCAGAATATTTTGTCTGGTGCCAGGTACACAAACATGAATGCAGTTGTGAGATGCTGGTCTCCAGCTGTCTCATCAAGTCTCTGAGACTGGAACTCAGCAGCATGCCACTCACTGAGCTGTGCTGTACGAGCCAAGCAGGGGACAAGTGGTGGCTAATGCATGGCCTTTGTATCTAGAGGAGAATTTTCGTTGTTGTAGAATATTTAAGTGTTCAAACGCTTACTTTTTCTTTCTTAGTTTCTTTACTTCCTTCCATTTTCTTCTGTTCTTCTGTCTTTCCATCCTTGCTTAGCATGCAAAAAATCCTGGGTTTGTTTGCCAACTATATATGTATATATATTTTTAATCTACAAGAGTTTATTTCTCTTCTTCTTCTTCTGTTATATATTAATTGTTAAACATTCTTATAAATGGGATACATGCTTTCTGTATTGCATCTCTATATTCATTTAAATTGTCACTTAAAGTTTCAGAGTATCTCAAAACAATTATTCTTTTTTTCCCATTAATAATTTATTTATTTATTTTACATCCTGATTGAAGCTCCTCCTCCTCCTACTCCTCCCCTCACATAGCACCTCCCCCTTCCTCCCCTTATCCCTCCTGTGTCCTCTGATAAGGGGGAGATCACCCCATACCAACTCACCCTGGTACATCAAGTCACTGAAGGACTAGGTACATCCTCTCCCTCTGAGGCCACAAAAGGCAGCACCATTGGAGGACCAGGACCCACATGCAGGCAACAGAGTTAGGGACAGCCCATGTTCCTGTTGTTAGGGGACCCACATGAAACCAAACTGCACATCTGGTACATGTGTGGGGGAGGCATAGGTCCAGACTATGTATGCTCTTTCGTTAGTGGTTTAGACTCTGAGAACCTGCAAGTGTCCAGAATAATTTTGAGGTTATGGTAGTCAATCAGGAGTGTGTGGCTTTTCTGTGAGAGCAGGTTGTAGGCCTTGTGAGGAAGATAGTTAAAGAAATTTGATTTAATTTTAATGATGCATTGGAAAGAGATGGAAGATAGTATGTTTTTTCTTCTTTTAAAATAAAATTTATTAATGTATATTCATTATATATAATGATAGGTTTTATTAAGAAATTTTACTTCTGTACTTTGATCATATTTACCTCTATACCCTCTTCTTTCTTCTGGTTCCCACTATATATATTCATTTTCTTATAGATCACTCTCTTTTAAATTTTTTATTAGATATTTGCTTTATTTATGTTTCAAATGTTATCCCCTTTCCTTGTTTCCCCTCAGAAAACTCCCGATCCCATCTCCCTTCCCCTTACTCACCTCCCCCCTTCTGACCTGTCATTCACCTACACTGGGGCATCGAGCCTTCACAGGACCAATGACTTCTCCTCTCATTGATGTCTCAGTGATGTCTCTCTTTTACTTTGTATGTGTATGTATGTATGTGTGAGATAAGAAGGTAATATTTGCCCTTTTCAATTTCAATATTTGCAATTTCAATTTTATTGCTTAGTATGATAGTGTTCAATAGCATCCATTTGCATGCAAATACTATGATTTTGTTTTTATAATAGAATAAAACTTATATATATGAATTTTATGAAAAAATAGATATATAAGAGTTTTATATGAGATATTTATCATAGTTTTTTGTCCATTCATGTTTTGATAGTCTGATTAAGAGAGTAGTGGAGGCAATATGAGTCTTTAAGCTTTATTTTACTTTTAATTATATATATGTATATATATATACATATATGTGTGTGTGTGTGCACGCATGTGTCCACATGTGATTTTGTATACATGAGTGCAGGCATCTATGGAGACTGGAACAGGCTGTGGGATCTCCTGAACCTGGAATTACAGGAGGCTATGAATTGTTCAACATGGATCCTTTACAAGAGTGATAAATACTCTTAACCCAAGAGCTATCTCTCTATTGCTATTGAGGCAATAGGTTTTAAACCAAATGTTGACACTGTTCAATGGGAAGCCACAAAAACTAGGACTGTGATATAAGGTAATATACAAATAAAAGTTATCATGGGAGGGGTGCTTCTGCAGAACAATTATACATGCTGTAATAAATGAGTGAAAGGAAGAAGTACCAGGTTTAAACACATGCAGTTTAGCAAGGTGATGGCAGTGGAAATTTTTATTAAGATGGCAATGCTTCTGTGTTGAGCAATCCTGCAAGAACTAGAAATGGAAATGGGTATGAGAAAGGCTAGCTCAAGATGAGAATCTGATGTTTCTTGCAGAGATATCAAACTCATGAAAATGAACTTTTTGGCCAGCTTAGTGTGTTCATGTCAAAAATACTTGAAAGATTTTTGTACCTTTTCAGACCTTTTGGTGCATGGTTATGTCACATTTACGCTAGCAGCAAGGCAATATACTATAGTTGGGATGTGATAGAGAAAGGTGTTCAGTTCATGGAGGCTAGGAACCAGAGAGAGGCAGGATTAAGCTAGTATTCTCCTTCCTGGTAGGTACACCCTTTTAATGCTTCAGTGCTCCCAATAAATGCCACAGGCTACAACCAAAGTTTCAACACATAGGCCTTTGGAGACTATTGCTCTAAGTAATACACCTGAGTAAGTGACAACAAGGACCACTTGGATTAGCAAAATAATACAAGAAAAATAACTAACCAAAAATTAGTAAAGACAGAACAATGGGTATCATGGGCCTTGCAGGTAAAGAAGTTAACATCATAAAACACACATTGTGAGTACTCTGAAAAGAACACTTGTTTTGATTCATGATGGCTATAGACAGTTGGAGACTGTAAGGAAGGTTGTTAGTAAGTACATCAGCTTTCATAACTACTCCTAGGTAGTGATATACTGGAAAAGATAACCTGTCTATAACATAAATGGTGCTGTCTGCTTCAGAATACTACTTCCTGGATTTAACACAATTCAGGAATTAAATATTTGAGACAAATTAATTCTCAAATAAATTTGTAGTGCTTATGAGGTTCCACATAATTGCCTAACAGATCTTAGCTTGTTGGTTGGACTTTCCACTCCCCTGTTTTTTACTTTTCTGATCAAGGCTCAACTTTATTGCAAAGCAGCAGGCTTATAAAGGCAAAAACTATAAGCCCAACCCTAGATGTGACTGATGACATAAGTCATCTCATGTCAGCAGTCAATGGCATGGGTTTGCATTTCTCAGCACAGGTCTCTCTTATCAGGACAAAAGCAGAGCTCCCAACTCCAGTGGAGAAATTCCATCAAGTACTGTGATAGCAAAAACGGGCAGAACCTCCACAGTTCCCCCTTCTTAGTTTAAAAAACAGGCTTTACAGCAAGCCAGATGGGGGCACAGGTTATATCTGTTTTCCTTATCCTATCTATGGAGAGGGTAGTAATAGGGCAATTGTGCCTGTCTTAGACTGGCCCACCCTCGTGGACTCTTATCTGTCACAGACTATCCAGTTATCAACTGCTGAACCCTTCCACACATTATTGAGTCTCATGCTTCAACTGAGCAAGTCACACATTTAGCTGCACTTAGTCCGTATTCAGACATTGATGCCTGAGGATCAAATTGACAATAACGGCCTTCTGATAAAACACCCATTACCTACACTGAATGTTCCACAGGCACCAGAACAGGAGAAAGAAACCTAAACCCTGCCCCCAATTAGGACATAAGTAACAATCCAAGCAGGATCAAAGAGCTTCTTAATGTTATTCTATTTTACCTACAAAGGAGGAATACAGGTCCAGAACATTGATATGTGTGGAGGAAAGATTAGCAATGTCCTGGGTTAACCCCAGGGATAAATTCAGAAACTCATTATTTCATTGTCCTTTAACAAAAGTAGCTAATCTCTGCATTTCTAAAGAACTATTTTTAACTGAAAATGGGGTAAGTCAGAAAGAGTGATAGTGTGGGTCACAATCAAATTTTGTCATTACCCCAAGGGTCTCAACCTCTTCTGCCAAAAGGTCAATAGCAAAATTGGGGGAAGAGGCAGAGGGGCCCACAAATCTTCAGTCGTCATCATTGGAGGTTGTATCTGATCTCGCAGAAGCATTTATAATTCGGTTCACTTTCCCCAAATATCTTCTTTCAGGGATGCTTTGTCAGAGAATACATTAGGCTAGAGCTAGGAGGAAGCACCCTGCTAGCCTGGGTCTGCTCTGACCACAGCAGGACCATTTGAGTCACATTCTATGGATGCCTTTCTCTAAACTCTCACAGTGACAAAAACTGAGGAAGTATATTTTTAATCACCATTAGTTACTTTGAAAGATGTCTCAGGAGAGAAGAGCACGTGTCACCTTCTTTAGATTGTAAAATATCCTGTTTGTCTGCACATAGGTTTGCAGAAGAAGTGACTGCCAAGTGGCTTTGTCTCTTTGAAGGAAGTGGGATCCCATATGGCCCAATCAACAGTCTGAAGGAGGTGTTTTCAGAAGCCCAGGTTTGTACTTTTGAATTTTCTGGTTGCTTTTTTTTTTTTTTTTAAAAAAAAAACAATCTTATTGGCTTATATAAAGGAACAATAATGGTTGATCTTAGCCCTAAGTCACATGATACAATATTTTACTATTGGAGTAAAATTGTGTCTCAAACCTAGAATCACAATTTAGAACCAACTAGCTGTCTACAATCATACTTACAAGTCTACAAAATCGAGCTTACTTAAGATACATAAAATTTTCAGAGTCATGGGCTTTTTTTTCCTGAAAAAGAGAAATATTGCCAGGGGCCAGGACTCAGAGATCACCGTAGATAAAAATAAGTATGATAAGTTTCACAGTTGCTATCCTCTCTGATCAGATTAAAGCAAGTCATACTTAGTTCTATAAAGTCCAGGCCTTTATGTGTTTGGTTAATTATGCTATTTACAAAGAATAAAATAACTTGGATAGGATGTATGCTGAGCAAGAAGGGGCAATTGAAAATTTTCTTCTAAAATAGTCTTCAAATTTAGATGCTCTCTGTACTAACTTTATTTCATTACTTACTATAACAAATGGAAATAATTTATTGTATCTCAGAGTCAAGTAAATCTTCAAAATTTAAGGGAACTTTATTTTTTTCCTGTAAAGATTTTATTATGACTCAGGTATCTTAACAGTTTCTAACATTTGCAAAATTATATCTTTTCTTGAGTTATTTATCCATTTATAGTAGAAGTTTTTAAATTTAAATGAATTATTGTGAATAACGCATATATTTCTAAAGGAAAAAATGTTGGAAAATCAGTCTCTTTAACACCAGTGCCTTTATTTAGTATAAATGATCATTTAAAAGAAACTGTAAATACATTTAGTTTAGAAACTACAGTTCTTACTAGAGAAAAGCAAATAACTTTAAGATTTTTTTGTTGTTTTATTTTCATATCAAGACAATACGGTATTTTTACAATAAAATAATGGGTAATATGAGTTTGATATTACGTGGGTATGGTGTGTCTTGTGTGAGTAATCAGGAAGGGGCCCCAAAATATCAGGGATTTATGCCTGCCGACTCCTGAAAGAGGTGGCCATGTACATATTTGCCTGTGAACCATGATGCTGTTCTGCTCACTTATGACTTCAACTATCACTTTATGGTATTGTTGTGAGATGTATATGACTTCCAGGTTATATCAACTTAGGGTATATTTTCAGAGAGAGTTTATTCATCAACATTTTTGTTGTTCAATGAATATGTTACCAGAAACAAAGTTGCCAAAGCAAGAGTAAATTTCTGCAACATTAAATTTATAATATTTTCTAGGTTTTGTTTTATTTTTATTTTTTTAAAATTCTACCCACTATCATACAGTCGTTCACGTGATGGTCTTATGAGTGACTATAAGTTTATTCATATTTTTATAACTAATTGAACCTGGTAGTCTCATTTAATCATGCAAGTGAAATTTAGTTACTTTTATGAATGAAATATAATAATTTTCATTGCAAAGTAATGGTTATGGAATGTAAACTTTTTTGTTTGTTTTAGTCTATGCCATTTGCTAGTCATTATGCTACTTATCAATGAGGGAGAATATTATTTGTTAAATATCATCTTTTCATATCACCTTCTAAGACTTTAAAAAAAAGCCTTTTTACCCATGAAAAGTAGAGTCTAGTTGTAATTCTAGCATCATAAATATTTAATTATACTCTGACTGTGATTGATAAATGAACTCTAAAAGGAAAAAAATAGTTGTCTTCTTTATTCACAGTCAAATCTTTCTTTGGAATTTAATTGTGAAATATATATGTGTAACTTCTCTGAACTTTTGTAAACACTAGGGAGCAATGTGCTCTAAACATTACAGAAATAGTCAAAGATGACTGTAAAATATTCAAGTGTTTTTGTTTGTTCTATCCAAGAGGTGAACTGCATCCTTCCCCTTGTACTTGAAGAATTTGTACTCACCAAATTTTGAATTTGAAAAATTTTATATAATGTGGGGAATTCAGAGTTAAAAAATGTATGAAATTCTTTAAAATACCCATTAATGTGACATGTAAAATTATCCAGTCAGCCAATCTGTAGACTCATTCCTGGAATCCTAGCACTCTGGAGGATTAGTCATGCATAATGTCATGAGTTCAAGGCCTCCTTAGGCTACATAGCAAGTTTCAGTACTGCTGGGGTATCTCAAAAGTTAAAGAAATAAAAACATAAATTACCATTTAAAACACTTTTTCACTTATTCAGTTGCCTTATTGCATTTAATAGGTACCAAATGCTAGGGATTTAACATAAATTTAGTATTCTTTGTATTTCTGAAAAATAAGTTAAAATTGAATGAAATAGCATGTATGTAATAATATTTGTAGATTCATGTATCATCAAATGAAAATTTAGTTAACTGTGGGGAGTGAGGTTTCCTAAAGTTTAAGTAGTTCCTTTGTGCCTCTGAAAATGGACTGACCAACCTTATTTTTAGGATTAGTAGAATTGATTTTGATGACTTCAAGGAACTTAGTGTAAAACAGTGGGCAAGTGTCAGATTTGCTACATTTATGAACATTCTAAAGTAAAACATTTTCCAAATGTCAAATGTTTAAATAGAGTTTTATCTCTCTGTTGGAAGCATTAGATGAGATGAGATGTTACCAGAAAGTAGAACTACAAGGAAGACTAGACAGTAACTCAGCGCAATCACAGCTTTCATTATAATGATGCCTGTGGTGGTTTGAATGAGAATGGCCCCTAAAGGCTCATTTGCTCGAAAGCTTGTTCCCAGTTGGTGGAACTGTTGGGGAAGGATTATTTGAGTAGTCTTATTGAAGCAGGTCTGTTGCTGGAAGTGGGCTTTGAGATTTGAAAACACTCACACCATTATCAGCTAGGTCTTTTTGCCTCATGCTTGTAGATCAAGATGTAAGCTCTTAGCTACTGCTCAGATCTATGCCTGCCTGCCTTCCTGCTGCCATGCTTCCCATTCTCTGAAACTGTAAGCCACAAATAAACTCTTTATTCTACAAACTATATTGGTCACAGTGCCTTACCACAGTACCTGATATTAGAGATATATCTGCTTTACCTATACTTATGAACAGAGTCACATTCATTTTAGCCACGAAGATAATTCACAAAAGTCATACTCCCCTACCTTTTTATAAAAATGTATTCACAAACTCTTTGCCAAAAGTGCTTGGCCCTCCCTCATTTCTGATTGGCAGTCCTCTATAATTTTTAATTTTCCATGGAAAGTATTTTTTGAAGTATGATTTCCATTTGAACTATCTTCCTATTTTTTTCCTCTTATGAATTAGAGTTTCTTGGCCCTAGGTACAGGAAACTGGCCACTTTCTTTCAGATGTGGGAATGGCCACTGGTTCTGTGGCCCTGTGCCCCATGTGTCCTGTGCCAGCACAGCTGCTTACTTAATTAGAAATCACTTTGGGTGAAGTACAAAGCCTGGAACAAGGCACAGGAAAGAAGTCCCTGAAGAGGTGAAAAAGGGTATGTCCAGCTATGAAGGTGGGAAAGGGGGATTGGAAATTCAAAGAATAAAAGAGAATTTTGTGTGCCACTACCTTCCACCTATGGTTGGAAATATTTGGTAGAGAATGAAAATTTACTGTATGGGTAAACTATTTCTAACCCAATGATTTCATTAGTCTCTTAGAAAAGAAAACTTGAATTTCCATTTCAACTGAAAGCGCCATATATGGTTTTTATTGGTTAGATAGAAAATTGTTTACCTTTTAATCCTCTGATTAAATGATCTGATCTTTGATGAGTCAAGTGGCCCCGTAAATATCTGCTGTGAATCACAAATACCGCAGGGGTTTTGCCTGAACGTTCCAATAGTGCTGAGATGTTTTGAAGCAAAACTCTTGAAGTGATAGTTTTATTGTTTTCCTCCCCCAATGACAAATTATCTGAGGGAAACTCAATGTATTATAGTGTGTAATGTAGATTATCCACATGTAGATTTTAATAGCTTCTTTCCCAAGTGCTTTCTTAAAATATCTTTTTTATTAATCAGATCAAGATTGTGCAGTACATTAAAGGAATTTGTAAAACGTTTCAATAGCTTACTAGATGACCTCAGCATGGTCCTATGAATATGCCCTTGGGAACATGTGCATGAGACACACTGTGGTTTGAGGATTTCCAACTCAAACAAACTTAAAAGAAAATGAGCTTTTAATAGAAACTATTCAAATTCTTGCAACACTAGGTATGGATCTTACTACAGAGAGCATTTAAAAGTGCCATTATCTACACTGTACATCAAGGAGCACTCCAGGCTGTTTCAGGACTACCCTGAAGACTCTATCTGGTCATTCTTGAACATCATCATCTTATTCTCAACTGTTAATGATTAGAGCATTCATGTTCCATATTTTTCTTTGTCCTTGATGTTATGACCTGATGAAGGGCAAAAGGGTGTCACAAATGGGTGTTATTTACCATAATTTTCCATTTGTACCACACAAGTTGAATATGTCAGGTGTAAGACATCACCAGGAAGCATCACTTCTGAGAAATATTGTGAGAGAAACATCAGAATTATTGAAATATCACAGCTGGCCCTGATTTTAACTGGAGCCAAACACCTGCAGCTCTAACAGGAACCAAAACAAAACCCCACCCTATGGCGTCATGCCATTTCTTAACAACCGTCTCTAACTTTGCATCCCATCAAAATTAGTTTTAACATTTCCTACAGGAATCTTATTCTTGTCCCAAAAGGCTATTGCAACTCCTTTTGTAAATATTTCATATGGGACAAATGTATCATAGAAACAAAGTGAAGTATTGAAACACTTGATGGCTGAAAACTGTTGTTTTCATCTCATCATTTGTGAAAAGTCTGTCAAGTTAGTGGTTTTATTAATCTTGAGGCTAGCTTATATTCTCTAAGTGAGTTTGTTTTAGCACAATTTGGAAATATTTCTGAGCATCTGGGAAAAACGGTCTTTGATATTCATATAGTAAGCATCAGAAGAACTGCAAAATCCATGGCTATCTTTTGCAGACAGACAGACAGATGGACGGACAGATGGACAGACAGATGGAAGGGGACACACACACACACACAGACACACTCACTTAAACTGAAGTTACATATTATCTTTGAATGATGTAATTCTTTAGTGGGGTTGCTGGGGCTTCTGGGAATATATAAGTATATATCATTGTCTAATACTGTAGGGAAATACATGGCCTCTATTTATAAACTGTAATATTTATAACAAGAAAACTGTTCATGAAGTTCTGAGTAAAATAGTTTGTCTGGAAATAGTTTCTAACATACAAGGTGATATGAAAAATACAATTTGCATATATTATTCATTTTCTGATTTATAAGTATTTTATATGTTATTGGATTTATGGTATTTAGGCACAATATGTCTGACTTCTGAAGAAATGATGCATTTCAAATTTAGGCAAAAAACAAAAATTAGAATTTGTTTTCTTTTAATATATTGAGTATAAGATAGTAACATCCAATTGTATTTTTTTGAGTAGAAGAATTTCAAGATTAATATCTTGTTACAATATGAAAAAATACTTAGTAAAATATTAGAATAATATTATTTTCATAGCAAAGAAGTTTCAATACATTCTAATGAGATATTAACTTGTTTGGCCTATCATACTGATTTGTGTCTAGATAGCCCACTGGAATACATTGGATGGCATGTGACTGATTCCTTAAACAAGGCTAAAAGGCATACTTTAGGGCCATAGAAACCACAGAGACTCATCATTCATCTATGCAAATAGGAATGGGTGGCTTGCTATGTTCTCCTATTAGGTATCTGGTAAGAGGAAGGAACAATGGAGGATGTCAAATAAGGAGGATACAGTGTCAAGCAGGAGGTTGCAGGTTGCTTCATGTAGAAAGTGCCACAGAAGCACTGTAATTAAATGCTGAGTATTTGAATAGCTGGAGATGATACACAGAAGCCACTGTGAGGTTTCCAATTTAGCAATTTATCAGAAGTTTAAAATATACCAAAGAGGTACAAAATGTCTCCATCATGAAATTTGCCAAAGAATTCTACATCCCTTAAACTACTTCTTGTACTTAATCACATTGTCATTGATGTTTTCCCTCAATGATTAGGAAGATAACAGTATAGGGCTTCAGCCTTCACTATTTAGTGAATTTGACATATCCAAGATCTGAGGACCTGGCAGGTTTTTAGGTGTCTTGTAAAGTGATTTTCTCTGTTTGTCTTTGACACTGTGACTCTTCCTGGTGAGTCTGCATAGCATACATCCAATTTCTGAGTTCCAAGTATAAAACCTACATTTTATGAGTATTCTCACACTATTTCAGAGTAGAGTTTCATTCATGTGTTATCACTGACTTTTGCAGATCTTTATCTTCCCATCCAGAGACGGTCAGTTTTTTGGTGTGTACATGCTGAAAATAGGGAATGATTAATTTGTATTTTCTGTGGATATTTTAAGACTCAGAATGAATTCTAATAGAGCACACTAATAAGTATAAATGACACTGAAGTATTTTCTTTTTTTTTGTTCTTTGAACACCCCTTTTTTATTAGATATATTCTTTTTTGATATATATATATGTGTGTATCCCAATCTTTATTATTATTATTATTATTATTGTTATTATTTTCTAAGATTTTTTATTTACATTCCAAATCATTTCCCCTTTCCCGTTTCGTCCCTCCTCGAAAGTCCCATTAAGCCCCCTTCCCACCCCCTGTTCCCCATTCAACCCCCTCTCGCTTCTCTTTCCTGGTATTCCCCTACATCCAGTCTTTCCAGGACCAGGGGTCTCTCCTTCCATCTTCTTGGAAATCTATTGATATGTGAATTGTGTCTTGGGTATTCCAAGATTCTGAGTTAATACCCCCTTATCAGTGACTGCATACCATGTGTGTTCTTTTGTGATTGGGTTACCTCACTAAGGATATTTTCCAGTTCTGATCATTTGCCTAAGAATTTTGTGAATTCATTGTTTTCAATTGCAGAGTAGTATTCCATTGTGTAAATATACCACATCTTTTGAATCCACTCATCCATTGAGGGACCTCGGGGTTCTTTCCAGCTTCTGGCTATTATAAATAAGGCTGCTATGAACATAGTGGAGCATGTGTCCTTATTGCATGCAGGGGAAGACTCTGGGTATATGCCCAGGAGTGGAATAGCAGGATCCTCTGGGAGTGTCATGCCCAGTTTTCTGAGGAACCGACAGACTGCTTTTCAGAGTGGGTTGTACCATCGCTTCTCGGCCTTTTGGCTAAGATCAAGTGTAGAGTGGGTTGTACCAGCTTGCAATCCCTCCAGCAGTAGAGGAGTGTTCCTCTTTATCCACATCCTCGCCAACAATTGCTGTCTCCTGTGTTTTTGATCTTAGCCATTCTGACTGCTGTGAGATGCAATCTCAGGATTGTTTTGATTTGCATTTCCCTAATGACTAAGGATGTTGAACATTTCCTTAGGTGCTTCTCAGCCATTAGTAATTATTCAGGTGAGAACTTTTTGTATAGCTCTGTACCCCATTTTTTAATAGGGTTACTTGGCTCTCTGGAGACTAACTTCTTGAGTTCTTTGTATATATTGGATATTAACCCTCTGTCGGATGTAGGGTGGGTAAAGATCATTTCCCAGTTTGTTGGTTGCTGCTTTGTTCTTTTGCCAGTGTCCTTTGCCTTACAGAAACTTTGTAATTTTATGAGGTCCCATTTCTCAATTCTTGATCTTAGAGCATAAGCTATTGGAGTTCTGTTCAGGAAATTCTCCCCTGTGCCCATATGTTCAAGGTTCTTCCCTAGTTTCCTTTCTATTAGTTTCAGTGTGTCTGGTTTTATGTGGAGGTCCTTGATCCACTTGGAATTGAGCTTAGTGCAAGGAGATAAGCATGGAACAATTTGCATTCTTCTGCATGTTGACCTCCAGTTGAACCAGCACCATTTGTTGAAAAGGCTATCTTTTTTCCACTGGATGCTTTTAGCTCCTTTGTCAAAGATCAAGTGACCATAGGAGTGTGGATTCATTTCTGGGTCTTCAATTCTGTTCCATTGATCTACATGCCTGTCACTATACCAATATCATGCAGTTTTTAACACTATTGCTCTGTAGTACAGCTTGAGGTTCGGGATACTGATTCCCCCAGAAGTTCTTTTACTGTTGAGAATAGTTTTAGCTATCCTGGGTTTTCTGTTATTCCAGATGAATTTTTGAATTGCTCTTTCTAACTCTAGGAAGAATTGATTTGGGATTTTGATGGGGATTGCCTTGAATCTGTATATTGCTTTTGGCAAGATGCTCATTTTTACTATATTAATCCTGCCAATCCATGAGCATGGCAGATTTTTCCATCTTCTGAGGTCTTCTTCAATTTCTTTCTTCAGAGACTTGAAGTTCTTGTCATACAGATCTTTCACTTGTTTGGTTAGAGTCACACCAAGATACTTTATATTGTTTGTGGCTATCGTGAAGGGTATCATTTTTCTTCTTTCTTTCTCAGCCTGCTTATCCTTTGAGTATAGGAAGGCTACTGACTTGCTTGAGTTGATTTTATATCCGGCCACTTTGCTGAAGTTGTTTATCAGCTGTAGGAGTTCTCTGGTGGAGTTCTTTGGGTCGCTTAAGTATACTATCATATCGCCTGCAAATAGTGATAATTTGACTTCTTCCTTTCCAATTTGTATCCCTTTGACCTCCTTTTGTTGTCTAATTGCTATAGCTAGAACTTCAAGTACTGTATTGAAAAGATGTGGAGAGAGAGGGCAGCCTTGTCTACTCCCTGATTTTAGTGGGATTGCTTCAAGTTTCTCTCCATTTAGATTGATGTTGGCTACTGGTTTGCTGTAAATTGCTTTTCCTATGTTTAGATATGGGCCTTGAATTTCTGATCTTTCCAAGACCTTTAGCATGAAAGAATGCTGAATTTTGTCAAATGCTTTCTCAGCATCTAATGAAATGACCATGTAGTTTTTTTCTTTGAGATTGTTTATATAGTGGATTACATTGACGGACTTCCTCATATTGAACCATCTCTGTGTCCCTGGGATGAAGCCTACTTGATCGTAGTGAATGATCGTTTTGATGTGTTCTTGTATTTGGTTGGCAAGAATTTTATTGAGTATTTTTGCATCGATATTCATAAGAGAAATTGGCCTGAGATTCTCTTTCTTTTTCGGATCTTTGTGTGATTTTGGTATTAGCGTAATTGTGGCTTCATAGAACGAGTTGGGTAGTGTTTCTTCTGTTTCTATTTTGTGGAACAGTTTGAAGAGTATTGGTGTTAGGTCTTCTTTGAAGGTCTGATAGAATTCTGCACTAAAACCATCTGGACCTGTGCTTTTTTTTTGGTTGGAAGACTTCCAATGATAACTTCTATTTCTTCAAGGGTTATAGGAGGGTTTAGATGGTCTATTTGATCCTGATTTAATTTTGGTATTTGGTATCTGTCTAGGGAATTGTCTATTTCCTCCAGATTTTCTAGTTGTGTTGAATACAGGCTTTTGTAGTAGGATCTGATGATTTTTTGAATTTCGTCAGTTTCTGTTGTTATCTCTCCCTTTTCGTTTCTGATTTTATTAATTTGGATACTGTCTCTGTGCCCTCTGGCTAGTCTGGCTAAGGGCTTATCTATCTTGTTGATTTTCTCAAAGAACCAACACCTAGTTTTGTTGATTCTTTGTATGGTTTTATTTGTTTCTACCTGATTGATTTCTGCCCTGAGTTTGATTATTTCCTGCCTTCTACTCCTCTTGGGTGTATTTGCTTCTTTTTTTTCCAGGGCTTTCAGGTGTGCCATTAAGCTGCTAGTGTATGCTCTCTCCTATTTTGTTTTGGAGGCACTCAGGGCTATGAATTTTCCTCTTAGCACTGCTTTCATTATGTCCCATAAATTAGGGTATATTGTGCCTTCATTTTCATTAAATTTTAAAAAGTCTTTGATTTCTTTCTTTATTTCCTCCTTGATCAAGGTATCATTGAGTAGAGCATTGTTCAGCTTCCATGTGTATGTGGGCTTTCTGTTGTTTTTGCTGTTATTGAAGACCACCCTTATTCCATAGTGATCTGATAGGAGGCATGGGATTAGTTCGATCTTCTTATATCTGTTGAAGTCTGTTTTATGACCAAGTATATGGTTGATTTTGGAACTAGGTACCATGATGTGCTGAGAAGAAGGTATATTCTTTTGCTTTAGGATGAAATGCTCTATATATATCTGCTAGTTCCATTTGGTTCAAGGTTTCAATTAGTTTCACTGTGTCCCTGTTTAGTTTCTGCTTTCCTGAACGATCCGTTTCAGAGAGCGGGGTGTTGAAGTCACCCACCATTATTGTGTGAGATGCGATGTGTGCTTTGAGCTTTAGTAAAGTTTTTCTTACGAATGAGGGTGCCCTTGTGTTTGCAGCATAGATACTCAGAATTGAGAGTTCTTCTTGGTGAATTTTTCCTTTGACCAGTATGTAGTGTCCTTCTGTGTCTTTTTTGATGACTTTAGGTTGAAAGTCAATTTTATCTGATATTAGGATGGCAACTCTGGCTCATTTCCTGTGACCATTTGCTAGTAAAATTGTTTTCCAGCCTTTTACTCTGAGGTAGTGTTTGTCTTTGACACTGAGGTGTGTTTCCTGCACACAGCAAAATGATGGGTCCTGTTTATGTATCCAGTCTGTTAGTCTATGTCTTTATATTGGGGAATTGAGACCATTGCTATTAAGAAAGATTAAGGAATAGTGATTATTGCCACCTGCTATTCTTGACACTATCTTTATGTTTGAGTGGTTATCTACTTTTGGGTTTGATGCAAGAAGGTTACTATCTCATTTTTTTCCAGGGTGTAGTTTCTCTTCTTGTATTGGCAGTTTCCACCTATTATCCTTTGTAGGGCTGGGTTTGTGTAAAGATATTGTGTAAATTTGGTTTTATCATTGAATATCTTGGTCTCTCCATCTATGGTGATTGAGAGTTTTGCTGGGTATAGTAGTCTAGCCTGGCATTTGTGTTCTCTTAGAGTCTGCATGAGATCTGCCCAGGATCTTCTGGCTTTCATAGTCTCTGGTGAGAAGTCTGATGTGATTCGGATAGGTCTTCCTTTTTATGTTACTTGGCCTTTTTCTCTTACTGCTTTTAATATTCTTTCTTTGTTTAGTACATTTGGTGTTTTGATTATTATGTGATGGGAGGTATTTCTGTTCTGGTCCAGTCAGTTTGGAGTTCTGTAGGCTTCTTGTATATTCATCGGCATCTCTCTCTTTAGGTTAGGGAAGTTTTCCTCCATAATTTTGTTGAAGATATTTACTGGCCCTTTAAGTTGCAAATCTTCACTCTCATCTATACCTATAATCCTTAGGTTTGGTCTTCTCATTGTGTCCTGGATTTCCTGGATGTTTTGGGTTACACGTTTTTTGCATTTTGCATTTTCTTTGACTGTTGAGTCAACGCTTTCTATGGAATCTTCAGCACCTGAGATTCTTTCTTCCATCTCTTGTATTCTATTGTTGATGTTTGCATCTAAGACTTCTGATTTCTTCCCAAGGTTTTCTATCTCCAAAGTTGTCTCCTTTTGTGATTTCTTAGTTGTTTCTACTTCCTTTTTGAGATCCTGGATGGATTTGCTCAGATCCTTCACTTGTTTGTTTGTATTTTCCTATATTTCTTTAAGATATTTTTGCATTTCCTCTTTCAGGATTTCTGCCAGTTGACCCATGTTCAACTGTATTTCTCTAAGCGATTTTTGTGTTTCCTCCTCCTGAGCTTCTATCTGTTGATCCATTTTCTCCTGCATTTCTTTAAGCAATTTTTGTATTTCCTTTGTAAGGGCATCTACCCGTTGATTCATTTCTTTAAGCGATTTTTGTATTGCCTCCTTATGGACCTCCATCAGTTGACTCATTCTCCTGCATTTCTCTAAGTGATTTTTGTGTTTCCTTTGTAAGGGCTTCTAACCGTTGATTCATGTTCTCCTGTATTTCTTTATGAGATTTATTTGTGTCCTTCTTGAAATCCTCTAATAGCATCATGAAAAGTGATTTTAAATCTAGATCTTGCCCTTCGGGTGTGATGGGGTATCCAGGACTAGCTGCTGTTGGAGAGTTGGGTTCGGATGGTGCCATATTGTCTTGATTTCTGTTAGTAATGTTCCTACATTTGCCTTTTGCCATCTGGTTACCTCTGGTGTTAGTTGGTCCTGCTGTCACTGGCTGTTGGTTGGACCTCCTGTGAGCCTGCAAGGCTATTTCTGCCCCCCCCCCCATGACCGGGATTCCCCTGGCACCTATTGCTGGGGCTGCCCTGCTCCTGAGTGCCTTTGGAACCCTGATGTGCCTTGTCCCAAGTGATGTTATATTGGGGAATCCCTGCATATCCAAAGGCTCAGCTTAGTCGATCCTGGCAGCAGAGGTCACCAAGGGGAGGCTGGTGAGCTCCCTCCCTGTGCAGGTGCGCTCTCCCAGTGTGGGTCCATCTGCAGGGCAGATGTCCCACAGCAGAGATGGCGCGTAGGTGACCACAGACCTGCCCAGCTCTTGGGAGCAGGAAGCACACAAGCTGGCTGAGAACCAAATGATATTATACTTGATTGTCCCTGCACCTGGAGATCCCAATTGCTCTGTTGCTGGAGCAAAGATGGTGGAGTGCACTGTGCACCCTCTTGGCGCAGATCACTCTGCAGGGCAGATGGCCCAAAGCAGAGCTGGCACCCAGACGACCACAGAGCTGCCCCGCTCTTGGGCGCAGATGGAAGCCCAACAGGCTGTTTCCCAAGGGATGTTATACTGGGGAGTCCCTGGGTCCCTGGATGCTCAGTGCAGTAGATCCCTGGAGCAGAGGTCTCCAAGGGGAGGCTGGTGCGTTCCTGCCCTGTGTAGGTGCTCTCTCTCCCAGGATGGGTCCCTCTGCAGGGCAGATGTCCCACAGCAGAGCTGGCTTGTAGGTGACCACAGAACTGCCCACCTCTTGGGAGCAGGGAGCATACAAGCTGGCTGAGACCCAAGCGATATTATGCTTGATTGTCCCTGTGCCTAGAGTTCCCAATTGCCCTGTTGCCAGAGCAAAGAGGGCAGAGTGCCTAGATATATTCTTTTTGAGTTTTTATTTTCATGTAAACTTCAACTCTTTTATAGTTCAAAAAGAAAAGCTTTTGTTTAAATGGCTTCTGTTGCGACATGAGTAGATAATAAATGATCAACTCTGTCTCCTGATACATTGTTAGACTTGGGGCCTTCCTTCCTGTGGGCTGCTTTGAGGAGAGGAAAAGTAAAATGGAAAGCTGGTATGGGAAGCTGTAACCCTTCTTGAAAGCCAGAAGAGAGTTTGCAAAAATGTAAAGACATGATCATTCATATCCGAGGAGACCATATTCCTAGATTAGTTGTAACTTTATTACAATGAAAGCCTCAGTGGGATGTCTTTCAACTTGGTTATAAAGTTATTTTTCTGGGCTATCTGAACAAATATATGGACAAGAATAGAAAACATTTGTCTGGTGAAATAGTTCATTAGTTAAAAGGTACAGATTTGTTATCAAATCTGATGACAAAATTATATCCCTGTAAGGTTTAATGTAGATCAAAAGAATTGACTCCCTCAAGTTTTTCTGTGATGTTTTTACATGTGCCATGAGTACACTTATAACAAACAAGCAAATGGAATGAAATTAAGAGGAATAACAAATATTATATAGGTTTAAAAGTTGTATGTAAAATATGCAAACCACTAGAAGGACATATGTGTTATTATACTGTGCTGGATGGTGTTATGTCAACTTGACATAAGCTAAAGTCATCTGAGAGGAGGAAACCTCAAGAAAATGCCTCATTAAGATTTTCCTATAGAGCAGTCTGTAGATCATTTTCTTAATTAGTGATTTATGGGGACGGCCCAGTCCATTATGGGTGGGGTCATCCTTTGGCTGGTTGTCCTGGGTTCTATAAGAAGGTAGGCTGAACAAACCATTATGAGCAAGACGCTAAGCAGTCCCCCTCCATGGCCTCTGCTTCAGCCCCTGTCTCCAGCTTCCTGCCCATTTTGAGTTCCTCTCCTGAGTTCTTCAGTGTGGACTACAATGTGCAAGTGTAATACAAATAAACCCTTTCCTCCCCAATATTTGCTTTTAGCATGTTTTTTCAATGTAACAATAATGACCTTAATGAATGCATATATGTCTATATGTATATAGGTACATATGTATATCTGTGCATATGCACATATATCTATATATATTTCTATATATGTATAGTTGTATATATGTATATTTGTATAGTGACACCACAATAAGTAAAATGGCATGGCCATAGTTGACAGTGGAGGAAAAAATGATGGAACATAAAGGGAAGGAAAGTAAAAAATATATTTCACAGATTTGTTAGGGTATAGAAATAAAATAGCAAGGAGACAAAGAGAGATTGATTTTACTCAAAGAAATGAGCAATATCTTTATTAGTCATAGTTTATACCTAACAAGGAATAAAAGCCTCAGGATTTTCTTTAAATTGAAATAAAACTTCTTACTCTTTCTTCTATTTTGAAATTAAAATATAATTATGTAATTGTCTCCATTCCTTTCCTCCCTTCACCCTCTACTATGTTTCCCCCTTTCTGTTTCTCAGACTCGTAGCCTCTTTTTAAAAGTACTGTAATAATATGTGATACTAAAATATGTATTATTAAATATATAAATTTAAAAAATCCAGTTTATCTTAAACCTGTATGAGCATGATTTCAGGGCTGGCCACCTAGTGTTGGAAAACCAATAGCTGTTTCCTTCTCTGGGGAGACTGTTACTTGCACTCTCTGCATTCCTAATTGCCTCAAGTCTTTTGTCTAGGCTTGAGTTTTATGAGATTTCCTCTTCCTATATCCTTCCATGTTAGTACACAGATTGTTGTCATCTGTGTGTAGGTCTTATTTAGGCAGACATGTTTTTGAGACATCATGAGCATTTTGAATATCTTGGATTTTCCTGATCAATAACTCAAAAAGGAGATTCTTATCCCTTGTTGGGGATGTCGTTCTGAGTCTGAGTCAATATGATCTTTCCTAGTTCTGTTTACCTTCCAAGTTCATGGTTTTATTTTCCTTGACAGCTGGATCTTATTCCATGATGTATACTCACCACAGTTTTATTATCCATCCATCAGTTGAAGGACAGTTAGAATAACTGTAAAATTATTTTAAGCTGACACTATTAATAAGAAACAGATTTTGAGAAAAGGAAAGGGTATATAAAGTGATAAAAAGTGGCACAAAAATAATTTGACAAACTTGGTAAACAGAAGTAAGGACATGTACTGTAATAGTGCGAATGATAAGAGGGGAGGTAACAGAACAGGAAAATGTTCTTGCAACAAAGATCTTGGAAAGGTGTTGGTCAGAAACAGCAAGACCTTAGGGATGATAGAAATTAGTAAGACCTCAAAAAATAGACAAAAGACTAAAGACCAGGTTAGAAAATCCAGAAAATCCACATAAGCTAGAAACATACAAATATAACTCAGTGTTCAGAATGAAGAACAGTGATTCACAATCAAATGCCAAATTTACTTTTTTTGTCTTTCTAACACTGAAAAAATGTGCATGTTTCACACCCATGTATGTTTACATGCATACATATAGATCACACTTAAACCTAGGAATGAATAGGACAAGTGAGAATTGTTTTCTGGTACATGTTTTATGGAAACAGTTTTGAGAATATGTATCAAGTACTTTAAACAGTCTGTGGTCTGCCCTCTGACTCTTTCTGGACTGCTACAAAACTAATCTCAAATGGATCAAAATCCGTCCTGTAAAATGCATTTCAGGTATACCAGTTGGAAGGTAAAATTAATATACATGTATAGGTATAGATACACTGATTTAATAATATGATATAATGCTCCACATGACACACTGCCTTTAAGATATATTTTTTAAAGAATAACATGAAAAATATTTTATTCATAAAGATTAAAAAGCAGGATACAAACTGCTCATATATGTTTCTCAACCATGTGAAACATTTTTATATCATAATCATATCACTTTAATAATTAGAAAGAATAAGTGAACTTAGAGACCTTCAAAGTCTTATGTAGCTGTCTAACTGGAAGCTTGAAATGAACTGTGGTCATTTCTGCACTGTTAATACCAGTTCTGATGCTTCCCATAACACTTCCTAGGGGAAGATAATACGTTATACTTTGATTTGACAGAGAGACTTGTTTTCAGTTCATCCTAGTTATATTGTTGGCAACATATTGTACAGGGGCCGTGATTGAGAGACAATGATCACCTGTGGTATTTTAAGAACTTTTCTAAAATGATAAATCACAAAGGAGGAGAAATTTAATCTGGTTACAGCACCAGTGTGGAGCTCTCTCCTATCTTTATGTCCTCACTGATTACACTTCCCTTTCAACTTTGAGTCACTACCCTATTGGTGTGAAGTTTGTGTTTCCCTGTTCCTCTGTGGAGCTGACATCATTGTGTAGAAAGAACAGTAAGCCCCTTGACTGTCCTGTTTGGAAAAAGAATTGCGCTTATTTGATTTTTTTTTTTTTGGTAGCATAAGAGTTTTGATCTTGTTATATTGTAGTCTCTCTCTCTCTCTCTCTCTCTCTCTCTCTCTCTCTCTCTCTCTCTCTCTCTCTCCATGAAGAAACCATCACCACTTCAAAGAACAGCAATATTTACTCTTGAATTTTCTTCTAAATATTTTATAAACTTAAGCCTTATGTTTAGACCTATGTTCTATTTTGAAAGAGAGAAAAATGCAGGGCCCAGCTTCCTTATTTTGCATGTGGATATCTACCTGTCCCACTACTGTTTGTTGAAGAGATTATTCTTATTCCGTTGAATTTTCTTGGCATCCTGGCTCAAAATCTGCTAAACATGAACCATGTATTCCAAACCAGTCATTATTTAGAAATGTTGTATTTAAGTTATAGATTTTCATATATGTCTCAGTTATGTTAACTTTTAATTTTATTCATTGTGTTGTTTGGTTTTGGTTTTGTCAGATTTATTGACATCTTATGTCCTTACATTTGGTGCAGAATATTCTATGTTCCCTTGATGAAAATGCATATTTTGTTGATATGTTCTATTTGTCTCTTAGGTCTCATTTTTATACCATTTTTCAACTCTATTTCCTTTGGCAGTTTCTGCAAAGTTGTTATAATAATTAAGAATTAGATGCTAATGTCTCCAACTATTAGTTTAGAATATTTCCCTTCTTTGATTTTGGAACTCTTTTGTACACATATACAATTATCATTGTCATATATATTCCTTATGAATTTTCCCTTTTATCATGATGATTCATATGCATGCCATATTTTTGTATAATACATTTCAATATATTAAAATCTCAAATGTATACTCCTATTATCAACAATTCAACATTATTTTTTATAATGTTAACTCTTTTAAAATGTGTTTTTTTTCCTTTTTTTTTTTTTTCGAGATAGGGTTTCTCTGTGTAGCTCTGACTGTCCTGGAACTTACTCTGTAGACCAGACTGGCCTCGAACTCAGAAATCAGAAATCCGCCTGCCTCTGCCTCCTGAGTGCTGGGATTAAAGGAGTGCACCACCACTGCCAGGCTAAAATGTGTTTATTGATATGTATTTATCATATATAATATTCTGGTTTTCTTATACACCATATCTTCTGAGTACATCATATACCTTAGCCATGTTTATTGCCTTCCGTGTACTCTTTTAGTCTCTCCTACTCTTTCTATTTCTAAATCATATCCTTTCTTTTCCTACTGTCACTTCCAATATTTGTATACACATTGGTATGTTTACATATATATATATGCATATATATGATTTTATATACCTATAAAAATTTAGGTCTTATAAATGATAGAAGCATATAATATTTAACTTTCTGTATTGAATTTATTTTGCTTAATGTGATGATCTCTACTTGTACCCATTTTCTTTTTCTCAGCAAGTGACATGATTTCATTCATTCTTGGCAGAATGAGACTCCATGGTGCTTACGTACTAGATCTTCTTTATCCGTGTGAGTGAACTGCACTAAAGAGATGTGTAGATGTCTCTATAGTACTTTACTGTAGAGTCCTTTTGGTATATGGCCAGATGTAGCAGAACTGGATCACATGGCTCTTCTATTTTTAGTGTTTTGAGAAACTTCTGTATTGATAAATTTGCATTTGCAATGTACAGTTTCTTTTTCTTCATATCTTTGCAAATACTTGTTTGTTTGTTTTATAATAGCCATTATGGCTGGAATCATTTTCATTTCCACTTCCCTGATAGTGAAGGATGTTGTATATTTTTCCTGGTTTTGATCATTTGTTTCATTTTCAATAACTACCTGTTCATTAATGAATAGAAGCTGATTGTCTTAGTTAGGATTTTACTGCTGTGAACAGACACTGTGACTAAGACAACTCTTGTAAGGTCAACATTTAATTGGGGCTGGCTTACAGTTTCAGAGGTTCAGTCCATTATCATCAATGTGGGGGCTTTGCAGGATCCAGGCAAGCATGGTGCAGGAGGAGCTGAGAGTTCTACATCTTCATCTGAAGGTCACTAGGAGAGGACTGGCTTCTAGGCAGCTAGGATGAGGGTATTAAAATCCATACCCACAGGGACACACCTATTCCAACAAGGCCACACCTCCTAATATTGCCACTCCCTGTGCTGTGTATATACAAACCATCACACTGATAAAGGAAATGAGAACAAATGTATCTTTTATAGATTGTATTATTCCATCTGCTAATCTACCCTTCCCTTCAATTTGAGTATTTATGTATGTTTTATTCTGCTACAGTTTTTTTTATTCAATGTTTATGCCATTTACTGTTGAATCTACTACATTTCCATATGGTATAGGTCTGTCTGTAGTGAGAATTTTGGTTTCTTTAAAAACCACAGAAGTAGGAATGTGCTTTTGTTTTAATCCCAGGTGTAGGATTGTGGGACTGCTTTGGATTGTCCACAGCAGCTGACTATAATTTTTCTTGTGTTCTAGCAGAAGTGTGGTTTTGCCAGCTGCATATAGTTTTTGCTTTTATGTGATGTTTGGAATTCTTGAGACTTTTCAGAGGATATATGAATATTATAGGGCCCCAAGAAATTGGTTGTTGATGTGTTGTTGCTTGGTTGCTGTTGGTTGCTGTTGGTCACAGTTTGTTAAATAGTCATGTGCAAAGAAGAAAGGAGAGGAAGGAATTAGATATCCTGATTGCAAAGATTAAACTTGCCTCAAGGAACTCAATGCCCGTAATCAGTAGGAAATAGTCTAAGGATAATATTATCCCCTTTCCTTTCTATTATTTTTCTCTCCTATGTAGTGTTAATAGATTGAAATGGTAGAAAAATGGTGGAGAAGAGTGAAAGAAAGAAGAAGCCACAAAGTAGCAAATGCCAGCTATATCCACCGGTATGCCAGTATATCTCTCTGTATATTTTATATTTTAATCAATTTTCAAACTATTATGAAAAGAGCAGAAGGAACACACAATTACATTATTTTTATAATTGAATATTATTATTTTATTGATTCTCTCTCTCTCTCTCTCTCTCTCTCTCTCTCTCTCTCTCTCTCTCTCTCTCTCTCTCTCTCTCTGTGTGTGTGTGTGTGTGTGTGTGTATGTGTAGTGCCATATGATATGACTTGCTTTCAGCCTGAAGAACTTTACCATGGGTCCTTGTACTATAAGACTGTTAGCAATGAGTTTCACAATTTTTTTAGGTTCAACATTTATATAGCTTGTTGTTTTAGAAAGAGTTTTGCTGGACTCTTGGTTGGCAGAGTTTTCTGTACTTGGAATATGTTGTTCCACTGACCCCTGACTTCTATTGTATCTGATCAGAAATAATGTGTTAATCTTAGTTGATTTCCTTGTGTGGGAAGAGTTTTTCACTTCATCTTTTCAGGTGTCCCCCTTTGTCTTTGCACATTTTTGGTAAACTGTCTCTCTGAGTGTTATCCTGTTTATTCTATTTGGAGATCAGTGATCTTCTTTGATATGTATACTAATGAGCCTTTAGCCTTAGTTTATTTGAATTGTATACTTTTTTATTATACCCTTTCTACTTAATTCAATGGTATCTTTTGATATGCTGCATCTTTCCCTGAGTCTTTGCTCATTTTTCTTCATTCTTCCTCTTTTCTTTTGATTGCATGGTCTTCACTGACCTTTAGGCTAACCAGTTCTGTTTTCTGCCTAGTCAGATCCATGGTTAGGATCCTGTAGTGAATTGTTTTCGTTATTGTACTTTGTGACTCATGCATCCACTTGATCTCTTTTAGTGATGACCTGTATTTATATTCTTTCTCTGATGAGACATCATCACCATATCTTCATTTAACCGCATTTTCTTCCTGTTCTTTGAACATGTTTATAACAGCCACTCCCAATGCTTCTTTTTCCTTTTTGTTCTAAGTCCACCATCTGTATCTCTTCAGAGGCACTTACTGCTAGCTTTGTTCTTATGTATTTCCCATACCTGACTCTTTCTTTACATGGCTCACAGTGCTCTGCTGTTACACTCCCTGTTACAGATGCCATTTTCATTTTTTGTTTGCTAGAGATAGTTGCTTGGATGAATCTAAGATCGATATTTTTCCTGTAGTGCAAAAGCAGTCATGTGCCAACTCTGAGTGTATGAAGTATTTTGCCTTGATTTTTAGTCATCTAGCCTTTCCCGTCACTGTTTGGTTGGAGGTTTTGTAAGCCTCTGATGGATGATGGTATAGCTTAGTTATGGTTTCATATCTTCTCCACATTATGATCTGATTGCCCCTTTGGAGGCAGCTGAGTACATGTGAACACTCATGTTTGCATAAGGGGTTGACCATGATACTAAAGTGTTCTCTGTAGGGCAGTGGACCATGCCACCAGACGGAACTGGTAAGGCTGTGCCAAATTCAGAATCCCAATAAATCTTATAATTGAGAGTGGCTGGAGTTCAAACTAGCTCCTGACCAGGTTCCTGTCATGACCACAACACCCCACTAAGAGGACTATAATACCTGGTCATATAGCATAAAAACCTAGAGTTTTCCATGCTAATGAGGTATCCAGATAGTCCCTGAGTATTTAGCTAATGAACTTCTCTTCCTGGGCAATCCTTCCTATAAAAGGATTTAATCACTGGTTCACCCTGAGTAAGAGCTATGCATCCTTATCCTCCATGAGTAAAATAGCTTGGATAAGCAAGGACCATCTCCTTCATCAAGGGCCTCACTTACTTGGAGCAAAGTCAAATTCTGCCCCATTCCAGGCTCAATACAGGCCCACAGGCACTCATTCTCAACTCCTTGCTGTCTCCAGCAGAGTCTGAGTGCACAGACAGAAGTGAAACACCATTCTCAACTCCTCATGATTCCCAGCAGAGTCTGGGCATTTCAGAACCACGCCTCCATCACTGCCCATGCTGTTTCTCATTTGAAGAAACATGGGCTGGGACCCCTGTATTAGAGACTATGTGTAGCCTCCCCGGAGCTCATTGGCGGTATCCTGAAACCCTAGCAGTGAGGCAGAAACACAGAATGACAGTTCTCCTTGACTGTCTCTTTCCTTGACATTGTAACTTGATTTGTATCTCAAAGCTTCCAGCTTTCTCTTTAATTGATATCCTACAAAATCTACTTGTTAAATGATATCTTTTTATTCTTTGAATTTTTTTATACACATTTATAATGTATCTTGATTATATCCATATTGTTCCTGTTTCCTTTCTAACTCTCCACTGACATATCCTAACAAAATTCAGTCCCAATTTGATGTTCTTTTATATATTTATTTAGCCCATTAAGTCCTTGTGTATATAGGTGTGGTGTTATCTACTTGGATATGGACAACCTGGTAGTGGATGCTCCCTCAAAGAAAAACTATTCTACCTCCCTCAGCCATCATCAACTGTCAATAGCATCTCAGCTATCAGTGAGGTCTCAGTAGGCAATATTATAAGGAAGTCAATTTTTAATTGCCTTCATCATGTGCAAGCAACCACAGCTGATATGTGCAACAGCCACATTGTATTCAGAAGGCAATATTTTATAGCTTTTCTTGCCAATATTCAATTCTTTTATTCTTTCTTTCCTCTATCCTGCCTTGTTTCTTCAGTCGTAGTGGGAAGTGAGAGGCAGGTTGATATAAATGTCCCACCTATGGCTGAGCACTCTCAGTAACTTATTCTCAGTACCTTGAATAGTTAGGAGTCTATGCATTAACCACTACCAAGTATAATTAGAATGTAAACTAGTGTACACACTTTGTAAATATCTTAAGACATTTTTCAAATATTTGTAACTAAATCTGCTGTATGGCCCAGCTATTTATCCAAAGACCCAAAGACTTTATTTCTTGTACAGGGATACTTGTACATCTTTTCTCACTGATGGTCTATTCACAGTGGCTAGGAAATAATCAAACACTGAAAGATACTCATCACAAGAAGATGGGTGTTGATTACCTGGCTGTGAAGAAAAATGGTATCATGATAATTGTAGTTTAGTGGGTGGAACTAGAAAAATTATGCTACAAGAGGAAATACAGACCCAGAAAGCCAAATGCCACATGTTCTTTCTCATATGTCAGTTCTAGGTTCAAATCTTGTTTTGTGTGTTTAACCTAGAGTACATGTATGAACAGTGAATTTAGAAATGGACCACAATGGGAGACACACTTTGGAAAGGGAATAGAATATTCAGTAAAATGAAAGTGAGGGTGAATCCTGGGGATCTGGCAGAGAACTTCAAACAGGTGTTGGAGTGATGGGGATAGAGATACTATGAGACAGGGTAAAGGTCAACTAAAATGAGGTTTGGATGAAGAAGTTACTTGGGAATTCTTGAAATTCAAGTAAAAAATATAAGAAGAGAAGAATAGAACAACACATGATATGAAGGAATTGTAGGGAGATAGTAAGGGCTTAAGGTTTAAACTCAGACACGGGGAGAGGAAGAGGGGAAAGGAGGAAAGGCATTATCCCAAACCAAAGATGCATGAAAATGCCTTCTGAAGCCCCATGAGATAGAACCTAACATGGGTTACTAAATCAAAAGCTCAGGACCAGGCTTGAATTACCTCTCCACAAGTTAATGGTCAGGGAGGCCCTTGAGGCATCAAAACAATCTAGGGTGCTGCTGTTTCTCTTCATTACTATTCATAATTATAGTAAAACTAGATCATGGGAGATGCCACATTCTTTGGTTTCAGGACACAAAGAAATCAAGGTTTCACTAACCAGGAAACTTTTCAGGCTGTCTCATTTTCACAGTTCTCTTAGAGGAGAAGAGATGTGTGTGTGTGTGTGTGTGTGTGTGTGTGTGTGTGTGTGTGTGTGTGTGTGTGATTCCAGTGCTGGACTCTGCATGCTTCAGCATTATCCTGCCCACCAGTTAGGCACTCATTAGGGTAAGAATGGAGAACCTGTTTCTGTTAGTGACTCCCAACCTTCCTAATCTGTTGCCCTTTAACACAGTTCTACATGTTGCAGCAACCTCCACCATAACATCATTTTCCTTGTTAGATCATAACTGTAATTTTGCTATGGATGTGAATTGTAATATAAATATCTGATATGCAGAATATCTGATGTGCAACCTCTATGAAAGGGTCCTTTGACTTCCAAATGGGTCCTGACCCACAGATTGAGAACCACTGATTTATGAACAAACCATGATCTAAGGCTATTGTCTTCCATTAGTTAAAATTGAACACATTTTCTTAAGTGTTTTAAGGCATACAATGACATCTCAGCTTTGAGAAAGTTTAGACATTGTTACCAGAAATCATTAGAGGACTTGCTGAGATGCAGTTGTGAGTGTGTGAGCTTTAGAACTAGAGAAACACATTAAAATTTTTATTAGAATTGTGAGAAAAAGAAGGTCCAGGGATAGGCTCAAAGTGGGATCCAGCACAAAGGGAGGTCCCAAGACCTGACATTATTACTGAGGCTATGGAGCACTCACAAAAAAGGACCTAGCATGACAGCACTCTGGAAAACCCAACAAACAGCTGAAAGAGTCAGATGCAGATATTCGCACCCAAGCAATGGACAGAAGCAGCTGATCCCTGCTATTAAATTAGGGAAGGCTGAATGAAGATGAGGGTGAGACTATAGGAGGACCAGCAGTCTCAATTAATCTCTCAAATACTGAACCACCAAACAGGCAGCATACACCAGCTGATATGAGGCCCCTAGCACACATACAACAGAGGACTGTTGGGTCTGTGTTCATCCAGAGATGACACACCTATCCCACAATATACTGGAGGCCCCAGGAAGTTTAGAGGTCAGGTGACATGGGGATTAGGGACCTCCACGTGGAGACAGGGGGAGTGGAGGAGGTATGGGATCTGGAACAGTTGGAGGGTGGACAGGGTTTGACGGGCTGGGGAATAAAATATGGAGTGTATAAAAATAATTAATAAAAAGAAAAAATTATTAGAATTGCAACTAAATAAAGACTATCATTTCAGAAACTCCTATGTAGAAAAGAGGATTCCTTACATTAAAGGTGCTTTTCTCTGATGTATGTACATAAACCTCATAGTATAGTGTAAACCACTTGCAGATCAATTTAATGTCTAAAACTGAAGGTTCAGAGTCATTTGTTATCAAATATTTCATGAATACCAAGGAGCAAAACAACATGAAACATTCTGGGGAGAAAGAATAGCCTCACTCAGTTTTATTTACAAAACTAGTATGAAATTAAGTAAAAGATAGAAATTCCAAGTTATTTATTGCTATGAAAGCTGTGTGTGTTTCAAAGCCTGTGTAGAGCCAAATTAATATCAGGCCATTTTTGGTGAGAATGGGACTTAAAATATAAAAGACCATGGCTTTGTTTTTATTTTAAAATTTTAAGCAATTAGGTTTGTAGGAAGTCTCCAAGTCAGTATAGAGTAGTCTAAGGGACCCTCTCTTGTTTGATGCGGTATCTTAATTATAGGATGATAATAAAACCAGGGATCTGGTATTGGCATGGCAAGAATATCTCTTGTTGACACTTTGGCCTAATGTTTGTATTATTTTATTACATGTGTAAATTTGTGTAACCACAAGCACAGTCAAGATGCAGACATTTTTTATAACCATAAATATCTCCCATAGCCTCTACTCTGACCACCGTCACACAACCTCATCCTAGGACTTGCCAACTGTTCTTTGTCTTCATTCTGTATAGTTTCCTAAAGAGTGCTATGCAAATGGAGCCACAGCACATGACCTTTTAGAGCAGCTTTATTTAGACGTTTAAAAATCTTTTAATACTTTTAAAACATATAATGCAACCACTACCACTCTCATTGCAGGACAGATCATATCATGTCATATCAGCTACAGCACTATTAGAAATCACTTGTCCTATCTTCTGAGTAACCACTAGTCTCTTCTCCATTTCTACCTATTTCCATTTTTCATTTCAAATGGGTGGAATCATTTAAAATATGTCAGTTTTATAATTTTCATTCACAAAATAGTATTTTTAAGATGTATGCACACACAATGAACACTTTGTCTGTATATGGCTTTATTTCCTTGAATGGACAGATGACATTTAACTATTCATTTTTACAACCAAAGGGTTGTAGCCATATTTGGGCTAGTGCCCATAGTGTGTCATGTGCAGGCTCTTGTGTAGCTATGTTTATATATTTCTTAGATGAGAAACTGCTGGCTTGCCTAACTCTGTGGTTAATATTTTGAGTGTCTAAGTTGTTTTTTAAAGTGGTTACACCTTTCCATGTTCTTTCAGGTGATGTGTGAAGGTTCTAGTTCCTCTATAGTCTCAACAACCTTATATTACATATTCACCTCACTCCTCCTTCTTCTACTTAAAAATTATGTATTACACAAGGTGGTAGACTGGGTCACATGACACTGACATTGTTAGTTTTTTGAAGGACCTCCAAATTGAATTATGCGATGTATGCATTAGTTCCCGTTTCCACTGCCATCAGAAGGATTTCCTATTTTAACATCTTTGCCAACGTTTGTTATTTGCTTTCTTTAATAATAGCCATTGTTACTAAGCACAAATTCTTGAGAATTTCTGGATAGACAGAACTCATATGAGATTTAGTCATCAAGTCTCTTCCAATCTAGAATTTCTCAGTCTCTGCTTATCTTCCATGGTGTAAGGAAAAGGACACAGTGGAAAACATGATAAGATCTGGATAATGTCCTTTCTTTTGTGAGCAATAGTTTCATAGCTCTGGCAACTATACCCAAGTATGTAAGATGCTAACATTAGGAAAGGCTGGGTGAGGAGAATACAGGAATTCATTCTGATGATTTTTTTCATCTCTGAAATTGTTACAAATTAAATACTTTTGTAAGTAAACAAAGTTATAGTGTGACAACATTGCATGGGAGTGATCCCATGGTGCTGCTAGTACAGTGCTTATAGCATGTTCTTTGCCTGATAACAAAAAGCTGAGAAAATTTCAATAATACATGTATGAATGTAATCTGAAAGGCATTTCCATAAATAGAGGTTGTAGTAAAAATTGTAATTGACAAATTCATAAAGGAAAATGAGCTATTTTTGAATTTTATTAGCTTATAATGGCAAATGAAAGCTATTTTTTGCTTAAAAAAAGTCAATATAATTTTTTCTAGTATTTGGAGAATCCTATTTAGATAGATTCAGTGTGAAACTCTGATGCAGAGTTACAATAATTGAGAAAGAAAATTAGATAATTTAGAAAGATATATGATGAACTTCAACTTCATAAAGAATGCCACTTCAGGACTCGTTGGTTCTAGATAGTGAGTAAATGCCAGAGATGTCAATGAGCATAGACAGTTACAGCTTATGGTGCTTTGGAATATACCTCATCCCTAGAGAAGATTGAGCTGAACTTTTCTATATACATATTCTATATACATATATAATAAAATAAAAATCCTCAAAAATAGAACAAAGAAGAGAATTTCGTTGTTTTCTATTTATATGAAAATATCATTGAGGCTGTATTTCCTTGTTCCCCCCTTTCTTTCTCAGACAGTGTCACTGTGTAGTGCGGGTTGTCTTCAAACCTACGATCTTCTTTCATCATGTTGGGTTACTGACATGTACGTAGACATCCGGCACTGGAATGCTGGGGTTCCATGAATCCATACATCACTTTTAGCAGCACAAACAATTCCACCATGCACATTCTGCCAGCTACTGTCTTCTTTCATTTTTCCTTAAGATTATTATAAATTGATTGCAGATTTCTTCTACCTCCTTAGTAGGTTAATTTATAGACTTTCAGAGGTTCTAGAGAATGGGATTCATAGAGACTTGTGAAAGACTCAACTGGATTCGTTAGAACCTTGTTTTCCAGACACAAGCTGACCTCAGCTCTCAGCACTGAGTTTGGTGAAAAGATGGAAATTCTAGGTGTCATTGTGGGGCTTGCTTCATCCTAAATGTAAAGCTGGAGCAGGAGCTTTTTCCCTTTATAAATATGTTTACATTTGGCAGCAGCTGAATTTAATTTAATTTATATGCTATTATATTGTTTAAGCAAGGACCTGGATTAATAATTTAAACATTCATTTTTTCCTCCAACAGTTGGAGTTCAGTATATAGAATAATGGAACCAGAAGTTCTCATTGAAACACAGTCTTAAAAAGCAAGGAGGCTTTAACTTGTCTTTTGTTTTAACACCTATTTTTACTTTAGCTTTTATACCAATTACTATTTATCTTCAGCTGTGGAGAAGGATAAAGAAAAGTTGCTGGAATATTAATGACCAATTTTGGAGACAGTGAATATAAAACTGATTAGTGTTTAGAATTCACATTTAGGAATGATGAAATTGGAATCA
This sequence comes from Tokudaia tokunoshimensis, assembly GCA_036184795.1. NCBI lineage: Eukaryota > Metazoa > Chordata > Mammalia > Rodentia > Muridae > Tokudaia > Tokudaia tokunoshimensis. The sequence goes on from BTHU01000022.1 coordinate 46,647,678, forward strand.
AATTGGAAAGATATTGCATTTATGTCCAGCAAGTAGAGGCCACCGGTCCTGGAATATGAGGGGTTTAAATAAAGGAAGCATGGTAGTAAAGGTGACCTTGACATTCTTGTCCATAATGGACACTCTGAAATGAGCAAAGTAAGAGACTTGTCAGTTGTAACTATGTAAGTTCATTAAGTTCCATAGACTTTAGGAGGAACAACAATATGAGCCACCCAGTACTCCCAGAGTTCCCAGGGACAAAACCATCAACCAAAGAGTACACATGGAGTTATTCATGACTCCAGACGCATAGGCAGCAGAGGATGGCCTTGTTAGACACCAAAGGGAGGAGAGATCCTTGGGCCTGAGAAGGCTGGATGTTGCAGTGTAGAGGAATACCAGGAAAGGGAAGTGGGAGAAGGTTGATTGGGGAACAGGGGGAGGGGAGATGGCTTATGGGATTTTTTTTGGGGGAGGGGGAACCAGGAAAGGGGACAGCATTTGAAATGTAAATAAAGAATATATCTAATAAAAATGTTTCATAGACTTTATGTCTGGCTAATTTTGGTCTATGACTTTATTTGCTTGCAAGATTTTCTATAACAAAATTTATTTTTAAAAGAGAGTATTCTTTGTTATGAGAGAGGGAGAAAGGGAAGAAGGCAGGGAAGACAGGACAGGGAGGATGTTTAGGTGAAAAAAATAAGTGGTGTATAGAAAAGTCCAGGCAAAGAGGTGCAAGGATTTGGTGACTTCTTGAATAAGAGAATGATGAAAGAGAATTATTCAAGAATATTGAGTTTTCAAGCCTGGCTGTTAGAAAATAAACAATAGAGTTACAAAGCTAATTAACCAATGGGAACTATTTATTTCCTTGTTTTTCTACCATTTACACTCAGATACATTTTTGCCTTTGTAATTCTTCTATACTTTCTGCCCACCAATACTAAGGGCACACACTAATTAGATGAGGGAGCAGAGGTGGAGAAGACAGGGTTGAAATCAGATCTGGGCAGACTTGCAGGCCATCTGGCCAATTCCTTTCTACCTTACTTGTCACCATGGCTATTCAGTACATCTGGCTATCTGGACTTCGACCAACTCCCACATGGGACTCAAATGAAGGATAGCAAAATGAAGTAGATCGTGTTCTTTTGACCTTTAAAGTGAAAATTTAGAACTTTTGAATCTGATTTACAAATGGCAGTTGCTTTGAATGTGTGCAGCAATCCCTTCTCAAGGCCTCCCAGGATTTCTGTGTGTACCGCCTTTAGGGCACTCACTGTTCCCACTAATTTTTCTCTGGAAATAATTTTCTTCATGCCCTGCCTAGATAAAAAGTCACTAGAACATGGCAGTTGAGGGTTTGATTTGTAAGGAATACTCAAATGCAAACACTATGCCATGAGAAATGCTCTGGTCCTAGTGAATGTGCTGTTAGCTGGTAGGAGGCATCCTAACAGATTTTCAGATGATGGGCTAGTCCCCTGGGCATCTTACAGTTTTGTGACAGTGTCTCAGCATTGGTGTACACAAATATTACATTCATAGATAGTACAGGCTTCACCCAGAAAGATGTGAGATGTGACTGATCTTGGGTAGTCTGAGAGTGTGTATTTGTGTGTGCCCAGATGTCACTGGTACTGCTAGTTCAATGGGTTAGAAAGGGTAGAAAGGATTATGTTCATAATGGAGTCTGCGGCTCTGTAGTTAGGAATTCTGCTCCCTCTGGCCATACATTCTGAACCCGTCAGCTGTGTTCTTTGTTTTCTGAAGCAGCAGAAACCAGTCAGCAGGTGACAAGTTGCATTACTGTACTTTCTTTGAATTTTCCCAGGGAGTGCTACGTTTACCACTGTTAGTGCTGGCACTTTTCTGTTATTTCAAGGATTTGCTGGTTTTTCCAAGGTGGTTTTCCCTTGGTGCCAGGGATGTGAATAGGAACATTATGATGATGTTTGGTGTGTCTTGTTTTTTGAATATTGTCCAATTTACACTTTTAATATGAACATTTTATCTCTGCTCTTCTTTCTTATGTCTTCCTTTCCAATTCTTGATTAATTACAGACACGAATGGCATCACTTATAAACATGCTTGTAAATACAGCAGTGTGGCTTTGGGCACCTCAGAAATGAAAGTTCAAACCACTTGGAACTCTAACTGACATTCCTTTAAGTCTCGATGATCTAAATATTCTTTTCTGTGATGCCAAAAAGGTTCTGTGTGATCATCTAAAGTTTGAAATTCTTTCTCAAATCAAAGACACTGCCAAACTCAGAAGCAACTGTGTAAAGAAAATGTGTGGAAACACCACTCATTACAGGTTGGTTTATAAAAAGAGCTGCAGATTGATAGGTCTTTGAAAAATGTTTGGTGACACAAAACCCTTTCAATCAGTTCCAAATCTGGCAACTCTCTTATTGCATTAGATTTCCGTCCCCTCACTTTTCCTTCTAACAGAGACAGACACATCCCTTTTTTGTGTCCTATTTCAGATGACTGATGGAAAAGTAAACAGCAAATATGAGCATGTGGGCATGGTTTGTTTCTTTTTGCATTGACTAGAAGGCAGTGTTGAAAAGGAGACGCTGCTGTCATTTCACAATGTAGGAAATTTAGAAAAGGTGTTAGAGCTGTTTTAAATAACTTCTATTTTTAGGTTATGCCATTCATGAGGGTATGTAGCCTTTCCTTTATAGAAGGAATTTGTTTAAAGTATATCTGAGATCTTCTGGTGACAAATAAACAGTGTGTTCAAAAGAAAGCCTTGTAATTTTTTCATTAGATGATTCATGCTTAAAAATGTCAAATGATCAGAAGCAAAAGGGCCAGTGATCGGGTCATTAGAAACATATGGTTCTGGGGATCACGAAGCTGCCAACTCTAAATATGGAATCTCAGTCCCTTCCTTTGTCCTTAAAAGATGGCAGAGACTTGTATGCCTAGTTTTTTTTTTTAATCCTAAACCCAGTGCTGTACACTTCTTTTCCATGTGAGGTGGTCCAATATAGTAGATAAGGGTGATGGGAATGCCCATTGCTTGGGTTAAAATTCTAACTCTATTACTGCTGCTTCGCCTTTCTGGGCTTCCATCTCTTAATGTGTGAAGTGAAGATGAGCTTTTACCAATGGCTAAAAAAAAGACCAGTGAGGAAGACAATGCATACAAGACTCTGGACACATACTGTTCCTATATCAATATTGGGTTTTGTTTGTTTATTTTGACTAAACTTCCTAGTTTGATTTATTGTTTCCCCTCAGGGCAAAAAGATTAAGACAGACTCATTATAGTTATTTAAAATATTGATTAGCAATGGTTAAGACTTTAAATGGATTAAATATTATAAGCATATATTGTTATTTTATAATCATTGAATATTTGGTATTTTGGTAGATATTTAAAGAAATAACTACATATTACCAAAAATAGTTTGTTCTAATGCTTTCCAATATTAAGAATTTAAAATTCTGTTTCAGGCCCCAGTATATCTTCATTGTTTTTTAAATTGAAAATATTTTTACATAGTGTATTCTGGTCATATTTTTCCCACCCTTTTCTCCTCCCAGATTCTTTCACCTCCTCACCCCACCCTTGATTTTCTTTTTAAAAGATTTGTTTGCCTGAATGCAGTCCATATTAGGACAGAAGAGGGCACCAGAAGCCTGGGAACTGGAATTTTAAATGGTTATTTGCCATCATGTTGGTGCTGGGACCGGAACCCTGATTATCTACAAGCAGAGCAGATGATCTTAACCACAAAACCATCTCTCCATACCCAATTTTAGAATCTTTCATTTAGTGAGAAAACACTATAATCTATATTTTGTTCTCTTTTCCTGAAGTGATAAAAAGGTCACAGCAGAATTATGTATTAATCACACAGAAATACCCCAAAAGGGCTCACATGAATGTTAACTGTATTAAAATTAATTCTTTCAAACTAGAGTTAGGTGTATGTTTGTGATAATATCTTATGCATATTAAAATGATGTGTGTAAATTTTTGGTAATCTTGATTTCCTCCTTATTCTTCAGTTATACCAATTCCTTAAGCCAATAGCATTGATGACTGTAAGCAAGTTTGACCCTGGTACCACCCCCAGACACATACACACCATAGTCTTGAAGTATCTACTATTTGTGGAAAATTCTCTTTAAGATAGGAAAGAGCAAAGTTAGTGTATGCTGTGATTTTCTTATCATACAGAATTTTGGGTGAGAGGGCAAGAAGCATAAGCAGAATGGAGCATCCTGTCCACTGCCCCATTCTGAGAGGACCTGAAGCAAGAGCTAAGTACTGGAGGAAGGAGAACACAACGTTCTATAGCCATCATCAGTGGAAACCTGCCTGACACCATAACTGCAGTCCAGAGAAATCACTGAGATGTGGGCAGAGAATTTCCAATGGACTCAACCAGTTTCAAGACATCTGAGCAGAAGCCACAGGAATCCCAAAGGCTGGAGGAGCCATTTGTTCATTGCCAATTACCCAACAGCACCCTGACCTGAAGGATAATACTTTTCTATACATTGTGAGGTTAAAGGATTTGTTTGCTTATTTTACTACTAGTGAAAAGTCTTATAAGGGACATGCCATGAGCTAAAATGTGAATGAATTGCAGAATATAGAGTTTGCCCTCTCTGCTGGAAGTGTAAGTTAACATAGTCATTCTGTGCCCCTCAATACAGGTTAAGCTGTTTTCTGAGGGTAGAAACATGGCAGGAAAAGCTGCATGATCAACTCCAGGGTGAGCTTTGGACCAGAGTCCAGTGTGGGCCAGCCTAGCCCAGTGCCCAAAGAATTATTATCACCTACTGGTTCTCTTGAATCCAATTTCATTGCTTTCAATACCCCCTCCCCTTTATTACTCACATAATCATTTATCTGTAGTCTCTCAAGCCAAGTGCTTCCCAAACTATGACTCTCAGTGATACACTTGTTTATGGGAGGCCTGCGATTCACCCATAAGGACTTTTGTTTCTTGTTTTACTGCTATTTTTCATTCCTTTCGAATGCTTTTAGCTGCAACTTATAACAAGTTGGGAGTTGCTTGTTCTATAATTCTTACCTACAGCAAACGCCTTCTTAGGACTGATTTTCCTTCTATGCCTTTACAGTTATTTTAAACACAACATTCTCTCTGGTCATGACAGTATGGTTATTTTAATAAAGAATCAAAGTAGCCAAAAGTAGGATATGCATTTAACCTTTCAAATACCAATACTAAGTGGTTAAATCCAATGACCATGAAGGAAGTTGAGTGAAGTATGCCTGCAGTCTAGTTTGTGGTGTACTGAGGTTTTGGATGTCAGTTTGCTTGTTTCATTGAATTTGTAATCTGAAAGTCCTTGATGCTAATACAACATGTTTTAATACAAGCATGATAAAATATTGTTACCAGTTTGTGCTGACTATATTTTGGAATTATCCAATGAGTTTTTTCATTTTCTTTTATAAAATGTGTCTCAGGATCACTAGCAGTTATTGTTCAGAGGTCTAAAACACAAACTGTCTGATATCAGGGTAAGCATTTGATCCACTATCTCTAAGGATTTGTATTTCAAATTCAACTATTCTAAGTTTGAATCCCTACCTCATCATAGAGTGTGCTTATGTATGTCATACATTTAATTAATCACTTATGGTTTTTCCCTTTAGGGTAGACATGTGCAAAGGGCACATGATGTGGGAGCAAGCTGTAAGCATAGTTTTGTGACTCAGAGAGTGTAAAATTGTGGGGAGAATTGTGCTCACAAGAAAGTATTCTGATGAAGATTTACATAGGTTGATTCAACTTGGAGATGGCCAGGAGAAGAACTGACTGAATAGTGAGGTATTAATGCTGCCTTCCAAATAGACAGAGAGAGGGATAATTCAAAGCAAAGGGAAGAATGAAAGTGACATCACGAGAAAAGTCTCCAGGAGTTTGGTGTGAGTGGAACAGATGTGGGTTGGAAAAGCAAACATTATATGAAAGTGGAAAAAGTTGGGTTGAGTTAGTCTTACAAGAACTCTGTGGGGAGGTAAGGTTATGCATGTTTACAAATAAACACCTTGCTGAAACAGCTTGCCATAGCAACCCAGAAGCAGAATGCTCATTCTGACAAAATTCACTGTCTCTCTCGTTCCCACAAACAGAAGACTTACTGAATTTTGAGGGCTTTTTAATTTTTATTGATATAAGGGTGAGAAATTACATTTATTTAGTGGTAAGGAACATTGAAGGATTAAGTTACTAAAATTTTATTAGGAAAATTAACGATCATTCTTGTCATTAATGTAGATGAGAAGTCCTCACGCACCACAGAGTAACATGTCTACAGGTGCAATTGAAGATATATTTCTGTCACAAATGTAGGAAATTGTAGGTCAATCCTTCTGACCTGTCTAGATATCTAGGAGATGAGACAAAATACCTAAGGGAACAGGCTTAAGGGGTGGGGTAGACCAGAGGAAGCCATTTCAAATAGGCTGTCAAAAGCATTTCACATTTTGCCTTCTACAACATCTATCTAACATGACCAAATACCTTCACATCTTAAGAGTAACATACAACTACAGAAATTATGGTAATTTAATTTAGAAAATCTCAAACCACACCGACGTTATACCATGCTTCATGTTTCCCTGTGGGACACCAAGAGAAGACAATCATTCAGGGAACAAGACTGTTATTCTGGAGTTCATTCTCTTTAGAAGGGGTTGAATGTTAACATTTACTTAGCTGAAACTTAAATAAGACATTTTTTAATGGAACGAACTATAGAGCTTTTGATATTATTGAAGGAGCCCAATAAATTAAGAAAGATAAGAAAACATTTGAAGTTTGCAAGTCTGAACTGAGCTCCACCTCTCTATATGTATATATCTTTTATTCTGATATATTAGATTGCACAAAATTGAACCTAAATAAGCAATGAGAATCATCAGAAGATATTTCAGGTTAATATTTTACAAAAGAAGTTTCATTATTATTCACAAAGCCTTTTAAAAAGGTAACATTTATTTCATCATATCACTAAAACAATTGTCAACATTTTAGAGTACAGTATTAGAAAGTACAAATCAATGTTTCATAAGTAATTGTAAATATTATATTTTAATTATATTCAAATTAACTCAACACCATTTTATTATTATTTTACCTCATTAACTAAAACAATGGTTCAGACTATATAAAGTTGATATAGCCATAAATAATTTTATTGATATTTGTCATTAAAAATAAATAAGGAAACTATTTATGTCACAAATAAAATACTAGTTCCTGATATATTTATTGCTTCTAAAGTATAACTCTGTTTTTCATTATTGATTACAAATTTTAAATTTGTTTAGTAACCTAATTGATTGGTTAAAACAATTTTTAATATTTGGTGTTTTAAGAAACTGTAGGAACATTTCCATATAGTACAAACTCAGTACCTTTAAAGAGATTTCTTCTTAGTCCAAACAGAGTAGCATGAGGCTAATTTTATACTGTTTAACTATATTACATAGAAAGGAATTTTTATTTGAGACAAGTAGATAAAATAACATGTATGTGTTCATGTAATTAATCATTTTGAAACATTTTATTATGCCTAACATATGCAATTGAATTCATATACTCCATTTTTTTGTTGAAATGCCAGGCATGGTTATCTATAAAACATTATTTCTTTATCCTTCCTCCTTTTGTGTCTGTATAATCTCACTGGAATCCATCAGTAAATGACCAATTTAATATAATTACTGGTGAAAGCCAGATAATGTATCATACCTAGAGGGAGGCACTCCATAAATCTGTGATTTGAGAGAATATTAAGATTGGAAGAAATGATACCTTATTATTTTACATCACTTGGCATGGGTAATTTTTGACATAATAATTACTACAATCAAGGTAATGAACACATCCACTTAGTATTAACATTTTTTAATACTTGAATTTTTTAAATGTTTGAGAGCCTCTTCAAGAAAACAAACATCAGCATTGTTACTAATTAATAAAAATCCTTAGATATGTGTTATGAAATAATATAAAGAATTTTAAACTGTACATATTTAAAGGTCAATATGATCTAAATACATTGTACTCACGAGATTACTGAAGAATAACATTTAAAATAGAAAGCCACGACTTATGATTAGATTTTTTTATAGTCAAAATATTCAGTATCTTCTCTTGTCCTTCCTTTTTTTTTAAAACCAGATATGGTAATAGTTGTGTCATTGAAACTTTTGTTAGGGCAGAGTGTTCTGTCCTGTAAGCTCTTGCTGAGTCTGAATCTATGTAATACAAAATCAGCATTATTGCTACATAATCGTTACATGCAGACCAGATACATTTGCTTAATTTTATTTATTTTCAAGGATACTAAACATTAGAATAAGAAATCTCTAAGTCTGGGACATTTTTGTCAAGAAATATTTCTAAAGAAAAGAAAAGAAAAGGCCAACGATTGGCACTTAAAGTACAGAATGACAATAGGAAGCAAGTGTTGCCATCTCAGCCAAGATGTTTTCTGAATAAAGTCTGAACAGGAAATATGTATAGATTCTGAGCTTCTCATCCATTTGTTAACCTCCTTACTCAAGAAGATAAATGTACCGTAAGAAAGTCCTAGGCAATGAGAACATAGGTAGGAATCCAAAACCACATGTGGGGATGAGGTGGGAACATGGAACTCATGCTATGTACCAAGCACATCAGAAGTAACCTCATTTTTAGCTGTGAGATGACTAACAGTTAGCCCAAGAAGGGAAACAGCAACAATATGAGGGAATTAACAGAAGAGTTGTTCAAGTAGAAAGATATTTCATGGGAACTGAAGGGCGAGACTCTTTAGTCTATTTCTAGGTAGGGAGGGTGGTGGTGCCTCCTATTCTTTTGGCTTAGTGTGAGAAAGCACTGTCTGGCTAAGAACACTAAAGAAAGCTGTTTAGTTCTTAACAACGAGACAAAAAGGCAAGACTTTTACTAACATTTTTTTCCCCAAGAAAATGCTTTTGGTATTTTAAATCATGGTAGAGTTGTTGTTTTCAACATTAACTAAATATTGTTAATAATCAAGACACTATTGAAATGTGAAAATGGACATAGTTCATGCAATTTTGCAAAGTCATTCACGTGTTTAGCAGTAAATTCTCACAGTGTCTCTGGAGTAGATAATATTTATCTACTTATCTATTTATATTGGTCTGCCTCTTCAGGAGACTTGCTCAAATTCACATAGCAAGGGAATGGTAATACGTATAACTCAAAGCTATAACTAAATATTTAAGTGAGTTATTTTTTCCACTAAGGCAAAAACAATTTAATTGTGGCAGAAAACTATCCTAATCATTTACCATACATAGTTAATATAAGTATAAGTATAGCTTTTGTTTCTTTTTGAATAGTGTATTCTGATATATCACTGCAATCTTGATCCTGTGGAATAGAATAGAGAATAAGACACACGATAGAATAACTGTCAGGTACTGAATACCTTTGCTTTTACTGAGCATAGCTGTAATGTCTGTAAGTATCAGCCTTCATGTTCACTGATCAACAGTCAGATCCATGAAATAGTAGCACAGCAGTCATACAGTAAGTCATAATCCTACCCAATCATTGTGTGGTTTGACAGCTTTGAGGACAGAAGGGGGAGCAAGTACTCAGGATGATACAATTGATTGTGAGACCACCATTCCTCTGCCTAATTATACATAGTGTAATTCCAGCTTTAACTATTGGGTAAATGTTTGTTCATTCCACTGGGCACATTAATATTATTAAACAAAGTAGATATTTAACCATCTTTTATCTTTATATAATAGCAGTTCTTTGAGAGTTACCAAGGTTAAGTCACTAGTTTGATTTCTAGCAGGTCCTAAAAGTGAATAACATAGTAAATGCCTTTCTATGCGTGCCCAAGGAAGACTGATGACATATATCAAGGGATGACTCTCTACATCAGAATTTAGTACATTGATGCCTCAAAAACTTCTTGTTTTAGATATTTAGCTTTATTAATTTATTTATTTTAATTTTTTGTGGACTTTTTTCTTTTTTTTATTGGATAGTTTAGGTATTTACATTTCTTTTTTTTTTAAAGATTTATTTATTTATTATATGTGAATGCACTGTAGCAGTCTTCAGATACTCCAGAAGAGGGTGTCAGATCTCATTACAGATGGTTGTGAGCCACTATGTGGTTGCTGGGATTTGAACTCAGGACCTTCGGAAGAGCAGTCAGTGCTTTTAACCGCTGAGCCATCTCTCCAGCCCCAGGTATTTACATTTCAAACGTTATCCCCTTTCCCTATTTCCCCTCCAGAACCTCCCTGTCCCATCCTCACTCCCTCCCACTTCTTTAAGGGTGCCTCCCTACCCACCTACCCACTCCCACCTCACCACCCTGGCATTCCCCTACAATGGGGTATTAGTTTTTTCAAGAGTACCAAGTTTCATATGATGTGTTTTGATCATTTGTCCCCTCAGCCCCATGCACCAACTCTTCCCATTATGTTAATCTCCAGGGCCTATGACCTGTGTATCCATAGGTTCTTGACCAAATAAAGGTATAAAGTGGTTTGTTGTTCCCATAACATCCATGTTACATATATGCAAGTCTTGCTAGACTACTCATAGGCATAGCTCACAGAATTCACAGTTGGGTATTATTGGTGGTTACTCTTCTCTATCAATAGCTTGCATAGCACCTGCCAGTACTATGGAAGTTAGCTATTAGGGATAAAGCTTCCAGGGCAGTACCTGCTTGATTTTATGATGTTCTGTTACTCAAGTATATATGTTATCCCCAATAGGGTTTTACTGACTAGTTATTATGGGTAATCTAGAGCAAAAGCAAGAATCTGTAATATTTGGGAGTCTTTGGAACCTCACTGTTCAACAACTTCAAAACAAATAATTCATTCCTGGTATTGGAATTTTATCTGTTAGCTGCCAGTGCATTGTTTTTCAACCTTCCTAATGCTTTTAAGCAGTTCCTTGTATTGTAGTTACCCCAAACATAAAATTATTTTCACTGCTATTGCATAGTTATCATTTTGCTACTGTTATGAATCATTATATAAATAGCTGATATACAGGATATCTGATATGTGACCCCTATGAAAGGGCCATTTGACACCCAAAGTGGTCATGATGAATAGGTTGAGAACTACTGCTCTAGTATCTAGTAGGAGTGGTGTTGCTATTTCTTATAGTGTAACATCATTTAAACTCTTTTTTGTAGTGTGTGTGTGTGTGTGTGTGTGTGTGTGTGTGTGTGTGTTCGAGAGAGAGAGAGAGAGAGAGAGAGAGAGAGAGACAGAGACAGAGACAGAGACAGAGAGACAGAGAGAGGAGAAAAACTTCTACAGTATTAGTCCATGTATGCTACAAAAGGTCTTTAATGTTATTAATCTCTCCCTGGATGTCCTCTGTACCCCAATGTCCACTTCCTCTTCCTGTAAAGAATTACAGTTTCTTTGTAACCAATCATACTAATGCATTCTATCTCTTCTTTCTGTGTCACCTTAGAAATTTCCTGAATGCTGTTGGTATTCCAGAGTAAACACAATGTCTGAAGATTCAAAGCTAACATCCACAGATGAGATAAAAAAAAGTCATTTGATGTTTATCTTTTTGGGTCTGGGTTGCCTCACTCAGAATGTTTGTTTTAGTTCCACCCATTTACCTGCAAGTTTCATAATTTTATTATTGTTAATTTTGAATAATATTACACTGTAAGAAGATACCACATTTTCATTATCAGTTGGTAGATATTCATGCCATTTTAGTTTCCTAGATATTCTGAATAGAGCACTGATGAACATGGATGAGCAGGTATCTCTAGTGTAGGATATAGAGTCCTTTGCTTATATGTCCATGAGTGGCATAGGTAGAAGATATGGAAGATCTATGGTTTATTTATTTATTTATTTATTTTTACTTTTTGCGGTACTGTCACACTGATTTCCACAGTTGTTCCACAAGCTTGTATTTCTACCAGTGGTGATTAAGTGTTCCCCTCTACCTACATCCATGCTAGCATTTTTCATCATTTGTGTTTTGAGTATCATTCTGACTGTGGAAATATGGAATCTCAGAGTAGTTTTAACTTGCAGTTCTCTGTGACTAGGGATGTTGAACATTTTCTTTTCTTTTTTTTTTAAATTTTATTTTATTTTCTAAGTTTTTTTAATTTACATTCCAAATCATTTCCCCTTTCCCGTTTCCTCCCTCCCAGAAAGTCCCATAAGCCCCCTTCCCTCCCTCTTTTCCCCATTCAACCCCCTCTCGCTTCTCTGTCCTGGCATTTCCCTACATCCAGTCTTTCCAGGACCAGGGGTCTCTCCTTCAGTCTTCTTGGAAATCTATTGATATGCAAATTGTGTCTAGGGTATTCCGAGATTCTGGGTCAATATCCCCTTATCAGTGACTGCATACCATGTGTGTTCTTTTGTGATTGGGTTACCTCACTAAGGATGATATTTTCAAGTTCTGACCATTTTCAAAGTGTTTCTTGGCCATCTGTTTTTCATCTTTTGGGAACTCTGTTTAGTTCTGTGTTCCAACGTTTAATTTGGTTATTCTTGTGGTGTTTAATATTTTGAATTCTTTATGTAGTGTAGATGCTATCCCTTTGTCAGGTGTAGAGCCAGTATAAAAATCGTTCTTTTCTGTAAGCTGCTCCTTCACTTAAATGCTGATGTATTTTGCTGTACAGAAACATTAATTTCATCTTGCTCCATGTATTAATTGTTGGAATTAACCAGTGCCTGTGCTATTGGAGTCCTGTTCAGAAAGTCTTCCTTATGCCAACATAGTTACTACTTTCTTCTCTATTAGATTCAGGGTCATTCATCCATTTGCAGTAGAATTTTGTGCAGGGTAAGAGATGAAGATTGAGTTTCATTCTTCTTTGTGTAGCTACTGACAGTGTTTTTTAATAATGAGTGACATCTCAGTTATTTTTTTGTGCTTGTAATACAGCACCATGACCAAGGCAATATAGAAAAGGAAGTATTTATTTTGGGTTTACAGTTTCAGAGGGATAAGAGTCCATCACCAGGGTGGGGAAGTGTGCCAGCCAGGACCCAGGCATGGTGGCAGGAAAAGCTGAGAGCTCATCTTGAAAGGTAAACAGGAAGCAAATAGAGATTGGTGGAAATCCACATGGCCTTTGAAACCCCAGGGCCTGTCTCCAGTGATGCACTTCCTCCAAAAAAAAAACCATACCTCCTAAACCTACCTAAACAGTGCCACCAACTTGGAAACAAGCATTCAGATGCCTGAGATTTTAAAGGATGTTTGGTTCAAATGACAAGTGGTTACTGACATTTTGAGTTCAGCTGGCAAGAAGAAGTCACACTAGTAAGAGAAGAGTGAATCCAGCTTATTTCAGAATTCAAAGCATCCATTTTGCTTCTAATACTAGTCATTTGTAGTCCTTGTGACTTCCATTTGTTTTGGGGTCCACATTTTGCATGTTTTTGTACACGTTTTATAGTAGTTGCTACAGTGAGCAGGAAAGTGAGCATAAAATATAGCCCCTATGTTCAAGGAATTTATACTCTTGGTAAGAGTAAAGAGAAGAGATAAGTGTTTAATTAAAACATTCTTGAAGCTATATAAGCTAAATGACTAAGAGAAATAGAGCCATGAAACTTTAATATCCTGGCAAGCAGGCATGAATGAGAAGTCACTAAAGTGACACCAAGAAAAGTGTCAAGTGTTCAAAAGCTAGGCATAGCCAAGTAGCGGCAGAGCCTTGGGGACCTGTGGGCTGGCCTGTTCTGTCGCTGTTGTTCTGTGGGAAGCTTTAGTGCTCTAGACGCTATGGAATCAGTACATGGCTTTGTTTTGATCAACTGCAACTCTGCTCTTTGGAATAATTCCCAATAATATTTCCCAGAAGGTATTTAGGGGTTATGTTTAAAACTATTCATTTCTTGTTGCTAGAAATTTATTATTTTAAGAGCAGGAAAAGGTAGGCAGTGCGCAGAGAGAAATACTAGGCAATAATTAGAAGTGTCTTCAGCAGCCTGGCAAACATAAAATAGGAAGGAACAAAAGAAGTGTAAAGAACTCTGCCATGGCTCCTATTAATACAATGGAGTGTGGAAGTAATTCCTGTTTTGTAAGAACTTGTTTGAAGCAGACACATATTAAATAGAGAGACACACACATACATACACATGCACATACACACACACACACACACACACACACACATCTGAGAGCCATTGATTATAATATGCTATCAAGTGGAGAGGGTATTTGATTCAGCCTTCTCTACGGAAAAGAGCAAAACTCCTGACATCAATGGAGTTAAGGAGTCAGAATGTGAAGAGTTCAGGAAATGTCTCATGAAAGAGGTGGATTTGGTGTTACATGTATAAAAAGTTTTGTAAGAACTAGAGTTCAGCAAACCCTTGGAGGACATTGGCAGGGGCAAAGGCTGGTTCATTTTAAATGGACAAAGAGGCGCTCATTGGTTGGAGCTGAAATGGAAACAGGCAAATAGTAATGACCAAAAGTTATACAGCCCTGGCTTTCAGGCATTACATGTGTCATTTAGGAGCTGTGTCTAGTCCTTATAGGGCGGGTGTGGAAGATGGAAACATAACCACACTCTTTGTCATCATCTGCACTTCTGTTTTTTTCTTTTTCTGCTTTCTCCCTTGGGATATGCAGGCACTATTGCACTACTGCACACCAAGCAGGGAAGGATGGAGCAGAGCCCAGTTCCAGTTGGCTTCTTCCCTTGGGCTGTCCAGACCTTGATGTACACTGGCAAGAAAGAATGAAACAAAGTCTGGAATGGGTGGGTTAGCAGGATCCTTGTCTGGCTGCCAAGGGAAGGAGGGTTTTTTTTTTTTTTATGAAGATTTCAGTGTTACAGCTCTTTTAGAAAACAGCTCTCTTAGATAGTCAACCAAACATCTTATGTCCATACACCTTATTTGTACTGAATCAAGGGCTACATATGTGAGCCTTGGACAGTGGAAATGTGTTGTTCTTAGGGTAAAATTTCATTGGCTGAGGCTTAAAATTCTGGGGTTACTTCATTTGCATGGAGAGGCATTCCACGAAGTTGAATCTGTAATTTGGCCAAGGATTACATGACATTCCTTTGGTAGAAGACTGGGGTCAGGCTCTCGAGATCAGGTGAAGAAGAGGAAGGCCCACTGAGAAAACGAAGTCCTTCATTTTGCACAGAGCTCAGGATAGCTGTTCAGACATGGTAGACTATATATAACCTTAGTAGTGAAGTGCAACAATTATCCACTTTATTCACGAGGAAACCATGTTTCTCTGAGGAAAGTAAGCCTCCAGTCACAGATTATGCAGGTGCTAAATTCATGACTGAGAATCATGTATATCTGACTCTGTGTATGACTTTCTTCCGCCAGAGACACTGGTGCTTTTCACAAGCAAGGGATGCTGGCCATTCCTGTGTTATGCATGAGGACCTAGTGGTCAAGTAGTTAAGTGAAAACTCAACCCTACCCTAGTTATGACTTTAATTTCATCCACATAGTGATGAGCTTGATAAGTAAAAGGTATTTAAGGAGGCAGCTGAAGGTACTATAAAACCATTGCTATATTGTAAAAGTTTTTCTGGTCATGAATATTTCATTGAAATGATGCAAATTCTTTGTCAGCATCAAGACAAATAAGAAAAAACATAAACAATATTTTATATTTGTTACAGCCATACATTTTGAAATTCTTTCAAGTAACAAATGAGTAAGAACAAAGAAATTAAAACTGGTCTTTCAACTGCAAACAGGGTCTAGTATGTTCTAAGAACCCTATTGATCATATTAACAACACACGCAAATGCCAAACTAAAAGGCAGTTGAACATGAGGGGTCATGGCTACATCCACAAGATAGGGATCTTAATCTCAGCACACTGAAGTTGGAGGACTTAACTCCAGTCGAAGTCAGACTAGAATGTTGTTCACTGGAAATGAGTAACTAGGTGAATATTTAGACCAGTCACTATGGCTAGTTCATGGTTTAGAGAGGGGCTTTGTAACATGAGAAAAGAGTTAAACATAAAAGCCACCAGTGGAAAACAAAGCCAAGATGTTTAGAAAGGGCTTTTAGTGACAGACACAGATGGACTACAGTTCCAACAAATCTGTTTTTATTTATGCCTTCCTTCGTCTTGCATCTCTGTCCATTTCTCAAATTCTTCACTTGCTATTTACACATCAAAACATCTGGGATTGGGCTTCCAGCACCTGCCATAGGAAGTGAAGACCATACTGCTGAAAATAAGCTTTTAAATGGCAAAGTCTAAATGAACACTTCTTACTTAGTTCAAAAATAATGCATTTTAAAATCAAATTCTAAACAAATACACAGTTTGAAAAATAACAACAAAACAAATTTCCAAACCCAAAGGTTTTGATAAAAGAATTTTTTAAATGAATGCTACATTCAGAGACTAAAAGTAGACTCTTCATAGCTTAGAACTGGAAGAGGCAGTACATCTGTTTAACATCTTGCAGTTTGAAGAACTCTGCCTTGAAAAACCTTCTGCACTAGTGACACACAGAATAAAAGGTTATGTTATGACTTTCAGATGGAAACCTGCAAAGGTTTATCTGCTGGCTTGCATCATTAGCTCTTGTAACTTTTGATTACGTTAGGAACTTTCCTTGTATGAAAAATGTAATGAACATTTAAAGTTTCGTTAGAAAATAGCAGAAAGTATTTTCACTTGGGAGAGAATGAATGAGCTGTGGAATGAATGGAATGTTTTAGTCACAATGCTTGACAGGAAGTATAACCATTTTAATGTGCTTTTATAGAATGTATTTAAGTGTGGTTTATGCCTATATGCACTGGATTGGGATCAAAAGACCAGGAAGTCTGCTGTGAGATTGTGTCTTTTAGCAATGACAGGAAAGCTACACCCATGATGCTTCACCAATGTACCTGTCTAACCAGGACTTAAATAATGACACTAATAACAGCTATCTATTGTGAACTGGGGGTTCTCAAGGGGATCTACTCCTAGACAAAGAAATATAGGCAACTAAGGATTGTTGAGAAAAGGATTCATTTTCCGCAGGGATGAGTCCCTACATGGTTATCAAATACCAATAATCAGCTCTGAAGTCATATATACACAAGCAACATCAAATGGACTGAATGGGTTCTACGCTTGTTCACTCATGCACATATATAGTGATAACAAAGAAAAGGAGGCCATGAGTTTGAAAGGGTAGAAAGAAAGTGTACTTGGAAGGAGCTGAAGGGAGGAAATAGAAAGCAGAAATGTACTATATTTTAATTTTAAAAACCACAATTGTAACTGCAGGAAAACCACCTTTATGTTGATGTGGCAAAGGTCAGAGTTTGAAGTAATACAGATGATGTTTCAGGCAGGCTTGTCTGTTACCTGGCTGTGGGAAGAGTAAAAAAGGAAGGCAGTTTCTCTACACTATTACTCTTCTTCTGTTTGGCTGTGATGTGGATGTGTTTTTGTTGTTGTTTTCATTTTTGTATCTGTAGGAAGGGAATGTTTCTTTTATCTTCAACCACCTAGAGGACTTGATCCCATCCTTTTATCTTTGTGCCCCTAGCATATTTTGAACACATCACAAAAATTCATTTGTAAACTTCTTCAACAGCAAGTGAGTGTGTGAAAGATAGCATTCCTTCAGACACTAGCATATGCTCTGATCCAGATAAGGAAGAATCTCCACCAGAGCTTTCTTGCAAGGAATTTTCCACATGCATTTTATTATGCTGAAGATGATGGCGGTGACAAGTTCTATATTAAAGAGCTGTCTGTCTTTCCTGAAATGTACATTCTCTCCTCTTTGTAGGGACAGTGATATGATATTGTTTGCTTGTGTAACCAGAATCATTTAATTAGGGGGTTTCAGTTTTCCTTGGGATGCCATAAAAAAACTTGATTCTTCTCATTTGGGTGCCATCATGGACTCTGCTTATATAGTGATTACCTGTGCTTTTGGCCACAGTGGGGTGCACATTCTGACACTGTTAGTAGACAGAAGTTTTCACCGGGGAAATAAGTTTAGTATACTGTTATTAATTTGGTTTAGAAAATAGCTGCAGTGTTCAGACAAATAAGATATAGCAGAACACATGGTCTTCGTTATTCAATAACTATCCTTCTGCAGAGGAAACATGGTCTATTTCCCATTTGAGAAGGGGCTTACAAAAACTAGTAAATACAGAAAGAGGGCTACATATGTACTATAATTTTATTGAATAGTTCTCCTCATGTGCTCATACAGTCCTCCCCAAGTCCCTGACACACTCACACAACATGTCCACATAGATGTATTCCCAGCTGGTATTAGCATAATCATTACCACATTATAAACAAGCCTGTGGAAAAATAGCCTGAGAGATTTAGATGGCTTGCTTCATAAATGAAGGAAGGTGGGGGTGGAGAAACAGATATTTTGGGAACAAATTCTTCTTTTTCCTCCCTCTTTAGAAATAATAGCTTAGGTCTCAGAATCTCACTTGATTGCATGGACAGAGGAGGTGGAGTTGAAGCGTCCTGACATATTCAGTTTTATTGGATGAAGGCCAGTGAAAGGATTTCCATTGAGCCCCTCTGCTGGAAGAAACCCTATTTGATGTGGAAGCAAGCCTTCCTTTCTTCCCATTGGAGCCCAAGTAGAAAGAATGCTTTTCTCCCAGCTTAATGTAATTCCTGTTGGTCAAGGTCTCTGGCTCTTCCTCCTATTTCAATTGTGACTTTTCCTGGAGTTGACTAGATGAGAAATCCTGACTTAATGGCTAATTCTGAGTTTACTGCCAAGACCAGAAATAAAATATGATGTAAAATATGGACTTACCTGAATGGTTCAGGACATTAAATGCTGTAAGTTCCAGGTTTAGTTGTAAAAAGAACCCAGGAAAAGAAAAGAAAAGAAAAAAAAATCTTATGAAAGTAAGAGCTGGCCCACAGGTCCAGGTTGTAAGGGATCAGACAACATGTTGGAAAGAGATTTAGTGTACTGGTGCCCCCCCCCCTTTTCCTTTTCTTTCTTTTTTCCTTACTAAAATTTTTCAGTAATGCATAGAATTGCTAAATATGTAAACTACAAAAGAATCATGCTTTGTTCCTTTAAGCTGCTGCCTCAGGAAACACCCAGATCACTGTGTGATTGGGATGAAGATCACATTAGGGAATGTAGGCACATTGGCTCACTGAGAGCTTCATGCATATTTTTGTGGCTTAGTGGAATGTTTGTGAGGTTGTCTTAATGAGTGACCAAACAAATTCAGCTATATGTGTCTCTCAAACCAGAATTGTATAAAATGTAGATCACAGAGTTCTGCCATTCAAGAAGTTAACATTCCATTACAGTATTCAAATATCTCAACTTTGACAGTGATCCATTGAACCACTTTGGAATCAATTTAACAAGGTTTCCCAGGCTAACTCAGACCCAGATATGGATCAGTTATCTATGTAGTTGAGGCTTAGTAAGGGCTGTTTGAACAACTGGAACCTCATTCTACCCCGCGAACAATATCCTTAAATTGCATCAAGTACTGTGAAGTTACATAATTTTCATCATAAATAAATAAATTACCTGATATGAAATGTGCTATTCTCATAAATTGGCTTTTTCCATGATTAAGAAAGAGAATTAGATTAAACAAGACTGTTTCAAAGTAATGTGCCTCTTTTTCCATTATATGTTTGCAAAGTTAATAAAGTAATTGATATTGTGTAGACTTTGCCAAAAGGGAGGGCATTTCCAGGCCTCACAATTAAACCAAGATGTCCAAAACAGCTTGCTTAATGTATTATTTATTGAGTACTGATGGAATTCCAGTTGTAGTATACAACAACAAAGCCAGGACAGTTTGGGTAAGAGCCTCTAAATATTGTTTCCTATCAATAGTGGAATTTTAGGTTATAAAACAGAGAAATAATCCTAGGGATTTATAATCTAACAAACTCATGGAGGAGAAGGAAGATTAGAGAAGGGAAATCACTGACTTACCCCAGGGCATAGCAGCCCATCCTGAATTAGAACTCAGGTCACTTGGTTTTCGAACGCTACAATCTGCTTTTTCCCAAGCATCTGTGTCAGGCTGGCCCACAGCCGTTGGAATACTTGCCCACAGTCTGTAACATCTTTCTGCCCAGATCCCTAGCCTCTGGCTGCCCCTACTGCAGCCTGCCCTGAGTGCCAATGTAAGATTAACTACATTTAAATATAACTTTGACTAATAATTTTATCCATATTGTTCTTTAGAGAAATAATATCATATTTTTGTGTTTTTTATTTTTTTACATATCTTTTACTATAATGTTGAATGAAATGATCAATCCCAGGGTCTTCCATTGATAAGCTGGAGAACCAGCAGGGTTGGCAGTGTCAACTGCTAAAGGCAGACAGCTAATGTTCCAGCTCAAGTAGACAGGAAAGCACTCACTCGGCCCTTTTGTTCCCATTGAGTTTCCACATGGTTTGTTGCAGTTCAATCTCAGTATGGTAGACAATCAGATATACTTAAAGTTGATATTAATATCATCCAATATCATCATTGTGAATATACCCACATTTATCCTAAATTTCTGGCAATTGAAATAAGCAAAAGGAGAAAATAAGTATTTTTCTTAATTAGAAGTGACCTCAAGGGAGTAATATATTTATGTAATTAGTTAAGTGATCTGCCATTGGATGACAGGAGTATTTCTATAGTTTTGTGTATGGAACATAATTCATAATTTATATGCATGATAATTCTTTTAGAGAAGTTAACCTTATAAAAACTTTATTTTCCTTATCATTACAACTCTTAACTACTTTACTCTTTTTTTTTTTTAACTTATAACTATTACCACATTTTTTCCAACTTTTCTGTGTGAAGATAGGATCTTAAAATCTCTGTCCTTTTGTGTGCTGGGATTGTGGAATATAATACTATTTCTAGTGATAACTATAATATTCAAATGCAAACATTCTATACACAGACCCCAGTTTTACATCATCCTGTATTTTTTTCCTGTGCTAATTTTAGTCCTCGAACAAGCTACCCATTTTTCTAGTTTCTTTCATGTTTGTGTTTTTTAGAGAGCTTGGGATTCACAGAAAATTGAGAAAGACCTGTGCCCTCATATCTGCTTCTCTCGTCTCAGAAGCCCCACTAGAGTGCTGCATGTGTTGCCACCAGCGAGCCTACACAGCCCCAAGTCTGCATTCAAAGGCCATAGTTTATATTACCATTCGTGTTTTGTGTTGTGATTCCATGTGTTTTGACTAATGCATAGTGCTATGTGTGTACCATTGTAGTTTCACATAAAATTGTTTTACCCTTATAAAATTGCTAATATGCTCTCTATCTATTCTTTCTTTGTTTGAGCTTCATCATGTCTTTTCTCTATTTCATGAGGCGAAAACATTTTTGTATCTAATTAGGAGAAAATATGAGATATTTAATTCAAGTTGTTACTAAAACTTACAGTAGGTTGTTAGAATATTTCCATTGAAATAGACTAAAGGCTGAAGGAATCACGAGGTAGTTTCAAGTTTTGGAAAATTGCCTATAAGAAATTGCACATGGGTAAAAGTTATCAACATTCTACCAACTGATATATATTGTTGTTTATTTCATGTAACTTATTATTATTACAGATTATTGCAGTAATCATATTCGAATGACTCACATAAACAGTCTATAATATGACTCAGATTAAATTATTTTGGGTTTGTGACCATTGTGCTTGTTCATGTGTGATGTTCTTGGAGGAAATTATTTCATATAAGTGATAGCAATAATATGGCACTTGGACTATGACATTGACTGTTATTTTGTTATTTGGACGTTTATTTTACTTGATCTGATGAGCTGGACTTTCTGTAGATAATATTAAAAATAGGATTCTTGTGATAAGAATAAGCATTAGCCAGAATAAAAATGATGACTAAATTTAATTTGAATATGAAATTAGAACAAGCATTTTAGAAATGCAAGCATTTGTTTGAAACTGTTTCCAGGAGGACTCAGGAAGCTAAAGCGTGTATAACCCTCTTCAGGCTCTTCGCTAGGTTTTCTCACAGTCCTTGATGTGAACTGCTGACCGTTTCACTTGATGTCTTTATAGGGTTCCACAGTCTTACTACAGCCTGTCACTGCCTTCACATTTTCCTGTGTCTTGTTTTCTCTGGCGCATATGGAAGCATGCTCATGGTCTCTCTCTGTCTGTGGCCCACATCTCCGTATCTACATGATCTGTGATCTCCCTCAGTTCCTCTAAGGCCTCTGCACTCAAGATAGGAATGCTCTTTGCCGACGAGCTTCTTTTCAGATCCTCTCCTTATTGCTTTTTTTTTTTTTTTTTTTTTTTTTGGAAAATTTGTATTTTGATTGCATTCTTAGTAAGAGTTTCAGTTTTGGGGTTAAAATTCTGCTTTTTAGTATAAAGGAGTTAATGGAATTTTTGTTGAAAATAAAGTTTTGTTTATCTTTATTTGGGATAGCCTGTCTCTCTGGAGGGAGAGAACCGACTTTCTACTGACTACATCAGGTACAGCATCATTTTTATAAACATCACAACCTGTGCCCACATATAACTAGAAAACATCTTTAAGAAGTGGTTTAGTTAAATCACTACAAAATATAAAATACAAAATAGAAAGAAAAATAAATATATGTTGTGTTTGGTCATAATAAATATGGACAGTTCGGGCTGATCCGTTCACTCTGCGACCTCCAGTGGACACCATATGTGCTTGGTTTGTTGATGCGAGGATGCAGCAGTTAGGCTTAGTTCAAAGTAACTTTCTCGTTAGAGAGACAAACAAAAATGTGGTGACTGATGCTGATTTCTGTTTCTATGTAACTGTAGCTGTGATTGGAAGGAGAGAAAGAGAGAGGGTATGTGTGTTGATAGTGGAGATTCTGATTGCTGTAGGAGTATAGGAGACTGGCCTGAGGCCATGATTCTCAGTTAGCTAGGGCAATGTAACAGGAATCATGAGATAAATGAATTTTTACAGATCAGAATTACAGCAAACTTGCAAGCTGAGGAAAGTCCTGCTGAACTCAACCACAGAGCCTATCAGAAACATCAGGCTGGTGAACTTTCTCTAACTTTAAGGATCCAGATTTTTTAGAGAATCAAAGAATCTTTGGGGTGCTGAAGAGTTTCACTTGAAAGGTCATAGGTTGATACTCCCCAAGTCCTATGACACTTTCCCTTAACAGTGTGACAGCAAAACAAAAACAGTAACATCTGTTTCCGTGTGACTGCGGTGCGAACACATTGAAAAGGACAGGTTGGGGTTTAGGGCAGCCTGTGACTTGGGACCGATTTCATATGGAGAGAATTCCACTCTGTGCTTCTGAAGTCAGGGAAAAGAGGAAGTGCTTTTATGGCTGTGGCATAGGAGGCCCCTCTGCCCTTGATAGCTCTTTCTTTTTCTAATTTGTAACCATTTCCTGGCTGGCGTTCCATTGCATGCTTTTTTCATCAGTTACTCAATGCTTCCATCAGTTAATGGCCTGACTGCACTCTGCTCGGTGAGCCTGCAAGCAAGGTCTCGGCACCTGGGCTCCTCCTGCTAATACATCACACAGGGCCTGCTGATGGCCTGGGAGGCCAGCTGGAACAGCTCAGCCCCATGCTCATCTGTCATGATTACCTCGCTTTAGGGGCTTGTCTAGCTTGTTCCACTTGTTTCCTTTGTCAGCATGACTAAGATCAAAGTGCAAGAAGGATACAAAGATGATAACCTAGAACTTTGCCCAAAAAGGAGCTATGATCTGGGCAACATCTTCCATCACACTTCCCCCAAAGGCAAGGAAGGAAGGGGCAAATTATGTTTAAATATAGCTTCTCTTACACGGCCTCTTCTTAACTAACTCCACTTCGATTTGTTTCCTGAACCCATCGGAGTTGTATTAATCAATTGGTTCAGGGATTTGAGATTTCCTGACCTAATCACAGGATTTGGGAAATCCTGATTTCTGTTTATGGGAAGCTGTGATTGTGATTGCTGACTTTGTACCTGTCTGACCTCACCTCGTTTACTCAGTATTCTGACTTTAAGATGATTCCAGCCATTCTGAAAAGTGGGAAAGAATGTCTTAGAAACACCTGGAATTGTTCATTTCAGAACTCCTCTGTGGTGGGTGTGAGTGCCACCTAGCATCTGTGCACTGATAGTTGCTTTGTCTCAGATTTTAGTTTGTGGATAATTTTAAGGAATGTTGTTCTGAGGTTACTAATGAATAATTCCAGGTTTGTTGAACTTATCAGTATCTATTGCTTTCACTTAAATGTCTCCTGTTTTCTTCTTCATGTACCTCTAGGTTTTCTCTTGTATGTTCTGCTCATACATAGTTCTTTATTTAAACCTTCTAATAGAATTTCCTCATCTAAAAGTCTATCTCTCCTACTCACTCTGCACTCCTTGACAGGGTAATTTGCCAAAACTGCAAGCTCTATATCAATTCCCAGGCATGAGGGCTTATCAACTTGACATAAAATGCTGCCCCATGTATTACATTGTAACAACTCTTCCACAGAACCTGCCCCACCAAACTGCACTATTTCATGTCATTCTATTGGATGTTCCCTGTCTCTTCATTCTGAATAATTTTTCTGTGGGAAAATAATATTATATTATTTCAAACTATGATAGCTCTTAATCTTCCCTTCTTTTCTGTTGACATAGACAACTAGCCAGTCTTCTTATGAGGCAAAGTATATACTACAAGCCAGCCAACTTACCAATAAAGGAGGTCAAGGAAGAAATCCCACAACTATCAGGAAGTCTATAGGGATTATGGTCAGTTCTTATTGTCCCAGTCCTCAGTTGATTACAAAAGGAATCCAAGTCTATCATTTTACTTTATTGAAAGGACCTCCTAGAATTCTGAGCCTCAAGCTTGTAAACGAGAACCTGCTCTCTGGAGTGTATTACATTTTATGGTCCAAAAGGTCTTCCCATTCCTGGTCATTAACTGAAAATATGGAAGAGGAGAGGGTGTGTGAGGAATGTATTAAGATATATACTTGGTATATACTTTGTAGCTGAGTATATACTTGGAGTTTAGCTGAGCTTCCTGGACCACCATCCCGAGTGTGGTAGAACAACCCTCTTTCAGCTTGAGTGTTCTTCACTATCACCTTCAGAGATCAGTAAACACAGACTTTTGGATACACCCCACCCCAGAGCATCTGAGTTTGTAAATGGAGAAGGAATAAGAACACATTTTAAAAACACTCCTCCCGGAAGATCGGAATACCCAAGATAAAATTTCTGAGACCACGTAAAGCTCAAGAAGAAGGAAGACCAACGTGTGGATACTTCGACATATGGGGTTTGGGCATTCAACACTGACTTTCAGGGTCATCTGGAAGTGCTGTACATTCCTGAAGATGGCTACTCTAACCTTGAAATGGTGAGTTTGGGAAGTTTGGGTGCTAACGTGGAGAAACTGCATCCTCTTTGCAGTATAAGAATGTGAAATTCTCAAATTACTAGGGAAAGCTATGCTGGTTCCTGAAGAAGTTAAAGAGAGCTACCAACTAGCTCAGCAGCTTCCCTCTGAGCAATATATCCAAAGGCACTGGGATTAGGAGTGCAGAAAAGTTCTGTGAACCAGTGATCATAGTGACGTCATCTATAGCCAAAGGATGGAAACAACCTGTATCCAGAGACCAAGTAATATGCAGTATGAAATGGAATATGATTCAGCCACACAAAAGAATATAGTGATGGTTATACAATGTGGTAGATGTAGTGAAAGAAGTTTGTCTATTTAAAGGTGATAAATGTTTATGTTTTGTGTGTTTTAGCATAGTTGGCACATTAGTTCAAAGCTGACATTTTCTCTTCCTGCTCCTCCTCCATACTTCAATATTATGTCACTAGCATTCTTTATCTCTTACATATGGGAAGTACATGTGGCATATCTGTGGCCATATAAATAATACCTAGACAGCTATAAATTTAAGCATCATTTAAAAGAGAGGGAAAAAATACCACAGTGCACAAGCATGGACGATATGAAAACAATTAGATGGCTAGACCGTCCTGTAGGTCTTCTCAGAATCTGCATCCCATGAGTGCAGTGAATCCAGCTTAGTTATTGACACTAAAAGTAGTGTACATTCAGGGTTTTCTTCAGCATCCCTATTTATGGTTCTCCAAAAAGCTGTGCATATGGGTGCACTTGGTTATAGCACAGTGGTCTGAAGCCAGGTACTCTGTCCTCTTATATCTCACATCTCTCTGAAGGACAGAAATGTGCCCCCTAGGAGAAACTTGTTAAAAGTCTACAATTCTAATTCAGATGTGGGAGTGCCTGTATGTGGTGTCCAAATGTTTTGATGTAAGCAGTAAATGTAAATAATGCTTCAAATAGCTCTTGGTTTTCTGTGTCTCCAGGCAAAATAAATAAATAAATAAAAATAAAAATATCTTTGTGTCTATACATTCATTTTGATAGTCCCCCTTTGTCTAAGCTGTCTTTCCCATTCCACAGTCTCAGTGTTTCCTCATTTTTATTGTGCAGTGAAATGAGACGGAAGAAGGAAAAATTAGGGGTGGATGTGTTTCCAGACAGGGTCATCAACAAGTCTGATTAATCTCTGTAACATTCGCTCTGATTTCTGCATCATGTACTTTTGTGTAGTTTTACAACATTATCTTAAACTCTGGTTCTCATCTGGTTGATTCAGTATGGTGGGTTTCTGGGACAGAAGGCTTCTTCATTCAAGCTTTGTTTGCCTTGAGTTCTATTGAAAGAAACGCAATAGCAAGTAAAGGCAAATTCTTTTCACATTTCTCCAAATTGCACTCATACTTATTTGAAAGAAAGATAGTCTGTGTGCCTTCTGGATTAAAACAAGACATAAAGATATAAAATAATAGCACATCAGTTTAATATAGAACACTTTGCACTCTGACTTTGCACCCTGGGTGTTTGTTCTAACTTTGTGATTTATATTAGTTGTGTTGTTGGTTTATGGTTCTTAGTTGAGAGAGTAAGAATCAAGAATTTACAATTACATTATTTTAAACAGCTTGATGTCATGAGTGGTTTTTCTTTTCAATACAAGGGACTGACCCTAGAGTCCCACACATTCTCAGCAAGTACTCTGCCACTGATTTGTATCCCAGATCTTTTTCTAATGCTTTGTTGTTGCTGCTGCTTACACAACTTTTCCTTTGTTTCTCAGGCTGACTCTGAAGTCACTCTGTAACTCAGATGGGCCTTGAACTTACAACCCTCTTTCTTCAGACTCTCAAGTATCTGGGTTTATAGGCCCTGTGCTATCAGGTTGCTGGAGCTCTATTGTAGGGGGCAGAGTTAACCATGATGTCACTTGAGAGGTTTTAAGCACACAGTGAGGCTGACCATGTGAAATGTTTTATCACGTCCCACTAGCTATAACACGTGAAGAACAAATATACACTCATAACTCACAAATGTGTGTATACATGATAAATGAATTACCCCTTTGATTATTGGATAGACATTTTTTCATATAATGGCACAATAACAAAGGAATAACCAGGAGGCAACAGTCAGGATCGAGAGCTAATTTGTGAAATTGAAATCTTGTTGGCCACTTATTCTTATCATACAATGCAGAGAAGCAGTTAACAGCACCCAAACAGACACTCCTTGCATGAGCACAGGACACCTGCAAAGTCTCAGAGACATGTATCAAAATCTCAGGGACATGTGATGCTCCAGGGATTTTCAGTTTCCAAGGAGTGCTTAATTGTACCAACAGAGACAAATTAGTTATTTCCAATCAGTTGTCCAAAGCTCTATGTTTGACTGTGTGTTCAAAATCCAAAATGTACCTTTGTTTATTTACCTCCACTGAAAACACTGCACATTGAAACTTTGTTGATGTTCAGCAAATCCCTGCTGAGAAATTACTAGAACTAACATGTCTGGGAATATTTGTTTTCAAATGGATTCTTAAATTGACCTTGATAGCTTTCAGTGTTTCTTAATTAGTGTTTGCAAATCTGCTGATTTTTGTGAAGAATCTGTTTCTTGCTGTATTAGAGTGTAGCATCACAACAAAATTAGCATTCCATATGTTGTTCTGCTAAACATACTTGGTAGCTTTCTTGAAAATCCCTTGGGAAATGTTGTGAAACTTGTTGAAGCAAATATGCAATGCTTGAAAATAAATGATAATCGCCACATTGTCTTAACACACTGTGTCTGGACTGACGAGAAATGCTACTGCTGAGTACATGCAGTCTAAAAGTTATTTAATACATGTGGGACAAACTTTCACCTAGACTACTAAAAAATTTTTGTTATGAAATTTGAATAAGGTCATGATGTTATAGGGATGTGTCCCCAGGATTAATGGCTGGATGGTGAAGAACAAATTCAAGCTCTCACTGGTATACTCGCTTCTCCATGTAGAAGGAGAAACCCTAGCTCAGGTTTTCTAACATATCCTTTAGAACTTGTAATTCAGAGGACCAGAAAGATGGTTCAGGAGTTAAGAGCACTGAGTGTTCTTCTAAAGCCCTGGGGTTGTATTCCCCAGCACCCACATGGCAATTCATACTCGTCTATAACTCCAGTCTTAGGGGATCCACTGCCCTCTTTTGGCCTCTTTGGGTACCAAGTATGCATATGGTGCACAGACATACATGCAGATGAATCATTCATATACATAAAATAAAATAATAAAATCTTAATAAGAAATCAAGGGATCTATCTTATACCCTACTAGTAGCAATATTCATGTTAGGTACTTTTTGAAATTAAGAAGTTGAGATGTGGAAAGAGTTACCAGGTCTCCACCTGATTTAAATTTAAAAATGTAGTCAGTAAACATACTAACTATTTCTATGGAGCTGAACATTATGCTAAGGGCTCTAGGTTCCTCATAGGAATAAGGCAGACATAGTAGCTTCAGCAGCTCTTCTTTGAGGGTGCTATGGACAGACAGAGGAAATAATATGAAACTCCAAGGCTGGATGGATAGAGGACTTTAGGGTGACATCACAGGTGCAGATTCTCAAGCTAAGTCTGATAGGTGAGTGTTAGTTCAAAAACCAGGGGAGTGGGATTCCAGTCTGAGTGAATGTCCATATAAAACATTGATATAAAAGAGTGTGCTGACTGAAGTACAGCTCCAAGGTGGGCTGTGTGGTGGTGATATGATAGGGGAAGTGTTTGCAAGGTAAACAGATTTTTTCTGATATGCTAAGAAATTCAACCACATCTTATAGAATATAGAGAGATATTGAAGCATTTTCAAAAGGAACTGAAATTAACTGCCATGAAAAGGGGAGATGAACACACAGGTATTGTTTAAGAAGCTGACATAACAGACATATAGTGGTGAGGGTCTGAACTTTATCATAATAGTGACAGTTAAAAGGGTCTTAGACCTGCTTAATACTATATTTAAAAACAACAATTTCAATCTAAGAATGAAGAGTCAGACAAGAGATTCAACAAAGCCTGAAGTCTGGGGCTGGTCTATCTAAGTGAATGACAGCAGCACTTCCCATCTTTGTTCAGGTGTATAACAGAGGCTGGAGGGCAAGAAATGAGTTCTACCTTGCATATGTAGAAGTTATCCTTGGACAAGCTAGAAGTATTTCTTCCTTGGCTCTGATATCTGAAGCAGTTCCCATTCCACTCTCAGTGGCTTAGAGTCCAAGCAAGTGTGTGGCATTTAATTCTAATTGCCTAGTGGTAGGAGACTGGCTTTGATGCACCATCAAAGGAAGGCCCTCTAGTTTCTTGTTCTGTTCTGATGTTTCTTATGAGAACTGGTGGGTACCTATAGACATCCCTTCACTCTGCTATTTCCAGGGCTTTGGGCATGATTTGCCATATTCTAACTTGTAAAGTTTGATAGCTATTTATTTATCTATGTTTAGCTACTTTGGTCCCACCTCCTTTTTTCCCTCCACCTCCTCTTCTCTTGATTTGCCATAGCTGAAGTAGCTTATATTTCCTTGTTCTCAGAAGGTCTTGTTAAGACTTTAGAATTTAGTTCTTCTACTTGCTTGATACATCAGGTCTAGGAGGTGCTCAGGAAAAGTCATTAATATGCTAGCATGAGAACCTGTGTGGCTTTTTATACTTCAAGTGGAGAAAGTTTTCCCCTTATAGAATAAAATGTGATGTATAAAGAATAATTAGTTTAGAACATGCTTTGTAAAAGAGTATTATGGCAGCAAGTGGAACAAATATAAAGTGATCCTTGAGGGCTGTTGAAAATCAAGCATGGAGTTATTGGTACTTAAAACTTCACAGTGGGAAGCCTTACTTAGAGTTTGTTTCCCTTAGGGCAGCCATACACGCTGTGCCTTTCTTCACAGCACCTTGAATATGCCCCATTGCAACTAAGGCAAATGCCAGACAAAATAAAACTGTACTGTGCCTGTAAACATTCCTAATTCAATTCAGAAATACTGATTTAGAACTTTAAAGGACAGATCCCTAATCTAAAATTTCAAAATTTGAAAAGCTATAAAATATGAAACATTTTGAGTCTAACATAATATAGCAACTGGAAAATTATACTTTGCTTCATATACAATGATATTAGAAATATTACCCATAATTATCTTCATGCTGTGTGTGGTATACATGAAACAAAAATCAATTCAATGTTTAAGATTGTATACTGTTCCCTAGATATATTATGTATCTGTAAATATTCCAAACTCCTATATCTCAATGTTTTTGTAGATCCAAACATGTCATATAAAGAACACTCCATCTGTCTGGTTAAAGAGCCAAGCCCTGATACAGGTAGAAGAGGGGATAGATGAACACAAATAATATTATTATTCTGTATATTTCATGGAAAGTGGTGGTTCTGTTTATATGGTAGAGCTAACTCAAAGTAAAGAGTAAAAGTGTTGAAATATAGCTCCAGTGGAGAGCATTTGCCTAGAATATGCAAGGCCTTAGGTTTAGATCTCTAGTAACCAAAACAAACAACAAGACAGTAACTCTATTTGATCCTGAGCTGGATGGAGAGATACAGAAGGAAAATCAAATGAAGCATCCATTGTGGTCATGTGGAAATCTACACTGAAGGCTTTGCAAAGCACACATTGAATACAAGCCTAAACTGATGTAATTAATGGAAATATTTGTTTCAGAGACACGAATCTTACATTGTACAATTAAATGTACATAACTTCCCCTGCATAAGTTTCCCAAGTGTTCAAGACAAGGCATTGAATGCAAATAATATGGATAATCATAAAGGAGGAAAAAGTGTAACATACCAATAATGTTTATCTCTGGGGTTTGAACTCTAAAGAGATTTTCTTTATTGATAAAGATATTCAGAGTCTCAAACAATCAACCTGTGTAGCATTTATAATCAAAGAAACAATATTTTGTCATAAAAGAACACGTGCATTTAAGGTAGGGAAAAACATACTTGGGATTGTTCTGTATAAAACGCAAATTCAGTTTCTTCTATCCTTGCTTGTATCATGAGTCATAACGTCTCTTTCCTTTCATAATGGAGATATGCACATCTTGTAGAGGACCACTTATTATACTGAAGATTAAGATAATTATATAATAATGCTCACTATTAGTCAGTCCTAGGTTAATAGTACTTGTAAATATGTTCCTAAAAATAGGAGGGTTGACCTAACTGCTTGTACCAACTATTGGAAAAAAGGGCTTTTTGTATACTAAGAAAGAAGATAATTTTTCATCTGCCACAAGTTCTAGTATATTCTGCTCTAGGGACAAATTACTTGCTATGTTCTTGTATAAGTCGTACCAGATCCATTTTCCTATACTCCAAGAAGAGTGGTAAACCAGGGCTCATAGACAAACCCTTCAGTTAGAAAATTTTATTCTAAAGAAGTCACTTGGATACCAGAGATATGCAACAAATAGGGAAAGATAGTCTTGCTAGGGCTAACTTTAGGAAAGTTAAATAAATGCACAGAACTAGGCTGGAGAGGTGGCACCATGGGTGAAATATCTGTGATGTAAGTGTGCAGAACCAAATCCAATCCATCCGAAGCCAGGCATGGCAGCATGTATTTATAATCTCAGTGTTCATGTAGCAAATTTGAGGGCTGAGACACAAAAGTCCCAAAGTCTTTTGGGCCAGCAACCCTGCCATTCAGAGTGGTGAACAGAGAGGGCCTGTCGCAATCAAGTTTAAAGGTGGGGACCAGTACCCAGTATTGCCATCTGATCATCTCATATGCACTGGTACATGCATAGGTACATATACATGCATGTTAGTAAGCACATATCACACACACATACCAAAATAAAAAATTGGAACTTACTGTTGTCATTGTATCTTGGTAGTAGCATTCATTTAGACTTTTCTTATCGACTTGCAATAATATCCCCAGGTTTTCCTTCTTTGAGACCCAACTTTATTATATAGTCCAACCTTGGCTTCAACTCGTAGCAATCTTTCTGCCTAGGCATTTTGAGTGCTGAGATTATAGACAAGTATTACTAGACCAAACTTTGGAACATAATTTTGACTAGGGAAATAAAAGTTTAATGATTTTGATAGCGTTTTTGTGGACAGGAACAGACATTCATCATCAATCTATTACTCTTCCATCCTTGCTAGTACTCATTGCATCCTTATTGACTAGCCATTTTATGCTGAGTACTGTTTTAACTTTTGTGCTAAGGATTCATGGTTGTACTTTAGATAAAAATCTTATTCATTTGATTTGTCCTAGCACCTCTCATGCTTAAATTATCTGGAATCCTGTGCTAATCTGGCCCTAGTTATTTTTCTTACCTACTTCCAACCTCTTTCTCACACTGCTTCAAGTCCCTTTGACCCTTCTAAGTACAGTAAGCAAGGACATGCTTTGGTGTTCTTCTGTTCCTTATGCTGCTTGCATGGATAGTCTTTCTACAGACAGTCATGGGCCTTATACGAATTTTATTAATGAGTCTACTAAGATGTTACCTTAACAGAAGGACTTTCTCTGACAACACTATTTAAATGTCAACTCATAGATATTCTCAATTCTTATTTCTTGCAATTTTTGTTGTTCTCAGTATCAGTAATATACATATATAAATCATGCAGTTACATTTCTCATATGCGTGTATCCAGCAAATAGAATAGAGTTTCATTATTATGTGTATTTTAAAATATTTTTCTATATTGATGAATGATTCTGCTTCACTTCTATAATATAGTCTTAATATTGGGTAAATGTCTTTGCTTAGCACTTGAAGTAAACAAAGAATAAATAACATCACTGCACTAAAAATTGTTGAGTAGGTTCAGCCATAATGCCCAGTTAGTAAACATACAATTAATATTAAGTTTGTGAGTTCCCTTCTTTGCCTCTTGTTTTCAGGACATTTGGCCGTTGTGACTTCGGTTTTGTTTCTGCTGTTATTTTTACACAGTGTTAATGTGTTCCTGACATATTTCAGAGACCAGGCTTGTCATTTACTTTGAGGGGTCCCATGAATTTCTCTCTTACACTTTTGAAATGAAATTTCAGAATTGAATCAAATTTACTGTTTCAATCAAAATGGATTTGAATTACAGATGTCTGATCCTTTAAAAACAGATCTAAAAAAAGAAAGCTTCCATCAACTTAATTTCTTGTCTCTTACAAACAAGAACCAAGAACTCTTTATAAGACCTTTATTGTGCTAAAAGTGATCCATGTATGCTAGGCTATGTACATTCTCTTCAATTATGTTTTAAGTTTTAGTTCATTGGGGAGGAGGTATAATCCACCCACATGTTATGTATGCCTTTACAGAATGTGATAATTGCTCATAAAAAAGTTTTTAATTGAAATTTTTATGTTCTGGATAGCCTATAGCAATCTTAGCATGCCTATATTTAAATACCTATAATCTGCTTTTTTTTACAGATTGCCTTACAACACTATTTTGGAATAACTAAAGGGGTTTTCTGTCCTTTTTGTTGTTCATCTGGGTAACTTAAAAATATTGCTGTATGTTCAACTGTTGGCACTGGTGCAGACAACTAAAAAGCTTAAGACAATGATTTCCCACCCACCCCTCTAAAAGCCACATCTAAAACGGCCACAAAAGGAAACACACAACTCAAATAATCTCCATGCTGTGTCTGAGATTAACTTGGACACAGATGTTTTAACTTACAGTTTGATCTAGCGTAATATATACATTCAACAAAATCCTGTTTTGTATTGCTTCTATAAACACTAAGGTCTGATAAAAAAAGAAGTGTATTGATTTTTCTGCCATTTACGAGCTTTGAAGCAGAGCTTAAAGTGCCAGTGTTCCCAAGTCCTAAATTAACTCTTTCAGTGACTGTCTATAAGGTCTGTGGAGTCTATGTGTGTATGCAAGTATGTGCTGGTTTATGCTTGGAATGGGTTAGAATGGCAAGCCGTTTGTGGTCTGCACTATTGCGTTTGTTAGGGATAATCATTTGACTTTGTTCTTGACATTTTCTCTTAGATGATGAAATGATTCAACACTGTTCATTACTACTCATTTCCTAAGCACACGGCAATCATTATATACCCAGATACTATCTGCAATGTTACTGCAAATAGGAATGTAACATGAATAGGGTTCTGCTTGCACTCTGGACCTCAAATTATCGACATGTGACTTCCTGCAGTCCTCAGAATCTTTAGTGTAATTCACCTTAGAGTATTACCAAGGGACTGACTTATGCAGAATCAGTCCAATGTAAGTCTGCTTTGCTCTCCAGGATGTTCCTAGTATTTTTCCAGGTCTGTCAGCATTCTAACACTGCAGGGGCCATGTCCCACCTTGTGTTCTGGGAGTACAGCAAGTGAATTTCTCCAAAGCAGAATTGCAATAGAGGCAGCATGGGGTGGGAAAATGAGATGTTCAAGTTTAAAACACCAAAACAATCATTTTCAGTAAATCAACAACACAGTTGCTTAAAGCTCCAGCTAGTTAGATGGACTCTCTTATTTTAGAAGGTCGTGTTCAAAGTTAGGTAAGATATAGACCAACGGGATGGTTGGACTTTGTCATTTACAAAAGGTCTTCATGTGGATGACTATATATATTTCTACGATGTGTATTTTCATATCTCCATTTTACAAATTGATGATCTTGTTTCTGACAAGATAAATATGAAAGGCAAGATTATCAATTCTGTATTTCTTTTATTATACCACCGAGATCTGTATATAACAGACAAGCAAGTACATTATCCAGTGGAAAGTTAATCAGATGGAGTTCTTTAAATGATAGATTATATTCCATAATTTTAAATTTATTATTCAGAGGAATATTGATTATAATTATAATTTCTTACTCTCACACACATACACACACACATTCACACACACACACACACACACACAAGATATTACAAAAAACAATGCAAAACCTCAGATAAGAAATCCATTAAGTTTTTCCTTGTATGTATATGCAGAGAGAAAGGGGTTATACCTGTATGTATATACATGTGGAAGCTAGAGGACAGCCTTGGGAGTCTTTCACAAAAAAAAAAACACTATCATCTCCTCTGAGATAGGGTTTATTGTTTTCTGGAATTCACCAATTAGGTAGAACATGCTGAGGCTGGGCAGTGAATCCCAGGGATCCTTCTATCTGTCCCTTGCCAGTGTGGGGTGAGGGATGGATGTGCACCACCGTGGGGACAGTGGTCCACATCTTGTGAAGTAAGTACTTAACCAATGGAGCTATTTCCTCAGCCAACCTTTGCTTTTGAAATGATTTCTTTCTTATCTGAAGATATTTATTTAACAAAACATATTGAAAATAAAAATCATTTTCAGTAATAGGTAGAAGACCTATCTTATGGAAGATTTCTTCCTCGGCTACCTGAAATAGTCTGCTCCATTGGAAAATACTAGCTAGAGTCACAGAGGGGAGCAAGTGGCCAGGACTGTTACAGTGTCCTGTGCTCACATAAGGAGCGTACTGAACCCTTGTCCAGGAATCTGGCTGGAAAATGGCACTGCAGTTGTGGCTCTTAGGAGAACTAGGTGACACTCGGCTTTTTAGGTTTTAGCATGTTTTAGGGATGTTTGTGGAGATTTTAAGTAATTTATATTTTATGAGAAGAAAATATCTCCCCTTTTGCTATTATTGTTGTTGACCTGGGCTGGAACTGTGTAGATTGGTCTCAAACTCCCATAGCTCTGCCTGCCTGTGTCTCCTGAGTGCTGGGATTAAATGCAGCCACAACCATGCCACCTTAAATACCTTCCTTTACAGACAACACAGAATATTTTCTCTGAAACTCTGAAATATGTAGAAGAGATTCTGTCAACAACGGAAAGCAAATAAGAGGGAAGGAGGGTGAGAGAAAGAGAGAAGAGGAGGGGAGAGAAGAGGGGGGAGACAGAAATGTCTGATTGTTGGATTTGCTGTTCACTACCCATGTGACTTCAGACAACTTAATTTTCCCCGCTGAACTTTTATTTTTTAATCAATAAACCATAAATAATAAAACCTACTGTGAAGATTACAGGTAATTTAAAAATGATAGTCACTTAACTTGCAAGATCAGTGGGAATTTGTGTCATTCAGACCCTCATCACAGGACTTAATACTGCCAACCATTAAGTCCATTACCTAAAATACCAAACCAGGAAGAGGAGATTGTGATACAATGATTTTAGACTGTGAAAAGATTCAATTGTAAGTGCAGGGCATTTTGTAAGGGAAATCTCAGTCTTCTCCATGGGAATGGCAAACCTTTGGTAAGACAGTACTCATCACTAAGCAGGTTAGGAACTCAGGATATGTTGGGACCTCTCCCATGTATCTTTGAATTATATCTGCACTTCCTATCCAGCAAACTTGCTTTCATTATCTTCAGCTGTGTACAGCTAGCACATCTCTGCAGGAATGAGACGGATCTGGCTCTGCTTCTCACATCCCTGACAGAACTGTCAGTTTTATTTCCATCATGCAATCGTGGTAGCTTCTAAGGTTGTCAGAACTCAGTATTTCCCACTCCAGGTTGAATTGGCACAGCTGGGGCAGGGAGGAGCCATCTTTAGACTTGTGAAGTAAGCAACTTGGACTGAGAAATCACTGAGAAGATAGAAATGTGCATTTCAGTTTCTTCTGTGAAATCCTAGTTATCTGAAATGTGGACGAGTCATCAAACAGGAAACTTGAATTGGTTTATTCAGTTTAGCTTTCAGTGTTATATGAATCTGTCAGGCCCTCTAGTCCTTTTGTCCTGCTATGTATTTTAACTGTAATCAGATTGCCCATAAAATCTTTAATCTTATATAACTTCCAATTTTGACTGAAGTGGTAACTATTACTTTTCAATATTTAATTGGGAAAGTAGCAGAGTGAAATTTATGAAGTTATAATAGTTATGTATTAAAAACATAGAGTGTGTTTTCTTCACTAGCTAATGTATAGCTTACTGTCTTAAAAATGAGGATTATTGCATAGTTGCCCTGCCATGTAACCTTGTTTTCAAAGCAAGTAAAATGTGGGTTTAGAAAAAACATACAGTATGGTAGTAGCTCACACATATTGATTCTTTGCATTCTAGAAAATACAAATTTGAGCTTGCTTCTGCTTTTGCTCCTTGACTTGTTTCAAATTTTTGGTGGACACACTAAACATATTATAGTACTTTTTTCTTAGAAGAGATAAATTTAGCTAGTTTCCTTAAGGTCACATGGTTAACATGATAGATACATAGATTTTCATTTGTGTTTTCCACAAATATTTGCTGAGTTCCCATAAAGAATAAATTGCTGAATAAACACTCTTTAAGAATAGAGATCAAGGAGATAAAGAATAGAGAGAAAGGGTTTTCAGACGAGAATAGTAAGAATGGTTCTGAGGTGCTGAAATCCTTTTTTTTTTTTTAGGATTTTTTTTTGTATTTTTTTTATTTTCCAAGTTTTTTTTTTTATTTACATTCCAAATCATTTCCCCTTTCCAGTTTCCTCCCTCCCCGAAAGTCCCATAAGCCCCCTTCCCTCCCTCTTTTCTCCATTCAACCCCCTCTCGTTACTCTGTCCTGGCGTTCCCCTACATCCAGTCTTTCCAGGACCAGGGGTCTCTCCTTCCATCTTCTTAGAAATCTATTGATATGCGAATTGTGTCTAGGGTATTCCGAGATTCTGGGTCAATATCCCCTTATCAGTGACTGCATACCATGTGTGTTCTTTTGTGATTGGGTTACCTCACTAAGGATGATATTTTCCAGTTCTGACCATTTGCCTAGGAATTTCGTGAATTCATTGTTTTTAATTGCAGAGTAGTATTCCATTGTGTAGATATACCACATCTTCTGAATCCATTCCTCCGTTGAGGGACATCTGGGTTCTTTCCAGCTTCTGGCTATTATAAATAAGGCTGCTATGAACATAGTGGAGCATGTGTCCTTATTGCATGCAGGTAAAGCCTCTGGGTATATGCCCAGGAGTGGTATAGCCGGATCCTCCGGGAGTGTCATGCCCAGCTGAAATCCTTGAAGAGCTTTGCGGAACCGAACAGCGTGCTGAGAAGTTAGCAAGGGGAATAAGGAAGGAATGAGACACCCAGAATGACTGACATGCAGCTTGGTTGAAAAGAGTTCCTGTGTTTGTAGCAGTCTGATGTTTAAGTCCAGTGTCACAGACTGCTGTCCATTTTAAAAACTGTGTGATGTATTTATCTTGGGATGTTGCTCATATTTTTTTCCCTTCAGATTCTTCATTTACTACTAACATTTTCCAGTCACATTTTTTTTATGTTTAATTTTCTTCTAAATCTTTGGAATTATGGCTACGGTGAGAGTGAAGAAGCTGTGAGTTTGCTATAGATCCTCTGCTCTGGAGAAAGCAATGTACTGTTCTAAATGCACTATTTTATGGGCTACAGTTTTTCCATATAAATAACAGTGAGAAAAATACCAAATAAACATTTTTTTCATGGAGTATCTTAGTTAGGGCTTCTATTGCTTCAATGAAACACCATGACCAAAAAGCAAGTTGTTGAAGAAAAGGTTTATTCAGCTTACACTTTCATACTGCTGTTCATCACTGCAGAAAGTCAGACAGGAACTCAAACAGGTCAGGAACCTGGAGGCAGGAGCTCAGTCAGACACCATGGAGGGATACTGCCTACTGGCTTCCTCAGATTGCTTTCTTATAGCACCCAGGACCACCAGCCCAGAGATGGGACCACCCACCATGGACAGGGCCTTCTCCTATTGGTTAGTAATTGAGAAAATGACTTACAGCTGGATCATACAGAGCTATGTTCTTAACTGAAGCTCCTTCTTCTCCAATGACTCTAGCTTGTGTCAAGTTGATGTAAAACCAACCAGTAAAGGGATAATCTGATTTTAAAAGTTTTTTTTTGTTTTTGTTTTGTTTTTTAAGATCTTTAAAAGTGATCACAATTAGGACACTTACTGCTCCTTCAGAGAACCTGAGTTAGGTTTTCAGCATCAATGTAGGGTGATTCACAACCATCTGCAACTTCAGTTACTTCTTTTGGCCTTCTTAGGTACTCACACACAAGTGCACATATACAGATAGACATATACAAGTATATATACATCCAAATAAAATAGATCTTTAAGAAAATAATAGTTAAATGTAATTATGCTCTGCATACTTAAGGTAGACATCTTAATTATGTGTAAGTGTTAATTATTGTTTTTTAATAACACTATTCCAACGGTTGGAAATTTTGCTCATTGGTAGAATACAAGCCTAGCGTGCTTGAGTTTCTGGGTTTGATTCCCAGTGGTATAAAAAACAAGGAGTTAACAGCATCCTGAGTCCACTAATATAGACAGTACAAAAGCAAATGAAATGCTATTGGGAACCGTTGCATAAATTATCTCAATAAACATTTAATGATAAATCATCTGTTATATTACTATAGCATTCATTTGTGAAAAGATATAAATTCAAGTAAAATACTGTTTTGAGCCCTGTGTCTAATGACTTTTGACCGTGGTAATTGCTTGTAATTATTTTGCTAATCTAAAGCCTAGATTCTAAACTTTCTGTATATGTAAGTATACATTTATATATGAATAGGCATGTGGCGGGAAGCTACTGCCTCTGTCTTCACATCAAAGGCATCATTTGCCACACAATTTTGAACTTCCAATACTATACTGTTCTTATGAATGAAAGGATACTAGGATAAAATCCTTTAGCTGGAATCTGACTTTCATATTGTTAAATGCATCTAGAGTTATCAGTCAGTCACTCTTCTGTCCTCAGAAGAGATTTTGTCAGCACCAATCCCTGAAAATAAAGTGTGATTATGCAGTATTCTAAAATTGTCTGGGATTGTGGAAAGATGAATAAGCTGATGTTCATCACATGTCTCAGGAGGACAGGACTAGGAAGCATTGGTCACATAGCTGTGGATTGACTTCACACAGTGGTCAACCTTGGCCCAGCAATCACAAGTAGAAACCCAGGGATTTCTCTCCTTTGCTTCTGGGATAACAAGGCATCTGTTCCATTCCAAACCTAGCTTTTTGCTAATTGCTGGGGAGAGCCGAATTGAAGTCAGGGTGCTGAGAGAGTGCTGACAGCTGTCCCGTGTGGCATCTTGCTTCCTGTAGTCCAGATCTGGTTAGCATTACCAGTGTTCAGCCTTAGCCAGGATGTGGTCAATGTGCACTGGAAGGTGTATTAGACACTGCTTCTCCAGGAGGAATGTGCCTGAAAATTTATACTTCACATGCAAATTTTAGCATGCAAAATCACTTACAAAATTTTTACAGGGAAGAGATGATTGGTCTGTCAGCAAGGAAAATATTACTTTTCTTTCCCTAATGGAATAACAATGCTTATAGTGTATATTTGAAGGAGATACTATTCATTCCTGGAAGTATTTGGGGATGCTGTCAGTAGATGACTGGGTTTCATTCTCTAGCAGTCAGATAACTCTTCAAGTCAAGGGAAGGAAAGATGAGTTAGATGGAACTTCATAAAGGTGATAGGGACAGTTGCAAGACATTTTGAAGAGCTAAGGAAGACATTGCTTTACCTGCCAATTTAAAATGTGCCCACCCAAACTTATCAGCATAGTTTTTAGTCTTTAGTTTAAAGAGTAAGGGTGGAGAAAGCACGGGTAATACTTTAGGAAGAAATTTTTTATTTTGACCACTTTCTATTATTGTGGTTTTTAAAGCATTGACTTTCCTTATGAATGGAAGCTAAACTGATGATGTGTCAGTTCTCTGCTAAATTTTGATTTTAGTGCTGCTGTGATAAAGAACAAATTCAGACTGAATCTGAGGAAAAGCAGATAAATCAAATAGGGTTACAGGTAGTGTCAACACTGGCATCTAAGTTCCATGGAACAAGAAAAAACATTGGATATGGTAAATGATGTATCATAAAGCCAATGTCTATGCATTGTTTGGAAAGTGGGCTGAGAAACTCAGTCACAGAGGGAAAAATGTTAGAAACAGAAATGTGTTTTAAGTTCTCTGAATTCAGATGTCCACTATTTTAGGCTTTGGTTAGAACTTCTCAAAACTACTCACTCAGCATTTACTAATACCAAAGGACCTTAAAAACAAATCCCATTTTTCACTCGACTGCAGAAAACAGCTCTTATGGGCCCCTGACTTTGAGAGGATTCTTTTTGAGATGGTCCAGTGTCAAACAGTCAATGTAGCAAATTTGTTATTTTTATTACAAAAGATTCTGACTGGATTTTCCAGAGTCCAGCTGTGGATCTTTAGATTGCCGCCATGTTATTCAGAACAGAACAACTGTTTGAATCACAGCCAAAGATGTCCATGACTCATTTGGTAACAGGGCACTAATGAGCTCTGCAGACATTTCAAATTCCTTTTCTTTCCCCTTTCCTCCTCATCCTTAGTAACCAGGTGTGCTTTAATCCAGTCTGTTTTCCCCTAAGTAATAATAAACATTCTCTCCAGCCACCTTCACACAAACACACACAATTTATATAAGTGTTTTGTATGGCAATGTGAGTTTTTCAAAACTGGTCATTTAAAATAAAGAATAAATACTTCCTATTTATTAATAAATATCTAAAATAATTCAGTTTGGTTTCAGGTGCCAGATTCCTTAATAATGCCATAAAACAACTTGTAATTTTTGGAGACGTGATGTCTTGAAGGTGAGATTTACCCAGAATGTCCCATATA
Organism: Tokudaia tokunoshimensis; assembly: GCA_036184795.1. Taxonomy (NCBI): domain Eukaryota; kingdom Metazoa; phylum Chordata; class Mammalia; order Rodentia; family Muridae; genus Tokudaia; species Tokudaia tokunoshimensis. The sequence goes on from BTHU01000022.1 coordinate 46,689,768, forward strand.
GTGTTTGATCCCACTAACCTTGAGCCAGGCTTTTAAAATTCTGATGTCCTTTTCTTTGGAGAATATGATTGGAGAACCTCCATTTTCTCTTTTCTTTTTGGTGTGTGTGTGTGTGTGTGTATAAATATGTGTGTCTGTGTGTATCTATGTGTGGATGCAGTTGCTCATGGAGCACATGTAGAAGCCCAAGGTTGGTATCAGGCTGTTCTCCTTAATTTCTCTCTATCTTATGTTATTGGTTATATATTTTGGTAGAGGGTCAACTACTGAACCTCATGATCACAGGTTGGCTACAATGGCTATCCAGTGAACTCCCAGGATCCAACTGTCTCTAGTTCCCCAGCACTAAAGTTACAAGTGCATGCTATCACACTTTTTTTTTTAAATGTGGGTGCTAAGGATCTACACTAACCTTCTACTGCTTGAATAACAAATCTACTAAACCATCTTCCTAGTCTGACCTAGCCCATTTTTCTACCTAAAACTATTAGAATAAATATATTAACTTTACTTACTATAGTGTTTCCTTTTTTAAAAAAAATGTGTTTATGAAATTCACCATTCTAAAAGCATGTTACATGATCACACATATTTTTTATCTGCTGAAAACATTGTTCCCCTTCTCATACTTTTGAATGACCAGACACCATTTATAGACAAGGATTCTGAGATCAGTGGGTCTCCATGTGAATCAAACCTGTGGATACTGCTTCAAGAGGCCTTTGTATATTCATTTTATAGTAACAAACAATTTTATACTGAATTGTACATTTTATTTGTAAATTTAATTATTTAGTTTATCAATTCTGTAATGTAATCAATATAATTATAGATAGAAAGTTAAATGACTTAAAATCATATTGGGTCTTAATTCTAATTTTGTTTGTGAATATGTTTGCTACTATTAAGTGAGGCATATTGTCCAGTAACTTATTACCTCATGTGTGACTTGGCTTTCTACTTTCACATACATGATGTATTTAGCATGAACCATTGCAATGAGTAGATGAGTTGCTAACATAGATAATTAAATTATCACCATAGCTCTGGGGAATTAAGCCTTCTAGGAAGACATGGAGTTAAAGACATTAAGCAGCAGAAAATGGATTCATTTTTTCTAGGCTATGTGGCTGAGCCTGAGATCCAACCCTGACTATTTGAAATAATTTTCTAGATTTCCTGTATCTTTTTATATTAATTATTTTTTATTATGCTAACAATAAGTTGGTATACTTTTCATAGAAAGGAACAAGACCTCCCTTAATCTTTTCTTTGTTTTGGCTGGCTTTTTTTTCTATATATAATTTTATGAAATAACTGTTTTATGTATGTGTTACAATTTTTAGAAAACTAATCACAAGTAGATGGGAAATAGAAAAGAGAGCATGTAATATTTGAATTGCAAGTTGATTCAGATGATGAGTTCAACTAATTTCTTCCCTCCAGTCAATGGTATAGGTAGACTACATCAATTTCTCCTGTGTTTAATTCCAGAAATTTTGTTTGTTTATTGACTAGTCATATATAGAATGATAAAAGGAGATCAGAAGTCAAAAAGTCTCCTAGGCATCTTCGAGTGAGTCACCTTTCTCTGAAGAGCAGTGGGTTAAGGGTGAGGCTTTCCTGCATTATAAAAGCTGGTTATATTTCATAGCTGCAACAGGTTTTTTGTTTGTTTGTTTCATTATTGCTTGTTGGCATTAACCATTTTTTTTTCACAAATAGCAAATGATAGGCTTCATTTTGTATATCAAGCCAAAAATACGTAAAACAACCAATAAAGCTTGGATAGCTCAGTAACAGAACCATGTGTGTTTGAAAGTGTTGAATGTGATGTAAGGTTTCTATATGGAGGTATAAAATCAGCAGCCTAGAGAATGCATGTAAGCTGAACCTTGCAGCTTTGACTACTAACTCTGCCTTTAACTGGCAAATAAGGATAGCTGGGGAGAGAAAGAGCACCGGGAAGGTAAAGTAAGACATGTGTGAGGACAACACAATGAAAAACAAAGTTTTATAAGAAGAATTAATGTTTTAAGTAAAAAGGAAGAGTCGTATTTGTTTCTTCATCTTTTCTATCACTGCTCTAGTTAAGAATTCAGGCACTGTTTTGAACAGGAACATCTTGTCTTGTTCCTGACTTTAGTGGCAATGCCTTCAAATCTCTTCACTTAGCATAAGCTTGGCTGTGGACTTGTGTATCACTTTTAATGTGCTGAGGCATATTACATGTATCTCTAGATTGTTCAGGATTTTAGTATCAGTTTTTTCAAAGGGTATTTCTGCTTATAACGAGATAATGGGTGGGATGAAGATGACTTGATCACAGTGGATGATCATTTTAATGTGTTCTTAAATTTGGTTTGCTAGAAGCTTTACATCTGTATTCATTAAGGAGCTTGCCATATAGTTCTTGTTTTTGCTTAGCCTGTCTGGTTTTGGTAGCATGCTAATATTGGTTTTGTAAATAGAATTTGGAAGAGATATTTCCTTTGTATTTTTGCGATAATTTGAGGCATATTGTTCTTCTTTGTAGGGTTGGTATAATTCTGTACTGAATCCATCTGGATCTGGAATCTTTTTAAATGGGAGACTTTGTTTGAAATTACATGATTATTTATTCATTTATTTTAGCTACAAGGGTTTTTTAAATTAATTAATTTTATTTATTTATATACCAAATTTTGCCCTCTCCCAGTCCCCCTTCACAGAGATCTTCCCCTTCACCCCTTTCCCTTTGCCTCTGAGAAGGTGCCTCCCAGGGTATCTCCCAACCCTGAGGCATCAAATTTCTACAGGGTTAGGCTTATCCTCTCCCACTGAGGCCAGACAAGGCAGCCCCTGGTACATATATGCCCAGGACTTCACACCAGTCCATGTATGCTCTTTGGTTGTTGGTTCAGTCTATGGGACCTGCTAGGGGTCCAGGTTAGTTGGCGCTGTTGGTCTTCCTATGGGGCTGCCATCCCCTTCAGTTCTTTCAATCTTTCTTAGGTGGGAGACTTTTAATTACTCTCTCTATCTTATTGATAGTTGTTGGTCTTTAAAATTAACCTCATCTTGGTTTTTCATTAGCAGGTCATGTGTATCTAGAAATTATCCATTTCTTTTAACTTTTCCAGTTCAGTAGAATATAAAATTTTAACATATTTCCCCTTGGTTCTACTAATTTCTTTGATGTCTTGTAATTTCTCCCTTTTAATTTCTAATTTTAATATTTGAAGTCTGCTTGCTTCTTTTGGTTATGTTGCCTACAGTTTAGACATGAAACTCTGAAACTTCTGTAAGAAAGTATAGGGAGAAAGGACACTTCATGATATATGTTCATGTAAAAATTTTCTGAATAAAACTTGGAAATTGTGATAGGGAATGCATTGAATCTATGAATTGCTCTCAGTAGGATGGTCATTTTCACAATACTAGTACAACCAGTCCATGCACTTGAGAGGTTTCTCCACCTTTTGGTGTCTTCTTTTATTTTACTATACAGTGTCATAATCATTTTTAGTTTTAGTTCTTAGGTTATATTAACTTCAAGATATTTTAAACTGTGATAAATGGGATTGTTTCTCCTATTTCTTAGTATGTTTTTCATTGGTACATAGGAGGTTACTGATTTTTGTGTGTTAGTATTATACCCTGCTACTTTTCTAAATGTGTTTATCAACTTTAAGAAGTTTCCAGGGGACTCTTTAGGGTCTTCTATGTATAGAATCAAATAATCAGCAAATAAGGTGATAGTGTGTGTGACTCCAATTCCCTACTCTTGCTAGCGGACAGATCACCTAGACAAAAATAAATAATTAAATAAAAATTTAAAAAAGAAGTATTAGATTCAGTGAAATAGCAATATAGAAACCCGAAGAATCAATACATGAAAAGTTGGTTCTTTAAAAAGGTTAACAAGATTTTGATGTCCCGATGTTACAGAGGCTCCATATGTGGCTATACATTTCACAATCACTGATTCTCGGCCCTGTGACTACTTTCTTGTTTCAGTCTGTCTTCTATACCCATCAATAATGTGAGCTCTAGGGATATGATCTTTGACTATTGCCAAGTATTCAGTTCTCATCACTGAGAATATGTAAGCACACAGGAAATGTTCATTCTTCCCTACAAGAACTATCCCACCTAGTTTTGCACATTGACTATGAAGATTATTTCATACAGCTAAACTGTTTTACATGTATTTTTCTATTCCTACAAGAAGCCAGGTCAGGTAAGTGAATTATCTCAAAATGAAAGGAAACATGCACTTGCCAGGAAGGCTTCCATAGGCCAACATAGGGACCTTTGCTTAACTTTCACCTGCTGCTACCATGTTCTAAGCCTGATCAATCATACCATCTGGGTTCTCTGTTTAAGTTTCTGTTGTCCTGAAAACTCCTTACTGAGTCTTACAGTCTTGACACACCAAGTACTACAGCATCCACACATCATCAGATCATTCTGTGTATGGATCTTTCTATATGTCTGATTCAATAAAGTGAATGCATAGTGTTTCCTGTACCTCAACTACATTAGAAGGACTCTAGCTCCACCTAGGACCACTGGGGGATCTCATCAGTGACCTAGCAGGAAGGGAGGAAGCTGTACAGTCTTGAAGACCCTCTATAGCACCATATCACAAACCAACATGGTAGAAATCCACAAATTATGGGTTGAGTTGTCATGCTGAAGGGTGAAATGCTCCCCCAGCTTCTGTAAATCAATAAATTATTTTAACTGTGCAACAACATGGCATGATGGACTAGCTGTCTGCAAGTGGTAAAATGTTTCCCTCATAATGTTTGGTCATTTAGTATTTAGTGGTTCTAATAGGGTTGAGAAAAATGTTGTTTTAGAAAACAAGTAACGCATAGGCTTGTGAACCCTATGAAGGCAGAGAGCATACTTTTATGACTTTTCCTGTATTCTTGCATGGCCCCTGTGTTGACCTATGGAAGCCTTCTTGGCAAGTGCAGAGGGCTTATGGATTAGGTGGTTGGTATTTCTCATGTTTCCTTTCCTTCTGAGATAATTAATTCACTTATCTGACTAGGCTTCTTGTAGTAATAGAGAGATACATATAAAATAGATTAGCTGTATGAAATAATCTTCATAGCTAATGTGCAAAACTATCAGGAATAAAGCCTCAACTTTAACTTGACCATCCCCGTTTTTTGAATCTTTAATTTTGAAACTATTCTAGAGCTTTAGCTCTGCAGGCTTTCCTTTTGATTTCCGATTTGAGGTTTGTGTGAAATGCTCCTGCACCAGCCAGATACAGTATAACCATTCTATGGCTTTTACTTCATCAAACAGCTTCATACACCTGTTTTCTATCTATTGAATTTATTGATTACTATTTATTGAATTATTAGTTCAATTCATACTTACTGAACATTTCTTATGTGCTAAGTGATGTTAGTCAGTGAATACATAATGGTCATCATAAATATTAAAAAGTCAGTTTATAACCAAACTGAAAGGAATGAGGATTAAAAATCTCTCTAATTATAAGTTTTCCAGTATATGAATGGAAAAAGTACCATGAAGGACTATTATGAGGGGAATGTTTTGATGAAAGATGCTCTGACTAGGAGATTTTTAAATCTAGAATGAGTTTACCAGCCAAAGAGTACCTTACACTTCACAGCATCCAGAAAATATGGACCCATGAATTCTCATTTTATTTTTAAAACTAAAGAGGGACAGTTTTCTCGTTTTTATTCTATTCGTGTGAGAGACATACAAATTGATTTTTTATATATGAAAATCATGTGGGAAGTTTTAAAAGGACTATTTTTGTTTTATCATACATATTCAACACTATCTTTTTGATGATATATATCAGGTAAAATGCTATTTTCTCAGGAAATAAGATATAGGAAGACCCACAGGCAAATACTGTTTAATAATTTCTACAAGATGAAATTCAGGCTGGAGCAAGTTTAGAGATTCTGCCAAGTCTGTCATTTGCAGCAGGGAAAGGAACACAAATGTAAGCAAGACATGGTTTTCCATTACTTAAAATGTATGTATGTATATATATATATATATACATACATATATATATATGTATGTATATAATATACATATTATATACATATATGTATATATAATATACATATTATATATTTCTGGATGTATATGTGCTATATATGTTATGCTTTTCAATAAGCCAACCTGATCTGATTTCACCTGGCATTTTCCAAGGGTATTTTGAACATGGATGGAATGTGGATGGAATTTCTAAGAGCTCAAATCACCCCTGTATTAATAAAAATTGGTTTATGAAATGAAAAGCTAGAGACCATTGCAAACAGAAGCAAATGCCCAACTTCATAACTGTGTCCAGGGAAATAAAACAACCAAAACTGTAGTCTTCCTTTTTATAATTTGTACTGAAAGTGTTGAACAGCGAGTTATACCATCTCTTCAAGAACTTGCTATAATCTCCAGTCCTCAGGCAAATGAACACCACCCTGCATAATGATAGGTGAGGGAAGTCACCACTTGCGTTGCTTTCAAAAATGATGAAAAAGTACAAAAAAGTATAACAATTTATTCCTATGAAAAGTAGAACCATAACATTATGAGCACACCCCTAGAACAGAACCTAAAATTGGCTTCATTCCCTTTACTGGGGCACCCTAGGATTTATGAAGTGTGCTTTTCATTGATGTTATCTATAGTCTGAAGACAGCTTAGCAAATCATTTTGTTTTCACATCTCTCAGCAATTCCATAATTCTGCTACTTCATTGTGAAGCAAAATTGGAATTTATTATGAAACAATTTTAAAATAAATTTAAACACTGGTTTTATGGAAGAGATGATCATGTAAAAGAGAGTTGCACCTTCCATTGAATGGGCACAAGCTTCTCACCAGAGTCACCTTGAGATTGTATTTCATAAACATTTTGAACACTCATCGATATTTTGCTGTTAAGCAGTCTTAAGACTATCATTAATAGAAAATACTGTAGGCATGGTCCTGAGATTGAGTCTTTGATAATTATTTTTTAAATATTTTTTTACAGTCTATTTGTTATACCCCTCCTGGTCTGCCCTCTCGCTGTTCCTCATTCCATCTCCAGGTCTCCAAGAGGACGTTTCCACCCCCTTCTCCAATCCCACCAGACCTCCCCACTTCCTGGGGCCTCAAGTCCTTCTAGATTTAGGTGCTTTTTCTTTCACTGAGGCCAGAACAGTCCTCTGCTGTACAAATGTCAGGGGCCATATATCAGCAGGTGTATGCTGCCTGGTTGGTGGCTCAGTGTCTGAGATCTCAGGGGTCCAGGTTAGTTGAAACTGCTGGTCTGCCTATGGGGTTGCCCTCCTCCTCAGCTTCTTCCAGCTATTCCCTAACTCACCCACAGGGGTCCCCAGCTTCTGTCCATTGGTTGGGTGTAAATATCTGCATTTAACTCTTTCACCTGCTTGTTGGGCTTCTCGAAGGGCAGTCATGCTAGGCTCCTGTCTATTGACCTGCGTGTAGTGGAACTCCTGGGAGGTCTTCAGACTGTGGTGTCCTCAGAGGAGCAGACTGGCTGGTGATCTGCCTGGTCAGAAAGCACAGGATAATCTTCTTTTTACATGTTCTCAAAAAGTTTATGGCCAAAATTTTGATGTCAAGTCCTTTATTCTATTTTAAATATACCTTTAAAGGCATGAAACCAAATAAATCCTTCAATATCCTTGGAAACACTATCATGGGAATTAAAAATCTGAACTTTAATATTACTTTAGTGAAAGAATTTTTCCTCAAATATGTGACCACTTTTTCTTTAAATGTTAACTCTAGAAGCACTTCTATCCCATATGAATAAGTTGTTCCTTCATTTATATTGTGGATATCCTTGTATATTATAGTGGATATACTTGAAAACTGTTCAGTTATATTAATGTGGTCATTGAAAGTAAACTGTTCTTTCAATTAGTAATTTGTAAACACCTCCATGGAATTATCTGATGAAATTTAGTTACAGTGAGGCAATTATTATTTTTATACATCCAAATAACTGAGTTTAAAGTCAATTCTTACATAAGGGCAAAGGAAGAAGTCACAAATTAAAGGTCTACATATCTGTAGCATGCTTTAATTTCTAATTACTTGGCCAATTAATTTATGGATTATAATAATTGTGGTGGCTTGAAGCAAATACATTTCTATACTAGATTAAATCCTTAACCCACCTATCTTTCACCTTTGAATAAAGACAGAACCCTGTCCTGCTGTGCACCTGGTCAGTTGTGCAATGCTGACCAGTGAGCAGCTGCTAACAATGAGGCTATTGTGTTTATATAACACAGTGCAGGATCTGATGGTTAGTCTCTTGATAATGTTGAAACACTAGGGAATTTTCTCTTGCCAAGATACAGGCTTCATGGAAAGTTCTGTGTCTGTTTTGAACCATATCCTAACATAACTCTGTCAGTTGGTAGCCTTGCATTCTATAAGATCTCATTTTCCTCTCAAGTTGCTCTGAGTAGGTTCAGGATCCAAGACATGGCCCTATGGTGTGGCAATAGATGTGGTTGTAGGAACTGTTTTTTGTTGACATGTTTTACCTCCTTAACAAAAGTCTGAATCATTTTTCTTCCCATTGATGTGGGTGTGTCCTTGTATGTGCAGTCAAGAGAGGCATTTGTTGAGTGATCTTCATGCAAACATCTTGGAGTGCTTTTCAAAAGAATTTGAAAAATTAAACCAAACAGGATATGAAACTGTGCTGCCAAGCAAGTAAGTCTTTAGGCATGATTTAAATTTAGTTAATGACATAAAGACTGAAATCTGTGAAAGGAAGCAAGTTTTTTGGATCAGAAAAAAATACTCATATTTTGTCTACATTTTCATTTGAATAGCTCAAAAAATGTTCTCTCAGAATTCACATGGAAAACTTTGGACTAAGTGAACTCCAAGGACAAGTGTTTCAGGGGAAAAGACAAGATAATAGTTCCCATATGCATAGGAATATACAGACTACAAAACATTTTCCAATCATTATTTTTTTTGTTGTCACAATATCCTACCAAAATAGCTAAATATGAATGTTCCCATTTTGCAGATGAATAAACTGATGGTAAGTAAATTAGGAGATTAAAGTGAGGTCTCTGAGTAGATAGTATTCTGATTGGAATAAGGATCTTGGTTTAACTATTATACTTCCTGAACAGCACCAGTACTTCCCACGGTGGCAAATCATTTTGACTCAATATTTATCTCTCTGTTTTGGGGGTAATATAAAGATCCCAGCCTCCTAAAACACACTGGCATTCTGCTAATTCTCAGAAGGAAATTTGCAAAGCCAAGGTCTTTTCTGGTAAGTGCATTGCTAATAACAATTTCATGACTTAATCCTTTCACAACATTTAAAATGGCCTTGATGGTCTTCTTTTCAGGTAACCTCCAGTGTTCCCTACTATCACCTCTGTGATATGCAAATTGAGTTATCAGATCCTCAATTTCTGTGATTAAAGTAGCTTCACCCAGTAAGTACCAAAAGTCAGAAAAACAAATATGAGAAATTCTTAATGAGCTTCCTTCCCATTACCCATTGTGTTAGTCAACTGTACATTGCTATGAAAAATACTGACATACTGACATTCATTACTTGAAGTTAGCAAATATATTTTAGCTCAAAATTTTAGTGGTTGGTTTCAGTCCATGGTTGACTGGTATGTGCTTTGAGTCTTCCAGGAGAAAAAATATCATAATAGGAATGAGTCCATGGTGGAACAGAGCTGTTTCTATCTTGTTAGTGAGAATTAGAGAGAGAAATAGAGGTCTTAATATCTTTCTCAAGGGCATGGGGCCACTCACTTACCTACTCTCAGTATTCCTCCTCCTAAGGATATCCTCCTCTTAAGGATGCCAAGGTAAGAACCAAGCCTCTTAACACACAGAACTTTGGACAATATCACAGATCTAAATGGACCAAGTACACTAAATTGGACCAAGTACAAGTGTTCTTGAGTGTCTTAAGATTTTGTGAACTCTACTGTTTTAACCAGTGCATAGGAGCATAGTGCCAGAGCTGTGGATTACTATTTGGGTTGATTCATGATATGAAATTTGTAGTATTAGCTTTGTAAGGTACATTCAGATGTGACTGCTGTGTTTATATTGTCTTGCCTTTTCTGCTAACAATACATTTCACTTCTCATCTGAGATTTGGATTTTAAAATGTTTACTTTCTTTTTGATAATGTTATTAGATTCAGACAAATCTGGGAAGAGCAGTTTTGTGATTCTTGGATTGTTAGCTAAGCACACTGGGTCAAATACAGGAATAAGCAATTGAAACCAGGTCTTTGTAAGTAGCTTCTGGAGCAGGTCACTCAAGCTAAAAAGAAGCCCAAGCCAGGAAATGAATAAATGGAAGGACACCACCAGGGCAGGAAGTGTCAGGCACAAAGCCAATAAACATAGGAATGTTACTTTTTACCCTATATTCAAATGTTTTTTGCAGATTTTACATTTATGCTTGATTGAAAAATATTAACATCAGTACTTCTGCTATCTTGCATTACCCAATGACTACAACCTATCCAAAAGATTTATATGACTTCCACATGTCATTTAAGCATTCAAAGAGGAAGATAAATCACTGTATGTGGAAATATCAAGGATAAA